>CM077025.1:131307728-132797351 GCA_039090855.1 Macrothele yani
CTTATGACCATTCACCCGAGTTGGGTCTGGGTTCGAATCCCGGTGAGGCATGGATATTGTGTTTGTCTTATGTCACTGGCTCTCTCCCTTCCCTGGAGTCAGTGGCCCTAAAAGACGGCTGCTCATAGCTCCTTGAGTTGCTCACGGTGGTCTTAAACACTCAGCCAAAAAAAAAAAAAAAAAGAACTCAGGAGGACGAAATGTATTAAATCGACTAAGTGCATATGAGGAGTGGCATATGCAAATTAGGAAAGAGCGAAAAAGAGACCACAGATCTGCGACTAACAACACAGCATGAATAACATTGAAACGCTGCAGCGCCTTTTAAATATTTTCAACGACTTTAACAAACTTTAATGAAACCAAATAAGGGATATTCTTATAAAGTATCAACTTCTTCAGCTGTAGTGTCAACTTGACGACAATAATGACAAAGTGTATGCAAAACAAGACGACGAAGATCTTCGAAGTTTAAAGGTGAGTGAAAATGCGAATAATTGTTTCGCTCTTTCCAATGTACCTAATTCTGATTGTATTGGGTCTTCCACGAACTTTATGAATAATTTAAGAAAGTGAGGACAGAATGAAGTAGGTCCAACATACAGTCTGAAATATGAATAATTAACGACCGCATTAATGTTGAGGTTTAACCCCCAAATAGGCATAGAACTTCTGGTATTATCAAACATAGCAAAATATTATCGATGTCGAGCAGCAGTGTGAATTTTTTTCTTTGATGAGAAATGTTTTGATCGAAGAAAGCAACCATTTAAATTTATGATGAAATTTAACTTGGATATGGCCTGCCAACTATTTCTTTATTTTTAATGCTATCTATCAAAACCTGAATGAACACAATTTACTTACAGTTTATTATTATTATCGTATTTTTTTATTGGAGGTTTAACGACCACCGTGAGCACAGAGCATGAGACTCAGCGGTAAATCTTCCATAGAGACTCATGGCAACAATTTGGTCCTGAAGATCTCAATAGAACATCGCGGCAGTGGACGGACATGGAACTAAAACGTCGAACCATAAGCTTCCGCATTTTTTTTTTTTATTTCCAGGAGTTTATAACTCAGATCAGATCATATGTAGAGGATTTTAGGACGGGAGTGTCTGACCCCAGGTCTTAAACAACCCTTAGAAATAGGAAGCTAGGAGATTTGGGCTAGAGTGCCCGATAGGAAAGTGACACGGAAGATAGGTAGAAAGGGGGAGGAAGAGGCCCTTATTTATTACCGTGGGGCCAGTACCCGGGGTTCGACGGCTTAACGTGCCCATCGGACGCACGGCGGATATTTAGTGGTTCGAGCGTTCGTACCTGCCTGGGATCGAACGGCCCCAACTCAGATCAGATGTAGAAGATTTTAGGAAGGGAGTGTCTGACCCCAGGTTTTAAACAACCCTTAGAAGTAGGAAGCTAGGAGATTTGGGCTAGAGTGCCCGATAGGAAAGTGACACGGAAGCGAAGTAGAAAGGGGGAGGAAGACGCCCTTATTTATTACCGGGGGTCCAGCACCCGGGGTCCGACGGCTTATCGTGCCCATCCAACGCACGGCGGATATTTAGTGGATCGAGCGTTCGTATCTTCCTGGGATCGAACCTGAGGTCCTTTCCGTGGCAGCCACGAACGTTGCCCACTAGGCCACCCGCGGCCCCAACTGATCTTATCTGATCATATGTAGAGGATATTATGAAGGGAGTATCTGACCCCAGGTCTTAAACAACCCTTAGAAATAGGAACCTTAGAGATTTGGGCTAGAGCGCCCGATAGGAAAGTGACACGGAAGCGAAGTAGGAAGGGAAGGAAGACGCCCTTATTTATTACGGGGGGGGGCAGCACCCGTGGTCCGACGGCTTATTGTGCCCATCCGACGCACGGCGGATATTTAGGGGATCGAGCGTTCGTATCTGCCTGGGATCGAACCTGAGGTCCTTTCCTTGGCAGTCACGAACGTTCCCCACTAGGCCACCCGCTGCCCACGGCCCCAACTCTATCTGAGGTTCTACTTATATTGCCACTGCTACCGTATCACGTGACAGACGCTATCGTAGTTTCATGTCCGACCACTGGGACGCTGTTACAAACACGAGAGTTGGACCTCTGTCTCTCTTCCTCTGTGGCCGTGAGCAACTCGATGGGTTATTATAAGCAATTGTCCGTACCTTATTTAGGGCTACTGACTCCAGGGAAGGGAGAAAGCCAGTACCGTAAGACAAACAAAACATCCATGCCTCACCGGGATTGGAACATTGACCCATCTCGGACGAATGGTCAGAATCCAGCACTTAGTTCACCGGCGGCTTTATTAAATGTATCTTGAATGTTTGAATTGCAGATATTCATACAAATCCAAACTTCTAATTGAGTAAAATTTATTAAATTTGCTTCAAAGTTATATTTATACAAATCCAAATTATTAATTTCATAAAATTTAACATATGCTATGAATTATGACTGAATAATTTAATGGCATATTTGAAAAAAAATATTCGTTCTTTTACGGTCCTGATTTTAAAAATCTCATCTCTTGGTTGATATTCTGCAGTTTGAAAAACACAAGAAGACCGCAAACATTTGAGATGATTCATTGGACCGATTGGTACCTGTACTTCCCTTCCTTTTACTTCTGTTTTTTTTTTTTTTTACGCAGCATGGAACCACTTCTCTTTATAAATCGTTTCCCCTGCGGAGCACAAGCAGTAATAAGATTAAATGCGGCTGTTTTCCTGGACTTGCAGGCGATCATACTGCAGGGAAACCTTACGACGGGAAGAGTTTGGTGGAAATAATTTCCCTTGTTCAAGCAGCTCAGAATTTAGGGTTGTGTTAACGTGTTTTTCTTTCTTCCGTGTACATCAGAAACATGACGCTATTGCAGTTCAGTACACGTCCCGCAAAACTGAAAGAACTTTATTTTCATGTATTTTGGACTGATACCGATCTAAGAAAACTGATTGAAGGGACTCCTCTTTGTTATGGCACGCTTTAGCCTGGAGGCCGAAATATTAGTAAACGTTTTCAGTGTGATTTCGTATATTTACAACTCTTCCTTTCTAGAGAAAGCATATTACATTCTGGTAAGTTAATTTTTTTTTTAATTTAGCAAAAATGAGGCACACACAACACATATTATCATTATCATCATCACCATCAACCATTATCAATCTGTAGCGTTTGTGTGTAGGTAACTTACTATAAACACTACATGTATCAATTTTCAAAAACTTCGCCTACAGTGAAACAGGAGCAGTGACGCAGTTCTAAATGAAAAAGTGCCTTAGCGGTAAATGGATTGTTAAAAAAGAAAACCAGAAAAGAATTCCCTAAAACAAAAGCTCTGTGAAACCTCGCTTGCTGTTTTTATTTAGCATTTTTATTAAATTTTCATTAATTACTGATTTTATCAATTTATATTAAAATTGCTGAATTTGATCAATTTTAAATGAGCGCAAGAATGTTACATGCAATTCATACGCTGAAATATAAATTTTTTATTTTAATACCGCTCTTTCGTTCTACACGATTAATCTATCAAGGATAATACGTTAGTTACATTGAGCAGATGCAACTAACATAGTCACATCAATATTGTAACTAGTACGCAGTTTTTACTAAAATTATGAGGAGGATTTAGGGGATTTCTTTTGTATTACCTAAAAGGCATTTTAAAGTGAGCTCAGGGAATTACTTTTACTACAGCCGATAGTCGGTTGCGAGCAGTTTAAGAGGAATGCCATTCCCTTCTGTTAACGCTTATCACTCGGCCGTCACGAATACTTAATTTTTCTATGTTTCTTTTTATGCTTATTTTTTGTTTGGGGGTTTAACGACCACCGTGAGCAACTCGATGGGTTATAAGCAGTCGCCCGTCCCTAATTTAGGGCCACTGCTTCCAAGGAAGGTAGAGATCCAGTGCCATAAGCCAAAGACAACATCCATGCCTCACCGGGATTCGAACCCGGACCCATCTCGGACGAATGGTCAGAAGCCTGCGCCACTGGGGTGGCTTTTGGTTGTTTCTAAGGGGTACTGGCCTCATGACAAAGGAATTCACACGAATAACTTGCAAGACTATAAGCAGCCGTCCGTCCCTAGCTTCGGGACACCGGTTCCAGGGAAGGGACAGACCGTGCATCATCAGACAAACTTATCACTCACTTGAAGTCGGGCCAAGTTCTGACAAAAGATCAGAATACAGCGCCTCGGACCACTCGACCACCAGGGCGGCCATCTCTGCTGTACGCCGCCCCGGTGGCGCAATGGTCTAGGTGATGGCCTCTGATCATTCGTCCGAAAGGGGTCAGGGTTCGAATCCCGGTGAGGCATGGATGTTGTGTTTGTCTTATGGCACTGGCTCTCACCATTCCCTGGAGCCAGTGACCCTAAATTAGGGACGGGCGACTGCTTATAGCCCATTGAGTTGCTCACGGTGGTCGTTAAACCTCCAATCTAAAACAAATCTCTGCTGTACGGACATTTGGTTAAGATACTGGTATGGGGTTCCATACAGAACACAGTTTTCTATTATTTTTAAATACATCATCATCAAAACGTTTAGTGTTTTTTCTTTCCAGCTAACCACCAAAAGTACCTTAGCGCCGCTAAGCTTAGAAAAATGGTGCCTTAGCGCCGCTAAGCTTAGAAAAATGGTTCCTTGACGCCTCCAAGCTTAGAAAAATGGTACCTTAGCGCCGCTAAGCTTAGAAAAATAGTGCCTTAGCGCCGCTAAGCTTAGAAAAATGGTGCTTTAGCGCCGCTAGGCTTAGAAATATAGGGCCTTAGCGCCGCTAAGCTTAGAAAAATGGTTCTTTAGCACCGCCAAGCTTAGAAAAATAGGGCCTTAGCGCCGCTAAGGCGCACTAAGCCCCTTCTGCATCACTCAACAGGAGTCACTCAAATAAAGTTCAAGGAGTAGTTACTTACAGTTCTTTCTTTATTTCGCTCAACACTCCGTGTAGCAAGGTGAAAGATCCACATTACATTAGTTGTAGACTGGTAATTACAATTTGCACAACACTTAATCCACTTGTTACTTATGCAGAATCAGAACGATACAACCTCCAAAGATTTTAGCGTTATTAACTTTAATTATCTCGTCGTAAAGCCATCATCTACCCACACACAGCTGCTGCATAGCCATTATATATCTCTCATCTTGTTCTTAAAACAACAAGCATACGTCACTCTCACAGATATCAAGAGTTGCCAACCGTATTCATGTGAGAGAGAAGTTATCACGTTAATATTGAAAGGTGCAAAAGAGAAAGAACTCAAATTTACGTAGAAAAGGGAACTAAAAATGGAAGTTAAATTAGAGTGTACGATACAAATCCACTGCTAGATGAAGGTATCCCCATGTTTCTTCTACAACGGTCTATCTTGTGCTAGTCTCCTATATGTCATTCCCGCATGCTTTCGAATTTCATCAACCCGTTTCCCATGTGGTCTTCTTCTGGGTCTTTCCTGTCCCTTGGAATCCAGTCAAGAATTTCGGTTGTCCGTCAGTAGTCCGTTCTTTTGGCAACATGTCCAGCTCATTACCATTTCAAGGATTTTACTTTTATCATGAAGTCTTCCACTCTTTCCATTTTCCTTATCCATAAATTCATCGTCTTATCTCTTCTGGTTACACCAAGCATGCATCTCTCCATGGGTCTTTCAGTTGTCTGCATTCTTTGTGCATCTTTTTTAGTTAAAGTCCACGTCTCTGCTACGTACGTAAGCACTGGAAGTAGGCACAGCTTAAACACTTTCCTTTTAAGACATAATGGCATATTGCTTTTAAAAAGTTTACTGTTTCTTCCAAAAGCTCTCCAACTAAATTTTATACGCCGATTAAATTTCTTCATCAATGTGACCTTTGCTTGATATCTGGTGTCCAAGGTAAATGTAAGTATTGGTTATCTCCAGCTTTTCCCCGTCAATCGATAAATCTTCATTTGTTGTCAAAGCATTGTACATCACTTTTGTCTTCTGAAAGTTCATTTTTAATCCCACTTCTTTACTCTTGTCAGCAAGTTCCTGGATCATCCTCTGCAGCTCTGAAGGAGCAGTTGCAAAAATGACTACGTCATCAGCAAAACGAAGGTGAGTTAAATAATCTCCATTATTTTTTATCCCTTGTTTTCCCAGATTAATGGTTGAAAGACACTTTGCAATTGGCATTGAAGAGTTTGGGAGAAATGGTGCCATCTTTTCTCGCTCTCCCTTTTCTAATTTTTATTGGTGCTGTAACTTCAAACAGCCGAACCTTTGCACTTGCATTTTCATAGATGTTATTAATAATATTAATGTATGAATCTTCAATGCCGCAGGATTTCAAAGCTATTGTAACTGCTGATGGTTTCACTGAATGAAAGGCCTTTTCATGATCGATAAAAGCCATGCACAATGGAAGTTCATATTCCTTCGCTCTTTCAATTAGTTCTCTCAGTAGGTGGATATGATCTATAGTGCTGTAGCCACTCCTGAATCCAGCTTGTTCCCTCGGTTGAGCCATGTCCAGGGTTACCTTCAAGCGATGTGAAAGAACCTTAGTGAATATTTTATAAAACACTGATAGGAGGCTGATTGGCCTGTAGTTCCTGAAACCTCAATGTCACCTTTTTTTTATGTAGCGGGATCATTGTAGCATTGTTTCAATCCTTAAGGAATCTTTCCTTCATTGAGGCAACTAGTGAAAACTTGGGCGAGTCTAGTTTCAATTTCTCCACTTGCTTCTTACATACACTACCTACCAACAAGTAATTGGACACCCCTGCAATCGACGATATCTGATACACGTCACGGCCGCCGCCGTTAAATATCGTGTGGGAAACAACAACGCAACCAGTCGCATGCAAGATGCCACGCAGTTCGGAGCACTCTGATTTCGAGAAAGGTGTAATCGTCGGGTATCACAGAAATGGCCGATCCATACGTGACATATCCAGCTAGTTGAAGTACCCAAAATCGACAGTGGCCTACGTGATTGGCAAGTGGAAGATGAGAGGTGACTTTCGGAATGTGCCCCGACCCGGCAGACCCACAAAACTGGGAGTTAGAGACCGACGGGTGCTGGCCAGAGAAATTCGGAAGAACTGCACCAAATAGATGGGCCACATCCGCGAGGAGTTTCAACAGGCATCCGGGAGTATTCTTTCGATGAATACCATCCGTAAGGAAGCCCATCTGCTCGGTTATCATGGACGTGCTGCCGCACACAAGCCTTTGATCACCAAGTCCAATAGCGCTGCTGGGCTAACATGGTGCATGAACGTCGACAGTGGACCGTTGAACAGTGGAAACAGGTTCTCTGGAGCGACGAATCAAGGTTCACCCTCTACCGTTTGGATGGCAGGGTCTGGGTTTGGCGTCTGCCTGGAGAACGGCTCCTGTCGGAATGTATTGTGCCAACTGTGGAGTTCGGCGGCGGTGGAATTATGCTATGGGGGTGTTTCTCCTGGTATGGCACGGGACTCTTGGTCGCAATTCCTGGTAGACTCAACGCCGAGACCTACTGCACCATTTTGGATGACCAAGCGCTTCCTACGTTGTGGCAGTTTTACGGGGTGGACCCATGTTACTTTCAGGATGACAATGCCACCTGTCATGTTGCGAGGTCCACCATGGCTTGGTATGGTGACAATGGGGTTACTCGAATGGACTGGCCTGCGCAGAGCCCGAACCTTAACCCTATCGAGCACCTCTGGGACGAGTTGGAGCGTCGACCTAAGGGGTGCCCCCAGCTTCCGAAATCGCTGAAGGAACTGACCTTGTCTTATCCAAGCAGAGTGGAAGAAAATACCGCTAGCCGTCGTACAACGCCTGGTTGAGAGTATGCCCCGGAGGATCACAGCTGTAATCGCCGCTCGTGGAGGCTCCACCAACTATTGAAGATGAATGAACTTCGTTTTCCTTTGCTATCACAGGTGTCCAATTACTTGTTGGTAGATAGTGTATATATAGTCGATATGAAAAACCGCGACCTCTAAGAGGCTCGCAATTTTTCACATCGGCAGTTATTCTCTGTCATTTACTTACGTTTTTTTACTTGTAATCCGTTTTTTTCCTTTTAGGAAATACCTTTAATTTCTTTTGCGTTTTTTCAGCCTTTACCATGTTCCACGAGCGCAAGTCCTCTAGTAAACTGAATTATCCATTATAACTATTATTATTTCGCGTGACAGAGTGCTTAATTACAGTTTCTATCTATAGCCTTTCTTTGTCTGAGGTGTTCTTTTTCTTATCTGTAGTTCCCTTTTGTTTTTTTCAGATTCTCTGTAAAATGAATCTTCAGTTCAAATTAATATGAATAAAATAAAACGCCAAGCCATCATTTTTAAGGGGAAGGGAAAAAAACGATTAATACGGAAAACGATAATTGCTGGACAGTATTGAAAATAAGAAAAATTAAAAAAAACTTGAAATAGTGCATTTTTCTCTTTGAAATGCATAATACAACACACATAAAACCCATTTCAGTTTCTCATTTTTACCAAAGCAGTCTTTAACTGACAGCTGTTCTGTAGAAACTTGACGTTTTGGGCCAAACAAAGGAATTTCGATTATGAGAATGCTTTCGTACACTAATATTGTGCGCATAAGAGAACAATTTCACCTTTACCGATGATGCGTGGGTTTCGGCAACACTCGGCAAATCTTTTTACTCGCATTCGTAGTTTTCTTTCTTTTCTACAGCGTTTCCGCCTCCTTTGTGATCATCACACAACTCATGAATGTTGTCGACTCCGCATGTCTACTGACGTGTAATAAAAAAATTCAGTCACGTCTTTCACGGTGCCCAAATCGAATCCAATATTCGTGAAAGTCATGAACAAAATCTCTTCTTCATCCACAGTGAGCTCTGGCTTTTGAGTGAACTTGGCCTTTCTGCTTTTAATTCACACTTTGCGAGAATAATTCAAAGCAGGTGATTGGGACTGATAGACTTAACTGCCGAGTTGACACTTTAAAATGAAGAGCTTGTAACACACGTCAATATTCACGTCAATATTCATGTCGATACTCTTCCCAGTATCCTTCAAAAAGATAGCTATTAACACACACATAAGCGGATTTCTGTACAACTTTTTGAAAATAGTAAAACTATACTAGTAATCCGAATTTCTTGGAGTAAAATAGAATTCAAAGTTTCCAAGCTTTCGTACATCAAATAGATGGTTTTTTCGATGAAGGTAGGCAACAAACTGGGTAAAGTAGACAACAGTCTGCTATCTACCTTTCTTGAAAAACCATCTGGTTAATGTGCGAAAGCGTGGAAACTTTGAATTCTATTTTACGCCAAGAAATTCTGATTACTATTATAGTTTTACAGTTTTAAGTGAAGTTAGTATACAGTTCCTTATTATTAATTGCATCTTGAAAGGTTTGTTGATGTCCAAATCTAGTTGTTTCAGTATGCTCGTGCAAGCTGCTGGATTCTGCAAGACCTATATATTTTAGCAAATTCTTTCTGCATTTTGTACTTATAGGGAGACTTCAAAATAGCGTTAAGATGTCCATGGTAATCCAGGTAGTTTTGTTAGTTTGATATTTCCTGAAAAGCATTTTAAGTTCGTGAAACAAAGGGGTTTCAGTTATTTTCCTCAACAATCTGACATTGTCACTGGAGTTCTTGTTTCTTGCACTTTTTCCTCGGTGGCAAGATTTACCTTTCAGTGCCAGTACATCCCTATCCGAGAGGACTTTGCAAAAAAACAAAATTCCCCGCTCTCAATAGTATTACAAGCGTTATTGGTTCACATCGCACTAGCAGTGGTGGTAGTTTCTTAAGCCAAAGTTCCGTTGATTTTGTATCGACAGCAGTACATTAGCTGGATAACTTCTTGTTAACCAGGCGTTATTTTCTCTAAATGAAGTGATCCATTCATTTAGCAGCCGGGGAAACGCTATTTACCATTGTGTACTGTTCCTACGGCCAAGTTTGGAGCTGGCAGTGTACTCGTGTGGGGGTATTTTTCGTGGTATGGTCCCGGCCCATTGGTTATCGTGGACAAACCTGTTAACCAGCACGTCTACCTCGATATTCTGGACAATTATGCCCTACCAACTCTGTGGCAGTACTATGGAACCGAGCCTTGTTGGTACCAGTAGGATAATGCACCGAGCCACAAAGCAAGGACTGTTACGGCGTGGTTTGACGATAATTCCATATCGTGTGTGGACTGGCCAGCACAGAGCCCTGATCTTAATCCCATAGAGCACCGCATAAGAAGTTTGAAACCAAGGCCTACTACTAAGCAACAGTTATATATATACACTTGCGGAAAGTGATAAAAGAACACCAAGAAGGAATTGGTGGACGTTCATGAAATTTACATATGTTAATGGGGTCGAGTTTACGTAGGTGTGATGTTAATTTCGGGACCAACCGGTGAGCGCTTACGCCACAGCACGACATAATATGCAAATTATCGTCGGTGGTATTTAAGGAGTACGGCGAAGTGAATGTAATCAGTCGTCGGCGTACGGACACGTGCGAAGACCCTGAAGAAGCTGCAATGCCTGGACATGGAAGACGTGTACGATTTCAGCAGTTATCGGACTTTGAGCGAGGTCGTCTAGTCGGACTCCGCGAGGCCGAGTGGTCGTATCGTCGTATTGCGGAGCGAATTGGACGGGAAGTATCGGTGGTGGTACGATGGTGGCGTAGATGGTCCGAGGAACATTCCCACACGAGAAGACGTGGAACCGGGAGTCACAGACGGACTGATGAGCGGACCGATCGACGCATAAGAAGAGCGGCGTTGTCAAGCAGAACATCCACTGCGACGCAAATCCGAGCTGCCGTTGCACCTGAGGTGACTGTGCGAACAATCCGCAACCGTCTACTGGATGCAGGACTACGTGCACGTGTGCCTCTGGCGTGTGTACCTCTAACTCCAGCCCACCGTCAGAAACGGCTGCAGTGGTGTCGCCAACGTCTGCACTGGAGAACGCAAAGGCGATCTGTCGTGTTCAGCGATAAAAGCAGATTATGCTTGGGAGCCTCCGATGGCCGTATGCGTGTTCGCAGACGCACCGGGGAGCGTCTCCACCCTTCTTGCATCCGCCAGCGACACACAGGGCCTACACCTAGTCTCCTGGTGTGGAGAGCGATCAGCTATCACTCCCGTACACAACTAGTGTTTGTACCGGGTACGTTAAACAGCACCTCCTACATCAACAACATTATTAAGCCCGTTGTTGTGCCATTTGTAAGGTCAGTCCATCATGGTGTTTTCCACCAAGATAACGCACGCCCACACACGGCACGTGCAACGCAACATGCTTTTCAGGGTGTGAGACAACTTCCATGGCCAGCACGTTCACCGGATTTGTCCCCCATTGAGCACGTGGGGGATTTTATGGGACAACGACTTATCCGGTCCCCACGGCCAGCCACGACCATCCCCGATTTACGCGTCCAGATTGAGGATGCTTGGAACTCATAACCCCAAACTTACATCCAACATCTGTACGACAGACTCCATGCCAGAATTTCACAGTGTGACGCAGTTCGTGGCGGTTCAACCTCGTACTAATCATGTTACATGGAAATGTTCTTTTTCAGTTTACCAGCAAATACAGCTGTATTTTGCCATAATGTTTTGATCACGTTATCCTCTGCATTCCGTTATTATGGTGTATGAATTTCGTTGGTATCAGACGTCTACTTCTTGGTGTTCTTTTTTCACTTTCCGCCAGTGTATATACAGGGTGATTCAAAAATGTTGGTCATAAATTAAAATATAGGCAGTACTCATCACCGAAACAAACAAAAAGGTCTGAGTCAGCATAGGTCCGGAAATGAAATGTTTCAGAGATAATTGACATTTTATTGCAGGGTTTCCACAGGCAATGTAAAGTTGTTTATTCCCCAGCTGTCAGCTATTTCGATAGTTTTTGCACTTCTGAGGAAGAAATCGGGAGGGTTGAATTGTTTGAGAGACCGGTTAGTCCCCAATTGTCTGAGGGAACTGTTAGACCTCAAACTTGCCCCTCCCCGAAAGTGCCCCTCGACTTCCCCAAAAGGTAAAAAACAAACCACCTCAGTTCTTGGAGTAAAACACCACACACGGGGAATACTTTGAGCTCCTAGGGGACAGTGAAGGGGATTATTTTGGGGAGGGGATGGGTTGAGGGTCTCAACTTTGAGCCCAAGAACATGTTTCCCTCCGCAGCTCCCCAAATACAACACAAATAAACTGTGGGGAAAAACCAACGTTACATCTGGTAACTCTGCATGACGTTAAAACGGCAAACAACACGTACAACTACGGACAGAAGTGTTATGGTGCTTACCTTCTCGAACAAATGTTCAAAATGTCCTCAATTCTCCTTCTCCGAGAGACGCGCATTCGTTCAAACATGCCTGGGTTGTGCCTGATTTCTGCACATGCAGTTTTCATTCTGATCCGCAATTCGTCCACCTTGCCCACGGGGAATGTATACACTCGTCCTTTTAAATAGCCCTAGATGCTGACATCCAATGGATTAAGGTCAGGTGAGCGAGGAGACCACGAGAGAGGCCGCCCCAACCTATCCATCTCTCTCCAAACGTTGCATTGATATGCTGCCTCACTGTGCGACGAAAAAGCACTGGTGAACCAACGTGCATGAACCACATTGTTACATTTGTAAGAAGGGGGACATCTTCCAGCAGCTGCGGGAGGCCATGCTGCAGATAGTGCAGATACAAGTCACCTGTAAGCCTGTTGGGAAGCACATATGGGCCTATGGACTATCACCTAAAACATCAGCCCACACGTTAATTGCGAATCGAACTTGGTGACGTGATTGCTGGATAGCGTGGGGATTTTCGGCTACCCACTGGTGGCAGTTATGGAAGTTGAAAATGCCATGTCTAGTGAATGAGGCCTCATCAGTGAATAAAACATTAGCGAGGAAGCGCGGATTACGCGCATCGATGTAGCAGCCACCGGCAGAATGCAATTCTCGGTGGAAAGTCTAGGGCCTGCACTCGTTGGATATGGTAAGGGTGTAGGCGATTGTCATGCAGAACTCTCCGGATGGTACTTTGACTCCTACTCTCCGCGAATGCAATTCTTTTAGTGCTCGTTGCCAGGTATTGTTATATTTTTCGTAACAGTTGCTCGTCCAATCCAGGATCTCGGGCAATTCTCGGCGTCCCCGCTGGTTCAGCAAACTGAAATGATCCATTCTCTGTTAGGCGCTGCATGGTGGATCCACACAAATATGCAAAGATCGGGATGCCTTCGGTTCGGATAGGCCTCGGTGTACATACGCGCTGCGAGTGCTGCATTTCCATTTGCCCGACCATACATGAAATGCAAATCAGCTAACTCTGCATTTGTGAAAGCGCTACCCATAGCAGCCCTTAATAGTAACAGTACGGAATACACATCGATATTGCCTGTAATGTACACGTTTGAACCTCCAAGTACTAACTGATGCCATGCAGACGTGGTGCGTTGGCTGAACCGCGATGCCGTCACGGCAGCATTTGCATGTCTTCTGTCATGTGTCAGAAGGTGCTCGCTGTACTCATGGGGAGGTGTTTGCGTGAAACCGGTTCGTATCATACAACAGGTCGCTGTTTGTGTGCCGCCCGCCAGAAACTTCCGCGATGTCTCCAAACAAAAAACAAATGCGTGAGAGCAACAAACGCGTGATGTCTCCCGTGGGAGCTTGATTTGTCAAGTTCCTGCGGGAGACATCCCAGGCATTTGGTTTTTTGTTTGCCATTTTAACATCATGCAGGGTAACCAGATGTAACGATGGTTTCTTTACACAGTTTATTTGTGTTGTATTTGTTGTATTTGGGGAGCTGCGGAAAGAGACATCTCAGAATCATTTGTTCTTGAGCTCAAAGTTAAGACCCTCAACCCATCTCCTCCCCAAAATAATCCCCTTCACTGTCCCCTAGGAGATCAAAGTATTCCCCGTGCGTGGTGCTGTACTCCAAGAACTGGGGTGGTTTGTTTTTTACCTTGGCGGGAAGTCGAGGGGGCACTTTCTGGGAGGGGCAAGTTTGGGGTCTAACCGTTCCCTGAAACAATTGGGTTCTAACTGGTCCTCAGCAAATTCAACCCCCCTCCTCCTCCGATTTCTTCCTCAGAAGTACAAAAACTATCAAAATAGTTGACAGCTGGGAGAAAAAACAACTTTACAGTACCTTTGGAAACCCTGCAATAAAATGTCAATTTTCTCGGAAACGGTAAGTTTCTGGACATATGTTGACTAAGACTTTTTGTTTGTTTCGATGAGTACTACCTATATTTTTATTTATGACCAACATTTCGGAATCACCCTGTATATGTATATATACTGAAGTGCCAGAAAATCTGGTACAGACGAGCTTATGCAAAATACATAGCAACGTCACTTATGCGCATGCCGCCAGTGCGTATATAAAGCGATAAACATCCTTGCCAGCTGCCAGAGCTGTTTTCGGCATGAGAATGACAAGTAATAACGATTTAAGCGATTTTCAACGCGGTGTCATAGTTGGCGCTCGTGAGATGGGCCATAGTACTAGTATTTCGAAGGTAGAAACAAAGTTCGAATTTTCACGGACGACCATTGCAAGAGTGTACCGTGACTACAAGAATTTCGGCAAAACCTCCAACCTACGATACCAGTGTGGCCGTAAAAAGACATTGGGTGAACGTGACCATCGTCGGCTGTCAAGAATCGTTTCACGCGATAGGCGTGCAACACTCTCGCAGGCATCAGCGGAATTCAATGTCGGAGCCTCAACAAACACCAGCGTCCGGACTGTGCAACGTACCCTGCACGATATGGGCTTTGGGAGCCGACGCCCAACTCGAATGCCTCTCGGCTTCTCTTATGGACAATTCACTAATATAACATTCAACAATCTTTCCTTTCTCAAAGTCAGTTCTCTAGCCGCCGCGACATTTTCACTCAACCTGTGCGATATGATCGTAGTCAGCTGCAGGCTTGTTTTCATACCATTTGCAGCTGTACCGCGCATCTTAACACCGCAGCGTATCCGTTCATTTGTTTTTGAAGGGGTTTCCGGTGACTTTTGTCAATATAGTTTACATATATTTATATACATATATATGTATATTGCAAGCCCCCGCTTGTTGATGCCAAGTGAACAGAGCTCTTTCTACCTCCCTGAAAGAGTTGATGTTTTTCCCATTTTTGAGCTAGCAGTGTTGGTTCGTTTTACAAATGAATTTTTCTTCAATCCTTCTTTGATTTTCAGTCTTTCGTGAGAGAGTTCTGACTTGCTTCACTGAGCGATAAATGGTACAGAAAATGCGTAAACAGGAGTAACAGAAAATAAGGAAGAAGGACAATTTGATCATGCAAGATTGCCAAACCCGAAAATACTCTGCTGCAGGAGATATTGAGTCACTCGAAACGAAATAAATTAGAACAATGAAAATTTCCGCCTATATTTTTCAATGAAAGCTTTCATGAAGAAATTCATACTGCACGCGCCGTCTGGGGCGGCTTGAAGAAAACTTTATTGGATCTTAATATGCAGTACCAAAGCAAGCTTTTCTTATCTGGGAAAACGGACTTGAGATTATGCCCCTTCGAGTTCAAAATCCCCCTCCTTCGAGTTCTACTCAAATAACACGTGGTTTTTAGTTTCTTACACACCGCCGTTATAGGAAACTATGATGATCATTCGAAAATTGCACTTCAGGTTTTTCACGTAATTTTATTAAAAATGTAAGAACTACGTAAATACCCAAGAACAACAGGTTGTAAATATCAAGTAACGCGTAAACGCTATGGGAACGCCGACAACACGACCCTCAGCAGAAATACCGAAGGAAAAACAAACCAGCGCAGAACGAATGAGTATCGGATAGTGAATGAAACAATGCGAAAAGCTTTAGGGGTAAGGCTTGGAAAAAAATTGTTCAAGGTTATACGCTTAGAAAACTTTCTGCTCGGAGCATAAAATTAGCTCTTCATCCCAACGACATATTCGGAAAGGTCATAGAGGTTACGCATATCAGCATATTGTTTTCTATGCCTCTGCTCACTGTTTTTAAAACTCCCCTTCATGGACATGAGATTTTTATTTTGATTGAAGGTTGAACGACCACCGTGAGCAACTCAATGGGCTATAAGCAGTCGTCCGTCCCTAATTTAGGGTCACTGGTTCCAGGGAAGGAAGAGAGACAGTGCCGTAAGACAAGCACAACATCCATGCCTCACCGGGATTCGAACCCGGACCCCTTTCGGACGAATGATTAGAGGCCATTGCCTAGACCACTGCGCCAGCTGGGCGGCTGGACATGAGATGTTCACACCTCATAGTATATGCGTACCCTGGTTAACTGCATGAAATATTGTATGTGACTAACTAAAGTCTAAAAAGCAAATACTGAACAGTGTAACTTTCTTTTTTTTAGTTACAATTTATATTTTTTGCATACCCCAGAACATGAATCTACGCCCCTGGAATGGCCACTCTGGGAAGGCAACCGCC
This sequence comes from Macrothele yani, assembly GCA_039090855.1. Taxonomy (NCBI): domain Eukaryota; kingdom Metazoa; phylum Arthropoda; class Arachnida; order Araneae; family Macrothelidae; genus Macrothele; species Macrothele yani. Next base: position 131,324,187 of record CM077025.1, read on the forward strand.
CTCCCTGTAGCTACGTCCCTGTTAATACAAACGTAACGTTTTTACCAACGAGCCGCTGTTCACTCCAACCGTGCACTGCGTATTTTTCATTCCAAGCGACATGCTGCTGGTTGGCTGATGTGACAGGATGCCGCTTCTGTTTATTCCAAAATCTTGGGGGTCATTCCATACTAAGCACACCGGATAAAAAAAGCCGCGCTGGTGGCGCAGTGGTCTACGAGCTGGCTTCTGACCGTTAGTCCAAGTGGGCCCGGGTTCGAGTCCCGGATGAGGCATGGGTGGTGTGTTTGACTTACGGCACTGACATCCCTGGAACCAGGAGACTTAAATTAGAAAAAAACGTCTGCTTATATACCTTAGAGTTGCTCACGGTAGTCGTTAAACCTCGAAATAACTAGAATTGTCTGTTTAGGAAGATTTTTATTTGTGGCCTTCGTTAGGACGAGCAACAGATTACGTATGCAGACAGTATGGAAGCTCAACTTTTAGTTTTATAGCGCCCACAATTTAAAAAAAGAGACATAATGGATTCTATGTGTTATCTGCGTGCAATTTGGTGCTCTGGTTTATTGGGATGGTGATGCCACCGGGTGACAGACTTTGGAGACAGGCGGAGTATCTTAAGAGCAATAAAGGGAGACCCACCGCGGGTAAGGAAACTAGCGGAGTAACACAGAATTCAGCGCACCTGACCCAAAATCTGTAAGCGTCAAACTTATACCCTGCCGCCCCGGTGGCGCAGTGGTCTAAGGCGCAAGCCTCTGATCATTCGTCCGTAAGGGGTCCGGGTTCGAATCCCGGTCAGGCATGGATGTTGTGTTTGTCTTACGGCACTGGCTCTCACCCTTCCCTGGAACCAGTGACCCTAAATTAGGGACGGGCGACTGCTTATAGCCCATTGAGTTGCTCACGGTGGTCGTTAAACCTCATCAAAAAAAAAAAAAACTTATACCCACATCCACCAGGCGCAGAGAGTGTTTCCAATTCTTGAAAAGAACCGATAGGTAAAAATTGCGAACGATCTTCGGAGCGTTTTTTTAAGCAAAAGGTGGTTCCTTATGCATCCTTAAGCAAGCGGTGGCTCCTTACACGTCGTTAAGCAAGAGGTGGTTCCTTACGTGTCCTTAAGCAAGAAGCGGTTCCTTGCGCGTCCTTAACCAACGGATGGTATCTTACGGTTCGTTAAGCAAGATGTAGTCACTTACGTATCCTTAAGCAAGAGGAGGTTCTTTTTTTTAGAAGGGGGCGGGGGCTTTAATGACCAACATGAGCAACCCAATGGGCTATCAGAAGTCGCCCGTCCCAAATTTAGGGTCACTGACTCCAGAAAAGGGGCGAGTCAGTGCCGTAAGACAAACACAACATCCATACCTCACCGGACTTTGAACTCGGATCCATCTTGGCCGAATAATCAGAAGCCATCTCTTAGACCACTGCCCCCGGGGCGGCCGAGGAGGTTCCTTACGCGTCATTAAGCAAGAGGTGGTTCCTTACGCATCCTTAAGCAAGAGGTAGTTCCTTATACGTCCATCAGCAAGAGGTGATTCCTTACGCGTCCTTAAGCGAGAGGTGATTACTCACGCGGTCTTAAGTAAGATGTGGTTCCTTACGCGCCCTTAAGCAACGGATGGTTTCTTACCCGTCCTTAAGCAAGAGGAGGTTCTTTTTTTGGGGAGGGGGCTTTAACGACTACCGTGAGCAACTCAATGGGCTATAAACAGTCGCCCTCGCTAATTTAGGGTCACTGACTTCAGGGAAGGGGGAAAGCCATTGCCGTAAGACAAACACAATATCCATGCCTCACCGGGATTCGAACCCGGATCCATCTCGGACGAATGATCAGAAGCCATCGCTTAGACCACTGCGCCACGGGGCGGCCAAGGAGGTTCCTTAGGCGTCCTTAAGCAATGGGTGGTTTCTTATGCTTTGTTTAGCAAAAGTAGTTCCTTATACGTTTTTAAGCAACGGGCGGTTTCTTACGCGTCCTTAAGCAACAGGTGATTCATTACGCGTCCTTAAGCAAGAGGTAGTTCCTCACGCGTCCTTAAGCAAGAGGTGGTCCCTTACGCGTCCTTAAGGAAGAAACGGTTCCCTACGCGTCCTTAAGCAAAAGGTGATTCCTTACGCGTCCTTAAGCAAGAGGTGGTTCCTCACGCGGTCTTAAGTAAGAGGTGGTTCCTTACGCGTCCTTAAGCAACGGATGGTTTCTTACTCGTCCTTAAGCAAGAGGAGGTTCTTTTTTTGGGGAGGGGGGCTTTAATGACCAACGTAAGCAGCTCAATGGGCTATAAACAGTCGCCCTCGCTAATTTGGGGTCACTGACTTCAGGGAAGGGGAGAGCCATTGCCGTAATACAAACACAATATCCATGCCTCACCAGTATTCGAACCCGGATCCATCTCGGACGAATGACCAGAAGCCATCGCTTAGACCACTGCGCCGCGGGTCGGCCAAGGAGGTTCCTTAGGCGTCCTTAAGCAATGGGTAGTTTCTTATGCGTCGTTTAGCAAAAGGTAGTTCTTTATACGTCCTTAAGCAACGGGTGGTTTCTTACGCGTCCTTAAGCAACGGGTGGTTTCTTACGCGTCCTTAAGCAACGGGTGGTTTCTTACGCGTCCTTAAGCAACGGGTGGTTTTTTACATGTTCTTCGGTAGCATATAGTAGTCAAATGTAAATTTGGCATTAACTCTTTGGACTTTCTGTGTTTTTTTATGATTCCTCATTGATTTAAAATACATAATAATATTCTGAACTACACTGCTGGCCACCCAAAATGCAACACCAAGAAGGACACGAGATAGCAAAGCCAGATTTACTAAACACATAACAACAGATACAAAGATGAAACGATTGAGCTTACAGGCCCGTGCGACTTGCGGAACACGCAGACATCAATAGTTCGTGTGGCCCCCATGGCTGGCAATAACGGCCGCTACACGCGGCGGCATCAAACGAAAGAGGCTTTGGATGTGGGCTTGAGGTATGTCGTCCAGGCTGCTTCCACACGTTGCCACAGTTCCGCGGGTGGTGCTTGCCGGGCCACTCGGTTGCGGATCAGCGACCAGACGTGTTCGATGGGCGACATATCGGGAGAACAGGCGGGCCACGGCAGCAATGACACATGGTGGGCCGCAAAGAATTCTTGCACGATGCGTGCAACGTGCGGGCGCGCATGGTCCTGTTGAAACGTGACCGCTGGCAGGTCCCTCAGATAAGGGAGGACTACAGGCTCCAAAGCGTCGGAGATGTAGCGGTGGCTGTTGAGTGTACCGGCGATGCGTACCAGAGGGGTGCGGGTGTCATATCCAATTGCGCCCCAAACCATAACGCCAGGCCACGGATCGGTATGGCGATGCATAATGCAGGCGTCATACAGTCTTTCGCTGCGGTGCCGCCACACGCGGATCCGACCATCGTGGTGTTGCAGGCAGAAGCGGGATTCGTCGGAGAAGACAATGTCGTGCCATTCCGTAGTCCAGGTGCGGCGTTCAACGGCTTACTGCCGCCGCACTCGCTGGTGGTGTAACTTCAATGGTAATCGGAGTAATGGGCGTCGTCGACGTGCGACAAGTCCCCGCTGCTGCAGACGACGTCGAACGGTGCGTGCTGACACAGGTTGTTACGCAACACACCCTAATTCCTGCGCTTACTTTCGTGATGTGGTGGGACGAGCCGTCAATGCCCGCCGCACAACATGCCGGTCCTCTTGTTCGGTGGTGTGCCGCGGCTGCGGCAATCACTCACGTCGGTACGTCCGTCCCTCCTGCGCCCACCGAATCCATACTCGCCTCACTGTGGCTGGATGTCGTCCCACACAGGCGCCGATGTCTCGGTACGATAAACCGCTGTCGCGATAAGCCACTATTCGTCCTCTGTCGAACTCCAAAACGTGCTGGAATGACTGCCGTATTCTGCGACGAGGCATCAGGAAGCTTCCCACGCACAGGTCCGGCAGCACAACACACTTCCACTATTTACACCCCGCCTTCTGTGCACCCTTCTTATAGTGCTTCTCGGTGGCGTGCCGGGCGCACATGATTTGCATATGCCCTGCAATGCTAAACGTTTGCATGTCCTCTCGCGGGCGACGCATGATGCGAATTTCAGGCCAATCGGATGCTTCTTTCTTGGTGTTGCATTTTGGGTGGCCAGCAGTGTAGATTAAAGCTTCAGAAATTTTTATTTTAACTTAAAAACTTTTTTCGAAATTATTTTAAGATTATTAGGTAGGCCGCAGATACAATTGGTGGGGCTTCCTCTCTCCCTGAAATGGGCTAGCGACACTCCTGGAAGGAAACCTTAGAATTTTAAACACAGAGAATCTCTGGCTTGAGATTTCCGATCATTGCTTTAAAATATTCTCGAACAACGTTGTATGCAAATGCAGCTAGACAATTGCATAAGTAAATTTCCACAACATCGTGCCTGCCAATTTCATGATCACTAATCAGGAAACAGTTCTTGAACCATGGGATAAAGTATCTCCACAGCAGGAAATCACACAGGCATCACACGCTGGGTACGACAGTCCGGTTATTAAACTGTATCTCTTAATACTCGTGCATGGGAAAGGAAAAAGCTTTACTCCTTGCTTTAATTACATCTGTGAACTCGCTGTCAGGAGGTTCCGTCATTCCAGGAACCGAACTGCATGACTGCAGAGACTGATCATAAGCAGATTGATACAAATTCCTCTGCAAACATATTCTTGGAAGAATTAGGTGTAACCAATAAATTACCATTCCTATGAAGTCATTTTATATATCTATTTTTTTCACGAGAGATGCAGTTCTTTTAGACATACAAGTCGTAAAACCAAAATCAGATTTTTTTTCAGATGTAACCTGGGAATCACCCAACGCAAACGAGAAACTTTCAGATTTCAGTCACGAAAGTCTGCTAAAAAATATTCCAGAGAAGCATTCTTATGGAGATGCAACCATATGCACTCATTGTCATAAAAATCCGCGCAAGAAGAAAAATCAGTGCGATTAACGCGAAACTCGGCGAATAGTGACGGGGATGGCAGACGTGCAAATGATTAAAGTTTCGTGCGATTCCGCATGCCCGCGCGTCCAAGACCGGCGCAGCAATCACAATCCTTGGGGCTCATAAGGGTGCCGCGCAGGGGACTCCACATTCGTGTCGAAGTGCATGGTAAGAGTCATGTGAGATCCCTCAGCGATAGACATGCCGAGGAGCCACCGTAGATGTGCATACGGGCAACTGATGGAGTTTGAACGAGGCCGTATCGTCAGGATGAGAGAGACACAGGGTGGCCGCTGCGTTAAATCGGCCGCCATTTGGGCCGGTCGGACAGTAGGGTGCGATCGTGTTGGGCACAATGGACACGGGAAGGCACCCAGACAAGGCGGACGGGCTCTGGACGACCCAGACACACTACCAGCAGAGAGGACCGTGGGATCGTGAGAGCGGCACGCACAGATGCAACGACGTCCTTGCCTAATATACAGGGACATGTAGCGGCTGTACAAGGGACTTCTGTGTCCGCCAGAACCATTTCTAGACGCCTGGAGGAGGAGAATCTGCACTCTCGACGTCCCTTACGTTTTGTTTTCTGCCATTAACACCTGACAATTGTCGGCGTCGATTGCAGAGGTGTCAGCAGCAAAGCAACGTGGAATTCTACAGACTGTCGACGTATAGTGTTCAGCGACGAATCCAGCTTCTGTATGGAAACGGAAGACCACCGTTTCAGAGTGTGGAGGACCGCAGGTGAGCGCTGCAATCTCAACCTCACTATACAGCAGGCACACGTCCCGAACTGGAGGCGCGATGGTCTGGGGAGCCATCGCGTATGACAGCCGGACTTCCATCGCAGTGATCCGAGGGACGTTGACAACCCAGCGCTACGTACAGGAGATCCTGCAACCCCATGAGCTGCATTTCCTGGAGGGGCCGGCCCGGAGCCATTTTACAACAAGATAACGCCCGTCCACACACGGCTTGGGTTTCCCGGGACTATCTACGTCAGGCTTTCACGCTTCCGTGGCCTTCCAGATCACCTGATCTCTCGCCCATCGAGTACGTATGGGACCAGATGAGACGTCAGCTTTGTCCATGTCCCAGTGTTCGTGATTTAGTGCGTTAGTTGCAAAAAGTGCGGGCCAATCTGTCTCAGGATAACATACGACGGCGTCTCTTTGACTCCGTGCCGGATCGTATCACGGCATGTATCCGAGCACGAGGCGGTCAGACGCAGTACTAATACTGACCGGAATGTGTACCTTATGTTCGCGGGAAATCTTCGTGCTGCTGTGATATTGTAATCACTTCTGTCCTTGGTATGTATCATCTCACTACTAAAATCTTATTTCAATCCGACGCCTCCTTCTTGGTGAGCGGATTTTTATGACAGTGAGTGTATTTTATAGATTCTCATATAGTATTATACAAACAAAAATTTTTGCAACCCGACATCTAGAAGAAAAGATGTCACATTCAAAGGGCTGCATTGTTGGCTGAGTGGTCAGAAGAGCTGATTTTCCGGGTAAACGTCCGAGCTAGGCTTATGTTTTATGTGCAGGAGTTGGAAAAAGTAATAAGAGCACCATGATTACTGGGGTTAATATTATAATATTATATAAAACAAATGTTGTGGTCATCTTTTGTGTATCTTTTCTTTATGTATATACTCTTGGTTGTATGCCAGTGTAGTACAAATTGTGTTCAGCAGCGGTTCGTAGGAGTGGTCGGTGAAATGGGTGATCTGTCAGACTTACAAAGAAGACGAATCGTAGGAGCCGTTTAGCAGGAGCGTCTGTAATTACAACAGCGAAATTGTTTGGTGCTTCAAGAGAAACAGTCTCCATGGTTACGACTACATCGGCGAAGCGTAGAGGGCGAAAGCCGAGATTCAATGAGAAGGGCTGTCGAACACTAACAAGGATTGTGTCCAAACAACACAGACCTGCTGCAGAAAAAGTGACAGCAGAGCTCAATATCCACCTGGAAGACTGTTTCCACAAAAACAATCCGCAGAGAATGAACAGGAATTGTGTCCAAACAACACAGACCTACTGCAGCAAAAGTGACAGCAGAACTCAATATCCACCTGGAAGACACTGTTTCCACAAAAACAATCCGCAGAGAACTAACAAGGATTATTTCCGAACAACACAGAACTACTGCAGCAAAAGTGATAGCAGAACTCAATATCCACCTGGAAGACACTGTTTCCACAAAAACAATCCGCAGAGAACTAACAGGGATTGTGTCCAAACAACACAGACCTACTGCAGCAAAAGTGACAGCAGAGCTCAATATCCACCTGGAAGACCCTGTTTCCACAAAAATGATCAGCAGAGAACTAACAAGGATTATGTCCAAACAACACAGAACTACTGCTGTAACAGTGACAGCAGAACTCAATATCCACCTGGAAGACCCTGTTTCCACAAAAACAATCCGCAGAGAACTGACAGGGATTGTGTCCAAACAACACAGATCTACTACAGCAAAAGTGACAGCAGAACTCAATATCCACCTGGAAGACATTGTTTTCACAAAAACAATAAGTAGGGAATTAACAGGGATTGTGTCCAAACAACACAAACCTACTGCAGCAATAATGACAGCAGAATTGAATATCCACATGGAAAACCCTGTTTCCACAAAAACATTCCGAAGAGAACTTCGGACTGTTTTTGTCTTGTCTTGAGGAGTACCAAGAACTTCACAAAACCTACACCCAGGAAGTGCTGTAGTTGCTAAACCTCTTATCACAGAAGCTAACGCTACAATATGAAAAAGATAGTATCAGGAGCATACAACCTGGACTGCAGATGACCGGAAACGTGTGATATGGTCCAATGAATCCTCATTTACAGTACATTATTTCCACAAGTAGGTTGGGTTCGTATATGGAGAACCCCCAAGGAATTGTACAGTTTAGAATGTCTGGTTCCAACTTTCAAAAATAGGAGTGGGTCTGTGATTATTTGGGTGACCTTATCTTGGTATTCGGATGGTCCTATCATTACCCTACATTAACGAATAACTGCCACAGAGTACTTGGACATTCTAGGTGTGATCCGGTGCATCCTATGGTCCAAATGTTGTTTCCCTATAATGATGCCATTTTTCAAGATGATAATTCCACCATTCACACAGCTAAAACAGTTTAGTCTTAATTTGAGGAGCATAAGATGAACTTCAATATCAGCCCTGGCCAGCTCAATCGCCTGACTTGAATGTCATAGAAACACTGTGGAGGAGGCAATCTGCTTCTTACTCTTAATAGAGCAGAGTAAGAAGCAGATTGCCACCTCCAGCATCTCCGAAGCAATTGGCAGATGTTATGACAATAGTCCACTGGAGACTTTTCAAACATTGTATAAAACTATTCCAAGAAGGTTGGAAGCTGTATTAACGTGAAATGGTGGTCCAACACCTTATTAATAAAGACATATCGCCTATTTTAATGTTTTAACATTATTTTGTCCAACCCTTATGTGAGGAATGGGCGGTGTGCTTGTCCTGTCTCTTCTTCCAAGGACTAGTGACCACAAACTAGAGATGGATGACTGCTTGCAACCCTATGAGTTGCTCATGATCGCCGTTCAACAATCCTTTCCCACAAAAAGGAAAGAAAAAATCGACCGATTAATAGTGGAAAGAATGAATGAAAAGGTTAACCTAAGCCGCTTTTGTTATTTTTTGCAACATGCTCTGATAAACGACGTGTTAGAAGTCTTCATGGGCCGGGTCTGGCTTTTTTGTTCTTTTTTTTTTTTTTTGGTATAGAGATCAAAGCAACGGGCCGGGCCGGGCCGGGCTTTTTCCAGACAATTACAACTGGGCCAAGTCGACCCATCTTTTTATCGCAAGTAAAAAAAGAAAAGAGTCGTGTTTCCCGATTTCCTGGTCTGTTTTTATCTGTTCTGTTGGCTTTACTTACTTCCATGACATAGCCCAGGACGTAATCACAGAGGCGAGGAGAGGCACTCACAGTGTTTTTACCATCTATGTAAAAGATGGAAATGACAACAAAAGACTCGACCCTGAGCGAGCGAGTGTGATGTGTGGAGGGGGGGGGTACGACATCGATTGTTTTTCCTGTCCCTAATCCGTATAGGGACTGACTTTTGTAGTGCTACTGCTTGCTAGTTCAGAGAAAGAGATATTTTGAACGCTCTTAGTCTTTTTTTCTCTCTCTCTCTTTGTCTCTTTAAAGGTTATATTCTTGGATAATTGCCAAAGTTTAGTTAACATTTTTAAGTTCACATTCAACTAAATGTTTTCAATAATATTCTCAATTCATTATTTAATTTTCACAATTTAATAAAACACAATAGGAAGACAAAATAATGCAAAACGGCACATCACGGGCCGGACCGGACAGGATCTCAAACGCACAGGCTTAAGCCGGGCCGCGCTCACCACATAAGGCCCTTGCAGACCTTTATAGCGTGTGTCACTTCATCTTGAACACATTTAGTTATCTTAAGAGATCTCCCAAAAACAATAATATTTATAAAGAAAAGCACTTGTGAGCATTAGACACTAAATCTCAGACCACTACGCTCCGGTGGCGTATTGGTCTAAGCGATGGCTTCTGACCACTCGTCCAAGATAGGTCCAGGTTCTAATCCCGGTGGCGTAGTGGTATAAGCGATGGCTTCTGACCATTCGTTCGAGATGGATCCGGGTTCTAATCCCGGTGGCGTAGTGATCTAAGCGATGGCTTCTAGGCATTCGTCAGAGATGGGTCCAGGTTCTAATCCCGGTGGCGTAGTGGTCTAAGCGATGGCTTCTGACCATTCGTCCGAGATGGATCTGGGTTCTAATCCCGGTGGCGTAGTGGTCTAAGCGACAGCTTCTGACCATTTGTCCGAGATGGGTCCGGGTTCTAATCCCGGTTGAGGCATGGATGTTGTGTTTGTCTTACGGCTCTGGCTCTTTCCCTTCCCTGGAACTAGTGGTCGTAAATTAAGGACTGGCGACTGCTTATAGCCCACTGAGTTGCTCACTGCGGTCGTTAAACCCTCAACTAAAAAAAAAGAAAAGAAACGAAGAACATTTTGTTCTTAAGTTTTCTTCTGCCCCTCATTAATTAATGCCAACACGATTAATATGGAGTATTTTTTTTATCAGGAGTAAAAGGGCATCTTCCAAAATATAGAGGTGGTACTTAACATTGCTTTTCAATTTGAGTCTTGTTTAATTTAGATAAACAGCTCATTCCATGCTAATACTCTTTAGGGTGAAGAAACGTTACAGCCAAAGACAACAAAAATGGATTCATTAATTATATTCAAATGACAAGTTCAATGAACTTTGCAAGATAAACTTTCGCAAACGAATCAACATTTATTCCACTAGTTCATGATTTATTCAAGAAATTGGAAGTTTTTAACGAAAACGTAAGTGGAATAAAGTGAATAACAAATAAAGTATACTTTGGTTTCTGATTGCATTCTACGAAGCACAAATATCGTGAGCTTTGAGTACATGCTAACATGTATTGTTTTGCTTGCTTAGCATGAGTGCTAGATTAACACGAAACCTGCAGTCTCAGCAACAGATTGTCCAGGAGTTGAAATCTGGGTTAGTTGCTAAGGGACAAGTTTCTGAACACTCCTGCACGCAGTTGAGAAACTTTTGAATTTATAGAAGTAGTGCATAACCATCGATCGAATTATTGGAATACATTGCGTAGCGTGTCAGAAAAACACTTTATATTTTTCTTTTTAAATGTGTGCTGAAACATGATGTCGCAGGAAAGTACGATATCTGTGTTGCCGAAATAAACATTCCTCTCATTTGTCTTTCTTTGTTAATTACAGCATAGTTGTGGCGTCCAAAAATAAAGTGCTTATGCTACAACTTTGCCTAATACTATAAAGTAATACGCAGTCGTATCAGAATAACATGACCACCTACTAATAATGGAAATAACCTCCCATAGCCCGGTTGACAGCGGGGAGACGCCGTGGCATGAACGCAATGAGGCCGTGGAAGTTTGCCAGAGGCACTAGGGCCCATTCGGATTGCAGCAGAGCACCGAGGTCCCAGAGATGTGGTTGTGGGTCGACACGTCGAACCAAATAGTTCCACAAGTGCTCTATGGGAATGATGTCGGGCGGTGAACGGAGACATCACTGTCGTGTTCCTGAACCTGTCACACACCCCCTTAGCGATATGGCAGGGCGCATTGTTCTGTTGGTTGACACCATCACCACCAGGGTAAGCGTAAAAATCGTCCGATTTCGATGAAATTTTAGTATGTGGTAGTGGACCACTGGGGACGAACCCTATTGAAAGTGGGTGAAATGGGGTCAAAGGTCAGAACATTGGAAAGAGATTCATTCCATTCTATTGCCCTTATGCGTCATAACTTGCGCAAAAATGGTTCGATTTCGATGAAATTTTAGTATGTGGTAGGGAACCACCTGGGGACGTACCCTGTTGAAAATGGGCGAAATGAGGTCAAAGATTAGGATATAAGAGCGAGATTTATTCTACAGCCATTAACCTCATAACTTGAGTAATAACTTCAGTAATTGATTTCTGCTATGTTGGAAAGCGTATCATAATCAATGCATTGCATGATTTTACTAACTTGTTATCTGTTGTTCAAGGTACGGGTAGACGTGGTTATCAGTCCTTCTAAATTTGTTCTATCAGCCATTAAATCTTTAGTTCTTATAAAAAGCATCGTAAATCAACCTTATTTTCTGTAACATTTATTATGGAAAACGGATCTCGAAAATGTCTGTATTGTTAAGAAATACAATTCTACCAAGCCCTTTTTACGGTTTCCAACCGTAGGTTGAAGAAGCGTATATGCTCCAGCTTTGTCCGTCCGCGTGTAACTCTCATAAAAATTATTCGATTTCGATGAAATTTTAGTATGCGGTAGAGGACGAACTAGGGACGAACCCTATTGAAAATAGGCGAAATGGGGTCAAAGGTCGGGACATAGGAGCGTGATCCATCATCAACCATGGAGCGATTCCATCGCCCTTATGCGTCATAACTTACGTAAAAATGCTTCGATTGCGACAAAACTTGATCATGTTGTTCCGGGGATATACGGAACTGGTTCTGTTGAATATCAAATAAATAGGCCCAAAGGTCAGGGCATAGGAGCGAGATTTATATCCACAGCCATTATCCTCATAAGTTGAGTAATAACGCGAGTAACGATTTCTGGTATGTTGGAAAGCGTATCATAATCAATGCATTGCATGATTTTACTAACTTGTTTCTATAGATATGTATTTTGAGGAAAACCAGTATCGTTATCCACTGACGTACTTTTAGAGAGAATACAGTTCTTCAGGGATTGTATGGTTTTCTCTGTAGGCATACCGTTAGATAAAAATTAGTTTAATAAAGCACTGTATCTTTTCCCTCTAGTTACACCTCTCAAGAAGAATGATTTATAAAGACATGTACTGTGTTCCATTTTAGGACGGGGAGGAAACAAAAAATGTATGGTATAACTTTCTGTAAATCCACTTTAGGGGGGGGAAAGCAGCTTTACCAATAGCTATATCGTTTACCGAGACATACCTTTCGAGAAAACTAGTTTTGCAAAGGGATCTATCGTCTTTCACAGAAATGCCTTCAATGAAAAACTTGTCATAAAGAAAGTGTATTTTTTGCTTTTCATATAATTGCCTTTAAAAAACTGCTTTGCAAATGGCAATAATGCTTACCACACAAACCCATCGTATTGGTTTTTTCTTTTTCTAGGTATGTAAATCAGTGTTTCCGCGATTAGCGTTAAAACTTTAAAACAGCTACACTGGAACAAGCTCTGATTTTGTTGTTGTTGTCTTTGTTCTTTTTATCTAAATAAAACGGAAAGATTGGGATATTTAAACAAGTTGTAAAGCAGAACAATAAATCTGAGGACTTTCCTGCCAAATTTTAATGGAAGGAGTAGGCCTTCAATATATTTTTTCTGCCGCGTATAATCGTCTTTAAATCACTTGATTTCAATCATTCAGTTTCCAAAAGTCGGAACTCTGCCGATATAGCCCTTTTCAGTTATAATCGTAATAAGCATTTCTTCCAGAATGTCGAAGTGAAGTATTTACTTCGCCTAGGTGGCGAACAATGCAAATAAAAGTAGCTTTGTCTACGGCCCAAGTCAACACTTCGTCTGTAAGTGCAACAGTCGTTCATTCGAAGGCTTGGCAGACGTGCCAACCACAAACCAGTGGGAGAGCTGGCAGCAACTCAAGATGTGATTGACATCTGTGGCTACTGCGGCTGGCTGCTAAAGTTTTTTTGCCATTAACAACAATGCAAGATGCCACTGTTAAGAAAAACTCCTGAAGTCTGGTAACAAATCACTTGCTTGTTGGGTAGTCTACTCGCTTACAGTTCTTCATGTAATGTAGCACTATTGCAAAACAAAACAAAAAAACTCAGCTAAATATCGAATCTGACTAGTCCAGCAGTCTACGTGTTTCCTCTGACAAACTACATTAGATGAATGAAAAACCAAGCAGGAAACAAGTTAACAAAATCATGCAATGCATTGATTATGATACGCTTTCTAACATATCGGAAATCATTACTCAAGTTAATACTCAAGTTATTACTCAAGTTATGAGGATAACGGATGTGGAATAAATCTCGCTCATGTGCCCTGACCTTTGACTCCAATTCGATTATATTCAACAGAATTAGTTCAGTATATCTCCGGAACAACATGATAAAGTTTTGTCGCAATCGAAGCATTTTTACGTAAGTTATGACCCCATTTCGCCCATTTTCCACAGGATTCGTCCCCAGGTTGTACCCTACCACATACTAAACTTTCATCGAAATCCAACGATTTTTACGCGAGTTATCATGCGGACGAACAGACAGACAGACGGACAAACCTGAAGCATAAACACTTCTTCAACCTACCGTTGGAAAGCGTAAACAAGTTAGTAAAATCATGCAACGCATTGATTATGATACGCTTTTCAACATACCAGAAATCATTACTCAAGTTATGAGGATAATGGTTGTGGAATAAATCTCGCTCCTGTGCCCTGACCTTTGACCCCATTTCGATGCTATTAAACAGAATTGGTTCAGTGTTCCTCCGGAACATCATACTAAAGTTTTGTCGCAATAGAAACATTTTTAATCAAGTTATGAGGATAATGGCTGTGGAATAAATCTCGCTCTGTGCCCTGACCTTTGACCCCATATCGATGATATTAAACAGAATTGGTTCAGTATATTTCCGGAACAAGATACTACAGTTTTGTCGTAATAGAAGCATTTTTACGTAAGTTATAACGCATAAGAGCAATGGAATGGATCCCGCTCCTATGTCCTGACCTTTGACTCCATTTCGTCCGTTTTCAATAGGGTTCGTCCCCGGGTGGTCCCCTACCACATACTAAAATTTAATCGAAATCGAACCATTTTTGCGCGAGTTAGCGTGCGTACGGATAGACGGACAGACAGACGGACAAAGCTTGACCATATAAGCTTCTTCAACCTACGGTTGGAAAGCGTAAAAAAGCCCTTTAATTAATTTGAACCTACTTCTGTTTTTTACTGTACTGCTTGGCTTTATTTAGCTCGTGGGGTCACCCTTGACCAAATAAAGGCCAAAATTTAGAATTCTCGATGTCTTTTTAGAAGCATGCATGAACTTTTAGCACAATCGGAAGTAAGAATGATGTCCCGCATACTGTCAAGAAAAAAAAAAGTATTATATTTTGTTCAACTATACCAATCGACCTGCCAAATTTTTTACGCCATGGGCCACAGTCTTAAACAAGATAAATCGGAGGGTATCAGTAATAATTTACCAGAAATTGAATTCCTGTTTATGAAAATACTTAAGTATACCTTGGACAACAGACATCAAGTAACGGCCACGTCGAAGACGAAATCAGTAGGCGTATAAACTTGCCCGGAGAATATTTGGAAGAAGCAGTGCAATTTACCATTTAGCGTTAAAAGAAAAGAGTTTGATCAGTGCGTCCTTCCAGTTCTTGCTCATTAATCAGAGACACGTACCTTAACTGAAGAACACATACAGGGTCTCTAGAAATCTTAAAGCAGTCTGGAGAGATGCATACGTGGTGTGCACCCAGCAAAGATAGAAGTAATTAGTGGATCAAGAAAATAGCAAGCGTAGATGGCATCATAATCAAAGTTGGTGTTCATTTGCACTCAAGAAACTCCAAAAAGGGTCAGTTGTATTCACAGCCACTCCCGTTTCATGGGCTAATATAAATATATACTGCATATGTATTGGATATATATTCCATATATAGTGTACATATATACTACATGGGATGTAAGGTCAGGTGATGCGTAACATCACAGCCTCTCCTTGCTAAATGTCAACCCCGCCTTCTCGTGGTGCATCCTGTTCCCACTAAAGGGGCTCTGACGACCGCCAATAGCGGTATAACTATACCATCGGGATCAGAGGAAATTCTATCCCACACTCACCAACCCGCTTGGCCAGCGTGGTGAGTTATGGCCAAACCCCTCCAAAATGATTCCACAACTTAAATCTTGGCCCTCAGTCTCCGGCAGCTGGAATGTACCTGGCCAAGGCAGCGGCCAGTGCGACATGAAGGCAGAGGGTGCTAAGAATCCCCGGAGGACCGGACTAGGCTGCCATCTGATGCTGACCTTGGCTACTTACAATGGACGCTCCCTATCTTCTGATTCAAGGCTTCTTGAATTGGAAGAGGAATTACAAAGGATCAAGTGGGACATCGTGGGGCTAAGTGAGGTAAGGAGAAAAGGAGAAGATCACATCGAACTGAAAAGTGGACATCTCTTCTACTATCGTGTGACAGATACTGGCAGAACTAGTGGTGTTGGATTTATAATAAACAAGAAACTGAAGGATAAAGTTGTAGAAGTTGAAAGTTCCTCAGACAGAGCTGCACGACTTGTTATCTAACTCTCGAAAAGATACCAGGCTCAGATTATACAAACTTATGCACCCACCACAAGTCATCCTGAAGAAGAAATTGAAGAATTTTATGAGGAAATTTGTCATCTAAATAATAAAGGTAAGCAGCACTTGAAAATAATTATGGGAGACTTCAATGCAAAAATAGGGCAACGGCAACAGAATGAAACTTCAGTAGGTAAATTCGGTCACGGCAACAGAAACCAGCGTGGAAATGCTCTCGTTGAGTTTGCAGAGGCAGAAGGGTTTTTCATCTTGAACTCCTTCTTCAAGAAAAAGCCACACAGGAAATGGACATGGAGACATCCAAATGGGACGACAAGTGAAATTGATTTTATTATGTGTAACAAAAAATTCGTCATAGAAGACTGCAGTGTGCTAAACAAGTTCAACACAGGTAGTGACCATAGATTGGTGAGATGTAAGATGCACCTCAACACTAAACTTGAACGTGGCAAGCTCATAAGACAAACAAAACCTATTGACATAACCAACCTTAAAAAACACCATAATACCTTCAAGTTGGAACTGAAGAACAGGTTCTCTGCTTTGGAAGGCCTAACATCGGAAGAAGTGGACATCTCTGAAGTTAACAGAAAAGTAACCAAAGCTCTTATGGAAACAGCAACAAAATTAGCTGGGTCTAAGAACAAGTTGCATGTAAACAAATTATCAGGAAAAACGAAAATGTTGATGCAAAAAAGAAGAGAGATGAGGACAACTAAAGAAGATGTGACTTCCAAAGTGGAATATATAGAGCTATGCAAGACAGTAAGGAAAAGTATCACTGAAGACGTAAGAAATTCAACTGTGAACTAGTGAGGAAAGCAATTGAAAACAACCAAAGCCTAAAGATAGCAAAGGGACATCTTAGTAAGGGAAGAAAACAGATTATGGCCCTGAGAAAAGAAGATGGTTCTGTAACAAGAAATAGAGGCGAAATTTTGACAAGAGTGAAAGATTTCTACTCCAAATTATATGAAAGGGATGATACATGCACTCCAGACATCATGAAAGATACCAGTACCAGAGTTCCTCCAGTCCTTCCAGCAGAAGTTGCACATGCAATCAAGAACATGAAGCAGGGAAAAGCTCCAGGAGAAGATGGAATTACTGTAGACATCATACAAGAAGCAAGTGGAGAAATCGAAACAGTACTCGCCCAAATTTTCACTCGATGCCTTAATGAAGGAAAGATTCCTGAGGATTGGAACACCGCTACAATGATCCTGCTACATAAGAAAGGTGACATTGAGGATCTCGTAAACTACAGACCTATCAGCCTCCTATCAGTAGTTTATAAAATCTTCACTAAAGTTCTTTCACACCGCTTGAAGGTAACACTGGACATGGCTCAACCGAGAGAACAAGCTGGATTCAGGAGTGGCTACAGCACAATAGATCATATCCACGTACTGAGAGAACTAATTGAAAGAGCGAGGGAATATGAACTTCCATTGTGCATGGCTTTTATCGATTATGAAAAAGCCTTTGATTCGGTGAAACCATCAGCAGTTACAATGGCTCTGAAAACCTGCGGTATTGAAGATGCATACATTAATATTATTAATAACATCTATGAAAATGCAAGTGCAAAGATTCGGCTGTTTGAAAATACAACACACATAAAAATTGGAAAGGGAGTGAGACAAGGTGACACCATATCTCCGAAGCTCTTTAATGCCACATTGGAGGGTGTTTTTCAGTCGCTGAGCTGGGAAAACAAAGGGATAAAGATTAATGGAGATTATCTAACCACCTTCGTTTTGCTGATGACGTAGTCATTTTTGCAACTACCCCATCAGAGCTGCAGAGTATGATCCAGGAACTTGCTGACAAAAGTAAAGAAGTGGGATTAAAAATGAACTTTCAGAAGACAAAAGTGATGTTCAATGCTTTTACAAGAAATGAAGATTTATCGATTGATGGAGAAAAGCTGGAGATAACAGACACGTACGTTTATCTTGGACAGCAGATATCAAGTGAGGGTCACATTGATGAAGAAATTAATCGGCGTACAAAACTTGCCTGGAGAGCATTTGGAAGAAACAGCATAATTTTCAAGAGCAATATGCCATTATGTCTTAAAAGAAAAGTGTTTGATCAATGCATCCTTCCAGTGCTTACGTATGGTGCAGAGACGTGGACCTTAACTAAAAGAGACATACAAAGGCTGCAGACAACTCAAAGTAGCATGGAGAGGTGCATGCTTGGTGTAACCAGGAGAGATAAGAAGAGGAACTCGTGGATCCGAAAAATGACAAGAGTGGAAGACATCATGATCAGAGTTAAATCCCTGAAATGGCAATGGGCTGGACATACTGCCAGAAGGACAGATCATCGATGGACAGCTGAAATTTTAGATTGGATTCCAAGGGACAGGAAAAGACCCAGAAGAAGACCACATGGGAGATGGGTGGATGAAATTCGAAAGTATGCAGGGGTGACATGGAGGAGACTGGCACAAGACAGACCGTTGTGGAGGAAACTTGGGGAGACCTTCGTACAGCAGTGGATTGATAATGGTTGACAATGATGATGATGATGATGATGATGATATACTACATATGAACATATACGGTCGAGTCGCATTATTGTGACCACCAGGTAATATATATCCAGAGTAACCGCCGTGTGCAGCAAGGACAGCGGCTAGACAGGCTGTGAGTGACTCATTAAGGTGCTGGAAGGTGTTCACAGATACATGGACCCATGCTGACTGCAGTGCATCTGACAGCTGCTGGAGTGTGCGCGGTAGAGAAGCCATAGAGCGAACAATACGATAGAGGTCGTCCCAAAGATGCTCAATTGGGTTTAAGTCGGAAGAATTAGGGGGCCAGGGAAGTACTTTGAAGTCTTCATCGTGCTCTTCCAACCACTCTCGGACATTTCTAGCTGTGTGACACGTCGCATGGTCTTGCTGGAAGATCCCATCCGACCCAGGGAAGACGATCAGTATGTATGGGTGTACGTCGTCTGCAAGGATGGATTCATAACGAATTCGGTTCATAGTACCTTCCACAGGTATGAGTGGACCCAGGGAATGCCACGAAGACATTCCCCAGACCGTAACGCTACACCCACCAGCTTGTGTTCTGATAGCAATGATTGAAGAGTGTTTGTTCTCCGATGTTTCTTGCCTTATGCGCCAACGTCCATCCGTTTGATGAAGCATAAAACGTGACTCATCGGAGAAGTCAATCCTTCGCCAATCAGCGGAGATCAAATCCCAATACTGCCGTGCAAATGTAAGCCTTTTCTGCTGATGCACCTTCTTTGGCATAGGTGCAGTGACCATCCGTCTGCATCGGAGCCCCATGCGCAGCAGGGTTCGCTGAACTGTCATTTTAGACACACTTCCGGTATCCACCGGGTTCATTCGGCCAGTGAGTTGCTCCACTGTAGCGTGTCGTTCAGCCCTCACGCATTTTCGAAGTCGACGTTCACCTCTCACATCAATGGCACGTGGTGCTCCCCAGTTTCCACGTCGCTTATTTGCAATGGTGCCATTTCTCCAATCACGATACATTTTAACCACAACAGGACGCAAACAGTTCACAAACTGCGCTGTTTCAGAAATACTGCCACCCTTGGCCCGAAAGTCGATAATCATCCCTTTTTGCAAATCTGATAAATCGCTCTTTTTATCAATGACAGCAACGAGTGCTATGTTTTCAGAATGCCTACAGCACACCTTATATACCCTCCAAGTCAGCTCACGACACGTTCCTTCTTTCGTTGTCTACGCGCTATTGACGTCAAAAGTAGGAGGTGGTCACAATTATGTGACTCGACTGTGTATATATATATATATTGTTTTTTATTTATTTTCATTTTACCATTTTAATTAAAAATTTTTATCCGTTTTCTAATCAATTTTAATGGCCGTTACGAAATATCGTCGGTTGCTTTCCGGTTAACACAGTTTGATATGATTTGACGGGACAGCAGTTTTTGTGGGTCATAGTTGTGGTTGTGACACAAATCAAATTATAAAATAAACGAAGTAGTAGTGTCCGCTTTCAGTTTTGCCGAGCATTTGTATACTGTGCAACGCCACTTCCATTCTATTCCTGTTTCTTGATCTTTATAAAATGTATGTCCTAAATATATCCAATAGTTTTAACCCCTTCTTTGTTGTACGTAAACTCCATGTTACCTCTGTAATCGCTATTTGATGAATGATACCATTTTTTTCCAGTAAGTCCGTGAAGCATTGTTCATCAGAGAGCAACTTATGTTGGAGGCTCCCTGTTCCCCTCCACCAGTTTTTCACATTTCCCCTCTAGTAAGCAAGGGCAAGGTGAATGTAGTCGATCCCTTTATTGTCTTCCTTTCTGAGTGCAACTGACCTATCGGATAAGGATCAGAGATTGGGGTGAGTGCAACTGACCTATCAGATAAGGATCAGAGATTGGGGCAAGTGCAAGTGACCTATCAGATATGGATCAGAGATTGAGGCGAGTGCAAGTGAGCTATCAGATATAGATCAGAGATTGGGGAGAGTGCAACTAACCTATCAGATAAGGATCAGAGATTGGGGTGAGTGAAACTGGCCTATCAGATAAGGATCAGAGATTGGGGCAAGTGCAAGTGACCTATCAGATATGGATCAGAGATTGAGGCGAGTGCAAGTGAGCTATCAGATATAGATCAGAGATTGGGGAGAGTGCAACTAACCTATCAGATAAGGATCAGAGATTGGGGTGAGTGAAACTGGCCTATCAGATAAGGATCAGAGATTGGGGCAAGTGCAAGTGACCTATCAGATATGGATCAGAGACTGAGGCGAGTGCAAGTGAGCTACCAGATATAGATCAGAGATTGGGGAGAGTGCAACTAACCTATCAGATAAGGATCAGAGATTGGGGTGAGTGAAACTGGCCTATCAGATATTAACAAGGGTGCCCATAAGGGAGGGGCTCGCCCCCCCCCTAGCCATTGGTATAGCCAAATTTCTGATAAATTTAAAACACTAAAGTAGACGAAACCTTTTTTTAAAGCATTTTTAAAAATAAAAAGATATTAATGATTGATTGTATCAATTATGTTTGTTGCATTTTAGTATCTTGTACATTTACTAAAATGTTTGACAGCCTTGAAGGAGGTAAGGATTTTTCTTAGCTCCCCCCCCCAATTACTCATATGGGCACCATTGGATATGGATCAGTGACTAGGGTAAGGGCAACTGACCCACGCCTATCAAAGTAAAGAGGCTCAAGTGACAATGGGCTGAACATATCAGTAGAAGAACTGACTACCGTGAGATAACTGAAATATTTTACTGAATACCAAGGGACAAGATGATACCCATGAGATGATCGCTTAGGACATGGGTGGATGAAATTTAAAGTACGTGGAGGTGACATGAAAGATAATTTCTTATTGCAATGAATTGTGAAAGAGATTTGGGATGAGTTTTATTCAGCAGTGGATTGAGAATGGTTGATAAGGAGATAATGAAGAAAGCTAAGGCTTAAAAAAAAAACAGATGAGTAGAGCCACTCATAAAAGCATATTAATATGAAAAAAAATAATAAATAATCGTGTGACGAAATCCATAGGTTTTTAATTTCTTTCTGTATAACACAGTGCGGCAATAAAGTAATAAGACTGGTTTAAAAAAATCCCGGTGAAACACACGGGTAGGGAAGTCATGGTTTTTTGATAAGGCATTTATCAGCTATGCGGTGGCAACAGCGTTTGCGTGCGAGTTGCGTAGATGATTATTTACGCTGTGCATGACGTCATTCGGTGGAAGAATGACATTACAGCTCTGTCATGCACCAGGCAGCAAATATCCGATAATGTTTGAAAATCGGGAAAACTGTCTGTATCTGAGACAGTTGAATTGTTGCGCGACGTGTATGGGGTTCTTTTTTTATTATTATTGGGGGTTTAACGACAACCGTGAGCAACTCAGTGGGCTATGAGCTGTTGCCAGTCTCTAATTTAGGGCCGCTAGTTCCAGGGAAGGGAGAGAGCCAGTGCCATAAGGCACACAAAACATCCATGCCTCACCAGGATTCGAATCCGGGACCTATCTCGAAAGAATTATCAGAAGCCATTGTTTAGACCACTGCGCCACTGGGACAGCATGGCCCTACCTATCTCATGCACAAATATTCCGATGGTATGCACGTTTCAAGGATGGGCGAGAAGATTTGGAAAATGACGAAAGGCCAAGACGCCCGATTTCGTTGCGCACGTCTGAACTCATTGAGAAAATTCGCGAAAGGATAAAAAGTGATCGTTGTGTATCCTTGAGGATGATGGAATGCGAGCTAAGTGTTAATAAGGAGACGATTAGTCAAATGGTAGTGCAAGATTGGGGTGAGGGGGTGCTCGTTTCGCTCCACATGTTTTGTCAAACTACCGGAAACATGCACGAGTGGAGTACGTAGAAAACATTCTGGAGACTGCAGAAACAATGCAAAATCTTCTCCAAAGCACTGTGGCAGGTGACGAGACATGGTGTTTTCGTTATGATCCTCAAACGAAGCGCCAGTGCTCGGTGGGAAACGCTACAGTCACCCAAAGGAAAGATGATCAGGTTACACAAGTCCAAAATCAAGACAATGCTGGTGTGCTTTTAATGTATATGCACGTAAGTTTTCCTGCTTTTCCATTTTAAAAAAAAATCAGTCTCATTACTTAAGATGGTTCCACCTAAAATCTCTGCGTTATGTTTCCAAAGGTAAAACTTTTTTACATATTTTCTTCTCAAATAATGTCTTCCCAAGGATGAAAATTTGCACATCAACAAAACTAGCTTTAAGTTATACACTATCTACCAACAAGTAATTGGACACCTGTGATAGCAAAGGAAAACGAAATTTTTTCACCTTCAATAGTTGGTGAAGCCTCCACGAGCGGCGATTACAGCTGCGTCCCTCCGAGGCATACTCTCAGCCAGGCGTTGTACGACGGCTAGCGGTATTTTCTTCCACTCGGCTTGGAGAAGACAGGTCAGTTCCTTCACAGATTTCGGACGGTGGGGGCACCCCTTAAGTCGACGCTCTAACTCGTCCCAGAGGTGCTCGATAGGGTTAAGGTCCGGGCTCTGCGCAGGCCAGTCCATTCGATTAACCCCATTGTCACCATACCTAGCCATGATGGACCTCGCAACATGACAGGTGGTTATTGTCATCCTGAAAGTAACATGGGTCCACCCCGTAAAACTGCCACAACGTAGGAAGCGCATGGTCATCCAAAATGGTGCAGTAGGTCTCGGCGTTGAGTCTACCAGGAATTGTGACCAAGGGCCCTGTGCCATATCAAGAAAAACACCCCTATGGCATAATTCCACCGCCGCCGAACTTCACAGTTGGCCCAATACATTCCGGCAGGAGGCGTTCTCCAGGCAGACGCCAAACCCAGACCCTGCCATCCGAACGGTAGAGGGTGAACCTTGATTCGTCGCTCCAGAGAATCTGTTTCCACTGTTCAACGGTCCACTGTCGACGTTCTTTGCACCACGTTAGCCGAGCAGCGCTATTGGACCTTGTGATCAAAGGCTTGTGGGCGGCAGCACGTCCATGATAACTGAGCAGATAGGCTTCCTTACGGATGGTTTTCATCAAACGAACACTCCCGGATGCCTGTTGAAGCTCTTCGCGGATGTGGCCCATCGATTTGGTGCGGTTCTTCCGAATTTCTCTGGCCAGCACTCGTCGGTCTCTATCTCCCAGTTTTGTGGGTCTGCCGGGTCGGGGCACATTCCGACAGTCACCTATCATCTTCCACTTGCCAATCACGTAGACCACTGTCGATTTTGGGTACTTCAACTCGCTGGATATGTCACGTATGGATCGGCCATTTCTGTGATACCCGACAATTACACCTTTCTCGAAATCAGAGAGCTCCGAACTGCATGGCATCTTGCATGCGACTGGTTGCGTTGTTGTTTCCCACACGATATTTAACGGCGGCGGCTGGGACGTGTATCAGGACCGCAGATATCATCGATTGCAGGGGTGTCCAATTACTTGTTGGTAGATAGTGTAGCATGGGATATTTAATACTTGCTAACACATAACCATAATTATATTAAAAATCAATCATTTTTCCTTGAATAATATTCAGACCTGTTAATAGATGGCGCGACCTGTACTTTGATGAAGTCAGTAGACAAACAAATTTTGAATTGCTTAGTTATGGTTATGTTTTAGCAAGTATTAAGTATCCCATGCTATAACTTAAAGTTAGTTTTATCGATGTGCAAATTTTCATCCTTGGGAATACATTAAATTGCGAAGAAAATATGTGAAGAAGGTTTACCATTGGAAACATACGGCAGAGATTTTAGGTGGAACCACCTTAATTTCGGCGCTGGGTATATCGCATTTTAAAAATTAAGCAGAAATAATGGTACTTCGAGAGTAAGACAAAGAGGATGGCACGGAATTATCGGGTGTTTTTGGAACCAAAGTGTTATATAAAAACACAAAATCTTATTCTAATGGAAGCCATCGCTCTTTCCACGTTTACAAGTGAGTCACAGAAAAAACTCCCATCGGCCGCCACCGGGAATGGGAGTTTTTCCGTGACTCACTTATAAACGTGGAAAGAGCGATTACTTCTATTTGATGTTCCTGGTCCACGTCAACTGTGTATTTATCTTATTCTAATCACGAAACATTTCGGAGTACGAAATTTGAAACTTAACAGTTTCTTGTAACTAGCAATTTGTTCGTTAAGGAAGCAGTCCTGTTTAAAAAGGGGGATTTTCTTAAACAGTAGAACCACACTAGTCATACGAATTTGTTGGCGTAGAATAGAAATCAAAGGTTTCAAGCTTTCGCACATCAACCAGATGGCTTTTTCAAGGAAGGTAGACAGCAAACTTCAAAGTGGATCGCGATACAATACTTCGGTTGGCCTCGACTGCAGCATCCATACACATGGGCGCCGACAGGGGGGTTACTTACCCCCCCCCCTCCCCGTAGAATTATTTAATTTTATTTATTACTTTTTTTTACACTCACAGAACTGGACCGCAAGGAAAGATGGAGT
Organism: Macrothele yani; assembly: GCA_039090855.1. Classification (NCBI taxonomy): domain Eukaryota; kingdom Metazoa; phylum Arthropoda; class Arachnida; order Araneae; family Macrothelidae; genus Macrothele; species Macrothele yani. The sequence goes on from CM077025.1 coordinate 131,349,125, forward strand.
TTGGGGCGTTTAATTTAATATCCCAATTTTATTAGAAATTTGGAATTGAAAAACGATAACACGAAAACGGAAAACCTAGCAAACCATAAGGCAGTACGCCCAAATAAGTTCCGCTCAGGGTGGTGTGTGCTGAATTTAAAAGGCTTGGCGTGGCCCTGCTCGACACTGTTCATTATTTTGAAAACAGTTACCATTGTACATGATAATACATGACTATTACTAACATACACTTTCTTCAAGAGCAGCATCAATTAATAATAATAGTAGTAGTAGTGTTCTAGTGTAGTAAGCAGTAGTAATAGTATTAATCTTTCATTTTCACGAATTACTGTTTTCTATTATGCATATTAGCCAAACCGTAATTAATTACACTTGACCCCCTTGAAAATTTTTGAGCAGGTGCCCATGTCCACAAGTGCAACTGTCGTCGCTGAAACACCCCGACGTGGTGCTCCTGACCTTGCCTGGTCTGCAGTGTTGTTTGTCCACCGCTAAAGTACTGCACCACCACATTACAGTACTGCGTGGAAGACAAACATGCCCATACACCGGTTTCATTCGTCTGGGAATTACGCTTGGTGGCATTTTCTCCGCTTTCAGAAACTGAATTACAGTACATTGAGCAACTTTGGACGTATCCATCCATCTCCCACGAGAGAACAACAAAAATAGTCCAGCACGTTACACGGCTTTCCGTTTCGTAACAAACAAGCTGCAATGCGGTTGCACAGCCTTTAAATCGCTTGTACACTAGCGCCCAATGGCGGCGGAAGCGCCCGGGCCCGGTCAATAATTTCAGCCAAGATTTTTATTTTTATTATTTTTTTATTTGGTATATGTATGATTGTTGTGATGTGCCTTAGAACAGTGGCGCACCCAGGAATTCCTGTTGGTGGGGGCTATATATATATATATATAGTGTACGTACACAATGCTGGACGTACGTTGTTCTTAATCTCTTTGGGGCTTTTTTTTTTTTTTTTTTGATTGGAGGTTTAACGACCACCGTGAGCAACTCAATGGGCTATAAGCAGTCGCCCGTCCCTAATTTAGGATCACTGGTTCCAGGGAAGGGAGAGAGCCAGTGCCGTAAGACAAACACAACAACCATGCCTCACCGGGATTCGAACCCAGACCCCTTTCGGACGAATGATCAGAGGCCATCGCTTAGACCACTGCGCCACCGGGTGGCCGTTTAATTTGTGACATACGTCGCTGTTAATCTCCTTGGAGGGCTTAAGCTTCCAAAGCCCCCTCCGTGGGTGCGCCAATGCCTTAGAAAGTTCCTCTAGGTAAGTGGTTTGGTAGTCCTAATTCCCAACAAAACTCCTTAGGCATTGTTTTCCTTCTGTTTGTCCCGGGAAGCGGGAAGGTAGAGGGTGTACCACGATTCGAAATTTCGGGCCCGGTCAACGAACTTCACTTTCCGCCGCTCCTGCTAGCGCCACCCTTTGACAAAATTAGGAAGCGCAAACACACTCCAGCCAAAGAGTCTCCCTACTTATTGAACAACCCTTATAGATGCAATTTCTGTAAATTTGCAAATGATAAAGCCTGGCGCGAAAAAACTGTACCAGAAACTGGTGCAAAAGTTTCAATTCCAATTTCAATCAGATTGTAAGCAGTAAGTTTTCCGCCCATTTTGAGCTGCGCCCGGGAGCAGCCACCTCGCCTGCCCCGCCCTAGTTATTCTTCTGCTTTGGATAGCAAAATACACAGCAAGTGAGCTTTGGAAAGTACTTCAAAATGCGAGCTAAATGCTTGAGCATGCGCGTAGGGTAGTTCAGTAGCTCATCTGAGGTACCGCAGGAGGGCCTATCATTGTGTTTATAACCTCATGATTACAAGAAATCCCTTGAGTTGGTGGGCTTTGGCTTGTAGTACAAGATATAAAAAACACCTTGAAACACAAAACTCAAACTGATATCGAGAATTACGCAATTAATGAGCATACGCAGTTTTCCTTATAAACGCTATTGCTCCAGTTAGTGTTGCCATCCCCAAAACTGTAGATTCTACAGTTTTAAACTGTTAAATATGGTAACGGAATTTTGCTGTAGAGATTTACGGTAATTTCCTGTAAAAACTACATTTTGTTTTTACAGTGTGGTCTGTTTGTCTTACGTGGCTGGCTCAGTTTCGTCCCTGGAACCGAAGGCTCTAATTGATGAACGGCTAACTCCTTATCGCCATTAGAGCTGCTCGTAGTGATCCTTAAACTCAGAAACAAAAAAAGCAAAAAAAAAGCTGTCTCTGACTTAGAGGAGAAGCTGTGCATGGCTTGAAGTAGAAACTTGTACTCAAAGCAGTAGAAAGTTGTGTTCAAAAGGGCATTCGGCGTAAAAGAAATTCGAAGAAAACTAATTTTTTGAGTTGAATTTTTCGGAACAATTGTGTGGAATTAAATATATTCTGAAGACAACACATCATCTTTTACGCTCTGAAATTTTATGAGTGATATTAGAAATTTTAATGCGTCAAATTTTGGCGAATTTAAATTGCAATCATTCAGAGTAGCGTGAAATGTTCCAAAGAATATCAAGAATAGCCATTTTTTTTTTCTGTGACGCCAGAGCCAGAATAATCAGTCACGAATGTAGCTCTATTCTTCGGTGTCAATCATTCTATGATCCCAAAGCTCTGGAACCAATTTTGAACAAGATGAGCAGTTACCCAGCGACCAGTTCTGCGCTGTACAAGAATGCTACATTATATTGTTGGCCAGACAGAATCGGATAGCAGCAGCACCCGGTTTTCATTGGGACCTCATCTCAGACACAGGAAGCCAGGTATCCGTTTCTACTGTGACCAGAAAACTACATAACCATGGATTGTATTACCGTATATATGCTGTATGTGTGATATTACGTACCAACCGCAGGCCCGCACACTTAAGTATATGCCACTATCATGTCCACTGTATCTTGAAAAAAATACGGTACTGTCTTGCTCGCGGACGAGTTGCGTTTACCTCTAAGATCGGAGAATAGACATGAATTGATGTTACATCTCGTAACATCATAGAAGAAAGTGCTTTTCATCGTGCAATGCGTTTTTCATTAGCTGGTTTTCCAAAGCGCAGCCATACTGACCTCCATGTTTTAACTAAAAGGCCTTCCTTAAAGTTCTGGATCAGCTTCTGAGCCGCTATGTGGGTCGTTCATTTAGCGTACATTACACCCAATGGGATAAAATGTACGTTCCCCACAGCTTCAAGGTAGGCAACGAATGGAGTCGCCTACATTTTCTCCAGCTCTCAGTCCAATTGAACATCTGTGAGATTTTCCAAGACGAAGAAATGCCGTGATGCATACCGCTCCTGTAACCTTCCGAGAAATCAAAATGGGTATTATTCGTGATTGGACATGCCTTCCCAGTCACCGGATCTTCTAATTGTGGGTAAAATTCGTCGATGCCAATATTCCATTACAGCCAGTGAAGGTCACATTTCAGGCTAATTATGCGTTTTACGTACAAAACACCTATGCTGTTTGGACACTCATGTGTCTGTATTGCCTCATACTTGTAAAGCAGATGTACCACACTATGGAGTTTGACACAAATTCATTATTTTTAAATAATACTTGTTTTCTTGCTTCGTACTTATCTTTTGACGAGCAATGCATTTTAACAGCTGCGATTTTTTCCGTGCTTAGTTACGGAATTTTCATGTTGCTTAAAAAAGATGGTCTTTCATTGCAACCAAATAACGTAATTTTTCTCTCTCCCTTGAATAGCAAATCCTTAGAGGAAGCAAACAATTCGAAGCGTGAATGATATAGTGGATACGATGAAGAAATGGAAGCCTACCCTAGCAACCATCGCTTTCTTTACAGCGTTCATAGTTCGGTCCTTAGTTCTCAGTTCTGGGTAAGTTAAGAATATCGTCCAACATTTTCATTGAAGCTAATGAAATGGGACATATGTGGGCCATTTGTTGTGTCCGTCATTCCTCTATGCTAAACAAAATAACAATTCTTCTTACTAAGAGGAGGAAATTTTGAAAAAAAAAAAAAAAGAGGAAATTTTGAAAAAAAAAAAAAGAGGAAATTTTGAAAAAAAAAAAAGAGGACATTTTGCAAAAAAAAACAAGCAATATAAATGGTACTCACAGAGCAAAATACAAAATATTCGTTTCGTGAAATTTGAGACAGTGGCTGAAACGCAAATTCCTTCATTTTGAAAAAAAATAACGGAATTTCTCTCAGAGTGAAATCTTTCATTTCGTAAACAAATAGAAATAAAAATGTGTATAAGAATTTATTATTTTACTCGTGCAGAGTATGTATCTAGGACGCAATAAATATCTGTCTTAAGCACGATTACAAAGGTACTCTACAACTGCACATACCCGTCTTCAATGAACAAACACTTTTACTCGAAATTAAAAACATCTATGTACAGCTAAGAGCATATTAAAAAGTTAAAAGGCGAGCACTTTCGGTCCAAGCAAGTGGCCATTATTAAGCCAACAAGTGAGCTCAGATTTCCTGTGAGTGGGACTATAATACATACAGGTTTAGTTACGTGTAGTTATCATAGCAACGCAAAGTAGCAATAACAACGTGGTAAACATGTATAGTTTTTATATCTTAAAGTCTTTAGGTTAAAATTAAGTGTTCTTAGGTGGTCTAAAAGTGTTCGAATGTATTGTCGCCATTGGTTTGGTACATAACATGGTAAATCTTCGTTACAGCATGAATTATCGTACCATAGAATAAATAAGGCTTCATTGAAAAAGGTATCAGTCTTGTTTACAGTATATGCCAAATGTCTCATTTGTTCCCAAGCTGGAACAAAATGTTCCACTTTAACTTTCCTGGCTAAGGAGGTCGACATCGCCTTTCTAGATTTCTAGATGTTTTAATTTCGAATAAAAGTGTTTGTTCATTGAAGACGGGTATGTGCAGTTGTAGAGTACCTTTGCAATCGTGCTTAAGACAGATATTTATTGCGTCCTAGATAAAAATGTGTATACTAAATTTTAAGTAGGGAGGAAAATCTTCGTTTCCAAGAAAAATAAAAATACAGCGCAGAAGTGTTTCTCACATAGAGAGAAAAATCCTCCGCCATTTTACCTGAAACAACAAAAATGGTAAGCACTAGAATTTTCTGTCTTTTATATGGTTTTTCGAAGTCAGCAAAGCAGCGTAGGAGACTGAGTTTGTTTTAACCCACGACTCCGGTAAGTTGCGGTGGTCGAGAAATACATATATCATCGTCTAGATGGATAAACAGTAAGGTTGTTTCCCCGTAAATATAAAGAACCGAAGCTCAAAGTTTACGGACTTCGCGTTGTGATTTCATAAGAATTCTTTACGAGATATTTGCAAAAAAAAAAAAAAAAAAAAAGATCATATGCCGCATAGTGTGATACGGAAAAAATCACACAACCTATGTGAAAACACAAATTTCTCCGTGACGAAAATCGAAACCGCGCTCCTCTCACTCCGGAATAAGTTGCTCTCCCAACTAAGCTACACGGACAGAATAGATTTGTCGTCTTGACATGTGATTCACCTCTGTAGTACGTCACACCTAGAAAAGTGTACTACACAGAATTAAGTAATAAACATATTTATCATGAAAGCATGTGTTGAATAAGTTACAGCCCTTTGGTGGAGGCCAAATTAAAGTTAACGTTAAAGTAAATGATCAAAATTATCCATGTTTACTCGTCCGTGCTGTTTAAGCCTATTATGCCTCTGAACTTAAAGTACCTTAAATAAATTCCCAAATTTCCCTACGAGGAAGAATAATGGCCCCGCATATGTATACTATATAGGCTATAAATATAACAACTTTAAAATTGGATGTGGTGAGCGAAAAAGATCGTCCTGCGATCTATATATATATATTTCAATTGCTTTCCTCATTAGTTCACAATTGAATTTCCTTATGTCTTCAGTGATACTTTTACGCACTGTCTTGCATAGCTCTATAGATTCCACGTTATAGAGCTATGCAAGACAGTGCAAAAAAGTATCACTGAAGACATAAGGAAATTCAATTGTGAACTAGTAAGGAAAGCAATTGAAAACAACCAGAGCCTGAAGAGAGCAAAAGGACATCTTAGTAAGGGAAGAAAACAGATTATGGCTCTGAGAAAAGAAGATGGTACTGTAACAAGAAATAGAAGCAAAATTTTGACAAGGGTGAAAGATTTCTATTCAAAACTATATGAAAGGGATGGTACATCTATTCCACACATTACGACAGGTACCAGTGTCGAAGTTCCTCCAATCCTACCAATTAAGAACATGAAACTGGGAAGAGCTCCAGGAGAAGATGGAATTACCGTGGACATTATACAAGAAGCAAGTGGAGAAATTGAAACTACACTCGCCCAAGTTTTCACCAGATGTCTTAATGAAGGGAAGATTTCCTGAGGATTGAAACAATGCTACAATGATCCTGCTCCATAAAAAAGGTGGCGTTGAAGATCTCAGGAACTACAGGCTCATCAGCTTCGTATCAGTGGTTTATAAAATCTTCACAAAGGTTCTTTCACACCGCTTGAAGGTAACACTAGACATGGCCCAACCAAGAGAACAAGCTGGATTCAGGAGTGGCTACAGCACTATAGATCATATCCATGTACTGACACAACTAATTGAAAGAACAAGAGAATATGAACTCCCATTATGCATGGCTTTTATTGACTATGAAAAGGCCTTCGATTCCGTGAAACCATCAGCAGTAACAATGGCTTTGAAATCTTGTGGTATTGAAGATGCATACATTATCATAATTAATAACATCTATGAAAATGTAAGTGCAAAGGTTCGGATATTTGAGGATACAGGACAAATAAGAATTGGAAAGGGATTGATACAAGGTGGCACCATATCTCCCTAGCTCTTTAACGCCACATTGCAAAATGTATTTTAATCATTGAACTGGGAAAACAAAGGGATAAAGATTAATGGAGATTACTTAACTCACCTTCGTTTTGCTGATGACGTAGTCATCTTTGCAACTGCCCCTTCAGAGCTGCAGAGTATGATTCAAGAACTTGCTGACAAGAGTAACGAAGTGGGATTAAAAATTAACTTTCAGAAGACAAAAAGTGATGTACAATGCTTTTACAAGAAACGAAGATTTATCGATTGATGGAAAAGATCTTGAGACAACCGATTCCTACATTTATCTTGGGCAGCAGATATTAAGTGAGGGTCATATTGATAAAAAAATTAATCGGCGCATAAAACTTGGAAGGAACAGTACAATTTTTAAGAGCAGTATGCCATTATGTCTCAAAAGAAAAGTGTTCAATCAATGCATCCTGCCAGTGCTTACGTATAAAGCAGAGACATGGACCTTAACTAAAAAAGACATACAAAGACTGCAGACAACTCAAAGAAGCATGCTTGGTGTAACCAGGAAAGATAAGAAGAGCAACTTGTGGATAAGGAAAATGACAGGAGTGGACGACATCATGACCAGAGTTAAATCATTGAAATGGCAATGGGCTGGACATGCTGCCAGAAGAACGGACCCCCGATGGACAACCGAAATTTTAGACTGGATTCCGAGGGATAGGAAAAGACCCAGAAGAAGACCCAATGGGAGATGGATGGATGAAATTCGAAAGTATTCTGGAGTGACATGGAGGAGACAGGCCCAATACAGACAATTGTGGAAGAAATTTGGAGAGACCTTCATCCAGCAGTGGATTGATAATGGTTTATGATGATGATATACAGTATATATATACTGAGCTGATTCTTGCCAGTTATTAGTTGGCCCTGGACCACTGAGCAACTAGATAGCACCAGCTGGTGTTGCGGGTGAGTGATATTTTCCCTCGATCTGGTGAATAGCTAAAGATTACGGCAGCTTACTTGTGACGAAATAATGCCTTTCGTGTGCAACTCTGGTGTATTTTACAGCGTTTACTAGAACCTACTTCCAGAAGAGACGGTCGTAAAATGTTAGCTTGGCTATTCACCTAACCGGGATTCCGACTTTGGAATGCGAATCCTTGGATATTAGGAGTGCTTTTCCACCACCGCCAAATAACGCTGGGAACATTTGGACATCTGTTCCTTAAATTAGGAGTATTCCTTGCTTTTTTTTTTTTTTTTTTGATTGATGGTTTAACGAACACCGAGAGCAACTCAATGGGCTATCCCTAATTTAGGGCCACTGGTTTCAGGGAAAGGAGAGAGCCCGTGCCGTAAGACAAACACAACATCCATGCCTCACCGAGATTCGAACCCGGACCCTTCTCGGACGAATAGTCATAAGCCAGAGCTTAGACCACTGCGCCACCAGAACAGTTTAAAGTGCCTAATAAGCCACTACTAACACTTGCACAACAGAGATGTGAATTGATTGAGGGTTTGTTGTTTGACTATCCTGAAGAACACAAACCGTTTGATTATAGGACATCGCAGAGAATTTTGGTGTTTTCGAAGAAGGCGCTTCCAATTACCTTGGTGTTTTTGGATGAAAATCATTTTCTTTTGAAAATGATTTTCTGTTGTTGTGTGCATTGCAGTTCTGGACCGATGAAATGAAAACTTTCAGTTTGGCACAGGAACTTTCAGAAAATGTACCCAAAACGTCTGTTTGTCTGAAGCAGCAAAAACTCTTGAACGCCGAACTGTGGCATCGTGAAATTTGCATAGCTTATTAATACTGGAATTTCTAGGTCAACGCAACTATTTTAAGATATCAACGTTGTTCCGTTCGCGAGTTATGAATTAATTAATAAGGTAATCAATAAAGTCAGCGTCGTTTGCTACGTCATCGTTATCTGAAAGCACGTGACTGCATTCATCGCCGCGGCACATCCACAAAATGCAAAAACGAACTTTGCGAAATCTTAACGAAACGGGCTGAAATTTGTATCAACACCATTAATTGGCAATAAGAGGAGTCCCTCAAACTTTCACCGGAATCCGGTCAAAACTTTTAAAAATAGGCATGGGATTTTAAATTCATCGGTAAACAGAAATATATACGCAGAAACGGTTAATACAATTTTGACGGCTAATTTAAAAAGTTATTTACCGATTCAGGCGAAATTTGGAGGTCATGTTCTTATTAACGATTTATGGTGTTCATTAAAATTTCAGCCAGTTACATAAAATATTCGCAAAGATACGTTTTTAACTTTTTATCTCAGAAGTTCTCCCCTCAAAGACGTCTGAAACGGAAAGCACGTGATGCATTTGATGCTTCACACAGAATCTGTAAAACAATTAATTTGCATTTCTTGTTTATTCTTTGTTTTGTTTTATAGGTCACTAGTTTTACTACCCGGCTTTGCCCGGGATTTAGGCTTATTAATTTCATATTCCCTTATATGCCACTGAAAAAATCGGGGGAAAAAATTGATGCTTACAAGAAAGAAAAAAACTGATTTCACAAATTCGGTCATTACAAATTATTTATTCATAGCGTGATTATTTCAGCACTTGGCCGTACACAACATTTTTGGTTTCTCCTTCATCGCCGACAATATACAATTTTGTTGGATCCTTTGCTCTTGACATTCCAACATACAGCTGTCCATGTGCGAAGCATCAAATGCATCACGTGCTTTCAGTTTCAGACGTCTTTGAGGGGCGAGCTTCTGAGATAAAAAGTTAAAAACGTATCTTTGCGAATATTTTATGTAACTGGCTGAAATTTTAATGAACCCCATAAATCGTTAATAAGAACATGACCTCCAAATTTCGCCTGAATCGGTAAATAACTTTTTAAATTAGCCGTCAAAATTGTATTAACCGTTTCTGCGTATATATTTCTGTTTACCGATGAATTTAAAATTCCATGCCTATTTTTAAAAGTTTCGACCGGATTCCGGTGAAAGTTTGAGGGACTCCTCTTATTACCAATTAATGGTGTTGATACAAATTTCAGCCCGTTTCGTTAAGAATTCGCAAAGTTCGTTTTTGCATTTTGTGGATGTGCCGCGGCGATGAATGCAGTCACGTGCTTTCAGATAACGATGAGGTAGCAAACGACGCTGACTATATTGATTACCTTATTCATTAATTCATAACTCGCGAACGGAACAACGTTGATATCTTAAAATAGTTGCGTTGACCTAGAAATTCCAGTATTAATAAGCTATGCAAATTTCACGATGCCACAGTTCGGCGTTCGAGAGTTTTTGCTGCTTCAGACAAACAGACGTTTTGTGTTTTATATATAAGATGTGTTGGTTAGTAACATAAAGAATTTCAGTTCACGCAGCAACAGTCAACAAATGAAAATTTATTTTTCAGATTCTTTTTGTTTTGTTTGATGCACTTCTTATTTTTTTAATGAATTAATTTGGCAAAGAAGTAAAAAATAAATAGCAAGGCTACAGCAACAATAAAGTTGAAGAGCATGGGCTCAGTTTTCGAGGTTTAGAGAGGGGTTAGACAACGAGATCCACTATCTCCAAAATTATTTAACTCTCTACTGGAAGATATTTTTAGAAATTTAAACTGGAATGAAAAATGGTTAAACATAAATGGAAGGTACCTAAATCATTTAAAATTTGCCGATGACATAGTCATCATTATAACTAGCAATAGTGAAATGCAAAATATGATAGAGGATTTTTGGATGGAAAGTCTTAAAAACAGATCTGACAATAAACACAGCAAAAACTAAATATATGAACAATACATAAAAGATTCTGAGAGAAGGAAAAGAAATCAAAAAAGTATACGAATACATTTATTTAGGTCAAGTAATCAGTTTTAAAGAAAAACAAGAAAGAGAAATCAATACAAGAATTATCCAAGATAATAGAGTCTTTTAGAGACTTAAAGACTATTTAACCGGCGATCTTCTATTGTGTTTAAGAAAAAAATATTCAATGCATCTTCAACCCCGTATTTACTTATGGAAGTGAAACGTGGAGTATCACAGAACTACAATGTGAAAAAATAAGAGTATCGGTAAGAAAGTTAGAGAGGAGAATGTTGGGAATCACAAGAAGAGACAGAGTTAGAAATGTACTTATAAGAGAAAAAAACAGGAATAATAGATATTATAAAAATAATAAAAGGATCAAAGTGGAGATGAGCTGAACATGTTGGAAGACTGAAAGATGAAAGATGGACACCATTAATAACAGAATGGCAACCGAGAGATGGAGAGATGACCTTCAAAAATTTAGAGGTGCTGAATGGTGGACTGAGGCTAAGGATCGAGGAAAATGGAAAAGATTGGGGGAGGCCTGAACCCTGCAGTGGGTGCCAACAGGCTACGAAGAAGAAGAAGAAAAAATTTGCATTTGTTATGTCATTTTTTTGTTTTATAGAGCATCTTATTTAGTTTTTTGGGTCATAAATGCATCTTTTATAGGGCATTTTCTAGCAATTTTTAGGTCATAAAAATTCTAGCCCTAATCATCAGAATTCTCCTCGGCATTTTTTTCTTTTCTTTCGAGGTTTAATGACTAGTATGAGCACCTCTAACGGCTATAAACGGATGCCCTTCCTTAATTTGGGGGTCACTGGCTCCAGGGGAGGAAGAGAGCTCCAAGGCTGGAAGACAAACGCACCACTTGTATCTCATCCGTCATTCGAATGCGGGCCCACTCGGAAGAAATGTCAAAAGCCAGGGCTTGTACCACTGCGCCAAAGGGGCAGCTCATCGGCTTATAGAGAAGCTCTTAATTCAGTTTCTAAATGATCAAGAAAGTCCAGAAATGTTCATGTGCTTGGGCATGCCAGAGTACATCGGATTCGCATTATGAAACTTCACCTTGTCAACAATCCTTAATGACTACAACAGAATGAAAATAATTCATTGAAGCAATGTGAAATATCGTATTACTGTTATATTTGTCGAAACTTTTTATCTTGGAAAATTGCCGCACTTAACATTTTTTACGCTTTCCAACCTTAGGTTGAAGAAGCGTATATGCTCCAGCTTTGTCCAGCCGTCCGTCCGCACGATAACTGGAGTAAAAATGGTTCGATTTCGATGAAATTTTAGTATGTGGTAGGGGACCACCTGGGAACGAACCCTACTGAAAATGGACAAATGGGGTCAAAGGTCACGACGTAGAAGCGGAATCATTCCATTGCCCTTATGCGTCATAACTTGCGTAAAAATGATTCGATTTCGATGAAATTTCAGTATGTAATAGGGAACCACCTGGGGACGAACCCTATTGAAAATGGACGAAATGTGGTCAAAGGTCAGGACATAGGATTGCGATCCTTTCCATTGCCCTTATCCCATATTATTAAGGTGGACGTCAAGCAATTTTGCTTCCTATACTTCCAATACAAAAACTTTCGTACACATTTCCTTCAAAATTAATGTGTTCCCAAGGATGAAAATTTGAACATCGATTAAAATAACTTCATATTATAACTTGTAAAACTTAATATGTTCTAAAACGTAACCATAATCGTATTAAAAATCAATAACTTTTCCTTTGGTGGTGTTGAAACCAGAGAAAAGATGGCGTGACCTGTACTTTGATGACGTCAGTGGACAAAGAAATGTTGGATTGCATAATTACGGTTATGGTTTAGAAAATATTACGTATTCCAAGTTATGAAATGAAGCTATTTTAATCGATGTTCAGATTTTCATCCTTGTGAACGCATTAATTGTCCAGAAAAAAGATGCCGCGACCTATATTTTCATGACGTCAGTAGACAAACAAATGTTGAATTGCATAAATATGGTTATGTTTTAGAAAATATTAAGTATTGCAAGTTATAAAATGAAGATATTTTAATCGATGTTCAAATTTTCTTCCTTGGGAACGCATTAATTGGGAAGAAAATGTGTACAGAAGTTTTTCCATTGGAAGTATAGGAAGCAAAATTACGCCGCCCCGGTGGCGCAGTGGTCTAAGGCGTTGGCCTCTGATCGTTCGTCCGAAAGGGGTCCGGGTTCGAATCCCGGTGAGGCATGGATGTTGTGTTTGTCTTACGGCACTGGCTCTCTCCCTTCCCTGGAACCAGTGACCCTAAATTAGGGACAGGCGACTGCTTATAGCCCATTGAGTTGCTCACGGTGGTCGTTAAACCTCCAATCAAAAAAAAAAAAAAAAAAAAAAAAAGAAGCAAAATTACTTGATGTCCACCTTAAAGTAGCAATTCTTGTATGTATGTATGTATGTATGTACATTTTATTTTGAAAACGGCTCTAAGAATTTTGATGAAAGTCGTTAACCTACCGTTTTCTGGTACTAGAAATCGATTTAGCTTGATCTCGACTTTAGGAGAATTCGTTCAGTGGGTTAAATAACCACCCCGAATTATAACGTTTTTAGTGATGGCGTTGTTCCATTATTCCATTAATGTTACCAATGCTTAGAAATCTTATGACGTCACTCTCGCGTTTGAGAATGTTGGCGCGCGGTCACGCCATCTGTCTCATTACGTCACGCGTTGTGTGTGGATCCTATTAAAGTTTTATGACGTCACACTCTTGCGGCGAGCGATGGTTGCGATCCCCATCTGCCTCATTACGTCACGCGTTGTGTGCGTATGTCCGTCCGCACAATAACTCGCGTAACAATCGTTCGATTTCGATGAAATTTTATTATCTGGTAGGGGATCACCTAGGAAGGAACCCTATTTAAAGTGAACGAAATGGGGTCAAAGGTCAGTACATAGGAGCGGGATCCATTCCACTGCTTTTATGCGTCATAACTAACGTAAAAAAGGTTCGATTTCGATGAAATTTTAGTATGTGGTAGGGGACCACCTGGCGACAAACCTTATTGGAAATGGGCGAAATGGGGTCAAAGGTTAGGACATAGACGTGGAATCACTTCCATCGCCATTATGCGTCATAACTTACGTAAAAATGCTTCGATTTGGATGAAATGTTAGTATGTTGTAGGGTCTTGCCTGGGGACGAATTCTATGTTAGTATGTTGTAGGGTCTTGCCTGGGGACGAATTCTATTGAAAATGGGCGAAATAGGGTCAAAGGTTAGGACACAGGAGCGGGATCTATTCCATAGCTCTTATGCATCATAACTTACGTAAAAATGCTTCGATTACGACAAAACTTTATCATGTTATTTTGGAGGTATACCAAACCGGTTATATTGAATATCATCGAAATGGAATCAAAGGTCAAGGCACAGGACCGAGATTTATTCCACAGCCATTATTCTCATAACTTGAGTGATAACTTGAGTAATGATTTCTGGTATGTTGGAAACCGTATTATAATCAATGCATTGCATGATTTTACTAACTTGTTTCGCTTTGCTCTTGAGTTTGCATAAATTAAAGGCAGATTTAACGTTATTTTAAATACACCAGACTCTGAAAACTCAAGAAACGCATAAAGCGTACTAAATCCGTTTATTTTTGTTATGTAATAAGCACAAAGATTTGCCAAGCTTTTGCACTCCACTGGGACACCAGACTGTGAATACTCAAGAAACGCATAGAGCGTATTAAATTCGTTTATTTTGTAGTGTCATAAGCACAAAGATTTGTCAAGCTTTCGCACTCCACTTGGAGGCTTTTTTCTATCATTCGCAATGGTAGACACCATTGCCTTTTCGTCCAAGATGGATCCAGGTTCGAATCCCGGTGAGGCATGGATGTTGTGTTTGTCTTACGGCACTGAATCTCTCTCTTCCCTGGAACCAGTGACCATAAATTAGAAACGGGCGACTGTTATAGCCCATTGGGTTGCTCACGGTGGTCGTTAAACCCCCAATAAAAAAAATACATTGCCTTGAAAAAGCCTCTTCTTTGCCGCCCCGGTGGCGCAGTGCTCTAAGCGATGGCTTCTGATCATTCGTCCGTAAGGGGTCCGGGTTCAAATCCCGGTGAGGAATGGATGTTGTGTTTGTCTTACGGCACTGGTTCTCTCCCTTACCTGGAACCAGTGACCCTAAATTAGGGACGGGCGACTGCTTATAGCCCATTGAGTTGCTCACGGTGGTCGTTAAACCTTCAATCAAAAAAAAAAAAAAAAAAAAAAGCCTCTTCTTTTGAAAAGCCTCCCAGTGTTTTCAAGGCTGCAAATGATGTCTACCATTGCCTTGAAAAAGCCTCCTCCCTTGAAAAGCCTCCCAGTGCTTTTCAAGGTAATGGTCTCTATCACTGCCAATTTTTCAAGGAATTGCCTTGAAAAAGTATCCTCCCTTGAAAAGCCTCCAGTTTTACAAGGCAATGGTGTCTATCATTGCCTTGAAAAACCTCCCAGTGGAGTGCGAAAGATTGGCGAATCTTTGTGCTTATTACACCACAAAAATAAACGGATTTAATATGCTATATGCGTTTCTGGAGTATATTAAAAGCAGATTTGTTTTACATGTTACATTTTTTTTAAATTGCTATTACATTTCTAAAATTGATGAATCTGTTCCTAATTATTTCTATTCAAATGCAATTTCTGACATTAGTGAAGCTTTGAATTGAAGAGGTTTCTCAGAATATTTGCCTGTTTTATTGTTTAAAAAACTAACCAATCACTCCTTTTCTTTTCTTTTATTTTTATTCTGTACTAGGTCCCATAACGGCACGAAGGATAGTTCCGATGGAACACTGACCGAAAAAGACACTCTCTCCAAAAATCGAGTGCTTTACAAAAGTTCTGATCAGTCAGAGAGAAGGGGATTATCTCACGAAGAAAAACTTGGAAAGCATGAAAAGCTCCCGTACATGTTGGCTTCTCAAGCAAACCATAGTGTTGGAGAAAGGAAAAAGTTTAAAACGAAGAAACTCAGTCGCAGAAAGAGCAAATGTCCAACTTTGAAGCCAAGCATAACCGTTGCTGAGTACTGCATTCCACGGTCCCATAATATCAAGAATTCGTCATCCTCAGGGAACTTGGAGTTTGACTTATCCAAAATATTAGAGGATAAAGACATCGATGTAACTGTACTGGACAGTCTGAGGCATAAATTGTGCAACGGGAGTTATAATATGACAGCCACTGAAAAGCCGGATTTAAATGTAATCATAATTGGAGATGAAGTCATGGATTTCCTCCACGGAATGATACGTCGGGGAAACTGCAGGGTGCAAACAAGTATTCACAATGGCATGACAGTTGGAGACGCAAGAAGAAAACTGCGTGATACAATTGCCGAAGGAACAAATCCGGACAAGATCATTGTGCATGCTGGATCACGTGACCTTATAGCAGATCGACCTTCCACATCTTCGACGGTAAGCCAGAAGCTCAAGGATCTCGTAGACGAAATACAGACAGTGCGGAGAAGGTCCATGTCTACGGCTTTTGCAATCTCCGGCATACTTCCCAAAAACGACCCTGGAATGTCTTACAATCACGTCATCAACATCATTAATTCCAATGTCGGTTGGTACGCACACAGGCATGGCGTCGAATTCATCGACCATTCTCACATCTTCTGGGAAAGTGGATCTCTCAGGACAAACCTTTTTTTGTCGATGGTACACTGACAGAAGACGGACGGAGAAAAGTTGAGGATTCTCTTTTCGAAGGTCATTTGTGTCAAGGCAAATCCGAATACAAGGAAGGACAGATGTGGAAGTTTAACCAAACCATAAAGTAAGTCCATTATCTGACTCTTCCGCTGAACCCGTGCTTGTACATTGTTACTTTCAAAATGATCATTTGGTAATCGTAAGCCTTTTAGGGTCTTAGCACTGAAACAAAGACTTTCGTTTAGGTCTTTGTATCGACTCTCGCTATATCTATGTCAGCGAGAGTCATTACATTTCATTTATTTTTTGATTCGATCAACCTTAGACAAGATACCGTCAGTTCCTTTTTATTCTGTTAACGCCTCTGAGCAAACTGAACTGGTTCGACACATAGTGACACCCGTGAAAATAGAAGATATGAGTTCAAACCTTTCTTTAAAGTAGTAACGAATAAAAGCGTTTAATTCAATTTATCGCCGCCCCGGTGGCGCAGTGGTCTAAGACGCTGGCCTCTGATCATTCGTCTGTAAGGGGTCCGGGTTCGAATCCCGGTCAGGCATGGATGTTGTGTTTGTCTTACGGCACTGGCTCTCTCCCTTCCCTGGAACCAGTGACCCTAAATTAGGGACGGGCGACTGCTTATAGCCCATTGAGTTGCTCACGGTGGTCGTTAAACCTCCAATAAAAAAAAAAAAGAAAAAAAAATTCAATTTATCCTATGGCTTGGGAATTAACTTATTGGTAGTGAATGGTAGAATACGATGACAACTTGTCCCCGTCCGTCTTAACGACTCCGGACCTTAACGTACTTTGTACTTTTTCTAATGAGCCTTAGTGCTCCGTCAACTCAAGAAAAGCAACTGAGGCTTTCTAAAACGTCAGTTCCCCTTCGACACCTAAATGACGTCTCTCCTGCCTTCAGATCTAAGATTGTCTGCCTAAAAAAAATGCAAGCTACGTGCTACCCCTAGCAAAAGGAATTTCTCTACTCCCCTACTAGTTGTGTTCCGGGGTTAATCCCTAACTAGTTTGGCAATAAAATAAATCAGAAAACAAAAAATCTAAAAAAAGTTAAAACTGAAATCTAAATTATTAGATTTACAAGATTCTATTTTCACTTTGTCGTTTTCTTTTCTGTTGGCTTCAGCTGACTTTAAGAAGGCAAAAGGGTCAACGAAAATCACAGAATGAAAGGGCATATATGGAAGTCCATAACAAACAGGCCCCAGACTTAAGTGATTGGCACACTAGACAAAGTAAATTCAGGAGCCTCCTTTTCCTTCCCCTTAACTTGTCCCCTATTAGTACTTATAAGACAACTGTAAAAAGTGTGCCAATTGGCCAACCCATGAGCTTTGTTTGTTATTATTATTGATAGAAATTTTAGTTAGCCCTATAATAATTAAAAATAAAATGTCTTGTAAGTATTAAAGAAGAATTTTTATTTACAAAGAGTAAAACTTAAAGAAGTAGTCACAGAACAATTTAAATTAAAGATTTTTTTCTTGATTTGGCCTCAGGAAATCTGTTGATGGCCTCAGAAAAGTTCGTTTGTAGCATTACATCCTTCACAGAGCATAATAGCACTAGCGCATTAAGTTTACTGTCCTCAAGAACTGGTGTTTTAGCGTTCTTCACTCTGCTTAGGAGCGATAATCCCTTGCCACAACACAAATCACTACTTGAGCTTTGGGCACGACTTCCACACGGTTCGATTCTTTCATCAGTACTTATCTTCTCTACGCCAAATTGGCGCTAAGAAAATACTTTGATGTGGGAACAACATATTAGACCATTTATACAAAGGGTATATCTGAACAGCGATTAGAGAATCTTACAGTCTTAGTAATAAAACGTAAACAAGAAACTATCATCGATGTACAGGAAGTGGGATGCGATTTAACATGGAGAATTTGTTGTTGTTGGAGGTTTAACGACCACCGTGAGCAACTCTGTGCGCTACACGCAGTCCTCCGTCCCTAATTTGGAGCCACTGGTTCCAGGGAAGGGAGAGAACCAGTGCTGCAAGACAAACACAACATCCATGCCTCACCGGAATTCGAACCCCTTGGGCGAATGATCAGAACCCAGAGCTTAGACCACTGCGCCACCGAGGCGGCCATGGAGAATTAACTTTCACTGCATATTGCACGCAGCTATGGCATCATTCTAGCAAACGACTGAATCGGGATCATAGTGTAAACTATTGGTTATTTCAAAATTCATGGGATTTTTCATTTAATTGGTTGGAAATCTATATAATAACGGTTTGAACTATTTTCTTCTAGCAATGATTGATTCTACCTCCCCGATTGAGGAATGGAAGGAGGCGTGGACTTTTGGTTAATAGCATGACTTCCGTATGGTTCGATTCTTTCATCAGTAGTGC
Source organism: Macrothele yani (assembly GCA_039090855.1). Lineage (NCBI taxonomy): Eukaryota > Metazoa > Arthropoda > Arachnida > Araneae > Macrothelidae > Macrothele > Macrothele yani. Next base: position 131,367,874 of record CM077025.1, read on the forward strand.
ATTTTTCTTACACCGCTGGTTCTGTTCCTTTGCTGAGACCAGTACCCTTAAATAAGGGGCTGACTACTCCTGATTGCTGCAGGTGTTCATCTGTCGGTAAATCTCAAAACAAAACAGAGGATGTTTTATGACGACTTGTAGCATCTAATGTTAATGTCACAATATTATAGTTTCCGATAATAGTGTCACGATGAAACACCGCAGACGGCGACAGTAAATACGGCGTGTAGCATGCACCACCAAATGAGCCATGTCAGCTGCGAAAGCAACGTGACGCTTTTCCTGGGGTAGTAGATATTTGTTTGGGAGTTTTATGACCTCCATCAGCTACTCTAAGGGCTATAAGCAGTACCTCCCTCGTCGCTAATTTAGAGCCGCTGGTCCCAGGGAAGAGTGAGAGTCAGCATCATGAAACATCACCTATAACTTGTCGCGTATACCTCTAATTAACCTTCCTGTTGAGTTTCTGTGTTCTTATGTATGTTTGGTTTCTACTTTCTGACTTAAAGGCACATTATTTTTCCCGGTGAGTTTCAAAATATGACAATACTGCCAGTCAGTCAGAATTCAAATAAATGTAATGAAATGTTTGGGATTTTTATGAACTCCATGAGCAGCTCTAAGTGCCCTTAGAGTTGCTCATGGATGTTACAGGCACTATAGAGGTAATAAAACTCCCGTTTCAGGGGAGGGGCCTAGAAAGTAGGTACAGTTTCTTTGGTGCACTGCTTTATTAAGGGCAGAGATATGATGTTAACGATTTGTTGAACATAATCGAGGTAACGTCTTAATATTGTGTTTTTGAAAGATAATGATTTAGTAGTGAAGTACATTTTTGATCGCAGTATTTGTTATTTTGAAGTGATTGAAAATCAACGTTGTTGTTCCAATAAGAAGAATAAACTGGGAACATTGAAATTGTAAGTAGTGTTTGCTGATTTATTGATTCTGGACAGTTCAATAAATATCTCTGCTTAAGAGTGTGTAGTTAATGGTGTAGTTAATGGCAAATGCAAGTCAACATTTACCTTGGAATCTTGCAACTTCGACGAGCAAGAATTAAACTAAATCTTTCAGTTTCAACAAGTACCTCAAATCTTCTTATTTCCATAATGACCAAAACAATATACACTGGCTGAAAGTGAAACAAGAACACCAAGAAGGAATTGGCGTATGTTAATAGGGTCGAGTTTACGTAGGTGTGATGTTAATTTCGGGAGCAACCGGTGAGCGCTTACGCCACAGCACAGCATAATATGCAAATTATCGTCGGTGGTATTTAAGGAGTACGGCGAAGTGAATGTAATCAGTCGTCGGCGTACGGACACGTGCGAAGACCCTGAAGAAGCTGCAATGCCTGGACATGGAAGACGTGTACGATTTCAGCAGTTATCGGACTTTGGAGTGAGGTCGTCTAGTCGGACTCCGCGAGGCCGAGTGGTCGTATCGTCGTATTGCGGAGCGAATTGGATGGGAAGTATCGGTGGTGGTACGATGGTGGCGTAGATGGTCCGAGGAACATTCCCACACGAGAAGACGTGGAACCGGGAGTCACAGACGGAATGATGAGTGGACCGATCGACGCATAAGAAGAGCGGCGTTGTCAAGCAGAACATCCACTGCGACGCAAATTCGAGTTGCCGTTGCACCTGAGGTGACTGTGCGAACAATCCGCAACCGTCTACTGGATGAAAGACTACGTGCACGTGTGCCTCTGGCATGTGTACCTCTAACTCCAGCCCACCTTCAGGAACGGCTGCAGTGGTGTTGCCAACGTCTGCACTGGAGAACGCAATGGCAATCTGTCGTGTTCAGCGATAAAAGCAGATTCTGCTTGGGAGCCTCCAATGGTTGTATGCGTGTTCGCAGACGCACAGGTGAGCGTCTCCACTCTTCTTGCATCTACCAGCGACCCACAGGGCCGACACCTGATCTCGTGGTGTGGGGAGCGATCAGCTATCACTTCCGTACACTACTAGTGTTTGTACCGGGTACGTTAAACAGCACCTTCTACATCAACAACATCGTTCAGCCCCGCTGTTGTGCCATTTGTAAAGTCGGTCCATCGTGGTGTTTTCCAGCAAGATAACGCACGCCCACACACGGCACGTGCAACGCAACATGCACTTCAGGGTGTGAGACAACTTCCATGGCCTGCACGTTCACCGGATTTGTCCCCCATTGAGCACGTGTGGGATTTTATGGGACAACGACTTATCCGGTCTCCACGGCCATCCCCGATTTACGCATCCAGGTTCAGCATGCTTGGAACTCAATACCCCAAACTTACATCCAACATCTATACGACAGACTTCATTGCAGAATTGCACAGTGTGACGCAGTTCCTGGCGGTTCAACCTCGTACTAACCATGTTACATGGAAATGTTGTTTTTCAGTTTACCAGTAAATACAGCTGTATTTTGCCATAATGTTTTGATCACGTTATTCTCTGTATTCCGTTATTATGCTGTATAAATTTCGTTGGTATCAGACGTCTCCTTCTTAGTGTTCTTTTTTCACTTTCCACCAGTGTATCTTTGCAGCCTCATCTGGGCACTCAAACCTATGTCCAACTCGGGTGACTCTCTAGAAGCTTGCACATTTGACCACTTGACCACCGAGTGGGGGCAAGTTTTTATAATGAATGTTAATATTCAGATGCTACACGGATATTCATACGTGCAAAAAACTTTTCACAGAGTGTATTATGATGCCTTTGTTCGAAATGAGGTAACGATTTTCTAATTAACTTATCGTTTCACTGAGAAAGGAAGTGTGTCGCTCCGGTGGCGCAGACCATTCGTCCGAGATCGGTCCGGGTTCGAAACCCGTGAGGCATGGATGTTGTGTTTGTCTTACGGCACTGGCTCTCTCTCCCTTCCTCGGAACCAGTGGCCCTATATTAGAGACGGGCGACTGCTCTCAGACCATCGAGTTGCTCACGCTGATCCTTAAACTGCGTATGCAACTAGATCAGCCCCTAGTATAAAAGGCTAAGGAAACGTAAGAGCCACCTGATATGTATCAGCATAACATATTAGTTAAAGCTGCTTTCCCTTTCAACACCATTTGCATAGAATAAAAATGCAGGACTGCAAACTTTCTGATAAGCGCTTATAACGAAGTAATTTCTCCGTCATTTTTGCCCACACCGGCCATCGAACCCGGATGCCCGCATTCCGGAATAAGTCGCTCTCCCAACTGAGCTACGCGGACGTATGCTCTCGCTGCTATCTGCTTTTATCTTATGTGCGTCCTGCGGTGCAGGCACGTCACGCGCTTTTAACCCAACAGGTTTTTCTTTTTTCTTTTCTTTTTTTTTTCGTTTCAGGCTTTCCATAAACTTAGTCTCTGTAATTTTGAGCTTTTTTGCTCTGCTTGCGAAATGGTATGTTTCATTATTTTTTCCTTCAGCATGTACAACTCCACAGAAAACATTCGTGCTTAGAGGAAGAGAGACAGAGGTTCAAATCTAGCTTTTTTACTAACGACCCAATGACCGGAAATGGAACTATGTTAGCGTCTGTCCCGTGATACGACACCAGTGGCTATGTTTATAACTCTTGAAAAAAAAACCTCTAGACTTTTATGGACACGGTTACTGCACATTAATTCCATGTTCGTCCACTGGTGCGCTGTTCTACTGAGATCTTCTTGAGCCAAAATGTTTCCATTAGCCTCTATGTGAGATTTACCTCTGAGTATCCTCTTTTGTGCATTCGGACACCACTTCCTAAAAGAATGAGATAATTTCTTAATGTTTAATGGGAATACGACAGCTTATAAATGAGCATATTCCAAGTCAAGGTAACAACGGAAAAGAGCTTTCATGATGAGGTAAACAGTTCTCGTGATAATATATCTCATTGTAAAGAGCATATGTAAAAACCCAAAATCCATTATTTCGCGAAATTACTATTAAGAACGCGAAGCGTCCACGAGCATTAGTAACTTCGGGTTTTTCTACTAACATCTAGAAATGACTAACATCCTCAGTAAAATGCACAATAAAAAGTTTACATAGGGTATTTACTTAATTTTTTAGTCAAAACCCCGTTCTCACTAGTATATACCATATGGAATTCCAGAGGGAGGTTCAACTGTGTAAATTCATCTTTGTTTGAGGAATTGAATATGCTATGAGCAGTCGTCCGTCCGTAATTTAGTACCACTGGTTCCAGGGGAGGGAGGCTAATTGTTTTTCTCCGAAATCCGCTCATATGTAGCTAATGAGAGCGAAAAAGAACTGTGTTACTGCTGACTTTTTTAGTTTTGATAAAGCACAACTGTGGAAGAAATGAAATTCTGTTTCCAGATTTTGTTGGTTTATGCAATCCTTTAAGTATTATATTTCTTTAGCAAAAGATATATGATTGAAAATATCATCATTTAAGCTTTGAGATCCAATCCAGCTCTCTTTTTATTAGGTAACAAACTACAGATGATTAAAAAAACACGAAAAAGGTAAATTTTTACTGTGCCGCTGTATTTAATATTGCCTATATCTGAGGAACTTAATTTTGAACAAAGCTAAAAAAGAATATTTATGTGCTTTCTAAAATATATACACAGCCTGCAAAAATTATCAACATCAAAAATTACGCAGCAATCATTTATTAATTTTTATATGTTTAATTTTTGATTTTACGTAGTTGTAATGTTCGTTTTTTAAGTATAGCTGACTGAACATTACCTGAAATCTTCACGTTTAATGAAACAGGAGCCATTCAAGTAAACGTTGAGAAACAGTTACCTACGATTGGTCTTTACTCAGCCACTAATCCTTTGGCACTTCCACCTTCCACAAGACGTAACTACTTATACTGCTGGACAATTGCTAAGGACGGATCATAAACGGCTATATAGCGCATAAAAAAGTAAGTGTGGTTGGATGCCAAGTGAAATAAAATAATGTCAGAATGCCAGGACATTACAAGAAAGACAATGTATTGTGCTCTGAAATCCAAAAGGCTTTGGAACGTGTTCAAGGGACAAACTGGCCATTTTGTGCAGAATACGTAAACGTGAAAAAAATGCAATTACCATCCGCAGGCGTTCCGGCGTAAGATGCCAATACGGGATATGGCCACCATGGAGGGCGATGCAAGATTCCACACGTCGTGTCATGCTTTGCACAACATTATCAAGCAGCTGTTGGGGTAATTTATCCCATTCCTCTGTCAGTGCACGGATGAGGGTGTCCTTGTTTATTGGAGGGCATTGGCGACCAGCAAGACTCCTCCCCAAAGCATCCCACACATTTTCAATGGGATTCAGATCTGGAGAACGTGCTGGCCATACGAGGCGTTGAATATCCTCGCTCTCAAGACACTCCTGGACAGCGACTGTTCGATGACATGTTGCGTTGTCGTCCATGAAAATGAATCTATCACCGACAGCACCACGGAACATGCAAACATGAGGTAGCAGAACATCATTAATGCATCGTTGGTCAGTCATAGTTCCAGTTGGAAGCACATAGAGGGACGTACGGCCATTGATCATGATGCCAGCCCATACCATGACACTACATGTCGGGTATCGGTCCCTTTCCTGTATGTTTGCTGGACAATATGCAGTACCACTATCACGCCAGATCAGTTGTCGTCGACAATCAGACGATAGACTGTATCTACTCTCATCTGAGAAGAGGACAGCAAACCAGTTGTTATCAGTCCAATTGCGATGTTGATGGCACCATTGCAAACGGGCGGTACGGTGATGTCTGGACAATGGGATGCACACAACAGGACGGAGGGCGTATAGTCCTCCTTCATGCAAACGTCTGGCGACAGTTTTTCGGGAGATCTGCTTGCCAGTAGCAGCCATAAACTGATTTGCTACCTCACTAGCTGTGCTGCGCCGGTGTCTTTTTGTTGATAGCACTATGTATCGATCTTTTGCAGGTGTCGTACTGCGAACACGACCTCCCCCGTGACGTTTGCTACACTCTCCATTTGTTTGAAATGATTTCCAAAGCCTTGAAACAACACTGTGGCTGACGTCGAACTCCCTGGCAACATCTGTTATTTTTCGCCCTTCTTCAATCTTGCCAATAATACGGCCACGCGTAAAATCATCTAGGTGATGTCGGGAAGACATGCTGAAAATTGCAAGTTCGTCAATTGATTCTTTCCCTTTCAACTTTGCGTTTGAACAACAACGGTCAATACGCGTCAAATCCTTTATGTCTCTTATAAGCGCTATGACGTCACGAAAAAGTTCGGCAATCCAAAATTTGCATACGCACAACACGTCTTACTGTATCCCGCACTTATGCTAATTTCCACATTTTCCTGCCTTCCATTTTATGGTTGCTATCGTTGCTATTGTCATCCGTCCTTAGCAATTGTCCGGCAGTGTATAACTCTTTTCTTTATACTACAACCCTAATCAAACGAACGTGAGTTAATAATAATAATAACTCCTGGTTAAGAAATCATCAACAACACTAGAATATAACTGCAGTCTTCAAATAGCTCAAACTTCAATTAGACGTCTCTTCCGCAATCAACATTATAGCTTCCACCATCTCCACTCACTGCTGCTGCTCAAACATTATATGATGTTCAGTTCTCATTGGACACATCATACGTTCCGACCTCAAGGTGTTGCCAACCATACTCTTGCGAGAGAGAAGATATCACCTTAAGTTTGAAAACGTGAAGAACGAACTCAAATGTGCATAGAGAAAGAAACTAAAAAAAAAATGGAAAGTTAAATTAAGGTATACGTCACATAGTGTATGGAATGATCTTCCAACAAAAGAGGGGAAACGAGACAGAAAGCGAATTTCGATAAAACTGGAAGAATTGCACATGGGAAATAGGAGAGGGAAACGAGACAGAAAGCGAATAAATTCTTTTATAAGCACGGTTAGAGGCTAAATTCTTTTATAAGCACGGTTAGTCACAGTTTCAGTTTTCACACAGCAAAGCCGCAGCACATGAACACTGCATAAAGCTAATGGACTCCAAACTTTGTTTGTAGTGGTAAGTTTTCCATCATTCTTGGATCTCGATACATGTTAGAAAATGAAAGGCCGTAAAGCAAACAACGTCTTAGTCAAATGATAGAATACTGTGGAGGAGTTTGCCAGCGAACATTACTTATCTTAGAATATTTAAGCAAAGCAAACTGAATTTGCTTGTACCACTTATTGGTCATCCATGTAACAGTTCTCAGAAAACTTGAAAATTTTAATAGTCCTGGAGCGGGAATCGAACCCCGCATCTCTCGATTACCGGTCGAGTATGGTAATTGGCAGATGCGGGGTTCGATTCTCGCTCCAGGACGACTGAAATTTCCAAGTTTTCTGAGAACTGTTACATGGATGACCAATAAGTGGTACAAGCAAATTCAGTTTGCTTTGCATAAATATTCTGCCAATTTCCCATGTATTATGAAGAATATTTCTTCCTTTATTGATTTATTAGTAATCTTAGACCAAACCTTCATCGGTGAAAGTGCTTAGAGGAAAGCGTTATACTGTGTATAACTTGGATATGACCTTCAAGATTAGTTCTGGGTTCTCAAATCGTAATTTCTACAAAGATCCCTAGTTCGGAATACCGCATTTTCATTTCAGAAAACACCCACATTATTTGTACTTAGGCAGTTCGAATTGCTTTGTAAATTTAAGTAGACTTGCATTTTAGAGCTGAAATACATAGACCGAAGAGATGCTTATTTTTCCAACGAACCAAAAGGCCTAATGTGAACAAATTTAGAAGGCTCGAGGAGCCGAGTTAGTGCAAAAGCAATGGGTCCTACTACACTTTTTATGGTTGCTAATTTGCCTACAAATGAAGGAGGAAATATTGCCTACCGTCTATTGTTTTTTAACTTAAAGTGTTCTTAAAAGAATCAGGACTCTCCGGCGAAAAGTGGAGCCGGCGGCTGTTGATTCATTTAGTTCTAATTTCATTTTCTTTCACTTATTTAATATTTTCATACCTTAAATCATCTTGGCCTTTTATTTATTTAGTGTTCTACATCTGCTTTCTGGTCTTCTTATACATCTGTGTGCATTTTACAGGCGAGGAAACAGACCTTCCCTGGAATTAAAGGATATTTTGCCAACCGAAAGGAAAAATTACGACAAGCATGTCCCACCGAAGAAAGATGGTAAAATTCTTGATTATGGCTTTTCTTTTAGTCTTTCAGCGTATTGTGAAATAGTTCGGCGTCTTTTATTTACATATACTGAACAACCACTTTATTGGCACTAGTAGACCATTTTATTCAAATAGGCCGATACCTCATCCAGTGTCATCTTGTCATTAAGACTACATAATCAAATGAAGGCGAACATTAGCAGTAGTAGTTAGGAGTACATGACTCATAATTGTGCGTTGATTGACTCATTTATTATGACCAGTAGACCATTTTATGCAAAAAAGGCTCCCACCTCATCCGTTGTCATGCCATTAGGGCTACATAATTAACTCCCAGTAATAGTTAGGAATACGTAACTTATTATCTACTGGGTGGCCAATTTATTAGAACCTAACGGAACCGCAGATGACCAAGTGGTCAACGTTCGTTACTGCCAAGAAAAAGTCTCAGGTTCGATCCCAGGCAGGTACGAACGCTCGAACCACTAAATATTCACCGTGCTTCGAATGGGCTCGTTAAGCCGTCGGAGACCAGGTACTAGACACCTGGTTATAAATAAGGGAATCTTTCTCTTCCTTTCTACCTCCCTTTCGTGTGACTTTCCTGTCGTGCAATTTAGCCCAAATCTCCTAGATTCCTACTTCTAAGGGTTGTTTAAAACCTAGGTAAGACACACCCTTACTAAAATCCTCTACTTAAGTCTCAAGTTCATCCAATCATATAGGCGACAATCACTGGGATGTCCACAGTACCCACATTGTCCGCGGAGAGGTTTCTGGACTTCTCATTCGTCAATGCAATGCGCCCGATTAATTTTGAACACCAATGTGACACGTGCCAAACGCTCGTTATACTTGAGGAACATAGACTTCTTGCAGTTGGCGATGAATCTCTGCTGTCGGCTTTTCCCGTGCACAGAGAAACCCAATCGCCGCGCTTACCTCCGAGTGAGGCCTTGTTTCTAGGTGGGTCATTATTTTCACTTGAATCTGTTTGCCATCACTTTTCCTTTTTATTCAAACTCCTGTGTCAAACAACGACCTTTAGTTAGGAGACACCGGTTAACATGTCCCTAACCCGCTACCAAACATCATCGAAAGTTATTTATTGACCAGTCTACGTAATAATAGATAAATCTCGCAGGACTTTCAGGGCATATTTTAGTTTCAACGTCACATCTGTAAATCACACGAATAGCTGCATTTATTTGCTAGTCATTGAACTGAAGTTCCTTACGAGGAATAATTAAAATATCAACAAGAAAGAATGGGAAAAAACTCTTGAAGTTTAAAATGAGACAACTTACATTAAAAAAAATGGGGCATATGATGTTCGAGTGAGCATTCATTCACACCCTCGGACCTGGCGTGTCATTCCTGGTGAGATATGGGTACCGTGTTTTCCTTCCCCTTTCCCACAACAAAGGAATACACCTCGTCCCCAGATGCACGTATACTGATTGTAGGTTTTAAAAAATTGTAAAGTTCGCCGAAGGATTGACATTATTGCCTTGCGATGAAAGCGTGACGGGTCTCGGGACCAATGAGTTTGAAAGAAAGGCAGTATAAGTGATAGCAATAAAATAAAACTGCATGCAAGTAAAAAAGAAAACGATAAGAAGCATTTGAAAGAAAGAAATTGTGCTTATCAAATTCAAAATAGTCTCAAAAAATAAGAAAGAAACATTATCAACCCAATTTCCATGAAACATTTCCACGTTTGAGTGATAAAAGTTCCTCCAGTTTTGAATGGATAAATCCTGGAACCTATACAATTTGTTTCATTGAAGCCTGTCTTGTTTTGTTTTTTCTTTGTAAGCGTTACGTTATTCTGTCACTGGATTATATTTTATGATTGCTTAATTTGAAATTAATATATTTCTTCATAGGTTAAAAACAACTTCTATATCGTAAAACCCCAAATTTGCCGATTTCTTCTCCGGAGTTGGGTGTTGTACCACTTGAACTACACCGACGAAGGCTTATCGCTTCAATTTTCTCTTTTGATATGTTCGTCACCTCTGAAATAGGTACTTCATATACACTCACGGACAATGAAATTTGCGCACCTAGAAGAAAACGTGCTACAACCGCGAAATTTTTCAAATAGCTAGAGTGCGTGCTGTTATGCAAATGATCCACGTTTGGTGGGCTTGCGCATGACCACACACCCTGTGGTGACGCTGCAAGCACGAACCGGCAGCCTTATAAACCGGCGTGTAGTCAATGCCCCATGAAAGCGAAAAGCACCGGCCGATGCAAGCAAGAGTACAGAGTGACAAGAATGCCGGGTAGACGCCAGAGACGTCGATTTACGCACGTTACAGACTTTGAAAGAGGCCTGATCGTCGGGTTGAAAACCGCAGGGTGGTCGGTGCACCCTATAGCCCGCCACGAGGGTCATTCTGACCATACCGTCCGACTGCGTTGGGAGCACTGGACACGTGACGGCACTGCCACACTGCGGGGCGGCTCCGGATGGACCACCGGTAGAGAGGATCGACGGATCGTGCGCCACGCACGAACGGATCCCACGGAGACCCGGTTCACTATACAGGCAGATGTAGCGGCTCCTGTGTGCCCACGAACCATTTCCCGATGCCTTGCGGAAGCGAATCTGCGATCCCAGCGCCCCTTACGTGTGCTGCCATTAACACCGGAACGTCACCGGCTCCGTGTGCAGTGGTGCCAGACCAGAGCGATGAGGAACAGTACAGTCTAGTGACGTGTGGTGTTTAGCGATCAGTTTCGCTTCGTTTTGGGGACAGATGATCATCGTGTCCGGGTGCGGAGGTCCCCGGGTCATCTGCACAATCTCAACCTGGCTATCGAGCACCACACCTCCCCCACTGCAGGCATTATTGTCTGGGGAGCCATAGCCTACGATAGCAGATCAGCTCTAGTAGTGGTACGTGGATCACTTACGGGCCGGCGGTATGTGGATGAGATCCTACAGTCTCATGTGCTCCCATTCCTGGCCGGGATTCCAGGTGCGTTATAGCAACAGGATAATGCTCGCCCGTACACTGCTCGGGTTGCCCCGGACTGCCTACGTCATGTCCAGACACTTTCATGGCCTGCCCGCTCCCCGGACATGTCCCCTATCGAGCATATGTAAGACCAGTTGAAACGCCGGCTGCCGCCGTGCCGCACTATCCGGGATTTGGAGCACCCCGTCCCACACGTGTGGGCCAGTCTGCCACAGGACAACATCAGGCGTCTGTCGCCTCCATGCCGGACCGTATTGCAGCATGTATCACCGCACGAGGCAGTGTGACGCGCTATTGAAGATGACCGGACTGCGTGCCACAGATCCATCTGTAATTGTCCTGCAGCTCTGTTTTTGCCATCATGTGTATCATTCATCTGTATCTTTACGTCCATAAAATTTCAATTCAATCCGATGCTTCCTTCTTGGTGCGCAAATTTTATTGTCCGTGAGTGTATATACCCCCCACCACCCCCTCGCGCGCCGAGAAAGGCTGGTGCACGAAATCGCAGTTTTTTGGGTCAGCTGACAAACCAGGTTTGAAGGATCTCTATGTAAAAGAAGGAATTCTCGTTAATTTCAGACGATGTGTGGAAGAAGCATCACAAGTTCTTCACGAACATCGTGGCCAAGAGATTCGTTTTACGTTCGGGCGCCAATATAGCAAAATTGTCATTTTTATGCCTGTGATGGAACTCGAACGCACATCTTCCTTCTCCGAAGCCGGATAGTCTACCTCTTGAACTACACCGACAAAGGTTTATCATTGCAACTTGCCGTTTTCACACGTGCGCCACCTCTGAGGTCACATCTCATGTTTCTAATAGACATCGGTCAACAGCTGGCGTATTTTTCTATTTTCAAGAAGTGGGCATTTTTTTTCTGTAGGCTTTCTTTCAGTGATTCGAAAGAAACAGTACCGTCTTCAAAAGCAATTTACAATTATGTTTTGAAAGGAAAGTATTTAAACAATATATTCCTCCCCAATTCTTATTTATGGATCAGAGATATGGGCATTTATCAAAGAGAGAGAGAGAGAGAGAGAGAGAAACATGCAAAGGCTGCTGAGAACTCAAAGGACTATGGAGAGATGCATGTTTGGTGTAACCAAGAAGGGTAAGAAAAGGAACTCGTGGATCAAGAAAATGACAAGACTATGGCATCATGATCAAAGTAAATCCTATCAAGTTGCAATGTGCTGGACATATTGCTAGAATTGACCACCGTTGGACAACTGAACACAGTAGACTGGATACCAAGGGACAGGATAAGACACAGAAGACCACCACGTGAGAGATTTGTGGATGAAATTCGACAATATAGGTAGCACTGTAAAAAATTGCCGTGAATAGCCAGTGTTTCACCCGGATTAAAACGGTTTACAGACCGTAAACACGCCGCCTGCCGGTTAACCATAAATTTTCGGTAGATAAACTACATGTTCAAGGTGTTTAAACCGTTTGAACTGTTACTGTATTTTAACGTTGACAATCTGGCAACGTTCTTTTTAAAGTGGTTATATACCTGTTTTTTCATGTACAATCAGTTAACTGTCAACACCTCTATGGACAACACGATTTTATTTTCCAGTCAGTAGACATATTATTTATTCCCGGTCATTAGGCATATTAATAAACATTAATGGGAAATAAAAACGTCGAATGCCGTAGACATGTTAATGAACATAATACGTATTATTATTTATCTGTTATTAGACATATTAATGAACATTATTGTCGTTAGACCTTTTAATTTCCTGGTCATTAGACATGTTATTGAACATTACGGTATGGTACTGTAAAATTACGGTTTATTGACTGGCCACTCAGCTGCCGGTGTATCTATCGTAATTTGACCCTGCAATTTTTTACAGTGCGGAATGACACAGAAGAGAACTGCTCAAGACATAGTAGTAGAACAGACTTGGGGGGACCTTCATCCAGCAATGGACTAAAAATGGTGGATGATGATATATCCTTTTATATAAAACATATGGTTACTCAGTGCTATTGTACTATATTTGTAACGTACTACAGAGGTGAATCACGTTCAAGACGACAAATCTGCAGCGATACATTCCATCGGTGTAGCTTAGTCGGTTCGAGCAACTCACTCCGGAGCGACGAGATTCGATCTCCGTCACCAACAAATTCCTGTTTTCACACTACATCTAAAAACTAATACTTTGTCTCTGAATTTATTGTATTGTTTTCGCCTAATTATATTTGGAAAGAATTCTGCAAGAATATTAGACACATATACATATGCTAAAATAATATTTGATGCAATCTGTGGTTCCTGTTACAGATAACGAATAACAATGGCACGAAATTCTGTAAGATTTTTAATTATAAGCAAAGGCTTTCGTGACTAATATTCGTACTGCTTGAACAGAATGTTTTCAAGTAGTAAATAGTAACACTGTACTAGTGGTCCGATTTATTGGCGTAGAAAGTAGACACATTAGCGTTTCCAAGCTTTCGCGCATCAACCTGATGGCTTTTTCAAGGAAGTTAGACAGAAACTGCAACTGAAAAATAGAACGCATTAACAATTTGAACGCGGAAACTTAACTTGACAACAATAGATACGACGTTATATTCATTTAAAGATATGACGCATCACGTTGGTTGCACGCGCGGTATCCTGGTAGGCAGAGGCTTTACTTGAAGAATTGGTTCCAAATTCGTGGCAACTCGAATGAGGCGCAATCATTGCAAGCATCGCTGTTGGTAAAGATTTCCAAGGTTTCCCGAATGGGTGTACCTTTAGGGGTAGAGTAGATAGCTAATTTCTTTATATCGTCCCACATAGGAGTAGCGGACTTGAATTTCACTTCTCTGGATAGAGCCGTGGCTACTTTACCGTATTTTGTGTCTCTTTTATGTTCGTTGACTCTGACTCCAAACGAACGCTTGGTCATTCCAATGTAGTAACGTTTAGAGCCGTCCGGATACTGTAGGGGGATCGCATAAACACCTGCTTCGCAGGAGAGAGGTGGTTTTTCACTACTTCCCTTTAGCATAGTATATAAAGATGCAGGAGACCTGATGCCGACGCCACAGTTCATCTTCTTCAGAGCGTTTTTGAGTTTGTAAGACACATTTGGTATGTAGGGAATTGAGCCTAAATAACGTATCTGAGGCACAGGACGATTAGAATGTTTGACCCCGGCTTTTTGGATAAATTTACGTATCTGATTCAACGAATATCCTGCATCAGTGGCTAATTTGATGACGCTTTCAATTTCGTGTTGTCTAGAATGGGTATCGGAGGAAACGGCGAAGGCTCTTCGAATTCGAGAACGGAAGATAGCTGTTTTGTATTCTGTGGGACAGAAAGAGCTGCGGAGCATCAGGTTGGGGACGGACGTGGGTTTGTAGTAGACTTGTGTACCGAGGCGGTTGTCAGGCGATTTTCTCAAAAGAACATCCAGATAAGGTAAAGCGTTGTTGTGTTCAAGCTCCATCGGGAAATTGATCGTTGGATGCATGTCATTGATTTTATCAAGGAACATCGGAAGAGTCTCTTTTCCGTGAGGCCATACAAAAAACACGTCGTCCGCATAACACAGCCAAGTGGTAGGCCGCGGGGTAATGCTGGAAAATATATTCCTTTCAATTTGGCGAAGTATTGCTTCTGCAAGGACGGGTGAAAGTGAGGATCCCATCGGAGCGCCGTTATTCTGTTTATATACTTGTCCTTGAAAATTGTAGAAGCTAGTATTAGTGACCAAGTCTATTAATTTGAAGATGCTGAGGCATGACTCCTGCATATAAATGCTGAATTTGATATGGCCTCCTTTAATGTTCTGACGGCTTCCGGAACGGGGATTGAAGGGTAAAGGGAAACCACGTCGAAGCTGCCCATAATGTCGCCTGGTAGAACAGTGAGTTGCTTGGCTTTCGTTATAAAATCCAGAGTGGAATTTATTACAATGTCCGATTCAGGAAGAAAACTACGCAGGAATTTGGATAGTGCTTTCTCTAAATGGTACGTTGCTGCAGACTTTATGGATACGATGGGTCTCAGTGGGTTTCCCGGCTTATGGTGCTTGAGTCTTCCGAAGAGCTTTGGGATCTGATGTCCTGGTGGTAGTCCGGCGGCTTTTCTGAGATCTTCTGGAATAGCGGGTAACCGGCCCGCTCTTTGTACCTGCGCAATCCAAGAATTTAGAGGGTTCCTTTGAAGGGCTATAGAACCAGAGTCAGCGATAAAATCTTCAAGTTTTTTATTGTAGTCCGCTGCGTCCATAACTGCTATCTGGCCAGATTTGTCCGTTAGAGTCAACATTATGGACGGATCATTTCTAAAGATCGAAACTGGCATCGGAATTATAAATTTATTAGACATGTTAGTAGGATCGTACCAAGATCTTAATTTAGAAAAACATTGCTGGCGTAGTTCATCTTTTGAGTCGTTTGGAACTCGTGATATTACACTTTCGAATTCGGAAACGACGCTTTTTGGGTTCGATCTCGTTCGGAAGCAGTACTTTGGTCCAAGCTCCAAAACTTTTGTTTCATCTTGGGAAAGGGTCCGGCTGGAAATATTGATGAATGGAATTTCGCCATCAGGTTGATGTGCGAAAGCTTGGAAACGCTAAACGTGTCTACTTTCTACGCCAATAAATCGGACCACTAGTACAGTGTTACTATTTACTACTTAATTGGTGTACTGTTCCTTGTTATCAGAATGTTTTCATTTTCCATTTTTGTTACAGGTCAACCCACAACTGTTTACTTTCATGTGACTGTACTAAGTGTGGATTCTATTGATGAGGAATCTATGGTGAGTTGAAACAGTTGTAAGCATCTTTGTGAGGTATTAAAAAAATAACAAAACATAAAATCAGAAGATAAATAAATCCCGTGTAAGTGCTTTAACCTGCTTTCAACAACACAGTGAAAATGATAGAAACCTCTTACCATTGTTACCATCTTGATGTCGTATATTTTGCTGATTTCCCATGTAGTCAGCTTTTCAGAAAACTTGAATATTACATCCCCCTAGAACGGGAATCGAACCTGCATATCCTGATTTACGTTGGAGCATTACACCAACAAAGACAGACAGCTGATTTGAAAGAATCTTTGAGTGAAAAATTAAAAAAGAACTGATAGCTTTGCTTTCATTCGCCTCACACGCAGCAGGCCAGTGAATACCAACTTCCAAAAAAGAAGTATAAACATGTGTTTTGAATCTATTGTGTAATTTGTGTTAGAATGTCAATCACCAAAATTTCGAAAAACAACATAACAACAAAGACATATATTTCAGCAATATATGCTATATTTTGATGCTAATAAAAAAACTGTAGAGCATGGAGTTGAAATATTCACAACATATATAGACTATAGTTTATATATTTACAGTCCTTCTGTTACACATAATTCCTTTTTTCACTTCACTTCATCTCGTGGCATTCTTCATTCCACTTGACTTCACGGAACAGACGGGAATAAAATACTACAGTATTCCAGTTCACAGCACAACTCTCCTTTTTACAGTCACGGTTAGCAGCGGTTTCACGCACTTGACTTGACTTCAGAAACTTCAGAGAAGTGAGCAATATGGTTAAAATTTATTACCATCAAACAGAAGTGATCGCTCTTTCCACGTTTATAACTGAGTCACGGAAAAATTCTCATAAACGTGGAAAGAGCGATGACTTCTGTTTGATGTTCCTAGTCCACGTCAAATGTCTGTATTAATTATTCATTCGTCTTCTTATTATTTGTTCAGTTGCTGCTTACCAGGGTTGGTGAGTCCCCAGCATTGTGCGGGGCTCCAAGAAGCAATCTGCCAATTGGCTTGGCAGTTAGTGTATGTGAGTCTGGAGAAATTCGAAGCCGCTGTGCTGCAGTGGAAGCATATCCGGCGCGTAACTGTAAGACAATGGATTCGATTCCCGGTGGCGGCCAATGAGAATTTTTCTGTGACTCACTTATAAACGTGGAAAAAACGATGACTTCCGTTTGATGTTCCCAGTCCACGTCAAATGTCTATATTAATTGACTAAAGAATCAGACAAATCCGTTTAATATGCGTAATGCAGATACAAAGGTAACTAAATGCAAGCTTTCAACAAACACGGTTGGCTTCCTCAGGCGAGTGTTATAAAATATAAACAAAGAATCCCATTTAAATGCACAGAGTAGTGTGTAAAACAATGATACAGGTGGTATGTGATAGGCTCGCGCTGTTGAAGTCATAGAGCAGATGCGCGTGGGTGAGAATTAAGTAGGGCCCGCCAGGCATCGGGAAGCTTAACTGATGTTTCAGAGTTGCATACGTCATGCCTTGACAATATTTCTATGGCTTCTCGAAGAAGGGTCGCTCGGGGCGTTGTGTTCGGAGCTACTTTCTTCATATTCGACCACAAAGGAACAGCTGATCGGCTGGCAACTTCACGGGCCAGAGCGGTGGTGAGTAAGCCTCTCTTGGCATCCCGCTTATGTTCCTGAAGCCTTATACTCAGTGATCTTTTTGTCATACCAACATAGTTCTTGGTTGTTCCGTCTGTGTAGAGCAAAGGGATGGTATATACCTCCCGCCTCATGCAGGTGAACGCCGTTTCGTTTGTGGCCCGTGACACAGGCTGCGATGGTTCTAGGAGCTCGAATTCCTATACCCAGACCAAATCTCTTTAGGCCGTTCTTCAAAAAATAGGTAAAGCCTGGAATATATTGGCAACTTTCAATGTAGAGTAACTTCTGCGTTGGCTGCTGATTTTGAGGGCCGAGGATTCTGGACTGCGTGCGTGCTATAATGCGGTCAACCATATGGGTCGGGATCCAGCAGAGTTTCCCAAATCCCTCAGTTCTTTTAGTTCGGCGAGGGTAGAGGCATCGTTCGAGGAAAGGGTAAAGGCTCTTTTCGCTCTGTGCCTGAAGAGGGCCATTTTTCTCTGCTGCGGACATGTCGGGGTAGGAATTATCACATTAGGAACGTTGGTCTTCTTATAATACACTTCGCTGTGAAGATCGCCTGAAGGGGATTTCTTGATTAATACGTTGAGGAAGGGTAAGCAACCCTCCTTTTCCAGTTCCATAGTGAAATGCATATTAGGGTGTTGTTGATTAATGGAATCTAAAAATTCGTTGAGCTGTTCTCTCGGTTGGTTCCACACGAAAAAAATATCGTCCGCGTAACGTAACCATATACGTGGAACTGGTTCAGTCGATGTCATGATACGAGCTTCGAGAGGTCGTAGTACCGCTTCCGCTAGGACAGCAGAGAGTGCCGAACCCATGGGGACTCCTTTTTCTTCTTTGTAGATTGTGTCGCGAAACTGGAAATAATTCGAGCCTGAGACATATCAATTGGTAGCCAAGTTGGCACTAGCTCAACGTTGTTATCTGACCACTAATAGGAAATCGGAAACCGGAAAGAAATTAGTTTCACTTAAGCAGGACCTGGACATAGTCTTTACCTTCGCTGACAAGACAAGTCAGATTGCAGTGATGAACCGGATGGATTACGAAGCCAAGATCTTCGAATTTATCACCCAATCGCAGTCCACGCCAGTTGTCAAGAACCCTCTTAAACAGTAGGCGGCAAAAATAAAGATGGTTTTAAAAAACGCTGAGCTTCCTAACCATCAGAAAGGCAGTAAAGTTGCCTCCTGGTCCGCAAATATCTCCCATCTTTGCACGCCTTAAACATCATAAACTGGGAAACCCCGTCAGACCAACTGTCTCCAGGAAATCGGCACCGTCATACCGCCTTGAGAAAGTGCTCGCCAAATTCTTAACTCCTGTTTTACCCTCTTCCGATACGGTACTGCTACTGTATCATCGCAGGATTTTGTGGAGTGACTACGGGGATCAAACGTTGCACCCACTGACTTACTTGGAAGCTTTGATGTGGATGCCATGTACCCTTCGATCCCTGTCACGGAAGCTACGAATATTTTAAAGCAGGCACTCACCAACTCTGCCCTTTTCACACTAAGTACTGTTTTGGAAATATCTAATGTCCTAAACTTTGTCACAGGCTCGAAGTATTTCCAGTTTCGCGACAAAATCTACAAGCAAGAAAAAGGAGTCCCCATGGGTTCGGCACTCTCTGCTGTCCTAGCGGAAGCGGTACTACGACCTCTCGAAGCTCGTATCATGACATCGACGGAACCAGTTCCACGTATACGGTTACGTTACGCGGACGATATTTTTTTCGTGTGGAACCAACCGAGGGAACAGCTCAACGAATTTTTAGATTCCATTAATCAACAACACCCTAATATGCATTTCACTATGGAACTGGAAAAGGAGGGTTGCTTACCCTTCCTCAACGTATTAATCAAGAAATCCCCTTCAGGCGATCTTCACAGCGAAGTGTATTATAAGAAGACCCACGTTCCCAATGTTATAATTCCTACCTCGACATGTCCGCAGCAGAGAAAAATGGCCCTCTTCAGGCACAGAGCGAAAAGAGTCTTTACGCATTCCTCGGACGATGCCTCCACCCTGGCCGAACTAAAAGAACTGAGGGATTTGGGAAACTCTGCGGGATACCGGACCCATTGGTTGACCGCATAATAACACGCACGCAGTCCAGAATCCTCGGCCCTCAAAACCGGCAGCCAACGCAGAAGATACGCTACATTGGAAGTTGCCAATACATTCCAGGCTTTACCTATTTTTTTAAGAACAGCTTAAAGAGATTTGGTCTGGGTATAGGAATCCGAGCTCCTAGAACCATCGCAGCCTGTCTCACGGGCTACAAACGAAGCGGCGTTCACCTGAATGAGGCGGGGGTATATACCATCCCTTTGTTCTACCCAGACGGAACAACCAAGAATTATGTTGGTATGACAAAAAGATCACTGAGTATAAGGCTCCAAGAACATAAGCGGGATGCCAAGAGAGGCCTACTCACCACCGCTCCAGCCCGTGAAGTTGCCACCCGATCAGCTGTTCCTTTATGGTCGAATATGAAGAAAGTAGTTCCGTACACAACGCCCCGAGGGAATCTTCTTCGAGAAGCCATAGAAATATTGTCAAGGCATGACGTATGCAACTCTGAAACATCAATTGAGCTTCCCCATGCCTGGCGTGCCCTACTTAAATATCACCCACGCGCATCTGCTCTATGACTTCAACAGCGCGTGCCTATCACATACCACCTGTACCATTGTTTTACACATTACTCTGTGCATTTAAATGAAATTCTTTGTTTATATTTTATAAAATTCGCCTGAGGAAGCCAACCGTGTTTGGTGAAAGCTTGCGTTTAGTTACCTTTGTATCTACATTATGCCTATTAAACGGATTTGTCTAACTCTTTAGTCATTTAGTCAAGGTGTATCTCTACCCGATTTCTGTAATTGGAGTTTATTTGTCAGTATTAATTACTCATTCGCTTTCTAAATATTTGTTCAGTTGCTGCTTACCATCTTTGGTGAATCCCCAGCATTGTGCGGGGCTCCAAGAAGCAATCTGCCAATTGGCTTGGCAGTTAGCGTATGTGAGTCTGGAGGAATTCGAGGCCACTGTGGTTCAGTGGAAGCATATTCGGTGAGTAACTGGAAGACTCTGGGTTTGGTTCCCGGTGGCGGCCAATAAGAATTTTTCCGTGACTCACTTGTAAACGCGGAAAGAGCGATGACTTCTGTTTGATGTTCCTAGTCCACGTCAAATGTCTGTATTAATTATTACCATTACACCAACAAGGACAGCTAAGCTCCAAGCAACTGAAATGGGGGTCGTTAGATTGAGAACATTGGATGTGGGATGAACAGGGCTTAAATTTTTTGACTGCCTTGTACTCACCTATCCCGCCCTCTTTCGTAACAAAAAAAACTGCAAATTTTTAAAATTTCTAATTATTACTTTCAGTTTAACTGCGTTTTAAATTCAAAATACAGTTTTCAGAATATTAGACGCAACCTTATTTCTTGAAAAAATATTAGAAAAAAAGTAAAATGGCATACTAAAGATTTTTATTAAAATAATATTTTTATGTGTAAAAACAGCAGCTTGTGAATCATTGAATCCTTATGATTTGTGAAATTAGCGATGTGTGGCACCGTTGATGAAAAATATGCCACTCAGCCTATCAGCCAATGGCGTTCATATGCTGCAGAATTTGCCCGCGATCTGTTATTGGCTGGGATGGTCATCCTCGCCGTATGACTGTTATATATCAAAGTAAGATGGCCTTGGTCGAAGTCTGTTGGCATTCTGTGCATACTAAAAATTCCTAGGAAAAGGGCATTGTTCATTTTAATCAAAAGCTTGCCAAGAACAGTTTTAAATAAAAAATATCGTCAAAGAAGCGAAAGGGCTAACCTTTGCACATTGCTGGCAAACAGCAAGGAAGCGAGACTGTCGATATGACGTCATCTTCCATCGTAAAGTGTAAATAACAGTACGTTCCCCCAGTTAAAGCCTGCGCCGTACATTCGAGGGTAGCTGCAAAGCCCAGAGAGTGCACAAAGAAAATTCTGTTAGATGTACACAAATTAAATTAAATTAGATATACACAAATAAAAGTCAATTATCATCGGTATTAAGATATGTCGATTTTTTTCAATAGGAGAAAAATAGGTGCGGGTTCGCTTCTTATGTCTAAGAGAATCAGTCTTCCGAGCGAAGACCAACAAGGCTCCTACACTCGGGGCAAAGCTAACTTGATTACACTGTTAAGATTGTGAAACCGATTCACCGACATGAAATCTTTTATCAGCATTTCTCCGCGCACTAATAGGGTGCCATGTGTCACGGACCCTTCTCCCTAAGGGTGGCTGTGAAGGCGAGACAAAAGGAAACTTCACGCGTTCTATCACGATGTTTCCCTCCACACCTTCTCAACCTTGCTGACCACTAGACAAACGATTTTGAATGAGTATTTTAAAACAGCAACCACGGGAGTAAGCTCATTACAACAACAGCTAAGCCATTATCTCCCCGCCTCCGGCTAACAATTATTCCATCCGAGTCGCAGTAAATATCCTCGTGTTAACTGTATAGCATCTCTTAAGCAAAACAGAAGTGACAATGACGCAGCCAAAATGCGAATATTTGTATTTTTTAGAAACACGACCGAAACTACACTGGCGTGCAAAAATTAAGGACGAGACGGTTTTTCGAATGTAACGTCGTGCAGAAGTGCTCCACATCGACTAAAATCATACCATAAGAACCCCAAGATGTAAGAATACGGGACAAGTGAGCAAAACCGTCCAAACAAGGAATCCAAAGGATGCAAAGGCACTTTATTGAAAAGGTGGCTTCGAGCACAACTGGACAGAAAACAGAAACGTCCATGTGACAGGCGGCTGCCAAGAAAAATCCAGTCTTTAGTAGGGGATATGATCACCTATGACTGTGTTGCAGGATTTACAACGTCTGTCCATGCTGAGGACGAGGTTTTCAAGGAGGCATCGCGGCCCATTCCTCTTGTAGCGCCGATCGCAGCTGCGGAATCGTTACTGGCGGCTGGTGACGTGCTGCCAAGCATCTCCAGAGAATGTCCCACACGTGTTCGATCGGATTTAGGTCCGGGGGACCTTGCGGGCCAATCCATGCGTTGAATACCTTCACTCTTCAACAGCTCTGCGACAGCCACTGTACGATGAGGTGTAGCGTTGTCGTCCATGAAGAGGAACTCAGGACCCACAGCACCTCTAAACAGACGCACGTGAGGCAGGAGAACCTCGGTACAATAGCGGACACCAGTGACTGAACCTCCTTGGAAGATGTGAAGGTCAGTACGGCTACCGAGCATGATACCGCCCCAAACGAGAACTCCGCCACCTCCAAACCGGTCCCTTTCGATGATGTTGGAGGTGTGATTGCGTGTTCCCTGCTCTCTCCAGATGTGTATACGTCCAAAATCGCTCGTCAGACTAAATCGGCTCTCGTCCGTAAAGAGAACTCGACCCCATTGCTAATATGTCCAGTTCTTGTGTTCCTGGCACCACAGAAACCGCCGTCTCCGATGAGCAGTCGTTAAAGGCACACACCATACTGCTCGTCGTGCAAATAGACTACCTTTGTGCAGCCTCCTGGCCATTTCATATTCAAACTGGCTTAACAGTTCTCAAATAGTTCAAGAGGGCAATTCAGACTGAGAAAAAATATATTTAGGCGAAGGGCTGGAATCTTATTTATATAAACAGGTTTTGTGTTGGTCTCAAAATCACCTAAAACGTACTTCTCCGGTAAAATCTTTATAAATCTTTTCACTGGTCACGTTACTTATTTTATACTTCGCACATGAGAAAGTAAATTAAAAATTATAATGTGAAAAAAATGGCATTAAATTGAATAAATTTATTTGAATCCAGGCTGAAAAGTAGTTTGCCTCCCCAGCGATTTTGGTCCCGGGCCGCCACTGGTAATAGTAGGCCCCTAGGCTATAACCCCGCTAGACCACCGCTTTATCCAGTCCTGCCGCTGAGGCAGTTTTTCAATTAGAACCACATCACTGCCTTCCTGTCGTGCGGTTCCCAACAGACCCGCAACCGGATAAAAGTAAAAGAAAACCCATGAAAACAATTTCGTTGTTTTCATGAGGTGACTCATGAAAACAATTAAAAGACTCCTTTAACTGTCCCGTTCGGTGATTTTTGTCTATGCCCACTTCCTGGCTCCACTTTTTCCACTACTCCTATGTTCTTTTTGCTCCCAAATTCTTGAAGTGTCGTCTTCGAAACTTTGCTGCCACCAATCCTGAGTTTCTTAGATAAGGCATGTTTTTACGATCTCGCATTGTCCGGACCTTTTGTCTTGGTATTTCCTGAAGAACTTTACTTTTACTTTATTACTCTACTTAAATTTATTCTCAACTTTAGACATGAGCACACTGGATAAAAAATTAGTCACCCCAGTCAGAACTTGCCTAATAACGGGTGACAGCGCCTCTTGCCTTGATAACAGCATGAATCCGGTGTGGCAAAGACTCCACGAGATTGTGGATGTATTGAACATCGATTTGCACCCACTCGTGCGCCAATTGGTCCCGAACTTCCACCAGAGTACGTGGGAATCTATTCCGGTGTTTCACCCTTTGTTCCAAATGATCCCACAGATTTTCAACAGGATTTAAATCTGGGGATTTGGCGGTCCAGTCGAGGCAAGACAGTATTGCTGATTGTTCGTCGTGCTACTCAGAACAGTTTTATCCCTGTGCACAAGGCAACTGTCGCCTTGGAAGACAAGATTGGCAATCTGATGCCGCTCCTGGCGATGTAGGGCAAAGGGCAACATTTCGTCTTTCAGAATACGGAGGTACGCATGCTGGTTCAGATTCATCGTCACTGCAACGAGGGGGCCTATTTCGTGGTACGAAAAAATCCCCAAAAACATCACAGAACTCCCTCCAGCTTGAACAACAACTTCGACACAATCAAGATTGAAGGCTTCATTGGGCCTGCGATGCACTCGTCGCCTCCCATCATTGGAGTACAAACAAAAACGAGACTCATCAGACCAAATTACTCGTTTTTAACCCTCCGCAGCCGCCCCGGTGGCGCAATGGTCTAAGCGATGGCCTCTGATCATTCGTCCGAAAGGGGTCCGGGTTCGAATCCCGAGTGAGACATGGATGTTGTGTTTGTCTTACGGCACTGGGTCTCTCCCTTCCCTGGAACCAGTGACCCTAAATTAGGGACGGCGACTGCTTATAGCCCATTGAGTTGCTCACGGTGGTCGTTAAACCTCCAATTAAAAAAAAAAAAAAAAAAAGCCCTCCACAGTAACGTTTTGGTGCCTCCGAGCTCATTGATAACGTGCGACTTTGTGACGCTGTTAAAAGAGGCCTCTTCCGTGCTACTCTGCTCCAGATGTCCATCGCATGCAGTTCTCGTCTCAATGTCCTTTCGGTATTTGGTTGGAGTGGACTTTCATTAACTGTTTGGACAATTGTTGCCTTGTTTGAAACCGATTTGCAGTTACTAGGCGAGAAACATTACGGCGGTCCTTGTTGGAGAGAATCGTTTTCCAGACACAGTTACGTCGCCGATTTTTAGTTGACTGCGAACTAAACCACTGTTTGTAGACTTGCTGGACAATACACTTCGACACACCAACAAATTGGGCGAGTTCATTCACTTTGTGTACGTGGGCACGGCCAAACACGATTACTCCTTTTTGCTACAAGTAACGTCTGTCTTACGACCCATATTGCAGACTAAATTCAACATACACGTTGCTCTTCACCACTGCATGAAACGGAAATGATCCTGTAGCCACGTCAGTGCCATTTATCTCCGAACAATGCTATCACGGTGCCCTCTGTGCAACCGGTAACTTCCTACTGTCATTTCTGTTAGGGTACGGTGACCATATTTTCTGAGTCCGAATTCGGAACAGATGAATGCGTCATGTTAGGTGGCTGAAAATATCCCGTCCCCGTCCTGTTGGAGTTGAAATACAGCATGCTTGACTTTTATTACAATACGTATTTTCTTCTAAAATAAACAATAAAAATAATAGGTAGTTTGAATAAAAATGATTACTTACAAAAAATGAGTTTCATTAAAGTTTGTAGAAAGTACTCGTTCCATTTTATTCTAAGTTTGCAGTTGAAGTGGTTGATGGTGTGTACCAATCATACAAGTTTTTCATACAATTCTATACAAGATTCTGATTGATTCAGTTGAATGATCAAAGAGGCTTTAACATATTCAATTGTCATTGACGTTTTCTCTGATCCCCAGAAATTATTAATTATCGAAAATGCCCTTTTCGTTCTCCTCGCATGTGTGGTTTCTGCTGCACAACTTGACAACATGGACAGTGTGATTGCGAATTCGTCCAAGGTCGATCAGCGAGCGGTGATTATTACTTCCTTACATATTAATTTTTTTAATTCTCCCACACCTGCAGATGTACCTTTTCGTTCGTCTTAATAAAGCCACTCGATTGGGTTTCATTTGATCACACCTTACATGTAAATAATTAAATCAGGATGAAATTCGGGATTTTTTATTATTTTTTCGATACACCGGGACAGACCTCTGAAATTCGGGACTGTCCCGAAACATTCGGCACGTATGGTCACCATATGTGAGGGGTGACTAATTTTGTGTCTGGCGTGCTTATATTCAATAACAAAAACGTAGCTGTTATGTAAGTTGAATTTGATCTCTTTTTTTTTTTTTTTTTGTATTGGCGTTTCTAAGGAACTCCAAAAAATTAATCTTTGATTGTGCCCATCTCATCAAACTGTAGTCGCAAAAAAAAAAAAAATATGCTCGCAACTGTGAATAAATTGATTTCGACGCGTGAATGCTAAATAAATTACTAATATTTTAGCGAGAATAAGAGATACCGCTTGTACTGAGTATGTGAAAACGGAGGGTTTACTGAATCAGTGAAAGCTAAATTTAGTAAGTATGTTTCGTGTTGACTTTTTCAGATGCATAACATTATTTTGTTTTCATTTAAAACATACGACTTTGCGGTCTTAAACATTTCCAAAGACGTACGTTGCGGATATCTTCCTGGCTCAAAGTTGGACAGATTACCGTCTTCGCCTTCCGGGAAACATGACAGAAGGCTACAGAATCCTCGACGTGGGATGGCTCAAATACATATGGAGACCGGACTGCTTCTTCAAGAACGCCAAGAAAGTTACTTTCCATGAAATGACTCTGCCGAATCATTACCTATGGCTGTACTACGACAAGACCTTGCTTTACATGGCAAAGTAAGTAACGTTTCATTCTTAGCGTGTCTTTCGACACACGTACGCATTATCGCACAGCCATGGGCGCCCGCGACGGGGTTCAAGTGACCACATAGAAATTGCAATCCCCAGAAATAAAATAAAAAAATAAAAGAAGAATAGATAAGAGATTAAATTCGCTTCTCCCTACAAGGATACTGCGCGCACAACCAACGTGATGCGGTCGTATCTTTATATGAATCATCATCATCATCATTGTCAACCATTATCAATCCACTGCTGGACGAAGGTCTCCCCAAGTTTCCTCCACAACGGTCTGTCTTGTGCCAGTCTCCTCCATGTCACCCCTGCATACTTTCGAATTTCATCCACCCATCTCCCATGTGGTCTTCTTCTGGGTCTTTTCCTGTCCCTTGGAATCCAATCTAAAATTTCGGCTGTCCATCGATGATCTGTCCTTCTGGCAGTATGTCCAGCCCATTGCCATTTCAGGGATTTAACTCTGATCATGATGTCTTCCACTCTTGTCATTTTTCGGATCCACGAGTTCCTCTTCTTATCTCTCCTGGTTACACCAAGCATGCACCTCTCCATGCTACTTTGAGTTGTCTGCAGCCTTTGTATGTCTCTTTTAGTTAAGGTCCACGTCTCTGCACCATACGTAAGCACTGGAAGGATGCACTGATCAAACACTTTTCTTTTAAGACATAATGGCATATTGCTCTTGAAAATTATGCTGTTTCTTCCAAAAGCTCTCCAGGCAAGTTTTGTACGCCGATTAATTTCTTCATCAATGTGACCCTCACTTGATATCTGCTGTCCAAGATAAACGTACGTGTCTGTTATCTCCAGCTTTTCTCCATCAATCGATAAATCTTCATTTCTTGTAAAAGCATTGAACATCACTTTTGTCTTCTGAAAGTTCATTTTTAATCCCACTTCTTTACTCTTGTCAGCAAGTTCCTGGATCATACTCTGCAGCTCTGATGGGGTAGTTGCAAAAATGACTACGTCATCAGCAAAACGAAGGTGGGTTAGATAATCTCCATTAATCTTTATCCCCTTGTTTTCCCAGCTCAGCGACTGAAAAACACCCTCCAATGTGGCATTAAAGAGCTTCGGAGATATGGTGTCACCTTGTCTCACTCCCTTTCCAATTTTTACGTGTGTTGTATTTTCAAACAGCCTAATCTTTGCACTTGCATTTTCATAGATGTTATTAATAATATTAATGTATGCATCTTCAATACCGCAGGTTTTCAGAGCCATTGTAACTGCTGATAGTTTCACCGAATCAAAGGCTTTTTCATAATCGATAAAAGCCATGCACAATGGAAGTTCATATTCCCTCGCTCTTTCAATTAGTTCTCTGAGCACGTGGATATGATCTATTGTGCTGTAGCCACTCCTGAATCCAGCTTGTTCTCTCGGTTGAGCCATGTCCAGTGTTACCTTCAAACGGTGTGAAAGAACTTTAGTGAAGATTTTATAAACTACTGATAGGAGGCTGATAGGTCTGTAGTTTCCGAGATCCTCAATGTCACCTTTCTTATGTAGCAGGATCATTGTAGCGGTGTTCCAATCCTCAGGAATCTTTCCTTCATTAAGGCATCGAGTGAAAATTTGGGCGAGTACTGTTTCGATTTCTCCACTTGCTTCTTGTATGATGTCTACAGTAATTCCATCTTCTCCTGGAGCTTTTCCTCGCTTCATGTTCTTGATTGCATGTGCAACTTCTGCTGGAAGGACTGGAGGAACTCTGGTACTGGTATCTTTCATGATGTCTGGAGTGCATATATCATCCCTTTCATATAATTTGGAGTAGAAATCTTTCACTCTTGTTAAAATTTCGCCTCTATTTCTTGTTACAGAACCATCTTCTTTTCTCAGTGCCATAATCTGTTTTCTTCCCTTACTGAGATGTCCCTTTGCTATCTTTAGGCTTTGGTTGTTTTCAATTGCTTTCCTCACTAGTTCACAGTTGAATTTCCTTACGTCTTCAGTGATATTTTTTCTTACTGTCTTGCATAGCTCTATATATTCCACTTTGGAAGTCACATCTTCTTTAGTTGTCCTCATCTCTCTTCTTTTTGCATCAACATTTTGGTTTTTCCTGATAATTTGTTCACATGCAACTTGTTCTTAGACCCAGCTAATTTTGTTGCTGTTTCCATAAGAGCTTTGGTTACTTTTCTGTTAACTTCAGAGATGTCCACTTCTTCCGATGTTAGGCCTTCTAAAGCAGAGAACCTGTTCTTCAGTTCTAACTTGAAGGTATTATGGTGTTTTTTAAGGCTGGTTATGTCAATAGATTTTGTTTGTCTTATGAGCTTGCCACGTTCAAGTTTAGTG
Organism: Macrothele yani; assembly: GCA_039090855.1. Classification (NCBI taxonomy): domain Eukaryota; kingdom Metazoa; phylum Arthropoda; class Arachnida; order Araneae; family Macrothelidae; genus Macrothele; species Macrothele yani. The sequence continues at coordinate 131,396,969 of CM077025.1, forward strand.
TTGAGGTGCATCTTACATCTCACCAATCTATGGTCACTACCTGTGTTGAACTTGTTTAGCACACTGCAGTCTTCTATGACGAATTTTTTGTTACACATAATAAAATCAATTTCACTTGTCGTCCCATTTGGATGTCTCCATGTCCATTTCCTGTGTGGCTTTTTCTAGAAAAAGAAGTTCACGATGAAAAACCCTTCTGCCTCTGCAAACTCAACGAGAGTATTTCCACGCTGGTTTCTGTTGCCATGACCGAATTTACCTACTGAAGTTTCATTCTGTTGCCGTTGCCCTATTTTTGCATTGAAATCTCCCATAATTATTTTCAAGTGCTGCTTACCTTTATTATTTAGATGACAAATTTCCTCATAAAATTCTTCAATTTCTTCTTCAGGATGACTTGTGGTGGGTGCATAAGTTTGAATAATCTGAGCCTGGTATCTTTTCGAGAGTTGGATAACAAGTCGTGCAGCTCTGTCAGAGGAACTTTCAACTTCTACAACTTTATTCTTCAGTTTCTTGTTTATTATAAATCCAACACCACTAGTTCTGCCAGTATCTGTCACACGATAGTAGAAGAGATGTCCACTTTTCAGTTCAATGAGATCTTCTCCTTTTCTCCTTACCTCACTTAGCCCGACGATGTCCCACTTGATCCTTTGTAGTTCCTCTTCCAATTCAAGAAGCCTTGAATCAGAAGATAGGGAGCGTACGTTGTAGGTAGCCAAGGTCAGCATCAAATGGCAGCCTAGTCCGGTCCTCCGGGGATTCTTAGCACCCTCTGCCTTCATGTCGCACTGGCCGCTGCCTTGGCCAGGTACATTCCAGCTGCCGGAGACTGAGGGCCAAGATTTAAGTTGTAGAGTCATTTTGGAGGTGTTTGGCCATAACTCACCACGCTGGCCAAGCGGGTTGGTGAGTGTGGGATAGCATTTCCTCTGATCCCGATGGTATAGTTATACCGCTATTGGCGGTCGTCAGAGCCCCTTTAGTGGGAACAGGATGCACCACGAGAAGGCGGGGTTGACATTTGTCAAGAAGAGGCTGTGATGTTACGCATAACGTCGTATATATTTATTGTCAAGCCAAGTTCCCGCGTTCAAATTGTTAAAGCTTTCTGTTATTAAGTTTGCAGTTTCGGCCTAACTTCCTTGAAAAAGCCATCTGGTTGATGTGCGAAAGCTTGGAAATGCTTATGTGTCTATTTTCTACGCCAATAAAGCGGATCACTAGTATAGTATTACTATTTCCTACATAATTGGTGTACTGCTCCTCATTATCAATTTGAAATTCGATTTTTTGAAAGACTAGAGGCTGCGCCTCCAGCCTTTCACACTAAGGCAGACTACTGTGAAAACACCGGTTTGTCTACGCCGGGTATCGAATCCGGGTCCCCTCACTCTGGAGTAAGTCGCTCTCCCAAATGAGCTACGCGGACATGTGGCTCTTATTGCTATCTGCCTTTATCTCGTGTGCGTCCTGCGGCTCAGGCACGTCACATCCCCCCCCGAAAGAGGGCCGCGGGCATGGTCCATAGGCCAACCGGGTCCATGTATCGCTGTAAGCAATCATCCCATGAAGAACGTGCATTTGAGAACTCCCAGACAATTTGGTGTGTGGAACGTAACATCACACCATTGCGAGAAACGTAACGGCCAGGTCATCCTTGAAGTTCGTGCGCCAATGGGAAAACACGGGTTTGTCCACGCCGAGCATCGAAGCCGGGTACCCTCACTCCGGAGTAATTCGCTTTCCCAACTGAGCTACGCGGACGTGTGCTCTCATTGCTATCTGCCTTTATCTTGTTTGCGTCCTGCGGCGCAGGCACGTCACACTACGCTCGTCATAGTCCTAGCCAGTGTTGCCAGATATTTTTACTTAAAGTCAGTAAACCATAAACAAAATAATCAGTAGTGTTTTGTTTTGTTTTCTTGAAATACTCACCACCTGTCAAATTTAATGTAGACTTGGATGCATTCTTAATGTGAAAGGACATTCAAAACACTTGGTACTGTATGTCAAATAATACCAGCACTCTACACATGCCTATTCAACACCTTAACGCAAAGATCATAGATCAGATCATATGTAGAGGATTTTAGGAAGGGAGTGTCTGACCCCAGGTCTTAAACAACCCTTAGAAACAGGACGCTAGGAAATTTGGGCTAGAGTGCCTATTTATTATCGGGGGGCCAGTACCCTGGGTCCGAAGGCTTAACGTGTCCATCCGACGCACGGCGGGTATTGCGGGTATTTAGTGGTTCGAACGTTCGTACCTGCCCAGGGTCGAACCTGAGGTTATCTCCACGGCAGTCACGAAAGCTGACCACTAGGCCACCCACGGCCTTCCTTAATGCAAATTCAAACAAATGTGAATTTGGATCACTTTTTTACACGATATTAATAACGATCAGCTATTAAACTAATGGTGCAGGCAATAATAAACACAGTTGTATCGATCTCATTTGCGTTGTATCGATCATCTCATCTCAGTTGTATCGATCATCTCATCTCAGTTGTATCGATCATCTCATCTCAGTTGTATCGATCTCATTTGCGTTCCTTGCGTATTCACAACCTCGTGTATTTAAAAATACGAGTATCTCATTTGTTGTTTTCCACGAAAAAAAAAATTACAAATTTACGTTTTTTACTGAACAACAACACCCAGATGTTTTCACAATAGATGAAACAGCTGCCATACTCAAGAAAGTATCGTTAATAATTAAAATGTCCAACTATACACGTTTCTGTAATATTTAGGAATTTAGCAAAATACTGTATAGAATATGTGTATAACAGACTAATTTGTCATTTCGATTTTTTAAAATCATGATAACCAATGTGGATTTGGAAACAAATCAATTTAGTTTGGTAGTATTAAAATTTCAAGCACCGTTTTCTTCTTCTCCTCAGACAAGTGCTGGTTTGATACATACATACATACATACATACATACATACATACATACATACATACATACATACATACATACATATCGCTAAGCTGTTCTCTGAGATTCAGAGGTTAGATCCAAAAAAAATACAAACTTCCAGATATTTTTACTTATTGTTGTCGTATCAAACTTCTCCATATACAGCGATCTTGACACACAACTCGTGCTTCACTGATATCCATTACACGCCGTACACAAGATCTTTTATACTTCATACTCATAATCTTTTTCACATGCAGACACTCCTGAATCTGATCCACCCATGTCTTCCTTGGCCTTCCTTTGCCTTTCCTTCCTGCCACTTGGGCTGAAAAGATTTTCTTAGTAAGTATTTCATCATTCATTCTTTCAACATGGCCAAACCACCGAAGCATATTGGTCTCCACCTTGCTAACAACATTTTGCTTCACATCACACAACTGCAATACATCTTCATTCCTCACACAATCAGATCGTGTCTTGCCACAAACCCCACGTAAGTAACGCATTTCTCCAGCACACAAACGACTCCTATGTAAAATCCTCTCCAACAATATTCATCCATCATTCATTTTTAATCAATTTACACACAACAAATAGGAATCCATTGAACTGACTTAGCATTTTTTTTACTTTACTAAGGCATAATAAACTGCTCGAAAAACTATATAACATCAATATCAGAGGTGCATCATACAAATTATTTTGGAATTTATAGGGAAAATCATCTATCAAAATATTACATCACAAGCCAAAATCGTAGACATAACAGTATAAAATTCAGGAGGTTGCCTTAAAACTGAAAAAATCAGTAGATTCCTGTAATTTATGAAAAACTATCAGTAGATCAGCAGGCAGGAGCCAAATCAGTAGATCTACTGATAAATCAGTAGAATAGCAACACTCATCCTAGCTCACTGCCTTCCCAGTGGACCTTTCAACCGCACAAACCCGTTTTACCTTCTTACCCCAAAGTATCCAAACAAGTGCACAGATTTAATGTATCATCAACTTCGGCGGAAGAATATTACCATCCATTTATTTATATTCCGTATTTGAATTCTTCCATAACTTGTTTGTAAATTAGATTCTCGAAAGAGAAAGAACCATCGTTTTTTCTTGTTAACTTACTTCCCAAAAATGTTATTAAACTTGAACCTAAATTTATTTTGTCGATCAAAGACATTGCAGCAACGTACGACGTGTCTCTTGATAATTTAGACTCAGAATCAAGGTCGTGGTATCACTTTTGGGAACACAAGTCGGTGGCGGAAACAGAAAAGATTCCTCTCTCAGAAAATATGCAGGAAGTACAGAATTTTTGTTTTCCGGCACTACAAATCGCAGCCATACTTCCTGTAACTACGAGCACCATTGTGACATGCCTACCTCCGAAGTAACGCACATGTCAAGACGGCAAAGTTGCCGTTACAAACTTCGTCGGTGTAGCTTAATCGGGAAAGCATTCGGCTCCACAGCAGAAGAATGTTGTTTCGATTTTCGCAACTGACAAAATGGCTTTTACTCTACACCACTGAAAGATCATTCATTATCGTGCGTAATTTGAAGTCTTGGTGAGATCAACCATGACAGAGGAGAGACTAGATCGGGAGTGGGGAACCTGCGACCTTTTGAGTGAATTTAAATTTTGCAGAACAAATTATTTTATTTTTATTAATATGTTTTCTTCGATTTTTATTATTTTTATTATTTTTACTTTAATCTTAAAATGGCCGTATTTAAAATACGAAAGAGTGAAAGAAGATTCAACGAAATAATGCTCCCCGACGGACGTCCACAATTGAAGCATTAGTAAGTCGCAAGGGCTATTTTGACACTTGATACACTCATGATTTCGTTTTATGGCTCCTAAAGAACTGCAGATGGAATTGATTGAGCTCTCAGAAGATGACATTTTAAAGTCCTTATTTGACGCTAAGAAAGATCCAGTTGAAATATGGTACAACGCAATAGAAAACCCACGCTTTCGGCAACATGCACGAAAAATGCTTTCTTGCTAATTTTGAGGATGACAATCCGTTTTTTGGTGTAAATATGACAAGGATGGTAAGTCAGATAATATCCGAAAACTTGAAAATTTCGTCGTTCTGGAGCGGGAATCAGATCCGCGTCTTCCAGATAGCGCCCGGTTATACTAACCACTACACCACCTAGAACGACCAAGTCTCAAGTTTCCGATTAATTTGATATAACCATCATAGGATTCGCTAGTCGAAGCAACCGGCATTCATGTTTAGCGAATCTGGAGGTTTAGAATCCTATCCCGTGATTACCCGGAGGAACAGATAAATCATGAATGAAAAACGGGATGTAATACAAATTTTGAAGATGACAATCCGACTTTTGGTGTAAATATGACAAGGATGGTAAGTCAGATAATAACATGAATGCCGGTTGCTTCGACTGGCGAATCCTGTGATGGTTATATTCAAATTAATCGGAAACTTGAGACTTGGTCGTTCTGGGTGGTGTAGTAGTTAGCACCCGGGCGCTATCTGGGAGACGCAGGTTCCATTCGCGCTCCAGGAGGAAGAAATTTTCTAGTTTTCGGATATTATCTGACTTACCATCCTTGTCATATTTACACCAAAAAACGGATTGTCATCTTTAAGATTTGTACTGTATGGCGTAATCCCGTATTCCATTCACGCTTTCTTGCTTTTCAACCACTTATTGCTGCGAATTTACATTTTCCTACCTAACCCAAATGAAGACATTAAGGTCACAAATGAATACACATCTAGAAGATTAACTAAAAGTGCGGACTTCCATGTTGCAACCAAATATTCAAATGCTTTCCAACAAAAAGCAGTCACAATAAAGTCATTAAAAGGTTAATTAACTTTAGAATTAACAATTTTTGTTTTCATTTTTTGAAGTTAGTTCAAATACATAGTACATAGTAAGATTTTTACAAAATTATATATATTTCGAAGTATATCTAATTGAAGTTTCTTGAATGCGGCCTTGTTAGATTGCAACTAACTTAATGTGGCCTTCCTACATAAAAAGGTTCCTCACCCCTGGACTAGATGGTCAGTGTATCATGAGTGTCTATCAAAATTGGTCATACAGAAATGCAGATTTTATAATAAAGGTTCGGAAAAAGCAGTGGATGACTGCAACTTTTATTTTCTTCCACAACCAACAGCGGCACAGTCATAATCCAGCTTGATTATCGTAACTTGTTCTTTGCTAGTTAAATACGCTTCGCAACATTTATTCAATTTTTTTTACTTAAATTGTCATTAAATACTCTGTGATATCGTCCTTCTCTTTTTCTTAAGAAATAAATGTATTTTCCTTTACGCAGTGAGACTGCGACTGTATTCTGCCATTTATCTTAAATCACTTAGAGCTTGGAGAGGTTTTGTGTGCTGGAAGTTTGTTTTGGCCCCCTTCTGGAAAAAAATCTTCGGGCGCCGTAGAAATATGAGCATCCGACAGAACAAGAGCGTTTTCTTTGGAACTACGGGTGCAAAAATACGATCGACGGTAGCATGTTATTACTTAATAAGCTACAAGCGACTTCTCATATTCGCCGAAATGGGTGTCAAAAATTTTAACAACGGGGTGTCTCGAGAAGAAAAACCTTCCATCTGGTTGGTGCACCGCTGCGCTGAATATTTTGTGTTGCTTTTTCGTGGACCCATAACATTCGTCTATTGGCCTGTGCTAGTATAACTTCACTCGAAATTTGTAATCGCTCTTTCCTCTCTCCTCCAGACGCTGAAGTAATACATCCTGAAAGAGACTGTAGGATCTTTCATTAGTGTAGGTAACCTGACCCAATCCCGAGGACCCACACGAGCTTTTTTATTCCAGTCCTTAAAGGGAAGTACAAATCTTTCACCTTAAAATGGTATATCGCAGGACAGACGGCTATAATGAAGTCTCACCTTCAAACGCAAAAGCAACTGTACGACCTACTCTTCAAAATTCGAAAAGTCGGTCACACTGCCAATGACCAGAATAAACATTAACTATGTAAACGAAACAAACGGAATTGTATTGCCGCCCAAAATGAGGAAATCCCACTACAGGAGAGGCGGCTGAGAGTAATACTTGTCTTTCACATGAGTATGAGTCAGGAAGTCCATTCCTCCAAATTCTGAAAATCCTGCCCTTTTACCCGTGGAAGAAAGAAAATAATTTCCATGAAGAAAAGTTATTTCCGCGAAATACAGCACCCTTGGCCAGAATAACTAACGTTCATAACAAACACGTGCCTTTGAAAGTGAAACCCTTCACAAAAGGAACAACGTTCCCACAAATAGCAGATCACCTGACCAGTCGGAACTCCACAAACGACTTTTCTTGGAATTGGAGGAAATACAGCCAGGAGGACAAAACATCTAAGATGAATGTGAGACACTCAAAATCCGCCAGAAATTCGGAATTTGTTTTCTTCTAATAATAGAAAATCTATGCAGGTGGAGCGACGACGAAGACGCGTACCCCACCAAGAGTGTGAAACCCCATTTAGAATATTTATTTTCGAAACCCGAGGGAGAGAGATGAATATTTCCTCTAATAGCAGCAGAAAAGCCATCCAGGATGGCAGGCGACCATTGTGAAAAAATGCTTTCCCAACCCGACGGTGAGACAATCTATCTTCGAATATCAGGAAAGCCGGCCATGTACACCAACCAACAGGACGAACACTAACTCTCGAAACCCTCACGAATGGAACATATCCTTGAATAGCAGGAAATCGGGCAAGGTACGCCCACGACAGTTGCATGCTTGCGTTCAAAACCCAAGAGAAATCGAAAGACCTTTCCTCGAATTGCTGGAAATGCCGACAAGAGGGCAGACGATCGGGTTGAATATTTACCTTGGGGATCCTACAGAGACGTACCGACATTTCCTGGAATTTCTGGAAACCCGACCTGGATTAACACTTACCTCCGAAACCCCACAAGAATGGCCGATCTTTCCTCGAATTGCCGAAAACCCGGCCAGTTGAATGCTTGCATTCGAAATCCTAGAAAAACCGAACGACCTCTCTTCGAATTACAGGTAACCCGACCAGGATTGCACCAGGATGAATACTTATTTCCAAACACGACAGAAACTGAACGACTTTTCCTCGAAATGGAAGAGAACTGACCTCGGTAAAAACTTACCTCCGAAAGGCGACAGATACAGAACGACTTTTCCTGGATTTGCTGGAAACTAGGCAGGAAGGGCCGATAACAAGGGTGAATATATACTTTAGAAACCCTATAGAAACGGAACAAGCTTTTCTCGAATTGCTGGAACCCAAACATGATGACCTACGACTAGGACGAATTCTTCCCTTCGAAACCCTACAGAAACGGAGAGACCTTATCTCAAATTTCTGGAAACAAGGCCACGGGGGTCTACGTCCATGATGAAAACTTACCTTCAAAAACGAGCAGAAATCTCGCATTGCTAGAAACCTGGTCAGGATGAATACTTACTTTCGAAAACGGACATTGAAACGGAATGACCTTTCCTTGCATTGCTAGAAACTTGGCCAGGATGAATACTTACTTTCGAAAACGGACTAAAACATGATCTTTCCACTCGTTTCTAGAAACCTGGCCAGGATGAATACATACTTTCAAAAACGGACAGAAACGGAATGACCTTTCCTCGCATTGCTAGAAACCTGGCCGGAAGGAATACTTACCTTTGAAACGGACAGAAACCAAACAACCTGCGATCAGCTGCAAATAGATTACACCGTTGGACAGGTCCGTATCGGTGCGGAGACAGACCGAGCCCGAAAGCCCGAAGAGAAGCCCAAGACGGAAACGGGCTTTGGCTGTACAATATTTATTACTGTTCGGGTTCTGGCAGGCTCGGTCTCTGAGACAGATAGAGAAAGATAATTTATTTTTGTAAATGTAATTTTTGTATGTTTTAGCATAAGAGACTTTTTCACACTTTCTAGTTAATAAAGAGAATTCTTTGGCAATTGGGACTGGGCAGGAAGTGGGTACTCGGGAGGGCTATTTATTCTGGGCATGGGTAGAAAAATGCCATACGCAGTCAAACGTTTTGCAATATTTGTTTCACTTTATATCTTGATGCGTACCTTTACGACGAAAGCTGACTAGCATTCAAAGTATAGGCCATCGTGTTGCACCGTTTTTAGCCATGTCTGCCAGTTCTTCGATTGCGCGGAGGTGCTAGTTCTTGTCCTTCGAGGCGAAGAACTCCTTCACTACAGGTGACACCTCCTCCTGGCTGTTGAAGTGCCGCCAGCGGAGTAAATGGGCCATGGACCGGAACAAGTAATAATCCGACGGCGCGAGGTCCGGACTATATGCTGGGTGTGGTATCAGTTCGATGCCCTCAAGTTCCTGGAGTTTTGCCCGGGTCGTTCGCGCGGTATGAATCCGAGTGTTGTCCTACTATAAGAAATCGCGCTTTCTGTTCACCAGTGCTATGTTCTTCTCCTCCAAAGCGGCATACATCCGCTCCAACTGTTCAGAGTAGAGGTTGGCGTTGATGGTCCACCAGTCTGGAACAAATTCGTAATGGATTATCCCCTCGAAATTCCACCAGACGCAGAGTATCTCCTTGTGCTCGAAGCGCCCATGCTTGGTAACAGGTTCAGGAAGCTGACCCGGGCTCATCCACTGTCGTTGTGTGTTAGAATTACGGAAATAGACCCACTTTTCATCACACGTAACAAATATCTTTATGAAACGTACATCGCGTGGGTTTTCTAGGAGTTTCGTGCACATTTCCACAAGGCAGTTTGCTACAGCTGGCGTCAGTCGTGAGGGACAATGCGGCTGCTCCTGTTGACCTTGCCGAGGCCCTGAAGGTGACGAACTACGGTGGTCTGTGATATGCCCAGCTCACCTGATAATCTCCGAGTGCTTGTTGTTACATTTGCCTCTACGGATTGGCACACGGCCTCCGAACCCACGGTTCGCGGCCTACCTAACTTTGCCTAATCGTCGAGGTTTCTGTCACCTGAGCGAAATTTCTTGAACCATCTGGTTGCGGTGCTATGGTCCACGGAACCTTCCCCTTTCGCATGACAAATGTTTCGTTTTGCTTGAGCAGCGTTATGGCTCAGTTCAAACATGTAAAGCAGAAGTTCTCGAACGACGACAGCATTGCATGTCGTCGTTCTGCCTGTGGTTGGGATGCTTAAAACATGCACAGTTGTGGCTGTTCATGTTTTAGGCGTCTGAACCACAGGCATAACGATGACACGCAATGCTATTCAAGACAACGATTACCATTTTATATCAATTTCGACTGACTGCAGTGCGCGACTTGAACTAGTTTAAACACGTGACATACTCGCCGCAGCACATGCTTTTGGGCAAATATTGCAAAACATTCGACACACCTTTTGTATTACTGGGATTCTATGGAGAAGGAGAGGCTTCTTCAAGAACTATAGATAATAGATAGCACGCCGACGAAAATTTTCCCGCTTCCTCTACGCAGCATCTCCCTTCTTATTCTATTGAGAAAAGTACGTAGTTTTCAGCGCCTCCCAATCTCTCCGGATTTCCGGACGTCAAAGCAAAAACATTTCAGGAAGAAACGAATGGTAAAAATCGTAAAAAAATCAACTATACAATAGAAACAGATAGAGGTTCCTTCTTCACTCCCCAGTTTACAAGGATTTCCGTTAATTGTAGGGGAGATTTTTCAAATCAGACTGCTAGTCTGATTTGAAAAATTCTGCAAAGATGAGGAGTTCAAGGACAGTGGCGCACCTAGGATTTTGGCACCGGGTGTGTGTGGGGGGGGGGTCCAGAAAATATATACATGTATAAAAAAAATGTGTGTGTGGTGTGTGTCGACCTCGTATATACACTGTCTATCAACAAGTAATTGGACACCTGTGATAGCAAAGGAAAACGAAGTTTATTCACCTTCAATAGTTGGTGGAGCATCCACGAGCGGCGATTACAGCTGCGACCCTCCGGGGCATACTCTCAACCAGGCGTTGTACGACGGCTAGCGGTATATTTTTCCACTCTGCTTGGAGAAGACAGGTCAGTTCCTTCACCGATTTCGGACGGTGGGGTCACCCCTTAAGTCGACGCTCCAACTCTTCCCAGAGGTGCTCGATAGGGTTAAGGTCCGGGCTCTGCGCAGGCCAGTCCATTCGATTAACCCTATTGTCACCATACCAAGCCATGGTGGACCTCGCAACATGACAGGTGGCATTGTCATCCTGAAAGTAACATGGGTCCACCCCGTAAAACTGCCACAACTTAGGAAGCGCATGGTCATCCAAAATGGTGCAGTAGGTCTCGGCGTTGAGTCTACCAGGAATTGCGACCAAGGTTCCCGTGCCGTACCAGGAGAAACACCCCCATAGCATAATTCCACCGACGCCGAACTTCACAGTTGGCACAATACATTCCGGCAGGAGGTGCTCTCCAGGCAGACGCCAAACCCAGACCCTGCCATCCGAACGGTTGAGGGTGAACCTTGATTCGTCGCTCCAGAGAACCTGTTTCCAATGTTCAACGGTCCACTGACGACGTTCTGTGAACCACGTTGGCCGAGCAGCGCTATTGGACTTGGTGATCAAAGGCTTGTGGGCGGTAGAACGTCCATGATAACCGAGCAGATGGGTTTCCTTACGGATGGTATTCATCGAAAGAACACTCCCGGATGCTCGTTGAAACTCCTCGCGGATGTGGCCCATCGATTTGGTGCGGTTCTTCCGAATTTCTCTGGGCCAGCACCCGTCGGTCTCTAACTCCCAGTTTTGTGGGCCTGCCGGGTCGGGGCACATTCCGACAGTCACCGTTCATCTTTCACTTGCCAATCACGTAGGTAGGCCAATGTCGATTTTGGGTACTTCAACTCGCTGGATATGTCACGTATGGATCGGCCATTTCTGTGATACCCGACGATTACACCTTTCTCGAAATCAGAGAGCTACGAACTGCGTGGCATCTTGCAAGCGACTGGTTGCGTTGTTTTTTCCCACACGATATTTAACGGCGGCGGCCATGACGTGTATCAGGACCGCAGATATCGTCGATTGCAGGTGTGTCCAATTACTTCTTGGTAGACAGTGTATAAATACTGACACTAAAAATATAATGCATTTACCTAACACTTCGTTGAATCTCTTTGGTCAGAGACTTTAAATTTATAGGATGATTTAAAGGTCAGAAAGTACCTCTTACACGTAACACAACGTTAGCACTATTTTGTCCGTCTGTCTGTACGTCCGCCTGTTTTTGATAAATATCTTGCTAACCGTTGAAGAGAGATTTGAAATTTTGGGGATGGTTTTTACTGACTGCACATAACTGTCACACTATGTTTGCACTTTGTGTGTCTGTTCGGCCGTCCGTCTATGCTATGCTTTCGATGAATATCTAGGGAACAGTTTGATATGAAAACAAGAAAATTTCTGGATAGCCATTAGGAACCTGAAGTAACTCTGTCCGAAGGGCTAAAGATCAGAGGTTACCGCAGCCTTTGGCAAAGTCACAGGCTCTTTTACCGAGCGTACGTATCAACAATGTTACACATCCCCTACCGCCACCCCCTCACCCCGACCAATTAAAGCAAGAGCATAACTAAAATATCGCAAAACTCACTAGCCCACTCCAACACCTCCCCGCAGACGTAGAACAAACACTTACATCCTGGCTGAAGCTCATGTTTTCACAGGAGGAACTCCTCTCAAGAAGGACTGAAAGAATACACGTGCTTTAACTTTCTTTTTCTTAATTCAAAGAACATATCTTGCGTGTGCATGCAATATAGTACGCATGAATTAACTATGTATTACGTTTGTAATAGCACATATCTTAGGGTCATTGCTATTATTTTTAATGGGGGCAGACTGGTTGGACCCCCACCGTCGGTGCGCCACGGTCCACAGACGGACTCACAAAGCACTTTTTTTAACAAAAGACGTGCTAAAAAGTAATGTTTTCTGCATAAGTAGCTAAACTGTATTTACTAACGAAATGTTTCTTTCTCACAATAGGTTGACCTTGGAGTTGTCTTGTGCTATGAAATTCGAAGCATATCCTCATGATACGCAGAACTGCTCGATGATGATCGAAAGTTGTGAGTGACATTCACCTTTCCAATAAAACTTTGAACTGAGTATGATCAGCCTTTATATACAGTAACACCTTGTAAAGTTACCAACAGTTGTGTTTAGCCGTTACAGCTTATTAAATTGAACAAAATGAGTCAGACGTATACAAGTAAGAGCAAGCTTTTATTATCTGGAGGGGTACTTGAAATTATGCCCTTACGAGTACAAAAGTTCCCCCTTCCATTCAATATAGTAAGCTGATTTTACTTTCTCATACCTCCGTATTAGGAAAATATTACGAGGTTCAAAAATCGTACTTCCCGTTTTTGACATAATTTTACTAAAAATGTAAAAGTTAGAGGTAACTATCCAAGAGCCAATTGTGGTACGGTAAATATTAAAGTAAAACGTAAAAGTTATGTAAAGGCCGACAAAACAGTACTCCGTAGAAATGTTGAATGGAAAACGAACCAGCACAGAACGGGTGAGCATCAGATATTGAACGTAACAATATGAAGGTGTTTTCTGTTTGATAGAAAATTGATAGCCTGTTGCAGAGAAAACCAGTTTGGACAAAGACTCGAAGGAAGTCGGAAAATCAAATAATAGTGCAATAAAAAATAAATCCAAGAAATTTAATTCAAGAATCAACGTACTTAACAGAGAAATTTTTAAACTACTACATCCATAGATTTCACTGATCAGGCGTTCTCTTTTCTGGGTGACAATGTAGTAGAACAGGCAGCACAGTAAAAGGTCAAATGGCGGCTTTTCACAACGGGCAGGTGGTTATCATAGAGAAAAATTATCGTTGTACTGTGTACAGTTTCTCCGTTTCTCAAAGAAATTGTCATTTTATTTTAAATATAGAGGATGTTCACATATTTTTAGAATGATTTTCGAGCAATATAATTAATGTTTAAAATAAAATTATTTCTTTCTTACATATTCCATCTGATAGCCCTTTCTCCGGACTATGAACATGCATCTAAGTTTCCAAGAGAATAGGGAATTCTTAAAATTGGTAGTGGTATTTTATTCCACTCCTCTTCCACTGCTTTCCATTAGTTCATTGGCGACACATCAGGGGACTTTGAAGGAATATGAGCAAAAGTTTTAGCCTTCAATATGTAAACCCTTCATTTTTATCCCAGAAATTTAGTGTAAGAATAAAAAAAATCCTTCATTTTTTTTCCCAGAAAGAAAGTGTGGTTTCCCAGAAATAGAGTGTTGTTTTAGAAATAGAAATAGATTGTAGAATAAAAAAAAACCTTCATTTTTTCCCCAGAAATACAGTGGCAGAATAAAAAAAAATCCTTCATTTTTTCCCCATAATTAAAGTGTGGTTTCCCAGAAATAGAATGTTGTTTTAGAAATAGAAATAGATTGTAGAATTAAAAAAAAAACCTTCATTTTTTCCCCAGAAATACAGTGGCAGAATAAAAAAAAATCCTTCATTTTTTTCCCAGAAATAAAGTGTAGTTTCCCAGAAATAGAGTGTTGTTTTAGAAATAGAAATAGAGTGTAGAATTAAAAAAATCCTTCATTTCTTTCCCAGAAATACAGTGTGTTTTTTTTTCCAGAAATAGGGTAGTATGATCAGCCTTTATATACAATAACATGTATGACTGGTAGCCTCATACTGATGGAGCTCTACCCTATGAAGGCTTTGTGGATAAAGGAATATTTCCTCTTTTAATATAGGAATTAAAACATTATTTTGGCATACGAGAATTGATTCGTACGTAGAATTGATTTCAACATTGTTCTTCAACTTTCCTATTGCACGATAAACTAGCAATAACCACGAATCCCTTGTTGCAACTTTTTTTGGACTCTTAGAACCAAAATTGCAAGTCTTTTACTGCTCTTTTGCGATAGTAAATCGACCTTTTTGTTGCAGTCGCTTAGGTAGATCCATGATTCATGAACAGTCACAATAAATTTCCATCTGTCTCTGGATAAGTGATTTTCATGAATACGTATACACCGATGAGCGACTACATTATGACCACCAACCTAATAAGCTGTAGGACCCCGTTTAGCCAGCAAAACAGCGGTCATTCGGCGAGGCATCGATTCGATGAGGTGGCGATAGGTATCTTGCTAGTACCATAATGTCAACAGAAGATCCTCAAGTTACCGTACATTTCGGGGTGGTGGTGATTTAGAGCGAACCCCCTTTTCCAAGTCAAACCACAAATGTTACACTTCTTCACTCGCCACATTATAAACCCTATCAACCACGTCACCACTCCTAATCTCATAGTCACCAGTTGAATTTGGAGACTAGGGTATTAACAGTAAGTCACCAGGATGTTTCTCGAACCACTCCTTGACGATTTTGGCAGTGTGGCACATGGTGCATTATCCTGTTGGTAATGGCCATCACCAGCAGGGAACACAGTTTCCATGAATGCGTGAACTTGGTCAGCAACGATGTTTAAATACCTGACGGCTGTCAGGCATTGTGCTATTGGGATAATAGGGTCTAAAGTGCCCTCAAGAAAACATCGCCCACAGCATAACACCGCCGCCTACGGCCTGTTTCCGCCCAACAGTGCATCTAGGTGTCATAGCCTCCGTTGGTAATCAGCGTATGCGCGCTCGGCCGTCTACATGATAGACCAGGAATTTTGATTCGTCAGACTAGGTCACTTTCTTGCAATCATCCACGGTCCAATTTCGATTATCTTGGGCCCATTTCATGCGTTGTTGGAGATGACGTGCAGTGAGCATGGGGACCCGGCTGGGTCTTCGGCTAAGCGGGCTCATACACGGAAGGCTGCGATGAACTGTGTGCTGTGATACATTCCCTGATCACCACTGTTGTAGCTGTGGGTGATTTGTCGCACTGTGGCCCTGCAGTCGCTGTGAACAATGCGCGACAGTCTCCGCTCCCCTCTAGCATCAATGAGCTGCGGACGACACATGGCGGGACAACGGTTCGTCGTTTGGCCATCTGTGCTTAACTTTTGATAAGTACTCACTACAGTGGCACGTGAACAACCCACAAGCTGTGCCGTTTCCGAGATCGTAGTTCCGAGGGCCGTGCCATCACAATTTGTCCTTTATCAAACTCCGATAGATCGGCAGCTTTTGCCATTCTGACTCCTAACACTCTACTAACCAAACGCCGGTCCTCTGGTTGTATATATACTGCTCTGTGAACTTCACCTGCGCCATCGTTCGGTCTCCAGCCGCGCTGATTTCTCTAGGCTGGGGGTGGTCGCAATGCAATGGCTCATCGCTGTACACCGTGCTCTGCGCTCACCCACGTACCTTGGCAAAAGGCGGTAAACGTTATGTTTTTTCTGTTATTGTTTTTTCAGATTCAAATTATTGTTTGTTTATCACCTTGTTTACAGTACATACACAGATTTTTAACGACTTAGCCATTGCTCTTTTAGTCGGTGGATTTTCTAGACCATAGACCTTACTTTTGAAAGAGTCGTAACAGTACGTACCCTCTTTGGATATTGGTTTGGTGTTCTTTTTCCTGTTAAATCAATTCTTGACGATTTTTCCCTTTATTATTAATAATATTGCTTATTTTACATTTAGAAATGCTAATTCCATGATTTTCATAACCTTCTGTCCACAGCTTGTTCACGTGCGCCATTTTCTTAGAAGACGATATTTAACTGCAGCACATGTCACTTTCGTGTTCATTAAACACGCTGTTACCAGTTTAAATTCTTTGAACATCTTTTACTTCTGTAATTTCTTATCAAAAACATTATAAATATGTGTGAACATCCTTCGTAGTCATTAGAAATCGTGGTCAGTTTACCAGGTTCTACTGCAACCACTGAAATTTTATGGATGACACCGAAATCTCTGGTAAGATCAGAACACACCCACCTAATAACGAGTAAGTCCAACTTTCGCCCTCAGAGCGGGAACAACTGGCAGTTATTCCGAGTGGACTCGGGGTCGAGTCCTGAGTAAGGCATGAGTTGTGTGGTTCTCTTACACCACTGGCTTTCACTTCCAAGGAACCAGTGACGCTAAATTACGAACGGCGGACTGTTCAAAACCCATAGCTTTTCTTGCGGTGATCGTAAAACCCGAAACAAAGAACAGCGACAGCTACAGGTCTTGGCGTGGACTTTTATTTACCAGGTGTTGGATTGGTATTGCGGTCCATAATTCCAGGGCACGACTTCGTAAAGCTCCGCTAGTTGCCAGTGATGGCAGGATGAAAATGCATCGCTTCACTTCATCCTATAGA
This sequence comes from Macrothele yani, assembly GCA_039090855.1. Classification (NCBI taxonomy): domain Eukaryota; kingdom Metazoa; phylum Arthropoda; class Arachnida; order Araneae; family Macrothelidae; genus Macrothele; species Macrothele yani. The sequence goes on from CM077025.1 coordinate 131,414,180, forward strand.
TGCTCAGTTGGGTTCAAGTCTGGAGAATGAGTGGGCCATTGAAATGCTTCTCCTATAGTCTTTCGCCAAACGGGAGCGAGGAGTTGGGACGTTGTCTTGTTGAAAGAAGACATCCTGCTGTAGTGAAACGGATAGCCATGAAGGGATGTAGGGCGTCAGCGAGTACATCATCATAGCCTTGAGACAGGACATTGTCTTGTTGAAAGAAGGTATCCTGCTGTGGAAAATGGATAGTCATGAATATGTGTAGGCCGTCAACGAGTACATTATCATAGCCTTGAGGCAGGACATTGTCTTGTTGAAAGAAGGTATCCTGCTGTGGGAAATGGATAGTCATGAATATGTGTAGGCCGTCAACGAGTACATTATCATAGCCTTGAGGCAGGACATTGTCTTGTTGAAAGAAGGTATCCTGCTGTGGGAAATGGATAGTCATGAATATGTGTAGGCCGTCAACGAGTACGTTATCATAGCCTTGAGGCAGGACATTGTCTTGTTGAAAGAAGGTATCCTGCTGTGGGAAATGGATAGTCATGAATATGTGTAGGCCGTCAACGAGTACATTATCATAGCCTTGAGGCAGGACATTGTCTTGTTGAAAGAAGGTATCCTGCTCTGGGAAATGGATAGTCATGAATATGTGTAGGCCGTCAACGAGTACATTATCATAGCCTTGAGGCAGGACATTGTCTTGTTGAAAGAAGGTATCCTGCTGTGGGAAATGGATAGTCATGAATATGTGTAGGCCGTCAACGAGTACATAATCATAGCCTTGAGGCAGGACATTGTCTTGTTGAAAGAAGGTATCCTGCTGTGGGAAATGGATAGTCATGAATATGTGTAGGCCGTCAACGAGTACATTATCATAGCCTTGAGGCAGGACATTGTCTTGTTGAAAGAAGGCATTCTGCTGTGAGAAATGGATAGCCATGAATGGGTGTAGACCGTCTACGAGTAGGTCATCATAGCCTTGAGACGGGACATTTGTCTTGATGAAAGAAAGCATCCTGCTGTAGGAAATGGATAGCCATGAAAGAGTGTTGGTGGTCAGCAAAGATGTCAACTTAGCCTTGTGCTGCGATAGTGGTTTGGGGGCCTCAAGGGCCACACGTCCTAGAGCGTCGCACTTCCTGCACGGGTCTGAAAAATCCAGGCTTAAAATTTGGTATCCATCTTCTCGTGTGACCTACGCCACACGCGCAGCCTCCTGTCTGCGTGTTGTGATTAAAACCTCGATTTGACGGACGAAGCTACTAATTTAAAGTCATACACAGTTCAGTGGCAACGTTCCTATCCCCTCTGAAGCCTCATAGTCTGGTAACGTGCTGTTAACAATAAGACTTGATGTAAAAGTCGACTGCCGCAGCCCAGTTGTCACGTCGTTGTAAGTTGAATGCCTTTTGAACATACATTTGTAGGTGCCACGTCGTTGAATGCCAACGTCATCTTCTTCACTGTTGTCCACCATTCCGACACGGAAGAGGGAGCGCTCACACACCTCAAACATCAACGGCCCCTTTACGGCTACATCTTCCCCGGCAGCTGCAGGTTTTGATATAGAGCTGCTACACATGTGTAGCGATCGCACGTGAAAACCACAGACGTTTAGCACTCGCGGAAATAGAGCACCTCCATCTCCTTCGCATCGGCTGTCTCCCCTATCGAAATTGCACAGGGCGCAGTGTTCAGCTATCATAAGAGTCGCAAATATGATATACAATATGGCACAGAAGTCCCGAAAAACTCCATTTAAAGTTTCATTGGTTGCTTTTTCAGAAAAGCCGAGATAGCCATTATTTTTATGGCAAGGAGGACACTTTTAGGGCATAGAAGCGGGTGGTCTGGTAACCCCCTAGGGGCGGGGCTGGGGGTTACTCGAAATTTTCAAATGAAAAGAGGGATCGTGTGACATATCGTTGGTAGGATCTCTGAAAACGTAGTAAGTTAGTTTTTGAATTTGTGTTTTATCATGATTAGGTACAAAGTTATAGCTTACAATAGCGACACTGGTAGGAAGAATTGCATTACTTGTGACACATTTGTGTTCTTTCTTTGGTTTGTGTGAATGTACCGTATACTTAGCGTGTTTTACGGCAAGGAACCGCGTTTCCGGCCACGAATCGAGGGTCCAGTGACCCCGTTGGAGGCGGGGATTACAGTCATTCAATAATTGCAGATGGAAAGGAATGTCAGATGTAGGAATGTCTGCTGGTATTGATAATGTCTTCAGATGTAGGAATGTCTGCAGGTATTGATTTGACTTGAAACGCGCGCCATTTTACAGTAGACTCCAGAGATGTAAAACTAGACGTATCTTTTGCAGTATTCTATATTCCCCGATTACGCGTTAACCTCAACAGTTTGGCATAATATATTTGATAAAATAAAGATATGACAAATGTTAAAAGCAGAAGTTGTTTCCATTTCTGAAATCTTCCTGGTGATATGACGTGACCCGACTTTACTATGCATCATTTCGTGAAACTCCCAGCCCGAATCCTCGCAAGGTCGCAAAACCTTTCAGTTCCTATCCTATGCGGTGTCCCCTTTGACATAAAACACAACGACTATTGTAGTTTTTTAATTACAGAGCGCAATAAATTAAATTTACTAAATATGTCGTAGCAATGATATATTACACTACCCTCCCTATCTTTCCATCTGCAATTATTGAATGACCCTGTTCTCCACCCCCAATGGGGTCACCCGACCCTCGATTCGTGGCCGTAAAACACAATATGTACGATACATTCACACAAACCAAAGAAAGAACACAAATGTGTCAGAAGTAACGCAATTTTTTCTTCCACTCATAGTGCATTTTAGTGTCGCTGTTGTGGGCTATAACTTTGTACCTAATAGAGATAAAACAAAAATTTAAAAACTAACTTACTACATATTCGGAGATCTTTCCAAAGATATGTCACACGACCTCTCTTTGCGTTTGAAATTTTCGAGTAACTCCCAGCCCCGCCCCCTAGGGTGTCGCCAGACACCCGGTTCTTTGCTCCAAAAGTGCCCCCTTGCCATAAAGAGAAATGACTATCTTGGTTTTTTGGGAAATGCAACCAAAAAAAATTTTCAATTGAGTTTTTCCAAAAAACATGTCGTATTTTGTATAGGTATACTGGAAAGAACAGAAAATTACGAAATTCAATACTAACTACTGTGCGTATATGCCCAAAACAAAATGGCGTCCAATAAAATTTATGCCCCGGTTGCCAGATGTCTGCCCAAGATTTTATCCTTCCTTTGGGCATGCCCTAACAGGATCTGAAGAGAAAACTCGTCCACCTCAAAATTTCCGACGGGTCTTATGGCCAGGGGCTGGACTATACACGCTGATTCTATAATTTCTTCCTCCGATGTCAGTTAGTCTACAGTTATTCCCCACACGTATTTTTACACATCGTTATGTATTTCAGTAAAATATTGTATGTTCCTTTATATGAGTCCTGCTGTCTGTAGCTCAGATGTGCAGCAGTCATTAAGTCATGTTTTCGTTTCGTCTCCTTTCTTGGTGTCGTTTCGACATAACACCTGCTATGCGCCTCCATGTTCATGTGGCGGTGATTCCATATTTTTTGCCAGGGGTTGTATTTGTTGTGTTTGTACATATCTGTAAAATCTTGGAAATAGATTAAATCAGCAACGGGTGACTCTTTCGTCCTCTGCCTAGCGCTACGTGGCTAAAGCCAAGGACAACAACTACATGATGAAGTTCGGGGGCATTTCTATCTATCTCAACATCACAAGCATTGATGTAATCATAAAATATGTATAAAAAAATTGTATATAAACTTTTGAGATAATCGGCTAGATGACACACTACAGTAGAAACTTTGTATAACCGAATAAATATTACATATATACTGCCTTTTGTTTTCGCTTAGAAATATTTTGGTACAAAATAAAAATATATGTAATATGACAGGAAGCCCTCCTCCTCCGTGTGTCCGCGCTGGCGAAAAAACTTGTAAAAACTCCGGGGGACTGTCAAAAATTGCTGGATCCTCCACTGGATGATGAAGAGGTCCGGGAAGCCACAGCACAAAGAGAGGCGTTGTTTACATGATATATAAAGACTCTTTTTAACTGATAAGTGCTATAAAGTTATCGACAACTAAGGTGGAAAGCAAGGAAACTATCAGATTGCAAAACTTAGGTACATGTATGCCAGTCTCAGAATTTATTGAACACTCCCAATATTTCTGATAGGATTTATTTTTCTTTCTAGTGTCCCACACTGCAGATGATCTGGTCTTTCTTTGGAATATTACCTCTCCCCTGGTTGTTAATGAAGGCGTAGAGCTTCCTCAACTGGACATAGTCGAAAGCTCGACAGAAGATTGCACCTTAGCGTACTCCACAGGTAAGGAACTTTTCGCTAAGAGATGCATTTGGTAAAAATTAGAGCTCCGCTTTTCATGAAATATTGGGCGCCCCGGTGGCGCAGGGGTCCGAGCGCGCTGGCTTATGATCATTCGTCCGAGATGGGTCCGGGTTCGAATCCCGTGAGGCTTGGATTAGGGCACTGGCTCTCTCCCTTTCCTGCAACCAGTGGACCTAAATTAGAGACGGGCGACTGCTTATAGACCACTGAGTTGCCCACGGTGGTCGTTAAACCCACAATAAAAAAAAAAAAAATGAAATATAGCCTCTAATCTGTCACTGCGTAGGTATTTTTTTTTTTTTTTTTTGATTGGAGGTTTAACGACCACCGTGAGCAACTCAATGGGCTATAAGAAGTCGCCCGTCCCCCTAATTTAGGGCCACTAGTTCCAGGGAAGGGCTCAGCCAGTGCCGTAAGACAAACACAACATCCATGCCTCACGGGATTCGAACCCGGACCCCTCCCAGACGAATGGTCATAAGCCATCGCTTAGACCACTGAGCCACTGGGGCGGCGGCAGCTTTTTGCCTTTATGCAAATTAAAAGCAGTGTTGCAAACGGGTCAAAAAATTTTGACCCGACCCGGAAGTTGCATAATCGGACCCGACCCGGACTGCTTGGAACTATAAATTGGAAACTTTTTTTAAACATATACGTATAATGCTTTTGAACACATGTGCGAGAGTCAAAAAGTCCCTCCGCAGTAATGTTAAGGCTGTTTTATATATAATTTATGACTACTAAACTTACGGTGTTAACATAGAATAAAAATACCAACGTTTCTCACAATAAAATGTTTATTATACTGTACATCGACTATAGTTTCGCAGAGCGTTTGGCTCGGCTTCATCAGGACGTTGAATCCGAGCCAAACGCTCTGCGAAATTATTGTCGATATACAATAAATATTTTATTGTGAGAAACGTTGGTATTTTTATTCTATGTTAAGGCTGTTTCACTTAAATTTGATGGTGCTACAGCTAAAATTTTTGAATTAAGTAACTTGTACGTTTAATTTCAGTTTTTGCTCTTTTCTTGATAACATATAAAGCTTCAGAATATGTTTCACAGGAACACCAATTTTCACCAGTTTCTGATGAGTTGAAAGTTTCCAAAATGTGGATGTTGATTCCATCATTGTTCCTCAGAAGGAAGGAGCACTCATGAAATCAACATTCACATTTCGGAAACTTTCAACACATAACAAGCTTGTGAAAACTGGTGTTGCTGTGAAACATATTCTGGTTTCTTAATGAGACGGAACAACTTCCAGCATTCACACTTCCCCTTTTTGTTTTCAACAAGCACGTATTTGTTGGATTCAACGCCTTTTTACACTATCTTTAATGTTAATTTCATCCATATTAACAAATAAGGTATTAATTCCGAAACGACATGCAATAGGAATCGGATAGTAGCGCTAGAGATAAGTTCGGGCTCAATTTTAGGAGCCTGGGCCCGCCCAGGCCCGGATTCTTGGAAAATTTTGCTTATCAAGGCTTGCATTTATGCATTATACACTGGCCAAAGATATGGCCCAAGCAAGGATTAGTTTAAAAATCATTAGTTTAAAAAGTTTAGTTCAGTTAATCCACTTCACAATATTAATATATTTTTAGAAATACTACGCATAAACCCAACTGTTCTAAAACGTGAATTTGAAAATAAATAAATAATCAACGTGCCCTTCAACCGTGTCAGGGGAATCAGTAGTTTTGGTAAAAGCTGAAGAAAAGAAAATCGTTTAGAAACAAAAAATTCCATTCGTTATTTCTTTTTGATTTCTAAATTTACTTTTCATTTTGAATAAATTGTATTATAAAACGTACAACGCCGTACAGACAGTTGCAAGTGTTTGAAATTTTGACTCTAGAAAACTAATCTTTGCAACATAATATACATATATGCTAATTGGTAAAGGTAGTTTAGAGTGATGTAGTAGAATATAAAAAACAGCATGCAGGAAAATTTCCAAAATTAAAAAAAAAGAACATAAAAGCATTCCAGACCAGATTATTCTGCATTTTGTAACATTAACAAAGCTTTGCGCTTAATAGTATAATAATCACAATATTATCATATGTGTGTGCAGTTTCTGGATCAAGTTCATCATGAAAAAAGAGAAAGAGAATTGCAACTAATGCCTCAGCGCTTCAACTAAAAACCAACGTCACCCCAAAAATCGCGGGAGTGAGGAACTTTTAAAAAATAAATAACAATACTTCTAACTTCACAATTTTGGAAATTAATACATCATTTTAAAGATAAGATCTTGATTTTTAATAAAATAAAAAAAAATGGGAATGTGCTTTTTTCCCAGTTTTTCGGTACCAGACCTCCTTAAACTAATCCTTGCTTGGGCCATAGCTTTGGACAATGCATAATGCAAGTCTTGCTAAGCAAAATTTGTCTTGCAATGGCAGCTAGCTTAGGAAATTGAAAATCCTTTCACCATGGTAACAAATCCACAATGAAATTCAACACGTGTAATTCAACCGAGCTCGGAATTACGCGTGTTGAATTAATTACAGTAATGAAATTCAAGACGTGTAATTCCCAGCCCGGGCCCGGGTTTTTCTGTAGTTAATGAATTCTGAGCCCGTCCGAGCCCGGGCCCGAGCTCATCTCTAATTAGCACGTCAAACGAAAGCCTCTGAATGCTCAATGCAAAAGATGCGATGTGAAAAATAACTCTCAGTCTTACAATGTGACACGCGGGATGTGAGAGAGTGAATCACCAGCGAAGCAAGTGACAGATGTTTGACTGTATCTTGTTCCGGACAATCGCACTGAAAACAAACTCAAAGGAAGTATCGTTTTACGATATGGTATCGGTGAGTTTAGCGTCTGCGCTGTATCGTCGGTCGGTGAAAATCTTCTTTGCTTTAAGAAAGAGACGGAAATATTTTTGTATAACAAATCTTTTTAACTCCGCTAGCAGCAGTATTGAGCCCAAAATTCCACAGTACTCATTCTTCTTTGAAATATTTTTGTTTCTTTTCAGAATTAAAACAGAAATAAAACCGGGTCGAAATCGTGTCAGTAACACCTCGACCCGACCTGTTTGACCCGCTGACCCTGACCCGCTTCCATCTCTGATTGCAAGTTCGTCTAATCCAGAAGCAAAATTACGCATTACGCGTGTGTGTCAGCATGGGTGCTCGCAGAATGTTTTTACAGGGCGATGAAAGTAAAGTTCCAGCACACAAGACCCCTGTAAGATCTACGTCATTCAAGATAAATGGCAGGAATACAGCTTCAGACTCACAGCGCAAAGAGAAATGTATTTATTTCTTAAGACCAACAGAAAAAAAGTTTTGAAGAGTATTTAACACCAATTTAAGTGAATAATAATTGAATAAATTTTGCGAAACTTATTTAGCTAACAAAGAACAACTTTTTACGATACAGTAATTAAGCTGGATTATGATTGTGTCAATCTTGGTTGGAAAACAAAAAAATAAAAAAATGCAATCTTCTATTACTTTTCCCGAATCGGTCGACAACCTTTCTTATAAAATCTGCATTTCCATGCACCCTGTTTAGTTGGACACTCATTATGCATAGACCATCTAGTCTCTCCTCAGGTCATGGTTGATCTCACCCAAGACTTCACCCTACGCACGGTACTGAAAGATCTTTCAGTGGTATACACCGATAAGTCATTACATTATGACCACCCCTAGCCTAGAGAAATGAGCACGCCTGGAGACCGAACGGTGGCGCAGGTGGAGTTCACAGAGCAGTATATATACAACCCGAGGACCGGCTCTCGGTTAGTAGAGTGTTCGGAGTCAGAATGGGAAAAGCTGCCGATTTATCGGAGTTTGATAAAGGACAAATTGTGATGGCCCGGCCCTCGGAACTACGATCTCGGAAACGGCACAGCTTGTGGGTTGTTGACGTGCCACTGTAGTGAGTACGTATCAAAAGTGGTGCACAGATGGCCAAACGACGAACCGTCGTCCAGCCGCATGTTCTCCGCAGCTCATTACTGCCAGAGGGAGCGGAGACTGTCGCGCATTGTTCACAGCAACCGCAGGGCCACAATGCGACAAATAACCCGCAGCTACAACAGTGGTGGTAAGGGCAATGTGTCACTGCACACAGTTCGTCGCAGCCTTCTGTGCATGAGCCCGCGTAGCCGAAGTCCCAGCCGTGTCCCAATGCTCACTGCACGTCATCGCCAACAACGCATGAAATGGGCCCAAGATCATCGAGATTGGACGGTGGATGATTGGAAGAATGTCGTCTGATCTGACGAATCAAGATTCCTGGTGTGCATCACATAGATGGCCGAGAGCGGATATGCCGATTACCAACGGAGGCTATGGCACCTGGATGCACTGTTGGGCGGTGTTATGCTGAGGGCGATGTTTTCTTGGGACACTTTAGGCCCCATTATCCCAATAGCACAATCCCAGATAGCTGTCAGGTATCTGAAAATCGCTGCGGGCCAAGTTCAGCCATTCACGGCAACTGTGTTCCTTGCTGGTGATGGCCATTACCAACAAGATAATGCGCCTTGCCACAATGCCAAAATCGTCAAGTTCGAGGAACAGGCTTGTGACTTTCTGTTAATTCCCTGTTCTTCAAATAAACCTGACATGAACCTAATGGAGCATTTGTGGTTCGACTTGGAATAGCAGGTTCGCGCTAAATCACCACCATCCCGGAAATGTACGGAAACTGGAGGACCTGTTGTTGACATTACGGTACGAGACATAAGCGCCGACTTCGTGGGTTCGAGACACTTTATAACGAAGTGAATTTCTCCGTCATTTTTATCCGCGCCGGGGTTCGAACCCGGGTCCACTCATTCCGGAATAAGTTGCTCTACCAATTAAGCTACGCGGACATTGATTCTAATTGCTATCTGCCTTTATGTCGTGTGCGTCCTTCTGGCAGGTACGTCACATCTCCTGGTACGTTACATCATATCCCCCTTATTTTTCTTTTTCGAAGTGCTGCTCATATTTTTCCTATCTCGCGGTGTGGAAATAACATCACACCAATGCGAGATTTTGAACGGTCGGGTCATCCGGATAGTTCGGGCGCCATTATAACGAAGTCAATTTCTCCGTCATTTTTTATCCGCGCCGGGGTTCGAACCCGGGTCCACTCATTCCGGAATAAGTTGCTCTACCAATTAAGCTACGCGGACATTGATTCTAATTGCTATCTGCCTTTATGTCGTGTGCGTCCTTCTGGCAGGTACGTCACATCTCCTGGTACGTTACAACTTATTGAACCCCCAATGATTTTGTTGTGGGTTCCTCGAACCCCTAATATTTTTACGCGTATTTCGTGGGAAAAATACACGTACGCATATGTGCATAAATTTTGTTTTTCGTCATCAGTTCTTCAGGTTTTTTATTATTCATTCCCCGTTTACTGTATATAGAAGGTGTGTATAGAAATTTACCCCTCAGACTGTTTATTGTGCCTCAAAAAAGAATTAATGTTTGTTCGGGCTTATCAAATTTGGCGCGACAAATAATACCTCAAGTACCGTTGTTTAAGAGCATTCAAAACTGCTTCCTTTGTGAAAGAAAATTCTTCGGTTTGTCTGGATTCCCACTAAATAGAAAAGTCTAGCTCTACGTTCGGAGATGAGAACCTATTCGAGGTCATAGTGATAAAGGCGGAAATATGTTGTACAGTCAGTTGACCCATCCTAACTTCTGGCAGTCGGGGACCAAGGAGGTTAGAAGAGAGAAGATGGCATCAGCAGCCGCTGGTGAAGCCAAATCTGATCATCTGGTTTATTGCGCCCTCCGGGTGGGGAGGGTTCAGCGACGTGACGTCACTTACTGAAGACCTGTGCTAGAGCACATGTTAATAGCGGCCGTCTCTTACTCTCTGCAGCCGGCCCTGAAGGTCAACAAGGCTCCCACAGCTTTAACAAAGCCGTGATTGGTTAATACGCAATATGCACTTCCGCTCGACAAAGCATAATTTTGCTTTATAACGAGGAACAATACACCAATTAAGTAGTAAATAGTAACGCTGTACTAGTGATCCGATTTATTGGCGTATAAAATAAACACATAAGCGTTTCCAAGCTTTTGCACATCAACCAGATGGCTTTTTCAAGGAAGTTAGACAGAAACTGCAAACTGAAAAATAGAACGCTTAACAATTTGAACGCGGGAACTTGACAATAAATAGATGCGACGTTATATTCATTTAAAGATACGAGGCATCACGTTGGTTGCACGCGGGATCCTGGTAGAGAAAAGGCGTTACTTGAAGAATTGGTTCCAAATTCGTGGCAACTCGAGTGAGACACAATCATTGCAAGCATCGCTGTTGGTAATGATCTCCAAGGTTTCCCGAATGGCTGTACATTTAGGGGTAGAGTAGCTAGCTAATTTCTTTATATCATCGCACATAGGAGTGGCGGACTTGAATTTTACTTCTCTGGATAGTGCCGTGGTTACTTTACCGTATTTTGTGTCCCTTTTATGTTCGTTGACTCTGATTCCAAACGAACGCTTGGTCATTCCAATGTAGTATCGTTTAGAGCCGTTCGGATACTGTAGGGGGATCGCATAAACGCCTGCTTCGCAGGAGAGAGGTGGTTTTTCACTATTTCTCTTTAGTATAGTGTGTAAAGTCAGGGGACCTTATGCCGACGCCGTAGTTCATCTTCTTGAGGGCGTTTTTGAGTTTGTAAGACACACTTGGAATGTAGGGAATTGAGCCTATATAACGTAGCTGCGGCGCAGGAAGACCGGAATGTTTGGCTCTGGCTTTTTGGATAAAGCTACGTATCTGATTCAATGAATATCCTGCAGCAGTGGCTAGCTTGATGACGCTTTCAATTTCGTGTTGTCTAGAATTGGTATCAGAAGAAACGGCGAAGGCTCTTTGAATTCGAGAACGGAAGATAGCTGCTTTGTATTCTGCGGGACAGAAAGAGCTGCGGAGCATCAGGTTGGGGACGGACGTGGGTTTACAGTAGACTTGTGTGCCGAGGCGGTTGTCAGACGATTTCCTCAATAAAACATCCAGATAAGGTAAAGCGTTGTTGTTTTCTAGCTCCATCGTGAAATTGATCGTAGGATGTATATGATTGATTTTATCAAGGAAAATTGGAAGAGTCTCTTTTCCGTGGGGCCATACAAAAAATACGTCGTCAGCATAACGCAGCCAAGTGGTAGGCCGTGGGGTAATGCTGGTTGATGTGCGAAAGCTTGGAAACGCTTATGTGTTTATTTTATACGCCAATAAATCGGATCACTAGTACAGCGTTACTATTTACTATAATTTTGCTTATTTTTTTAGAAAATCCTAAACAGTATATCTGTAACTTTTTGCAAATTTTTAGTTATGTGCATGTATATATCGGTCTAATTTTTTCTGACTGTACATGCTGCACAAGTGCCTCTAAAACTTCTTCAAAGTCAACGATTTCCCCATAGAAAAGTACAGAAGCAGCCCAAGTTGGGCATACTGGGCATAGACAGCTGATACGAAATATAACCCACGGGAAACGCAGAGCGTGCAGCTGATGCCATGCCCTCTCCCTTCTAACGTCCTATTTTAACTACGAAATTATTTGAAGAAAAAAATTGTTGGCATTTTTAAAATTGGTAAAAAAAACCTTAAAGTAAATTTTTCATGTTTTTGTTACTTTTATAAGACAACTGAGTTAGAAATTCAGTATCTGTGTATTGCATATAATAATGTCGCGCCTACAAAAGCAAAATAAATGAATAATAATTACCTAGAGAAAAAAAATGAAACAACTATAATGTGCTTCATTTTAGCATTTCAGGCGTCTTTTTTTTTTTTTTTTTTTTTTTTTTTTTTATTGGAGGTTTAACGTCCACCGTGGGCAACTCAATGGGCTATAAGCAGTCGCCCGTCCCTAATTTAGGGCCACTGGTTCCAGGGAAGGGAGAGAGCCAGTGCAGTAAGACAAACACAACACCCATGCCTCACCGGGATTCGAACCCGTACCCCATTCAGACGAATAATCAGAAGCCATCGCTTAGACCACTGCGCCACCGGGGCGGCATTTCAGGCGTCTTATTGTGCCAGATAATCTGACTGAATGAAATTTAAATTAAACTTAAATACTTCGAAAAATGCATGGTTAATTCGATTAAAAATTTCCGGAACCCCCAATAATTTTTCAAGTCGGCGCCTATGGTACGAGAAACACCAGGATACCTATCGCCACCTCATTGAATCAATGCCTCGCCAAGTGGCCGCTGTTTACGGGATAAAGGGGGTCCTATAGCTTATTCGGTAGGTGTTCATAATGTAATGACTCATGGGTGTAAGGTTCACATTAGGCATTGCCAGCTTTAAGAGTTCGACAAACGCAACAATGCAGGTGAAGCCTGCCGCGACATTTGTGAGGTGTATGGCGAGGATGCTGCAGACAAAAGCACATGTCCCTGTTGGTTCCGGAAATTTCGTGAAGGAGACATGCTGCAGAGATCAACCACATTCTGGACGTCCATCAGAGGTTTCTGAAGAGGATCTCAAGCAAGCCATATGAAATGACCAACATCTAACCGCTGAAGAATTATCAGATAAGTTTTTTGTACACAGAACAACAGTAGAAAGAGAGATGCATGCGCTTGGGTTTATCACAAAGTTCGATCAGTGGGTAACATGACCTATCTGCAAGAAATCGATCGAATAGAATAACCACCTGTCTTTCTTTGCTTGCGCGTCATAGAAATGAACTTTTCTTGGAACGATAAGTTACAGGTGATAAAAGTGGATCCTTTCCAGAAATGTAAAGCTTCGAAGGACTGTATGCCAAGTTGGAGAGCCTGCTCCATCGATCTTAAGAGGAGGACTGCATCCGAGAAAGTCCTTGTTAAGTTTATAGTGGGATATCAAGGAGGGAATCCACTGGGAGCTACTTGCACCTAACCAAGCGGTACATGCTAACCTGTACTGCCAATAGTTGGAAAGGCTGAAAGAAAAATTAAAATCTAAACGTCCAACACTGGTTAATTGCAAAGGCTTCATCTTACAACATGACAACGCAAGACCCCACACAGCTTGAGTCACTCAAAGAAAATTACTGAACATTGGATGGAAAATATTACCTCACCCCAGTATTCCCCAGATCTTTCATCGACAGATTACCACCTTTTTTCGATCTCTTCAGAAAAACTTTGCTGGAAAAACCTTCGATGAAGTTGAAAATATCGAAACTGGATTTTTTTACTCCAAAACAGAGGAGTTCTACAAAAAGGGAATTATTTTCTTTTTTTTTTTTTTATTTAAGGTTTAACGACCACCGTGAGGAACTTAAAAGGGCTATAAGCAGTCGCCCGTCCCTATAAAAGGAGGATTCAATTACCACCAGAGAGATGGCAAAAGAGGTCATAGATAACAATGGCAATTATGTAAAAGAATAAAGATGTTATCTATTCAAAAAAATTATTTTGCTTCTCTACTAAAAACGCGGGTAGAACTTTTGCACCCACCAAACATATAGATTTTTGCTGCGTGTGATTTTCCTAACTGAAGGTAATGAAAACTTCCCATTTTTTGCCTAGCGTATTCCACCTACCTTTTTTTTTTTTTTTTTTTTTTTGGTGTTAATAAATAGAAATATATATATATTTTTTTTCATTTAGGTAATTTTACTTGCATAGCTGTGGTCTTCCAGCTCAAACGTAGACTCGGATATCATCTCTTCCATACATATATTCCGACAACGCTAATCGTGGTTATGTCGTGGATTTCCTTCTGGATTCGACCAGAGGCCATACCAGCTCGTGTGACGCTTGGAGTGACCAGCCTCCTGACGTTGGCAACACAAAATACGCAGAGTCAGTCCTCGCTACCTCCTGTGTCCTACGTAAAAGCCATAGATGTGTGGATGTCTTCCTGCACTGTATTTGTGTTCATGTCATTGATGGAGTTTGCAGTCGTCAATCATTACATGGGATACAGATCAACTAATAAGGTCATGAGAGGATACTCTGTTGACGAACTAGATAAGGTATGCTAACAGAATACTCACGCTAAAAATTATATTTCACTTTTTCTTAATTTAACCTTTTAACCAGCTGGAACGAATTATCTAGGTGTTAACAAAATAGGCTGAAATCGTCTCGATCGAATACATTCGCTGTCTGAGAAGAGGGCAAAACGCGGCAGGAACGAGTGAACTTGCGCATCAGAAAGAGTTACCTTACGTTTATCATTCTAAGTGGACATTTGGGGGTATGATTGTCATTAATCCTTCCTGTCTTATTGTCTTTTCCGCTAAGAATGCTAGGAAAAGAGCGACGAACCTAGTAAAGAAGAGAAAGGATGTTTAACTTGTTTCTACGCAGTGGCATGATGTCCGTGTCCGGGGGACTACGGCTTCCAAATCATTCCCTGGGTAATACAACAGAGAATAAAGGACTATAAATGAATCAGACTACATCCTGTAAGGCTAAGGATTGTAAGGGAGCACTTACAACCAGCGATCGATTTATAGTCGATGCTCCTGAGATCAAAGAAGGAAAGCAATTGCTTTTGCCGTATCTTTTGGTATAACCCGGTCACTATGGGAACACTTCTGTTTGAGGAGGGCAGGAAAATTTGGGCAGCACTTGGTTCAGGTACATCGGCCGCTTAACCCTTTAACAACCATAACGCCCAAAACGCCCGTGCATACAAACGACCATAACCGCCCGAAACGCTTGTCTAGGGTGAGTCAGATTTCCTACCCTTGCTTGTTCTTCAAATTTCCTCAAACCTATGAGGGATCAGCAGGAGTCACTCTCATTCACTATTGTTGTTATTGAACAAATGAAGTGAACCAACCGACAGTTTCGAGCGTTATGGTATTTGGAGTGACAAAAGATTTTTGGGTCATGGTCGTTAAAGGGTTTTAAAGTAAATATACGATGTCATCGCTCTGCCCACGTTATTTCATAAACAACGAATAGCAACTGAAAAATTGTTCAACCGACACCGCTGGGATCGAACCCCAGATCTCTCGATAACCAGCCTAGTGCGTTCGCTTTACGCTACGGTGCCAACAATTCACAGCGCCATTCGTGGTTTATTCAGGGTTTTAAAGGGTTAAGTATTGTAATGAGCAATCTAAGGCTGGCAGACTCCCATCCCTAATTTAGGGCTGCTGATTCCAGAGAAAAGAGATAGAAACATTTCTGTAAGTATAATACAAACACACCTGGGTTCAAACTGATTTTTGAAAGTCCTTTTAAACAATTCGAAACCAATTTTTCTGGAGTGGAAGTCAACATCATAACTCTTCGAAGTTTCATTTCCCTGAAAATGTATGGTTTCCCTTGCTTAGTCACCTCATGTTCTCAGTGGGGTAGACTAGGAGGTTAGAATAAGACTTCTGGAGATACCATGGGTCTCTTAACCGTGAAGCTATAAAGTGTAGGAATTTTGAAGTTGTTTACAATACCCTACGGAGTTTCATGCAGTATCAGCTGCGTGCAGTGCTCGAAATGGAAATGTTGAAGTGCCGGTATGCTCATATTTAGCTAAAAATCCTCCGAAAAATATACCTTCGTCAGAAAATCTCCGGAACTGAAAAAGTATTAAAAAAATTCCCGAAGGAAAAACTCCTTTGTTTGAAAATGTATGTAACTGACAATTCCGTAGAATACTATTGCACTATAAGTCAGAAACGATGGCGGTCGATTAGAATTGGTTGGTTTGTGGACCCCAGCTGACACTACTTATGCTACACCGAGGGGTTAGATTTGTTTATAACGAGAAGTCTCTAGACCCCGGGATCAACGGATTAACGAGACTTCCGAGCCTTGGCTGATCATTAGTGATTCAGCTAGACTTGCACCCAGAACTTTAAGGTTCCGAGCAGAGAAGACAGCCCCCTTTCAATAGGGACTTTCATGAAATAGAAAGTGTGGCAATTAGAACCTCTCAATCAGAATAAATATAGTCTGAAATTAATAGCAATCTCACAGCCCTGCAAATATGTACGCCACCCTCCTACCCTTTACGATTCCTACACCATTTCTCAAGGTCACGAGGCATATGATTTTTTATGTTTAAGAATGCGCGCTCCTAAATCAGGGACAAAAAAAAATTACAAATAAAACAAAATCTTTTCTGAAGTTTCTATTACTAAAATTAGTGCCGGTATGTCAATCCCAGGTAAGAAGTGCTATGTGAAATACTATGAAAAAAGAAGTGCAGGTATGCCATACCAGCGTATACCGGCCCATTTCGAGCACTGGCGGTGTGCTATTTTTGAATCGCATGGTTTTTGTTGCAGAAATCATGTTAATACCAAACTAGAGGGCGTTCCGCTCTACAGACCAGTCAAATTTTCAATTTTAACGTTTTGTTTTGAACTTTCTCTACGTTTAATGTATATATATATATATATATATATATATATATATATATATATATACAAAGGCTGCAGACAACTCAAAGTAGCATGGAGAGGTGCATACTTGGTGTAACCAGGATAGATAAAAAGAGGAACTCGTGGATCCGAAAAATGACAAGAGTGGAAGACATCATGATCAGAGTTAAATCCCTGAAATGGCAATGGGCTGGACATACTGCCAGAAGGACAGATCATCGATGGACAGCCGAAATTTTAGATTGGATTCCAAGGGACAGGAAAAGACTCAGCAGAAGACCACATGGGAGATGGGTGGATGAAATTAGAAAGTATGCGGGAGTGACATGGAGGAGACTGGCACAAGACAGACCCGTTGTGGAAGAAACTTGGGGAGACCTTCGTCCAGCAGTGGATTGATAATGGTTGACAATGATGATGATGATTATATATATATACTGTATATACACGGTCGAGTCGCATTATTGTGACCACCAGCTAATATCCAGCGTAACCTGCCGTGAGCAGCGCGTACAGCAGCTAGACGGGCTGGGAGTGACTCCATAAGGTGCTGGAAGGTGTTCACAGTTATGTGGAGCCATGCTGCCTGCAGTGCATCTGACAGCTGCTGGAGGGTACGTGGTGGAGGATACATAGAGCGAACAACACGATCGAGGTGGTCCCACATATGCTCAATTGGTTTTAAGTCTAGGGAATTAGGGGGCCAGGGAAGTACTTTGAAGTCTTCATCGTGCTCTTCCAACCACTCTTGGACATTTCTAGCTGTATGACACGTCGCATGGCCGTGCTGCAAGATCCCATCCGCCCCAGGAAAGGCAATCAGAATGCATGGGTGTACGTGGTCTGCAAGGATGGATTCATAACGAATTCGGTCCATAGTGCCTTCTACAGGTATAAGTGGACCCAGGGAATGTCACAAAAACATTCCCCAGACCATAACGCTGCACCCACCAGCTGGTGTTCTTCCAGCAATGGTTGAAGAGTGTTTGTTCTCCGACGTTTTTCGCCTTATACGCCAAACGTCCATCCGTTCGATGAAGAAGAAAACGTAACTCATCGGAGAAGACAATCCTTTGCCAATCAGCGGAGGTGCAATTCCGATACTAACGTGCAAATGTAAGCCTTTTTTGCCGATGCACCTTTGTTAGCATAGGTGCAGTGATCATCCATCTGCATCGGAGCCCCATACGCAGCAGGGTTCGCTGAACTGTCGTTTTAGACACACTTCCGGTAACCCTCTGGTTCATTCGGCCCGTGAGTTGCTCCACTGTAGCGTGTCGATCGGCTTCTCACGCACCTTCGCAGCCGACGTTCACCTCTTACATCAATGGCACGTGGTGCTCCGCAGTTTACACGTCGCTTATTCGCAATGGTGCCCTTTCTCCAATCACGATACATTTTCAGCAGCACGTGAACAGTTCACAAACTGCACTGTTTCAGAAATACTGCCACCCTTGGCCCGAAAGCGGATAATCATCCCTTTTTCCAAATCTGATAAATCGCTCCTTTTATCCATGACAGCAACGAGTGATATGTTTTCAGAATGCCTACAGCACACCTTATATACCCTCCAAGCCAGCTCACGAGACGTGCCTTCTTTCATTGGCTACGCGGAGTTGACGTCGAAAGTAGGAGGTGGTCACAATAATGTGACTCGACTGTGTACGAAGGTCCCCACAAAATAATTAACAAATGCAAAATTAGAAACATTTACGACGAAATAATGCGATTTGGCCAACACAGAATGCATTGCAACAGCCTTGAAAACCACTTACTTTCTCACACTTTAATGGCCGCCGCTCGCGGTTATAGGCTTAACGCAAAGTGATACTGCTCTGTTGACAACGGCATCTCTAGATATCATATTCTCTCCTCCATGGGTGTACAACAGCTTTAGCGGTGCTAAGTCATTTTTCTAGGTTCAGCGGAACTAAGGGAATTCTCAAAGTCACGTTGTTGCAGAAGCTGGAGAAAGGAATTCCTTTAGATGATTAGATATTCGAAAAAACTGGGAATACTGTGTTTTATATGCAAGCATACTCTTATCTTAAGCGAATATTTGCATAAGATCAGGGACGTGTTTACCAGGGAAAGTCGTTAGATTACGAACATTGAAGGGATTGAATTTTGTTCACGATCTCGTACTCACCCCATCCTACCCTCTCTTCCGTAATGAAAAATATAGTTGTCACTTTTAATTGCGTTTTAAATTTGAAATAAATTAATTTCATTTGTGATCAATGTAACTCAGAGATTTTCATTTTCAGTACAGTAGTTTTAGCACAGCATAAATATTACTTAAATGTTGGTCTACTCCCCATCATCGGTGGGATTTAAGTAATATATATATTTAGATGCCCCCCCCACACACACACACACCCTCCTCCACACTTGCTTTGGTGCGGTGTGCAGTGTTGAGGAATGCTGCAGTGAGCGCGCATTCTTTCTGTGTAGGAGGATTTTTATTTGTGAACTTTGTCAAGACGTGCAACAGGTTCATATGCAGAGAGCATGGAAGCCAGAATTTTATAGCCCCTGCATTTAAACAAGGGACAGAGTGAATAGTGTATCCTGTGTGCTGGCTGGGTGATCTGCTTCTCTGGTGGCGACGCCGCAAAGTGCCAGCTTCGGAGACAGATACAGCATCCTAAATTAAGGGCTGTTAAGAGTAGTAAGAGAGAGAGAGAGAGAGGTGGGGCCCTCACAGCACGGCAGAGAAGTTTAGGTAACACCAAATACAGCATACAAGACTAAACATATCTGAGCGTCTGATTGAAGTTCACGTTAACAAAGTGCGTACAATTTAGCCAACTCTTGAGAAGAACCTATCTATGACTAAAAAGTAGAAAAAAAAAAAAGTAACCGCATTACACCCGACGATCCTCGGGGCCAATCCTTCGTTAGCATATACCCCGATGATCCATTACATTGTGACCACCCACAGCCTAGAGAAATCAGCGCGCTTGAAGACCGAACGGTGGCGCAGGCGAAGTTTTTTTTTATATATATTTTTTTTGATTGCAGGTTTAACGACCACCGTGAGCAACTCAATGGGCTATAAGCAGTCGCCCGTCCCTAATTTAGGGTCACTGGTTCCAGGGAAGGGAGAGAGCCAGTGCCGTAAGACAAACACACCATCCATGCCTCACCGGGATTCGAACCCGGACCCCTTACGGACGAATGATCAGAGGCCGTCGCTTAGAACACTGCGCCACCGGGGCGGCAAAAGGCGAAGTTCACAGAGCAGTATATATACAATCCGAGAACCGGCTTTCGGTTAGTAGAGTGTTCGGAGTAGGAATGGGCAAAGCTACCGATTTAGCGGAGTTTGTTGAAGGACAAATTGTGACGACGACAGCGCCTCGAAACTACAATTTCCGAAATGGCGCGGTTTGTGGGTTGTTCACGTGCCGCTGTAGTGATTACGCATCAAAAGTGGTGCACAGATGGCCAAACGAAGAACCGTCGTCTAGCCGTGTGTCGTCCGAAGCTCGTCAATGCCAGAGGGGAGCGGACACTGTCGCGCATTGTTCACAGCAACCGCAGGGCCACAGTGTGACAAATCGCCAGCAGCTACAACAGTGATCAGGACAATGTGTCAATAGCACACAGTTCATCGCAGCCTTCTGCACATGGGCCTGTGTATAGCCGAAGACCCATCCGGGGTCCCCGTGCTCACTGCACGTCATCGCCAACAACGCATGAAATGAGCCCAAGATCATCGAGATTGGACCGTGGATGATTGGAAGTGGTCTGGTCTGACGAATCAAATTCCTGGTGCATCACGTAGACGGCCGAGCGCAGATACGCCGATTATCAACGGAAGCTATGGCACCTGGATGCACTTCTGGGTGGAAACAGGCCGGCGGCGGCGTACGTGTTATGCTGTGGGCGATGTTTCCTTGGGACACTTTAGGCCCCATTATCCTAATAGCACAATTCATGACAGCTGTCAGGTTGCGGACCAAGTTCAGCCATTCATGGCAACTATTCCCTGCTGGCGATGGCCATTACCAACAGGATAATGTGCCATGCCACACTGCCAATCGTCTAGAAGTGGTTCGAGGAACATGCTGGCAACTTTCTGTTAATGCCCTGGCCTCCAAATTCACCTGACATTAACCCAATCGAACATTTGTGGGTCGACTTGGAAAAGCGCTAAATCACCACCACCCCGAAATGTACGGGAATTGGAGGACCTGCTGTTAACATTATGGTACCAGATAACCGAAGACACCTATCGCCACCTCATCGAATCAATGCCTCGCCGAGTGGCCGCTGTTTTGCGGGCTAAGGGGTCCTACAGCTAATTAAGTAGGTGTTCATAATGTAATGCGTCATCGGTGTATGTATAATCATTGTCAACCATTACCAATTCACTGCTGGATGGTCTCAAATTTCTTCCGTAACGAGCTGCTCTGAGCCATTCCCTGCATGTAAATCCAGTAAGCTTTCGAATTCCGTCCACCCATCTCCCACGTGGTCTTTTCCTGGACCCCTTGGTATTCAGTCGTCCCTCGGCGGTCCGTTCTTCTGCCAATATGTCCAGCCCATTGCCATTTCAGAGATTTTACTCTGATCGCAATGTTTTCCACTCCTATTATTTTCCAAATCCACAAGTTCCTTTTTCTTCTCTTTTTTTTTATTACACCAAGCATTCATCTCTCAATGTCTCAGTTAACGCATCCTCTGTATTTTTTCTTTTCTTTTTAGTCAAGGTGCATGACTCTGCTCTGTACGTAAAAAATGGAAGGATGCATTGATTCAACACTTTTCTTTTAAGACATAATAGTATGTATGTCGCTTTTAAAAACTGCACTATTTCTTCCAAAAGCTCTCCAACCCAGTTTATATGCTGATTAATTTCTTCATCAATGTGACCCTCTCTTGATATCTTTTGTCTAAGGTAAATGTAGGTATCCGTTACCACCTGATTTTCCCCATCAATCGATAAATCTTCATTTCTTCTAAAAGCATTGAACATCAATTATGTTAACTGAAAGTTCATTTTGAATACTACTTCTTTGCTCTTGTCAGCAAGTTTCTGGATCATACTCTGAGTTCTGAAGTGGTAGTTGTAAAAATTTGGTATGTCATCAGCAAAACGAAGCTGAGTTAAATGATCTCCATTAATGTTTATCCCCTTGTTTTCGCAGTTCAATGATCGAAAGACATTTCGCAATGAGTCATTGAAGAATTTGGGAGATATGGTGTCACCTTGTGTCACTCCCTTTCCGATTTTTATTGGTGCTGCATCCTCAAATAGCTGAACCTTTGCACTTACATTTTCATAGATGTTATTAATGATGCTAATGTACGCATCTTCAAGAACACAGAATTTCAGAGCCATCCATATAAAGAAGCTATTTTAACTTTCCCAGCTGACATTCACTCGGTTTTCTACTGATGGGGTGAACAACCGGCATCATTGGATGATCTTCTTCACGTGACTTATGTATAATATATATATGTCAGGTGATGCGCAACATCACAGCCTCTCCTTGACAAATGTCAACCCCACCTTCTCGTGGTGCATCCTGTTCCCACTAAAAGGGCTATGACGACCGCCAATAGCGGTGTAACTATACCATCGGGATTAGAGGAAATGCTATCCCACACTCACCAACCCGCTTGGCCAGCGTGTTGAGTTATGAGCAAACCCCTCCAAAATGACTCCGTAACTTAAATCTTGGCCCTCAGTCTCCGGCTGCTGGAATGTACCTGGCCAACGCAGCGGCCAGTGCAACATGAAGGCAGAGGGTGCTAAGAATCACAGGAGGACCGGACTAGGCTGCCATCTGATGCTGACCTTGGCTACGTATAATGGACGCTCCCTATCTTCTGATTCAAGGCTTCTTGAATTGGAAGAGGAACTACAAAGGATCAAGTGGGACATCGTCGGGCTAAGTGAGGTAAGGAGAAAAGGAGAAGATCTCATTGAACTGAAAAGTGGACATCTCTTCTACTATCGTGGGACAGATACTGGCAGAACTAGCGGTGTTGGATTTATAATAAACAAGAAACTGAAGGATAAAGTTGTAGAAGTTGAAAGTTCCTCTGACAGAGCTGCAAGACTCGTTATCCAACTCTCGAGAAGATACAAGGCTCAGATTGTTCAAACTTATGCACCCACCACAAGGCATCCTGAAGAAGAAATTGAAGAATTTTATGAGGAAATTCGTCATCTAAATAATAAAGGTAAGCAGCACTTGAAGATAATTATGGGAGATTTCAATGCAAAAATAGGGCAACGGCAACAGAATGAAACTTCAGTAGGTAAATTCGGTCACGGTAACAGAAACCAGCGTGGAAATACTCTCGTAGAGTTTACAGAGGCAGAAGGGTTTTTTATCATGAACTCCTTTTTCAAGAAAAAGCCACACAGGAAATGGACATGGAGACATCCAAATGGGACGACAAGTGAAATTGATTTTATTATGTGTAACAAAAAATTCGACATCGAAGACTGCAGTGTGCTAAACAAGTTCAAGACAGGTAGTGACCATAGATTGGTGAGATGCAAGATGCAAATCAATACTAAACTCGAACGTGGCAAGCTCATAAGACAAACAAAATGTATTGACATAACCAACCTTAAAAAACACCATAATACCTTCAAGTTGGAATGAAGAACAGATTCTCTGCTTTAGAAGGCCTAACATCGGAAGAAGTGAATATTTCTGAAGTTAACAGGAAAGTAACCAAAGCTTTTATGGAAACAGCAACAATATTAGCTGAGTCTAAGAACAAGTTGCATGTGAACAAATTATCAGGAAAAACCAAAATGTTGATGCAAAAAAGAAGAGAGATGAGGACAACTAAAGAAGATGTGACTTCCAAAGTGGAATATATAGAGCTATGCAAGACAGTACGAAAAAGTATCACTGAAGACGTAAGGAAATTCAACTGTGGACTAGTGAGGAAAGCAATTGAAAACAACCAAAGCCTAAAGATAGCAAAGGGACATCTCAGTAAGGGAAGAAAGCAGATTATGGCACTGAGAACTTTTTTTTTTTTTTTTTTTTGATTGAAGGTTTAACGACCACCGTGAGCAACTCAATGGGCTATAAGCAGTCGCCCGTCCCTAATTTAGGGTCACTGGTTAAAGGGAAGAGAGAGAGCCAGTGCCGTAAGACAAACACAACATCCATGCCTCACCGGGATTCGAGCCCGGAACCCATTCGGACGAATGATCAGGGGCCATCGCTTAGACCACTGCGCCACCGGGGCGGCTGGCACTGAGAAAAGAAGATGGTTCTGTAACAAGAAATAGAGGCGAAATTTTGACAAGAGTGAAAGATTTCTACTCCAAATTATATGAAAGGGATGATACATGTACTGCGGACATCATGAAAGGTACCAGAGTTCTTCCAGTCCTCCCAGCAGAAGTTGCACATGCAATCAAGAACATGAAGCGAGGAAAAGCTCCAGGAGAAGATGGAATTACTGTAGACATCATACAAGAAGCAAGTGGAGGAATTGAAACAGTACTCGCCCAAATTTTCACTCGATGTCTTAATGAAGGGAAGATTCCTGAGGATTGGAACAACGCTACAATGATCCTGCTACATAAAAAAGGTGACATTGAGGATATCAGGAACTACAGACCTATCAGCCTCCTATCAGTGGTTTATAAAATCTTCACTAAAGTTCTTTCACACCGCTTGAAGGTAACACTAGACATGGCTCAACCGAGAGAACAAGCTGGATTCAGGAGTGGCTACAGCACTATAGATCATATCCACGTACTGAGAGAACTAATTGAAAGAGCGAGGGAATATGAACTTCCATTGTGCATGGCTTTTATCGATTATGAAAAGGTCTTTGATTCGGTGAAACCACCAGCAGTTACAATGGCTTTGAAAGCCTGCGGTATTGAAGATGCATACATTAATATTATTAATAACATCTATGAAAACGCAAGTGCAAAGATTCGGCTGTTTGAAAATACAACACGCATAAAAATTGGAAAGGGAGTGAGACAAGGTGACACCATATCTCCCAAGCTCTTTAATGCCACATTGGAAAATGTCTTTCAATCACTGAACTGGGAAAACAAAGGGATAAAGATTAATGGAGATTATCTAACTCACCTTCGTTTTGCTGATGACGTAGTCATTTTTGCAACTACCCCATCAGAGCTGCAGAGTATGATCCAGGAACTTGTTGACAAGAGTAAAGAAGTGGGATTAAAAATGAACTTTCAGAAGATAAAAGTGATGTTCAATGCTTTTATAAGAAGTGAAGATCTATCATTTGATGGAGAAAAGCTGGAGATTACAGATACGTACGTTTATCTTGGACAGCAGATATCAAGTGAGGGTCACATTGATGAAGAAATTAATCAGCGTACAAAACTTGCCTGGAGAGTTTTTGGAAGAAACAGCATAATTTTCAAGAGCAATATGTCATAATGTCTTAAAAGAAAAGTGTTTGATCAATGCATCCTTCCAGTGCTTACGTATGGTGCAGAGACGTGGACCTTAACTAAAAGAGACATACAAAGGCTACAGACAACTGAAAGAAGCATGAAGAGATATTCCTGGTGCAACCAAGAAAGATAAGAGGAACTTGTGAATAAGGAAAATGACAAGAGTGGAAGACATCATGATCAGAGTTAAATCCCTGAAATGGCAATGGGCTGGACATACTGCCAGAAGGACAGACCATCGATGGACAGCTGAAATTTTAGATTGGATTCCAAGGGACAGGAAAAGACCCAGAAGAAGACCACATGGGAGATGGGTGGATGAAATTCGAAAGTATGCGGGAGTAACATGGAGGAGACTGGCACAAGACAGACCGTTGTGGAAGAAACTTGGAGAGGCCTTCATCCAGAAGTGGACTGATAATGGTTGACAATGATGATGATGATATAAGTAAATATACTTAAAAACGTGACTATGAAATTGTACAACTCACCAGGGAACTGAGCCTAACACGGGTAGAGTATATAAACAAAATGTTACTCACAATCAACGAAGAACTCCCCAAGGAAACAAACCCCCGAACCTCCCGTAAACTAACGAACGCAAACCAGAACACATACTGTTACAAATATGCACACAAAAATAACCATAATAGAGCTATAATGAAAGCAAACACGTAAGGTCTAAAACCGGGAGCCACTCGTCAGGGAAAGACAACCCCGTTCCCAACCCTGGTTCCGGTTTCATGCAGGTGTCGAATTAACTGAAAAACAAACTCCAAAATAAGGGTTAAGAATTTTGCAAAATTTAGGACTAGACACCTGGTCTTTCCTGCCTGAACCAAGAATACCAGAAATTGAATATAAGGACTTACCTTAAGTAAAGTATCATAGACTCTTCATCTTAACGAACAGCGGAGGAACACGAACTCCAATCCGTCCCTCAAACACGCTAATCCCAAACCACACGAAAGAAAATGAACAAATGTCATACTGATTCCTAAGCGCAATTCATGAATCCAAAAAGAACTAATAATACCATACGTGTTTGCTTTCATTATATCTCTATTATGGCTATTTTTGTGGGCATATTTGTAACAGTATGTGTTTCGGTTTGCGTTCGTTAGTTTACGGGAGGTTCGGGGGTTTCCTTAGGGAGTTCTTCGTTGATTGGGAGTAAAAGTTTGTTTTAATATATATATATATATATAAATACCCATTATACATGGCTTTTATCGATTATGAAAAGGCCTTTGATTCCGTGAAACCATCAGCAGGGTTAATGGCTTTGAAATCCTGCGGTTTTCTTTCTTTCTTTCTTTGATTGGAGGTTTAACGACCACCGTGAGCAACTCAATGGGCTATAAGCAGTCGCCCGTCCCTAATTTAGGGTCACTGGTTCCAGGGAAGGGAGAGAGCCAGTGCCGTAAGACAAACACAACATCCATGCCTCACCGGGATTCGAACCCGGACCCCGTTCGGACGAATGATCAGAGGCCATCGCTTAGACCACTGCGCCACCGGGGTGGCCCTGCGGTTTTCAAGATGCATATATTAATATTATTAATACCATCTATGAAAATGCAAGTGCAAAGGTTCGGCTATCTAAGAACACAGCACCAATAAAAATTGGAAAGGGAGTGAGACAAGGTGACACCATATCTCCCAAACTCTTTAATGCCACATTGCGAAATGTCTTTCAATCATTAAACTAGTAAAACAAAGGAATAAAGATTAATGGAGATTATTTAATTCACCTTCGTTTTGCTCATGACGTGGTAATTTTTGCAACTACCCCTTCAGAGCTGCAGAGTATGATCCAGGAATTTGCTGACAAGAGTAAAGAAGTGGAATTAAAAATGAACTTTCCGAAGACATTACTGATGTACAATGTTTTTACATGAAGATTTTAGATTGATAGGGAAAAGCTGGAGATAACCGATACCTACATTTACCTTGGACACCAGATATCAAGCGAGGATCACATTGATGAAGAAATTAATCGACGTATAAAACTTAGTTGGAGAGCTTTTGGAAGAAACAGTACAATTTTTAAGAGCAATATGCCATTATGTCTTAAAAGAAAAGTGCTCAATCAATGCATCTTTCCAGTGCTTACGTACGGAGCAGAGACGTGGACCTTAACTAAAAAAGACATACAAAGACTACAGACATCTGAAAGAGGCATGGAGACATGCATGCTTGGTGTTACCAGGAGAGATAAAAAGAAGAACTCGTGGATAAGGAAAATGACATGAGTAGAAGACATCATGATCAGAGTAAAATCCCTAAAATGGTAATGGGCTGGACATGTTGCCAAAACAACAGACCACCGATGGACAACTGAAATTTTAGATTGCATTCCAAGGGACAGGAAAAGACCCAGAAGACCACCTGGGAGATGCCGGAGTGGCATGAAGGAGACCGCCATATGACCGACCGGTGTGGAAGAAAATTGGGGAGACCTTCAGCCAGCAGTCGATTGATAATGATGATGTTGATGATATATAACACCACGGTTCATCCTTATTTCCTAGGACTAAAACAGAGCAGGGTGCTTATTATGAAAAAAAGGGCAGCTTACACTTTCAAAAAGCATTAGAGTATATAAAAGCATTAGAGTATACATCGACCTTACAAAAACAAAACAGTACAAGCAGCATTAATTCACCGGAAAAGTTCAACAGTAATCACTGTGGATAGTAAAATATTTATTATATACAAAGTATATTGTCATCAGTCACGACTAGTTTAATTTGAGAAAATATTCTTTCTACTTCAGCATTTGAAATTGCTAAAGTGCATGTAATGTTTAAAACTTTCTGTACTGGTGAGAATCTTCTACTCACAATTCCTTCTGATTTTGACACAACTGAATGTATTTTCGGAAATGACAAATTACTACTCTCAATATCAGTTTGAGATAAAAACATTCATTTGTGCGCACCCCACTCTAATAACAATTTATCTTCATCAAGGTCGAAGTACTCAGTATTACTTCAGCAATGCCATAAAGGCTTAATGGTTTCTGACCTTACTTTTCTAAGATACCAAGATTTGTAATACAGACTGATTTTCTAACCGTCTAGAAATGGTTTCATGCAAATTATCAATAAATGCACGTGCATTTCTTTCAAATGGACCGTTAGGGGTAAGGCGGTCATTTTAGGCTTGAGGGCAGGTAGAGTGGGATTTTTTTTTATTAAAGGGCAGGCAGGGTGCAGCACCCTTTTAAAAGCAGCTAGATTAACCCTGATAACACACAAGTACACATATACACATTAGTCTTCAATCCTTACCATAGCAAATGGTACACGGTACAAAAAGTATTTGTCCAATAGGATTTCCAGAAGTGTCTGTACAGTGTGTTTGATCCCAGTCCTAATAATTACTGTTTATGACATTGTATTGACCCAAATTATTAATACTAGGAGCAGCAATTATATTTGACTAATGTTTTTGTGTTGTGATAATGTAAAGCTACTCTTGTCAAATGGTTTGCTTTGTTTTTAAAACATATATTTTTCTTCTAGCTTATGCGTCGAACAAACGGAGTCAGGCGTCGTTCTGACAGTTTCACTTCCCCGAGAGATCCAAGCATTTGCTGCGAGATGGACATAGCTTTATCTATCGACAGGTTCTCTAGATTCTTCTTCCCATTTTCCTTTCTAGTTCTCAACCTGGCTTACTGGTGTGCATATGCCATACCCTGAGCTGAACTTCCAATATACTTAGAAGAACCATATCCAACAATCATAGGCTGCCTGGCAGCTAAACTTAAAATTTCCATGGAATGTGTAATGGACTTAGTTAGAAAATACACAAACGTCATTGAATGTCAGACGTAAGTTGGAAAATACACAGACGTCAATTTGAAGTGGATCAGTTGATCATAAACACTGAGAAATGGAAACTCATCTCCAACATTGTGAAATAATGTTTAACCACCAGCAATGAACGAAACCAAAAGCTGTTGTCACTGCTAAATTGGAATTCTTTGATTTATTAAATTTACAAATGGAACTATGTACGCCACTTGTAAAATATTTTTGCATTTTCTCATTGATGTACTGGTTTTTCCCCCCACAAATATACATCTTAGTGCAAACAAGAAATATATGTTATTTCTACAATCAAAATTGATTTCTGGTGTCTTAAAATGAATCAATATTGAAAAACATAGGGGTAGCGTCAGGGGGCATGTGCCCCAAACTTCAGAAAACTTAAAGGCGAGGACAAGCCAACGACGAGATGGTAAATATGAGTGGGAGGCTTAATGGAGTCACTACGAAGTTCAAGAGGAAAACCCAAGAGCTTAATAAACACACACCGTTACCCTCAACTTTAGATTTGGCTGTGACTCGTTTTCATGAGGAAGTAGTAAAACCACGGCAATATGCTATCAATGCAGAGAACTCGTTGTATAACATTATTCATGTACCAGGAAAAAGTTTTGCGATATTTAAAAATATTTGCTATAAAAGATGGTACTTTATTTTTAGAAGACTTAACATCTTGTCAAAAATATGCTGGACTGTTGTTCACCATTTGAAGAGTAACAAAAAAGTTTATGATTTTTAAGTGCATAACTAAGAAAGTTTGTTATGCACTTAAAAAATCTAAATTTGGGGACATTTATGGAGAAATTGTCTCCCCCCCCCCTCCCGAAGGAAAACATGTTTATATATTTTTTTCATGCCCCTAAAGGAAAACATCACAGTAAACTTATTCGTGCCCTTCCCCCAAATGAAACATCATTTTGGACCAGAAATGGGCAAATAATTTCGATGTTTTTGGACATCAATGTTTTGGCACCGATAATCGGTTTAAACCTCGATGTTGCAGGAGCCGGTACATCGAGGTTTTAAACTTGTAGAGAATATTTTCTACAAAAAGTAAATGAATTTCTTTTTGTTACATTTTTATAAAGAGGAAGGAAATATCTTTCTGTTGGCCGTTTTGATCAATGATTCCCTGGTGAAAACCTAATTCGCTTTCTCGATCGTACGGCAGCCAGTATATCCAAAAAACATCAAGGTTTCCACCGATGCATCGAGCGTTTTAACAGATATTAATAGTTTTTAGATGTTGAATTAGTAAGTAATCACAGTTATGTTGAGCAGAGATTTTACCCTCCGATGTGCCCATTAATTGCTGCAGGAGGGAAAGTGAGAATTCTTCGGCTTATTAGCAAAACATCGAGGTTAACAACTGCGCATCGAGCATTTTAACAAACATTTGTCACTCGATGTAAACTTGGTGAGTAATCAGTTATACTGAACAGAGATTAAATATACTGAACAGAGATTTTACAAATCGATTGCTCATTCAGTGCTGCAGATGGAAAAATATGAACTCGTCAGTTTATTTGCAAAACATAAGAACATCGAGGCTCACACCGATGCATCGAAGAAATATCGAGGTTTCCACCGATTCATCGAGCATTTTAACAAATATTATTTATTAGTCACTTGATGTTGAATTGGTACGCAATCACTGTTATATTGAACAGAGATTTTTACCCATGTATTGCCCATTTACTGATGCAGTTCGAATTCTTCGGCTCATTAGCAAAAACATGGAGGTTTTCACAAATACATCAAAAATTTTTACTGGTATTATCGATGTTTCGGGAATGAGTAACCACCAATGTCCAACATCGATGTTTCTCACTGATACGCTCATCCCTATATATAGAGTTCGCACTTTTCTGTGCCCCCTCCTAACCCAGCCCTACCCCCTTTTTGGGGGAGGGGGCGGAGATCTATTATGTTTTATAGATAAAAACAATCTTCAAATTTTGGGAGATTTCTTGTTTTACCTAAACTTCATATGAAAAAAACCCTTTTCACTTCTCTTGCATTTACGAAACATTTCCAATCTTGTTCTTCCTTTAACATTCACGAATGAATTGTCAATGAAAGAACATGCATACCTTATACACACAGAGTTCCCACATTTTGCCACAGGACAGGAACACTCCAAAAATAGTATAATTACTGATATTAGATTAATGTGAAACCCATGCTGATTTCATACATGTAAAATTGTTATCTTAATATTTACAAAATCTATAAAAATATCAATATTTTCATATTAAACAGTATTATATTTGAACAACATGGGAGCTTAAATATTTTACTCTGTCCCACATATTCTGTTTATAAATTTGAATCATTTGGGTGAAGTCTTGGTCTATAATATATGCAATAAATGTATACCCTCAGGTGAATATTTTTTTAAATGTTTATCCAAATTCAAGACTGAACATCTTGTAGAACTTGGCCTAGTTTCCGGTTTCCACATTCATGTACAGAAGAACCAACTTATAACAAGGGATATTTTGGATTTTTTTTTTTTTTTTTGATTGGAGGTTTAACGACCACCGTGAGCAACTCAATGGGCTATAAGCAGTCGCCCGTCCCTAATTTAGGGCCACTGGTTCCAGGGAAGGGAGAGAGCCAGTGCCGTAAGACAAATACAACATCCATGCCTGACCGGGATTCGAACCCAGACCCCTTACGGACGAATGATCAGAGGCCAGCGCCTTAGACCACTGCGCCACCGGGGCGGCCATTTTGGATTAAATGAGCAAATCGGGTAATTTTATTTGGTACAATTTTAATTCAATGCTAATTTGACAGCCTTTTAACAAACAAAATTTATTGAAATCCTTGTACTTAATGCGGGAGAAAAAACCTAAAATTATCAATTTTTAACAAGTAACAAAATTTAATGAAATTCAAGTTGAAATACCATATGGAATAATTAATACGAACTTAAATCAAGCTGTTCTTTCCATGTAACCACAGAGATTTGATCGTCGTGGAACGGAAATCAAACCCGCGTCTCCCGATTCGCGCTCGAGTGTGCTAACCATTACACCACCCAGGACAATGAAATCCAAACAACTGAAGCATTCATCTGAAGCCGCCCCGATGGCGCAGTGGTCTAAGGCGCTGGCCTCTGATCATTCGTCCGTAAGGGGTCCGGGTTCGAATCCCGGTCAGGCATGGATGTTGTGTTTGTCTTACGGCACTGGCTCTCTCCCTTCCCTGGAACCAGTGACCCTAAATTAGGGACGGGCGACGGCTTATAGCCCTTTGAGTTGCTCACGGTGGTCGTTAACCCTCCAATCAAAAAAAAAATTAATCTGAAACGTCAGACATTTTGAGTTTTTTTATTGGGGGTTTAACGACCACCGTGAGCAACTCAATGGGCTATAAGCAGTCGCCCGTCTTTAATTTAGGGCCACTGGTTCTAAGGAAGGGTGAGAGCCAGTGCCGTAAGACAAACACAACATCCATGCCTCACAGGATTCGAACCCGGACCCACCTCGGACAAATGATCAGAAACCATCGTTTAGACCACTGCGCCACCGGGACGGCCATTTGATTTCATTGCACTAGTCCAAACAAGCGTGTCTCATCGTAGCGCTAAGTTAGATCACCAGCAGATGAGTATATACACTGAAGAGCAATTGAATTAGAGATACCTGTCTAGTAACGTGTAGCACCACCTTTCGGCCTGATGACGGCGGCGATTCGTCTCGGCATGGACTCGACAAGACATCGGAAGCCATACGGATCCACGACCTTTGAACAAGCTCCCACAAATCACGAAGATTTGATGAACGGTGGTCAGAGCCTCGAACATCTCTCTCGATGGCATCCCAGATGTGCTCGATGGGACTGAGGTCAGGTGACCTAGCTGGCCTAGGAAGCGAGGTCACGTCGGTGGAGTGTCCATCCAACCATTCGGATACAATTCGGGAGCGATGGCACGGTGCGTTGTCTTGTTGCAGAATGAGGTCCCCAGTAGGATGTTGAAGACGCACAAATGGGAGCAAACGGACGTCCAGGATATCCCAGTAGCGTTGACCTGTGAGGGACGATGTCACACGTACCAGGGGTCCCATTTCAGTCCACCTGAACAGTCCCCAGACGAGAATGCCACCCCCACCAGCTTGAAGAGTACCCTGCTGGCAAGAAGGATCCATCGCTTCATGTAGTTTGCGCCGTACTCGTATCCTGCCATCCGCATGTACCATCGTGAATTTCGACTCATCAGTCCAGGCAACATTTTCCCATATGTCTAGGGTACAGTGGCGATATTCCCGCACCCATGCTAATATTTGCACCCTTTGATGTGCGGTCAGCATCGGTACCCTCGTGGGACGATGGCTTCTGTACCCCATAGCGAGGAGATGGTTCTGGATGGTGTGGCTGCTTACACGTTTTGTGCACCAGCGTTAAATTGCCGAGTGATTTCTTGCACTGTGGCCTGTCTATCCGCTGTTACAATGCGAGCTAGCCGACGATGACTCGGCTCATCCACACACTGTTGTCCACGGCAGTTGGGCCTTGCAGGGATGGTTTTACCGGATTAGATGTACTCACGGTGCGTGCACCCGTGACACATTGGCTCGTGAAAATCCCAGTGCCTCCACGACTTCCGAGATGGAGTGACCCATTCGTCGGGCACCGACAATTTGCCCACGATCAAATGCGCTTAGATCCTTCGTCTTACCCATACTGCATCCGACTCTTACTTATTCCCGTAGCATCACTCCTTATATTGTCGGATAGCTGCATACGTCATGTCGTTTACAACAGCGCCACATTTGCATAACGCCAGCTGTCTCTAATTCAATTGCTCTTCAGTGTACATCAAGTTGAAATACATGGAATAATTAATACTGACTTAAATCAAGCTGTTCTTTCCATGTAACATAACCACAGAACATAACCAACAGCATACTTGAGCGAAAATCGGGAGATACGGATTCGATTCCCGTTCCAGGACAATAAAATTTTTAAATTTCTGTTATGTTACATGGAAACAGCAGCTTGGTCATCAAAAAATTTATGACCAAGCTGCTGTTTCCATGTAATATAACCTAAGGTCATCAAAAAAAGTGCTCGTGTCAAGAATATCAAGATGCATTTAAAAAAAAACTATAATAATCAGTGAAATTGAAATACCTGAAAAAAAAATGTTTTTAAGGGAGTTGAAAGACCACCATGACCAACTAAGGCCTGTAAGCCGCCCCGGTGGCGCAGTGGTCTAAGCGATGACCTCTGATCATTCGTCCGAACGGGGTCCGGGTTCGAATCCCGGTGAGGCATGGATGTTGTGTTTGTCTTACGGCACTGGTTCTCTCCCTTCCTTGGAACCAGTGACCCTAAATTAGGGACGGGCGACTTCTTATAGCCCATTGAGTTGCTCACGGTGGTCGTTAAACCTCTCCAATAAAAAAAAAAAAAAAAAAAAAGGCCTGTAAAAGCTGTTGCCCATTCCTAATTCAAGTCACTGGTTTCAGGGAAGGGACCAGTGCTGTCAACTATTTTCCAGAGCAATAAGCTAAAAACCGCAATTAAATAAGCTGGGCTAGGCTGCCCCGGTGGCGCAGTGGTCTAAGCGATGGCCTCTGATCATTCGTCCGAACGGGGTCCGGGTTCGAATCTCGGTGAGGCATGGATGTTGTGTTTGTCTTACGGCACTGGCTCTCTCCCTTCCCTGGAACCAGTGGCCCTAAATTAGGGACGGGCGACTGCTTATAGCCCATTGAGTTGCTCACGGTGGTCGTTAAACCTCCAATCAAAAAAAAAAAAAAAAAAAAGCTAGGCTAGATTTAAGCCAGATTTAGGAAAGCAATTAAAATACAGTCAATGTGTGAAACAATTATGTTTTTATATATATTCCATATAACAGTTATGTAAAGCATGGAGATGCCCTGGGTTTTTTAACCATTAGGTCACAAAGTGTGAGAATTTAATGCTTATGTGATAACCTACGGAATTCCAGTTGTGTGTATTTTGAATTGCGTAGTTCTGGGTTGCAGAAATTATGTTAATATCAAACCAGAATGAATTATCCTTCATAGACGAGTACAGTTTTCAATTTTATAGTTATGTTTTGTTTCCAATTCGCACTAGCATATCATGAATTTCAATTTAAAATAGAAATGGGAAGGTGCCTCAAAATAATTAAGTATTCTATAAATCCTGCATTTTCTCACACATTGGCACTAAGTTACGATGCAAAATTAGGAACATTTTTGGCAAAAGAATGTGATTCGGTTAATACTAAATGCATTGCAATAGCTTTAGAAAAAAACTACCAGCTTTCCCACACTTTCATGGCCGCCGCTCACGGTTATAGGCTTCACGCAAAGTAGTACTGCTCCATTGACAAGGGCATCTCCAGGTAGGGATGGGCACATCGGTGAGAACCATCGATGTTAAACATCGGTGGTTACTCATATTCAAAACATCGGTGGATCGATAATATCGGTCGAAATTTTCGATGTATCGGTGAAAAAACATCGAATTTTCGATGTTTTGGCGTTGTTTAAAAAGTAACATCGAATTCGCGATGTTTTGGCGTTGTTTAAGAAGTAACATCGAATTCGCGATGTTTTGGCGTTGTCTAAGAAGTAACATCGAATTCTCGATGTTTTGCTAAACTGGTGTAACTCGATGGTATATTCAGTAGGCATGAGATTCTCCGCATATTTATCGAATGCCACCTATTCTTATTTGTTTCTGAAGAGAAAAAATTAGGGGGTGGTGAGGGAAGAAGTTTTTGTCGGGGGTCAGAATTCTGTCTCAAAACTTTTGAAAAGGGAAGTTTAAGAAGATTTTTCTTATAATCGTGTTATTATTTTTTTTTTTTTCAGCAGTGTCCCTTTTGTTCAGTATTGCGAAATGTCATTTTATTACGTAAATATTTGTATTTCAGCTTGAAAATGGCGAAAAATTGCTGAAAACGGTGGGAAAATTTCTCTCCTAATCGTTATTTTGTTGTTGTTTTTTTGTTTTTGTAGTACTCTCGTTGGTACTTTAATTTTCTGTTCTACACGTTATTTACACGGGGGAGTATGTATTATACTTATGCATGATGCTCAAAAGAACTATGATGTTCAACTTGCATTATCTCAAGTGCAAGTTTGCGATTTCACTGCTGTAAAATTTTCACGAATAATTTCCATATAGCACTTCCCGTCTTCAAATGGAATCTAGGGGGGAAAATCCAAGGAAAAGAGATCCACGGAAAAAAAAAAACCCAGGGAAATAAAATCCAACTCCAACGAAACAGTTATCCATTTACATGATTGACACAGGGCCGGATTAAGGAGGGGGGGGGTCTATAGCCTAGGTGTCCCACCATGACCTACGGGTTCAGAATGCATGTCTGGACAAGTAATAAAAAGAGAAAGAGGTTTATAAAGTAGTTTTGCTTTTGTCTCGTATGATTTCAACTTGGTGAGAAACAGAGGCTGGAACACGAACAGATTTCAAGGCAGTGACTCACCAAGGGTAAAAGTTTCATGGCTTCACATGGCATAATTAAACATGTGCTAAGAAAAGCATACAATGCAAAATCATTAGGAAATCAAGGACAAAATCCAGTAATTCTCTTATGAGAACGACGAAAAATACAGCGACTTATAGTAATTCTCTGCAGATAATTTATTAGTTTGAAGAATAAACTACGTAGTAATTATTACAGCATATTGCTACGGATTCGTGTTTTAACGAACTTTATAAGGTTCCCCGTGATAAGTTCTGTGTGAGCCTACCCAAATGTCTTAGCCTAGGGGCCCACTAACGCCTTAATCTGGCCCTGGATTGACATATTTCATTCCTGTTCTTAGAATATTATTTACTAAAATATTCTTTGCTGCATTTCCTCGTACACGTCGCGTTTATTTTAATGTTTTTTTTTTCATTACTAAGGTACACTTCAATATGGTTTTATCGGTGCCTACTTCTCAGAGCCTATGCTTACATCTGAGAATTCGTAATTTGCAAGGTTTACTTAATTTTTAGTGCAAAATAAAAGCTAAAAAAAAATCCAGGGGAAAAAAACAACACAGAGCCAGGGATAAAATTAAATGAAATTTTTTATACGACCCTCTAAGCTTTCTACTGGAAGTGACCCAACGAAATCAGAAAATAAATTTTTATATGACCCCTTGAGCTTCCTACATGGAAGTGACACAAAAGAAATCAGACATACAATTTTTGTTCGACCCCTAAATTTCCTACAAGGTCACCCAACATGGAAGTGGACACAAGAAAATCAAAAATGCAATTTTGTACGGCCTTCCTACAAGGTCAACCCAACGTGGAAGTGGACACAAGAAAAACAAAAATGCATGCAATTTTCATACGGCCCCCTAGTTGCCCGAACTTCCATGGAATCAAATTATGATGCCCTCATAATCTTTGAGAAATGAGATTTTTTTTTTTTTTTTTTGTAGGTCATACCACTTTCCCACTCTCGTTATTTGTAATATAAGGGTAGTCAAAGTATGGTTATAAAAAATTATGAACTTCATGTAAAGTTATACTATAAAAATGTATTTAGATATACGAATTAATATGAACTGGAAAAGAGCCAGTAATTTTTTATATGACTCCATAAGTTCCCTACTGATTAGCCAACATGAAAGTAGCCGTTGGATTTTCTTTCCTTGGCTTTTCTTTCCTTTGGCTTTTTTTCCCCTGGATTATTTTTCCCTGGATATTTTTTCCTTGGATATTTTTTCCGGTAACCCTTCAAATGAAACACCCTATTTAAACTACACCAGTTTTTTTGTCAGATTAAAAACTATAATTAGCTACTTCTGTTTAATGCCCACGCACAAGAACACACCACGGATACTTAAAAAAAAGCTTTTGTTTTTCTGTATCTTAATTTTAAATCCCCTGAATTACCTATAGAAGAGATAGAAATGGATGGGAGATTATTACCCTCGTTGCACAACTCGATGCATCGGAGATGACACACTGAAAAAAGACAATCCACCGATATTTTCAACGTACCTCTGTACTCTGAAGCTGCACAAGGTGAAGGACTGACCGAAGTTATTCACGGTTCCCCGATGTATCGCTTTCGCTAACATCGAGGTTTTGCTGACGTGTGGGTGTACCCACGCCCTCCACCGGCACCGATGTTTTTTAAGACATCGAGGTTCAACCATCGAGGTTTCTCCGATGTATCAATCAGCGCAACATCGAGGGAAAAACCTCGATTATCGGTGGCTTAACATCGATGTTACTAAACATCGATCGTTTTTGCCCATCCCTATCTCCAGGCATTTTATTCTAATATCTTTGGCTGAGGGTTCGCTGTGTATGGTCGAAGAGCTGAAGGCATGGAGATAGGAATTCACAGGAGCAACCTGAGCGGAATTTTTTAAAGCCGATCAAATGCGATATCCGTCCGCGCTTTTCATTACTCTTTACAGCATGACTTAACATTGAATAAGAAACAAAAGGCAGCAGTCACCACTCACATTCGTTAAAAACAAAACACACCTACCGCTGCAGGGACCAATATTATGAAGTTGGCATAGAACTATAAACCCATATACCAGCCTCAGTGAAAATTCGACTTTGAGAATGACTGCCTAAGGCCGAACAATGAGCCGGTGACCCTACAAAATAAGGAGCTTCATTAGCTCTGTAGTGAATCGTAAGCAAACAGGAAGCTAGGAAAGGTGAATCAAACAGCGTTTACCATGATAACACTTGTGCTGCCGCGGTTAATAAACTCTCGTTAGAGTATCATTTAGTAATATGAAAAATGTGGGAAGAAAATTCAAATAAGCTAGAAAAAAAGCTGAACTACCGTCTTCCTCAGCTAGGTTTCCAGCTATCCGCTAAACTCAATTGTTTTCCAGCTAGACTGCCTTACAATAAGATAGATAGAGTGGAAAATACGCTAAGGAAGGGACAGAGCCAGTACCATCTGGCAAACAGACCACTCATGCCCAGTTCAGACAACTGATCCAAAGGCCATGCTTAAGACCACTTGGCCACTGATGCAGCAAACCTGAAATGATCACTAACACATTAACAAAACCATTATTTAAAGCAATTACATAGGCTGCATTATAATTTCTGTGTCAACTTGTAAGCCATAATTTATGAAATCACTTTAACTGGCATACATACAGACACACAAATGCATAGATCAAATCTTGCATTGAAACACATAGCATTGTTGACATTATGTAATAAAAATTATTCTGGATGATGGAATGTGACTGCTGCAGAGTGGAGACCCTATAAATAGAAATGCTTTGAAGACTGTGAGACAGTAAGTTGATGCAATTCAGTTCTGTGGTGATAGAAGAGGAGAGAAGTGTGGAGAAATATGAAACATGCAACAAAGAGAGAGAGAGAGAGAGAGAGAGAGAGAGGAGCTAATAAATAAAAAATTATATACATTGTTTTACACTCTAGTAATAAGCCATTTGGGAAATGTGATGTTTTATACATTTTCTGACCACGGAAATCAATCTAACACACGTTATGAATTAAGTGACATTGTACAAATTTACATAAGATTATATGCTTATGTCATGTAACTGACATTGTTTCTGTCTCAAAGCAGAAGATTAATAACAGTGTTTTTATATTTAAGTGTATTATCCTAATACATAGAATTTATTTACAGAGGGAGAGTCGAAAGTTTTGCAATATTTGCATAAAAGCATGTGCTGCGGCAGGTATTTATTAAAGCACTAAAAAAAAACACTTGGGTTGCTGGAAATAAGTAAAACGATTTAAAGTGTGCTACATAAATTCTTTTTTTTTTATCAGTGCATTTATTAAAACTGTCACAAAAGAAGAAATTTGGGTTAGATGCTTTTCCAATAGGAAAATGTTTATAGTACACATTTGAGGTCTAAGTATTTGTGCACTTTCACTATTCTGTTCATTAAGTACACTTGCTTTTATTTGGTAATATCGTTGATTCGCAATTTCAATTAGTACATACACAGTCGAGTCATGTTATTGTGACCAGCTCCTACTTTTGACTTCAACAGCGCGCAGCCAATGAAAGAAGGCACGTGTCGTGAGCTGGCTTGGAGGGTATATAAGGTGTGCTGTAGGCATTTTGAAAACATATCACTCATTGCTGTCATGAATAAAAGGAGTGATTTATCAGATTTGCAAAAAGGGATGATTATTGGCTTTCGGGCCAAGGATGGCAGTAATTCTGAAACAGCCCAGTTTGTGAACTGTTCACATGCTGCGGTGGTTAAAGTGTATCGTGATTGAAGAAATGGCACCATTGCGAATAAGCAACGTGGAAACTGGAAAGCACCATGTGCCATTGATGCGAGAGGTGAACGTCGGCTTCGAAGGTGCGTGAGGGCCAATCAGCATGCTGCAGTGGAGCAACTCACTGGCCGAATGAACCAGGGGGCTACCATAAGTGTCTAAAACAACAGTTCAGCAAACCCTGCTGCGTATGAGGCTCCGGTGCAGACGGGTGGTCACTGCACCTATGCTAACGAAGGTGCATCGGCAGAAAAGGCTTACACTTGCACTGCAGTATCGGAATTGGACCTCCGCCGATTGGCAAAGGATTCACTTCTCTGATGAGTTACACTTTCTGCTTTACCGAACAGATGGAAGTTGGCATATAAGGCGAGAAACATCGGAAAACAAACACTTCAACCATTGCTAGCAGAACACAAGCTGGTGGGAGCAGCGTTATGGTGTGGGGAATGTTTTAGTGGTATTCTCTAAGTCCACTCATACCTGTGGAAGGCACTATGGACCAAATTTGTTATGAATCCATCCTTGTAGACCACATACACCCATACATGTTGATTGTCTTCCCTGGGGTGGATGGTATCTTCCACCATGACAATGTGACGTATCACACAGCTAGAAATGC
This sequence comes from Macrothele yani, assembly GCA_039090855.1. NCBI lineage: Eukaryota > Metazoa > Arthropoda > Arachnida > Araneae > Macrothelidae > Macrothele > Macrothele yani. The sequence continues at coordinate 131,455,052 of CM077025.1, forward strand.
CAAGAGTGGTTGGAAGAGCACGATGAAGACTTCAAAGTACTTCCCTGGCCCCCTGATTCCCCAGACATAAACCCAATTGAGCATCTGTGAGACCACCTCAATAATGTTGTTTGCTCCATGGATCTTCCACTATGCACCCTCCAGCAACTGTCAGATGCTCTGCAGTCAGCATGGCTCCACATAACTGTGAACACCTTCCAGCACCTTAGTGAGTCACTCCCAGCTCGTCTAGCTGCTGTCCGCACTGCACACAGCTGTAACTCTGGACACGCACTGCACACAGCGGTGGTCAAAATAATGTGACTCGACCATGTATAAACAAAAATCATGTTTACCAGATATGTTCCAAAACTATAAGCTCCAACATTCATTTTGTCTTGTCCCAGGTTTAATGCCATCAGATTCAATCAGCTGATGTGGCTGCGTTCTGAATGCATCTCTTATGGGGATCCTATTTATAGCTTTTCAAAAGTTCTGGCATCAAGATATTTATAGGTCTCAACTTGAACCATTTTTTAAATCGCTCAGATCCAGTTCTTATCAGAATTCGTATATGTTCCTGGTCTACGAGTTCCAACATTTATTTTGTCCCGCTTCCAGGCTCAACGCCTTAGATTCAATCAGCTGATTGGGACTGCAAGCAGGACAAAATGAACATTGGAATTAGTAGATCGAGAACACATCTGAATTATACCTGGGAACAAGACAAAAATAAGAAACTTCACAGATATGAATTAAGCCTGGGAACAAGACAAAAATAAGAATTAAACTTCACAGATGGTTGACAAAAATTAAACTTCACATGGTTGAGATGGGTAAAAATGGTCGACGTGTGGGATGGAGCATTGTCGTGGAGAAGGAACCATTTTCTACTAAGATGCAAATCCAGTCCAAGTAGTCGAATTTTCTTGAGATGATCCAGGACTTCCTAGTAGAATAGGCCACTGACTGACTGTCCTTCAGGCACAAATCCAGGGTAGATAATCCCACAAGAATTGAACACCACAATGAGTATCGTTTTGATAAATTCGACCTCACAGCCCTTACCTTCTTTGGTTTCAGCTTTTATGGACTTGACCATTTACTAGTTTGTTGTTTTGTGGATGGGTCATACTCAAAACACCAAGATTCGCCAACAGTTATCTTGCTGAGAAACTCTGGGTCACCAGTCACCATTTCCACCAAGTTTTGTGAAGCAGTCTCTTGTAGCTCTCTTTGTTCCAGAGTGAGAAAGTGTAGGACAAAATTAGTGCACACTTTCCACTTGCCAAGAACAAAGCAAATAGTGCTGTGCACAGCTGTCGTACTAATATTCAGTTATTCTGCTATCATTTGACACATTAATCGACAATTCACAGCCACCAGTTTGTGAACAGACTGCACATTTTTATCGGTGTTCCTGGTTGAAGGTTGCCAACTCCTTCAATGGTACTTCGATGACTGTCAACCATCATGAAAAAGTGCATACCATTCATACACCCGGGACTGAGGTAAACATTCTCACTGCATGCTTGTTTCATCAATTTGTATGTTTCTGATGCAGATTTGCCACACTTAAAGCAGAACTTAATGCTGGCCCTTTGCTCCATCCTCAAAAGTGTGACAAGGCCAAAATTCCAGCGTGAAAAACACATGCATGACTCACCATGGGCAAAGTGGAATTGGGTGAAAAATTATTATTGCTTGCTGAGGGTTCATGGGAAATAGTTTGTGTGTCTACCAAGAGTCTGCACAGTTTGCAAAAAAAAAATTATTCCTGGAACTTTCTGGGCTTACTTACTATGTACATGAGGAACAGAATAATGAATTAAGAAGATGGTAGTATAGAACACGCTAAGTTATGTATATAAAAGTTTTAAGGCAAATATATTTCAGCCATTACTATGGCCTTCATCGGTGCGACTACGATTTGTTTCGTTGCCAGATTGGAAAGGTAAGTTTTGTAACGATAACTACGCGTGACATGATGCAATGAGGGATTTCCAGATGTATGGAATGAAAATGGGGAGCTCAGAGTTGCAATTTTTGGAAAATAAAATTTCCAAACTTTCTCTAAACCTCAGAGCAAACTGATTTTGGAAGGAAGCCAACTTTTTTGTATTGGACCTTTAAAGTGGAATAGCAGAAGTGTCAGCCATGGTAAGTTGAGACAAGGAAGAGGAAGGTTTTCCAAATTTCACAGCAGATTTGTGTTCCTGAAGTCTTGAGAGAATTTTACGGAATGAACTTCCAATGTACGCGGTTAATCCAACGTTAGTCTTGATCGGAATTTTATACACTCCAGGCAAAGAAAGCAGAGGTCTTGGGTCTCTGTCATTACGGAGGATAACAGGAATTGAAGGAGAAGAGCGAATGGAGAGTCTATATCCTTCTCTTTGGAAGATACTGATGAGCTTGTAGGAAGAAAGATTGTGGTAAGGGATTGAGCCAGCAAACATTAGTTCCTTTTTTGGTGAAACAGGTTGAAGAGCAACAACTGGTTTTTTCTTAGCATTTTGAATTAATTTAGAAACCAGGAGAGGGGGAAAGCCATGTTAAGTAGCAATCAAGTGAATGTTTGCTAATTCATTTTTTTAGATTAACTACAGTGTTACAAACCAAATGAGCTCGATGAACGAGAGACTTGAGAGCTCACAGTTTATATTGGTGGAAAGTATGAGAATTGAAAGGAATAATGCTTTTGGTAGACAGAAGTGGATAAGAGATTATTACTTTTTGAGATGCTAACATCCAAGAAATTTATCTTGCCATTAATTTCTTCATTAATAGTGAATCTAATGGACAGGCATTTTTTAGTGATTAAATTTGTGAGTTGCAATAGATCTTTTTTCAGGATGAGGCCAGATGACACATATATCGTCGGCATAACAAAGCTATAAGGTAGGTTGTTGGTCATGTTACAGCACTATTGATTGCTCAATATTTTGCAGGTATACTTCAGCCAAAAGTGGAGAAAGATGTGACCCCCATTGATACACCTTGGTTTTGTTAATAGCATTGATTATTATAAACAAAAAAACTGTGTTGGCGAAGAGAATACAGGCAGTCATACAAATTCTTGGTTAAAGTGCCGTCCATGGGGAATTGTTCTTTGAATTTATGAATGAGTAGCATGTGTGCTTCGAATTGAGGCACGGAAGGAAAAAGTTATTCCACGTCCAAGGTAAGCAAACATTATCAGAATAATGAAAGTTTGTAAATACTTCAGAACTGACATAATAAAATCATGTATTGAAATAATGAACATGTACTGAAATAATAAACCCATGCAGGACAGGTTAAAGCCAAAATACAAAATTCATCTAATACAGTGCATTGTTCTCAGTGGTATGGTGGTATGTGCTTTATAATTGGACTCAGATGTATAATAATTAAATACAAACTAACATTAGATAGAACAAGGAGGAAGGCACTTTCTTGTAATAGTATTTCATAAGCAAACAATGAAGAAAATACTTTCCCACATCATGTGATGAGCAGAATATCTAAATAATAAAATTATCAGTTTGATGGAGTAAATTAAAAGCTGAAACACACCTTTCTGGTGTTACTTTGCCTCACAAAAGTTTTTTAATAGAACAAAATGAAATAATACAACCTGACATAGAATTTTTACAAGTACAGAGCCCGAATTTTTACAATTATTGTTTACACAACTGCAGCAAATCTTTTTAATCTTGCACAAAACTGAAACACATTCAGTCCATTGCCACCAGCATTTTGTTGCTTCAAGACGACACACCAACATAAAAGAGAAATGACTATCAGTTTATCTGCCATCGTAAACCGGAATGAGAAACTCATCCGAAAAATGGGGATAAAAACACAAGTCACCTCTCTTCACACCACTCATTTTCTTTTCGAATCTGCTCCTCTTCTCCTTGGCTGAAATCATTTTTGATGTGAAAGGTTTTTCGTATCTCCTCAGCACTTTTGCCTTTAATCATGTTAGCCACAGTCTTGCATGCAACATCAAGGAGGCCTTTAATGTCCAGGTAATTGGCAGCAAGGATCAATTCAAACAGAGTTCCCTGATCCACCTTCAAAAACTCTGTATCCCATGAGCTAATGTCATCAGTCCTCTTCTCGCTGTTTTGGTCCTCCTCTGGTGGCAGTGGATCATTCTGGTGATGCGTTGCCCACTGGATTACTTTCTTCAGTATGACTGCATTAACATTGGGCAGTGGAACAACCTCTTGCTCATCCTCATCATCCATGCCAAGATCTTCAAGCATAGTTTTGATTGTCACAGAGGCTTTTGCAATTTCCACATTCACCTGAAATACCTGCCCATCAGCACTTTTCAGTTGGATGCTAGGCATGTTGACCAAGAGAACCTAAAAGTGAAATAAAACCATCATCATATATGCCAACAGAAAAAAAACAGGATTCCAGAACACATCCAAAGACACATTTAAAAGCATTCATACGAGGGTCATAACAGCAGTTCTGCAAACATTAATATAAAACGGAAGCGGATGATGCAATTGGAAAAGTCGGTGAGTCATGTCCAGGTCAGACTCTCAGAAATTGCTGTCATTACTAGCAATTAACATGTGTTGTATCTCTGCAAGGTCAGACTCTCAGAAATTGCTGTCATTTGCTGTGTGGACGTGGGAGAGTTTGGAAATGGAAGTCGAGTCACAGCATCAGACCAGCGCTCATACACGAAAATAGAAACTCTGTGGAGAAAAACTCCGACACAGATCCAACTGTCTTGCAAAAAGTTTGTGGGGAAGAAACTCTTGATCGAAGCACAATTTTTCGCCGGGCATTGCGCTTTCGAGAGGGCCAAAGCAGCATCGAAGATGATCACCGCTCAGGCAGACCTCAAATGACGACAGACAAAACATCTGTCATCATTGTTGCAACGCTTCTCGAAGAGAATCACTGTTTGACTGTCGAGAAGATTGCTCATCAGGCAAATTTGTCCACCATGTCTGTTCACTGGATTTTGACCGACTCACTGGGAAACAGAAAAATCGCTGTGTGCTCCTTTAACTCACCCCCGAGCAGAAGGTAGACAGAGTGAACATCACACAGGATCACCTTCATAGGTTCGAAAGGGAGAGCAAAACCTTTTTTTTTTTTTTTTTTTTTTTTTGATTGGAATTTTAACGACCACCGTGAGCACAACTCAATGGGTTATAAGCAGTCGCCCGTCCCTAATTTAGGGTCACTGGTTCCAGGGAAGGGAGAGAGCCAGTGCCGTAAGACAAACACAACAGCCATGCCTCACCGGGATTCGAACCTGGACCCCGTTCGGACGAATGATCAAAAGCCATCGCTTAGACCACTGCGCCACCGGGCGGCGACGGCAACACCTTCCTGAAGAGAATTGTTGCAATTGATGAGATTTGGACCCACAACTCTGAGCTGGAACTGAAGTCACAATCAGTGGAACGGAAGCTTCCAAGTTCTCCACGTCCCTCAAAATGTTGTCGGCAACAATTCGAAGTGAAGCAAATGATGATTTTTGCATACGATGCCCAGGGTGTTGTGGTCTCTGATCGAATGCCGGTAAGGCAAAATGTCAATTCACAATATTATCGTGACTTTCTGAGGACAAAGTTGAGACTGAATTCGTCAAAATCACTCCAACTTGTTGGAAGCAAGAGCGATCTTGCTGCATGACAACGCATCATGTCATGGTGCAGCATCGGTATGGGGACTTTTGTCAAAATATGGCTGAGAAACTTTATCCCACCAACCATACAGCCCTGATCTCAGTCCAGCGGAATTTGATCTTTTCCTAAAGTTAAAAAATGAGCTCTGTAACATCCGCTACGAATCGCTGGACCAACTGTTATTGGACATGACCCGAGTAATACGACAGCTGAACAAAGACGTCGTACTACGGGTCATCCAGGACCTACCTCACCGCTGGCAAGCTGTCATTGGCAGCAGAGGAGAGTACATTGAACAGCAATAAGGTGAGTTTTTTCCATTACTTAACACTTTTCTCAAAAATGGGCAGTGTGCAGAACTTTTGTTAGGACCGCTGTATTGAGTAATTTTTCGGTATGAGATACCAAACCTTGAATTTTAAACTAACAAAAAAAAAAAAAACTACTATGAGAATTAATGCACCTTTACCAAGCACTGTAAAACCTGTCTAGCAAGGTCATCCATGGTACTGTGAAAAAATGACTATCTTGACAGGTGACTGCCAAATAGTGGTTCATTGCCAAATATATCTGCCCTATAAAACTAAAAAAAGGCATTTTTCTAAATCCAGCCTGCTGTGAAGTACCTGTTCTTCCTTTTCTTCTCTGCCACTTTGATATTTAGGAATGTTATTCACTAAAACTCTCCCTAAGAGCCAGAAGTAAGACTGAGGAATAGGGTACGGTGTTCAAAACACATGTAGGTTGTCGCAAATTGGGTGCTCCTAACCACATGCTCCACTGGTGGAAATGGAAGCTAAGGAGATGCAAAACACAGTAACAGCACTACTGCAGCTGAGCTTTTAAGCACTACTTCTACTCTCCATTATCTTCCTTAAAGTCAGTGATGTATTCTTTCACCATCTGGAGCAGACCATCAAGCCTGCTTAAACAATATGGCTGCTGTGAGAAAAGGCTAAGTCTGTTGGGATGAATTCTCCCACATGGGCTGCATGCTCTCGTTTAGGGCAATTAAAAGATCGAACATGAATACCCTGGTTAACAGAAAATCATACCATTTGCAAACAAAATTCTAAGAATCTGACAAATGCCAAGGTCCACTGCCACTATTTACAATCTTGTGAAGGGTCGCGACAGGGAGAGAAAAAGAAAGTATTTCCTATTTTAAACTCATGGCCTTTTCATTATCTTTCTAGAACTTTCCAAACAGGATTTTTCTATCAAGTGGCCACAAACATGGGTTTTAGTTAGCGGCGTAGCTAGAAATTTCTTGGAGGGGGGGGGTCCATGGGTTTGGTTCATTGGTGAAAACCTCATATATACATATAAATTCTTTAAATTCATGCCCCCCCCCCTGCCAGCTACACCTATGGTTTTAAGATGATGCAATGACCATGGCAACCAATAGACTGAGTGAAGTCAGGAATTTGCCCCACCTCTAGATTATCAGCATAAAAGATTTTGAGTTTACTTTCAATCCATAGTAAAAAAACATGATTTTACTACCATTCAAACAAAATCTTTTAACAACTTCAAATAAAATCTTATTATTATTATTACTCATGATGGGGGGGGGGGCTGACCACACACTTTATTAGGACTACCCCACATTGTCTATGGTTCTACTGTTGAAATATAGGGGGTTGGGGCAGATGAAATTGGTGCATCACCTGCAAACTATGATAAAAATAGAAAATACCCTGTCAAAGTATTCCCCTCTAAATCAACACACTTCTGCCACTGAGTTACAACCACTATTGATCCCATGGCAATAAAATAGTCTTTGAGGTAAAGAAAGTAGCAACAGCCTGACACAATTTAGTTGTTTGAGTACTTCAGAAAAGATGCCTGCTAACAGCAGCACATAAAACAATACTTGAGACATGAAGAAAAAAAACACTACTTTTTAACCTGGTGGAAAATCAGAGCATACAGCAAGAAAGTGTGAATATAATGCAGCATGAACAAGATGGTATTGTTCACTGTGATTTATTTATACAAATATTAAGCTGGAGCACATCACTGTATTCATAACATAAACTTATTGAATTCTAAACAAAATAAAGTGGTTTTAAAAGACATTGCTTCAAACACATTTTTTTTAAAGTGAAATAAAACCATCATCAAAGATTTTTTTTTTTTCTGCAATGCAGTGACTTGTCTCTCTCTCTCTCTCTCTCTCTCTCTCTCTCTCTCTGTGTGTGTGTTCACAACAACCTTTGTGAGCATGTGCTCTAATCACTTTTCTGTGTCATCAAATCCCTATATATGTTGCGTGCCATTGTGCTCCGATGCCATTGGGTGGGCGACCTGATGAAGATCACTAGTGTGATTGAAAGATCTCGTTTTTTACCTATCATATGTTTTAAACCTATAAATGCCATCTTTTAATCTGATTAAATGTGTAAGTGCTTTTCATCACTTTGTCAAGGGTGGTTATTGAACAAGTTGTCTCCCGTGTTATGTATGACAGAGGTCTACTCCTTTACGAATATTGCTTGCAACACATAAAAACTCATCTACTGTCAGATGATTTGTACCCCGGGTGTTACACTGCATGTAAATATGACCATTTTCGGGTGTTTTGGAATGGTGTCTACAATGGGTAAAGATGAAGGAGATGTAAAGTTTCTTCATCCTAATGGATTTTTACCATCATTCTACAATTCAAGGTGTGAATATTCCTGTGCAGTTCCAGTTCCTCATGTGCTTTTTGATGTTTATACTCCACAGATACCATCTGGAAGAACTTACTTCTTATCAAATGCCTGCATGAGGTCAGTGGAGGAAAAAATAGCAATTTGCAGGTTATAAACATGTAAAAAAAATGAGCTTTATGAACTAGAAGATAAAAAATTATACTAACTTTTATAAGTAAACAACTTGTTCTATATGATATCAATACGCATTCATTTTATTCTTTTCATTAAAAATTCACATAGTACTAAACTACTTATTTTTGAAGCCTGTCTTTTCTGATCCTCAAAGGCATAAAAAGTGGTGTTCCCTATCAAAAACTCAAAAATATGCGAAATTTTAAGCTCTGCAAGTTTGTTTCAGTAGTTTTTTGGATAGGAGCCTTAGGTTTTGGGATAAGTTGAAAAAATAGTGATCCTGTAGCCATTTTCTCAAAATGGCAGGAAAAGTACACAATATTTGCAGAAGGAATGAAAAAGCCATCAATTTTATTCCTGGGTATGATAGAACATATCGCTAGGCTCAATTTATAAAAATATATGTCAGGGTTACATTTTTCTCTCACACTGATAATTCAATTTTTAATAGCCATGTTTTCTGCAGAAAAAATTAAGGCTCAGAATATTTTATTAATTTTTAAGTGACTAAAAGAGACATTTAGAGTATTCATATTTTTTTCTGAAATTCTCATGCTTTCATTGATAAGGCTGTAAAATTTCCAAGAGATTAAATGATTTATGAGTGAGATGGATTTTTTTTTTTTTTTGGTAAGGAAGTGCAGGTTGCACAGAAGGCCTCATAAATGGTAAAAAACGAGAATTCACTGAAAGTTTGAGGGGCTGTAAAACTGAAACCAGGGGAGCTACATGGACAAATTTTTTTATATGGTTACTTACCACCATGGAGGGATTAAGCATACAGAGTTTAATCAAAATCTGAGAACATGGGTATCAAAACGATTTTTTTTTTCTGGCTGAATTGACATGAAATGACCCAGAAGAAAAAAACTTCATCAGAAAAATTCAAAATGTGGAAATCACAAAACATTCTTATCACCGCCACAACGGGCATTTCCGCAGATTCCAAATAAATTCGTCTGGTGAACAGAGATCTGGCAAACTTCCAGAAATGTGATGAAATCCAGAAAAAAGCACATTCTGACCAGAAGACAATATCCAGGAAACTCAGCAGGTATACAATTATGTCAAACTTTTAAAAATACTTTGATCACTTTTTAAATATTGGGTGCAACTCCACAATTTCAGTGATTACAGAAATACCATGTTGCATAATTTTCAAAGGAAAAAGGGGAAACAAGAGTTTTAAAATAATCTGACAGTCATGACAGGTTTCCAAAATTTTCATCAGATGAACATCTGTCCCCAGGACTGAAGAATGGCAGCCATGAATGATTTAGCCTATCAGGTAATAAATTTTTATTTTTAATTGCAACAGTTAGGTGCTGTATCCTGTATGTCTACCAATTAACAGAATACCCATTATCTATGTAGTGATGGCAGACTATCAATAGCCCATATTTCCGATAGTTTAGTTGAAGGTATTGATATCTATCAGTAACTACATATAGCTTTACGATGTCTTCAGGTGAACCACTCTTATTCAAAAATCTGTTTCTCAAAAACTCACCATTTCTTCATCTTCAAACTCTAGCCAATATGTGTGACATTAACATATTTGGGGAGGAAGGGGAGATCAAAAACAGCATTTTTGAGATTTTTAAAATCAAACATTTTGAAGATGGGTCACAACCCCCTCCCCATCTTAAAACTGTGTTTCATATCAAGTTAAAGCCCACAAAAAGTGCTTTAAAATAAGCCATAGATGAGCCCTGTAGCATCACTGCTTGGCAGGGTTGAGTTTCTGCCAGCAGAAACTAGTTTTTGCCGTACCGGTGGCAGAAGCTAGTTTTTGCCGTACCAGTGGCAGGCAGAAACTGGATATAACCGGTTTAAACCGGCAGAAAATGGCAACAACAGGCAGAAACTTACAAAAGTACTTAAACCATTTTTGTATCAATTAGTACATGAAATTTACAGTAAATCAGAGATGACAAATATTTTTATTACAATAATTTAGTATTATAGTAATCTGTAATAATTAATCACTTCAATAATTAAAATATATTACATCTATTTTTTAGACATGCTTGATCCTTGGCTATATATAAGAAGCAACATGATTGGTGGACTGGCTGTATGGAAGAACCTCATTGGCTTATGGCTCTGTCTCAAGTGCACCAACCAGATAAGCTGTATTAAAGCCAAAGAACCACAATTTTTGAACCACCAATCACAGCTTGTCTTACATATTTTAGAAGTGGTTCCATATTATTAGCAAGGGGAGCCATTTTGTCAAAAAGAAAGTTTGAATGTATTACAAGATATGTTACAATACAAGGTGGCACAGTCACGTAGATTGCTTGGAATCAATCATTCATAAAGAATCATCCATATTACTTACAAATACTTGAAAGGTCATGAAGACGATATAGATGACAAAAGTGCTGTTCAAGTCATAAATAATCGGATGATTAATAAATAAGTAAAACACTTGTTGCAACTTTTAAAAATTAATTGTGGCTGCCTGGGTAAGATCCAAAAAGAGGACTGTTCTATTGCAGATGCTTGTGAAATTTGGTTGACCCTAATGGATGATGATAATCTCATGAAAACTAATGAAAGCAAGTTTAAGAGTAGATTTAATCAGGCAATAACTCAACATCATATGCTAGCTTATATGCTTCATCCAAAGTACATGCGATTTAAATTGTCACATGAGCAGGAAGAAAGTACTAGGAAATTATTTTATGACATCAACCCAAATTTTGTGCCTTACATCATAGCTTTTCAAGCAAAATCAGCTCCTTTTCCTGAAACATATTACTCCAATGAAGTCTTAGAAAATGTCTCAGCTTCTACATGATGGTCTATTTTAAAGAAAACAACTGTAAATGAAGATTTCATAACTCTTGCTTGCACAATGATGATATTGCCTGCAAGTTCTGGTGGGCTTAAAAGAATATTTTAAGCTTTCATTTATTCACAAAAAATTAAGAAATTGCTTGGGTTTGGAAACAGAAGCAAAATTGGTCTTTTGCTATCAACTACTTCATGTAAAAGGTGCACTTGAATGGTGAATTTACTGTGATGTAACCTTTGAATAAATACTGTAAATATTGCAACTGAACTTGTTTTACTTTAAAATTCATTATATGCTATTTGTGGTACTTCAGTAAGTTTTTATTACGAAACATAATTGTTTTCTGGGTTTCTGCCAGTTATTGCCACCTTTATGGCACGAACTAGTTTCTGCCATGCCGGTTTTAACCACCTTGGCAGAAACTTGTCAACCATGCAGTGCTTGCACTTATTTTTTTTTATTTTTTTTTTTTGTGTGAATGGTATTCAGGTGAAATTTGGCATTTTTTGCCATTTTCAAAAATCAGAAATAAAAAAAATGCTGACCCAAAAAATCTAAAAATTGGGATTTTTTTTTTTTTTTTTTTTTTTTTTTTTTTGATTGGAGGTTTAACAACCACCATGAGCAACTCAAATGGGCTATAAGCAGTCGCCCGTCCCTAATTTAGGGTCACTGGTTCCAGGGAAGGGAGAGAACCAGTGCCGTAAGACAAACACAACATCCATGCCTGACCGGGATTCGAACCCGGACCCCTTACGGACGAATGATCAGAGGCCAACGCCTTAGACCACTGCGCCACCGGGGCGGCGGGATTTTATGTACACCATAGGTACAAACAATAAACCAAAGTCATTGAAATCTCAGGCATCAGACTCCTGGTTAATTTGACATGGACCCAATAGAGAAAATGGGGAGGGGGGTGTCCTTGGAAATACTTTCCTATGCAGAGATACAGGACATGTTAAATTGATAGTTTTGTACACTGAGAAGGTAAAGTTGCTATTCCAGTTAGTACTGTACATGCAAAATGATCAAGGAGAACAACACACCTATATTACAGCAAATGTTTGAAATGTGCTTCATGAGCAGCAACACATGCTGTCAAACATCAGCTGAGCAATTGCCATAAACATTCCTGAAGTATTCCTTATAATCATACAACCATCTGTGACTCTTTGGCAGAGAACCTGTTCATCAGATACCACTGTGGCATAAACATTAGGCTTTGGCTGTCCTCATACAAAGAAATGCAATGGATTCATAACAGCAGATCATGGTGGCCATACGCAATGGGCCCAATTTTACCTATCCAACAACTGGGATGGGCATGTTCGATATTCTTTTAACAGTTCGACAAAAACACTCTGGTACTAACTACATCATCCATGAACCATGTGTACTAAGCATGTTGCTAATGACATGTCTTTCAATAATGCTCGTAGTTTCTTCTCCAAGTAGTGCAGGTAGCACTGTTCATTAAGCATCGGTGGCAAGGACAATGAACCAAGTCTACAATGTTGAACTTATTATGAACCAAGTCTCCAATGTTGAACTTATTATGAACCAAGTCTCCAATGTTGTTTGCTATGAGCAAGAATGTTGCAATCTTGGTGACAGCAAGCATCGCAAATGTTGCAATCTCTGCTGATGCCAAGAATGCCTGATTTCATGCTGACTGTCCAGTGCTTAATGATACATATTGTGAAAGTTCACATTGCTATCTCAGATTAAGTGAAATTCATCTGAAAAATGCATATAATGGAGAAAACCAAGTTTGATGCATTTTTGCAAACGCCACTGACCAAGCCTACCTTAAAGGGCGGAGAAGTGTATTCACTGGTAAGAGGGCCTGTATATGTTGTACATGGTTTATTTTGTGGAATATTTTGAAATATATATACGTTGTAAATCATTTTATTTTGTGGAATATTTTGAAAGATTGCATTATTTTCATATTCACCTTCCTGGAAGAATGCATCCCTAACCCCAGTCAACAGAAGCCCATCACAATTTGCGAATACATCACTTATTTTACACCCATGGGGAACATTTTACTCCGTAGTGATGTCATAACCAAGGTACTAGCTGTCCACCTGCTATACTGAGTTGAACACAAGTTCTGCGCTATTTGATCAGCTTGTTGTTTTTTTATCGGAACTACACAACAATCTCCTAAACGACCTATTAACACAAACAATTATTTTACACATGCTCTTTCATATCATTACTTAAAAAACAAAAACAAAATTTCTAGCACTATTTATGGAGAACTTTTTCACATACTTTCAAAAACTTGAAAATTAACTTTTCTTTTTCCAAGGACTTTTCAAGATTTTCAAGGAGCATACAAACCACGCCCCCGAAAACTCTGAGCTCAGCACTAAATAATGCAGATTATTTATACACTGAAGTGCCGAAAGTCATCGGATACGTACCTAGTATAGTGTAGGACCTCCTCTAGCCTGGTAAAGTGCAGCAACTAGACATGGCATTGATTCCACAAGTGGCCAGAAGACTTCTTGAGAAATGAGCCATGACGTCTGAACAGCCACCCACAGTTCCCTGGTATTTGTAGGTGCAGGATCTTTGGTGCGAATGGACCATTCCACCACGTCCCACAAGTGTTTTATTGGGTTCATGTTGGGTGAACGTGGTCACACCATCCCTCGGAACTGTCCAGAATGCTCCTCGAACTAATTTAGGAAAACTTGGGCCCAATGACATGGTGCATAGCAGGGCTGTAGTGGAGGGTATACAGCGGTATACACCGTATACTCTGGTTTTTTTTTGTTTTTTGACAGAATAGTGTATACCTTCAACCTCCATATTATCAACAGAGCTTCAATTTCAAACAACATCGCTGCCAAGAGCTGAACATCTAATAAAAAGAACCATAAGAATTATAGAGCTTCGGGGGAAAAAAACTCATTTAGCATTAGCAGCAAATGAGGAATTATTGTTTAAAAATATCCCATTGATTCCTAACAACAAAATTGTATCTATTAACCAAACCAGTTTATTCAAAGCATGGCAGACAGGATGAAATCAAGACTGTGTTCAGATTCAAACAGTGAAAATGTACAACTTCTTAAAAATATTTCTTCATTAGAGCGAATAAATATTAAAACGACGACGTGTGCTGTATGAAGAACTAGAAACAATGTGAATCTGTAGACATTTTAATGTTGATGAAATGTCATTAATGAGAGAATATACTGAAGACGTCCAAGTTGTACTCTCTCAGAGACTGAGAGAATATACTGAAAACGTCCTAGTTGTACCAGAAAACTTAAAACCCCTCTTAAGAACGATTTCAACTCTACTTTGTTCGACAGCTGAATGCAAACGAAGATTCAGTTTAATGAACAACATTATAACCGATCTCAGAGCATCTTTGTTAATCTCAAATGAATCCAACCTGATGTTCATAAATTCAAATGGACCACCCATTGAACGATTTAATCCAAAAAAATATGTAAGATCTTGGTTGATGAATCATCGTTCAATAACTGATAGCAGGTCAAGAGTTTCTTCTGGAGAAGAACAGTGCTGTAAGGACTTATCTCATCAGGCTTTTTTTTTTTTTTTTTTTTTTTTTATTGGAGGTTTAACGACCGCTGTGAGCAACTCAATGGGCTATAAACAGTTCCCCGTCCCTAATTTAGGGTCACTGGTTCCAGGGAAGGGAGAGAGCCAGTGCCGTAAGACAACTGTCAACACAACATCCATGCCTCACTGGGATTCGAACTCTGACCTCTTTTGGATGAATGACCAGAGGCCATCGCTTAGACCACTGCGCCACCGGGGCAGCTCAGGCCTTATTGGATATATTTCAATAAAAATTAAAATAATCTTGTACATGCTCTTCAACATGTCATAATTGACAGGAGAGAGGAGAAGATAATTTATTCATATATCGGTTAGTGAGCTCATAGTCATATAATTGTTGAAAAGGCACGGTACCCTCCACCTTTTTTTTTTCTTTCTTTCTTTTTTTTTTTTTTTTTTTTTTGTATCCATGTAGTATAATATAACCTCTGATTTTTTAGGATTTCCACATAGTATACCCTCTGCTGATTTTACAACTACAGCACTGGTGCATAGTCCGCCTGGAAAATCCCATCGTTTTTGGGTTACAAGAAGTCCATGAAGGGCTGCAAATAGTCACCCAGTAGAGCAACAAAGCGATTACTGGTTAATGACGTGTTTATAAGGACCAGAGGACCCCAAACCATGCCACATAAAGGCACCTTACAGATGTATGGAACCACCACCAGCTTGCACAGTGCCTTGTTGACAGTTTGGGTCCATGGTCTCATGGGGTCTGTGCCACACTTGAACCCTGCCATCAGTTCGTAACAACTGGTAGCATGACCCATTGGACCATGCCACATGTTGCAGTCTTCCAGAGTCAAAACAGGAATAGAGTATGTAATTTCAATGATCCAAACAGAATATCAAATCAATGAAATGAACTGATTAAACTTGAGAGAAAAAAAAGGCTGATAAAAAAGGAGGGTGTCAGGGTTCGATTTCGACTGGTAGTTTGTAGCAAATTGCTAGCAAGCAAATGCATTTTGCTAGTGATAAAAAGTGGTTCTAGCAAAAATTGCTAGTGGAAAAATTTTGAATGTTCTAGTGTGAACTGTTAAGTGCCACCGCATTGCGCGTGTGGAATATTTTAGACACTTACAAAAAGGAACAACTGCTTTCTGGAAACGAATGTTTCTTGAAAAGTACAAACATTATAGAAACATTTTGGCACTAGTAGAAATATCCAGTATAAATTGATAACAAGGAACAGTACACCAATTAAGTAGTAAATAGTAACACTGTACTAGTGGTCCGATTATTGGCATAGAAAGTAGACATATTAGCTTTTTCAAGCTTTCGCACATCAACCAGATGGCTTTTTGAACTTATAATTTCGAATAGTGTTCTTGAATTTTGTGAATAAAGTTAAATAACATTTTTTTTAAATATCTGCATTTGAATTAAATTGTTAGAATTAATCTGTCAGGTCATGAAAAGTTAAGTTGTATCTAAATATTTGTATTCTTTTCAGCATTACAATGTGACAGTTACAGAGGTGAAATCAAATTTGTCATGATTGAGTAATGGAGGGAGATACGTAAGAGTTGTATAAAAATAAAATTTGTCATGATTGATTAATGGTGGGAGACACGTAAGAGTTGTATAAAAATAAAATTTGCCATGATCGAGTAATGGCGGGAGACACGTAAGAGTTGTATAAAAATAAAATTTGTCATGATTGAGTAATGGAGGGGGACACGTAAGAGTTGTATAAAAATAAAATTTGTCATAATTGAGTAATGGAGGGAGATACGTAAGAGTTGTATAAAAATAAAATTTGTCATGATTGAGTAATGGAGGGAGATACGTAAGAGTTGTATAAAAATAAAATTTGTCATGATTAAGTAATGGCGGGAGACACGTAGGAGTTGTATAAAAATAAAATTTGTCATGATTGAGTAATGGAGGGAGACACGTAAGAGTTGTATAAAAATAAAATTTGTCATGATTGAGTAATGGAGGGGGACACGTAAGAGTTGTATAAAAATAAAATTTGTCATGATTGATTAATGGAGGGAGATACGTAAGAGTTGTATAAAAATAAAATTTGTCATGATTAAGTAATGGCGAGAGACACGTAAGAGTTGTATAAAAATAAAATTTGTCATGATTGAGTAATGGAGGGAGACACGTAAGAGTTGTATAAAAATAAAATGTATCTGCATACACAACCATTGAAACATAAAACTTGATGCAAACCCGCAAAGTGCAAATCACAGTAACAATAGAATAAGATAATTTATAGAAAAATTAATAAAACTATGAATAATTATTAGAACATTACAGATTACAATCAGGACAAAATAAGTACATTACAATTGAATGTGCAGCAATGTGTGTGACATGGACTCTTATGGCAAAATATTAAAATACTGGATTTATGAACCTCATAAAGACAAGAGACTAGTTAAAGAAAGTTTTTATATCCAGAAAAACTGTTCCATTAAAGAACCTTTCAAAATTTGTAAATAGCATTTTCAACAACTTAATTAAAAATAGTAGACTAACAAAATACAGAAGACTAATTTAACAACTGGCAACTGCAAGAGAAACCTTGCAATGAAATTTAAATTCTTTCTGTGTAAATGAAACTTTTGATATAATTCCTATACATTGAGAACAGGCCTTGATAAAATCTGCTTGTAAAAACAAAAGAACTCCCAAGATGTGAAAAATAATTAAAAGTTCTTCAAGTTGAAATTGAATTA
This sequence comes from Macrothele yani, assembly GCA_039090855.1. Classification (NCBI taxonomy): domain Eukaryota; kingdom Metazoa; phylum Arthropoda; class Arachnida; order Araneae; family Macrothelidae; genus Macrothele; species Macrothele yani. Next base: position 131,472,618 of record CM077025.1, read on the forward strand.
AATATATTAACCTGAGTAAAGTTAAATATATTAACCTGCTACTATTGCTGTAAATAAAATTTTTATTATTTCTAATCTACAAGCAAAAACTATCTGCAAAATCTGCTAATAATTTGGAAAGCATCTGCATACAGTGTATGTCTTCGTTCTGCTACTCTGGGACACGTTAAAGTTTCTTTTGTATAATGTTAATAAACTTTGACTAGTAGATAATGCAATTTGCTAGTAAAAAAAAAAGGCCACTAGTAAGTGTTGCTACTGCTAAAAAAATGAAATCAAGGCCTGAAGGGAGTGAAGATTAATGTATAGGTAATAGTTAGCATGGTTAGCATATTAGTATTTTTTCCTAGTAGATAGTGGCAGGATAGTGATGATGTTGAGACTATCAGAATGACCAACTGCGGTGACTCAGGGGTTCACTTAGCTGGAGTCAGCCGAGTTGAGAGCTCTGGTCTTTCTGAAGATGACAGCAGAGCAAAATGAAAATGTTTGAAAGAGGCCATCTCCCAAGGAGAGTTGATATGAATGCTAGAAATTTTTAATGTACAGGTTTCTTTTAACTAACTTTTTAAGGTTTACAAAGATAGTTTGGTGGGTACTGTGTGCTGTTTGACTAAGGCCGAGTGCATGTATGTGTGGCGTGTTACTGTTGGAGTGAAAGTGGCGTGCTTGTACTTTGGAGTTTTGTGGTATATGTGCAGGAAATGTGAATTAAAAGTAGGACTTCCTGACATGATTATGAAAGCTAAGCATCCTACAGCATCCATATTTAAACAACTGTTGGTTCACCTTAAATAGTCTTATCACACACTGTAATACATGATTGTGTCACACATTTGCATTCAAGCCCAACGCTATGCAAATGATGTTCATTTCCATAGTGTCATGCCTACCAGACAGTCTGCACACAGGGAATGCAATTAGCCTTGAGCAACATTTCACACTATGACAATATGCTGTATCTCTGTAGAAAGTAGTTCTATGTTTAACGACTTTTTTTACCAAGGTTAGAATTAACCAATAAGTGATTTAGGCTCAAAATGGTGAGACAACAATACAGAAATTCAAAAAAGAAAAACAGAGTACAAACAGCTAACCAGCAACCTAATTGGAACCGTGACTTTCCCTCAACATCCAGATTGGGCACAGATACACGAGATTCCAGTGGCGTAACGACATAATGCATCCAACACGTTTTATGAAACCTGCAACAAACCAGTCGCTGATCGGAGCCTCACAGATACAGTTGAGTTTTCACACGCTGAGATCATGACAGCCTGAAGATGCACCTGCTTGGTTCGAAACGCATTGCTGATACAGGGATTTGACTCTGATCACATTTCTTCTTCATGAAATATTGGTGATAGAGTCCATTAATCTTTAAACATTTGTTGTTTTTCATTGATGTACTTTACTTTGGTTTTGCTTTTCCTCTTTTGCATGTTCAAAAGGATGTTTTCTGGTTTTGTCACAGTCCTAATTTTTGGTTCTGAATAGGAATTTCCTTCAACTTCAGTACGCTGTGAAACTCTGAGGTGACTTCAACTAATTTTTTTAAGCTTTTAAGTGATTTTAAGAGTTTTAAAATATTTTATACTTTGATTTGTGCACTGCTTATGTTTTCTGAGGCTTTTTTCTGGTTTTGACAACCCTGGTATGCTGCAAACTAAAAATATTTTTCTCATAGTTTCAACTACCTATGTAAAATCTGTGAATCCAATGGTTTCAGTCACTTAGGTTCTTCCTGGTTGACAATAAACTGATTACTTGCTGCAAGCTGACGTTTTTCATCGCATGGTTTCCAGATGGTTTATGAACGTTGATGTTTTATGAATCCGGGGTTTGGTACTACAAAGTGACATCTTCGACCTTGTGATAACCCTTTTTCAAGTACAGACTGGTTAATTCTTCCCATAATTCAGCAGCCAGTATTAATTCTGTGGACGTGTAATGAATCAGACATTTCGATAATCCAACAGAATTTCTTCAAATAATATTGAACTTTTGTGTGCTGCATTTTTCAAATATTCACTTGCAATATTTTTGCCGACTAGAGGGTCCATTAAGCAAGAATGACGAAACTGGACAATTATTCATCTATGAGGTAATTTATTTTATTTTATTTTTTTCTTCTCATTTGAAAATTTTAAACATGCCACCTATCGCCAGTGCTACAAGAAAAACGTGTAGAAAGTTTAATAATCTCGGCACTACGAAAATTAGTGCCGAAAAGTTAAGACTTTTTTACCATTAGAACTGGTGGTAGAATAATTTCCAAAAATGTGGCCAAACATTTAAAAAACACCCTATATATACAGAACACCTGCCATAAACAAGCACAATTGGTTCCACAGATCACTGTAAATCTCATCAACTGAATCTATTATTTTAATGAGGTATTAGGTAATTTGTTTGAGCTCACAAAATTTCCATTAAATTGCTGCAATTTTGGGGCTTCAAGCCATGACTCTTACATTAGCAAATAGTGAAAATTTTCCAAATGAGTGGCCTACATACTGATGCAGATGATGTTTTCAGCAATTATTTTTTTCCTAATCTTTTATTACAAGATTTTCATGTAGATGTTCAGTATCCCCCCGCCCCCTCACAAACAGGCCTGTTCTTGTTTTTTGTTTTGTTTATAAAGCTGTCAAGATATTTCAAGAATAGGGAAGTAGTACCAGTGTAAGTGGGGTCCCAGTGTGCTGGCTGATTACAGCTGAACACTCAAGATACATGTTTCACAAGCAAAATACACCAGTAAATCATTATTTGTTACATTTTAGGTAATTTGTTTACAGTTTATAGGCATACTAGCTAAATACCCATTCTTTGAACGTGATATTAAAATACAGTTGAAATACAGATGATATATATGATATAAAGTTGAAATGGCCGGACACTGCATATTTCTTCTCTCTTTTGAGAAACATGTCTGCCTGACTTATTCTGCCAGACGACATATTAGCAATTTTGTCCATAACTGTAAATTTAAAACTTCAAGCCTACATGAAACAAATCAAAATACGTCATTACTCTTACTTTCATTTGTTAAAATATTAATAGACAACAGAGCAAAATAATAATAGAAAACAGAACAAAATACGTAGTTACTTTCAGCATAAATGTAAAAAGAGCCTTGCTTATAAACAATTTCGTTCAAAACTGTACATTTAAAAGCTAGCAAGTCAGATGTTTTCTGAAGCATGATCAAAACTGTGTTGCCATCATTAATATCTCAAGGGGGAAACTTTTTTTTTTTTTCAAATTTCGATTACTATGAAAATCTACCCATGTATTTATATTTCTTAGTCACCTTACCACTTATATGACGTCACTATCGTGAAAACGAATATTGGTAATTTTATTTTGACTCAAAAAAGCTACTTATATGACGTCACCGTTGCTTCGGTGAAAACTAATGTTGCTAATTTGATTTTTACTCAAAAAACCTTGACATTCGACATGTCAAACGATAATATAAATATTTAAATGCAAAGCATATTATGATATAGTGTTTTTTACATGATTTTTAAGGTTTTTTGTTAAATAAATTCAGAACAAATATATACTGAGCTGGCCAATTCAAATCATTCAAAACTTAGAGCGGGACTTCAGTTGCTGGGCAACAATGGCTCGATCATTGCAAAACATCCTAGTGTTATCAAAGCTGGGTTATCGTAGGAAAAAATCCATTCTTAGTGCACCTCTATGTTGTAAAAGGAACATTCCTGCCAAATATGAAAGTTATAAGTTCGGTAGTTTCTGAGATTCGGTGATGAGTTAGTGAAGGCTTTCAGTTTTATATGTACACATATAAATATATGATTTACTCAAACTTAAACTGTACATCACTAAAAAAAACTTATGTGATAGAAAAAAAAACTAAAATTATATTTGAATTCAGCATAAAAACTAATATTAAAATCACATATTTCTTGTGGGTCAAACAAAGTATTTTTGTATACCAGTGTAATTTCAGAATCGGCAGTAATTTTAATACAAAAATACCCCCACTGAAGAGCACAACTTTCTCAATTTTCACTCCACTAGGAACAAAGCTGAGTACAGATTATGTACTAGCTGGCAAGGAAATCACCTGAAGTATGTATGGCAGACAGGTCAGTCAGCTGATGCACTCACAGCACCAAGTGCTCATTATGCTGCCATTAATAGAATATGTGATCGTAAATAAAACTAAAAGTCCTTCCAGGAGGTAACTTGTTAATTGAACCACTCACTAATTAAGGATCTACTGTATAATGAATAGGTATAAACAAAAAAAATATTCAACAAACACTCTCCTCCCCCCCCTTTGAATGATCAGAAAATATTCACTACAATTATGAATAAAAGTTATCACAAAAAAAATCAAGTGTATCACTAATCTAAAGAAGTATAAAAATTATAATTATAAACAAAACATGCCTGTGGAGGTTGTACAGCTTTCATCCAATAGCCAAGTGCTGCAGCACAGCAATGGGGGGGGGGGTATTAAAATGCATGGTTTGCAGTTATGCACTCCAAAAATGATAGAAAAGAGTAAATCTCTATCAAGGTGGAATTGTTTGAGAAATAAAAATTCAGAAAATCCGCATTTGTAAGTTCCATAGATACTGAAACCCAGTACATGAAATTATTGTTCATGGTGGCAGGGGCGTAACTAGGTATCTCTGCGCCCGGGGCAAACTGCAAGATATTGCGCCCTAATCTGCCTCTCTCGGTCTTTTTATCTTTCTCTTTATCTCTCTCACTCTCTCTCTATCTGTCTCTTTTTCTCTCGCTATTTCTCTTTCTGTCTCTCTCTCACACACACACATACCAAAAGAACAAAAAACAACAATGAAAATCTAAGATCTAAGCAGGCACAAGCTACAGACAAGAATTTTCAAGAAAAATAGGTTTAAAATAAAGACAGCAAAAAACAGATACAATTTCAAAAATATAACAGTACTACAAACTACAAAGACTTTCTAATGAAACTAGGTATAAAAATGCATTTCTAAGTTCTAATAAAACTAGGCGTAAAAAGGTACAACAAAATGTGACTGTTTTTACAGCTGTTCGCAACTGCTTCGAAGTTCGGACCTTCGGCACTGCATCAAGCGGACTGAATGTAACCTACAGTCGTGGCATGCAGCCACAATAAAAACTGAATAGCCTCCAGAGAATCTTAAAAAATGTGAATAAAGTCCTTATCTTGCGACGCACATATAAGTCCATCCAACTAAAGAAGTACTGAGGTAGAAGGGGACCATGGTCCTTCTGTTTGACAGACTATAGAACAACGCCTTCATTACTGAATATGAGCAAATAACTCTTGAACACTTTGAGGAGGAAATTCTAAATTTAATTGTGCCAAAAACTTGTGTAAAAGTTTCAGTTCCAATTGTAATCGCATTCCAAACAATGATTTCTGCGCCCTTTCTTGAGCTGTGTAAGGGGCAGCCGTCCCGTCTGCCCCGCCCTATTTACGGCTCTGATGGTGGTAACCATCTAAAAAGAACACTCCAGCTTTTTAGAGGGTCAACTGAGTCGATAGGATTTGCATTTGAAAATATAAACCAATAACCCTAAGAAACCCAATTGCTGAATGACTAAGAAGTAAGATGTGGTCTCATATACAAATGTATGAGATACAAACCACTACCCTCAATTCCTAAATATTAAAAATCAGCCATTCACTGAAATAATCAACCACACAACCTATCTACCTCAGCCACGCATGAGGAGCATTTACTCGCTACCCATGTTATACAGCATAGAAATTGTTAATCAGGTATGTAAACATTTTGCAACAGGGAGTGAGGGCTGAGTCATAAAAAGGGGACAGTGCCCAGCCTATGGATACATATCATTCTTTACTGTATCAAAAAATATATACGAGGGTTGTACTAAAAGTAATGCAAAAGTGGGTATAACTTTATTAACTAACAGAGGTTGTTCAAATTGCACATGCTGGTAGAGTAACTTTTAGTTACGTATAAAAGTTTTTAAGGCAAATATATTTCAGCCATTACTATGGCCTTCATCAGTGCGACTACGATTTGTTTCGTTGCCAGATTGGAAAGGTAAGTTTTGTAAAGATAACTCCGGGTGACGTGATGTAATGAGAGATTTCCAGATGTATGGAACGTAAATGGGGAGCTCAGAGTTGCGATTTTCGGAAAATAAAATTTCCAAACTTTCGCTAAACCTCAGAGCAAAACGATTTTGGAAGGAAGCCAACTTTTTTGTGTCGGACCAAAGTGGAGTAGCAGAAGTGTCAGCCATAGTAAGTTGAGACAAGGAAGAGGAAATTTCACATCAGATTTGTGTTATATATTTGCCTTAAAAACTTTCATACATAACTTAGCGTGTTCTCAACTACCATCTACTTAACTTGTTTGTTAGTTACGTGCATTGCCTGCCTCTTTTACGAAGAGTAACTCTTCTTCTATAGTAACCCTTCATATTCATTGCCGATAAATAACGGATTCCAAGCAGAAACAATGTGCTGTCACTGAGTTCTTGACAAAGGAAGGATGCAAGCTGTCTGACATCCACAGAAAGCTACAGAATGTTTACGGAGATGACATCATTGACAAGAGCAATGTGCACAGATGGATGAAGAAGTTTAACTTTTTAAATGCTGCACTATGTTAATTGTGAGTTTCAAACTTTTTGTGCAGTTTAAAAAGCTTATTACACCTATATATAACATATACATTTTGAAACTTTCTGGTAATTTTTTTTTTTTTATTGTTCCCATTTGGGAACATTGGCGTTTAGAGTTAATAATTTTGTTGCAATTTTATAGAAACTGATTTTTTTTCGTTACTTAGTACACTAAGGATCACTGATAATATTAGGGATTCTTAAAACTATAATTTTTGTTTTAATGGTTAGTTTTTGCACTTTTAATTTATGATAGTAATAACTGATTAGCTGTAACTTGCCACAGAGTAAGGTCACTTGCTATAGAGTACGGTTTTTCCTACTGAGATCGGATTCAGCATTCCTGGTTGTCCCGGAATGGACGCAAATTCTATGGGATTTAGATAGGGACCTTAGGTCAGCCTATCAAGCATGGACAGGAGTTAGAGCAGCTGCTCCACAAGCTGCTCTAACTCCTGTCCATGCTTCACAAACCCAGGCTGGACAGGTGTTGCAAAGTGGAAAGGAGGTACCCGGATTAGCTAAAACAGACAAGGACCTGTATCAAAGTATTGTCACAGCAGAGGCAGTGCAGCATTGGTCAGAATATATTGATAACTGGTGACCGTTAGGTTGAACATCACAATAATCAAAGGTTTTAGTCCTTGCTGGCAAAAACATCCCCACACCATCACAGAGCCTCCTCTAAACTTGAGTGTAGTGCCAATGCAGTCCACCTGACAGCATTCCCTGGACAAATGCCACATTCAAGTACCATCCAAACAAAAAAAAAGAGCAGTGCAAGTCATTCATCCATATGACCTTTCACTTTTCTGTTGTCCACAAATGGTGAGCGAGAGACACCACTGCAGTCACAGTCTGGAGTGATGTAGGTCTTGTGTGTAGCTGACCTAGCATGGTAATCTTCATCATCCGATCCCGATGGTTTGTTCTGGTGCAAATAGATGTTCCATGTGGCTTATTCAACACCACAAGGTTGGCCTGTGGAGAAAGATGTGCATGCTTTCACATTCTGCGGTAAGTTCCTCATGGCATGATCATTTAGTTTGTGCGGCCTATAAGATATGGCTTCGGTGTAGTGGCACCATCTGCTTTCCATTAATGAAGAACATCAACGACAGTGGATTTGGGGAATCCTAGGAGAGAGAAAATGCTACGCAATGATTTCTTACTTAAGGCAACCAACCTCCCTGACCCCTTTCAAAGTCCATCAGTTCAGCTCTGCGCTGCATAGTTGCTTTCAGTGCAGTCTGACAGGTGTGCTAACACTCCTGTTTACGTACATCTCCCAACACACCTTGTGTGTGCGTCTGGTACTGAAAATGCACTTTTGGAAGAAACAGCATAATTTTCAAGAGCAATATGCCATTATGTCTTAAAAGAAAAGTGTTTGATCAATGCATCCTTCCAGTGCTTACGTATGGTGCAGAGACGTGGACCTTAACTAAAAGAGACATACAAAGGCTGCAGACAACTCAAAGCAGCATGGAGAGGTGCATGCTTGGTATAACCAGGAGAGATAAGAAGAGGAACTCGTGGATCCGAAAAATGACGAGAGTGGAAGACATCTTGATCAGAGTTAAATCCCTGAAATGGCAATGGGCTGGACATACTGCCAGAAGGACAGACCATCGATGGACAGCCGAAATTTTAGATTGGATTCTAAGGGACAGAAAAAGACCCAGAAAAAGACCACATGGGAGATGGGTGGATGAAATTCGTAAATATGCGGGAGTGACATGGAGGAGACTGGCACAAGACAGACCGTTGTGGAGGAAACTTGGGGAGACCTTCGTCCAGCAGTGGATTGATAATGGTTGACAATGATGATGATGATGATGGAGGTGTCTGAATACTTTTGTTTACATAGTGTATTTGAAATAATGAATTGTATTTATTTATTTTGCTCCTTACTATACCATAGTTAAGTGCCCATGGTGGGACACAATGTTGATTGTCTTTTTTTGCACTCGAAACATTTGTTTCTGATATTTTTCTATCAAATTACAAAGCACCCTTATAAAGAGGGTACCAGATTGTGGGTATGAAATGCTAGAGAAGTATGTGGAGTGGGTCCTGTGGGTGCTGGGTGAGTTGAAAGGGGTGTTCTTTTTGATGAAGATTCATAGTGACTTTTTCACTTCCTCTGAAGTCCAAATGTGAAAATGCATTTTTATGAAGTTTACAATACAAGATCATGCTTGCCACCAAGGACATGCCAGTTCCACCATCACTTTCTGCTGCATAGTTTTCAACAATAACTACCGAGAAGACAATAGAGATTAACACTTTCCATATCTTCACTATATATCTCTGAATAAGGTAATGCTATAGGACGTCAATCTTAGTTTTCTTGGCCTTTGAAAATAGTTTGACTATTCTGATGGATTCGTGTGAAGAGTAATTTGATGTAACTGTAACAATGACATTGCCAGTACTGGTGCTTACATAACCATCCTGCCCATCATCACAGATTTTGTGGTGTTACCAAATACTAAGTGTCAAAGTTCAGTTACATGGGCTTTGGAGCAAGAGCTAAAAGGAACTGTGTATCAATCACAGACACTCTCAACCATAAACATGCCATTGTGTGTAGCTGCTGAAAAGCTTAGAAAGTAATTTGAACTTTTTGACGAAAAATGCTTCACACCACCTGCCAATGTTCCCTTTGGGAACATCGAAAAAAAAAAGACACTGGTTCTCACTAATGAATTAAGAACTGTAAAAAATTATGTGATTGCAGCATAAACTCAACCCTTCTGCATGTCTCCAGTGAATATAAAAGAATTTCAATGCGTTTTATGGATTGAAATTATGAAGTGTTCATAACAGGTATAAAAATAAGAAAAACAGCAGTGTTACAAAATTTTCATATTTTTATTTTTTGAGTGGAGGGCAAAATAAAAATAGCTAAAAACATATGAAGGATATTCAGCAATTTAAAGAAAAATTTCATTATTGAATGCTTCCGATATTTTTTTATTTTAATTGAAAAGTTCATGTTCCCAAATGGGAACATTGGCGGGTAAAAGGTTAAAGAAGCGGAAACCAACATTCAAGACAAACCACGCAGTGAAAGACTATCATCTGAGATCCCCGACATGAATCGTCAGTGGGTAGATGCATCAATTCACGTGGAGAGACGAGTCACAATCTTGAGCTTGCTGCACAACTGGACTGTGGTCACAATGCCACACAGAAGATGGTGGAAGACTTACAATATCGGAAAGTGCGTGCAAAGTAGGTACCTCAGCAGTTGACACCCGATTTGGAAGAGAGAAGGGTGGAAGTCGCTCTGATCTGCTGAAAGTGTCTGAAGCCAATGAAGACAATTTTTTTCCCTGATCAGGTGGCAGGGGATGAAATGGTGGCATATCTTTACGATTCGGAAACGAAGAATCAATCCATGGAATGGCGTCACACCTCTTCATCAAAGCCTAAGAAGTTCAAGAGCCAGCGATCAGCACAGAAACTCATGGTGACTGTTTTTAGGGATGACAGGGGTGTCATTCTCCTTGATTTTCTGGAACATGGCCATACCGCGACCAGTACATTGAGACACTCAAGAAGCTTTGTCTGAAAACGATCCACATTTACCATGACAATGCGAGACCACACACATCTTTGGCAACAAATCAGGCTGGTCGGTGGTCCCCCATCCACCATACAGCGCAGATCTGACACCCTCAGACTTCTACCAATTCAGTCCAATGAAAGACAGTCTCCAGGGACAACAATTTGATGACACAGACGAGGTGAACATGGGCATACTGATAGCCCCCCGCAGTGGGGGGGGGCTCGCAGTCGCAGGTAATAGGGCCTCTAGTCTCAGAAGGATTTTTCAAAAATTTTATGGAAACTTCATATTAAATAGCTTAAAAAAAAAAAGCCAAGAATTTCTAACAGCAGCTTTGAATGAAGTATTGGATTGTCGGAAAAGTCATGACGTATTTTGGCACCCGATGGCAGTTGGGCGGTTTTGGAAGTTCTAGAGGCATGCACAGCTCTGTTATCGCTATGGCATTCGACAGGTGCCAGTTTTAGCTGCAGTCTAAAAGGAATAGTGAGCGATTTGGTTGATTTGTGGAGATTTGACATCAAGGTGAAGATGGAAGACCAAATTGTGCACTTTTGCCATATTTTACTGTTTTACTTCCGTAAAAGGAAGAGCGAATATCAAGCTTGTGAAAAGTTGCGTAAAGTGTACTGTGATAATGCTCTACAAGAATGTCAGTGCCAGCGGTGGTTCGCAAAATTCCATGCTGGTGCTTTTGACCTCAACGATGCTTCTCGGTCCGGGAGGCCAACCGAGGTTGATGACGACCAAATCAAGGCATTGATCAAGTCAAACCCACGTTACACGACACGAGAGATTGCAGACACATTGCACATCCATCATTCAAGCGTTCACGACTACCTGAAGAAGACTCTGGGATACCTAAGCAAGCTCGATGTGTGGGTTCCTTATGAACTCAAAGAAGCTTAATTGACAGCGCGTATAAACATCTGCGATATGCTCATTAAACATGAGGAAAACAATCCTTTGTTGAAGCGACTCATAACTGGTTACGAAAGGTGGATTGTGTACAACAATGTGCTGCGCAAACAGTCTTGGTCCCGCCGTGCTGCTTCGCCTCAAACAAACGACATCCAAAACAGACATTCATCAGCGGAAGGTTCTGGTCTCAGTATGGTGGAATTTTAAAGGTGTCGTGTTTTTCTCCTACCACGAAACCTAACAATCAATTTGAATGTGTACTGTTGGCAATTGGCCAGTTTGAACGAATCCATCATCCAGAAACGCCCAGAGCTCGTTCATCGTAAAGGTGTTGTGTTCCATCACGACAATGCGAGACCACACACAAGTTTCATCACCCGCCAAAAATTATTGGAGCTTGAGTGGGATGTGTTGCCACACCCAGCATACTCGCCTCAACTTGCGCCATCCGACTTCCACTTGTTTCGTTCTCTTCAACAGTCCTTGCGTGGTATAACGTTCAATTCAGATGAGGCTGTAAATCAGCACCTTGTACAGTTTTTTGCCACGAAAGACAGGTCATTTTATGAACGAGGCATTCTGCAGCTTACTGAAAGATGGCAAAAGGTTATCGAACAAACCAGGCATTATATCATTATATCATTATATCATATATATAAACAAAGGGGTGCCTATGGGGTCTTCGATGTCGGCGGTTCTTGCTGAAGCGGTCCTCCGACCTCTCGAAAATGAACTCTTGCAATCGTCGGCCACAGTTCCTAAAATATGGTTAAGGTACGCTGACGACATTTTCTTTGTTTGGCAGCATGGACAAGCCAGCCTAAGTGATTTTCTCGCCAGAATGAATGATGCGCACCCAGATATTAAATTCACAGCAGATTATGAGTCCGAAGGTGCATTACCTTTTCTGGATGTACTAGTAAGAAGATTACCCTCTGGTGCTCTTAGCACAGAGGTCTACTACAAACCTACCCACGTGGACAACCCCATACTCCCTGACTCAGCAGGCCCGGCCGCACGCAAATATGCCCTTTTTTAAGTACAGAGCAAAGCGAGCTTTCGAACTCTCATCTAACAAAGCCAAATGCGAGGAGGAGATCCGTAGCATTAGAAACCTAGCGGCTGCAGCGGGATACGACATGATCGCAATCGACCAAATAGTCAGAAAGGCTGCAAAAACTGCTCTCCCACAGCCTCGTGCCAACTCCACGGCACAGCCAGCCCGGTTCGTGGGTTCGGTTCCCTACGTTCCTAGGCTAACGTACTTCCTGAAGAATGCTCTCCGAAGGCTAGGTTATGATATCGGCGTGACAGCTCCTAGACCTTTGTCAGATATCCTCTCAGCAGACCAACGCGCATCACATTCTACGCTCACTGAAGCCGGAGTCTATGCTATTCCTTTGGATTATCCTGACGCATCCGTTAAGTCCTACATCGGGATGACAAAAAGATCCTTCCAGATCCGTTTTTCTGAACACCAAAGGGACATTAAGGCCGGAAAGCTTACGACGGCACTAGCCCGTGATGTTGCATCTGAAAGGGCAGTTCCCAGATAGGGAGATTTTAAGAAACTAGCACCGTACGTCAGCGCAAGAGCTACTGCGCTTCGCGAAACCATCGAGATCATCACGCGACGGAATGTGTGTAACAAAGATGTAACCACGAGCCTTCCTTTCATATGGCACCGGCTCCTAGAAGTTACACGTGACGACCCGGCCCTGGGATCAAACAACCCGTGACATCGTGCAAGTGTTTTACTTATTTTGAATTTAATTATATTCTCAGAAATACATTTGTTCCAGTTGCTTCTGCGATCTTTAACTACTAAATGCCTGATGAAGCTACCCGGAGGTAGTGAAAGCTAGCATCTTTTGTTTCCCTTATTTTCTACGCCTAATAAACGGAGTTCACTTTTTATTTTTATTGTCTTTCACATTATATCATTGATTTATCTTTCTTTCTATCAGTAAATGACCTATGCAAAACATGTCATGACTAAAAATATGTCATGACTTTTCCAACAAACCAATATTAAAAAGAAAATTTTTGGTACTTTTTTTTTCAGTAAATAAGTAAAATCTTCAAGAAATCATTTTCGCTTTAGTTTATAAAAACTGGGTAATGAGAAAGCAGCTATTCCAGATGACTTGAGGCCCATTTTCAGAGCATAGCAATAATTGTTATGCATGTATATTAATAACAGAAAGTGAATGAAGTATCAGTTCAATACATAAAATTTTTATATTAGTGAGAAATAAGGCTTCATACCTAGGTATATTACACTCATTTGCACATAACTATGTATCCTTCAAAATATAATAAGCTAAAAGGTATTCATGGGAACGAAAAAACAGACCCATGTTCTTTTATTTTTTGACACTCAAAAGACTGTGCAAAACACTGTGACATTATGCTAAGTGTGTTTTTTTATATTCAAGAGCAAATAATTTAAGCAATTTTACTCTTTTTGTGCCACAATTCTTGTTACTTTTTATTTGCTAACTTATGCTCTGCATTTTCGTATAAATCGAAAAGGCCATTAGATACTATCATACAGCAGTTATGTGCTTTGTCTGTGTGGGTGTGATCGTGAGGCATTTCAAAGAGGCTGGCCTTAGCTCTCTAAAAGAATAAAAATCGCATATGATTAACTTTGGCATAAGTGCTTAGTAATACTTTGAATCGGTATAGAATTAGAGCAAATCGTTTTTATTACAAGTACATTTGTGTTACATGCAATAAATTTTAACATTTTGGTTTTACGAAAAATACCTATAGGTTCCAAAGAATTTGAATTATTAAATCCCTCATAAGGCCTAGTCAATAACATGGAATTCTAAAATTCCAATATTTGATTGCAAATAGTTTTTCACAAACGAGCCTTGGAGTTATTTTTGCCCCCCCCCCCCTAGGTACCCCACGGGAGGTGAAAGTGACTGTGAAAAAGTGGGTACAACAGTCCACACCTGAATTTCTTCAGATGATTCAGAATTAGAAAGTTGGGTTCAAGGATGGCTAGCACAAATGCATCACTTGTGATGGAGACCATGTTGAGTAGTGTCTTTGCATGGAGAGTTACTCTACCAGTACGTGCGATTTGGACAACCTCTGTCAGTTAATATAAAAGTTATGCCCACTTTTGCATTACTTTCGGTACAACCCTTGTATACATGTACGGATTAAAATTAAATTTACTTGGTATTCAATCATTTACACAAGACCTGTAACTAGAGTTAACTACTTTTATAACATCTTGTGGTTTTCCTTTTCTGCACTGAGATATAATACGCTATCGTCTTCGCATTGCAACAATCTTGATGCAATAGAAAAACAAAACAAAATGTTGACAAAAAAAAAAAAAACGTAAAAAAATCCAAGGAGAAAATAATGATTCTTGTGTAAAAATGTTAACTGGATCAGGGGTAACTTAAATCTGGTATAATTTTTATTTGGTAAAAGCACTACAAAACCACTTCAGTAAGATAGTTGTAAAAACAATTACGTCTGATACTTTGCAGAAATCACAAGAGTAATATCACAAATAATTTCTTTGAATTGCAAAATAAACCAAAACTCATGCCATGTACTCACACTGCAAACTGCCTAAAATAATAAAAAGGGAAACAGTTCGTCCCAACTTGAAAGAGAATTGGAACAATGTTGACACAAAGAGTACAAGCTTAAAAGGTACGGCGTACTTATTTAATATCATTTTATCATGGCGCTAAAACTTCCTCACACTTCAAAATGCTTACAACAAAATTTAGATAAATTGGTTTGGTATTCATTGATGCTACCAGTACTGAGAAAAGAAAAGAAATTAACTTCATACCAGAGACCTATGAAGTGACAGAAAACGAATATGTGAAATGTGAATATGCTGAACTAAAACGGCTAAAACTACTAAAATGTAAATTGCTAGGAACTGCTATTTCGAAACTATCGCGTGCATGAAACGGACTGTTGGTGGTTGTCGATGACGATACGATAAAAACAATCAATAGATACGGAACCCAGGCTTCTTCGTGTACTATCCAGAAAAGAAAGAAAGAAATGGGAAATTTTTTTTGGATTTCAATGGAAATTAAAAGAAATTTCGTTGGTAATTGATGACAGTAATAAAACAACTATAGAAATTTTACTCCAACATCAACAGACAATTTTAGGGAATTACAAAATGGGAAATTCAATGACATCATCAGGCTTGTAAAATATGTTCGATGATTGGCAACAGTTGTGTCAACATAAACGTAAACATTTGGTTTTTAAATGTGGTGATTTTGTGACTTTACTCTTGGTTGGTCGCCTTTATTTCAAAAACATCGTTGTGTTAGGTATTAAATGTATTAACAGGATTCACATATTCACCTCTACCATGTGGAAAAGAGGAAATGATTTCCGTATACGGAATAATATACGAAAAGGGTCCGGCCTTCAGTTACCAATGTTGACCTGGTTTCCATCTGGCCTTTGGGCAGGTTTTGTACCAGTTCCTGAAAGGTAATTTCCAATGCAATTGGTCATGTTTTTTGTTCCAGAAATTAATCATGTAACATTTTTGCGGCATATAATGTTAACTAGCATCATATCGTTTCATTAAAAATGACGTTTCTCAAATTGCTCATTAAAATTACAAATGCCGCCCCGGTGGCGCAGTAGTCCAAGCGATGGCCTCTGATCATTCGTCCGAAAGGGGTCCGGGTTCGAATCCCGGTGAGGCATGGATGTTGTGTTTGTCTTACGGCACTGGCTCTCTCCCTTCCCTGGAACCAGTGACCCTAAATTAGGGATGGGCGACTGCTTATAGCCCATTGAGTTGCTCACGGTGGTCGTTAAACCTTCAATCAAAAAAAAAAAAAAAAAAAAAAATTACAAATATGAGACTCCTGTTGGAAAGTATCTTTATACTTTTCTTCTACTGTAATAAGAAAAGAACAAAGCATATATGATTTAAGTTAAATAATTGACAGGGAAAAATTGAAACAACAGTGTTGGGAACATTCCTTTGCCAGGAAACGAATCAGAAAAACGTCTGGGCACCTTACAGACTGTCCTGGCCATACCAAAAATGGCCGCCCCGGTGGCGCAGTGGTCTAAGACGTTGGCCTCTGATCATTCGTCCGTAAGGGGTCCGGGTTCGAATCCCGGTCAGGCATGGATGTTGTGTTTGTCTTACGGCACTGGCTCTCTCCCTTCCCTGGAACCAGTGACCCTAAATTAGGGACGGGCGACTGCTTATAGCCCATTGAGTTGCTCACGGTGGTCGTTAAACCTCCAATCAAAGAAAAAAAAATCCCAGAAATCATTTAAGCATACTTTTTTTCTAATTTGTAACAATTATTTTTAATACTTATTGTTAGATGCACCAGCTGTGAAGTTTTTATTTCTTGAAATGTCGATAAATTCCGCATATATATACATCATCATCATTGTCAACCATTATCAATCCACTGCTAGACGAAGGTCTCCCCAAGTTTCCTCCACAACGGTTTATCTTGTGCCAATCTCCTCCATGTCACTCCCGCATACTTTCGAATTTCACCCGCCCATTTCCCATGTGGCCTTCTTCAGGGTCTTTTCCTGTCCCTTGGAATCCAATCTAAAATTTCGGCTGTCCATCGATGGTCTGTCCTTCTGGCAGTATGTCCAGCTCATTGCCATTTCAGGGATTTAACTCTGATCATGATGTCTTCCACTCTTGTCATTTTTCGGATCCACGAGTTCCTCTTCTTATCTCTCCTGGTTACACCAAGCATGCACCTCTCCATGCTACTTTGAATTATCTGCAGCCTTTGTATGTCTCTTTTAGTTAAGGTCCACATCTCTGCACCATACGTAAGCACTGGAAGGATGCATTGATCAAACACTTTTCTTTTAAGACATAATGGCATATTGCTCTTGAAAATTATGCTGTTTCTTCTAAAAGCTCTCCAGGCAAGTTTTGTACGCCGCTTAATTTCTTCATCAATGTGACCCTCACTTGATATCTGCTGTCCAAGATAAACGTACGTGTCTGTGATCTCTAGCTTTTCTCCATCAATCGATAAATCTTCATTTCTTGTAAAAGCATTGACCACCACTTTTGTCTTCTGAAAGTTCATTTTTAATCCCACTTCCTTACTCTTGTCAGCAAGTTCATGGATCATACTCTGCAGCTCATATATATATATATATGGAAGGGGAATGTAAGGTCAGATGACGCGTAACATCACAGCCTCTCCTTGACAAATGTCAACCCCGCCTTCTCGTGGTGCATCCTGTTCCCACTAAAGGGGCTCTGACGACCGCCAATAGCGGTATAACTGTACCATCAAGATTAGAGGAAAAGCTATCCCACACTCACCAACTCGCTTGGCCAGCGTGGTGAGTTATGGCCAAACCCCACCAAAATGACTCCACAACTTAAATCTTGGCCCTCAGTCTCCGGCAGCTGGAATGTACCTGGCCAAAGCAGCGGCCAGTGCGACATGAAGGCAGAGAGTGCTAAGAATCCCTGGAGGACCGGACTAGGCTGTCATCTGATGCTGACCTTGGCTACATATAATGGACACTCCCTATCTTCTGATTCAAGGCATCTTGAATTGGAAGAGGAACTACAAAGGATCAAGTGGGACATCGTCAGGCTAAGTGAGGTAAGAAGAAAAGGAGAAGATCTCATTGAACTGAAAACTGGACATCTCTTCTACTATCGTGGGACAGATACTGGGAAAACTAGTGGTGTTGGATTTATAATAAACAAGAAACTTAAGGATAAAGTTGTAGAAGTTGAAAGTTCCTCTGACAGAGCTGCACGACTCGTTATCCAACTCTCGAGAAGATACAAGGCTCAGATTATTCAAACTTGTGCACCCACCACAAGTCATCCTGAAGAAGAAATTGAAGAATTTTATGAGGAAATTCGTCATCTAAATAATAAAGGTAAGCAGCACTTGAAGATAATTATGGGAGATTTCAATGCAAAAATAGGGCAACGGCAACAGAATGAAACTTCAGTAGGTAAATTCGGTCACGGCAACAGAAACCAGCGTGGAAATACTCTCGTTGAGTTTGCAGAGGCAGAAGGGTTTTTCATCTTGAACTCCTTTTTCAAGAAAAAGCCACACAGGAAATGGACATGGAGACATCCAAATGGGACAAGTGAAATTGATTTTATTATGTGTAACAAAAAATTCATCATAGAAGACTGCAGTGTGCTAAACAAGCTCAACACAGGCAGTGACCATAGATTGGTGAGATGCAAGATGCACCTCAACACTAAACTCGAACGTGGCAAGCTCATAAGACAAACAAAATCTATTGACCTAACCAACCTTAAAAAACACCATAATACCTTCAAGTTGGGACGGAAGAACAGATTCTCTGCTTTAGAAGGCCTAACATTGGAAGAAGTGGATATTTCTGAAGTTAACAGAAAAGTAACCAAAGCTCTTATGGAAACAGCAACAAAATTAGCTGGGGCCAAGAACAAGTTGCATGTGAACAAATTATCAGGAAAAACCAAAATGTTGATGCAAAAAAGAAGAAAGATGAGGACAACTAAAGAAGATGTGACTTCCAAAGTGGAATATATAGAGCTATGCTAGACGGTACGAAAAAGTATCACTGAAGACGTAAGGAAATTCAACTGTGAACTAGTGAGGAAAGCAATTGAAAACAACAAAAGCCTAAAGATAGCAAAGGGACATCTCAGTAAGGGAAGAAAACAGATTATGCCACTGAGAAAAGAAGATGGTTCTGTAACAAGAAATAGAGGCAAAATTTTGACAAGAGTGAAAGATTTCTACTCCAAATTATATGAAAGGGATGATACATGTACTCCAGACATCATGAAAGGTACCAGAGTTCTTCCAGTCCTTCCCGCAGAAGTTGCACATGCAATTAAGAACATGAAGCTGGGAAAAGCTCCAGGAGAAGATGGAATTACTGTAGACATACAAGAAGCAAGTGGAGAAATCGAAACAGTACTAGCCCAAATTTTAGCTCGATGCCTTAATGAAGGGAAGATTCCTGAGGATTGGAACAATGCTACAATGATCCTGCTACATAAAAAAGGTGACATTCAGGATCTCAGGAACTACAGACCGATCAGCCTCCTATCAGTGGTTTATAAAATCTTCACTAAAGTTATTTCACACCGCTTGAAGGTAACACTGGACATGGCTCAACCGAGAGAACAAGCTGGATTCAGGAGTGGCTACAGCACAATAGATCATATCCACGTACTGAAAGAACTAATTGAAAGAGCGAGGGAATATGAACTTCCATTATGCATGGCTTTCATCGATTATGAAAAAGCCTTTGATTCGGTGAAACCATCAGCAGTTACAATGGCTCTGAAATCCTGTGGTATTGAAGATGCATACATTAATATTATTAATAACATCTATGAAAATGCAAGTGCAAAGATTCGGCTGTTTGAAAAAACAACACACATAAAAATTGGAAAGGAAGTGAGGCAAGGTGACACCATATCTCCCAAGCTCTTTAATGCCAGATTGGAAAATGTCTTTCAATCACTGAACTGGGAAAACAAAGGGATAAAGTTTAATGGAGATTATCTAACCCACCTTCGTTTTGCTGATGACATAAGTCATTTTTGCAAATACCCCATCAGAACTGCAGAGTATGATCCAGGAACTTGCTGACAAGAGTAAAGAAGTGGGATTAAAAATGAACTTTCAGAAGACAAACGTGATGTTCAATGCTTTTACAAGAAATGAAGATTTATCGATTGATGGAGAAAAGCTGGAGATAACTGACACATACGTTTATCTTGGACAGCAGATATCAAGTGAGGGTTACATTGATGAAGAAATTAATCGGCATACAAAACTTGCCTGGAGAGCTTTTGAAAGAAACAGCATAATTTTCAAGAGCAATATGCCATTATGTCTTAAAAGAAAAGTGTTTGATCAATGCATCCTTCCAGTGCTTACGTATGGTGCAGAGATGTGGACCTTAACTAAAAGAGACAAACAAAGACTGCAGACCACTCAAAGAAGCATGGAGAGGTGCATGCTTGGTGTAACCAGGAGAGATAAGAAGAGAAACTCGTGGATCCGAAAAATGACAAGAGTGGAAGACATCATGATCAGAGTTAAATCCCTGAAATGGCAATAGGCTGGACATACTGCCAGAAGGACAGACCATCGATGGACAGCCGAAATTTTAGATTGGATTCCAAGGGACAGGAAAAGACCCAGAAGACGACCACCTGGGAGATGGGTGGATGAAATTCAAAAGCATGCAGGAGTGACATGGAGGAGACTGGCGCAAGACAGACCGTTGTGGAGGAAGCTTGGGGAGACCTTCGTCCAGCAGTGGATTGATAATGGTTGACAATGATGATCATATAGAAGGGATGTAAGGTCAGGTGATTCGTAACATCACAGCCTCTCCTTGACAAATGTCAACCCCGCCTTCTCGTGGTGCATCCTGTTCCCACTAAAGAGACTCTAACGACCACCAATAGCGGTATAACTATACAATCGGAATTAGAGGAAATGCTATCCCACACTCGCCAACCCGCTTGCCCAGCGTGGTGAGTTATGGCCAAACCCCTCCAAAATGACTCCACAACTTAAATCTTGGCCCTCAGTCTCCGGCATCTGGAATGTACCTGGCCAAGGCAGCGGCCAGTGCGACAAGAAGGCAGAGGGTGCTAAGAATCCCCGAAGGACCGGACTAGGCTGCCATCTGATGATGACCTTGGCTACATATAATGGACGCACCCTATCTTCTGATTCAAGGCTTCTTGAATTGGAAGAGGAACTACAAAGGATCAAGTGGGACATCGTCGGGCTAAGTGAGGTAAGAAGAAAAGGAGAAGATCTCATTGAACTGAAAAGTGGACATCTCTTCTACTATCGTGGGACAGATACTGGCAGAACTAGTGGTGTTCGATTTATAATAAACAAGAAACTTAAGGATAAAGTTGTAGAAGTTGAAAGTTCCTCTGACAGAGCTGCACGACTCATTATCCAACTCTCGAGAAGATACAAGGCTCAGATTATTCAAAATTATGCACCCACCACAAGTCATCCTGAAGAAGAAATTGAAGAATTTTATGAGGAAATTCGTCATCTAAATAATAAAGGTAAGCAGCACTTGAAGATAATTATGGGATATTTCAATGCAAAAATAAGGGCAACGGCAACAGAATGAAACTTCAGTAGGTAAATTCGGTCACGGCAACAGAAATCAGGGTGGAAATACTCTCGTTGAGTTTGCAGAGGCAGAAGGGTTTTTCATCTTGAACTCCTTTTTCAAGAAAAAGCCACACAGGAATTGGACATGGAGACATCCAAATGGGACGACAAGTGAAATTGATTTTATTATGAGTGACAAAAAATTTGTCATAGAAGACTGCAGTGTGCTAAACAAGTTCAACACAGGTAGTGACCATAGATTGGTGAGATGGAAGATGCACCTCAACACTGAACTCGAAC
This sequence comes from Macrothele yani, assembly GCA_039090855.1. Classification (NCBI taxonomy): domain Eukaryota; kingdom Metazoa; phylum Arthropoda; class Arachnida; order Araneae; family Macrothelidae; genus Macrothele; species Macrothele yani. The sequence goes on from CM077025.1 coordinate 131,494,221, forward strand.
GTGGCAAGCTCATAAGACAAACAAAATGTATTGACATAACCAACCTTAAAAACACCATAATACCTTCAAGTTGGAACTGAAGAACAGATTCTCTGCGTTAGAAGGCCTAACATCGGAAGAAGTGGATATTTCTGAAGTTAACAGAAAAGTAACCAAAGCTCTTATGGAAACAGCAACAAAATTAGCTGGGGCCAAGAACAAGTTGCATGTGAACAAGTTATCAGCAAAAACCAAAATGTTGATGCAAAAAAGAAGAGAGATGAGGGCAACTAAAGAAGATGTGACTTCCAAAGTGGAATACATAGAGCTATGCTAGACGGTACGAAAAAGTATCACTGAAGACGTAAGGAAATTCAACTGTGAACTAGTGAGGAAAGCAATTGAAAACAACAAAAGCCTAAAGATAGCAAAGGGACATCTCAGTAAGGGAAGAAAACAGATTATGCCACTGAGAAAAGAAGATGGTTCTGTAACAAGAAATAGAGGCAAAATTTTGACAAGAGTGAAAGATTTATACTCCAAATTATAAGAAAGACACGTACGTTTATCTTGGACAGCAGATATCAAGTGAGGGTCACATTGATGAAGAAATTAATCGGCGTACAAAACTTGCCTGGAGAGCATTTGGAAGAAACAGCATAGTTTTCAAGAGCAATATGCCATGATGTCTTAAAAGAAAAGTGTTTGATCAATGCATCCTTTCAGTGCTTACATATGGTGCAGAGACGTGGACCTTAAATAAAAGAGACATACAAAGGCTGCAGACAACTCAAAGTAGCATAGAGAGGTGCATGCTTGGTCTAACCAGGAAAGATAAGAAGAGGAACTCATAGATCCGAAAAATGACAAGAGTGGAAGACATCATGATCAGAGTTAAATCCCTGAAATGGCAATGGGCTGGACATACTGCCAGAAGGACAGATCATCGATGGATAGCCGAAATTTTAGATTGGATTCCAAGGGACAGAAAAAGACCCAGAAGAAGACCACACGGGAGATGGGTGGATGAAATTCGAAAGTATGCAGGAGTGACATGGCGGAGACTGGCACAAGACAGACCGTTGTGGAGGAAACTTGGGGAGACCTTCGTCCTGCAGTGGACTGATAATGGTTGACAATGATGATGATATATATGGAATATTTACATGCAACTTATTCTTTTTTACAAACTACTCATAACTTGTGCCTTTTATCTGTTCATACATTTTGTATCACTTTCTAAACAAATGCATTTCAAATAGGCACTCCCATGGGGAGTTTTTTATTCTGTTTCATAGCAGAAATACATTTTTGTATGTTAGTGTATAAGCACATAATCAGTTTTTATTGATATGAATGTAGCTCAGAACCCTGACATTTTCATTTTAAATCCACATTACAGAAACGGTAGTTCACTGACCAGAATCTGACACTGGTAACCACAGTTGCATCAAGCAATTAAAAATGTTGTTTTGTGTAATTTCCTTATCTGTGGCTTAAAAGTCTTGCAAAATTATCACTTTCCGGACTTGTAATTTTGTCTTTACACAAATGAAGTTAAGGTTCTTGTAGTAGGGGAATGACTTGACTGCATCTACTCTCAAACTGCATAATTCCTGAGTTAATTATGAGCAGTATTGCATGATGCTGTGGACTGCTGTATATTTTGGACTTAAGATGAACATCTGTTGCAGACAGAACATAATCATCAGTTGTTTTGGGCAGTAATAATGCACTGATACCATATGTAAAAGAATTTAAGCTGTTATTGAAATCATAAAGCTTTTATGAGAACACAGAATTTTTTATTTTTTTTCGTTTTCAAGGATAAGTAATATTTTAAGATTTTTGATGGACACTGATAAATATTGACACTTCTATGACTTGCATATCTGCTAGGTAAAATGTGTACAGTAAGTCCAGAAAGTTCCAGGAATGATTTTTTTTTTTATTTATTTTTTTATGAACTATGTGTGCCATCTCTTGTGCAGTACATGAACTATTTCCCATGAACCCTCAGTAAGCTATTGCAATTTTTGCATCCAGTTCTGCTTTGGCCGTGGTGAGTGTTTTAGTGTTCACATGTTTTTTTCATGCTGGAATTGTGACCTTGTCACACTTTAGAGGATGGAACGAAGGGCCAACATTAAGTTCTGCTTTAATTGTGGCAAATCAGTATCAGAAATGCACAAATTGATGAAACAAGCATATAGTGATGAATGTTTATCTTAGTCCAGGGTGTATGAATGGTATGCATACACCGATCAGCCATTACATTATGACCACCCCCAGCCTAAAGAAATGAACGTGCCTGGAGACCGAACGGTGGCACAGATGAAGTTCACAGAGCAGTTTATATAGACAACCCGAGGACCAGCTTTCATTTAGTAAAGTGTTCAGAGTCAGAATCGGAAAAGCTGCTGATTTATCAGAGTTTGATAAAGGATAAATTGTGATAGCACAGTGCCTCAGGACTACGATCTTGGAAATGGCGCAGCTAGTGGGTTATTCACGTGCCGCTGTAGTAAATATGTATCAAAAGTGGTGCACAGATGGCCAAACAACGAACCATCATCCAGCCATGTGTCGTCTGCAGCTCATTGATGCCAGAGGGGTGCAGAGACTGTCATGCATTATCCACAGCGTCCGCAGGGACACAGTGTGACAAATCACCTGCAGCTACAACAGTGGTGATCAGGGCAGTGTGTCACAGCACACAGTTCATCGCAGCCTTCTGCACATGGGCCTACGTAACCGAAGACCCAGCCGGGTCCCCATGCTCACTGCATGTCATCTCCAACAATGCATGAAATGGACCCAAGATCATCAAGATTTGGCTGTGGATGATTCAAAGAAAGTGGTCTAGTCTGACGAATCAAGATTCCTGATGCATAGCGTAGACGGCCGAGCACGGATACTCTGATTACCAACGGAGTCTATGGCACCTGGATACACTGTTGGAGGAAAATAGGCAGGTGGCAGCGGTGTTATGCTGTGGGCGGTGTTTTCTTGGGACACTTTAGGCCCATTACCCCAATAGCACAATCCCTGACAGCTGTCAGGTATCTGAACATCGTTGCAAACCAAGTTCACCCATTCATGGTAACTGTGCTCCCTGCTGGTGATGGCCCTTACTAACATGATAATGTGCCATATGCCAGAATTGTCAAGGAGTGGTTCGACTTGGAAAAGCAGGTTCACACTAAATCACCACCACCCCGAAATGTACGGGAACTGGAGGACCTGCTGTTGACATTATGGTACCAGATACCCCAGGATACCTATCACCACCTCATCGAATCAATGCCTCACCAAATGGCCGCTGTTTTGCGGGCTAAAGGGGGTCCTACAGCTTATTAGGTAGGTTGTAATAATGTAATGGCTTATCAGTGTATTTTCATGATGCATGTCATTGGAGGACAATGTAAGGAGCGGATGACCTTCAACAGGCAGTGCTGATGAAAATGTGCAGTCTGTTCATGAACAGCTGGCTAAGGATCGCTGATTAAGATGTCAGATGATAGCAGAAGGACTGGATATTAGTAAGACAGTAGTGCATATCATTATTTGTGATGTTCTTGGCAAGCAGAAGGTGTGCTCTAAGTTCATCCCACACTTTTTCACTCCGGAACAAAGAGAGCTGGGTGTGACGTCTTCACAAAACTTGTTGGAAGTGATGAATGGTGACCCAGATTTTCTCAGCAAGATAATAACTGGTGATGAATCTTGGTGTTTTGAGTATGACCCATCAAGTAAACAAATTAGTGATTGGTCAAATCTGGGAAAACCAAATGACAGTCCATGAAACGACAAACCATCCACCACAAAATGACAAACTAGTGAATGGTCAAGTCCGCAAAAACTGAAACCAAAGAAGGTGAGGGCTGTGAAGTCAAAAATCAAAATGATGCTGCTTGTGTTCTTCGATTCTCGTGGAATTATCTGCCTTGAATTTGTGTCTGAAGGACAAATAGTCAATGGCTGATTCTATGAGGAAGTCACTTTTCCAAGAGAATTCAATAAGTTAGGCCGGATTTGCATTGAAGTGGAGAATGTTTCCTCCTCCATAACAATGCTCCATCACACACCTTGACCATTGTTGCCCAGTTTCTGGCTAAAACCAGCTGACAGTGATCATGCAACACTCCACCCCCTTCCCCCTACTCACCAGATCTAGCACCAGCAGACTTTTCCTGTTCCCAAAACACAAAAGTGCCTATGAAGGGAAGACAGTATAGGCCCATTCCAGACATTCAAAGGACAGTGAAAACATACCTGAAAAACATCCCAGAAAATGACTTCTCCAGGGCATTTGAGAGACCTGGAAAAGATCCAAGTTATGTATCAAAAGAGGAGGGGACTATGTTGAAAATTAAATTAGCAAAATTGCTACAGGTAAGATGTTTTTGTTTTTTTTCACTGAGTTATTCCTGGAACTTTCTGGACCGACTGTGTAGTTGACAAAATATGGGTGGTCTTCCAACTTTCTGCACTTCAAAAAGTTGCACACATATCAGTATACTTTGTTTGCATTTATAAAACTTACACATACCCACCATCACAGGGCAAACAAAGTAGTTCTACTGCTAAAGAAAAACAAGAAAAATGTTCCTAAGGATAAAAGTCCTCTCTGCAGGAAAGATTTAGGCTGTACTTCTATCCCTGCCATCAGTCAGCCGACGGCAGACTTTGGTGCTACCATTTTAGGCTGTACTTCTGTGATGCCATCTGACAGCTAATGCTAAAGATAAAAGCATGTGAGCTCTGTATTGATCATGTTTAGTTACTATTTTGGCTAGACCCTTAAAAAAGGTACTTTAGATATACTGGGAGCCCATAAGTTGTTTCCACACCTTTTTCACTCCGTTCACGTGTTTTCTTTTGTTGTAAGATGTGAAATTTTTTTCATGAAATTGGTAGGGATAAGGACACGTACATCTCATGTGAACTGCAGGGATTTCTTGCAACGTCAACAGTATGTACCTAGAGTCCCCCAATGACTCTCCAAGTGGATTTGTCTCAATGGTTTTTTGGAAAATTTAGGTTTTGGAAGAAGTACTTTGCAAAGAAGGATTATCTGTGTTCCTGTTCACTTGGGGCGTGGTTCCATAATCCTCATACTCTTCTTACTATCATCATGATGTGGACAGCAATCCGTATCCACTCAAATCTAAGCTAACAAAGGGCAATCAATAATGCGTGTGACATACCACTTTCTGGAATATTTATTTTGACAGAATTTTCTTTCTGTAGAACACTGCTTTGAAGTGTTGAGTTGAATCGTCAAGCTGTTCTTCCATGGCAGATGGGTAGTCATTGTACTTGATTTATTCTGCGAGATAGACAGGTTCTGATTGTTGATAAGAAAACGAAACTTTACCTTCAGAATAAATATCTTAGAATAAGGAAGCAATTAACATTCCAAAAGGTTCTTTTAAGGGCCATCAAAAATAATAACGAAACACGAGGGAATATGAACTCCCATTATGTATGGCTTTCATCGATTATGAAAAGGCCTATGATTCTGTGAAATCATCGGCTGGCTTTGGAATCCTGTGGTATTGAAGATGCATACATTAGCATTATTAGTAACATCTATGAAAATCCAAAGGCAAAGGTTCAGTTAGTTGAGGGTACATCACCAATAAAAATTGGAAAGGGAGTGAGACAAGGTGGCATCATATCTCCCAAACTCTTTAATGCCACATTGTAAAATGTCTTTCAATCATTGAACTGGGAAAACAAAGGGGCAAACATTAATGAAAGTTATTCAGCTCACCTTCCTTTTGCTGATGATGTAATGATTTTTGCAACTACTCTTTCAGAGCTGCAGAGTATGATAAAGGAATTTGCTGACAAGAGTAAACAAGTGGGATTAAAAATGAACTTTCAGAAGACAAAACTGATGTACAATGCTTTTACAAGAAATTAAAGTTTTGAGATTGATGAGGAAAAGCTGGAGATAACTGATACCTACATTTACCTTGTGCAGCTGATATCAAGTAAAGGTCACATTGATGAAGAAATTAATGGATGTATAAAACTATCATCATCATCGTCAACCATTATCAATCCACTGCTGAACCAAGTTTCCTCCACAACGGTCTGTCTTGTGCCAGTCTCCTCCATGTCACTCCCACATACTTTCGAATTTCATCCACCCATCTTCCATGTGGTCTTCTTCTGGGTCTTTTCCTGTCCCTTGGAATCCAATCTAAAATTTCGGCTGTCCATCGATGGTCTGTCCTTCTGGCAGTATGTCCAGCCCATTGCCATTTCAGGGATTTAACTCTGATCATGATGTCTTCCACTCTTGTCATTTTTCGGATCCACGAGTTCCTCTTCTTATCTCTCCTGGTTAGACCAAGCATGCACCTCTCCATGCTACTTTGAATTATCTGCAGCCTTTGTATGTCTCTTTTAGTTAAGGTCCACGTCTCTGCACCATACGTAAGCACTGGAAGGATGCAGTGGTCAAACACTTTTCTTTTAAGACATAATGGCATATTGCTCTTGAAAATTATGCTGTTTCTTTCAAAAGCTCTCCAGGCAAGTTTTGTATGCCGATTAATTTCTTCATCAATGTGACCCTCACTTGATATCTGCTGTCCAAGATAAATGTACGTGTCTGTTATCTCCAGCTTTTCTCCATCAATCGATAAATCTTCATTTCTTGTAAAAGCATTGAACATCACTTTTGTCTTCTGAAAGTTCATTTTTAATCCCACTTCTTTACTCTTGTCAGCAAGTTCTTGGATCATACTCTGCAGCTCTGATGGGGTAGTTGCAAAAATGACTATGTCATCAGCAAAACGAAGGTGGGTTAGATAATCTCCATTAATCCTTATCCCTTTGTTTTCCCAGTTCAGTGATTGAAAGACATTTTCCAATCTGGCATTAAAGAGCTTCGGAGATATGGTGTCACCTTGTCTCACACCTTTTTCAATTTTTATGTGTGCTGTATTTTCAAACAGCCGAATCTTTGCACTTGCATTTTCATAGATGTTATTAATAATATTAATGTACGCATCTTCAATACCACAGGATTTCAGGGCCATTGTAAGTGCTGATGGTTTCACCAAATCAAAGGCTTTTTCATAATCGATAAAAGCCATGCACAATGGAAGTTCATATTCCCTCACTCTTTCAATTAGTTCTCTCAGTACGTGGATATGATCTATTGTGCTGTAGCCACTCCTGAATCCAGCTTGTTCTTTCGGTTGAGCCATGTCCAGTGTCACCTTCAAGCGGTGTGAAATAACTTTAGTGAAGATTTTATAAACCACTGATAGGAGGCTGATAGGTCTGTAGTTCCTGAGATTCTCAATGTCACCTTTTTTATGTAGCAAGATCATTGTAGCGTTGTATCAATCCTCAGGAATCTTCCCTTCATTAAGGCATCGAGTGAAAATTTGGGCGAGTACTGTTTTGATTTCTCCACTTGCTTCTTGTATGATGTCTATAGTAATTCCATCTTCTCCTGGAGCTTTTCCCCACTTCATGTTCTTGATTGCATGTGCAACTTCTGCTGGGAGGACTGGAAGAACTCTGGTACTGGTACCTTTCATGATGTCTGGAGTACATGTATCATCTCTTTCATATAATTTGGAGTAGAAATCTTTCACTCTTGTCAAAATTTCCCCTTTATTTCTTGTTACAGAACCATCTTCTTTTCTCAGTGCCATAATCTGTTTTCTTCCCTTACTGAGATGTCCCTTTGCTATCTTTAGGCTTTGGTTGTTTTCAATTGCTTTCCTTACTAGTTCACAGTTGAATTTCCTTACGTCTTCAGTGATACTTTTTCGTACTGTCTTGCATAGCTCTATATATTCCACTTGGGAAGTCACATCTTCTTTAGTTGCCCTCATCTCTCTTCTTTTTTGCATCAACATTTTGGTTTTTCCTGATAATTTGTTCACATGCAACTTGTTCTCAGACCCAGCTAATTTTGTTGCTGTTTCCATAAGAGCTTTGGTTACTTTTCTGTTAACTTCAGAAATATCCACTTCTTCCGATGTTAGGCCTTTTAACGCAGAGAATCTGTTCTTCAGTTCCAACTTGAAGGTATTATGGTGTTTTTTAAGGTTGGTTATGTCAATACATTTTGTTTGTCTTATGAGCTTGCTGCGTTCGAGTTTAGTGTTGAGGTGCATCTTACATCTCACCAATCTATGGTCACTACCTGTGTTGAACTTGTTTAGCACACTGCAGTCTTCTATAACGAATTTTTTGTTACACATAATAAAATCAATTTCACTTGTCGTCCCATTTGGATGTCTCCATGTCCATTTCCTGTGTGGCTTTTTCTTAAAAAAGGAGTTCAAGATGAAAAACCCTTCTGCCTCTGCAAACTCTACGAGAGTATTTCCACGCTGGTTTCTGTTGCCGTGACCGAATTTACCTACTGAAGTTTCATTCTGTTGCTGTTGACCTATTTTTGCATTGAAATCTCCCATAATTATCTTCAAGTGCTGCTTACCTTTATTATTTAGATGACGAATTTCCTCATAAAATTCTTCAATTTCTTCTTCAGGATGACTTGTGGTGGGTGCATAAGTTTGAATAATCTGAGTCTGGTATCTTCTCGAGAGTTGGATAACGAGTCGTGCAGCTCTGTCAGAGGAAGTTTCAACTTCTACAACTTTATTCTTCAGTTTCTTGTTTATTATAAATCCAACACCACTAGTTCTGCCAGTATCAGTCCCACGATAGTAGAAAAGATGTCCACTTTTCAGTTCAATGAGATCTCCTTTTCTCCTTACCTCACTTAGCCCGGCGATGTCCCACTTGATCCTTTGTAGTTCCTCTTCCAATTCAAGAAGCCTTGAATCAGAAGATAGGGAGCGTCCATTATACGTAGCCAAGGTCAGCATCAGATGACAGCCTAGTCCGGTTCTCCGGGGATTCTTAGCACCCTCTGCCTTCATTTCGCACTGGCCGCTGCCTTGGCCAGGTACATTCTAGCTGCCGGAGACTGAGGGCCCAAGATTTAAGTTGTGGTGTCATTTTGGAGGGGTTTGGCCATAACTCAGCACGCTGGCTAATCGGGTTGGTTAGTGTGGGATAGCATTTCCTCTAATCCCGATGGTATAGTTATACCGCTATTGGCGGTCGCCAGAGCCCCTTTAGTGGGAACAGGATGTACCACGAGAAGGCGGGGTTGACATTTGTCAAGGAGAGGCTGTGATATTAGGCATCACCTGACCTTACATCCCTATAAAACTATATATATATATCATTATTGACAACCATTATCAATCCACTGCTGGATGAAGGTCTCCCCAAGTTTTTTCCGCAACAGTCTGTCTTGAATCAGTCTCCCCTATGCAATTCCCTCATGCTTTCAAATTTTTTATCACTCTTCTCCCATGTGGCCTTCTTCTGGGTCTTTTTCTGTCCCTCGAAATCCAGTCTAAAATTTCGGTTGTCCATCAGTGATATATCCTTCTGACAACTGCCATTTCAGGGATTTTACTCTGATCATGATGTTTTCCACTTTTGTCATTTTCCATATCCACGAGTTCCTTTCTTATCTTTCCTGGTTACACCAAGCATGCATCTCTCCATGCTTTTTTCAGTTGTCCTGTCTTTTTTTTAGTTAAGGTTCATGTCTCTGCTTCATACGTAAGCACTGGAAGGTTGCATTAATTAAACATTTTTCTTTTGAGACATAATGGCATATTGCTCTTAAAAACTATACTGTTTCTTCCAAAAGCTCTCCAACCAGTTTTATAAGTCGATTAATTTCTTCAATAATGTGACATTTGCTTGATATCAGCTGTCCAAGGTAAATGCTGATATTGGTTATCTCCAGCTTTTCTCCCTCAGTCGATAAATCTTCATTTCTTCTAAAGCATTGCACATCAGTTTTGTCTTCTGAAAGTTTGTTTTTAATCCCACTTTTTTACTCTTGTCAGCAAGTTCCTGGACCATACTGTGCAATTTTGAAGGGACAGTTGCAAAAATTGCTACTTTATTGCGAAATGAAGATGAGTTAAATAATGTCCATTAATCTCTATCCCTTTGTTTTGCCAGTTCAGTAACTGAAAGACATTTTGCACTGTGGCATTAAGGGGTATAGAAGATATGGTGTCACCTTGTCTCACTTTCTTTCCAATTTTAATTGTTGCTGTATCTTCAAATAATTGAACCTTTACACTTGCATTTTCTTAGATGTTGTTAATAATGCTAATGTATGCATCTTAAATACCGCAGATTTTTAAAGTCATTGTAACTGCTGATGGTTTCACGGAATCAAAGGCCTTTTCATAATCACTGAAAGCCATGCATAATGGGAGTTCATATTCTCTTGCTCTTTCAATTAGTTCTCTCGGTACATGGATATGATCCACTGTGCTGTAGCCACTCCTGAATCCAGCTTGTTCTCTTGGTTGTGCCATGTCTAGTGTTACCTTCAAGCGATGTGAAAGAACTTTAGTGAAGTTTTAATAAACCAGTGATATGAGGCTGATGGTCCTGTAGTTCCTGAGATCCTCAATGTCACCTTTTTCATGTAGCAAGATCATTGTAGCATTGTTCCAATCCTCAGGAATCTTCCTTTCATTGAGACATGTAGTGAAAACTTTGGCGATTCTAGTTTCAGTTTCTCCACTTACTTCTTGTATAATGTCCACTTGTATAATGTCTGTCTTTTTTAATTTAGTTAATTCCATCTTCTCCTAAAGCTCTTCCTCATTTCATGTTCTTAATTGCATGTATAACTTTTGCTGGGAGGCCTGGAGGGAATTTAGTACTGGTACTTTTATATTTGTATCCTTTTATAATGTCGGCAATGGATGTATCATCCCTTTCATATAGTTTTGAGTAGAAATCTTTCACTCTTGTCAAAAAATGTTCCTCTATTTCTTGTTACAGTGCCATCTTCTTTTCTCTGTGCCAAAATCTGTTTTCTTCCCTTACTGAGATGCCCCTTTGCTTGCCTCAGGCTTTGATTGTTTTCAATTGCATTTTTCTATAGTTCCCAATTGAATTTCCTTACATCTTCAGTGATACTTTTTCGTACTGTCTTGCATAATTCTATGTATTTCACTTTGGAAGTTAAATCTTCTTTATTTGTCCTCATTTCCCTTTTCTTTTACATTAGCAGTTTTGTTTTTCCAGATATTTTCTTCATATGCAACTTGTTCTTAGTACCACCAGTTTTTCTGGCTGTTTTCCTTGAGCCTTGTTCGAGTTTTCTGTTAATTTCAGAAATGTCCACTTCTTCCAATGTTAGGCCTTCTAAAGCAGAGAATCTGTTCCTCAATTCCAATTTAAAGGCATGTTGATACTTTTTAAAGTTGGTCATGTCAATACATTTTTTTATTTTTTTTTTTATTTTTTTTTATGAGCTTGTGACGTTCGAGTTTAGTGTTGAACTACATCAGCATCACCATTCTATGGTCACTCCTTGTGTCCTTGTGTTGAACCTGTTCAGCACACTGCAGTCTTCCATGACAAAGTACTTGTTACACATAATAAAATCAATTTCACTTGTCATCCCATTGGGATGCCTCCATGCCCATTTCGTTTGCTGTTGTTTTTTGAAAAAGGAGTTCATGATGAAAAACCTTTCTGCCTCTGCAAACTCTGAGAGTGTTTTCGCAAGAGTTTCTGTTCCTGTGAATAAATTTACCTTCCGAAGTTCCATTCTGTTGTTGTTGCCTTGTTTTTTCATTGAAATCACCGATAATGATCTTTAAGTGGAACTTGCCTTTGTTATTTAGATATCAAATTTCCTCATACTTCAATTTCTTTCTCAAGATGACTTGTAGTGGGTGCGTAAGCTTCATTAATCTGAGCCAGCTATCTTTTTGGGAGTTGAATAATGAGTCTTGCAGCTCTGTCCGAGAAACTTTCAACATCTAGAATACTGCCCTTCACTTTCTTGTTTATTATAAATCCAACACCACTAGTTCTGCCAGTATCTATCCTGCAATAGTAGAAGAGATGTCCACTTTTCAGCTCAATGAAATCTTCTGCTTTTCTTCTTATCATGCTTAGCCCAACAATGTCCCACTTGATCCTTTGCATATCCACCTCCAGTTCAAGGAGCCTTGAATCAGAAGATAGAGATCGTTCATTGAGCATAGCCAAGGTCAGCATCAGATGGCAGCCTAGTCCGTCCAGACCTCTGGTGATTCTTAGCACTCCCTGCCTTCATGCAGCACTGGCTGCATATGTGTGTGTGTCTTTGGCTACACAGGCCCATGTGCAGAAGGCTGCGATGAACTATGTGCTGTGACACATTGCCCTGATCGCCACTGTTGTAGCTGATGGTGATTTGTCACACTATTGCCCTGCCGGTCACTGTGAACAATGCACGACAGTCTCAGCATCCCTCTGGCATCAATGAGCTGCGGACAACACATGGCTGGACAACGGTTCATCATTTGGCCATCTGTGCACCACTTTTGATTTTACTCACTACAGCGGCAGGTGAACAACCCACAAGCTGTGCCGTTTCTGAGATCGTAGTTGCGAGGCACCGTGCCATCGCAATTTGTCCTTTATCAAACCCCGATAAATTGGCAGCTTTTCTCATTCTGACTCCGAACACTCTACTATCCGAAAGCTTGTCCTTGGGTTGTATATATACTGCTGTGTAAACATTACGTGCGCCACCGTTCAGTCAACAGGCGTGCTCATTTCTCTAGGCTGGGGGTGGTCATAATGTAATGGCTGATCGGTGTATACATACACAGCTGACCACCCAAAATGCAACACCAAGAAGGAAGCATCCGATTGGCCTGAAATTCGCAGCATGCGTCGCCCGCGATAGGACATGCAAACGATTAGCATTGCAGGACATATGCAAATCATGTGCGCCCGGCACGCCACCGAGAAGCACTATAAGAAGGGTGCACAGGAGGCGGAGTGTAAGTAGTGGAAGTGTGTTGTGCAGCCGTACCTGTGCGTGGGAAGCTTCCTGATACCTCGTCGCAGAATATGGCAGTCATCCCAGCACGTTTTGGAGTTTGACAGAAGACGAATAGTGGCTTATCGCGACAGCGGTTTATTGTACCGAAACATCGCCGCCCGTGTGGGACGATATCCAGCCACAGTGAGGCGAGTATGGATTCGGTGGGTGCAGGAGGGACGGGCGGACCAACGTGAGTGATTGAACGTTAGCGCAGGAATTAGGGTGTGTTGCGCAACAACCAGTGTCAGCACGTACCGTTCGACGTTGTCTGCAGGAGCAGGGACTTGTCGCACGGTGCCCATTGCTCCGATTACCATTGATTTCACACCACCGGCGAGTGCGATGGCAGTGGGCCGTTGAACGCTGCACCTGAACTACGGAATGACACGACATTGTCTTCTCCGACGAATCCCGCTTCTGCCTGCAACACCACGATTGTCGGATCGCGTGTGGATGCACAGCGGCGAGAGACTGTATGACGCCTGCATTATGCATCGCCATACCGGTCCATTGCCTGGTGTTATGGTTTGGGGCGCAATTGGATATGACACCCACACCCCTCTGGTACGCATCACCGGTACACTGAACAGCCACCACTACATCTCCGACGTTTTGCAGCCTGTAGTCCTCCCTTACCTGAGGGACCTGCCAGCAACCACGTTTCAACAGCACAATGCGCGCCCGCACGTGGCACCGATCGTGCAACAGTTCTTCACGGCCCACCAGGTGTCACTGCTGCTGTGGCCCTCCTGTTCTTCTGATATGTTGCCCATCGAACACGTCTGGACGTTGATTGGCAACCGAGTGGCCCGGCAAGCACCACCCGAAGCTACGCCTGATGAACTGTGGCAACGTGTGGAAGCAGCCTGGACCGACATACCCCAAGCCCACATCCAAAACCTCTTTCGTTCTATGCGGCGGCGTGTAGCGGCAGTTATTGCCAGCCATGGGGGCCACACGAACTATTGATGTCTGCGTGTTCCGCAAGTCGCACGGGCCTGTAAGCTCAATCGTTTCATCTTTGTATCTGTTGTTATGTGTCCAGTAAATCTGGCTTTGCTATCTCGTGTCCTTCTTGGTGTTGCATTTTAGGTGACCAGCAGTGTATATATAAGTGACAATGTCCTCAAAGTTCACACTTAACTTTCTGAGTTGCTTCAGATTCTGCTTATGTAGATCATTAGAATTGGGTATATTGGGGCATATTTGTTTTTCTCCTGGTGGAGTTATGTCGTGAGTATAATGTCTTGATAACAAACCCTTATTAGAAACTAGCAGAGTTTGAAGTATCTGGAAAAACTAATTACTAACTTTCTGAACATTTTCACATATATATAATATTTTTTCTGAGCAGCACCTTAAGATTACACGTTTTCTTTTAACTGCTTTTTTTAATGAAATAGGGTTTGCATTTATATAAGACTAAAGAAACCTAGTTTTTTTCCATGTTTTTAATAAATAAAAATATATATTTCCTCAGGTCTTTGCTTCACTACTTTCTCACCTCGTTGCTCTTCTGAAGAGATCCCATTCGTCCAAATATGCCATTGCTGTACAAAGTGGATATGAATGAGCACATCATCTTAAAGAAGTAAGTCATTGGCAACATATCGTTTCCAGTGTAAAAAGCTGTTGAAACGTGTTTTATCCATGTGCAGAATGAAAATGTTTTGCAGGTATGCAGTATGAAGCAAAATGTCATCAGTAGGGTAGAGATCAATATGTTAAGGGGTTTGGACAAGTTCAAAGCATGAATGATGAATGGAGAAAATCAGAAACTCAACAATTCCTGAAAGAGAAAAAAGTTATGCGTATGAAGCACAAATGATCATGTGTGAGATGTCAGTGTGATAGATGTGTATGTATGCATGAAGTTCTTGTGTACCAAGACCTCTCTATAAATGGACACATTTGTTATATCACCAGTAAGTGAAAAAGCTTTAGTAATTTTAATGTGACTGATTATCTTCCTTTAAAAACGTTACTTCTGAATCTCAGTGAATAGTCATAGTGGTTGGTGTATTGTTGCTACCTCAGTACACTTCTCATCTTTAAATGTATTTTTCAACCATAGTAATTTTTTAATGTTTAGTACATTGTATACATGTATACATTAGACGCAAGGATCCTATGTCCCCCCACTGAATTAAAACTTTTAAAACTATTTCTTCAATATTATTTTGGTATGAAAAAATATTATTTTTGTATGAAACCCCTTTTCACTTTGCAGTCTGTTTCTTGTAGTTGCAAGTTCTAGATGCAATCTTTTTGAAGGTTCTACCATAAATACTATACAGGTTAACATATTTTTATAAGATCAGAAAAACTCTTTGAATACCTGTAGTTGTAGATTATTATCATAAGATTTTACTGACCTTTTATTTCAGGTTGCTTCAAGTCAACCTGAAAATAAAAGGTAAAATGTATTGAAGTCCATTTTTTTCATAAGTTGTACACTTTTTGGTAAAATTAATGAACAAAAAGTATTAAAATGTTAAAATATGAAAGCTTATGTAATTAAAACCAATATATATTGTAAGCACTAAGCACGCTTTAATTACGTAAAGAAAATTAGAAACATGTAGTGCTTTCAGCCCCACTGGGATCTTGATTCATCTGTAAACAAATGAAGTGAGACTATTTGCCAGATTTTCTTTTCAAATTTTTGCCATTTTGGTTGTTGGCAAATGAGAGGAGTGGTTTCCAAATGATGGGAATAAAATATCGACTGTTGGTATTGCAGTTTGAAGAGGTATATATATTTCAGTGATCTCACAAAAACACAAAGCTCTTTTGTTGACTAAAGATGCGATTTTCTTAGTATTAGTCCAGAGGGACACTGCTAAAGTATCTGAGAGAGTTAGAAATTCCAAGGGGGAATAAGGTCTACCTTGAGTGAACATCCTTTTTGTACTCAGTCAAGTATTTAGTAGTATTGCAAAAAAGTGCTGCTGATGTAAATTGTAGTACCAGCAGAAGTAGAAATGGGAATTTTGTACACATCAGGAAGATTGAGGTCTTTAACTTTATCTCTGTCCCATAGGATAAATTTCATGTTGGTAGGATTGTATTTGATACCAATCAAATACATAAGATTTAAAAATTTAACTCAACTGGTTGGTAGATTTGTCGAGAAAAGGAATACAACCAGCAAATTGAAATTGTCTGTTAACTTCTGAAAAACAAAGAGTAGTGGTATTCTTGACTAATTTTCTTTACATAACTATAAAATGTGCTTAGTATTTATAACCTAAATTTGTTGGTTATTTGTGAATTTCGTTCCTCATATTAAAACCAATGTTTCATGTGATGGCAGATATCCTATTAAAGATAAAACACTCCCTAGGTATCAAAAGCTGTTTTACAAAAATTGTACTTCTTATTAAAAAAAATGGTACTTCTTATACATACCTTAATTTCATTTATAATGTTGATCCTATTTATAACTGCCAATGTGGCACTCAATGTGTTATTTCCCAAATCCTTCCACTTTGTTTTTTCTTACTGTTTTTTTTTCCATTTCTGTTAATTTTTGGTAGGATGCCATCTTGAGTATAACTACCTTCATCTATTTGTGTGTGTGTGTGTGTGTTATTAATAGTTACACTTTCAGGTTTTTTTATTCCAGTTGTCAGAATGTTGTACTAATCTATTTTTTATGTCTCCAATTGATATGTTGTTGTTTATTTTCGTACAGTTTATCTCATATTCATGTTTTATTCTTTAAGGATCCATCATTTTTGTGTGTGTGTGTGTGGTATGATTTAAAATCAGGCTTCACGCGACAATAACACATAAACATAGAAATCGAGCAATAACACAGTCACATATGGTAAAAAGATTCATTTAGTGGTAGCTTTCGGTCATCCTACGACCTTGATCACCCGCAATCGACTGGTTGGGTATGCTAACCAGTGGTTAGCATACCCAACCAGTCGATTGCGGGTGATCTATAGTGGGTATGCTAACCACTGGGTATGCTAACCAGTGGTTAGCCACCAGTGGTTAGCATACCCGGGCTCTATCTGGGAGACACGGGTTCGAGTCCCCCTTCAGGACGATGAAAATTTTCATGTTTTCAGATGTTATCTGACTTACCATCCTTGTCACATTTATGCCAAAAATCGGATTGTCATCTTCAAAATTTGTATTATAATGACGTAATCCCGTATTTCTTTCATGACAACATCTGTATTTCATCTGTTGGATCAAGGTGCAATTCGAGCATTCAAGGTTAGGTATTGGATACTTGTCAAACAGCTACTTCTGAATTTGCGCATGGGGACAGAACTCAAAATAGACCTGCTTGATGTTCTTAAAATGATAAGCAGTGCATGAGATGACGTGTCAAAAGACACAATTTTTTGCAGCTTTCATCGTGCTTGGTTTGTTTTTGATAAAAGGGAAACAGTTGAAACTGAACATGATGAATTTGACTTTGACGAGCTGTGGCATGACTTATTCCTTACAAAAGTTGTTCTGGGAGGTTTGCAATTTGAAGAATTTGTTGATGCTGACAACAAGGCTGAGATAGCACCAGAAAGAACAGATGTGGAAATAGTGTCCAAAGTTACAGGATTAACAGTTGGGGCTGCCAGCAGCAATGATGATTATGAAGAGGCCAAACCTCTTCTAACCATAGCAAAGGCTCTTTCAGCAGCTACAGTACTCCAACAGTATTGTGGAACAATTGAGGGTACCAGATATACTTTGAGTGATAAAATCGAACAGGTTGAAAACAGCATTTTGACAAATGCAATAACTTTAAAGAAGCGGAAAAAGATGACTGATTATTTTATTTTATGCCCTAAAGCATCGATTCTGGTAAGACTTCCTTTTCTATCATATTGCCGTGTATCCTGTCTTTAATTAGATCATGGCTGCCCCGGTGGTGCAGTGGTCTAAGCGATGGCTTCTGATCATTCGTCCAAGATGGGTCCGGGTTCGAATCCTGGTGAGGCATGGATGTTGTGTTTTTCTTACAGTGCTGGCTCTCTCCCTTCCCTGGAGCCAGTGACCATAAATTAGGGATGGGTGACTGCTTATAGCCCATTGAGTTGCTCACGGTAGTTGTTAAAATTTCAATCGAAAAAAAAAATTAGATCATGTAATTCTGTTCGTAATTTATAATACAGAAGTAAATAATCTTAGTTTTTGTGTGTTCACCTATTGTATACACCACAACACCGCTGAGAGTGGTACAGCAGTAAAACCGAATTATTGTGTATATTGAGCAATCTAGTTCTCTCCTTCCAATTTGATATTAACGGTTCAACTGTATTATATTTCTTCTTGTCAATATCTAGTATTGCTGGTGTGGGTAAACAAATGAACTTGTGAGTATCTTAAATGCAGTTGTTTTATGTGCCTATCTACGGATGATTAGTTTTTTTTTTTTGTTTTTTTTTTTTTTGGTATTAGGGTGACTTAGCTCTGCTGTTTTCTGTATGCACAATAATTTATTTTTTCTTTTGACCTTTTTCATTAATCTTTATATTTAAAAATGCCAACTGACGAGTTTCTTCTAATTCTGAACTAAAATTTATTTATTTGTGTTTTGAGCTCACATTATTTTTAAACCCTTTTAGAGTTTCTTTAGTCATTCCAAATGATCAAAATGTTATCAATGTACTGCAAGTATAGTAATGGTTTTCATTGGTTTTTAGTTTTGTCATTTTTGCTTCTGTGAAGAGACTTAGCAATGGAGAACCCAAAGTATCTTCAGTATCTTGGCAATATTTATGTGTATCATCATCATCAACAATTTTCAGTCCACTGCTGGATGAAGGTCTCCCCAAGTATTTTCCACAACTTTCTTGTCTTGAGCCACTCTCTTCCATGCCATTCTTGTATGATTTTGAATTTCATCTACCCATGTCCCACATGGTCTTCTTCTGGGACTTTTCTTGTCCTTGGTATCCAGTCTCAAATATCAGTTGTCCAACAGTGGTAATTTAAGTAGTATGTGCAGCCCATTGCCACTGGAGGGGGTTTGTTTTTATCATGATGTTGTCAACCTTGTCATTTTCTTGATCCATCAGTTCCTATTCCTATCTTTCCTGGTTATACCAAGCGTGCATTTTTCCATGGTTCTTTCAGTTGTCTGCAGCCACTGTATGTCTTTTTTACGCTTTCCAACCGTAGGTTGAAGAAGCGTATATGCTCCAGCTTTGTCCGTCCGTCCGTCTGTCCGCACAACAACTCACGTGAAAATGGTTCGATTTCGGCGAAATTTTAGTATGTGGTAGGGGACCACCTGGGGACGAACCCTATTGAAAATGGGCGAAACAGGGTCAAAGGTCAGGACATAGGAGCGGGATCCATTCCATTGCCTTTATGCATCATAACTTGCGTAAAAATGGTTCGATTTCAATGAAATTTTAGTATGTGGTAAGGAACCACCTGGGAACGAACCGTGTTGAAAATGGGCGGAATGGGGTCAAAGGTCAGGACATAAAAGCGGGATCCATTTGATTGCCTTTATACGTCATAACATGCGTAAATATGGTTCGATTTCGATGAAATTTTAGTATGTGGTAGGGAACCACTAGGCACGAACCCTATTGAAAATTGGCGAAATGGGGTCAAAGATCAGGCAGGGCATAAGAGCGGGATTTATTCCATTGCCCTTATGCGTCATAACTAGCGTAAAAATGGTTCGATTTCGATGAAATTTTAGTATTTGGTAAGGAACCACCTGGGGACGAACCCTATTGAAAATGGGCAGAATGGGGTCAAAGGTCAGGACAAAAGGCAGGATCCATTTCATTGCCTTTATGCGTCATAACATGCGTAAATATGGTTCGATTTCGATGAAATTTTAGTATGTGGTAGGGAACCACCTGGGCACGAACCCTATTGAAAATGGGCGAAATGGGGTCAAAGGTCAGGCAGGACATAAGAGCGGGATTTGTCTGTTGCCCTTATGTGTCATAACTTGCGTAAAAATGGTTCGATTTCGATGAAATTTTAGTATTTGGTAAGGAACCACCTGGGGACGAACCCTATTGAAAATGGGCGAAATGGGGTCAAAGGTGAGGGCATAAAAGTGGAATCCATTCCATTGCCTTTATGCATCATAACATGCGTAAATATGGTTCGATTTCGATGAAATTTTAGTATGTGGTAGGGAGCCACTGGGGACGAACCCTATTGGAAATGGGGTCAAAGGTCAGGGCATAAAAGCGGGATCCATTCCATTGCCTTTATGCGTCACAACATGCGTAAATATGGTTCGATTTCGATGAAATTTTAGTATGTGGTAGGGAACCACCTGGGCACGAACCTCATTGAAAGTGGGCGAAATGGGGTCAAAGGTCAGGACACTAGAGTGAGATCCATTCCATTGCCCTTGTGCATCATAACTTACCTAAAAATGTTTCGATTGCGACAAAACGTTATCATGTTGTTCCGGAGGTATAGTGAACCGGTTCTGTTGAATATCAACGAAATGGGGTCAAAGGTCATTGCACAAAAGCAAGATTTATTCCACAGCCATTATTAACTTCCGTAAAACTGCTTCTATTGCGGCAAAACTTTAGTATGTTATTCTTGAGGTATACTGAACCGGTTCTGTTGAATATCATCGAAATGGGATCAAAGGTCAGGACACAGGAGTGAGATTTATTCCACAGCCATTCTCCTCATAACTTGAGTAATAATTTCTGGTATGTTGGAAAGTGTATTATAATCAATGGATTGCATGATTTTACTAACTTGTTTAGCTCAGTTCCATGTATTTAATCCACGAGTAAGAACTGGAAGGATGCATTCATCGATTAAGCACTTTTCTTTTCAGATACAGAGGGTGAGTCGAAAGTTTTGCAATATTTGGATCACTTTATGTCTTCATATGTACTTTTACGACGAAAGCCGACTAGCATTCAAAGTATAGGCCATCGTGTTGCACCGTCTTTAGCCATCTGTCTGCCAGTTCTTCGATTCCATGGCGGGACCAGTTTTTGCCCTTCGAAGCAAAGAACTGCTTCACCCCAGGTGTCGCCTCCTCCCGGTTGTTGAAGTGCCACCCGCGAAGGAAGTGGGCCATGGACTGGAACAGGTAATAATCCAACAGGGCAAGGTCCAGATTACGTGCTGGATGTGACATCAGTTCGATGTCCTTAGGTTCCTGGAGTTTTGCCCGGGTCGTCCGCGCAGTATGAAGCCGAGCGTTGTCCTGCTGTAGGAGAGCTCGCTTTCTGTTCACCAGTGCTGGCTACTTCTCCTCCAAAGCAGCATACATCCGCTCCAACTGTTCACAGTAGAGGTTGGCGTTGATGGTCTGACCATCTGTAACAAATTTGTAATGGATTATCTCCTCAAAATTCCACCAAACACAGATCGCTTGTGCTCGAAGCACCCACATTTTCGCAACAGGTTCAGGAAGCTGGCAAGGATCAACCACCGCTATTGTGTGTTAGGATTATGGAAATAAGCCCACTTTTCATCGTGTGGTTTTTCTAGGAATTTCGTGCACACTTCCACTTGGCGGTTTGCTTTAGCTGGCATCAGTTCTTGAGGGACAATGCTGCAGCTCCTATAGACCTTTATCGAGGTCCGGAAGATGACGAACCATAGTGGTCTGTGATATGCCCAGCTCGCCTGATAATCTTGGAGTGCTTGTCAGATTTGCCTCTACCTCCAAATCCACGGTTCATGGCCTACCTGACCTTGGCTGATCGTCAAGGTTTCTGTCACCTGAGCAAAGTTCTTTTAACCATCTGGTTGCGGTGCTGTGGTCCACGGAGCTTTTCCCTTTCGCATGACATATGTTTCGTGTTGCTTGAGCAGCGTTATGGCCGAGTTCAAACTCATAAAGCAAAAGTTCCCTAATTAGCTGGTTGTGGCTGTTCATCTTTTAGGTGTCCCAACCACAGACAGAACGATGACGTGCAATGCTGCTCATACGACTACCACTTTAAATCCCTTTCGACTGACTGCAGTGCGCAACTTGAACTATTTTAAACACATGACATACCCACCGCAGCACATGCATTATGTAAATATTGCAAAACTTTGAACTAGTTTAAACATGTGACATACCCGCCGCAGCACATGCATTTTTGCAAATATTGCAAAACTTTCGACTTGCCCTTTGTGTAATGGTAAATTGCTCACGAAAATTGTATTGTTTCTTCCAAATGCTCTCCGGCCAAGGTTTTAATGCTTAATAATTATTTTTTTTTTTATGTAGCCCTCATTTGATATATTTTGTTCTTAAAGGTTAATGTAGACATCCATTACTTTTAGATTTTCTCCATGAAGCTCTAATCCTTCAATTCTTGTAAAAGCACTGTAGATCAATTTTGTTTTTTGTTGGTTCATTTTTAATTCCATTTCTTTACTCATGCCAACAAGCTCCTGAATCATATTCTGCAGCTCTAACTGGGTACTTGCAAAAATGACTTATGTTATCATCAAAACGAAGGTAATTAAATTTATCACCATTAATCTTTTCCTCCTTGTCATCCAAGTTCAGTGATAAAAAGACATTCCACAGTGTTATGTTGTAGAACTAGTGAGGTATGGTGTCACCTTGTCTCACTCCCTTTGAACATTTTATACCTTCTATGTCCTCAGAACAGTACCTGAGCTCTTTCATTTTCATAGATGTTTTCAATTATATTAATGTATGCATCTTCAATACCTCAAGATTTCAAAGGCATTATAACTGCTTATGGTTTCATGGAATCAAAATCCTTTTCATAATCAATAAAAGCATGCATAGTAGGAGTTCATAATGATTTACTCTTTCAATTAGTTCTCTCAGTACATGAAGGTGATTTATAGTGCATAGCCACTCCTGAATCCAGCTTGTTCTCTTGGTTGAGCCATATCCAGTGTTTCCTTCAAGTAATGTAGCAGTACCTTAGCAAAGATTTTATAAACAATTGAGAGAAAGCTGTCAAATCTGTAGTTTGAGTTTTTCAATGTCCCATTTTTTTTATGTAGCAAGGATCACTGTTGCCATCATCAGGAATCTTCCATTCATTGAGGCATGTAGTAAAAATGTGGTTTCTATTTCATCACTGGCTTCCTGTAAAAATTCCACCTTCACCAGGAGTTCTTCCCCGTTTCATGTTCTTAATTCAATGGGCAATTTCTTCCAGTAAGACTAGATAACCCTTAGTATTGAAACATCTTCAGTGCTATCTTTTTGCACTGTCTTGCATAGTGCTACATATTCCTGAGAACTGAGTAAACCACAAAGAGTTTACTTATAGTAATTTAATTCTTATAAGCAGAAGCTTTTGACAGGCTGTCAATCGTACTATGGTCTTGATCACCCGTCATCAACTGAATCAGGGGATGGTTGCCAGGACTACAACTTGAATTGGAGATGCAGAAGTTGTTGCCAGATGTTAGTAGAGAGATCGAAACAAATTGGATTTGGTAAGGAATTTCTGAATTGCAATCTTGGTTAGCAATATTTCAATACTTTCTTGAAAACGTAGAGATGCTTTGTTTATAAAGGAGACAAGTTTTTTTGTTTCTTTCCAAAGGGGCACTGCAGAAGTTTCTTCAAGGGTAAGTGCCAATAAGGCTGTTTTTGGAAGACCATTTGACATATCCTGTTTGTGTTTGTGTAGTCTTGTGTTGATACTTCAGTAAGTGCTTCCAATAAACAGCAGATTCTGGTTAATTAGGCCGTCGTTTAATCGGGGCAGCCATTTATTTGGGACAGTTCTTGAAGAACATCCCAAATTAGCTGTGTGGGATAAAGCTTTGCATAACTGGAGCAGCTGCTTAATTGGGCCAAAGTGTTCTAGCTCCAATGTTTCCCATTTAGCTAGAATCCACTGTATACTGAAAGTCCTGAGGAGGTTGAAATGGGTATGGCTTAAACTCTAGAGGTGTTCTTGGGTGGGACAAGATCTCTATCTTTTAGCAGACACTTTATTACGGGAGGATTAGGTCTGACAGTGAGAGTGTAGCCCATAGTTTGGAAGAGTTTACAAATCTTATAGGAAAAAGATCCATGGTAAGATATTGAACCAATAAATGGGGGTTTCTCTTTTAGTAGTGGTGTAAGGGTTGACAGATATTTCGTATGGAAATCATGGAATTTTTTTTATTGTAGAAGGTGGGAACTTCTTAGCTTCAGCAATTTTCTTAATTGTTGCAATTTCTTGTTAGGAGGATGATCCACTGTTGCAGAAAATCCTGGGACAATTAGTATGAGTTTTTAAAGCAGCAAACTTGTGTGCCTTGGGGAAGTAGGATGAGAATGGGGTTATGTTTTATTGCAGTGGATTTTCTTTAAACAGATCTGTTTACAGAAAACCCACATTTCCATTCTCAGGATCTCTTCTCAACAGATCTGTTTACACTATTGACCTAGGGATCTTTAGTGTTGCTGAAGTGTCAGGTACAGAGCTGTTGCTTATGTGGTTCCCTATTGTGAATCCTCACTGGAAATCAGATAAATCTGTTGATCACTGAATCTTGTGTTCTTGCTCTTGTCTCATCATAGCCCTGCAAGCATTTTTATTGCTAAAGAGATGTGTCCAGACATTAATGGTAGGGCTGTGTGGATCAAAAGTTTGTCATGTGCACCACTACACCAACCAGAAAAGAGCTGACCTGGTGGCACAGTGGTCTATGTGCTGGCTTATGACCGTTCCTCAGAGAAGAGTTCGGGTTCGAATCCCAGTGAGGCATGGATGTTGTGTTTGTCTTACAGCACTGACTCTCACCCTTCCCTGGAACCAAAGGTCCTATATTAGGGACAGGCAATTGCTTATAGCCCATTGAGTTGCTCATTGTGGTCACTAAACCTTCAATCAAAAAAAAAAATTATTTTTATCTGTCTGTCTTTGAGGAATTGAAATGTGGCAGGAAATGTAAGTAACATTACAAACACCAAATGAAAAAAAAATGTGCATTAAAAATATGTATTGTTTTCACAAATGGGCAAAATTATATTTTCAGCTTGTCATATTTTACCAAATGTGTTGTAGTTGTGTTAAAGATATACTGTGCAGGAAAAATTATGTTCTTCAAAAGCTTAAAGAACATAAAAATCCTATACTGCAAAGAATAAGAGTACAGGATGTGTATTCTGAAAAATTTCTACTACTAGCTAACTTGTGATGTTAAAGTAAAGGCGTGTAGATAAAGATTTTGTTTCCAAACTTTTGAGAGAGAACATCATGGGTTTTTTTCTGCAGTGCTTGCACTATTGAATTTTTTTTTAATGTATTGCCAATAACCACCAAATGCACTACACCATCTATATATTACAACACAGGACTTCATATAAGTCTAAATTCTCCTTTAATGGGGTAAATACAGGCACTCAATATTTGTTGAGCTTTCGTACTCTACTGGGAACCTTCGTCTGGAAACTCAGAGCATAGAACGGCCACAGACAAAGCTGAAACAATTGTTTCAGCATTGTCTTTGACTGTTCTAAACTTTGAGAACTATGCCCAGACAAAGTATCCTAGTGAAGTGCAAAAGCTCAGCAAATATTGAATCTTTATATTTACACCATTTAAGGATATTTTAGACTCATATAACTCATGTGTTATAGTATTACTGCTGATTTGAAGTTTGTATTACTGTATAGCATTACTTTTTCTTTCAAAGTTTGCAGATGAATATTATTCTTATGGATGTTCTTTCTGATTTTCCCATGTAGTTTTTGGGCTTGATTTTCTGCATCAGTATTTGCGCTGTTGTGTCTGTATCTGTATCAGCAATGAAAATGTCACATGTGGAAAAGGTTAGTATGTTCTGTTGTACATTTTTCTTTCACACAGAACCTGATATTCATACTAGATTGCTCAAAAAATAAAGTTACAAGGCTAATCATTCCATAAGCACATCTGTACCAAGCACAAGCAATTTTGAGTATGGTTATTACTAAACCTGAAGGGCAACACTACAGCCTAAAGGCACATGCACACATTTTACCTCTGTTGTGGCTCAAAATTGTGATTTACCTTGAAAGAAAGTTAGCGGTGCTATTTGATTTTTGTGGGAAAATAAAATTCTGTAAGCATATATTCATCTACAGTGTGGAGATTGAGTACTGTTGTGTCTACATGTTGCTGAATGGTGTCAAAAGATTGAATGGTAATGGTGATGTAATCAACAACCTTCACAATGAGTGCCTAAGGAGTCCCTGAGTAGAAATCAACATAGCACATTTTGAATGTCAAATCTCACACTTGGCAATTTTTACTTTTTCCCACTTTGAAAGGTTGCCTAGAAGGACATTACTTCACCACAGATATAGATGTAAAAATTGCTGTCTCCAGTAGGTGGGCTTCCGAATCTCTATGCTTTCAAGTAGTTCCAATCTTCACTTGTATCACTCCGCCTTATTTGCATGCAGTTTACTCACACCTGGCATTAAGAAGCAAAGAAGGTAGGTATGCCACTAAAGGAAGACTATAAAAACATATGACAAAAAAGAAATCTTATATTTCAAGCATTTTTTTTTAAATAGAATTTACTAAAAACTTGAAATCCTTGAAACAGATGTTATGTAAAAGTTGCCCTTTAATTTTGAACTGATGTATCTCACTGTAAGAATAGCAAGTAACAAAATAATAGTACCAACAGACAGAAAAAGGTTCAGGTAACAAATATAATTGATTTTATAGTCCCAGAATGTTTTATAGAAAGAAAAAAAGAAGTACTGTATGTACTCACATAGAAGCCAAAAGTTTTGGAAGAAACCCTGCTCTCAAACATTTATGTAATTACATGATGCTCAAACAATAATACAGGGAAAACACTGGGGGGGGTCTGTTATGGGAGAAATCTTTGCTGCCTTTAGCTTCCATTGTAAAAATGTTTGCTTCAATTTTACAATTACTGGAGAAATTTCATTTCTGGAATTTTTTTTTTATCTGTTTTCAAGTTGAAATGCAAATATTTGTAAAATAAAATTACATTTAACAATTATTAACACTTATTCACGAGTCTGCAAAAAATAGAGCTGAACTTCTGAAGTGTAATGTGAATTCTCCCAATGGGTTTGTTTACATTTCAGACTGCAGCTCTCTGTGTCTCACCATGCAATAGTTTTCTGACCTTCTGCCAGTTATATCCTCAGCTTTGCCCCCAAACTCTGGGGGCATGACACACACCTATAACTGGCAGGTATGATTATTCTGCTGTCAAGACACCATAGAGAAATGACACTCCTTCCATCAGCCAATAGCGTTCATGCACCCCAGAAGAAGACTTGATTTCACACCAAAGTAAGAAAAAAATTATGATTACAGAGTTTTCACGTTTCTTTCTATGTATTTTACTTGTGTTCACTGAAATGTGTGTGTGTGAGAGAGAGAGAGAGAGTGGGTCGCCCATCGTACAATTACACAGAGGCGTGCATTTGTGCTGGTAGATGGTGTATCAAGTCAGGAAGCATGCTGTTTTCGGCGGCATGTGTCACTGTGCTGTTTGCAGAGGCAAGTTGACTACGTAGGGTTGTGACATGGATTTGTCCAAACAGGCCCACTGGGCAGTTATGTAATTTTTGATGGCAGAAGGTGTTGGTGGAGCCAAAATTTATTGTTGTATGAAGGATGTGTATGGGAATGAGTGTCAGTCACGGCGTACAGTGTTCTGCTGGTGTAGTGAATTTCGTAAAGGACGTGTGAGCATGGAAGACGTGCCGAGACCTGGGCAAGCACACATGGCCATCACCATGGAATCGATTGCTGCCATGGACAACCTTGTGAAGGAGAATCGCCGAATCACCACCCACGAACTTGCAGCAACATTGTCCATGAGTAAAGGAACTGTTAACACCATTCTCCATTGCCAATTGGGATACAGCAGGGTTTGCACACAATGGGTCCCCAAGCATCTCCAGGAGGATCAGAAGACTCGGCAAATGGGTGCTTGCCTGGAGAAACTGCATCGTTACCACGCAGAAGGGGGGCAGTTTCTTTCCAAGATTGTTTGTGGCCACAGGTGAAACTTGGTGCCACCACTTTGATCCGGCCACAAACAATGATGTAGTTCTAAATAAAAAAGTGAATATTAAATATAAATATTTAAATATTTTATATTTAAATATAAAATATTGTGGTAAATTTCAATACATAAAACAGGTTACAAATGGAATGCAAAAAACAACATCTAGAACATCTAGATATTGAAATTTCAGTAAAAGACTACAAGAATATAATAATCAATAACAGAGAAAAAACAAAACTATTGGACAGTGCAGGAGTATATAGCATTCCAATTAAGCCAACCAACAACAACAATAGAGTGAAATACATAGGAAGCACAAAAACAAATTAAAAACAAGATTGACACAACATATGAAGAACTGGAAAAAACAGCACTTGTACAATATTGCATAAAAAATAACACAATGCCAGAATTTGAAAATATCGAAATTATCTGCAACCAACCAACCAAAAAGACCATCCGTTTTGCCGAAGCAATCGTAATTGAAAAAACCAACTGCAACATTAGTAGTGGAGTAAAAATGCCAATTCCATGGAAGATATTGATAAAAAAAGAGAACAAAAAATGGGAAGGCAAACAGAACAGAAACAATGCAAACACGCAGACATAAGAAAAAAAAATTCAGAGTCTTTAAATCACAGAAGTGGCAACGCAGCACATCCGATGACGTATAACACACAAAGATTCCCAAACTGAGCATGTGGCATATTCAACATAAACTGCAGAGAGAACGAACGACCATAGGTCCCAGAAGATGGCAGACATCTGCAAAAATGCATCGGACAATACATCCAGGAAATCTGACAAAGTTTTTTGGTGATTGCAATTCCTCATGTGAATATTTTTACAAGTGATTCATTTTTCCGTTTTTTCAAGTTTTCCAACATAATTTTCACATCTCCTTTGTCTTCATGTGCCTTCTGTAGTTCAACTAAAAAAGTATATCCTACTCAAGAAAATGTACGGACTAACTTCAAAAAAGCCTACACTCAAGAACCTGATGAGACCAACCGTGCAAAGATTTGAACATCGACCACCTACAACCGAGAGGTACGTGAAAGATTTTTCCTTAAATCACATTCGATTACCGCGATATATATTCGCAGCGAATATTAATAACTTCAAACTGAGAAATTGCTTTTCGCTCAAAGGAAATATAACATGTAAAAAGTTACAACAGTTAAAACCACCATTAAACGGTTCTACCTGAAAAAAAACGTATGAAAAACATGTTTTTTAAATCTCGGCACATCGAGAAATACTTGCGTAAGAAAACCCTTTGCCCAGGGTCTCTATTACCATCTAACCACAATAAGTGGATTAGTGCCACTAAGCCTAAAAAGTAGTGCCTGAGCGCCACTAAGGTGCGCTAAGCCCCTTCTTCATCACTGGCCACAAAATGGATAAGTATGGAATGGCAGCATCCCAACTCTCCACGTACCAAAAAAACTCAGTCCTCCTTAAGAACTGGAAAAGTGATGCTTAAGGTTTTCTTCAGTGAGAATGGCCCATTGCTGTTGGATTGGCTGGACGCAGGCAGTACGGTCAAGGCACCGACATACTGCGATACATTACGCAACCACAAAACAGCCATGAAACGTAAGCGACCTGGTATGTTGTCAAATGGGGTTATTCTGCTGCACGACAACACCCTCCCGCACGTGGCGACAGTGTGCCAAGATTTGCTGTGGAGCTTCCCCTGGGAGGTCCTCAACCATCCCCCATAGCCCCAATCTGTTGCCCCGCAACTACCCCATCTTCAGGCCACTGAAGAAAGCTCTCAAGGGTCACCGGTTCGCTAATGACACTGAAGTCCGGGACACTTGGACTGATTCCACAGCCAACCATGGGCATTCTTCGCTCAGGGTATCCACAATCTCATGCTGCGCTGGGTCCCTTGCTTGAACCAGTAAGGCGACTATGTGTAGCAGGTATGTAGCCCATGTATCACTCTCACTTTCTGTATGCTCACATATTCCAACCTACCCTTACGGAAAAAAATCGACGGCCTCAGTTGCATTTGGGCAACCCTTACATATATGTATTAAATGTATGTATGTATTCATTCATTCTTTCTTTACAAAAGCTGACCCCCTATTATGGATTTCACTGTTTATATCACACAGTGATGCACAGAGAGTAGCAATCACAAATGCAAACAAATCACTGGCATCTTCAGTGGGATGATATACTGTGGCGGATCAAAAAGTTAGTTACACTGTGAAACAAAAAAACCCCAAAGAGTTGTACTCAGGGGATGTATGTTGGTTTAAAGGTACAACATTTATTCATTTTTCGACATAGTCGCCGAAGGACTGTAAACATTTATCGTAATGTATGATTAACTTTTTCATACCTGTACAGAAAAAGTCTGATTTGGTGCAACCAGTTAAGGACCATAGTTTTCACAGCCTCATTGGTTTTGAATCGTTGTCAACTAAGGTCCTGTTTCATTTTACCAAACAAATGGTAGTCGAATGGGGATAAGTCAAGGCTGTAAGATGGATGTTGCTACACCTCCCATGTGAATGACTGGAGCAATTCCTTTGTTTTGTGTGGGGTGTGGCATTGTCGTGCAGTGCAGCAGAATGACACCTTTGCTCAACTTACCCCGGCGTCTGTCCTTAATTGCCTTTCACAAATTTCATAGTGTTTGGCCTTATGAATCAGCATTGATAGCCATCCCTTTTGGCAGAAATTTTGTGTAAACAACACCTTCACAATCAAAGAAAACAGGCAGTTGGACTTTGCACTTTTTCCTTGTTGGAGAAGTGACATGCTTCCATTTCATGGATGATCATTTGGTTTCAATGGTGAAATGGTGAAAACACGTTTTGTCACCTGTGGTGATTCAATGCAAAAAAAAAAAAAAGTGACCCTCAGCAGAATACTGTTGCAGAAGAGCCGAAGACGACAGGAAACATTGGTTTCTGTGCTGGTCAGTGAGTAAACATGGCACCCATCTCACACACAATTTCTGGAATTTCAGCTGCTCGTAAATGATGAAATGCACAATCCTGTATGAAATGTCTAACGTACTGCCAATTTCCTTAATTTTAACTCTCCTACTATCCTGTATCATGTCATCAATGGCGGCAACATGCTCCGGAGTGATGGATATCCAGAGCTTGAAAAATACCATGCCTGAGATGCCTGGGGCATGTAAATTATTGACCTCGGCAGGTAAATAAAAAATCTACTTGCCCGGTTCAGGCAACTAAATTTAAGAATACAAAAGTTTAGAATAAAATTTCCTACTGAAAAAAACAAACAAAAAAAAACCTCACAGTCGTTGCATGTCGTGTTTCATTTCAATGCTTATCGCCAGAAGTTGTATATTTTATATTTGTTACGGAGTGCTAAGGGCAGAAAAATATCACTTCTTTAATTATATTATGCTGTAGGTCCAGAAATTGGATTCATATGTACTCGTAGTTTTGCTCTAAATGTTTATAGTCAGTGACAGTGTGCATTACTGTGATGGAACTAGCCTCTGGTGTTTGGGGACAAAGGGCAAAAATCACATGGTAGAATTACTAAATTTCTCTAATAGCAATTTCATCAACATATCATTTCATACCAATTTCAGCATCATAATCTTAAAACTTAGGTATACACTTTTCTGCTTTAAACATTTTGAATACAGAACCTTAAAACGAAAATACAAAACATGTAAACATATTTTTTAATTTCAAATTTAAAAAGAGTGTTCTGATTTGTTATCTTAAAAGATAAATTTTCTTGGGTATCCAGCTTTTACTGTCTGGGCAGGTAAATAATTTCTTGCACATGCCCAGCTGGGCATGTAACTTTTCAGATATTTTTCAAGCCCTGATATAATGGTCTGCCTTTGGGGTATTCGTCTGTCAAATCTGTGCAATCCTTTTCAAATTGTTGGCACCACTTTACAATGGACGGATGAGATGGCATTTTCCTATGTACAGCACAGATTTCACGATAGATGTTGGTGCAATTTAGGTGCTTAGCCCACAAAAATTAAATGGTTCCTCACACTTCCAATTTGGAGTAAGAATCCAGTCGACATGCCATTACGATCTGCCTTCTTCACATGCCTTACGCAGTTACTGAACTAAAACTCCTTCCGTCGGCTGCTCTGACGTACTGTCTACTTTGCTGCCAAGCCCACACATCTTTTTCATTAGATCCATGAATCCTATTCCAATTTGTCATGTTGGGAAGACACCCTGTGCTAGAGAAGCAAAGGTGCTCTGCTGAATTGAGCTAGTAGCAAACAGAATGTAACATAGAAAGATGTGCCATTTCTTATAAGAATTCCACCCACAAATGAGGTTTACATATTACTATGTAATTCTTTTACAAATGTAAAGGCTCTTTCTCTTCTACACTTGAAGTACATATCAGGTAGCACTTGATCTCCAAACATGTAAACAAATACTTCGAACTTCTTCATCTCTGTTGTAGCAAAGAATGATGCCAATAGTTCTTTTGCTTTTGGTTTCGTGAAGCTGAAAATTCTGTTTATGTAAACAGTACTCGGAAAATTAACAAAAAAAAAGTGATTTGAAAATCATCCAAATACGTGGAGACAATGTAAATAGACTAAGTCATCGCTTTTTCCACGTTTTTTTTAAGCAACGCACAGCAGCTGAAAAATTGTTTTAGATTGAACCCCCAGATCTCAATAACTAGCAGAGTGCATTCGCTTTATGCTGCGGTGCCAACAATCCACGACACTAGGTGTGTTTATCTGTCAGCATCTGACTTCACAAACTTGTAGTGATGGGCTCAGCAACTGAAACATCTCCATCTGGTGGGGTTTAATGGCACAAGCTATTTAATTATAGCTAATAAATCTAAAGGGCGAGAGAAATGGTGAAAATCTTCCAAATACGTGGAGACAATATAAATAGACAAGGTCATCGCTCTTTCCACGTTTTACATTAATCAACACACAGCAGCCAAAAGATTGTGTTTACACACTACTGGGATTGAATCCCAGATCTCTTGATAACTAGAGGAGTGCGTTTGCTTTAGTTGGTTAAAGTAAAATGTGCTATGACTTAGTCTACTTAAAAGTGATTTGTTTTAGTTGCTAAAGTCAACCAAGTGGAAATGGAATTTGATTTCAACCTTTATAGAAATAAACGGTCCTATTTCAGGTTAAGTAAATGGTAGTTGAGAACACGCTAAGTTACGTGTAAAAAGTATATGTAACTTAGCGTGTTCTCAACTACCATCTATTTAACTTGTTTGTTAGTTACGTGCATTGCCTACCACTCTTTTATGACCATTTCAGGTTCTGATCTTACAGCCAAGCTTGCCAGTTTCAGCTGTAATTAATCAATGCATAGGTTGGTGGATGGGGCCTTTTGCCCGCTTCAGTGAACATCACTATCTGATTATTTAAGCAGTCTGAGTCATTTTGTGAGATGATTTTTTTTTTTTTTTTTTTAATTCAGGAGCGAAATGCTAAAGTTCCTGAGCACAGGCCCATCTTAAGCCCAGAATTTTGCACTTAATGAAAATAAGAAAGCCTGGCATGGTCTGAGGGCTGGATTGGGCTTGCGCTTTCCGGGCTGGTCCCACGCAGACCTGTAAGACAAACACCAGTTAAATCGTTTGACTGTTGGGGTGCACAGCCAGTATCAGAAATTATGCAATACACATGTAACAAATAAATATAGGTTGTAGTAGAACATACATGTTATGTTAGGAAAGACACTTAAAATACAATTCAAGAATTCCACCACTTCTGTTGAGGTCAGCAGTTTCCATAGTTTGTACGCTCCTTGAAAAATCCTTGAAAACAAAAAGTTCATTTTCAACTCCTTGAAAGTACTTGAAAAAGTATAAGACTCTGTAAATAGTACGTGAAATTTTTGTTTTGTGTTTTAAGTAATGATATGAAAGAGCATGTGTAAAATAATTGTCTATTAAGTTGTATAAGAGATTTCTGTGTAGTTCTGATAAAAACATCAGGTTGATCAAATAGCACAGAACTTGCATTCAACCCAGGGGAGTGCATGAACAGCTGGTACCTAGGCTATGACATCACTACAGAGTAAAACATCAGCCATGGGAGTAAAATAAGGGGAATGATGTATTCTCAAATTGTGATGGGCAGTGGGATTCTGTTTTACTGGGGTTAGGTATGTGTTCTTGCCAGAGGGTGGAACTTCCAGGAATTGCTTGTACTTCATGCATGGACCCTTCATCTCCTGGCTGCATCAAAAAATGTATCAAAGCATCAAAGTCATGCATCAAAAATAAAAAGTTAAAGCAAACAATAAGTGCCATACCAGCAGATGCATAGGAAAATAATGTAACTTTTCAAAATATTCCACAAAATAAAATGATTTCTAGAAACACCAAAACAGTGGGGCAATTCAAAGTTAATAAAATAAACCAACAGGGGGCAAGGGGTAACAGGCAGGTCATTGAAGGTGTGCCCATCTCAGGTAAGATTGATGGTCTGAACTTACTAAAACATCTACCTACTGACTGACAGACAGTACACACATACGATCATTTGGATTTAAAAAGTCCTTGAAAAGTGCTTGAATTTGTTTTCTTTGGAAGAGTACAAACCTTGGTTTCAGTTTGCTGGATGTATTCCATTTCTTGGCCAGTCTAACTACCAGTTGCAGCAAATTTTCAAATCTTATGATTATTTGATTGGTATCAAATCCAATCCTACCATCATGAAACTTATCCTCCTGGACATAGATAAAGTTAAACACCTCCTAATGGCTCCTGGTGTGTACAAAATTTTTATATCAGCAGCATATTTCACAGCATTACTAAACATTTGGCTTAGCACAAAAAGGACATCACTCAAGGGAGACCTAATTCTTCTTGCCCTTTACTCACTCTCACTGGTACTTCGGCAGTGCCTTTCTGGAAGAATACTGTGAAAATTGCTCTTTTTGTCGAAAGGGTTTTATATTTTTATGAGAACGTTGAAATATCTACCTCTTCAAATTGCAGTACCAATAGTCCTTATTTTATCCCCATCATTTGGAAATCCCTCGTATCATTTCCCAACAACCATAATCTAGAATTTGAAAACCAAATCTGACAATCAGTCTAGCTCCAAATGTCTACAGGTGATTAAGACCCAAGCTAGGTCAAAAGCTTCTATGTATCTTAAGTTTCCTTCCTAATGTAACATGTGTGTTCTACTACAACTTATATTGGACACAACCACCAAGCAGGCATTTCTCCTTTCCAAAGCTTTCACAGCAAGCATGGGTGTCTTGTGTCTTTACTCCCTCCAGTTGTGTCAGCTCTGTGGAAGAGCAAAGACGAAGTGTTTTACAAAAAGTGATAACTTGAAAAAGGCTGACATTTGGGCGAAAGAATTGTGGGATGCAGTTTCACCAGAAATGGTCATAAAGTCTTTCAAAAAAATTGCATAAGTAATGCCATGGATGTTACAGGAGTTATTTGGAATCTGTGATAGTGAATAACACTTTGAAGGTTTTTATAGAAGATAATCTCAGAGATCAGATCATATGTAGAGGATTTTAGGAAGGGAGTGTCTGACCCCAGGTCTTAAACAACCCTTAGAAATAGGAAGCTAGGAGATTTGGGCTAGAGTGCCCAATGGGAAAGTGACACGGAAGCGAGGTAGAAAGGGGGAGGAAGACGCCCTTATTTATTACCAGGGGGCCAGTACCCGGGGCCCAACAGCTTAATGTGCCCATCCGATGCATGGCGGATATTTAGTGGTTCGAGCGTTCGTACCTGCCTGGGATCGAACCCGAGGTCTTCTCCGTGGCAGTCACGAACGTTGACCACTAGGCCCCCCACTGCCCAAGATAATCTCAGAAATGTGCATAATTCATTTCAATAAACATGTTTTCCAAAATCTATATATGGCTTATATGTGGGTGAAGGGTTTTCAAACATTTTTAGCTGTTAAAGGGGGGGTTGACTTATACGCAAGTATATACAGCAGTTAAAAACTTACTTTCATCCCAGTCAGCAGTGTGGAAATCTCAATGTAGAGCCCAGGCTGTGAACTTCGTGCTGCCCAGAATTACGTGTGAACTTCGTGCAGCCCAGAATTACGTGTGAACTTCGTGCTGCCCAGAATTACGTGTGAATTCAGAAAATGCTTTTACGAATTCTAAGTAACATGATGCGTCTATTTTGTCCTTTTACTTTGGCTGGCTATCATAGGTAACAGTTATTATCCATAACTATCTTTCTATTAGGGGTACACTCTGACACACACACACACACACACACTCTCTCTCTCTCTCTCTCTCTCTCTCTCTCTCTCTCTCTCTCTCTCTCTCTCTCTCTCTCTCTCTCTCTCTCTTTTTTTCTAAATATCGTTTAATTGCCCAAATGTCTGTGTTTACATTTGAAAATGGAGGCAACAATTTCTGAAAACGAAAATAGACTGAGCGCTGTGCTCTTAATTTCTTTTTCTTGTGATGCTGCCTGTGCTCTGTATGATTGTTAAATGTAATTTTATTTCATAAATATCTGCATTTCAACTTGTAAATGGATAAAAAAAAATTCCAAGAACGGAAATTTCTCCTGTAATCATAAAATTGAAGCAAAAATTTTTGACAATAGAAGCTAAAGGCAGCAAAGATTTCTCCCATAACAGCCCCCCCCCAGTGTTTTCATTGTATTATTGTTTAAACATCATGTAATTACATAAATGTTTGTAAAAATGGGGAATTTTTTTTTTCCAAAAATGGAAGTAGGGTAGAGCAAAGATGTCTCTTGTAATCGTTTTTTTTTTTTTTTCTCATTTTGTTTTTTAGCAATGTTCCCTCTGTCATGTATTGTTAAATATTTTATTTCATAAATCTTTGTGTTTCAATTCGAAACTGGAGTTAAAATTCTAGGTACAGAGGGCATTGCTTCACATTTATTGGCAGCTTTTTGTTATTACATATTTTCTGTTTTTTACATATAAGTTATACACCCAGTAGACAAAACATTAGAGGTAGGGGTGATGTGCAGTTTTCATGGACATCCCCACACAGAGTGGAACTGACCCAAACTGATTGCAAGTGATAAATAGGCAGACAGCAAGGCTTTCCAACAATGTATCACAGTCGACAAACATTGGTAAACATGGCGACCTGAGCAACTTTCATTGTGGACACATTGCTGGCACAAGACAGATGGGCATTTCTATTGCCCAAGTGGTAAGAACCCACTAGGTTCCTGAGAGCAACCATATCAAGTGTGTGCTGCGAGTATACCATTGACGAACGTATCAGTGCCCAGAGAGCAAGCAGTGGCAGACCACATGCCATTAATGACCGGGGTCGACGTAGACTATCCAGGACCCTTACAGACTGACCGCTTGGTAAAGGCGGCGCAAATCACATCTGGGTTAAGTGTCGGAGGCCCAAGTAGTGTCAGTGAGGAAATAATATAGTGTACACTACATACCCTGGGCTACAGGAGCCTATGCTCTACTCATGTATCACTGTTGACTGCTCATTTTGCTGGGTGCCAGGGACATCAAAACTGGACCTCTACCAAGTGGCGCCATGTCGTACGGTCAGATGAATCCCATTTTCAGCTGTACCTAGCTGATGGAAGTTTGCTGGTGTGGTGTTAACAGCATGAGGCCATGAACCCGTCGTGCCAGGTCAGCTCTGTTCAAGGTGGTGGTGGCTCTGCGATGGTTTGGGGAGCTTTCTCATGGGACACATTAAGTTCCTTAGTATGTCTGGAGTAGAGCTGAGATGGGCTGTAGAATATTTACTGCGGGCTCGGGCTCTTAGAGAGAAGGAGAGTAAGAGAATTTTTTTTTATATATAAATGTGATTTTATATAATTTAGCACATGAGGCACTTTATAATCGGTAAATGGAATTCTTCGGCAATTGGTTCTGATTAGGGAGCGGGCATTCGAGATAGCTATTTATTCCGGGCTTGGGTAAAAAATGCCATAGGCCGTGCGTTTGT
Organism: Macrothele yani; assembly: GCA_039090855.1. Lineage (NCBI taxonomy): Eukaryota > Metazoa > Arthropoda > Arachnida > Araneae > Macrothelidae > Macrothele > Macrothele yani. Next base: position 131,531,988 of record CM077025.1, read on the forward strand.
GTGTTTCTGCAGAGAAGAAAAAGCTTTTTCAAAAATTATAGATATTGGATAGTTGATAGCATGCAGACGATCATTAAATCCCTTATCTCCACACAGTAGCTCGCTGCTAATTCCATTTAGCAACGTACATATTGTAGCGCATTATGGTGTGATAATATTAGCATTGTTTGAGCAACATACAATTGCAGCAGCTCCCGATCATTTTGGATACCCTACTGTCCGAAGCACTTGAGGTGGAAATGAACGGTCAAAGAAAATCGTCCAGTTACACTGTAAAAATAGATAGAGGTCCCTTACAACCATTCCCTCTATTTGAGAAATACGTTGGTTAATTGCAGGAGGAGAAGAGAGTGGAAGTGTTGAAAAGGAGATGTTTTATTATTGATAGTTGTACAGATTAGCCAGTTTTCAGGCTCGTTCGGGCTCAGGCTCTATCTTTCAATATAAAATTCGGGCTCCTGCTGATATACCACGGGCTCGGGCTCTGAAAATTGAGCCCGAACTCAGCTCTAGTCTGGAGAGGTCCTTAACTACAGCGGGCTACCAGCTTGTGCTGGCTGATCACCTACGAGCTTTCGTGGCCTTCGCGCATCCTGCAGCTGATGGTCTGTTACATCAGAACAATGTGCCACCCCACCAGACTGCAACCACTCAGGCATGATTAAAAAACATTCACCTGAGAGTGGAACCATCCAGTGTTACCCAGGGTCCTCGGATTTAAGCCCTGTGGAAGCTCTGTGGAATGATGTGGATGGGAACATCAGATCCATGAATCCTGGACCAGTGTCTCAGGCAGAGTTGTGGACAATGCTGCAACACAGGCATGGCTGGCATCACCACCAAAATCGATGCCCCATTGTTGATGCCTCATTGTGTACAGGCTGTTATTCACGGTAGAGGAGGACCAGTGTGCTATTAGGTACGTATCTCTAATGTTTTATCCATTGAGTGTACATTGAACGTTTCTTATAGTATTTTAAAACCCTGATTTTATGAGCACTTGGATTTAACAAGTGAAAGTGTAAATAGTAACACTGTACTAGTGATCCGAATTATTGGCATAGAAAGTAGACACATTAGCGTTCCAAGCTTTCACACATCAACCAGATGGCTTTTTCAAGGAAGTTAGATAGAAACTTCCTTGAAAAAGCCATCTGGTTGATGTGCGAAAGCTTGGAAACGCTAATGTTTCTACTTCCTATGCCAATAAATCGGATCACTAGTACAGTGTTACTATTTACTACTTAATTGATGTATTGTTCCTCATTATCTAAGTGAAAGTGTGGTCCCATCATGCTTTCTATAAACAAGTTCAACTATATTATTTTCTTTATTCGAAATATACGAATCACAGCCTCTGACAAACAAAATAAACAGCAAATTATCATTGACTGGTATTGTTGAACTGATACGAGTTTCCACCGGAGAACTAGGTATCAGTCAAGAATCGCCGTAAAATATATGATGTCCCAAGTAAAGCTGTCTTCTGCAGTTCTGTAGGTGGCATATCAGAAAGCTGCAATTTTTCAAAATGATTCATAAAATTTTTTGACATTGTTCCCAGTGCCCCGATAACAATGGGGACTACTATTGTGTGTTTAGTCCATAACCGGGTAACTTCTATGGCCAGGTCTCTTTATTTAGTCATTTTTTTCCATTCTTTTTCATTGACTCTGGCATCTCCAGGGATCGCTATATCAAGTAGCCAGACTTTCCGATTTTCTATGACTGTTATGTCTGGTGTATTATGTTCTATGTGTCGATCAGTTTGAATTCTGAAATCCCACAAGATCTTGACCATTATTTTTTATGACTTTCTCAGCCTTGTGTTCTCATGAGTTTTTGCATTACTTTATGGAGCACAAAAGTTTTATGCCTTAATACCATACTTTTACAGTTATATTATGTGAATCTTTGTCCATGCAGCTGCAGAAGGCATGTGCTTTGAAGAATATTAGACTTAGAAATATGTATGTGCCACACTCAGAAATTACATATTTACATCTCAAAAAAGAAAAAAAAAGATGTATTCTTAAGTGCAGCCTTTGTAAGCATCAGTGCACAATGAAGCGAAGAATGTACCTGCAGTCAGAGCATAAATGGTGTAAATGTGAATGATCTGTTGTTATTGCCTTTTCTTCCTTGATTTCACCAAATGTCAAAGCATAAATGACATAGAAGTGAGTAACTTGCTTTTAAAAGTACTTTTTTCTTTTCATTCAGGATTGCACAAGTAATTTAGGTGAGAACATTTATTCCAACTAAAAATGTAATTTATAGTCAGTTTTTAACCAATCATTTTGTGCTCCTATTGTTTAGCGGAATTTAATGTGGATTTTTTAAACTTATGTTTTGACAAAAATTAGCACTGGTAATTCGAACAACTTTATGTTTGCATTGTATTATGGGGAAAAAAAAATATTTTTCTTTCTCTTTTTTGCAGGATGCCCAAGAGCCGTATTCCCTATTATCATCTCTCAGTTGTTCTGGGAAACCTGGAAAGAAATACCTCTTAGGCTTAATTGTTATACAGTCTGCTGTTATTTGGTTTATCTACAGTAAAAGCAGCTATCTGATGTCGTTTGTGTCTGAAGCTCCTACTCCTGCATTGAAAAGAATATATGACTATTCCATCTACAATTCCTCCCTTTTTCATCTTCCACTTACACACCAGAAAGATATGTTGCCCTTTTATATTGAAGTGGGTCATGATGTATGGTGTTTTAAAAATGGCATACAGCTTTCTCTGTCCAGATCTGAAAAGAAATGTAAGTGCCTCAAAAGATGGTATGGCCTCGACTGTGGCATACCTGAAGCCGTGTGGGTTTCAGATCTTTTGAAGAAGGGTGACAGAAAAGGAGTTGAAATTAGAAGGCGGAAACAGCCTAGGCGTGTCATTCGTGTGATCTTATTTGTTAATGAGCTTGATCTGCTGGATGTCAATGTACGGGAAACTTCTTCTGCCATAGATTTGTTCCTTGTTGGTGAAAATAGTACCTCTGGTACTTCTTTGTTGTACAATCATTTAAAAATGGGATTTCTAGAAGCATTCCAAAACAAAATTATGTTAATAAAAATTGACTTAAAATATGCTATATCTCATTCAGAGAAGGAATGGATTTTTTTAATGTACAAAAGCATCATAAAGGAATGTTGGAAGCGCCTTACAGATTTCCGTCCTGATGACTTGTTTTTATTCTCTCGCACATCTTCTCTTATATCTTCAGATATTATAATGTTCTTAAAGTTGTATGACGGGTACCCAGAACCATTCATATTTCACTTGAGGCCATCGTTGTATAGTTTTAAACATTACATTGTTGATAAAGAAATCCTAAAAGATGCACTTGTTGATAATATGCCTGTTGGGTGCACATTTCAGTATTTTTATTCTCTTTGTAAGAGCAATGTGGAGAGGCTTTATACTTACTCTTGTGTGAAAAATATGAAAATAAAATTAAATTTTGAAAAGTTCTATTGGAAGTTGGAGAACTGGACTCTTGGGACTGATGTCTCTCCGAGTGGATGGAATTGCCTATGGTGTTGTAAAAGTGAGCAAATAAAAGATATATTTCTAATGCATCGGTGGCTTTTGGATGGTTTCAATTCATCCGCAATACTGCCTGATATTCTTAGCAACAAAACATTAGTTATTGATAGATTAATAAAAGAACGAAAATGGCTGAATGGTTCCTATGTAAATGTTAAAACAGTATCAAAATCTGATCCTTATTTTTTGCCAGATATTGTTATGAATCATATTGATAGATATCAGTCTCTTGCTGACTGATGGTTTGTTGCAAAGCTAGATATAGCAAATTAACTTATTTTTATTTGTAAATTAAAAAGAGTATGTAGAGTTTGTTTCAGAATAAATTTAGGCTTGCTCACTTGTGTAGTTACATGGCCACCAAAGTAATATCACTGTTGAAAGAAAGGAAGAAAATAATGGGATTCATCAGTAGTAGGCTCTTTTGCCTCACCTATGCACTCTTTTTGAACCATTTTAATGAGGTGAGAGCTGAAGAATGCTCTATTTGAAACATTTTTGTTTTTTTCGGTCTTATTTTCACTATATAGATCTTGTGTTACCTTTTGGTATTTTGCACGTATTTAACAAAATTCTACATTTTAATTAACTTAGTCATTAAATTCTGCATACACTTTCATGTCATCCAAGACATACATGAAATACTTCTGCAGATTTGTGGAATTCAGCTTTTTTTTTTTTTTTTTCTTCTTTTGTCGTCGTCATTTGTGTCATTTTTAAGATCAATGCAAAACTGAAGAGAAATTTTTGGGAATTAATGGGGGAGTTGTCGTTTTCCCAAACTTTCAAAAACGGAAGTTAAGTTGAGTGAAGATTTTTCTTGCGACGTTGCCTCTATACAGTATTACTGTTAAATATCATTTTATTGCATAAATGTTTGTATTTCAGCATAAGACGGTGGGCAACGATTTCCGAAAATGGAAATTAAGACGCCGCCAAGATATTTCCCTGTAGACTTCAGGCAATTTTTCTATGGATTCAAGGAATTTTGCCATTACCGTTATCATTTGGGGCATTCTTGAGATCAGTGCACAATTGAACAAAACTTTTTTGGGGATTGGTGGTGGTGATTCGTTTTCCGTTTGAGTACAAATTCCGTCTTTCAAAACTTTCAAGAACAGAAGTTAGACGTAGTGAAGATTTCTTCCATAATCATACTTTTTTTCTTGTGGTGTTCATTCAGCCCAGTATGGTTGTTAAATATCCATTTATTCCAGAAATATTTGTATTTCAGCTTTAAAATGTCCAAAAAGTTTACGAAAACGGAAGTCGGGTGAAGCAAAGATTTCTCCCATAATAGTAATTTTTTTTTACCCCTGCGATGTTATCACTGTCCTGTGTTGTGGTTAAATGTTAATTTCGCCCATCAATTATTGTATAAGCTTGACAAGGGACGAAAATTTTCGAGAAATTTAAACGATGAAGTTGGAAAATTTGTAAGAATTGATGCAAAGTATTTGTATTCTTAAAGTTATCTAAAATAGTGAAAAATTTTATATCATACATTCATGGTCCTTAGGCTGAAAGTTCTTTCAGCATGATATAAAATGATTTTCCCCTGAGGAAATAAAAATAAGAAAAGTAACAATAAAGAAATGGAAAGGGAGTGACATCAACAGAAAGAACAAGAAATATGACACCGAATTTTTTGGTTGTAATGAGCACGTCTTCTGATTCCGCTGTGACGCAAATTAAATTTACCAGAGCTATTCAAAGGCAATGGAACTAGTTAGGAAAATGATCAATCGATTTTTACAATTGATAAAACATCCACAAATAGAAACATCTACTTAATTCCACTAACGGGTAAAAAGTGTTTTATGAAGATTAACAAATAGTGCACAAAAAGTTTCTCATTGCACAAGGAAGGTTTTAGAGACAAAGAGATTTTCAAATCGAACAGTTAAAAGAAGAAATATAGAAAAGGAAACATGATATAAGTCTATGTGTGCTAGTGGAAGAATTTTGCATAATGGAAAGTTGAAAATAGGCGAAAAATATTCTTCATGGAAAAAGCTATGCCAAGGAAAAATAACTTTTCAAATACATCTCCTGGAAGCAGAGATAGCAAGAAACCCGTTTTGACCTTTACAACTCCTAGGGGAAAGTTGTACATTATTTGAAGAGGATAATGCTCCACATCTCTTTGTAGCGAATGGCATACAGTTAAAAAGAAATTTCTCATTAGCGTTTTTAGAAGCTGCACTCTGTAGTACACAAACATCATGTACCGACAGAAATGTGAACTACAAAATTCTTCATATAGTAGCCTAAAGTGTTCTACAAGGTAAATGGCATCCGGTGTTGGAAGAATTTTTTAAATCGGGCATGTAGAAACAGATATATTGAGAAAAACAGATTAAGCCTTTGTGCCGCCTAGTGGCAAAATCGTGCATTAATTTGGGAAGAAAATATGCACACAGAGTTTGTTTAGTTAGTAGTATCTGACCAAAAAATAAGTTTTTCAATCAGGTTTTTAGTCTCGAAGATATTGCTGTAAACGAAAATGCATGAACTTACGCCATCTGGTGGCTGACTTGTGCATTAAGAAAAATCTGAAATGATATGAGAAACCTTTTTCAGTAGAAGCACTCTCCAACCAAGAAAGAATTTTTCAAATCGAACTCTTAGAAGCAGAGCTATAGACAAAAATAAGCTATGCATCTATGCCTCCTGGCGGAAAAACCATGCATTATTTTAAGAAGAAAGTATTCTCAAAAGGTTTTTCAATGTGAGCGGTATCAGTCCACGAAAGAATTTTTTCAGTAGAGTTTTCAGGAGCTCAGATTTTTCTAAAAATGCAGTAGAAGCAAAAATTAACATTTACGCCCCTTGATAGCCAAACCATTCAAATATTAGAAATTATACGCAAAGCATTTTCCATCAGGAGCTGTATCCGGTGAAGGAAAAAAATTTCAAATCAGAGTTTTAGAAGCAGAGTTGTCGATAAAAATACAATTGACCTTTATGGTCCCCTAGCAGAAAGCCTATGAATTACTTGAAATTTTTGAAATTGTATGAAAAACATTTCCCACTGGAAACTCTATCAAACAAAGAAGGAATTTTTCAAATTAGACTCTTAGCAGCAAAGATATTGACAAAAATAAGATATACGCCTACCCCCTGGTGGAGAAACCATGCATTATTTAAAGAAGAACATATTTCGAAAAAGTTTAATGACGTGAGTGGTATCGGTCCACCAAAAAATTTTTCAATCGAAATTTTAGAAGCTCAGATTTTACTGCAAATGCATCAGAAGCAGAAACTAAGATTTACACCCGTTGATGGCCAAACTATTTCTACCAAAAATTAGAAATATATGCAAACGATTTCCCATTAGGAGTTGTATCCGCTGCAGAAAGAATTTTTCAAATTGGAGTTTTAGAAGTAGAGATATCGGGGAAAACACAATTTACCTTTACGTCCCCTAGCAGGAAATCTATGCATAACTCAAAAAAATTACTATACTTAAAATAGTCTTCAACATAAAGGGAATCGAAAGGTAAAAGATTTTTTCAATAGGATGCTTTAAAGCAAATATATGGAATAAAATGCATTTTGAATTCGACATCATCTGCATTTATGCCCTCTAGCGATGAAATTGTGCATCATAAAAAAAATTATAAAGGATCATCATTCGCAGATTTCAGGATTTCCAATGCAAAAAGAATTTTTCAAATTGGATTAATAGTTGTAGAAATATTGTGCCTACGGGCGGACAGACGGACAAACCGATAACATAAGCATGATCTTTTTACAAAAGACATGCTAAAAGTTAAGCCATAGCTACTGTGCACCTGGAAGTCAACAAAAGACAAATATGGCTGTGGAACTTGCTGTGATGAAAGCAATATAAGGAAAATAAGGAAATTAAGCTGATGTCCTAGTAAGTACAACAACAAAAACTGAAGCAATGTCTTTTAAAACCATTTTATTTTGTTTCGGATTCAGTAATTATATATTGCGAATACAGTGATGTTCTCCAGTTTAATATTTACATAAATAAGTTACAGTGAACAGTTACATTTTGTTTGTGCTGTGTTATATTCATGTTTTTTAATCACATGTTCTGATTTTTCATCCGGTTTAAGAGTTCAGCTTTTTGTTCCTTAGTCAGTCTCATGTATGCTGAGAGTAAATTGTCTTGACTGGAAGAAATTATGCTATGTCAGCGTACATTTGGTCTGATGCATCATGAAACTCTTTCAATTAATTTTTAGTAAAATAATGCTGCTCAGATTTTACCACTAAGGATGCTAAACTTGGTTTTGTTTAGATCCTGTGTTTGAGTTTCATCTCTAACATTTTCTGTAGGGTTGAGATCATTATTATTTTTTGATCACTCTCTCATCAAAGCACATAATTTTGTAGTCTATGCCATGTCACATCATCATGCTGGAAAATTTAAGGTCCAATTTCCTAAAATTGTCAAGCACATCAGTGTAGGGTGTTAAAGTGCAACAGTCATCTGTGACTTCCATTGGTGTCACAGGAAATATGCACTGTCATCCCTATGTCTTCATGTTTCACATCTGGGCAACACAATCAAGTTGCTGCTGTTTTCTTGGCTCAAATACTATTCATGATTTGATTATAATGAATCATGTTTGGTATTCAGTTCCGGCAAAAAAAAAATTTAGTTATGAATAACATCGTGGCTTTTAGCTGTCACTTTATATCATAAAAAAGTGTGATTTTTTTTCATACCTGTAAGTTTTTCACCTGGACATAAAAGTGGAGAAGAATTCTAAAGTGATATAAACTATGCCACAGGAAATTGTAATTTTATGATTTCGGTAATAAAGTATGTGGCTCTCCTGTAGTAGGTGTGTTCAAGAACTTTAAGAATTTATGGACATTTTGCAGCTAGAGAAACATAAAAAAGCTTATATTTTTTGGGGGGGGGGTTACCATATTCCTTCTTCAGATCAACTGCAGTTACGATGAACCAGACATTCTTGATGAGGATGCCTAACTGAGCTGATCATTAATGGTTTTTCCTTAGTTTGTTTTCAGTTTGCAAATATTCTTCTAGTTTCCTTTTTCATGGTGCTAAGCTTGTTTTTTTTTTAATGCATTAATATACACTCATGGGTCAGATCATTATGACCTTTCCTGCTTCCACAAGTGGCCATGTTCCATAGTACGTGGTAGTGCCATCACCTACTGATGTGGAATATTTATAGATGTCATGGATAGGGCATGTCAGTTTTCCAGTATAAAGCCTGTGGAAATGGAGGAATGAATGAGTTTTCAGAGTTTGAATGGAAAATTGTTGTCACAAGGGAGCCAGCATCTATGCAACCACAGGCATTATTGGCTATTTGAAGGCCACCATAAAGTGTGGTGTGGCAGGAATATTCCAAAGAAAGACACATATCCATCCAATGTGCAGGAAAGAGGGAGCGGGGCATTACTGGCTGACAGTTCATGTGAACCCCAGTTGGCACGTACTGTCAGTGACAACAGACTGTTCACAATCTCTCAATTAACAGCAGACCACAACCAGGGTACACAATCCAGTGATCACTGACACGGATAGGTCAAAGTAGTCGGTAGCTTCTTCATGTGTCCATGTTGAGCAACATCACCATTGCTGGCTTAAGGCATATGGGAGATGCTAAGTTCACAAGGCCAGGATATCATGCTGACATCACAGATGATATGCCTGTAGTACTACCGATAAACCGATATAATATCACTGTGGGCAGAGCAGATGTAAACATTGTTTTTTTGAAGCAGTCAGAAAATTCCTGTAACTGATGCGGAAATAAAGCAGGTGCAACAAATAACTATTCGCTAGTTTGCATCTTGCTCCATTTCATTATCCCAACATTCCTATTATTAGCATTATTCACTGAACAGTCATATGTGAACAGACCTAACGGTACCAGAAAACATTGCTTGGGCAGCATGAATCACTTCCTAAGAAAAGCTGAAGTCTCTAATTTGCAGTTCAGTAAATTTCTGATTCTTAATATTTTTGGTATATTTTATAGAGATTCTCATTTGCGACAAAGTTACAAGTACAGTTGTTTTTTTGCAAATGACTAGTGCATATCATAGATGGTGACATACGTTCTCTTGAATCGGGAATAAATTTCAAAGGTAACGGGTGTGAACTGAAAATTTAATAACTTCGGATAATTTTTGAGTTGCGTTGCTTTTATTAATGAGAATAGTAATCCGATAATTGACATTACTGTATGCAGAACACTATTTTTAATAAAATTAACAACATTGTAAATTATATAGATATTGGTAATTCCACTAAAACTATAGCAAATAATGTTTTAAATAATATTTTATTAAGATCAAAAATTTTTATTTTTTTCTTCATATTTTAATCAAAGTTGATGAAAACCAGAGCCAATTTAAAAAGTGTGAAACTGTATTCTGTGAATATAAAACTCCTGACGGATTAAATAATTTTAGTTATTCGAGTTTCGACTTGTTGTAACAACCAGTAGATGATGCCACATGAGATGATCTAAAAACCTTTCTCAGCTGTCTGACATGATTTAGCTTGAAATAACGTCATTGTTAACATTATTATTGAGGTGGTTAATAATTACTGTAACATAAAAATCCGTAATAACACAGTAAAAATTAATTTGTGATGTTCAGCTTCGTTTCGTTACTTAAATATTTCCGAAAACGGAAATATTTTCTGTAACGGATATAGTAGGAATACCCCAGTAGATTCAAGCCTTTCAGCAGTTTACCGTACTCTTCCAGCAATTCTAAATAACTAGAAATGAAGCCATCTTTATCAACATTGTATTCCCTTAAAAATTTCTGGAAAATGTCACTTAAAGAGACCACCATAATCTTCAGAGGAACTTTGAAATTGCTAATGCGAGTCTCGTTCCACGTTGCACCTTCTGATGACCTTATCGATTGCTTGTATATCGTTTTTTGATATCCTTCATCGCACAGGCGCAACTGGCTGAATCTGTGACGTCACCATGATATCCTAGCCTTGTGAACATAGCACCCCCCCCTCCCCGAGGCAGATTTGCACCCCAATGCAATTAGTGTGGGAGCCACCATAGGTGGTGTGGGAATTTTCACATCTATGAAATTTGACTTCCGAGATATCGATTCTAGGGGTTGCCAGCATGCATTTTTAATTAGCTGCACGATGTGAATCCTGTCAGTTTGGCGGCCATTTTGAAATATCCGCCATTACAGAAAAATGCATTTTCGTTAACACCTTTAATATCAAATTACTTAGAGCATCCATTTTTTCACTAGACATTGATTTCCATGGTCTACAAACACTATAGGAACCGTCAAAAGACCATAGCAAATTTCAAAATGGCCAACATCCGCCATTAAGCAAAAATCAATTTTAATTTATATCTACACTACTAATGGACTTAGAGCATTCATTTTTTTTTCAGACATATGTTTTAATGGTCCTTCAATGCAATAAAAATAGTCTCGTGCTTATTAAGGCTTTAAGAATGGCTACCAGCACTGTATCATTTGAGCCACAAAGAGGTAGAACATCATTCCTGTTACAAGAAACATTTTATTTCATTTATGAACATAACATCAATACAACAGTTATAATAAAGCTACATAAGTAGATAAAATAATTATTAATTGTCGTGACAAAGTTACACAGTTAACACTTATTACAAGGTAAATGTTTGTTTTCTTTCTCCGTACGGATTCTGGCATTGTACATCGCCTTCACACTTGCAAAACCTAGAACACTGAATGGCCAACTTTCTGCAGAAACATACAGTTTCTTTTGCGCATTTCCCACATGTACATGGAGTAGTAAAATCTTCTGGTAAAATCTCTACATCCAAATTTGGGGCCAAGAGATCTTTGCACATATGGTATCCATAACCTAAAGGATCAACTGCAGGCACATTGTTGAGCAGATTGTACCACTTGTATGACTGAAGAAAACATTGTTTTAAATGCACGTGTATGCTTCTTGACGTTGGTGCTAGTTTTTCAAAGTCAACATTTTTTGCATGGTGATACTGGTGTAGTCTAAGAGTATCACAGGTTGTGAACTTTTCATTCATTACTTCAGTAGCAAATTCCCCTGCATTAATTAAGATCTCCATATTCAATTCACATTTTCCAAAACTGGACAGTAGTCCACCAGCATGGGAAGTATGTTTCACAGCTGAATGTTTTGTGCCAACTTTGCTCGTTGTGTCACATCCAGTAATGGCATGTATGGCTGGAAGATTGTCTGCAATGGTAAGGGGTAACTCTTTGGCAAGCACATGAACTGGTACAAATCGCTGTGCCTGGCCACTTCTACACATCATCCACAATTCCTTAAGACCTTTCGGTTGAAGGTGATTCTTAAAGTAAAATACAGCACATGCAAACACATCTGTATCAGAATATGCCACGACTGCATGTTCACACATGAAGTCAGTCACAGCATGATTAATATGAACAAATATTCTTTCGTCAGCTTCTTCATGGGTACATTGTAGATCAGTGACTTGATGTGCATTTCCATCAATAATTTGAAAACTCTGCTCTTCATCAGTTCCAAGTCCACCTACATATACTGAATTTCCACTGAATGAGTTATTCCTGCATATAAATTCAAAGAAAAACTTTTGCAAGTTACGTTAATTGTTAGAACACTTCCAAAACAACTCCATTTTCTTTGGTAGTGGCGTTGACTCGTCATGAATGGTTATTTGAACTTGACTTTCAGCATCATAACGTCTGCTGTGTTCCGAAGATTTCAGACTAAAATCGACGTACACATCAAAGACAATATCCAATCGTTGTGTGCCTCGAGAAAATGCTAAAAACCTCCTGACTAATTTGTGTGCTAAATCCCCAAATGTTTTGAGGGTCTCTGCTTTTCCACTTGAAGCCATACATGCATGCAACATGAAATCAATTATAACAGCAGAGCTTAACATGGTTTCGGGAAGTTGACATGGAGCTGCTTCTGGTAAAACCTTTTCTAATTCTCGACTCAGTTCAGACTTATTACACTTTCTTAGGAAACCACCCTTTGAGAGGTAAAGAGACAAATGTGTCAACTCGTATGTCAGCAATTTATCAAAATTATACCCTCTTTCTCTTGCTATATCTACAAAATGGAGAGCCTTTTTGGTACCTTTGACCACATCTACTACAATGGGTGCTGATTTGCTCACCTTGGTATTGTGGTTTGAGTTTTGTAATAGCTGCATGAAGTGAACAACTCTTCTTGCAAAAACACTCATTTACAAAGGCAGAATATGCCTCGTCTCCTTTCTCAAAACACTCTAGAAGATATGATGCCTTGTCTGGGTCATAATGTCTTCCTGTTACAATGTTCTGAATAGGTTTGTTTTCTTTAAATGAATTACACCTTTGAGTGATGAATTCCATCAATGTAAGAAGCATACTTTCATCGGTCTTCGTAACTGAGTCAGAAAATTCATGATGTATGGTATAATCATCACCATCGTCTATACCACTCGTTGTACGGCAAAACTTTGAAATCAGTTCTTTTTCATGTTTGATGAGGACCCATTTGGCAACAGCCTCTTTACGCCGAGTAATTCCAATAATTCCACCGTGGCCCTTGGCTAGTTTATTATCCATTCGCTCTAAGGCCTGATCCATGGCCACACTGCTAAACGTGCGAGATCCCTGTTGTACTGTGAAATGTCCCTTCATGAATTAGTTATAAACGAGTGGCAGTTTTTCTTGTAGTAACAGACAATCTGCAAAGTATACTGATCCCCAACATGTGGAATGAATCTTATTAAATGCAAAGACTAGATTAAGGAAGCGTCAAAAAGATGACAAATGCAAGTTCCAATCTCTTTGTCTGTCTGCATGTATCATGTCCCTTATCATTTTGTGAGGAACACATTCCAGTAGCAGAAGATCGTTGATTCTTCAGAGCGACGCTGAGTAAAATTCTCAAACTTGTCAATGAATTCCGGAAGTAAGTTTTGACATCTCTCATTCAGGTTTCCTATAATTTCATGGTTGGCAACACATGCTTCCTGTAGCAGTTTAAAGGTTTCAGTGACATCAGTGCTAAAGCTGAACGCACTATCGTCCATGAACTGCTTAAACTGTAAACGTTGCATAGCCTCAGCCAGAAGGGAAAGGCCATGCATCAAACGTACATAGTGACCACCACTTAAAACAGACTCTGCAACTTTAAGGCCAAATTTCTCTGTTTCTGTAAATAATTCCAGTACACCACTATCGTTCAAATAATCCCTGATGCACGAAATCACTACTTTTGGTGAGTGAAATACACCCAAGCCAAGGAATATGTTTATAAACAATTCTGGAAATTGAAGCTGAAGCTCTTTTGCAACCTTGTATACTTCTTCATCACACCATAATGATCCACTTTCCTGTCTCACTTGTGATAATGCATCCTGGAAGTTGCACATAACTGTGTATACGGTTTCCTTATTGGTTATAGGGAAAAGGTAACATTGGTGTGTATGATGTGACAGTGTGTGTTGATAACTTTTTCATAAGCAAGGAATTATATGACCTCCAAGACGGAACTACAGGTACTTCTGGAAATAGGTGGCCTGGAACATTAGACTCTGTTAGAAAGCGGGCAAGCAACCAAACGTAGTCCAATTTCTTTGTTTCACTTGTTGCACTGCTGAAATCGGGGCAGGTGTTTGGGATAAATGTTTTGTCAATGTTGCCTCGTGAATTTGGGATTCTACAGAGAAGAAGGGTTTGACATGCTACAGTGCTTTCAAATGTTCGCAGCCACGTGTTGAGTGGGTAATCAATAAGAAACTCTGGTTTCCTATCATTTGCTGCTTTATTAGCATGCTCCTGAAAAAGAACTAACACTGCATCATGCGTGCTGCCAGTACCAGATAATGATTCTTCAAGATGGTCAAAATTGTCCATTGCTCCATGGAGAGAACGTGGTAGCGGCACCTGATGGTCCCTTGCTAAGGCAGCAATTCTGGATGATAGAGCATTGTCTTTCCTCTCTATGCTATCGTAGCTACTACACAATACTAACCGGTCAAAGTTATTAAGTAGCAATTAATAACTTTGACTGGTTAGTATTGTGTACTAGCTGGGTTACACTGACGTGAAGAGGTGTTTCGCTCTGTCCGTTCTGCACTAAATTGTACGTTATCTGGAACACTGAATCACACTTTCTAGTTATTGCAGGTGATGATTTGTGCTGAAGTAAAATTATGTCGAAAAAATGTTGCCAGTTTAGTGGCTTATTAGATTGAAATGCATTCAGTGAAGCTTGAAGGTCCCCCTCATCACAAACTGTGCCATCCAATCCAAAATTGTACTCCTTGCATTCCTTCTGAAGCATTTCTGCACATTTACACACTGCGTCAAACGATTTAACCTTATCAGCGAGTTCTGTTTGATTCACTGATGTTGAAAAAACTAGTAATGATTTACTTTTCTCTCATGGGTACGAAAACGCAATTTGATCTCCATACTTATTCATGAGCAGGTTTCTCACCTCCTTATTACTTACAGTTGTGTTAGATTCAACTAAGTGCATGTTTATTTGGTGACGAATTTTAGATAACTGATATCCAATGTTTGAGAAATCAATTTGATTAAGAAGATTGTGGAATATTTCTTTAACAAAATTTGACTTGGACTCATCTCTGCTGGCAGAATATTCAGCTGTGAATCTTTGGTAATTCAAAAGGTACCTCCTCATGCAGTCCTTGTGGTATAGTATATCAGCTGCATATACATCATCTGGAGTTTCACAGGTGCACATTCTTGTAAATACATCATCTTGAAAATGTTTTGTTGCCTTAAGAAACTCAGTGGCTCGATTTGCTTCACAGATACATGACAACTTTGCATCACGTTTATGGGTTCTTTGGTTACACACAACACACCGAGATACAGCTAGTATTGGCCTTTCTGATCTTGACAATCTTCACTTCTTAGGACTTGCTTCTTCATTGTCGCTTTCTAACATTTTGACATCAGTTCTGTTTGCTTTAAGAACATATCTGCGGTAACATTCCATATGGTATACACACTGTTTAAATGATTCTTTGGGAATTGATTCTACTAGCTTGTCTTGAAGCTTACTTGATGATAGCTGCAGCAGATGTCTACGATTGTCCGTTCCATATGTAATGTCTTTCAATTTCTTCAATTTGCATAGAATGCAAATCCTAGTATCCTTTTCAGTTGTTTTCTTTGGCAACCTCTTTAGATTTACACCTTTCATTTTTGCGTTACTCAACAACCTGAAAACAAAAATTATTATTAGTGTAAACAATTAAGCAAAGATACAGTAGTCAAATTTCACTATGCCAATTTACAGCTAAATTGATTCATATTCTGCCATATTTTAAACCATAATGAATGAAAATTGTACAAATAAATGCAAATAACACAACAATGTATTGTACACAGAGTAAACTTCACTGTTTACATAAAATACCTTAATTAATCCAAGATCTAAAAACGTGAATTGGAAACCAAATTCTTAACATTGCACTTAACCATTCATGGCACTGCGCCAAAGACATTGTTGCATGTAATAAAATGGTAGCCATTTTTAAAGCGTTAATAAGCATGAGACTATTTTTATTGCATTGAAGGACCCTTAAAACACGTCTGGAAAAAATGAACGCTCTAAGTCCATTAGTAGTGTAGTTATAAATTAAAATCGATTTTTGCTTAATGACGGATGTCTGCCATTTTTAAACTTGTTATGGTCTTTTGACGGTTCCTATAGTGTTTGTAGACCATGGAAATCAATGTCTAGTGAAAAAATGGATGCTCTAAGTAATTTGATATTGAAGATGTTAACGAAAATGCATTTTTCTGTAATGGCGGATATTTCAAAATGGCCGCCAAACTGACATGATTCACATCATGTGACCAATCAAGAATGCATGCTGGCAACCCTTAGAATCGATATCAGAAGTCAAATTTCGTAGACTTGAAAATTCCCACACCACCTATTGTGGCTCCTAGACTAAATGTAACACTTTGGCAGCACTTTGTGAACTTTTCGCCAGAGAAAATTTGCATAATGTTTTCGATTTTGACAAACTATGTTGACGTGCATTTGGCTGCTCTTTTCCATTCCACTTTCAAAAATTTAGAGATAAGGATTTTTTGTATCTTTTACAAATGCTTGTTGTAACACAATTCATCATGGGGTGAATGGCGATTTCATTCACACTAAAAAATATAGAACTGGAACTTTTCTCCTTATAAAATTATTGAGTGTAGTAGATTCACCTAAGCAAATTGGCATCCCTGATGCTTTTCTTTACTCAGAATGCAGTGATGAAAAAGATAAAAATATGCAAGTAACTTCTTCATGTTCTCTACATTTTATTCATGCAAGGGGAAAAAAGTAGTTCACAAAATGTGTAGAGCGAAATCCTCTCTCTCCCTTTGGTTAACAGGAAGTATGGCACTGCGGGAAGAGTGTGACTTCAGGCAACACACACACACACACACACACACACACACACACACACACACACACATATGTTTGTTTCCTCAGAAAAAGAAAGAAGTGAAAGACAATAAGTTGACAAATATGACAAAGAAAGATAGCCTGTGGTCAAAGACAGGCATTATAAATTGTTCAGCACTGCTTTGAGGTCAAAACTACTTCTTGTTCTCAGCTATGAAATGAAGTAAGGCTATAGAAGAACTACAAATATATTTTTTTCCCACACAGGGTGTTCAACATTTAAAATTTTACAAGAGTTACATTGTATAAATAATGATAAACATGCTGTTAAAACTGATGAAATGTATACAAAAACCGTCACACATGCAATCAACTCGAAGCAGCAAGTACAGCTAACTCCGTAGTACTAAAAATTTTCATTAAGAGTTAAAAACATATTTACACTCCCGTAAGACCTTTCGGAAACACCGTATTCCCGTCTTCAGATAGATCCTGCAACTCAATGAGTTACCATATATATACACTAGAAGTCATGCTAATGATGTGCACCAGGAAACTAGGTATGCATGTAAGAAGTCAACAACTCGTCATTGAGGTGAATTATACAGTAGGTGAAACCAAAAATGTTGGAGCCGCCCCGGTGGCGCAGTGGTCTAAGCGATGGCCTCTGATCATTCGTCCGAAAGGGGTCTGGGTTCGAATCCCAGTGAGGCATGGATGTTGTGTTTGTCTTGCGGCGCTGGCTCTCTCCCTTCCCTGGAACCAGTGACCCTAAATTAGGGAAGGGCGACCGCTTATAGCCCATTGAGTTGCTCACGGTGGTCGTTAAACCTCCAATCAAAAAAATAAAAAAAATAAAAAAATGTTGGTTTGGGGGAACAATATTAACTCCCCACTACACCTTGTCATAAAAATAAAGATCCAGTGTTGCATGAATATGGTTTAGGTAAGAATATTGTCACTGAACACACAGAAGTACAAATCAATTCACACAAGTACTAACATCAGACTAGGTAGTCCAAACTTGAATAAGCTGTTTCCAGGATGCAGGTATATCACATGGATATGTATCATTACAGTATGAAACCCTATTGGCATAAATACTCATACTTTCAGCTAATAGTAATGATGGAATGTCAGAGTGCATAGACAGAATACTCACTTGATTCCAATCAAGGTAATATGTCCCATCATAGGTCAGGCGTGCCAACGCAGTACCCACAGCGCCATTTTTCACTGCATGTTTATGTTCAGATAGTCGAAAATGTAGTTCTCGTTTATAGCTTATGCAGTGGCTATTATATGTGAGTTCAAACAAGAGTTGCATTGTCAAAGCCCCCTCCCCCTTCCATAAAGGTGGTGCCCCAGTGCCTTTCTTGAGCCAGCCCTAACTATCACTGCTGATATCTCTGTCTGCTGTGAGCATGAAAGATCCATGACTAGATATCAGATAATTAGAAAAAGTTGCCTGTTGCTGTGAGCTTAGTTTCCAGTTCCAACGGGCCAATGGACAAGTCAGTATTCGATGGTGTGCTGGCAAACAGCTGCAACCAAACTTCACGGTTAGATGGAAGTAAGCTGGTGGCATTATAGTTGCATGGGAATTGTTCTCATGAATATTACTGGGACTCTATAGTTATATAGGAATTGTATGGGGCTCTTGAACACACCCTCACCACTAGATCTTAGGCTTTGTTTTGGGCCAAGTATTGATTGCTCTATATAGTGATCATATATCCAAATGGCAGTGGACTCTTCTAGCAAGATAGCTTCTCATGCCACAAGTCTTGCATTGTGCTGTGATGGTTTGAGAATCATGTATAAGCATTTCATGTGCTTTGGCATCTGCAGACACCCCCCCCCCCCCCCCCGCGCTAACTAGAATCTCATCCAACATTTGTGTGATGCAGTGGAATGCAGCATTCATGGGGTCATACTAGTGGCTCATTCTGTTGCCGAACTCGCGTGGTCTAGTGGAGTTAATACCATGCATCCAGCAAGAGTCGTCGCGGTGAAAGGCGGCCCAACATTCTATTTGGTAGGTGTTCATAATGTCATGATTCATGAGTGTAGATATATTTCATTTTAGCTTCATTGGCCGAATGAGAAAACCTACCATCATTTCATCTTTTTAACATAACATTTCTTCACATGGCTGCCACAGTCATTCTTTCCCACTGCACTGCCATTTAATTTGTTGATTTTGTAGATCAATGTTTTTTTCTTATAGGAAAGTATGAAGAAAACTGGTGCATCCTGTTTAAATTCTTCCTTTCACCAACAGTTAATAAAGCAGGTATTAGCTAGATAATCAATGGAGCTTATGCAGTGACTATTATATGTGGGCTCAAACAATTTCTGTAGTGCTTTTTTAATCTTGCTAGTATTGTTCCACAACATTTGTGCTGCATAGAATTGTTGTGTGTAATTAGATAGATTAAGCCTTGCCAATGGAAACAGCGTGTGACCACCACGTTGTGCTGTGTTGTAGTATTTCTCTGAAAAATAGGTTGTGCCTCATTACTCTAGTTTTATAAAAGTGTTTATGACATTCATAGAAAAAAGCTGTATTCATCATATTTATGATGTCTACACATACAAAGAAATGAATACAGCAGTTACTCTATTTCAGGGCTATAGCCAGAAGGAATTTTCGGGTGGGAATTCTGAATTTGAAAATTAATTTTCACCATACGGTGTATATATGTTGAGTTTTTTCTCAGCCACATTTTATTTGCTCATGAAATTCTTTTATTTAATACTCCCTGTTTTTCAAATACTGACTTATGCTATTCTACTTACAAAAATTTATAAAACAATTGTTTTATTTTTGAGACATTTTAAACATTTCAGGGAGGGTTTAAACCCTCAAAACCCTTCCTTGGCTATTGCCCTGCCTTTCTTATAAACTTAATAGGAACTGAGTGTTTGTTGATAAGTTCAGAAGTTCACATAAATCTAAACATTATTCTACAGACCAAAATGTACAAAGCATTGCTGAACATATGAGCACAAATACGAGGGGTGTCCAATAAGTGTCTGGACTTTTATTCCTATCAATTACAGGAGAGAAGTAAAAAGTACAGGATGCATAAATATGATACTCACATATCTAATATAGTGGCACGAACAGTCAAAGTCACTTTTCCACATATTTTCCATTTAGCACAATGCATTTCCTCCACCGATCAACAAGTAGATCCATTCCGGTTGCGAAGAAATCAGCAGGGGGTTGCGAATCCATTGACGGACAGGCACTGGCAGATAGTCCATGCTCTCATAGTGGTGGCCACGAAAACTATCCTTCAAGGGACTGATAAAATGAAAATCTGAAGGTGCCAAGTCTGGACTGTCCACCTCTGTTTGCGATATCTGCTTGCACTGGTTTAGCAATATGCAGGTGAGTGTTAAAATGCTGAAGTAACACTTGATTGTTTTTTAATATTGGTTGTTTGATCTGGATACACTGCACAAGTTTTCTCAGTATCTTCACATAGGCCTTGGCATTTATTGTTTCATTTTTTGCCAAATACTCAACCAGAAGGATACCGTGTTTGTCCCAGAAGACAGTAGCCATGACCTTGGATGCCAAAGAACCAACTTTGAACTAACTTCTTTGATGGGAGCGAATTCGGATGACACTATTGCATACCTTGCCATTTTCTCTCCAGTTCGAGCTGATGAATCCACGTTTCATCACATGTGATTATGAATCCCAGGCATGTGTCACCCTCCTCATTGTAGCGCTGTACCAGTTCATTGCAAATGTCTAGCCTTTGGTGTTTATGTACCACTGTAAGCATTCAGGGTAACCATCTGGTACAGATCTTCCTATATTTGAGATATTCATGAATAATTCGTCCAACAGAATCTTCACTGATATCCAATTCCATGGCAATATCCCAAACACGAATGCGTCTGTCACCTTTAATCAAGTCGTCAACCCTTTTAATTGTTTCATCAGTCACCGCCATGTTAGGCCTACCTGACCCTGCCTCATCTTCAAGGCTCTCATGTCCAGCTTTGAATTTCGTAACCCATTCATAAACACTGGAACGAGACATAGCTGCATCACCATACACCGTCCAAAGTCTTCTCGTAATATCCATGGCCCTTATGCTTTCTTTCGTTAAAAATTCCACTACTGCTCACTGCTCGAACTCAACACTTAATGTAACTGCCATTGTTTTGATCGACAGCGCCATCTAACATTAGTATCAAGCCACTCCACTTTTACAGCGCTTCACTGAAAGTAGTTACAATCATACACACGGTTTTGTATCAGTAGGAATAAAAATCCGGATACTTATCATACATGACGATTATGGGCAAAACACGTAACAATATTAACAAATAAAGGTAACTTGATCACGCTAGTTACGTTAACTGAAACTTTTACATAAAGTTCGGATTGGCGTGATGAAGACCTAAGATAAGGTCGAAAGCTTCCAACTTACGAACTTTTTGTAAAAGTTTCAGTTAACGTAACTAGCATGATCAAGTTACCTTTATTTGTTGGTACTTATCATACACCCCTTGTACAGGGTGATCCATTTAAACCAGTACCATGTGATTTACTTATAACTTTTTTTTATAAATAACAACAAAATCATACAGTAAGTTGAGAATTATACATGTGGTATTGGAGAATCATTTTATCAAAGCAAATGTTGGAATTGTCCTCCATTTTCTTGTAAACACAGTTGAACACGCCGCACCATATTCAGTGATGTCTCATGTAGATTACGAACAGTAACATTGCCAATTTCAGTCGTGATTGTTTCACGCAATGCATCCAATGTTTTTGGATGGGTTTTGTAAACTCTATCCTTTAAGTTGCCCCATAAAAAAGTCAGGGGAAGTTAAGTCCAGAGATCGGGGAGGCCATATGTTTTTTGAAATTAATCTGTCATCAAAGAAGCTGGTTATGAGTTCCATTGAGACTTTCGATGTGTGACACATAGTGATATCCTGCTGAAAGTAGCCCTCTGTCAATTCAATGTCATCAAGTTGTTCCACAAATTCATTGAATATGCGGCAATAAACGTTAGTGTTGACAGTCTCAGAGAAAAAAATGGGGCCAATAATTTTCGTAGACGAAATCGCACACCATACACCAACCTTTTGTGAATGCATCGGTGTTTCACACATAATGTGTGGGTTTTCGGCAGCCCAGTATCTGCTGTTTTGCGAATTGACGTAGCCTGACAGATGAAACCAGGCTTCATCTGTAAACCATGTGATGGAGAGAATATCAGATCGCAAATTAAGAAAATTTTGAAACCATTTGCAGTAACTTACTCTCTTTCCCTTGTCCGGTTCTTGCAGCTGATGGATTACGTGCACTTTAAATGGTCAAATATTCACTTTTTTTGCTGCCCTTTGAAAAGTTCCATATGAATATCCTGTCTGTTGGCTTAATCTGCGCAACGATTTCGTCGGAGATTGAAGTAAACGTTGCCGAACATCGTCCACACGCGTTTGTGGCATCGGAGGGTGATGTCTACCGCTACCACTGAGAAGAGAACCGGTTTGCTCCAGTTTTTTTGCCATCGACAGAATTGTTGACTTGCTTGGCACTTTTCGAACTCCAAACTCTCTTCGAAATGCTCGTTGCGTTTTGATGACAGAATTGGTTACCCAATACGATTTCACTAAAAAAACACGCTCTGGAACAGAGTACTGCATGTTTCCGAATGCACGCAAGTGAATGACAATGCAACAACAAACAAATCACGAGCTGAGTTACAGTTACGGTTAACAATCTTCTTCACAGTGGCGGTTTTCATTCTCCAGGAGTTGCTGCTTCTATTGAAAAAAGAAGTTCCTTGCGCGATCCCTTGCAAAAATGTAAGGTTTTTTCAGGGTATTGGTTTAAATGGATCACTCTGTAGAAACAGTAATAACAATGTAAAACAAGCAAATTTACTCTTAAAAAAAAAAAAAAACATATTGGAGAGCGCTTCTCTTCAACCACCTTTCCTAATTTTTTGCTATTATTTTTTTATTTCATAGGCACAGATACTTTAACATGCTGTAGAATGCACTATTTGTCCATTTGCAATTTTGTGAATCATTGAGTTATTCCTGCCATATGCATGTACCAAGTTCACAGTCTTCTCTCCAGGTTCAAACAACTTAATGATTACCATTTTTGTCCTCACTTTTTCTTTCCGGCACTCCCATCTCCACCAACACTCTTGCTCTTTTCAGACATGATTTAGGAATGGTACAGTCCTAAGATAAGCCAAAATTTTGGAATAGTACAATCTTAAAATAAGCAAAATCACTGAAACACAAAGGCTAAAAGTAACCAAATCAGAAGTGATAACAAGAGCGAAGAGTTTGCACTGTTAGCAGCTATACTTACATGAATGCAGTGCCATCTGTTAGCACAGTGAAGCATTTGCATGCTGTTTGCAAGAAGCTTATACCTGAAAGTTTGTAAATAGGGTAACAAGAGTATGCATGTGAGTGTGTGTTTAATAAAATTATAATGATATATATTACTTAATTAAACCAACTTGAAACTAGCTTCAGTCTCTCAGAAATATTCACAATATGTTTTTTTTTTTTTTACTAATGCAAATACAATTCCTTTGAACCCTATAGGCCTGTAAATCGACCTCTGCCTCTACTGTCATTGCCTGTGGATGAAAGGGTAGGGGGATAGTTTGGTGGAAGGGATAGTGAACGTGAAACGGTAGGGGCGGAGCTTAATGTTCAAAGGGTTAAGACAGTTATATTTCTAATGTACGTACCATGTTATTGTTCATTTTCATGTGCTTTAATTGGTGTATTATTCCTGTTGTTGATGAAAGTTGTATTTAGGTATCTTGGCTAACGCTATATTTGGGCTGGTTTCAGTTGTGAACTCAGGTAGGCTGGGATGGCTTGAGTTGTTGTTGATGGCTTGAATTAACGTAGAAAAATTATCATATGGCTATATGTCATTAATAAACTTTTTTACTGGATTCTGTTCATGAGAATATAGTTTTTGCTGTCTTTTTCTGCTGCCCTGAAGTACTTTCTGGGGCTTCTTTCTTCAACTACATACTGAGAATACTACTTTCCTCAGTGTTTGGTAGTTGACAATTACTTGTTCAAAGGATTTGTTTATATTGTGCTAGCACCATCTTTTCCTTGGTCCATGTAACTGTTCTGGGTTTATGGTATGTGGTTTTTATTTTCCCTTTTCCATTGTCACTGAGTATCAACTTTTGGTTTTCTGTTTTAAATAATAACTTCCCAACTATGGTAGTGCTATTGTATATATTATCTTGGATTAATACATACATACATATCACTAAGCTGTTATCTGAAATTCAGAGGTCAGCTCCACAGAGAAATGCAAACTACCAGATAAATTTTTAACTGATTATTTACTTACTGTTGCCGTATCAAACTTCTCCATTTACAGCAATCTTGACACACTACTCGGGCTTCACTGACATCCATCACACGACGTACACAAGACCTTCTGTACTTCATACTCATAATCTTTTTCTCATGCAGACACTCCTGAATCTGATCCTCCCATGTTTTCCTTGGCCTTCCTCTGCCTTTCCTTCCTGCCACTTGGGCTAAAAAGATTTTCTTAGTAAGCATCTCATCACTTATTCTTTCAACATGGCCAAACCACCGAAGCATATTAGTCTCCACCTTGCTAACAACATTTTGCTTCACATCACACAACTGCAGCACATCTTCATTCCTCACACAATCGGAACATGTCTTGCCACAAACTCCCCGTAAGTAATGCATTTCTCCATCACACAAACGACTTCTATGTTTCTTCTGCAGTACCCAGGTTTCACTGCCATACATCAGAGTAGGAACAATTACACTTTCATACACAACCATGCGGAACTCTCTAGAGAACCCGTCATTCCTATGAAAACCTCCCAGAGCAGCTATGACTTTCAATGAAGAATTCACTCACCTACTAATTTCAGCATCCAGTTTATTCTGTCTGTCAAACATGCTTCCTAAACACACAAACTCATTCACCAGGTTCACTGTGCTATTTAGACTTATATTGCATTCAGTACTAACAGTTTCTTGCTCAAAACCATAACTTTGTTTTTTTCTTTATTTCCTCTTGTATTAATAATAATAATACAATACTAATGCAGAGAAAGAGAGAGCTTGTTAAATAGTAGTATTATAGCCTGTGAAGTACCTTACCCTTGGGAACTATTAATTAAAACAGAAAAAAAAAGCCACAACACAAAAATATTGGAAAAAGGAAAATAAAAACCACCTCCCAAAAGCCTTAGAATAATAACAAGGTCAATAAAAAAGGTGGCACTAGCACAATACAAACAAATCACATACCAAACAAACCCTATGAACAACTAATTGAAAAACACCAAATACCAACGAAAGGTGCCTTTTGAGTATGGAGCTTAAGAAAGAAGTTGCGAAAAGCACTTGAAGGTAGCAAAAAAAACAAGTGTATTTTTATTAAAATAAACCATTAAAATGACTTGTGTTTTGAGGGTATTTCTTCAATTTTTATAACCAGGTGAGTGATTACTGGAATCTCATGGTGCATGGATCACAAGGCTCCAGAACTCAACAAATTCCCTTACTGTCCTATCAATTTTGCCTAATTTTATTTGATTTAATAAAGGAGTTTCTATGGGTATTGAGAAGAAAAGGGATTTTTTTAAATACCTCAATTTTTTGAACGAGGTACCCATTCATTACCAGAAGTAATTCTAGAGAACTGACAACTACGTGGGATGGATATGCTAACCTGTGTAATTGTTGATGTTGCCAGTTTTTGAGTGAAGAATTTTGAGTGATTCCTCAAGCGTTTGAATAATTGGGCTGGCTGGACATTTTTTTATTTTAAAAGAGTCTCAGCCTATTTTGTGACCTGTTTGTTGAATATGACAATTTAGTCATTTTATTGAAAATATTCTTAATAGCTGCTTTATGTTCTTCCATCCTGGTGTGTACTCCTAATGATGAATGAGGGTCTCATTCAATTATTTGAGGTACCGTAATTTCGGATAGATAAGCCACAGCATATGTGAGTTCAAAATTAAATTTTGGGCCTGCGTGGCTTATACAGTTTTTTTTTTTTTTTTTTTTTTTTGCGAAGTTATGTAACAAAAAACGTTTTGGCTTGTTCCATTCTTTTTCCCGCGGGAAGATATCTCAATAGAGAGGGAATAGAATAACGATGTTACAGCCACGTGCAATAAATTCCACCCACCCTCTCTTAAAACAAGACATGACAATAATAGGTTATAGGATTGAGGTGGGATAAGTAAGAGAGGTGACTCCGATAAAACTCAGGAACAATCCGTGGCGGGGGGAAACTTCGCAGGGAATCGATCTTGTTAGTTGTTTCATGCTCCGAGCAACTCTCTTTGAACTCATGACGTCATCAGCTTCGCTCTATGTCCCCTCTTGAAACAGGGTATTCGACTACCATCCAAGATTGATTATCATAGCATGGCAAATTTTGTCAGTGACGTGTGCGTTCGCTGCATTCAGTTCGCCAAATCGCATTTTCTCGAGTACGCGTAGGTCTACGTTATCATGGAAAGTAAAATGACAAAACGCAGAAGTTATACTTCTAGTTTTAAACTAATGGCAATAAATATGTTTTTCCGAATCCTGGAAAAACATCAAAACTTCAACAATTATTTTGGGCTTCGCTGAAGCAAACATTATTTCTAAAAACTGCGGTGAATCGCCAGAAGACAGCAAAAGTGATGCGGACGACCCCGAAGTTTTTTAGATGATGAGCTTTTAAAGTTTTTAATTCGGGCAGTGAAGTTTCCGATTTTGATGGATTTGATTGAAAAACTATGCGTACCATATATTTTCAGAATGTTGTGTGTGTATTTTTTTTAATTCTTGAGGTATAAATGCTTTATATAATTGGTTTAAGTGCCTGAGTAAATTTTTATAAAATAAGTAGTAGGGTAAGTGTCATCCTCAAGATTGAATCTTGTTTAATTGATATTTTTATTTATTATTTGCAGTGGCGAAGCGTGGTGCTGTGTGTTAGGGAGACTAAAAAATGTTGTTTATATTTTTTGCAGTTAAACTAATGCATATATAGATAGCATGCTATCAAAGATGCATATTATATTCATGTGAATATTTTAGTACCAACATATTGTTTGCATTGTCATTGCTTGCTGTACTGTATCTTTAAAAAACTGCTATATAAATGCAATTTTGTTTTCGCAACTTGCGGAACTTAATCACAGATCAGACTGTTAGCAAATTAAACTGTTGCCAAACCGATCCTGAAAACGAAAAAAAAAGGTAATGATTTCCATTTCATACAACTTAAACTTAGACCCACAAAGATTGGTATTTTTTATAACTGCGGATTGTGATATATTTCGATATATTTTTATATTTACTTATTTAAACAAACTAATACTATGCAGATTTAACAAGGGTAAGAAGTACTTTGACAGAGTGGTAAGCGATGGCTTCTGATCAGGGGTCCGGGTTCGAATCCCCATGAGGCGTGGATGTTGTTTGTTTTACGGCACTGTCTCTATCCCTTCCCTGGAACCAGTGGCCATAAATTAGAGACGGGCGACTGCTCATAGCCCATTGAGTTGCTCACGGTGGTCGTCAAACCTCCATTAAAAAAAAAAAAAAACCAGTGCTTTTGCAGGTTATTTTTGTTTTAAGTTCAAATGATTTGTTCCCATATCCGTGTCCGTAAGGAAAGATAGCCTTGCCGAGTGCTAATATTTTTGTGAGGAAGGGGGGGGGGGTAAAAGCAGCTTTGAGATTTCTCGACATGTCAGCTGTAATGCTTTATGGGCCTCACCTTTGCAAAATAGAACTTTTAAGAACATATGAACTACTGCTCTAAATCCGAAAAATGCAGGATTTGATTGCACGCATGCACCAGAAAGTTTTATTAAGCGTTTACCCAAAATTTCTAAATATTTAGAGCACTAAACATCGTTTAAACACACACACACCTGGTCCCTAATAGAAATATTAAGGTAGACAGCGGATTTTCCAGCAGATACTTAACTAAATCAGAAGAATCGTGAACTTCTTGTTCGCACATCGCTCGCTTAAAAAATAAAAATTAAACACACAACACTGACAGCACGCTCATTAGTCAGTCATAAGTTCCACTTTATAACAAAAACAAACCCGTGAGCAGTGATTACTGGCTTTCTCTGCTCTGTGGCCAAGAGCGGAGATTCCCGACCACAATGCACCGAGTAAGGAGCAGCCAACCAGCAGCATCCGCTTTCATTTTAAACTGGTATTTTTGCCTCCACAGACCGCCACAGAGTGCTAAAAATAACTTTCCCGCAGAAGCAGCTGTACTTGTATGTTGATCTGTGAGACTCATGATTCCGAGTCTTACTTTTCATTCCAAGATAATACGATTGAAAGGAAATATTGGACATAACGTAATTTTGCTAATTAATTGTCCAGCATTACATTAATTAGAGATTAGTTTTGGCATTTTACTCTTGAGTAGACTTAGTCCCAAAGTCTAGTTTTACTCTTGAGTAGACTTAGTCTCAAAGTCTAGTTTTACTCTTGAGTAGACTTAGTCTCAAAGACTTAGTCTCAAAGTCTACCCCAACGTTTCGCTCCTGATTATTTGAAAGATCACGTACTAAATTTTTATCTACGTAATGTTTTCAAGATTCCGCCGTGGTACTGCCCCACCTTACTGTGAAGGTGCGGCGTTTCTGATGATTTTTTTTTCATTCCGCCCCTTTTTTTATCGCTGCAATGTATACGCCAGTGCGGCTTATTTACCCAAAATTATGGTATTTAAAAAAAAATTACTTTTAGTACCCATATAAAGTCTTTTATTAAATTAGCTTAAACATAGGAAGCCATGACATCTTTAACCAGAAGAATTAATTTTAATTATCAACAACTCTTTTATGCAGTTTTTAGGTCTTCTGGATTTCAGTTAAATTTATATGTTGTTTGCATGTGGTAAAAATGATTGCATAACAGAACAGGCACAGTGGAAATTTGCAGATGTGTTTGTGCCTATTACTTGTACTTGACTTTTATTACTGGTGGGCACACGTACAAGGATTAATGAAAAAACAAGATTTACAGGGGTGATCATCCAATGAGTACACCAATAGGAATTGTGACAGACATGAGTATAAGTAGTAATATTCACCAAAATGGCAATACTTTACAGCCAAAAGACACATTTCTTGGTAGTTCAAAACTGTGATTAGGTTGAAATTTTTGAATATCCAACTTATAATTCACATTTAGGCAGAGAAAGTTCCACTGGGTGATATCTATCAACATTTTATTATAGTGCATGGGGAACATGAAATGTCACATACAAGTTTGCACTTGTCAAATTTTCAGGCAGTAAACTTATCCATCATTAGGACTCAGTAGGTGTTGTCACTGCTGGGATAAAATCCAATCTTTCTTATCACTTAATGTAGTTCTCCCTTTCTATTTCTAGACTCTGCTATTTGTCTTTTAAAAAGTACTGTTGGAGTGCCAATACTTCCACAGAGTCCCAAATAACTTTTATATCATGTATTTTGTACATGTCTGTCTAAACCTACTTTGTTTGATTTGTTCTTAATTGCACCTTTGTGTTCTGCCACTCTTATTCTAAGTTTCCTGCCCATCACTCCCATGTAGCCGAGACCGTATTCACATTTTTTCTGGAAAAAATAAAATATGGTCTCAATATTTTATTAAATATAAAACAGCAGAAGTGTCCAAAATGTGTGGAAAGTTGAAGGTTTCCAGATATGAGAGAAAAGAAAGGTTTCCAAATCCAAAAGAATCTGGCAATGAAGGTTTTCCAGATGTGGAAAACCTTCATTGCCAGATTCTTTTGCAGAAGTGTGGAAAGTTGAAGGTTTCCAAATCCAAAAGAATCTGGAAAACCTTCCTCTTTCCTGTCTCTACTTACCATGGCAGACACTTCTGCTGTTCCACTATGGTCCAGTACAAAAAAGTTGGGTACTTTCCAAAATCGTTTTGCTCTGAGGTTCAGAGAAAGTTTGGAAATTTTATTTTTCAAAAATTGTAACTCTGATCTCCCCATTTATATTCCATACATCTGGAAATCATTCATTGCTTCACGTTACCCAGTTACCGTTAAAAAACTTACCTTTCCATCACACTGATGAAGGCCATAGCAATAGCTGAAATATATTTGTCTTAAAAAACTTGATACGTTACTTTAAGTGTGCTTCCAACTACCACAAAAACGTATTTGAAATAAACAAGCTCATAATCCATAGATACAAGTGCCTGAAGGAATAGCACCGCATCATTGGATATTAATTTTGTACTCGTACAAAATACAATCTTTGGATCATTGATTCCAAACACATTTGGGGTGCTGTTCAATGTGCTATCAATGCCAGGAATTCTCCATCAACGAACATTACAGAATTGTGGAATGCTCTTCAGGAAGCATGGTGTGCACTGTTGCTACAGTACTACAGATCTCATGGAATCCATACCCCATCGCATTGCTGCCATTATCCGATTGCAAGGAGGACCAACACTGTATGAGAGAGGCATCCCAGCTTTTTGGGGTTTTTTTCGGCACTTCAGTGTATAGCAGCTTCACTTGTAATATACAACTTCAGCTCTAATACTGTATTTGTGATATTTACAACTGGCAGTTTTATCAGTTGGCTCCTTATGTAGGAGAATAACTTGCATTGCTTTTAGGATGATATTTTATTTGTATGTTTTTCTGAGGGAAATGCGAAATTGTTCAGTTTTATCACACGAGATATAACAGATTGTATTTATTTAACTAATGGTTGTGCCTCAAATGTCATCTTATTTCACTCAGTTCTGTTTAAAAGTAGGGTTTACAACTCAAGTAGCTGTGTAAATGAAGAATATTAGCTTTAGTATAAGGGAAATATATGTAAATTGAAATACATGAACTCGCACTTTGAAAATTATGCCTAACAATGTTACAGTGTGGTAATGCCACTTAAATAAGTATAACAAACTGTTTTGATGTGTTTTGCAAAATGCATCAGCATTTCTTTAGATGTATTTCAGAATGTATCGGCTCATGTGCAAGGTGTATCATAAAAGTTTGGTGAATGATGTTGTCATAACACATACAAGGTGTAGTAACTTGCATAGCGCAGTCAAGTACATGAGTAAGTGAGTGAATTAGTGCATAAAACCATTACAGAGCTGTGAGAAAGGGTGTGGAACAGATAACCAATATCAATTTTTTGTCAAGTCAGCCATTTCTGCATTGATTCACCCTCTGTAATCACCAGACCTGGCACTGCCTGACTACTTTTTGTTTCCCCGGCTGAAATTAGCACTGAAAGGGAAAAGATTTGTAGACATTTTGGACATTCAGGCAAATATGGTGACCCAGCTGCCAACAGTAATGAAGGAGGACTTTTCCTGTGACTTCCAGCAGTTATATGAACGTTACAAAAAGTGTATTGTATCCAGGGGGTGTTATTTTGAAGCCTGGTAAAGTAAGCATAGATGCTGTTTACTACGAATTATCCATAGTTTCTGCGGTTAACAACTACAGACTACACATTTAATTAATTTTTCTACAGAGAATTTAGTATATATGATTTCTTTTCATTGCCGATTTCTACGAAGGGCTATAATCAAAGCTTTGAAGCTGGATTCAGAGCAGACGCTTTCTCACGAGTTAGTGCACCTGCTAGGGCTGGGTGATGTATCGATACATCACGAAAAACTAGTGTGAATTTAACATCGATGTTATGGTGTTTCGACTGACAAAACCACAATTCATCAACATCGGGATGTACCTGTGCGCGATGTAATCGCCATCACGTGCCACCGAGCCGTGACCAAGCACCAAGGCCAAGCACAGTTGTACAAACCGGTTTTTCCAGTCCAAGAGACCCGTAAACATCAGGAGATCCTCACGCATGCACAGCTCTGATGTAGTTTCTCATGGTGTCTTGTTCCAGATGCTACATCAAGGGATTGCCGACATCGAAGATTTGTGCACCAGCCGAGCAGTCATTGACATCATAGTTTTGCGATTGAGCCCATTGTAATACAGACATGGTGTTCAAACAGGTTTCTTATCGGGCCTCCGTGCGTCACCGATGCCTATTAAGAGGCTGCGTGTTCCACACGTTGAATCTCAGCACAGTTTAGGAAGTATGTGGCAGGGGGTTTTTTTTTTGGTTTTTTTTTCGCATTTTTTGCGAAGCAGTACAAAGAGATGTATGTTTCTACTGTGGTTTAAAATTATATCTAATTCTTTGAGTGTCCAACCAAATCTAGGGACTCAAACATTAGAAGCTCTTTTGATAGAAAAAGTCAAAATGTCTATGTATGGTGAAGTATGCTTTGACCAAAAAAATTTCAAATGAAGTGTCATTGCATACAAAGTGGCTTTTTTTTCTTTACATTCAATAGTTATTAAATTTTTCTTTGCTGTTTCAATTACCAACTAGTAAATAATTAAATTCCTAGCATGATGTGTGCATTTCAAGAAATTCTGGGATTATTTTATTTACCTTTTAATAAAGATTATTTATTTTTGTTTAATATCAAAAAGTAAATAAGTAAGTAAATGTTAATATTGTTAAACATTATTTAGCTATAGATATTACACAAAACACTTGTTTTTTAAATACCTAAATCCAAATATTTTGATTTCTTTATTTGACTACTTAAAAATTGTCAAAACTACTGATTTTCTCCTTGTGCACCACTGATAACTTCAGTTGTTAGGTGGCATCTCTGAGTAAGTTTTCTTAATTAGTATTTTTTCGTGCACTCACCAAACTTTCTTGACACACTTTGAACGTAGCAGATGACTTTCTCACAGTGAACACTTTCACTAAACTAAAACCAGTTGGCTTCTCTCCATATCATCTGATGATTGTATAACTTTGAAGTGATTGAATGGTGACATATCCTTCAAGGGTCAGCTTCATCAACTATTGGTGGTAGGTTATGCTTCTACTGTGGTCAAAAAAGTTATAGGAAATCAGTATTTAGCTTTGAAGAAGGAAACTGGCATTGGTCTCTCACATCCAAGAACAAGAAGATTTCCTTTATGAGTAGGTAGTAGTGTGAGCAGAAAAGGTCACTGTGGCAATTCCATTTACATTGAAACCTATTAAAATTGGTATGGTTTAAAAGCTTATTGGAAATAACACACACAAGATCTGATGAAGCAGTAGCCAATCTAGGGGTAGGAAAAAAATAATTAAGTAACCTACTGTGTTGCTGTTTTAGTTCCCTTCAAATTAGGCTCTTTCTGATACTATATATTTGTTCCAACAGTCTGTCCACTGATCATAACATTTTTTAAAGTCACTTCTAAAAATTGCCAACAGGTGCTACATTGTGTTCTTGATCTCCTCTGCATTTTCAAATCTTCTTTCCTTCAAAAACATTTTCAGCTTCGGAAACAGGCAGAAGTCGCAAGGAGTTGTGGTCCAGGAAGTCGTAAGGATGTCACAGTGAACCTGCCAGTCAACTTGCTGCCACAGTGCAGGTCTCTTCTGCCGCACTGCATGTTGTAGGCAATGGAGAATTGCCTGGTAGTAAGTACTCCTTGTTTACAACATGCACTTTCTGGAACATATTAGGATTCCTGTTCATGGAGGGTTCTTGAAAGCTCATCAATTTCAACAGACACTTTTCCATCTTTGATACTTCACCTTGATTTGTATTGCATCCATAGCTTTAATCCTTTCTAATCATTTGAATTGTTTCAGCTCGTGTGTGGCCAAGTTTGTGGCAAAATTTAATTTCTCAAATTCTTTACTCGACTCAATCGGTCATTGTGACACAAGACAAGAATGTGATGAGCGCAGAGTTCACAATGACCTTCACTGCCAGGCACCAAATGAGCCAGCCAACAGTGTGGCAAAAATTCAAGCATGCGTACCAAAGTCCAAGGTCGTGTGCCTCTGTCTAGTTTGGGAGAAAAAAATGTGGTTGGATACTTTTAGATCAGACCTTCTAATATGGTAGTTACAGTGCAGTGAGTCACCAGAATAGCTGACACTTTCACCTGCAACTGTTGTACTTACTGTCTAAAGAGCTGGTTGTAGTTTTTATAATTGGCATACCATCTGCCAAACTTACATGTTTTGATGAAAGCTCACCTCTTTGGTGATGATTAGAAGCTTCTTCAACTACAACATGTAGATGCAGCAATTGTTTTTAATCTTCTAACCATTTCATACATGTACATAGATACATTTTGCATGTCCCCAGTATACTAAATGGAATAAGTCATTTGATAATAATAACAGAACAAATAATTTTGGCATCCCTGCCAAGTTTTAAAGTTTACCCATAAAATTTATGAAAATTCTACTTGTTTTACGGGTTTTTTACCGACTACATATTTTACATATTTCAGGGAGTTTTTTAGAATTTTGCTATTTCTCTCATTTTTATAGCAGTTTGTTTTACTCAGAAAACCATAATTTTATCTCTTATTATTGAAATACACTTCATCTAAAATATTCATTTTATCAATAAATGTCTAATAATCAAATTTGTGTGCCTTTTAAAAAGGAGTCAAATGAGCTTTGTATAAATAAAATTGGACGACTGGGAGCAGAGATACACGTGAACTAAAATTCATTGTTATGGTGGCCATTTTCCAATATGGCGGCCAAACAACCATGATCTGGACCATCTGACCAACTTTTCTAAACACTCCTGTAGGTGTGTTATAAGATCCAGCAATAAAATTTAGGGGACATACTCGTAGATGTGCATACAGGACTTGAGCTAGCTCCTAGACTACATGGGACACATCAGGTCCATTAGTGTGTCTGGAAAGGTCCTTAATTGTTGCACACTACCACCTATATGCTTTCATGGCCTTCGCACATCCTGCGGTTAATGGTTTGTCTCAGGACAATGCCCCAACCCACCAGACCGCAATCACTCAAGCATGGCTCAAAGAAGACTCTCTCATATGAGTTTGGAACCATCCAGTGGCCATCAAGGTTCCCCAGATTTAAACCCTGTGGAAGCTCTCTCGGGGATGCCATGAAGTGGATTATCAGATCCATGGATCCTGGACCGATATCTCAGGTGGAGTTGTAGACAATGCTGCAACAGGCATGGCTGGCATTACCTCCAGAAACCTTCTGACATCTGGTGTAGTTGATGCCTTGGCATGTATAGGCTGTTATTCGTGCTAGAGAAGGACCAACGTATTGTTAGGAAGGTATCTCTAAAGTTTTGTCCATTGAGTGTATGTACATATATATATACACACATTGCATTGAGATTTTCATAACTAAAGAATGAATATAAAGTTTGTTTTTCTTTTCTTCAAAAACTTCCCTGTCATTAACACTTCAACTGAACCCTTGACAACCTTCATGTTACCATTTTTGGAAACTACATATATTTAAATAGTCTTCATTAACATTTAATATCTATGCATTTTGTCAATTATTTAATTATTATGGTTTGAAACAGACTGGGATTAGGATTCTATGATAGAAATTTAAATAAAAGGCTGGAACAAAAAGTGAAATCAATTTTTGAAACATTTTGCTGGTTACAGAATTTAAAAAGTTGGAAATTGTGGCTGAATAGAGCCATGAAATACTGTATCATTAAAGGCACAAATTGCTTCTGTGGGGTTTCTAGTTAATTTTACTGGTTTTACTACATTACATTGAAAGAGTCAAGAACAGATTGCAATTGAGATTATATGATAGAGGAATTTAAAGAAGAAAAAAAGAAAGAAAAGTGGAATAAGAAGTGAAATACAAATTCTAAATAAATTTTGCTGGAAATGTGATTTAGAAAACGAGGAATCAAAATGAAATAATATATATTAAAGGCAGAAATTATTTCTGTGGGTGCGTGTGTGCGTGCATTTTCCATTTGTGCTGCACTTTTTCTAGTTCTGGTTTAACAATATTGGTACACACAAAGCAGATTTCAAATCTCCCACACAATTATATGTGCCAGGAATTGTGGTCAGCAGTTTTTGTCCACAGAGATCTGAAAGGCTTAATTTTATAGCTACTGCTTTTGCATTTTTAAAGTTTATCCATTTATTTGTTTAATAATTATTTTATCTCTTTGTTCTTGACTGGATTTAATGTTGAACCTTTCCTCAATTTTTACCTCATGCTGCTTAGCTTTTGTCTCAGCCTTGTTTTGGTTATCAAGAAGAGCTGCATAATTGATATTCCATAACACTTCTTTAAAGCTAACATTTTAGGTAACTTCCAATTAATAATATTCAATAATACAAATAGCTTGGACTTACCTTGAGTATTTCCATATGAGAACATATGCCACATATGAGAACATAATACATATATTTTTCTAACATGACAGGATGTAAAACTCACTGATTAAGTCGAAAATCAATTTAAGAAACTGATGTTGACGAATTTAAAACATTTAAAAGGAAATAATTTATGAATTGAAGAAATTGTTCATACACAAAATTGTGCTATATGGTCGATGTTCAGTACGTGAATAAGTAACTTTACAACACTGAAATTGATCAAATTTACATTAAATGTTTTTAAATTCATTTACATAAAAAAAATTAAGTGTTGAGATAAGTGAGTTTTATGTCTTGTGATATTACAAAAGCATGTGTGTTCCAGACCTAAAAGTATTACATATTCTCATACGGGAGTATTCACGGTCCAAGTCATTTGTATTATTCAACATGATTAATTAGAAATTACCTAAAATTTTAGAATTAGACTTCTGAACATGGTATGTTGCACAGTATTGAATTTGAAAACAGCTCGGTGTTTTTGGTAATTTTTTAAAGAAGCCTCCACGCAAACAAATGGTCCTTTTCATAGAGAGAAGTTTGATAATCCCTGATGAATTTGTTGATTAGAGAAATTGCATATCTAATTTAGTGGTTTCTGAAATGAAAAAAAAAACAACTGTGTTAAAAGTGAAACATTCATGTTTGGCCTGGTACACAAGTACATTCCCACCATCATGAGAAAATTGCTTTCCTATTTAATCACTGGGCAACCGAATCTCATGTGATGTGTTATATCCATATTTGTGCATCAGATTGTTATATTTTTAGTTGGATTGAGAACTTAACATGTCCAGTGAAGTGCAAAATTACTGTGTCTTAATGAACTACAAATATCTCAAAATTGTGGGTTTTTACTAAGGAATAAAAAGATATTTATGCATCAAATTTTCAGGTAGCATGCCTATCCTTCCTCAGGACTACAGCTATGCTATAGTAGGTGTTGCCATTCATGATGTAAATTCCAACCTTTCTAATCATTTCATGCTGTACCTCTTTTTCTCTCTATTTCCAGTCCTTCTGCCAATTTTCTTTTGAAGTGCTGTTGATGTGTCAGAACTTCTGCAGAGTCCCAAAGCTCTTTATGTCCTGCATTTGGTACATGCCTGTCTAAGCCTGTTTTGTATGCCATATTTTTAGTTGCAGCTTTATGTTCTGCCAGTCTGGTTTTAAGCTGCCTTCCTGTTTCTCCCACATAGCTGAGACCACACTCACATTTTATGTTGTATATCACACCTTCCTGTAAAAGGATGTTTTCTTCTTTTTGCTTTAATTTTGGAAGATAGTCAAGGGCAGATTGGCCTACCAGTACACCAGGATATTTTCCGGTGGACCACTCGAGAAATGGCCCACTTTCTCGTATCCTCTTTGTCTGGATTGTTTGGAAAGAACGAATAATTAATTTGGTGAATCATTAACTTCATTTGAGCTTTATATTGTATCATCTGTCTAAAACATTACTGTCTTGAAAACAAAAATGATGTTTCATTCTATCTATACAAATGTTGGACGTTTGCTCTAAAATGATAAAGCCGCCCTGGTGACGCAGTGGTCAAAGCTCTGGCTTCTGACCATTCATCTGAGAAGGTCCGGGTTCGAGTCCCAGTGAGGAATGGATGTTGTGTTTGTCTTACGGTACTGGCTGTCTCTCTTCCCTGGAACTAGTGGCCCTAACTTAGGGGTGGGCAACTGCTCATAGCTCATTGAGTTGCTCACTGTGGTTGTTATACCCCCAATAATAATTTTAAAAAAATGACAAAACAAAATTATCTCTACTTCAGTGAAAATTTTATGGCCAGACCAAGCATGTTGTTTTAAATAAATTAAGCTAACTACAGTTAAGCATAAGTCATTGGACTTGGAGACAAAACAGAATTGACAGGCCCTACTCTACTTTTGTAATTTTGAAGGAGGTACTAGTAACAATTTTGATGGCCTGTCATGCCCACACCCTTATCCATGTACAGACATAGAGTACAAAGCAATTTTTCAGCAAAGATGTCCCAAAATCCATGTCCCACCAACATTAATCTTAAAGGAAACGATGACTTACCGATACTGGTTCATGAATCAAATTGGTAGTTCATGAGACAAAGTAATCCATGTCCCACCAACATTTATCTTAAAGGAAACGATGACTTACCGATACTGGTTCATGAATCAAATTGGTAGTTCATGAGACAAAGTAATCCATGTCCCACCAACATTTATCTTAAAGGAAACGATGACTTACCGATACTGGTTCATGAATCAAATTGGTAGTTCATGAGACAAAGTAATCCATGTCCCACCAACATTTATCTTAAAGGAAACGATGACTTACCGATACTGGTTCATGAATCAAATTTGTAGTTCATGAGACAAAGTAATCCATGCCCCACCAACATTTATCTTAAAGGAAACGATGACTTGCCGATACTGGTTCATGAATCAAATTGGTAGTTCATGAGACAAAGTAGACTTAAAAGAGTCATCTATTTAAGGATGTGGTATGAATACCATTTCGTAGTAGACTATCAGTGACCAAATAATATAATTATCTGGTACAACACCTCGTTTTGAGCATGGTTTGATATACTACATTCAATCATAATCCAGTGGATTTTTAAAGTTTTTTCACCCTCAAATTGCTGTTAAACTTTGTTTACAAATGAATTAGTTTTACAATGCATAGATCAACAGTTTTATTTCATCCAGGAGTTAACAGAATTTTTTTCATGATGGAATTTATGAAGTGTTCTCTTGTGGGTATGTATGTTTCTGTGGTGGGCCACTAGACTAAAATTCCCAGTCTGGTGTCATTGACCCAATCCACCGATGAAGGTAATTTACCAGTTAAAGAAGAAACATTCCTCAGAGAAATACATGAGAAATTTACTAGATTATTCAAGCAATCAGAATTGTGTACTGAATTGCTTATAGTTTACTGGCCTCCATGTAACATCTGCTCATAAAACTTGAAAATTACATCATCCTGGTGCTAGAATCGAACCCACATCTCCTGATTTCCATTTGAGAAGTAACGTATAGCATGCTTGAACGGAATCGGGAGATGTGGGTTCGATTCCCATTCCAGGGCAATGTAATTTTCAAATTTTTTGAGGAGATGTTACATGGAGACTAGAAAACCACAGGCAATTCAGTACATAATTCTGACTGCTTTGAATAATGTAGTTACCAATTTTATTTTGTAATCCTGGAGCCAGTCTGACACATCTGTGGTATAGAATTAGTCCTGAGGAAGGATAGTGACACTATAAAAAAATTTCACATATAAATGTACTTTTATTCCTTAGTAAAACCCCATAATTTTGAGATATTTGTAGTTCATTATGTCTACGAATAGCCATGTCATCAATTATTACCAAGTTTCCTATGTCGTGTTTTCATTGTAGTTTTATAATAATTTTAACCTGTTTATTTTCTTGTTTTCACATAATTTTACAGCTTTAGTGTGACTTTGTTTCTCAAATATTTTCAAATTTTGAGCAATGGTAATTTATATTTTAGAGTGTTGTTTTGTTTTGTTGTTTTTCCCAGCCTTTATACTTTTCAAATTTTCTATTTGCATTCCATTTCTCTACCATTGATTTTGGTAAACTGTGTTATCTGTTATGTTAATTGATTTATTTCGGTCTTCAGAATCAGTGAATTGTTTAAATTCTTAACAGTTCACACTAATTTTTGTCAGTATGGTTGTACAATGCAACACCTATCACAGTGCTATTAAAATTGTAGGAGCTTTTGTTTATATATAATTATTGGAATTATTCTGTGATATAACTAGTCGTATGAGCATATATGAAAAAAGATTACATTTTTATTAAAAGCTTACATTAAGATCTTTTATGCTGAAGATTGGAGCAAAATAACAATTTGTGTTTTGAATGAATGCAGACATTTTATTATTGGAAGACAAAAATACCATACAACTGTAATATGGCTGCTGAAATAAATGAAAAATTGTTTTATATATCTGTTGTTTTCCTTTAATATTATTTCACTGAACAGCTTTTCGAAGATTCCTTTTTTTCATTCGACACCTCTGTTGCATTATTTTTATTAATTCATCAGCTGTTGAACTGCTTCAATGGGAACATACTTGTTGGCACAAAGGTGCCATATTTCCACTGTTTCCATGTAGCAACTTCTTCAGAAAACTTGAAAATTACATTGCCCCAGAGCGGAAACGGAACCCTTATCTCCCGATTTCCAGTCGAGCGTGCTGTCCATGTAATTTTCAAGTTTTCTGAAGGAGTTGCTACATGGAAACCGTTAAAATACAGCACATTTTTGCCAACAATTACATTGGTATTGCGAAATTTCCATGTATTTACAAAGAATTATTTCTTCAGGGAAATTTGTTTCCCACTTATGTATGATGTTTCAATGGGTACATAGTCAGTTATCTTACTAACTTACTGTAAAATTGATGTAATTTCCATTAGATCACCTTTATTCAATATTTCTGCACTTAAGTTGGAGTGTAGTGATTCTGAAACGTTCAAAATATGCATTCACATTTGTCTCACATGGTACAGATGACTATCTTTGTCCCTTTTTATGAGCAAGTCACGATTTTTTTTTTTTTTTCTTAAAACTAGATGAATTATGCTGAAACTACATTATTAGAGCATCTAAAGAAACTTTAAATTTCAAAAATTTGTTTTACCAAAAAATTTGCATATTGCAGCTCAATGCTTTCCCATATATTCAACTGGATACATTTTATTTTGCTGTAGTATGCAGACATCTACAGTGGTTTGGAGCTATAGGTGTAACTTAGGAGGGGGGGGTATCCCCTCCAAGATTTTTTTGGCTTCCATATTATGTTTTTATTATGCTTTCAAGTAATACATTTTTAGAAAATTAATTTTCAAATCATCTCAACTTCATGAAGTTGAAATCGTGGCAAGAATGCATTGTTGAACCTCCAAAAAGTAGGAATTACATTTTTTGAAATGTTACATGGTGAAATTGGTAGTTTACTTCTCACCCCTACCCTCCAAAACAAAAAAGGATATCCTAAGGTACACTTATGTTTGAGGCAGTGCCTGGTTCCTGGCAATTTAGCAATTGTCATATCATCTATGTCAACATTCCTTTTACTTTTGTGGTTCATGCATTTGGTTTGCTCTTTGTTGCTGCATCAGTTAGTAGGCTAATGTGAGTAGTGATAAGAGTTTCTCTACTAACAGGTGGCTACAAAGAATAATAACACACCAATACATACAGTATATATTTTCACTTGCTTGTGTACTTCCACTTCTAAAAATCCAAACGGAAAATTTTTTGTACTGGAAACCATTCACTGGGAAGATTTCTGCATTAGA
This sequence comes from Macrothele yani, assembly GCA_039090855.1. Lineage (NCBI taxonomy): Eukaryota > Metazoa > Arthropoda > Arachnida > Araneae > Macrothelidae > Macrothele > Macrothele yani. Next base: position 131,573,573 of record CM077025.1, read on the forward strand.
TGATGGATTTTACATGATGCACAGTGTACATGGTAGGGAAAATAATTGCATATTATGTCCTGCTCTAAGAGTAATATATATATATATATATATATATATATATATATATATATATATATATATATATATATATATATATATCTCCTCTTCTGAAAATCTGATTTAAAAAATTCCTTTTGGGTGACCAAGTGATACAAGCAGGGCCATCTTTTACCATAGGCAAAGTATGCAAATGCTGGCTGGGGGCCCATTTTCACTACTATATAGACATATGTCATGATATCTGATGAAAGGAAAAATTTCCTGTGTAAAGTGTGATAGCATAAAGAGATTTGGCATGAATATATTTCTATTTTCCACAGAAGCCAACATAATGTTACACATCTTAGCAGTGAGAGGCTCATCGAAGCTATACCCTATGACAAAAACTGATGGTGGTAATGGTATAGTCAACTCCCTCCTCATTGTCCTTCTTCATTCCTTAGATGTCATTCTATATCCCAAAGGCGTACACCACCATTCCGAACCGAACCGTTGCAAGCAAATGACTACAGTAAGGAAAGCTTTACACTCAAATAATGTAATGATCATGAATAATACTTTCCATTGCTTCTTATGTTTGTGTGTAACAAATGGATATGCTAAGCTTTGCAGATCAGACCAAATGAAGAGGGTCACCATGAGCAGTATTGATATGGACTGTAGTTCCACTGGGCTACCACAAGCAGGATTCCTCCATATTTTTTTCTGATGCCTGCAGCTTGCTACAGATCTTTGAAAAAGTTTAACAGAATTTATAGAAGAACTTAGAAAACATTTTGACAACATTGAAGGGCAAACTAAATTTATCACTAAATATGAAAAGGGCAGTTGAAGAATTCATTATCAAAAGAAATTTTTTGATGAATATGAAAGCAATGGGGTAGTTCTAAATGGATAGGATCATATTAAAATGAATGTGTTTTACAAAATGTGGAATCAATTAATTTTCAGAATTGTTATGTAGGTGCCAAAATTATCATTCAATTAATGACTGGTTCAGGATATTTTTATCAACATACCTAGTTCACAAATCAAAAATGTAGTTGAAATAGCCAAAAGTTTGAAATACTTTTAAAAACTCGCAATCATGCTCGTTCTCCGAACGGTGAATCTGTAAAATAATTTTTGAACAGCAAATTAAAGAAAAGGAAAAATAATTAAGGGAAAGAAAAGTAATTTAAAATCCGTAACTGTTTTACGATTTAGAACAGCGTGACTTCAATGCATATGGTTTAACATAAAATGGAGCAGGCTTTGGAGCCCCTAAATTTTAAATCAAAATTTGAAATTTTCAAAGCATTTCAGTGATTCTGACAAAATTATCTTTAAACCTAACAGCATTTTGAAACAGAAAGCTAAGACACCCTTTTGAATTTTTTGATTTTCAAACTTTTTTCTAGGTGCAGAAGTCGTAGAAAAATTCCGCAATTTTCCTTTATTCTTCCGTGCATTTGCAGGTATCCGGACTTTTAAAACCTACCAGCATGACAATTTTTAGATTTCTAGGTTATTTAGAAGTGGTCTAACAATTTGCAAAATGTTAAAGCGAACAATGTTCCAAAGACGCATTTTTTTTAATTTTTTTTTGGGGGGGGGTCGGACTTTTCTAGGTATCCGGACCTAAAGGCCTATCAGCATGCCAATTTTCAGATCTCTAGGTCATTTAGAAGTGGTAAAACAATTAACAAAAAATTCAAGCAATGTTCCAAAGCCGACTTTTTAATTTTTTTTATACTTTTTGCGCTGTATCGATTACAAGATGGTGGCTTGTTTACAGATTTTGTTTCGTTCCTGGTGAACTCCCTGTTGGATTTTTAGAGAACTTTTTTCAATTTCCTTCTGTTTTTATTGAAGGACTTTGCTCCACTGCCATTCCAAAGTTTCCGAGTTTTTTTACTGTCGTTATTTTTGGAAGGGCGGACTTTTGTCGTTTGAACTTATAGCACTTACTAAATTTACCACTAAGGAAGACAAAAGCGGTCCAAAAAGCATTTCCATAAACCATTATGCTAAACCGTTAAACAACTAAGATAGCTTTACCAACAAAACATATACAGAACAAATTCTCTGCGTCACCATGGCAGCAGGTCACAGGACCAGAACATTCCTCTGTGGTTATCGTGAAGACAGACAAGCCGTTCGTTTCTTTCCTTTGCATCTTTAAAAAATACTTAAAAATCAGAAAATGACTTTTTCTTAATTATTTTTTGTTTGTAAAAAAGGGATGATAATTGTAACTTTATGCTGTAAAAATTGCAATGCTTTATTATTTATAGTTTGCCATATATCCGTTTTTTAAATGGATCTCATTGCGAAATAAAGAATTTTGTGAAATTTAAAAATTTAATTTCTCGTGAACTAAATTGAAATTCAAAAAAAGGGCAACGAGGTGCAAAAATTCGGTCATGGCCCCTACATGCCTACAAAGTTTTGTGGTTCTGTTGCTGTTAGTGAGTCCTGAACGTGACCTGATAGCACTTTTTTTGCTTATTTTAAATTTGAAATACAATAACTCTTAAAGTATCGCCAGAATCGAAAAACGATTTATTTCAGAGTGTTCTCCAAACAATTCTCTACAAAAAATGTAAATTTCATATTTTTGTGTTTAATACATTTTGCGCTGCGATCTAGGAAAGCAAGAGTGTTACGAAATTTCTAAAACAGCGACAGCAGTTACTTTTTTAGCACGTCTTTTGTAAAAAAAGATCGTGCTTATGTTATCGGTTTGTCCGTCAGTCCGTCCGTCTATACCCACGATATCTCTGCAACTATTAGTCCGATTTCAAAAATTCTTTTTGCATTGGGAAGCTTGAAATATGCGAATGATGATCCTTTATTTCGTTTTTTTTTTGCAATGTACAATTTCACCGCTAGAGGGCGTAAATGCAGATGTCGAATTCAAAAATGCATTTTAATCCACATATTTGCTTCTAAACATCGGATTGAAAAAACTCTTTTATCTTTCAATTCCATTTATGTTGAAGAGTATTTTAGATATAGTTACTTTTTCAAATTACTCATTGATTTTCTGCTAGGGGCGTAAAAGTAAATTACATTTTCCCCGATAACTCTTCTCCTAAAACTCCGATTTGAAAACTTTTTTCTTCAGCGGATACACCTCCTGATGGAAAATCTTTTGCATATAATTTCAAATTTTTGGTAAAGAATACTTTGGCCACCAGGGGGCGTAAGCTTTAATTTTTGCTTCTGATTACCATAAAATCTGAGCTTCTAAAATATCGATTGAAAAAATTATTTCGTGGACCGATGCCACTCACAGCGATAAACCTTTTCGGAATATTTTCTTCTTAAAATATTCCACAGTTTCTCCACCAGGGGCGTAGATGTATATCTTATTTTCGTCAATATCTCTACGTCCAGAAGTCCGATTTGGAAAATTTCTTCTTTGTTGGATAGTGTTTTCAGTGTGACATGTTTTTCATATAATTTCAAAATTTTCAAGTGATTCGTAGACTTTCTGCTAGGGGGTGTAGAGGTAAATTGCATTTCCCCCTATATCTATGCTTCCAAATCTCCGATTTGAAAAATTCTTTCTGCACCGGATACAGCTCCTGATGGGAAATCGTTTGCACAAAATAATTTTTAATTTTTGTGAAAAAAATGGTTTGGCCACCAGGAGGCGTAAATCTTAATTTCCACTTCTGATGTATTTGCAGCAAAATATGAGCTTCTAAAATCTCGATTGAAAAAACGTCGTTTGTAGACCGATAGTACTCATGTCGACAAACCATTTAGAAACTTTTTTTTTCTTAAAATAATGCATGGTTTCTACGCCAGGGGGCATAGATGTATACCTTATTTTTGTCAATATCTCTACTTCTAGGAGTCCAATTTGAAAAATTCCTTCTTTGTTGAATTGTGTTTCTAGTGTGACATGTTTTTCATATAATTTGAAAATTTTCAAGTAATTCATAGACTTTCTGCTAGGGGGACGTAAAGGTAAATGCCCCCCCCCCCCCATATCTCTGCTTCTAAATCTCCGATTTGAAACATTCTTTCTGCACCGGGTACAGCTCCTAATAGGAAATCCTTTGCACATAATTTCAAATTTTTGTAAAAAATGGTTTGGCCACCAGGTGGCATAAGTCTTAATTTCCACTTTTGATGTATTTGCAGCAAAATATGAGCTTCTAAAATCTCGATTGAAAAAAAAGTCATTTGTTGACCGATACTACTCATGTCGACAAACCTTTTAGGAACATTTTCTTCTTGAAATAATGCATGGTTTCTACGCTAGGGGCGTAGATGTATATCTTATTTTTGTCAATATCTCTACTTCTAGGAGTCTGATTTGGAAAATTCTTTCTTTGTTGGATAGTGTTTCTGATGCGAAATGTTTTCCCTATAAATTCAAAATTTTCAAGTAAATTATAGACTTTTTGCTAGGGGGCACAAAGGCAAATTGCGTTTTCTGCATTATTTCTGCTTCTAAAACTCTGATTTGAAAAATTCTTCCTGTATCGCATACCAGACCTGATGGAAAATATTTTTCACATAATTTCTAATGTTTGGTAAAGAATGGTTTGGCCACCATGGGGCATAAGTGTTAATTTCTGCTTCTCATGTATTTGTAGCAAAATCTGGGCTCCTAAAACTCGACTATTTTTTTTTTTTCTTGGACCGATACCGCTCATATGGAAAATCCTTTTGAGAATACTTTCTTCCTAAAATAATGTATGGTTTTCCCACCAGGGGACGTAAAGTCACATCTTATTTTTGTCGATATCTCTGTTTCTAAGAGTCCGATTTGAAAAAATCTTTCTGTGTTGGAGAGCGTTTCCGGTGCAAAATGTTTCTCATATAAATTCGTGTTTACAGCAATATCTGAGGGATTAAAAACCCGATTGAAAAACTTCTTTCTTCCATCAGATACTATTGACTTTGAATAGCTTTGATAAATTTAATTTGCATCAGAACAGATTCAAGAGGCGTGCTTATTACACCCGAAAATTTGGTGTCATCTTTCATGTTTTAGAATAGACAGAAATGATATTAATATTGAAGAATTTTATCAAAATTTATTCAAAATTTTCAAGTAAAAATTTCTATTATACACTAGTATAATAGAATTTTGTATAAATTTATTTATAATACCTAGTTTATAGTATCAAAACTTATTATATGCATGTTCAATAGAACTTCGCATTTATAATTTTTTTGATTGATAGTAGTTAATATGTAATATGTTATGTGCAATTCTAGTTTGAGAAAAGAAAGTATATGTATTTATATATCTTTATCAGTTTAAAGTATTGTCAATAAATTATTTTAAGTTTTTTTGTTGTTCTTTTTATACCCCTTATAATAACTTTTAAAGGTGGCCCATATTTTACTTTTGCCTAGGGGCTCAAATAAGGTTTAAGATGGCCCTGGATACAAAATGTTGGCTTCTAATCATTCACCTAAGATGGATCCAGGTTCAAATCTGGATGAGGTATTGGTGGCGTACTACTTGTCTTATAGCACTAGCTCTTCCTCTGCCCTGGAACCAGTGGACCTGAATTACAATCTTAGTCATTTAAAAAGGAAAAGTATGTTTTAGGGGGCAGTTGCTTAAAGGTGAAATCTGAAACCATATTAATGAACTTTTTTTTTACTGTATTACATTAAAATCCATTAGTCAGTCTTGCACTACTAGTAAGAGCACAGTAGAAGTACTGAGACAAACTGATTTAATCTCTGAAAACACACATGTTTATACCATAAACCTACCTTAGAAAATCCAATTATGGAAAACTCGTGTGTATACTCATCAGAGAATAAGTGTGAAAAACGCAAGTAACATCTTAGTGTTATTATGAAAGATAGTTTTGACCTTGCTGGCCCCCTAAAAGGGTATCGGGACCCCCAGGGATCAGTATACCACACTTTGCATTTAATACATATGTTATTTATATATACATTAATACATATAACAATATTTTTAAGAGAGTATAAAACTTTTCTTATGCTCGTATAACGCAAATGCCAATTCTCCAAGAAATCTTCACATACAAGTGATTAAAAATGTTATACCTTTGTTTAAATTCGGTAATGGACCACGGATTTCACCATGTGGTGGCGTAAAATATTAAGGATGCTAATAAGAAAAAGCTGTGCTGTAGAGAATCCCCCCCCCCCAACAACAACATTAGGAGTGGCAAAAATATCTTCGTCTTACTACAAGCGTGTTTCTGATTATTAAGGAATCATTATGGTGTTACCTGTAAACGTATGCTGTAAACCCTGTCACTTGGTTTCAGCCCCTTTAGTACATAGTAGTAAAAAAAAAAAAAACTAATTGTTTGAAATTCCTGGATTTTTTTTCATCACAGAGTGTAAACCACATACCACCAGGGAAAAAAACAACTTTTTATGTTAATAATTTGCTATCGTTAAATAATAGGTAGCGCAAATATTTTGTTGTATTGGAAGCCCTAACATCATGTTAGCTGCACTTAGGCTTAACCGTATACATGGGAACTCACCATCTAGAAGATTGAAATACAGCTGAATGCCAACTTCCAAAATATGATGATGTATTGCAGTGCAAAGAGCATGCCGTTTGTGATTACAAATCCACAGTAAACTTAACTACCGAATAAAAAATGCTTTAAAAAATGTACAGAATTCTGAAACAATACTTGGTTTTCTTGTTTGTCCCTCTTGCATATATGATCAAGATGAACTGGTCTTCTTCTACCCTCCTGATTTTTATACAGAGAAAGTATTAAGTAATTTTGGTAGCACTTCATAATAGATTTTTAACATGGACAATTTTTCCATTTAATAAACAAATTTACAAAAGCATTCTCATCTAGAGCAACAAATTTTGCTCTAGAGTATATATATTTTCATAACTACTTTGATTTCAAAGCTACATTTAAAAAAATATTTAAAGTGTTAGCACTTTGTGTGAAGTCATTTATGGCTCTAATTAACAACGGAAATTCAGTTTTTTTTTTTTCTGTTGTTTTGTCGAGATACTGTATACATTATTGGCTCCACTGACTCGTCGGTTTTAGAAAAAGTAAATATACATGCCGAAGGCAGTTTTAGTGTATAAAACAAAGAAAGTAATCTAAAACTTAAAATAATCTTAATGCTACTCCATGTAGATGCTTTTTTTTTTATATATTTTCTTAATTTTTTTTAAATTAATTTTTCCGAATATTCATCTATAAATAAAAGTAATTACACTAATAACAAGTGGTGATCACCCAAAAACCTATGGGGGGGGGGGGAGTCCATGGATTTTCAGGAGGATAAGCACTCCCGAAAAGATGCCTGAATACATCATTGGGTGCAAGGTGATGTTACAGAATGACTGAGAAGTGGTCATCCAATGACAACTGCAGCCCAACAAGATTTGTATCTCTAAATAAATGCTAGAAGAAACCCCATAACATCTAACTGCCACATCTGAGAAATGCCACTGGGTCAGAGAAAGGGATCAAATGGTCTGTAATCAACTGCATCAGGAAGGTCTGTTGTACCGAATATGAATGTCTGCATCAAGCTGGTAAGGAAGATGTGAGTGGATCCAACACACAGGCTTAAACTGTATGACAACTGGGAGAATGTGTCCCCCCTCAACTGTTCTTTAGTTTGTCACCCAGCATACCATGCTTTCTTAATTTTTTCAATTTCGAAAGCTCGTTAGTATAGAATTTACATTAAAATTAAGAATTGTGTACTACATTTTTCTAATGTCAGTAATATTGTTGGGAGGTTATTTTTGTTTTCGTACCAATTGTGTAATGTAATCACACGGGACCGGGATTTGCTGGATGACATAGATGGCAGGGATAGTACGATCTCTGAGCCTCCACACTCCGGTATTGTATACTCTTGCTAAACCTTCTAGTTTGCTGTGGGTGCTCTTACAGAATGCATAGAACCAGAGTGACCCTCCTATTTGATGGCATGTCATTCAATTAAACCTTCCGTTTGATGATCTTTTCACTGTTAACATCAAAGAAAGGATGACTACAGGTTGCAGTCTTTAACTACGGTCGAAACCATATTAACGAAGTTGAAAGGAGAATCAAAAACATTAGATATACATGAACTCTGTTAAAACCGGACAAATAAAAAATATTTTTGGCATATTTCATAAATTCACGTTAAAACAAGTAAATTATTAATTATTTATCAGCTAATTGAAGGTAAATAATACTTGTTAGGACTGTAGCTAGCAAAATAATATGACTAAGATCTGCGATAACAAAACATCTGACGAATGTAAAAATTAAACTACCAAAAATTTTTAATTTCACCTTTTATGTGCTGCGACAGATATGTGAGCCAATTCTTGCTTGTTTTGTGCTTACACAATCGCTGTTTTAAATGTTTTTCAACTTTTTTTTCTGATCCGGTGCTCAAGATGTTTTTAGATGCTAAATAGACTCTGAGGTTTTCTAAACAGAGATTAAGTGATTGAAAGTTGGTGAGGGAAGGGGATAAAAGACAGAATTTGTCCAGGAGATGTATGTTTGGCAAGTGGGGGTTACTGAAAAATCAAGTGAAACAATTTTTACTTCATGCGAACTGACCTATCTGTAAGGGAACTACGGGGTGTTTTCAACAGCAGGTAATTCCTTGTTTTCCAGTGAAAGAGGAAGGTTTAAGAACTGGATGAATGCCACATATTTTGATTGCTGATAACCATGCTGAATTTCTATATATGGCAGTTTCTCCAAAAGTTATTTTTTTTAATATGTGGTTAAAATAACAAGGAATAATACTACAAAGTTCAAAAATCTACAAAAACTTTGATTTATGCAGAACTTTGTATTATGCAAACTCATTATATGTGGGTTTGATTGTATTACTTTTACCTTGTCATTCAGTCATTTATGCTCTTCAGTTGTCAGAAAGAAACGAAATATTGTACCAATATTTCTTATCAAGATAACAATTATGATAATTCTCCAATGAAAAGACAGCATTTGCCCAGAAGGTCAGCAAGCTTTTATTATCTGGGAGGGCAAGACTTGGAATTATGCCCCTTTCAAGTTCAGAAGTTCCTCTTCCACTGAAATAGTGAGCAGTTTTTTGTTTTTCACATAGCAGTTATGGGGGGAAAAAAATATTATGAAACTTCAAAAATCTCACTTCTAGCTTTTGACATAATTTTACTTATAATGCAAGAAATAGGCAAATACCCAAGAGCCAACTGTAGTAAATATCAAGTAAAGCATACAAGTTACATGAGTGCGGACGACACAACATGCCACCGAAATGCAGAATGAAATGTAAGTCAGTACAGATCACTGAGTATCTAAAGATAAAAGCAGAAAGGTGCTTTTGGGATACAGCTTGGAAAAATTATGTTCAAGGCTAAACACTCGGAGGAGCTTCCTGCGACAGAACATAAATGCCTTATTATAACTTCCTACAGCGTGTTTTCTGGAGGTTTGACATATCTGCATATTATTTTAGATGCCTCCACTGCTGTTTTGGATGATAATTCCTTTTTTTTTTTTTTTTTTTTTTTTATTGAGGGTTAAACAACCACTGTGAGCAACTCAATGGGCTATAAGCAGTCGCCCATCCCTAATTTGCTGCCCCGGTGGCGCAGTGGTCTAAGCGATGGCCTCTGATCATTCGTCCGAAAGGGGTCCAGGTTCAAATCCCGGTGAGGCATGGATGTTGTGTTTGTCTTACAGTGCTGGGTCTCTCCCTTCCCTGGATCTAGTGGCCCTAAATTAGGGACGGGCGACTGCTTATAGCCCACTGAATTGCTCACGGTGGTCGTTAAACCTCCAATAAAATAAATAATAATAAACATCCCTTATTTAGGGCCACTGACTCCAGGGAAGGAAAAGAGCCAGTGCCGTAAGACAAACACAACATCCGTGCCTCACCGGGATTTGAATCTAGTCCCATCTTGGATGAATGAACAGAAGCCATTGTGTAGACCACTGCGTCACCGGGGCGGCCAGGATAATTCCTTTCAAGCATATGAGGTGTTCACACCTCACAGTGTAGGGTTACTTGTTCCCTGGCCAGCTGCGTGAAATACAGTATGTGGCAAATTATAAAGTATTTTAAAAAGAAAACACAGTGTAGAACTTTCTTTTTCAGTTACAATTTTCAGTAAATTTATTCACATGTGCATTCCTATTTGTTTATGCCCTTCAGAGCATGAATTAAGTCTGATGGTATGATCATTGCCCTCCCAGTAGTTACAGCCCTGATTACATATACTGGGTGATCCAAAAGTCTTGCACATTTTGAAAACGTAATAACTCGTGGAGTTTTGAGAGTAGGGCAACGCGGTTTGCGTAGAAATGATCAGAATGACGTCAGGGTTTTTTTATGAAATCACATAAAGTTTTTACTCATTTTACTTACATTTTTCATCGCCAGATGACACCATAGGCGAACAGGTCTGGGATAGTGGGTATAATAGCAGCAGCTGGGAAGCAACTACAAGTCACAACAGTCCGTGTCAGTATGCTGTCATTACCGGACAAAGCGCTCTTGGTGAAATTGTTCTATTGCAACGCTAAATGTGTGAGTGCTGCGTTGAGAGCCTACCGGTCACTGAAAGGTGATTGCAGTGGGAAAGGACCAATGGAAAGTGCTGCGCTGCAGCGAATCATGAAAAAATTCGAGGAAACTTGGCAGCACGCCCACGAAGTGGTAGACCACGAAGCTACTGCAGCAGAGACGATTACGCAGGAAATGGGTGTGATTGCAATGTCATCCGCACATGGCGACTCCAGTGCTCGCCATGTTTCTCGGCAAACAGGCATTCCATACGGGACTGTATGGCGAACACTACGACGGATTCTGCACAGATACCCGTACAAACTGCAACGGCATCATGAACAGCAAGTTGGCGATTATGTGCAGCACCAGGAGTACGCAGCATGGTTTTTTCAACAAATGGATGTCGCCAAGAACTGACTGATGAGGCACACTTTCCCCTAAATAAAGTGGTAAACACACACAACTGCCGCATCTGGGCCACGGAACATTCCCGAGCAGTCGTTGAAGCTCCACTTCATCAGCCGAAAGTGACTGTGTGGTGTGGATTCACGGCTTTTTTCATTATCGGTACTTTTTTTTTTTAAGAGGTCCGCGGTACCTCCTCCGAAACCATTTCAGTGATAGGTGCACGTTATGCGAACATGTTACGAATGTACATTATCCCTAGCTTGCAAGAGCGGGATTCAGTGAATCTGTGCACATTTATGCAGGATGGAGCACCACCCCACATTGCACGTTCCGTTAAGCAACTGCTGCAAGAGACATTCCGAAGGCCTGGCCTCCTCGGTCACCAGACCTGACACCTGCGATTTCTGGCTCTGGGGTTACCTAAAATCACAAGTGTACAGATGTCGCCCCACTTCATTGGCCATGCTGAAAGATGCCATTCGACACCATGTGGCAGTTATACCACCGGACATGCTCTTCAATGCCGTCTATGGTATTTTCTCTCGGCTGCAGGCAGTGCTGGAACAGGACGGCCATCACATTGAACACCTGGTACAATGAGGTGTCTATTTTTCTCGACACTTCCAACCTGTGCGCCATCTGGCGATGAAAAATGTAAGTAAAATGAGTAAAAATGTATGTGATTTCATAAAAAACCCGATGTCATTCTGAGCGTTTCTACACAAACCGCGTTGCCCTACTCTCAAAACTCCGTGAGTTATTACGTTTTCAAAACGTGCAAGACTTTTGGATCACCCGGTATATGTACACTATGTACATATATTTCCTTAATGAAAAATAATTATAAATATATTACCTGAAACATTTAATTTAATCATAATAACTGTCCCCCACCCCAACCTTTATAACAAGACTACTCCCATGGTGCAACTCCTGTTGTGGCATGAAAATTGACAAAGCATCCTCTTCTGTAATGAATCCTGATTAGACCTACATTCTGATAGTCAGTAACTGTGTGTGTAGAGTACGTCAGGTACACACATCAGTAAGCAACCTGTGCATCTGTTCTACAGCAGCTCAGTAATTGAGGGGGGGCAGGATCAGCTTCAATGGCCACACAGATCTGTATGTTTGTCTAGGGTGCATGAACACTAGCATGTATGAAGATGTCAGGAGAGCTGCGACACTTTCCCCAAGAGTAATAGGCATTATTTCCTCTTTGTGGCTGATAATGCACTACCTCATCAAACTCGCATCATGTTTTGTGAGCTCCAAGATCACATGGTGTTTCACATTTACCTCTGTTACTAAGGTTCTCCAACATTAATTGAGAACTTCTAGGATGTAGGAATGGAGCTTGGACAAGCATCACCCGATTGCTACGATTGCATTGTTGGACTTATTAAATCCATGTTCAACACTTACCGCACGTGTTGGTTTCCGTATTTCCGTTGTGTAGATGCGGCATGGGGTTTTTTTTCATTCGGTTGCTGTTCCTTTTTAATTGGCCTCGTCACTAAGTGAATTTTTTCCCTTCGCTGCTTCTACATTTCGATACGTTTTTACCCAAGTACTTTCGATAACATTCCGTTACCGTCATCTAAGGGATGTTTTGCTCCGACCTGCACGGACCGTGTTGGCAGAGCATTATGTGGTTCTCGTGGGCTGCATCTGTTTGCGGCTATCGCTTCCTCTTGGGCGTTGTGGCGCCATCTCTTGTTGGCCAGCGATCTCATTTTTCAAACCTTCGTTTTTTTTGCTCAATTTTAATTAAATTCCTCCAGCTGTTTCTTAAAATATTAGGGTCATTGTGGTTGCAAACTGTTGCTCTTTTTTTCTATCATTACCGACTGCTATTCTGAGGTGTTTCTCGGATTTACAGCTTTTTATGACTTTTATATTTTCAAATTTAGGATATTTTTGGTTAGCCAGACAATATTGAATAAGTGTAGTTTTTTCTTCTTTTTTCTGCCAATTTTTTACATGTTGTTTTAACCTGTGTTTAAGCTTATTTTTGGTACTTCCTATATATGCCATTGGAGGGTTTTCTGTAATAGGAATTGAGTAAATACCTGCTTTTTCTAACATTTTTATTTTTTCATTATTTTTGATTACTATATTTTTGATAGTATTTACTTTTCCTCCAATTTGAATGTTATGCTTTTTACAAATATTATTAATTTCATTAGTAGTACCTTTAATGTAAGGAAAACCATTTAGATATTTGATTTCATTTTTATTTATTACTGCATTATTTTTTATTTTCTTTAGTACTTCTGTGTTCCATTTTTTTATTAAATGGTTTGGATAACCATAACGACCTGCAATTTTTTTTATGAATTTAATTTCTTCATTAGTGAACTGAATATTTTCAGAGAGCGTATATGCTCTTTTAATTAATGTTTTCAGACTATTGCATTTTTGTGGATAAGGATGTGCCGAGTTGTACGGGATTAGAACAGGAACAAATGAACTTTTTCGATAAACTCTGTATTGCAACTTATTTGTGGATTTTATAACTTGTACGTCCAAAAAGGCTATTGTGTTGTTTTTTTCCATTTCTACTGTAAGTTCTATTGTTGGGTATAAAGAGCTGTAACATTTGGTTAATTTTCTTAACTCTTCTTCGTTCAGTTTTGATAGAATGAAAATGTCACCCACATATCGACAGTATATTTCTGGTGTTTCTTCCGTAATCTGCATGACATTTTCTTCAGTCTCGTTCATCACAACCTCAGCATATAAAGTTGATAATGGTGAGCCCATTGGGCCTCCTGAATTTTGTTTGTAAATTTTGTTCTTGAATGTAAATACACTGTTTTCATATAAATAGTATGTCTTTAAAAAAAGTACATGCTTATGTTACCACTATGTCTATCCATCTGAAGGCACTATATCTTTGCAGTATTAGTCTAGTTCAAAAAATTATTTCTGTATTGGGTAGCCTAAACTATGAGAAAGTTGATTCTTGCCACCTGGTCTTTTTCTGATGCATCTCTTCACATATGGAGTGTAAGTGCAGGTGCTATCAAATTCAAATATATTTTATTCACGTCATTACATCGTTGCTTATAAAAATCTAACTGAAATAATTATTTTCCCTACAATACCTTCTCCCATGAAGATCAGTTTGTAAGCAGTTTCTTCAAATAATGTTCAGCTATCCCACTAGGAGGCATCATATGTTTTATGACATCGCTGTTTCTGAAGTTCAATTTGAAAAATTCTTTTTGCAACAGATAGCATTCTTGGTCATGAATACTGCATGTATACTTAAATTATATTTTAACTTGAAGAGCAATTCATTGTTCTCCACATCTTCTGAGTTCTTTCACAGGAGATGTGAAGTTTTTCCAAGTTCTTTTTGTGTAAACAAAACTTTAGATAGAGTTTCTTATAATTGAGAACAGGCCTTGATAAAGATATACAAGCCAGAAACATCCAAAAGAATTCAGATGTGAAGAATAGTGGAAAGGTCTTCAAGCTAAAGTAGAATTTAAGCATATTAATATGAGTAAAAGCCTGTGAGTGCTTTTAATTACTGTGTATAGTTTTTTTTTTTTTTTTGTAGTGCCCAATTCTGCTAAGAAAGGCATAAGCGCACATTTCTGTTTGCAATGCACAATTTGCAGCTGCATCCATGCTTCTAAAGGCCCCCCCCCCCCCCCAATTGAAAAAAAAAATTAGCCACACACCTGACTCACAATAGGAAACATTTTGCACCTATCCCCTCTTTAAAGTAAATCAGTTTTCCCATTGAGGCGTGGGTGAATATCATTTTTTCACTGATACTCTGCATCTAAAAATTCAATTTAAAAAAAATTATTTTTCCAACAGATAGCGACGGTGATGAATATTATGCATATATTTTTAAACTTTACATATGTACAGTTCCAATGCTAGACGGTGTAAGTGTGCCCATCTCCACTTTTAAAAATCCAACTGAAACAATTTTTTTTTTCATTTTTGTGTTTTATGTCATTCATTATGGTAAGGATGGCAAACATTATGCGCTTCAAATAAGAAGTTTTCTCACTAGAGCTGTATATGAACAACATGATAAAATTTGGGCACATGCACAAACTTTTTTCTTGCTTAAAGTTTAAAATAGTATAACTATACTAGTAATCAGACTTTATTGGCATAGAGTAGAAATCAAAGATTCCAAGCTTTCACACATCAACCATGACTTTTTCAAGGAAGGTACACAGCAAACTGGATAATACAACTGGGTTGTATTATCCAGTTTGCTGTCTACCTTCCTTTAAAAAGCCATCTGGTTGATGTGCAAATGCTTGGAATCTTTGATTTCTATTCTACACCAATAAATTTGGATTACTAGTATAAAAAATAGAGGAACCCCTAATGTCCTCTTATAACGCATTGGTTATGTTATGGAACTGTAAATGGTGGAACATTTTGATAGTTGACTTCTATCTTCCTCAGCCATGGAATGAACCATGTGGTGTAAGCATCAGTTGTTGCCAGATTTCAAAATAGCTTTCCAAATAATAGGCACAGAGGCATCACTATAAAAAAATTGTTATAAGAGGAGAAATCTTCGCTCCATTCCACTTTCGGAACATTTTTCTCCATTTCCCATCTCAAGTGCTAACATTTATGTAATTAAATGATGATTAAACAATAATACAGAAGCACAGCGGGTGGAGGGTTATCAGAGGGAGAAATTTTTGCTCCGTACAACTTTGGTTTTCAGAAAATATTCCTCCATTCGCAATTATTAGAGGGAGAAATTTTTGTTCCGTACAACTTTGGTTTTCAGAAAAATTTTCTCTATTTTCAATCTTAAATACAAACATTTATCTAATGAAATGATATTTAATGACCATAGAGGGCTGAGGGAATATCGCAAGAAAAGTAATTCAAGATTACTAGGTTCCATCAAACTTTCGTTTTCGGAAATTTTGAAAGGCAGAAAACTTGCGTCTATGATAGGGAGTCTGCAAGATCGTTTAATAGGGTTTTGGGGATGTTTCTGTCTTCAGAACCAAAATAAATCTGCGATGTGCGTCGGCCGGCGCCGCAATTCTGCTACGAGGATGAATAGAAAATGAACCTGCGATGTACATTGCCCCTTGCCACGATTCCTCTACGGAGATGAGTACAAAATAAATCTGCGATGTACGTTGCCCGTCGCCGCGATTTTTCTATAGGGATGCGTACAAAATAAATTTGTGATGTACATCTGGCGTCGCCACGATTCTGCTACGGGGATGGGTACAAAATAAACCTGCGATGTATGTAAGTCGGCCGTTGCCGCGAATATTCTACGGGAATGAGTACAAAATAAATCTGCGATGTACGTCGGCCCTCGCAGCGATTCTGCTTCGGGGACGAGTACAAACCTGCGATGTAAGTCGCCGCAATTCTGCAACGGGGATGAGTACAAAATAAATCTATGTACATCGGCCGTCGCAATGATTCTGCTTCGGGGATGAGTACAAACCTGCGATGTATGTACGTCGGCCGTCGCCGCGAATGTTCTCCGGGGATGAGTACAAAATAAATCTGCGATGTACGTCGGCCGTCGCAGAGATTCTGCTTCGGGGACGAGTACAAACCTGTGATGTACATCGCCACGATTCTGCTACGGGGATGAGTACAAAATAAATCTGCGATGTACGTTGGCCGTCGCAGCAATTCTGCTTTGGGGACGAGTACAAACCTGCGACGTACGTCGCCGCGATTCTGCTACGGAGGTGAGTACAAAATAAATCTGCAGTGTACGTCTGCCGTCGCAGCGATTCTGCTTCGGGGGCGAGTATAAACCTGCGATGTACATCGCCACGATTCTGCTACGGGGTCGAGTACAAAATAAATCTATGTACATCGGCCATCGCCACGATTCTGCTACGGGGATGAGCACAAAATAAATCTAGGATGTAAGTCGGCTGTTGCCGCGATTCTACTACGGGGATGGAAAATAAATCTGCGATGTAGGTCGGCCGTCACCGCGATTCTGCTATAGCAATGACCACAAAATAAACCTGTGATGTAGGTCACACGTCGCTGCGATTCTGCTACGGGGATAAGGGGAGTGCGGCCACGGGGACGAGTAAAAAACATTTCTGCAACGTACGTCGTCCTTCGCGAGAAAAAAACATTACGATTACGGGAGAAATCCTCACTACGCCTAACTTCCGTTTTTGGAAATTTTTAAAGGCGGAAAACTTGCATCTATGATAGGGAGACTGCAAGATGGTTTAATAGGGTTCTGGGAATATCGTTTTTGTCTGCAGGACCAAAATAAATCTGCTACGTACATCGCCCGTTGCCGCGATTCTGCTACGGGGCCATAAAGTAGAGAGTTACATGTTACAATCATAAATGTTAAAGAAACAAAAATCTTGATTCTTATTTTTTGTAAAAATCCCAATCTGAATTGAAAACAAACCTCAGGTATGTAATATGTATTGTTTTGATTATTTTTATGCGTTACGTAGCGTGTACAGTAGTACATAGTATTTGTATCATCCAGTTATAACCACAATTTTTCCCATTTTTGTCAGCTCTCGTAATATTGGACTTTTACTGTACTTAAATTCTATTTTAACTTGAAGAGCTTTCCATTTTTCTTCACATCTACTGAGTTCTTTTGTATTTACATACAGACTTTTTGCCGTATAAATCTTCAAGGCATGTTCTCAATGATTGAAAATAGTCCTTTCATAAAGTTAAGGCCTATTCTCAATCATCTGAGAACAAGCCTTGATAAAAAATCTAGAGGCCAAAAATATCTGTACTAAAACATAAAAGAAGAATGGAAAGCTCTTCAAGTTGAAATAGAATTTAAGACTATCTCATTCTCACCCCAAAAATTTTAACAAAAAGAGAAATGATTTTAACTAACGAAATGACATCATAAGGATATTAATGTTGACTTTTGCTGAAATTAATGGGCCCACCATGCCCCCACCCAATTGCAGCAACCTTTTCCTTCAATGCTTTTTGCATGCAGTTTGTACTTCAAATAAAGCACACGTTTTTCTGCTACACATTGTAAATGTATATTCTATTTTCCCCGATATCTCTGCTTCTCACAGGCACCTTAGAAAAATTATTTTCGTGTTGTGAAGAATACTTTGCGTATGTTCTCTAATTTTCTGTAATGTACAATGTTTTTCATTTGGGGTGTAAGTGCATAAATCTATTTAAAACATATTTGTAATCATGCCTGTGATACTAAAAGCCTAATAAAAAAATTCCTTCTTGTATTATAAATATTTAATGGGAATTATAGAGAATAGATTTATTAAGGTAATTTATATCTCAAATTTTTTATCTTTACACTAGATCACCGTCACGAGTTCTTGCGTCAGACTACTTCCACAGGTCTCTGGAAGTAGTCTGACGCATCTTAATAAATTTATCCTCTTATAATTCCTGTTAAATATTTAATTTATAATACTGAAGTAATTCGGGAAGCCATGAAGTCATTAATTATTCCTTCTTGGTCAAATACCACTCATAGTGGCCATCATTTTGTGCATATTTGAAGAAATATGTTTTTGATCAGATAGTGCTTATCATTAGGATTATTTTGCACAGAATTTCCATTTTTTGCCATTTGAATGCATAAATACATATTTCTTTTTTTTGAAGATGACAATCCGATTTTTGGCGTAAATGTGACAAGGATGGTAAGTCAGATAATATCCGGAAACTTGAAAATTTTCATCGTCCTGGAGCGGGACTCGAACCCGCGTCTCCCAGAAAACGCCTAGGTATGCTAACCACTACACCACCCAGAACGACCAAGTCTCAAGTTTCCGATCAATTTGAATTTAACCATCACAGGATTCGCTAGTCGAAGCAACTGGCATTCATGTTTTAGCGAATCTGGAGGTTAATAATACTATCCCGTGATTGCCCGGAGAAGCAGATAAATCATGAAAGAAGTACGGGATTACGCCATATAATACAAATTTTGAAGATGACAATCCGATTTTTGGCGTAAATGTGACAAGGATGGTAAGTCAGATAATATCCGGAAACTTGAAAATTTTCATCGTCCTGGAGCGGGACTCGAACCCGCGTCTCCCAGAAAACGCCTAGGTATGCTAACCACTACACCCTACCCAGAACGACCAAGTCTCAAGTTTCCCGATCAATTTGAATTTAACCATCACAGGATTCGCTAGTCGAAGCAACTGGCATTCATGTTTTAGCGAATCTGGAGGTTAATAATACTATCCCGTGATTGCCCGGAGAAGCAGATAAATCATGA
This sequence comes from Macrothele yani, assembly GCA_039090855.1. Lineage (NCBI taxonomy): Eukaryota > Metazoa > Arthropoda > Arachnida > Araneae > Macrothelidae > Macrothele > Macrothele yani. The sequence continues at coordinate 131,592,771 of CM077025.1, forward strand.
AAGAAGTACGGGATTACGCCATATAATACAAATTTTGAAGATGACAATCCGATTTTTGGCGTAAATGTGACAAGGATGGTAAGTCAGATAATATCCGGAAACTTGAAAATTTTTCATCGTCTTGGAGCGGGACTCGAACCCGCGTCTCCCAGAAAACGCCTAGGTATGCTAACCACTACACCACCCAGAACGACCAAGTCTCAAGTTTCCGATCAATTTGAATTTAACCATCACAGGATTCGCTAGTCGAAGCAACTGGCATTCATGTTTTAGCGAATCTGGAGGTTAATAATACTATCCCGTGATTGCCCGGAGAAGCAGATAAATCATGAAAGAAGTACGGGATTACGCCATATAATGGCAAATTTTGAAGATGACAATCCGATTTTTGGCGTAAATGTGACAAGGATGGTAAGTCAGATAATATCCGGAAACTTGAAAATTTTCATCGTCCTGGAGCGGGACTCGAACCCGCGTCTCCCAGAAAACGCCTAGGTATGCTAACCACTACACCACCCAGAACGACCAAGTCTCAAGTTTCCGATCAATTTGAATTTAACCATCACAGGATTCGCTAGTCGAAGCAACTGGCATTCATGTTTTAAGCGAATCTGGAGGTTAATAATACTATCCCGTGATTGCCCGGAGAAGCAGATAAATCATGAAAGAAGTACGGGATTACGCCATATAATACAAATTTTGAAGATGACAATCCGATTTTTGGCGTAAATGTGACAAGGATGGTAAGTCAGATAATATCCGGAAACTTGAAAATTTTCATCGTCCTGGAGCGGGACTCGAACCCGCGTCTCCCAGAAAACGCCTAGGTATGCTAACCACTATCTGACTTACCATCCTTGTCACATTTACGCCAAAAATCGGATTGTCATCTTCAAAATTTGTATTATATGGCGTAATCCCGTACTTCTTTCATGATTTATCTGCCTCTCCGGGCAATCACGGGATAGTATTATTAACCTCAGATTCGCTAAAACATGAATGCCAGTTGCTTCGACTAGCGAATCCTGTGATGGTTAAATTCAAATTGATCGGAAACTTGAGACTTGGTCGTTCTGGGTGGTGTAGTGGTTAGCATACCTAGGCGTTTTCTGGGAGACGCGGGTTCGAGTCCCGCTCCAGGACGATGAAAATTTTCAAGTTTCCGGATATTATCTGACTTACCATCCTTGTCACATTTACGCCAAAAAATCGGATTGTCATCTTCAAAATTTGTATTATATGGCGTAATCCCGTACTTCTTTCATGATTTATCTGCTTCTCCGGGCAATCACGGGATAGTATTATTAACCTCCAGATTCGCTAAAACATGAATGCCAGTTGCTTCGACTAGCGAATCCTGTGATGGTTAAATTCAAATTGATCGGAAACTTGAGACTTGGTCGTTCTGGGTGGTGTAGTGGTTAGCATACCTAGGCGTTTTCTGGGAGACGCGGGTTCGAGTCCCGCTCCAGGACGATGAAAATTTTCAAGTTTCCGGATATTATCTGACTTACCATCCTTGTCACATTTACGCCAAAAATCGGATTGTCATCTTCAAAATTTGTATTATATGGCGTAATCCGTACTTCTTTCATGATTTATCTGCTTCTCCGGGCAATCACGGGATAGTATTATTAACCTCCAGATTCGCTAAAACATGAATGCCAGTTGCTTCGACTAGCGAATCCTGTGATGGTTAAATTCAAATTGATCGGAAACTTGAGACTTGGTCGTTCTGGGTGGTGTAGTGGTTAGCATACCTAGGCGTTTTCTGGGAGACGCGGGTTCGAGTCCCGCTCCAGGACGATGAAAATTTTCAAGTTTCCGGATATTATCTGACTTACCATCCTTGTCACATTTACGCCAAAAATCGGATTGTCATCTTCAAAATTTGTATTATATGGCGTAATCCCGTACTTCTTTCATGATTTATCTGCTTCTCCGGGCAATCACGGGATAGTATTATTAACCTCCAGATTCGCTAAAACATGAATGCCAGTTGCTTCGACTAGCGAATCCTGTGATGGTTAAATTCAAATTGATCGGAAACTTGAGACTTGGTCGTTCTGGGTGGTGTAGTGGTTAGCATACCTAGGCGTTTTCTGGGAGACGCGGAGTTCGAGTCCCGCTCAGGACGATGAAAATTTTCAAGTTTCCGGATATTATCTGACTTACCATCCTTGTCACATTTACGCCAAAAATCGGATTGTCATCTTCAAAATTTGTATTATATGGCGTAATCCCGTACTTCTTTCATGATACATATTTCTGTTCAGAACATATCTGCAACCATCTATACACATAAAATTCCAACTGAAATTATAATGCAGTGGTATGGGAATTTCAGATGCCATAGTGCAAAAATCAAATCTAATCTAATCAAGTCTATATGATTGTTTCCAATTTCTAATGTACCTTTTAAGAAAATATAAACTTATTTTTAATCACTTTTTATTTCATGTATGCCAAATCAACAAATAGGGATTGCATCAGAGTCATGGATTTTGCTCAAATTTTAATCATGTTAGTATACACTGAGTGGCCACTTTATTATGACCACCCCTCAGTAATTCATTGATCTACCTTTTGCCTTTAAATACTGCGTCGATTCTTCGTGGTGTGGATTCCACGAGATGTTGATAGGTGGTTTGTGGAATCTAAGACCATGCTTGATGAATAGCACTTTCCAGGAGTGTGAGATTGCAGGGTTGTGGATCCAGCTGTCTGATGCCTCGTTCAACTTCATCCCACAAATTCTCAATGGGGTTGAGATCTGGAGATTGTGGGGGCCACCTAAGCAAAGTAAACTCACCTGCATGTTCCTGAAACCATCCTGTACAATACGAGCACTATGGCAGGACTCTTCAAAATTGATTGCAAGTTCATTGATGTAATCATCCTCTGCTTCTGGGGAAACTCCATGTGATCTTGGAAATCTGCCCTCTCCAAAAGAATAAGAAATCCAAGTGCTTGTCATGCTATTCCATGAAGAAGATATGAAATGTATCACTTCCAATGCATTGATTTCCTGCTTCCACACATGTTCAAGGTTTCTGGAATCAAGTTCAGCCAGTGCTTTTTTCACAAACTGTTTCCAGTAAAATCTTTTGAAAAAGCAAATAATCCCCAAATTGCAAAGCTGAAGTTTTCTTGTGCAGTTTGGAAGAAAAAAACTGTATGCACACATTTCAAAGTTACAAATAAACATGGGCCAAACACTAATAAATAAATATGATAATGTTTCACTTTTGCAATCTCATTTTCTTATCTAGATTGCGCAAAAATCTTAAAATGTAGTTTGAATCATACAGGCTCTTTTGTTTGCTTCACATTTTTGAAACAACATGATTTCTCAGAATTGCATATCACCAGAGGTATTAATTTTTCACTCCCATCAGCATTGTGCATAATAAGACAGTCAATCACATTTTTTCCACTGTGGCATGCTTCTCCCTTCACAACATATGTTTTATCAGGCAGAAGATTGAAAAAAAGGCCAGTCTCATCAACATAGAAAATGTCTTCTGGAGCATAATTTGCAACTACAGCAGGTAAGATCTTCGTCTTCCATTCATCAATTGTAATCAGATCAACACTTGCAGAGATTCATCACAAAGTGATTGTACATATAAGATTGTGGCATTTCTTTAGTTCAACCATCCATCTATTTGAAGCTGTTTAAACCGAGCAGCAATTTCTAAGGCCTTTTCCTTCAATATAGATGCGTTTATAGCTAGAACTTGCCTGAACCACGTCGTTAAAATTGTTTCCAGTTCACTGTAAGGCGAACTTTTCAAAGTCCTCCTCTTATTAGCACAATGACCTAACCTTTCCGAAGTAATTTTGATTGACTCTTTCTGTTTCCAGTGTTGAAACTGGTAATCCAAGGGACTTGGCTAATTCAACTTTAGTTCCATGAAATTCGCTCTTTTTGTATAATAAAAAAGGCTTTTTCAGCCAAGGAAAGACATTTGCGCTACTTACTCGCCATCTCCACTCTCACATCTAAAAAGCAAGATTTAAACAGACAGCAAACTGACTGAATTGCTCTCAGAACTTCACACCATTCTTGCCAAGCTCAGACGTAGGAATTTATTGCACTACACGAGATGCTAAGACAAGACATATACAGTCTGAGGAATGTGGCACTGCCCCAACTGGTCGTCACATGCTTTTAACAAATCCTGGGGAGGAATAACCGAGTTAAGGTAACCTGGTCATCATATTCTGAAATGCAGCATAAGAGGGGAGGGGGAGGGATAACCAGTTTAAGGTAACCTGGTTATCATATTCTGAAATGCAGTATAAGAGGGGAGGGGGAGGGGAGATAACCAGTTTAAAGCAATCTTACATGTATGGAAATTAGAGGAAAATCAGGTTTGGCACCAAAAATTTTAAACAACGTTTGATGCAGGAAATCATGTGATTGGAAAAACGTATAACATGGGGGAAATGCAGAAGAATTATCGGGACTACGGAAAAATGTAAAATGCAAGGACATAAGATTGAGGTTTCACTGTATACATATATAAATCATCATCAACCCACTGCTAGATGAACATCTACCGAAGTCTCTTCTACAACTTTTTATCTTGACTCAGTCCTAAGTCACTCCAGCATGCTTTTGAATTTCATCCACTAATCTCTCATGTGGTGATTTTCTGGGTCTTTTCCTGCCCTTTGATATCCAACAGTGGTCAATTCTCCTAGAAATATACCTAGCCCACAGAGTAAAAAATGGGTAATTTTTATTTTTATTTAAGTTAGGCAACTTTAGAATATAAAATTAACTGTGGGGACAAAATAGTTCTAACTTTTCAAATAGGCCAAAGCTATGAATTTTTAATTTTCCAAAAAAGTTTAGTTACTCAAAAATATTTTCAACTTACTTACCATTTTAGAAAGATAGAAACCCGATATTCTGAGCGATTAGCTTAGGACAAAAACAATGGCCACTACTTTTTTCAAAAATATGTCCTCAAATGAAGATTCAGAAGGCAAAATCTTCCTTGTCTCTTCATTAAAAAAAAAGGAAAATCCATATTCCCTCTATATATAATATCCATGATTAAGATTCTTATTGATTTGGAATGGAGTGACCCATACAAATGGAATTTCATGCAATTTTAGAAAGTAATGATTACTATCACGAGTTTCATTTGTGTAAATTTAATGTGTGCAAGGTTTCTGAAAAATGGAACATGTACATAAGTTTAGCCATCAACTCATCTGTTTTTAGTGTTATATAAATTCTGTATTGTTAAGTGCATAATGAAAAGACATTAAAACAAAACACACATGCTATTAACTTATGAGGAATTTATTTTTCTCTAATTCAACTGCAAACCACCATGACTAGTATACTGTATATTTATATTATATATATATATATATATATATATTTATTTATATATATATGCAAGTGTGTATATTTACATGAGTTGTATGAATAATGCTACATAACAAGTTATTTGAACAACAGTATCATGAAACATCTCCTCTTTTTTTTTTTTTTTTTTTTTCCCCATGCTACTAATGGCATGGATGATGGTGTTGGATCAAAATAAACAAAAGCAAAAATTAAAAAAAGAAACACTATTCTGGAAAATGTATTTACTTATCAATTTACAGTAAGATAAAAATGTCATCAATTTATTCGCTCAGCTGTAGTGAGCTGCTCATTCTGGTATCCACAACAGTTACAAATAATATGAAAAAAGCACCCTTTTAAGCACAAGGAAATGTAAGTGTCCACTCTTGTAATGGGGACAAAGAGAATAATCTATAAAAGCTAAATGTATGTACATATACCAGTTAATTCCTTCCTTTGGTCTCGAGAGACTACTGTATAAAGTCAGTTGCTATTGCAGAAATAAGTGACTTTTCCTATAATTACACATGGAAGTTCAGATGAATTCAGTTTCAATATGCATCCCAGATATTTTACACATTTCCATATAATCAGGAATTGAATGTATCATTAGACCCAGTTTTCTGCAACCAGGTACCAAAAGTAAATATTACATACTAGAACTGGGAAAGCATTCAGAAATTCAACCTACATCACACCAACACTTTATAACTCAGATCATCAATAAAGCTTAGTGATATGGCACAAAAATGCAGTTGCTACCCTGTCAAGTTAATTTTAAATGGAAGGACAAAAGAACAATGTTACAGTTAGAAACTGAAGTCTTCTATTTCAAGAAAAAGAGTATAAACCCGAAGTTGTACCATACAGTAATTTATTAGGTTTAGATAATGGAAATTATGGAAGAAATATTCTTCACAGGTAAAAGACATGGCAATTAGAAAACACTGAATTGCCTAGTTTACAGTTCTGCATCTAAAATCATATCAGAAAACTAAAAATAAAATTTTGCTAGAGCAGGAATTGAACCCATATCTCCTAATTTCTACTGGAGGTTTACCAACCACCGTGAGCAACTCAATGGGCTATAAACAGTCGCCAGTGCCGTAAGACAAACACAACATCCATGCCTCACCGGGATTCGAACCCCTTTCGGACGAATGATCAGAAGCCATCGCTTAGACCACTGCGCCACCGAGGCGGCCCATTGGAGTATGCTATCCATTATTCCACCAAAAACAACAAAGTAAAACTAATAGTAGTAAATCCGTTTAATAGTACACAGAACATTGTTAAATAAGGAATAGCAAACTTTTGCCACAATCGTGCAGCTTCATCAGGCTAAGTAACAGATAACAGTAATCTGAGATAAAACACACAGTTCACAAATGCTCAAAAATCAGAAGCCTCTGATTTTTGAGCGTTGTGAACTGTGTGTTTTATCTCAGATTACTGTTATCTGTTACTTAGCCTGATGAAGCTGCACGATTGTGGCAAAAGCTTGCTATTCCTTATTTAACAATGTTCTGTGTACTATTAAACGGATTTACGACTATTAGTTTTACTTATCATTGGAGCACCATACCCATACTTATTTCTATAGACAACAAAGTACAAAGTATCTGAATAGCTTCCAATTTTTGCCACTTGCAGCAGTCAAATCTGTTCTCCTAAACCACAAAAATACCATTAATCAACACAGTATTACAGTGGTACCTTAATCCATTTTACCCCTATTGAAATTTTTTGCAGTTCCATTTTTTCAAAACAGTATGAAACATTATTAGCTATTTTTCACTACTATTTCTTTAATTAATTTGAATTGCATAATCTAATGCCGTGGGAATACAATAAGAAAATATTGCACGAAACCAGAACACACCATGTTATTGTTTCTTCTGGTTTGTTATTTTAAAAATTTTCATCTACTATTATTTCTTGAAAACATACATTTAACTTCTGTTAGCATTTAAAAGCTTTTACAAACATCTAATAACAGGAGTTTTTGGCATCTTCATTATGACTTGCTGGGATGTGCAATGTGGTTTTTCTGGTTCCACTTCACAGCTTTTTGCAGCGTAATTTTGTTCAGGAAGAGTCTTCAACATTACAAATATATGAACATGCAAAGATAAAGTATTCTGTAATGTTGAAAACTCTTCCCCCCAAAAATATGATGGAACAAGAAAACAAAATTTGAGAGGTAATGTATCTTAATAAATTTATCCTCAATAATTCCCATTAAATATTTATAATACCTGATAATTAATGAATTTAAATGGATACAATAAATTTTTTATCAGATAATGGAATGTGAACATTATTTGGAATAACACAACAGACATACCTATTCGGAAGAAGAAGCAATTACACAAAAGAACCAAAATATGTGTTAAGTGTTATGGTTTCACATAATAATTTCTAGCACACTTACTATTTATTAGATTAAACAATAAGATGAATTTGTCATTTCCTTAAGCTGTATTTCTAAATCATAATTTGTGTGACTTCTCAGGACTTTTCTTTAATGTGCCATTTTTTAAACTTAACATGAAATATATATAGTCTCCAACATCAATAAACTTCATCTCAGAAGAAATATGTATTCATGTGTGTGTGTGTTCATGGTATCCCTCACAGTTCTCATATAAATGGAAGGGGGGGGGGGTCTATAAATTTAATGGAAATTCTTTGTTGGCCATCCTCCACACATGATTCTATATCTCAGGTTAGGACTTTATAAGAGATTGAAGGGCCATACAATCCAGATGAACAATGAGCTTATGCCACCAGGTGGGCAAAAATAAAACCATTCCTAAATTAATGTTATCTAAAACATAATTTCTATTTATAGGATAATTTGTAATAAAGTTTGGTATGTAATGACTATATGCCTAAATATACTTGTTCATGTATACAATTACTCAATGCATCATTATTTGTGTAAACCACAAATATATATACAGGATGAACTTCTTTCATACATAAGCTTTCAAAAAACATTAAAAGTCAGTTTTACCTGATTTCCTGTAGTTTGCTGTCACATACCAACTCTTATTTAATATTAGTGGAGATATCTGGCATTGCCTGGGTTTAACAAAAAATACATCACCTTCTGGGCCAGCACTTTCCAAACATTTTTCTTCGATTTCGGATTGATTTTCACTTTTTGGGAGGCATTCTGGAATTGATGCTGTTGTGAGGGATTTCAACTTCTCTTAATAATTTCACTTTCTAGGATTGATTTGTTTAATAAATTTGTTTTTTTATTGAAGTTCAAATTACAAAAATAACATAAAAGTTTATAAATTAACTAAAATTTATTTGATTGTTAGACAAATTTCATTTCTTCCTTTACTGCAGCAATTATATCAAAATATAGTAATTTAAAATTAACTGGCACCTTCATGCACTAAACATAAGTTATTGCAAAGTGTCAGGGGGGGGTGCATTCAGGTTGGTAGCCTACATTTTTTTTGCAGAGTCCCAGAGAGTAACTATGCAAAATTTGGTCCAGAACGGTCAAAGGGTTCAGGAGTCTATGGGCAACATACAGACAGACATTCTATTTTATACATATATATAGATAGATCATACCTGAACAGTGATATATTCTTACTTTGATACTTAATTATTAACACATAAAATTATTAAGTAAAAACTATGCATTAACAAATTAGCATTCATTGTCATCACGTTTACATGAACTCTAAATAATAACTGCCACTTACAGTTGGCCAAAAACAACATAGTACTAATGTTGTTTTTTGTATATATATATATATAAAAGCCTAATGCTATGTTGTAAAACACTTCTAAAATAAGATAATAGAGTAATAGAGAAGGTTAAATAAATTACCACCATTAAATGTTTTATTTGTCTACAAAAACAAGCTCAGCTCCTCAATAATGAAATGAATCCCTTTTTTTTTTTTTTTTTTTTTTTTTTTTTGGTTCTACGAGTATGAAAAAGACAGGAATGATTGTAAAATAAAATTCTACTGCAACCAAAACAGGATAAAAACTACAGTTACTTCTGAGCTAAATAAACCACGAATCTGTTTTTTAAATATAGAATAATGAAAAAAAAACCACTGCAGAACACAAAAGAAATCATATAAAGTTTAAAGATGATGCTCATTTATAATTTAAATCATTTGACAAGTAGCTCATTGTTCTCACTCTGAATATTTCTTTTACAGATGAATTTGCTCAAAAAAGTTATTGAATAGCTTTTTTTATTTTATCCTAAATTCACTCAGTCCAGAAGTGTTAATTTTTACAGTTGGAATACAGCCTCAAAACCTCTCTGTAGAAAACAACTGTTTATCTGACTAGAGCCTTGCATTCACTACTTCTATTCCTTTCATACAGGTGAAGTAATAGCAACTCTATGTATTTTTACAGAAACTATATATCATGGGCATTATTATCACAAACAGCCACTAACTCCTCCACTTTTTTTTACTACACTAAATGAAACATGACCACACAATACCCACTTTGTATAAAGCTGAATAACAGTTGCAATAATAATCATTTTGTCCAGCTCATTCAGCCCCCCTACATCAGAACTCTCGAACTGATTAGATTTTTGCTGAAATTTATCATCTTCAATTATTTTAAGCAGGCAATAAAAAATTGCTTTTTGTATAGTTCTGTTTTCAACAACAAAAAGATCTCTTCAACAAGCAATGAATTATGTAGGCAGTGTGCAGCTGAAATGAAAGAATGAGGGAAAGTGAGCAAGAGGATTTTAAAGAGGAAAAGAAACATTTTTTATACTTATCAAAATTTTTGGGCAGCACACTATCTTATGGAAAATATCAAGGTGGTAGTTACTACCACTTCTTAAAATATGACAACCAATGGTCATTAATCATGATTTCCCTTCTCTCTGTTTCCAGTCTTCCATTTTAATTTTGAAGCGGTGTCCTGTTGGAAACAAGTATGACTTCATTAGAGTCTTACTGCATGTACCATATTTTGAAGGCACCTATGAAGCCTTGCACTGCCTGCTATATTTTGAATGAATAAAAAGTTTCAATCAGAAGTACAACAAACAAAACAGGACTTGATATATTTGTTCATAATACAAGACATACAATGCAACAGAACTCTTTAAAAGTCAGCTCAACACTACTTTCCAAAAGAAAAATTAGGACTGGAAAAATGAGAGAATTGAAACTGCAATAAATGATCACAAAGGTTAGTCGTTCTGCAAGTGGAAATACCTACTTCTTGGTAACGTCGACAAGACAAACTGGTGTGAAGCTTGAAGTACAAAAAGTATCTAGAAATGTTTCACCTCTTTAATTCCCATAAAGTCTCACACTTTAAAAACAACTGGTTAATAAAACAAGTACCCAAATGCAGCAAACACAATGGTTTTCCTATGCTTAAGTAACATTCATTTTCCCATCAAACAAAAAAGATACTTTGGGATGGCAGGTGTGAAGTTCTGAATGCACGCACTGTTACTTTCTTACACAGTACTGACATGCTACAAAATAGTAAGAAATTTACAAATATTTTACAGTCACCAGGTTTGGCCAATAAGTACACAAAAGCATGTGCGTTGAAAGGGAAACCAATCAAAACAGCATTTGAGATTGCTTATATAACACTGTTACAAAAGAAAATATTCTCTTTACAAGCAATGGAGGCTATGCATGCTTACATTGATTAAACTGCTCAAATCAGATGATATAATTGTTTAGATATCAATTGGGGGAAATTCACCTGAAGAAATAATTCTTCATAAATACATGGAAGGCATATACAAATCTCATTATCTGCACAAGGGTGCTGCATTTTCACTGTTTCCCATGTAGGCACTTCTTCAGAAAACATAAAATTTACATCATCCTGGAACAAGAAGCAGGTTTGATTCCTACTCCACAGTGATGTAAATTTCATGCTTGCTGACAAAATGGCTTAAATGGGACATAGTGCCATTAATTAGGCATGTATCAAGATGTCCCTACCTCTTTAACATGGCATCATAGGATGTACTGTTAAGACAAATTCTTTACACATATCATTTTGGTCATTCAGCTAATGGACATAAAATAAAGTTACATTATTTAAATGTGATCTGCTAACAATTAATTCATTTGAACCGAGAAAAAGTTTTCTGGCTTCAGAATAAAGAACATTTTTTTCATACTGCTTTAACAACAATTCACCATAGTAATAATAGACAGTGCCTTTGTTTTTTACTTTTGAAAAAAAAAAGGGGGCAGTACTTATTCTACTGTTTGCCTACAGAAAAAACTGAAAATACCCCTTGTCTTTGCATTATGTAATAAAAATAATACAAAAAATATCAATTGACAGAACTAAAATGATGGCCTTTAGAGGGAAAGAAATAATTTGAAGCAAAATAGTACTAAGTTCCAAAAGAAAAAGCAAGAAAATTGGGTAATTTTTAAATAACATCGGGGAAAGTTAGAAAAAATTTCTCAGCCCCAAGAACTGCAATTCTGATTTTCCTTTTATCATTCCACTAATATGGAAATCAATTTTAAAAAGAAATAATGAATACAATTTTACAGATCTGGCAGCCACTTTCAATCGTCTATCCATCGCAAGGCTGACGAAGACTGATTTTATCACTTGAAAGCTCCCTTACCTTAAAATTTTTACATAACTTAAGCATGTTTTAACACTTGGGTAATTTGTTGGGTATTGAAGATGAAAGGGATTTAGAAAGCAAAACACTTAAGTTCTTACCAGCCAGAGAGCTACACATCGGCATTTCAGTAAGATCGTGTCAATAAGATATATAGACACACTGGCCAAAAAAAATATAAACCTTTATCATAAGACAATAAATGCATACATATCAGTCACATACATGCAACCTTTTAATTTGTCCTTCATAAAGAGGGTATGATTCAGCAAGCATGGGAAAAGCCCATGAGACACTGCAATTCAAAAAAGGTCTAATTTTAGGTGCATGTTTAGTGGGGCCCAAGATAAAAAAAAAAAAGAAAAAAAAAAAAAAAAAAGAAAGAAATTACTAATTTCTCAAAAGCAGCATTTCAAAAGTACTTAGTGACTGAAGAGAAGGCTATCCAAAAGGCATAAATAGTGCTGGAAAATCAGACTTGAAGAGCATGACCATCGTACTGTGAGAGGAGGATTGTAGGGAAGAACAGGTCTTCCACAATGCAGCAAATGATGGCTGAATTCAGTCAAGCCCAAGAGCATCCCATTTCAAAGCAGCTGCAAATCCATGCATTTTGCAGGGCTTAAATGAGAAGGGGACGAACTTACAACTTCTGTACTGAACTGGTATAAATCCTAGAAAGTTACATACTTCAATGGGTAGTACTTCCATAGATGGCAGTAGCAAATCTTCTACAGCGTGTTTAACAAATTACTGTAAATAAAGGTGCTGGCAAGACATGCACCATCACACACATAAAGAACTGGTTATTATATATTTCTATTAAAATTATTTAACAGCTTCTATTAAGCAGATCAGGAAGTCCATATATGATCTAGAAGAAAGTTTTGCACATGGGTTCTATTCAAAAGTAAAAGCAGCCTGTGTTTTTGTTTTGTTTTTTCCTCATCCACATGGCCATTACAGTACACAATCATGTGATAGTGAGAGCTGTCAAAACCTAACAGAAAATTATTACCCTTTTATTTACCCTTATTTTGGAATACACAAATCTAAACAAGCATTAAAAATATAACCATTTCCCATTAAAACAATTTTTGATGCTCACTATTGTATAATTAATTAAAGTGCATAATTAATTTTGTGGCAACTCCAAATATTATTTTTGAATCAGATATTGATTCTACATGCACAAAAGAGATGAAAGTGTTTTTAATAAGATTCTGTAGATACTCCTTGAGTATCAAGAAATATGATGATATACTCAAACAGCTATGTAATAGTTGCTGGCTATTTCACATACATGATTTGCAATCCTATTACTACTGTAGCTGATGTCAAAATGCAACAAAAAGTTCATAAAATGAATTTTCAAAAGAGGAAATGGTACTATTCAGTAGATTTTAAACATTTTTCAATGATTTCCTCTTTTGGAAATAATTGTAAAATGTTTACTGAACAGAACTATTCTCCACCAGAAAAGAAAAACAATCAATAGTGTTCATTATTGTCTTTGGCATTAAAATGATGTAAGAAATGCCAGGCATTCTCTGATTAAAATTAACTAATTGCCGGTGATTTCTGTCCAAACAATGTAACTTTATTTTCTGTCCATAAAACAGATATGTAAATAATTACCCATTTTTGCTCAATAAAACACCATACAGTAGTCATCAACATATTTCATGCATATACATATCCAATGTATCAATCAATGATTATAAAAAGATAATCTGTCATTAGGTTTTAAGATGTGCAATGAATAACCTCCATCAGAATAACAGCATTTACATTTCTTTTCTTTTTTTTCTTTTTTTTTTTTTACAAAACTGTACATGTACCTCAGTTGAAATATTTATAACATTAGGAAAGAACGGAAAAATCATTTTTATCAATCCTTTATAGAGAAATTGTTTGACTAGAATATCCTACATATGTTACAAAGCAGCAGTTCATTTCCCAATGAAATATTCAATGTAACTTATTAAACAAAACCTATGCATAATTTATGTGCTGACTAGGAAATACAACATTTTTTCCACAAAACACGGAACAGTATCACATAACTTAAAAAAAATATAAAAAAAAGAAGCAACTCAAAAAGTAAATATCAACATTTGTGTATGACATCATTTAATTCACTGGTGTTATAAACTGATGAAGTTTAATATTGTAAAATTCAAAAATCTATGACTACGGCTGTTATTTATTTAAATTCAGAGTATAGAGACACGTCATTAAAATCAGTAACAATTCTTAATCAACCATCTTCTGCAGTTGGTTCTTTCAAAACATTAAAATTATGACATTCACTCACATATACTTGAAATACACAAAAACCTTTAATAACTTACTGAAAATATATATTACAAATGGCTGTGTTTTATCTACCACACATCTCAGGTACCTTTATCTACCACACATGTCAGATACCTTTAATGTTTTCACATATGTTTAACAATCTAACTAATGCTACATAAACTTTTATTCAGTAATTTTTTATTGAGAAAATTTGGATTGCTATTCTGAATTAGCCTTAAGTTAAACACACTGCTAAAATAAGCATCAATCAAAAAAATATTGAAGCAGCTTGCATACATCAATGAACATTGTGTTCTCTTAGATATGACAATATCTTCAGCAATTGCAATCCATATCAAGAATTCAAGAAGCTTGAATATTGCACCAATAACCAGAAATTTGGAAAGAATCCACTGCCTAACTTTCTTCAGAGCATTATAACACTTTTCAATACAAATTTATTTGTTTTTTAACAAAAACAAGTTTTCCTAATACATTTTTACTCAAAATCATTGCATTTCCAAGTACAATTTTTCTAACACCTACTGTTTAAAAAATATATGTTTTTATATTACTTACTTTTATAAATAAATATTTATTTTATATATAATTTCATGTTTTTACTATTAGAGTTGATGAGCATATTAAATAATAAAACACTATCTTTGGTAAAGCTTTAAATATTATTATTTTTTTAATAGCATGTAAACAAGCGTGGTACATTTTGCTACATATGCTGGGAACTTACACTGAAGTCTCAAAAACATGACCTCACACTTTTAGTTCAAAAAGTATGTGTGTTATACTTTGGTTGTTAAGTGTGTGGGCGGGGGGCATATGACAAGCCATGGGTTCCTCACATACAACCTATGTCCAATAAGTTCCAGGACTGACCACATAACTGGCTTAACAGTAGTGGGATAAAAACATCACTAGTATGCCAGCAGTCTTTGGCCAATCAGCGAACAGCTGGAAAGCAGTTTATACCAGTACTAATAGGTGGCTGACGGACATTATGGGAGTCATAAAGAGTGTTCTCATCCCATTTCATTTTAGCCATGAAAGAGCAGAGAATAAACATCCAATTTTTTTTCTCTTTTAACTTGGTGAATCAGCAACCAAAACTAACAGAACGTTAAAAGAAGTGTATGGAGACACAGCATTATTCCGTAGCAGAGTTTTCAAATGATACACACGGTTTCATGACGGGCAGGAATCCCTTGATGAGGATCTGAGATCTGGGCATCCCTCCAGTGTGTGAACAGCGGAAAAAATTGAAGACATGCAGAATCAGTTCAAGAAAGATCGCCAAATTACAGTGAGACTTTAGGCAGAGTCGGTGGGCATCAGTTAGTCTATCTGTCATGAGATTCTATGCGAGGATCTGGGAAAATGAGAACTTAATGCCAGATTGGTAACCCACATTCTGAATAACCAAAAGGAGGCTCGTTCATCGATCTGCTGGGCACTGCAGCTGAGGATCCTGATTTTTACTCCAGAATTATTGCAGGAGATGAAACATTATGCCTGCAGTATGATTCACAAATCAAGTGACAAAGCGCTGAATGGAGCGGTACCCACTCACAGTATCATACAGACATTGCATCTATCTAAGCAGCCATGGCAAAACAACTAGCGGACATTCCAGAAAGTGCCTTCCAGAACTGTTTTCAGAATCTTGAGAAATGCTGGAAACTGTGTGTTGATTCAGAAGAGATCAGCATTAATTGTATGGTACTCTTTTATATTCTTTATTGCGTCAGTCCTGGAACTTTACGAACATGGGTTGTATGTTGCTGTTCATGTGCAAGTAACTAGTTTAAGAAGCTGGTTTCAAGGTTCACAACCATCTATGCCATTTGCAATACCAATGATACAGAGAGTGCAGAAGGACAATATTACTGATTAATATTTCTGCCTGAATAATGTGAAGGACTACCCAAATTTGGTGTCAGCTTTACAGCCAAATTTGGGTAACCCCTCATGATGAATCTTCTTATTCTGAGCCCTCCAGCAAATTGGATACTCAGTGATGATGAGGAGGACAACACCTCAGAGAATGAGCCCACAACTACAGCTAGTGCAGTGACTGATAATTCAGGTTTTCTTTGTTTTGTTTTCTTTGTTTGTTGCTTTCAACACACATCGTCTACAGCACACCTTGTAACCCAAGTTGGGTTATGTGATCTTGTAAGAGACTTTAACCCCTGTCAAAGATTTGGTTAGTTGTTCATATCTAGGTTGCAATAATGGAATCTTTTGAGAAAAAAATATCAAAATAATTTATTTTTAACAACAGCAAAAAGATTTTAAAGGGTTTTTTTTTTTTTTTTTACTAGTAATAATACTGTTTATTACAGTGATGTAGGAAACTTATTTTATGCTATTGGGCTGACTACACAATAATCCAACAAACTGGTACTTGTCTATTGATTCATCAAAATTTAGCTTAAGGCAGTGCTTTTTCATAATGGCAGTGTTTATCCTTCTGTACCACTTGCACATTCAGTACACATGAAAGAATCTTATGAAAATATGCATAATTTATTAAACCTTATTACTTATAACATATATAAGTGGTATATATGTGGCTATCTCAAAGTAATAGTAATTCTTCTTGGGATGCAACAAGGTTATAACAAGTATTGTTTCTTCTTATGCGAATGGGACAATCATGATAAAATTAGACATTATGTTTGTAAAGACCGGCCTCAAAGGAAACTATCACTGGCCTCCAGAGATAAAGAATTTTTCTTTCAAGCTAATAGTAAATCTTCAAAATGTTACAAATGTGGTTTCATAAAAAAATATTTGTGAAAGCTCTGAATAATGAAGAAGATGCATTCACATACTTAAGGGGAAATTTTCAGAGATGTGAAGAAAAATCAAAGATAGTTTTTTTTTTATTGAGTTATAGATAACAACTATAATACAAAATCAAACCTTTAATGACACACTAATTAACACAAAGAAAGCATGGATTGCATTTAAATCATTAAGTTCGAACTTTCTCAGCAATCAAAAGTCTGGCAACTACAAGGAGATTGTCAGTGAAATGCTAGGAAGTTTTCAACCCATGAAGTGCATCATGTCTTTTAAGTTTCATTTCCTAGATTCTAATTTGTGTGTGTGAAGCTAGGACTTCTTCCCTCCAAATTTGAGAGCTGTAAGTGATGCGGATGGTGAAAGATTCCATCAGGATATCTCCACCATAGAGAAAAGATACACTGGAAAATGGAATGTCTCTATGCTAGCAGAATACTGTTGGTATCTGGTTAAACAGAGTCCAGAAAGTGCATGTAAATGCAAGAGACTAAAGACGCACATTTCAAAATTTCTCCATTAAATTGAAATGTAAACAAATACGTCATCATTGTCTGTTAAATGCAAATATTGTTCAAACAGTAAATATTGAACTTATTGTGCCCTGGAAACTGTACATGGTAGAGAGTTTTCAATTTTTGATGTGAATTCAATACCCAAAAATGTAAAAAAAAAAAAAAAAAAAAAAAAAAAATCATGCACTTTTATTTCAAGATGGAATAAAAAAAGTTACTTTGTTGGGCAGTGTATTCAACCAGCATCTAGGACAGTGCAAATCCTTGAAAATAACGTAGGCCTATTTTCATGGAAAACAGGCTGCTACCTTATATCTATCTTGAAAACAGGCTTGCAATGTAGTCAGAAACCACAGGTAATAATTAGGAGGAAATTATTGCTAACCACATACTGGAAAATTCACTGTACACACAATGCCCAGACTATAGAATAGTTCCATTTTGAAAACTGTTCTATAACTCAAATTAGTCAGAATTGTCAATCAAAGCAAAATGTTACAGAAAGAATTGCTAATGGTATTTAAGATGTAAAGAAAAACATTTAAAATAAAATCTAATTTTATTTCAAATGAAATGCCAGAAAAGAGAATGGTTTTAGCAATTGGAGCCTTTCATAAGCTATATTACAGTGAGTGCATTGAGCATTTTTTGCCCATAAGTCATCTACAATGTAATTCACAAAGGGTATACCTGCCAACATTGGCAAGAGCCTTGTGAGTAGTAACGTAACTAGTATTATTGCGTGGCATACATAGATGCAGGAGAGGGGGGATTACGAGAGATATATTTGATCTGTTCGACTTCCAGTTTTGGATTTTTTAGCCTATTTTCAAACTGAAATACAAATACTTATGCAGTAAAATGTTATTTAACAATAATACTGGACAGAGGTAACATCGCGAGAAAAATAGAAATTATGATTACGGAAAAAAATCGGAACTCCATCGAACTTCCAGTGAATGACCAAAATAATAACGAAAAAAGTGGAATTCCTTGAATTTGCGGAAGAATCTTACGCCTGAAGATTACGAGGAAGTTTTTGCGACACCTAACTTCCGTTTTTGCAAATTGCTGATGACAGTTTCAAGCTGAAATATAAACATTTATGCAATAAAATGATATTTAACAAGAATACTAGACCCAAAGGTAACGAGAGAGAAAAAAATTACGATTATGGCAAAATCTGTACTCCGTTGAACTACTGTTTTCGAAAGTTTTGAAACACGAAATACCATCCCCATTTGGAAAATGACCCCTCCTTCCCCCAAAAAATTCTCTTGAGTTTTGCATATATATATATATATATATATATATATATATATATATATATCAACATCATCATCATTGTCAACCATTATCAATCCACTGCTGGACGAAGGTCTCCCCAAGTTTCCTCCACAACGGTCTGTCTTGTGCCAGTCTCCTCCATGTCACTCCTGCAAACTTTCGAATTTCATCCACCCATCTCCCATGTGGTATATATATATCATGAAATAATAGCAAAATAAAAAAAATGAAAATTCGCAGAATCCATAGTTTTGACAGTGAGTTCCGTAGTCAGACAACTAATTCTGTAGAAACTACGGACATTTCTATTATAGTTGTTGCAAAATCATCAACCTTATATATTACATAGTATTATATTTTCTTTTGAACAATATAAAGTTATTGCTACAAAAATTACTGTTTCACACGTTGTAAGGAATAATATCATTTTGTACTGGATGCATTGCTGTAAAAGTTAACTAATAGAATAATCTAATCTAGTATCAAAATAATTATCTCACCACTATATTGTCATAGGATGTTATTTTTATTTGCTGAATAAATTTTCATTTGTGCACTTGGTTCATTTATTTTTTTTTTTTTTGAAGACCTAAGATAAGGTCGAAAGCTTCCAACTTACGAACTTTTTGTAAAAGTTTTAGTTAACGTAACTAGCGTGATCAAGTCACCTTTCTTTGGTTCATTTATTTATGTAGAATTCTTTCTCATCTTATTTTCCCAAATTGGCTGACTGCACATGTCATTCGATCTGGTGTATAAATGGGATCATTCGATGAACTTGACAAGCTATATCCGGAACATGTCGATTTAGTATTCAATTCTTCTTGATCCAATGTTCATACGATTCATTGTAAGTTCAAGATGAAGAACTTGGTTCATTTAATCGGGATTCTTTTTCATCTGATTTCCCAAAATGGCCTATCGCCAGTGTCATTCGATCCGGTGCGAAAATGGCATACTTTGATGACTTTGACAATCTATATTCTGAATATGTTGATTTAGTATTCAATTCTTCTTGATCCAAGGCTCAAATGGTTCGTGTAAGTTCAAGTTGAAGATAAGACCGTTTATCAAAATCATTGATTACAATTTATGAAACGAAGTCTATTTCATACAATCTTGTAACATCAATATAAAGCCAAAGGAATATTTAAAGTCCTATTAAAATCTCTAAAAATGCTAAAAAACAAACATCGCATCCAGTCCGTATGCATTACCAGACTAGGTTCAACAGCATGTCCTCCGCTGTCATCTTCAGTGGTCTTATATGCTGACATTGTGGCCAACTGTACTATTTGCAATGTCGGTTTTTCTTCACGAATTCCCCTTAAAAATTTTGTTGGCACACATGATCTCTTGTCATTGCACAATTCTTGCACGTGCTTCAGCCCGTTGTCTCTCTTTGGCACCATTAAGTGTCTGTCTCGTTATTGTTAAGATTTTCTTATACGTGTTGTTCTCTCATGTTGTATTCTTATTTTTGTTTTTTCTCATTTTCCTTTTCTGTTGTTTATTATTATTTTGTTCGATTAAATATTTCCATGGGTAAGCCAGTTCATATGGTGCAGAGGTGTTACAGATTTTATCCTTAGTTTTTCCAATGATTATGGATTCTGGTAATAAGATTTGTTTATGCTTTTTATGTGAGGTTAATATTTTAAAGTTTTCCCGGTCTGGAATAAGCTGATGTTGTTTGGGATATTGAATCAATGATGTTTTTTCTTCTTTTCTTGATCCAATTATTATGGTGTTCTTTCAATCTTGTAGAAAAACATTTTTTGGTACTACCAATATAGAATTTATGATGTTCTCCATTATTCAGGTTAATTGTAGGGATCATATATACTCCTGCATTTTGAAACATAGATTTTTTATTCTCATTAGATGTTAAAAGATTAGCATTATTAATGACTTTTATACCTATGTCAAGTTTATGATTTTTGCATTCTTTTTCTTATGTGGACTGGATGTGATGTTTGTTTTTTAGCATTTTTAGAGATTTTAATAGGACTTTAAAGATTCCTTTGGCTTTATATTGATGTTACAAGATTGTACGAAATAGACTTCGTTTCATAAATTATAATCAATGACTTTGATAAACGGTCTTATCTTCAACTTGAACTCACAACGAACCATTTGAGCCTTGTATCAAGAAGAATTGAATACTAAATCAACATATTCAGAATATAGCTCGTCAAAGTCATCAAAGTATGCCATTTACGCACCAGATCGAATGACACTGGCGAGAGGCCATTTTGGGAAATCGGATGAAAAAGAATCCCGATTAAATGAACCAAGTGCTTCATCTTGAACTTACAACGAACCATATGAACATTGGATCAAAAAGAATTGAATACTAAATCGACATGTTCCAGATATAGCTCGTCAAGGTCATCGAATGATCCCATTTACGCACCAGATTGAATGACACGCGCATTCAGCCAATTGGGGAAAATAAGACGAGAAACAATTCTGAAAAAATGAACCAAGTGCACGAATGAAAATTTATTCAGCAAATGAAAATAACATCCTATGACAATATAGTGGTGAGATAATTATTTTGATACTAGATTAGATTATTCTATTAATTAACTTTTACAGCAATGCATCCAGTACCAAATGATATTATCCCTTACAACGTGTGAAACAGTTATTTTTGTAGCTAAAAACTTTATAATGTTAAAAGAAAAAAAAAAAGAAAAAAAAACGGACATTCTGTAGTAGTTGGCAGGTATGCAAAGGGTTGTCTTGTGCTGCCACCTCCTGGTTTGAATTTGCTTGGTAATACTGATTTGGTTGCATTTATTTTTATTTATTTTAAACCCTACCAGAGGAAGGAGTGTCAGCATTACCATAGTTTTTGAAAAATCAGACCGGGAGAAGGCAGCACAAGACAACAACCCTTTGGTAGCATTACAATGTTGACGACTTACAAGCAAAACACTCAACACAGTAAAATGGAATGGCTGATTAAGGTGCAAGTCCCTGAAAGCATGGTACCTATTTCCTACCATTTCATTTAAAATAAAATCAGATCTGATTGTAAACAGTGTGTTTTGTTTAGAGTCCACAATGTTATCCCTAGAATCAATATAAACTACCACTGCTAATCATGTTGTGATGCTTCTGATGTGATTTACAGCCTTGCAACTGTTATGATGATTACAAGTAATCACAATAAAAGTAAATAATTCATTATTTATTCCTTGAAATTTTTTATTAAATTTGCCATAAGTATTTTATGGAATAAAACTAAAATGAAGAAACACAGTATGGAAAAGAAAGATCATTGTTATTATCGAAGACAAACAGTTTGGGTAATTGCACTACGAAAAAAGAGAATATGAAGCACTACGAAAATTCTGTTCACCTTCAGATGCTGCAGCAGGTACACAGAAGTAACAATGCAACAACATGACTGACAGTGCATGGTAGCTTATTTCATCATCCTGGAGTGCCACAGTAGGCAGTTTGTCTGACCTTGTGTCCTGCACAATCTTCACAGAATAGACATGCTTGTGTGAATGACTACTGCCTGTGGGATCAACCAGCTACTCTGTGCAATCTGCAGGATTGACACACAGTTGCCTGCCTAGATAACGGACAAAGAAACATGGAAGGGCAGACCTGCAAATTTTCAAAAATTGATATCTGTAAAAAAAAAAAATCAGTGAGCATTTAATAGACATGTTTGATCAACCATGTCAATTAAAAGTTGATTTATCGTGCAGATGGTTTGTCTGTTTTAATTGATTTTATATGTTAAAATTAAGACATCATGCACTACTTCACGCTTACAGTGATTCAAACATAATCAATACATAATCATCTCATTTGCATGCTATCACTAGGCTATATATTTGCTGATAAATATTTAATTTGTAACTGTGAAATTATTGTGATATATTGCAGTAACCTTTTACTTTAAAGTGAGGTTTTGACCTTAAATTTTTGGGCCAAAATGTAAGAATACTTTTACAAAATGCAATTTTAAGTCTTATGGAAGGCTAAATTTTTTCATTCCTCTCTCTCTCTCAGTGTGCCAGATTTAAGGCTTTTGGGGTCCTAGGCCAAATTTTCTACCCCCCCCCCCACCCATATTTGAATTTGCTCCTGTAAAATTTTATTGTTATATAAGTATTATTTAAATAAAAATTATTTTGATTTAACTTGTTATTAAATTAAAGGTTATAAAAAAAATATTTGTAAAATAGTCAAAGAGGTTCATGCTTATCCGGGAACACTTTACATTTTGAATGTGCTCTCTATTGCACTTGTATGAAAACGGGCGTGCTCGCTATAGAGCTATATTTCTTTAGTTATTCAAGATAAAATAAAAAAATTACCACTACTTTATTTTATTCAAGTAAATTCAAATAACGGTACCTCCCTTTTCTAAGTTTTTCTGTTCCATGCTCTCTGTTTTTCTGGATTCTACACCTGGGGCCCCTACGCCACGGCCTGGTTGGCCTAGTGGTAAACCTGCCGCTGCTCTCTCTCTCTCTCCCACTTACTCACTCTTATAGTAGTGTTATCACCAGTCCTAATCCTACATTATTTTTACCGTGCCTTTCTCACAAGGCTATGATTAGCGAGGGCTGGGGACTCAGAAGTGGGTGAAATTGTGATCAGGTAAATCAGAATACACAGACACGATGCCCTCAGGAGCACCTTTCCTTGAAATTGCACTGATCAAATAAAAAAAAAAAAAAGATCTATAAAATATGTCATTTGTAAAACACATAGAATGTGTTTTACAAATGACATATTTACAATTAACTACAATTAAAATAGCTGTTGCGTTAAATGCCACCAGATGACGACATCTCAGTTGCTGAGACCATCAATACGCATTCGTGTAGTCAGATGCTGACTGATAAACCACGCATTGCGCTGAGAATTGTTGGCGCTGTAGCGTAAATTCGAACGCACTCGACTAGTTATCGAGAGTTCTGGGGTTCGATCCCAGCAGTGCCGGAATACAAATTTTCAGTCGCTATGCGTTGTTTAAAAATAACGTGGAAAGAGTGAAGACATCGTCCATTTACATAGAATGTCTGTGAATTTTATGGATTGACTCTTTAAGGATTGCTTAACATTCATGAAAAACATAAAAAATTTATCTATTTTTTTATTCAAGAAAGTTAACAAACACTAAGTTTCTAAATGAAATATGCACGTACGAATTTTGAAGATGACAATCCGATTTTTGGTGTAAATGTGACAAAGATATTAAATTTCACGGAAAAGCCTACATGCAAGGATTTGCGCCTAAATGTTAATTTTTTTATATAGAAATTCCTTCACAAAATACCCAAGATATTGCATAACACCCAAACTTGGGTCAAAACTGACATTTACTTTAGGTGTTCCAGGAAATCTAAAATGTGGGGGAGCATGACCTAACACAGCAAGCAAAATTTCATGCCATACATGTCCAGGGAACAATATGGCTCCATAACTGCTGTTATCGGATTTTTTATCTGTACTATCATAAAATTCACTTACTTCAAAATCACTGCCGGATTTATTATTACTAAAAATATCATCCAAATCGCTTGCATCGTTCGGTCCCATGTCGTGCACAAACAGAAAAAAACAGCAGATCTTTTTATAAGTTAACAAACCGTGTGTGTGTTCTGCAAACAAAATAAAAGAAGCTGCCAATAATTGCAGAGATATTCTTTATGATAAAACACATAAATGCTAGGGCAGCTATCTAATGTTCCAATTAAGAACTAAAACACCACGAACTTTTTCCGGGCACGATAAATCAGTTGTATTTGCACTGCTGAGTATGCAACTTCTTCAACACTTCAGCACAGCAATATCATGGTCACAAGAACTAGGGATCCCTCAGCCTGTCAAGCTGAGGTATGGATCCTTATTTCTCGTGCCTGTAATATTGCTCCCCCTTACTGATTGCTGACGGGAGGTAAGGTGAGTGAGGGGAGGTATGCTATATCACTCCCATTACTGATCACATGTGAGCAATCAGTAAAGGATTAACCATAAAACTTGGCAGGTATGGAAGGGGGAACTTTAACTGGTATATCTTAAAAACTATCCGGTGAACCAGTCACGGTGTGGTGGCTCCTTCCTAAGTGAAGGTCTAACACCCGAGCCACATGAGAGCAATATTGCTCAGATAGTTTTACTCTCACCAAAGGAAGAAAGACTGTAATTACTTGAGAGCTAGCTACCCAATAGAAAGCATGATTGTTTTAAGAAGATACTATATCCTGTGCCTTAGAGCAGGTAAGCGCCTACTATGCAGCAAAAGAACAGTGAGATGTAAAAGAAAAATTGATAACGATGGGAGGAAATGGAGAAACAGAAATGAGTTCAGAAGCAGAAACAATCAATGGACTGTTCTCCTAAATGGACGAGATTCTGGACTATCTAACATACAGAATAACCAACACAGCGAAGGGGATGATATGGTCTGTCCTAGGCTGTATTCATGAGACTCACACCAAACAGCTTTTGGAGATCAGCTACTTGAAGGGCAGACTGGAAGAGAGTCTAGACAGTCAGCAGAACAACCAGTGGAGAGAACGTACGCCACAGCTGCTGGAAAGAGATCTCAGTTGGGAACACAGAAATGACTGCCCCAGAAGCACACTTTCCTAATATATTCAATAAATAAAAACCAAACCTCAAAAGAGATAAGAGGGCAGTCCAAGTAGAAATCGACCCAGGAGAGCTGGGAAATGGGATCAAGAATGTGAAAGAAGTTAAAACCGAGGTGTGCTGATAAAATGTTTTAAAGCAGAAGTGCAAAGCCTGGAATGGACATACGAAGAAAACAAGTACCTGAAAAAGAAGTGAATATCAGAAGACCAGTAAAGGAACTCCCAAGACTGATAGTCTATGGAATTGATAAAGAAGTAGAAAAAGACCACATAGAGCATGACCTGATTAGCCAAAACAACGTACAGGAGCCAGAAAAAGTCTTAGTACTTTTCCCAATCAAGGGAAAAGACAACAAGGTCCACTAGGTGATTGAGCTCTCCCCAGAAGATTTCAAAACTCTTCAGAACAGAGGGAAGATGAACCACTACTGAAAGATACACACCATTCACAAGTTCATAAGATGGACAAGGTGCTTTAGGTGTAACGGTTTTTTGCCACTACAAGTCAAGATGCCCAGAAATCTTTTAAAGTTGTGCGCGTTGCAGTCAAGCTGGGCACAAATACTGAAAGTGTGAGAATGAAGAAAACTGCCCGAACTGCAGCAAAGCAAACTCGAAATTCAAGATGAAACTGGACACCATACATGCCAGTCTATCAAGGGATTGCCCCTGTCTCAAAAGAGACCTAGAGATGCAAAAACATAGTCAACTATGGACAAGGATTCTCCGCTGGTTTCAACAGTGCCTTGCAATAGAGAATATGTTGTGCCTCAATGTTAACCTTAAGAATGTAATGTAAAATTGTACTAGTATCTCTAAAATGTGTATGTAATATCGACCAAAAGTCTGTATTATTAGTACACCAAGGGACTGTGTTCCTGTTATCATGTATAAATGCAAAACATGCATTTCTGTACTTCTGTAAAAATTATTTTTTATATGTATGTAATTAATTGTATTGAAAAGTGTATGTATCAATTGTCTGTTTAACTGAATTAAAGGAAAAAGAAAGAAAATGTTCGTGGGAACCATTCTCCCAGTTGGAACTTAATCGCAGTGTCCATTCCCCGGTCGCACCACCCATCCATAGGCCTGTGCCTGTGGCGCCTCGATCGGGAATATTAGCTCAACGCTTACCTTAATAAATGTGCTTAGCGAGTTTCATGAAACTCTGTTGAGCCTGAAGAAGGCGATACAGGATTATGGTTTTCAGCCTTTACCCTATACCTTAAAAACTAGAACAAGATTTTCAAGCTAGCCCCAAGGCTTAGAGAAATGGCAGAGAATCCTATTAAGGTTCTCCACCAATATCATTATAGAAAGTCTTCTAAGTGTATCTCCTACTTATAGACTTTCTATAATGTCAGATTTCTGCAAGTCATTTGCAATCCAAAGAGTGTATTGATATTGGGGATGATTAGCGTACTTGACCAGAAATCATGAAACATGACAGACTTTTGCTTCAAATCAGTAGAATCTTTGAGTTTACAGAGTTCTCTGAATGGATTGACTGTTGTTAAAGGTATTGCTACACCTAAAATAACAATCAAGAAATTAAATAAATTATTATAATTATTAGTATCCATTCCATTAACTTTCTGTATTTCACACATGATAAATCAAAGCATCCTACTCAACATGGCAATGTGGTAAAGTCATCATTACAATAATAGATTTCCACACATTAACAAAATACAGAAAATTTTTGCTTATAATTTTACAACCGATTTACTTATATATATATATATATATATATATATAAAAAAAAAAAAAAAAAAACAGGCAGAATTTACACAGAAAAATCACTCTTCGTGACTTTTGCCAGCAGACTTTCCCACATCATTTGCCGTGCTGAAAAACATACCTGAGTTACAGCTGTTAACATTAATGAAAATTTTCAAACTTCCACAATGGCATACAGCTACTCAATTAATAAAGGAAAATTACTCTTGTACTGTATCTGTCTTGGGTAAAGAAATACTGCCAAAATGTGAGAAAGACAGAAAAGGAAGATCTTATATATACCTAAATCTCGATTTCCCACTCTGGAAATCCGTTGTGTGAGACTTTAAAGGATCATCATACTGAATGAACAGGTACGATTGTCAGAATGTAGATGCCATACTTTCTACTGTTTCCCATCCAGCCATCCTTCGGAAAACTTTAAAATTGTGTCGTCCTGAAACAGGAATCAAACCCACATCTTCTGGTTTATGTTCAAGCATGCTACTGCTACACTATCCATGACAACAAAGTTCCAAGCAACTGAAGCTAAGCAAATGTAGTTTAGGAATCCAAACAATGTTCTAGATACGTGCAAGTCAAGGCAATCCATGCTTTAATGTGGTGCTGACAACCATTTCTCATTTGTGCACGCATATAGGTCGACAACGTAAGTCCAGTGTTTCAGATCCTACAAACCAATGAGAAACGAATCCCAAGATGAATTAATTCTTCATAAATACACATGTAAGACATATACCTATCATTGTTGGAATATAGATACCTGAACACACATAATTAAGCTGTTTCCTAAAACTCAGAGGTTAGCTCCTTAAAGAAAGCTCGCCTGCCAGATTAAAGTATAAAACTGATGGTGCTATATTTTACTTACAGTTTATATAATAAATGTCCCCCATTTACAGTGATCGTAGCACACAACTTGAATATACATGCCATACATTTTACTGTTTCCCATGTAGCCATCCTTCAGAAATCATTGTCCTGAGTTCAGTGATGATAGCATACTCGAATATAAATCAGGAGATGTGGATTCAATTCCCGTTACGCAGCAATGTAATTTTCAAGTTTTCTGTAGGATGGCTACATGGGAAACAATAAAAAGGTATGTCATCTATAAGCAGACAATGGCACGTATATGCCTTTAGTATACATTCAGTAGACAAAACATTAGAGATAGGGTAATGGGTAGTTGACATGGGCATCACCTGAGCAGAGTGAACAGACCCAAACTGAATGGAGGCAATAAATAGAACGACAACAGGGCTTCCGAACAGTATATTGCAATCGCGAACATGACTAAACGTGGTGATCTGAGCGACTTTCATCATGGACGCATTGTGGACACAAGACAGATGGGTCATTCTATAGCTCAAGTGGTAAGAACCCTAGGGTTCCCACGGGGAAATAAAGGGTGTACTGCAAGTACACCATTGACAGATGTACCAGCGCCCAGACTAAACGGCGGCCAACCACATGCCATCGATGACTGGGATCCACACAAAACATCCAGGATTGTACAGACCAACCGTTTGGCAATGGCAGCACAAATCACATCCAGATTAAGTGTTGGAGGCCCAAGCAGTCAGCGAATGAACGGTATAGTGACACTATGTACCCTGGGCAACATTAATGTTGACAGCTTGTCAACATTAATTACGCCTCGCCTGGTGCCGGGAACATCACATTGGATCTCTGTAGAGTGGCGCCACATCTTGTGATCAAATGAATCTCGTTTTGAGCTGTACCAAGCTGACAGGAGGGTGCTGGTGTGGAGTCGACAGCATGAGGCCATGGCCCCATTATGGCAGGTTGGCTCTGTCATGGTTTTGGTAGCCTTCTCACAGGACATAATAGGTTCCCCTTAGTGTGTCTAGAGAGGTCCTTAACTGTTGAGCGCTACCAGCATGTGCTGGCTGATCACCTTTATGCCCTTTTCGTATCTTGCGGCTGATAGTCTGTTTCAGGAGAACAATGCGCAGCACCACTGGCCACAACCACCCAGGCATGGCTCAAAGAACTCTCATCTGAGTTTGGAACCATCCAGTGGCCCGCCAAGGTCCCCAGATTTAAACCCCGTGGAAGCTCTCTGTGATGCCATAGGGCAGAACATCAGATCCACGGATCCTGGACCGACATCTTGGGCAGAGTTGTGGACAATGCTGCAACAGGCATGGCTGGCATTACCTACGAAAACCCTCTGGCATCTGGTGGAGTTGATGTCTCAGTGTGTACAGGTTGTTATTTGTGCTAGAGGAGAACTGGTATCTCTTATGTTTTGCCCATTGAGTGCACATGTGAAGAATTAATTCTTCCAGGGATTTGTTTCCCATTGATTTCTATGAATAAACAAGGTTTCCAAAATCTAAGTTCCACATTGGAATATTACTTTTGTTAAACACACGGCAATGTGTCATTGTGAAAGTTCAAAAATTTTCTTTAAGTAACAAGTCACAAAAATTGTGATAAACTCATTGTAAGAAGTTATTTCTATCAAACTACACAGTTGGTTATGAAAAGATCAATATTTTTACACTGTGAATGTGTACTCACAGTTCACAAATACAACATCTAATCTTTCAGGCAAAACTGAAAAATGGAAATATCAATCAATGACATGAATGCATCACTGATGTTTCTTTGTTTCCCTTTCTGTTTTGCTTTTCTTTAGATTAAGTGCAAAATCAATTATTCAAAACCATGGAGGTCTTCCATAACACCCAAAAGTTTTGAGATAACAGCTGGTGACTATGGTTAACTAATGCTGGATTAATTTCATCAAAACTTGAAGGTCTACAAAATTAAATGTAATACTGCCACTTCCCATCACACCACTAAAATAATTAGCAGCCAGTGGGCCACTAGTCACCACACAAGATAATTCAACAGGACTTCAAAATATTTATTCCACTGGTTCTACCCATCCCTGTAAATAAATCTTCCACTATCTACAGCAATTCTCCTTTTCCTCACAGCTTAATATAGGTTATTACTTAAAGTTCTTACAAACAGTCCTATGAATTCTATGGCACATTCAAATGTTAACAAAATTAATAATTAATAATAATAATAATAATAATAATCTGCCACCAATATTTTAATGGCAATGCATGAATGTTCTATTTCCAAATTATGATACAATGTAATAAGACAGAAAAATTATCTTGATAATTTAAGAACTCAGTCAGATGACATTTCCTCTTAAAAGTGTAAAATTATGAAGTCTAACACAGCTAGAAAACTTACAAATTTAGATGAAATTAAACAATTAATTTCTTATGGCAACAAAAAAAAAGGTAAAATAGAGACCATCCATATTCTTTTATACAATGAATGAATAATGTCATTTCTGCACTTCTGGATTTTGCAAAAATGCAAAGCCGAACTTAAATATTTGTAATAACAAGCACTGAGATTTCTTGTCCTAGCAAAATTATGATAGTACAGACATGAATCTGTGGTGTCATTAAGTATTCTGTAATGTATATGTTCACAGGCCAGAATGAGGCAATGATGTTTTAATAACCCAAATGTTTATTATAATGAACTTCACTCACTTCTTTTTATAGCAGTTGAAAGATTCCTACAAGAAGCATGCTTAATTTAGGATGAAATGGAAGAGAAGGAACTGAAACAGAACTAGGATGACACTTCTGAGATAATGAAAAATGTCTTTGCCTAAAGTAAATGCTTCAAAAAGCCAACCAGGATATAAAAGGAATAAAATCAACTACAATTGTTACCACTTCTGACTCACATATGCCATCTAGACATAAAATTTGCACTCACTTTGGACATGTGTAAGACAAACAGCCATATGGATGCATGTTCTACAACTGCTAAAAAAAATAAATATTCTAAATGCAGAAGGAAATGCAAGGCTTTACAAAGAATCAAAAGCCAGTGATGATAGTAAAACATGAAGTTTTTAAAAAACAAATGAAAAAGAAGCTGAACTCGCCAAATGATTTCAAGCAGAACTTGAAATATATTCAACCTTCCATGTATGTGAATTCAAATATTCCCAAACTACTCTTACCTGCTTTTATTTTTTGTACACAAACCCAAATTCAAATACATGAATGCTAAGCATTATACTAAACAAACTTCTCCTAATCCTCAGCATGTATTTGGTCCCTGGCCATTTTGTTTCCTTCATGAGGAAAACATCTGCATTCAATTGTTTCCACACTTCGAGGGTGTTGCCAGTTTTCTGTGAGCCTCATTCACTGGACAATGCAGTTAGTTACTCATTAATGACCGAGGCCAGGGATATCCCACAGTACCTCGTGTTTGGCACAAGTTGGCTCCATTCGCCACTGATCAGTACCGCATCTGGCACTGTTCCCACAGCTGGGGCTGGCAGGCGATCAAAAACCAAACAAGCAATGTTTGCTTTCATGCCTTACTTTGTAGTGTGTTTTCTACAATCTACATTTACAAATGTGACTTGTTGCTGGGAAGAAACGTCAACAATGCAGCAGCCTTATGTTGGCTGAAATGAGAAAAAAACTTGAGAGCCAACACTAGTGGTGTTCCTCTGTTAGTCCAACAGTGTTTCTCAGACAGAAACTTCAAGTATAACATCCTCTTCTGAGATGGACAGCATTAAATTTTACCCAGATTAAGTGTATGTGAATGTTTTTTAAAACCATTTAAAAGTTTCCAATTTCTAATGCACCTTTCATGAAAATGTAAACCCATTTGTTGTAACGTTTATTTTATCACTTATTTCATTATCATGTGTAATTTACAAAATTATTAGCATACAAAAGCATATACAGATGCAACTGCACTTAAAAAAATTCACACAACACACTATGCTAACTGCTTTCATTTTCACATATTTATGCCTAAAAATTTCTTTACTATTTTTAAATAAACATTTTTTGTGTGAACAAGTTTAACGGGGGCTCCTATATAAAAGTTCAAATTTTGGAATTTTCTGAGAAACTCCCAGTACAATTAGAGCTATGGAGGGCAGGCAATGTGCTTAAAGTTAAATTTTTGAGTTATTCACGCCTACATTAATTTTACTACATTTCTGCTTAAATTGAAACATGGCAAAGACAAATGGCAATTAACTACTGCATCATTCCTCAATTGTACCTAAATTATGAAGGATTAGTAACCCTTTTGTTTTATCACTTAAGATAAATCAATGATACATAAAAAGTTCAAATTTACTGGTTTTCCTAAAGTAATGTGAAATTTAATCCATATGCTACTATAATATAAAAATCAGAACACATTCATGAACACAGAAAATATTAAAATGTACACTACCACCACTAAATGTGAATGCTTTCATTATCATAAACATGTTAAAAATATTCTGCACTTTTAGATATCTAAATGTTGATTCTTCATTTTAGTAGATTCAAATCACTTATGAAATATTAGCAACAAATGTTAAATGTTATGCAGGAAAGCAGGTGTACGTCATGTAACCTAAATCGGTGCCTTACTAGGTAAGAACAAGGTTGCCAAACATTCACACATTTAAAAATTAGCCAAATTTTTGACATATCATAAAAATTTAAATCTATAAATATTAGAAATTAACCACAAAACTTCTGTAATTGCTTCATACACTTCAAAACAATACTTCAAATATTCACAAATCAAAACTACTTTTTGACTAGGCTGAAAATTGGAATTTATTTATGAAGCTTAAAGGCACACAATGTTTGTTTTAGAGCGTGTGAGAAAGAAAGAGAGATTGAGTTAATTTTAAAAACAAGAATTTTTGTAGTTCATTCC
The DNA here is from genome assembly GCA_039090855.1 of Macrothele yani. Classification (NCBI taxonomy): domain Eukaryota; kingdom Metazoa; phylum Arthropoda; class Arachnida; order Araneae; family Macrothelidae; genus Macrothele; species Macrothele yani. The sequence goes on from CM077025.1 coordinate 131,625,840, forward strand.
TAAAATTGGTGATTTACACCACTTTGCTCACCTAAAATTCTCACAATCACTGCCTCTGTCACAGAAGTGCCATCATTAAATGCTTTCAATCACATCGTTAATTATGAAGAGCTGGCTACATGGATAGCAGTTAGAGCTGACATTTTTATGGGAAAAATAAAAGCCTGCCACATGTTTACAAAGGTTAGGCTAATAATTCATGGAAGTGAACCAGGTGCACGAGGCGATGCTAGACGTTGCCACGTCTGCTTGGGCATATGTGATGCTATACCTGAAGACCAGACATGAGACTAAGAGGTTCATACTCTTCCAAAGAAAATAAATTCAAGCACTTTTCAAGGACTTTTTAAAACAAAATCATCATACGTGTGTGTGCTGTGGGTCGGTCAGTAAGTAGGTATTTTAGCAAGTTCAAACTATTAAACTTAGCTCGGACAAGCACATCTTCAATGACCTGCCCGTTACCTCCTGCCAGTTTATTTTATTAACTCTGAATTGCCCCTCTGTTCTTGTGTTTTTTGAAATCATTTTATTTTGGGGAATATTTTGAAAGAGTACATCATTTTCATATTCACCCTCCGGCAAGAACATGTCCCTAACCCAGTCAACAGAAGCACATCACCATTTGCGAATACATCATTCCACTTATTTTACTCTGTACTGATGTCATAGCCAAGGTACCAGCTGTCCACACACTCCCGAGTTGAACACAAATTCAGTGCTATTTAATCAGCTTGGTGATTTTATCAGAACTACACAGCAATCTCCTACACAACTTTTTAGCACAAACAATAATTTTATCCATCATGGTGAAAGAACTTTCAGACTGAGGACAATGACTGAATATCAAAACTTTCACTGTTTTAGATAAAATGTGTAATTTTGAAATTATGAATACGGTGGAACTCCAATTATCTGGATTAGCTCGGACCACAGTCCATCGGATATTCGGAAAATCCGGATAATTGGGTTGTCTTTTTTCTGTAGGCCAAATACATATTTATTAATTGAAGTGAGGAAATTAAATTTTTTTGTTTATTGTATTTTATAACAACAAATGTTATACAGCTTAAAATAATAAATATCTACTGTACTGCATTGTCATTTTGTATTATTTAAATGAATGAAAAACTAAAAACACGTAAATAAATTAACAAAAATCTTAATTTTACTTGCCCTTGAAGGAGAACAAGCAATCTGGATAATTGGAGTTCCAGATATCTGGATTTCTACTGTACTTTTGAACAGCAAGCATCAATTCTTACAGATTTTCCATTTTCGTCACTTCTGTTTTTGGAAATTTCCCACTACCTTATCAAGCTTAAATCCACAAATTTATGGGGAGAAATAACATTTAACAACAGCACAGAAGAGTTGGAACATTGCTGGAAGCAAAAAAAATTACGGTTTTGGAAGAAATCTTTGCTCCGCCTGATTTTCACTTTTGGAAAATTTTCCAACATTTTCAAGCTGAAATTCCAATATTTATGGAATAAAATGATATCTAAGTCTACAAGAGAAATTTTCACTCTGTCTAACTTTTATTTTCATAAGTTTCGAAGGATGGAATTTTGGCCACCGACGGAAAATGCCCCCCCTCCCCCATTTCTGTTCAGTTGTGTATCGATCTAGTGAATGACCCAAATCATAATCTCAGTAAAGGGAAAATTCCTTGAGCCTGAGGAATAATCTCATGCCTGAAGATTACTGGGAAATTTCTGTGCTGTCTAACTTTCGTTTTTGTAAATTGTTGCCTACAGCCATGAAAGAAATACGGGATTACGCCAAAAATCGGATTGTCATCTTCAAAATTTGTGTTGCCTACAGTTTCAAGCTGAAATACAAACATTTATACAATAAAATGATATTTAACAACAATAATGGGCAGAGGCAACATTGCAAGAAAAAATTGATTACAGGAAAAACCTTCACTCCATTTAACTTCTGGTTTCAAAAGTTTTAAAAGACAAAATACTGTCCCCAGATAGGAAAATCCCCCCTCCCCGGAAATTATCATCAGTTTTGCATTGATCTTGAGTACGATCTAAGCGATGACAGAAAAAAAAAAAAAAAAAGAGAGAGAGAGAGAGAGAGAGAGAAAAGGGGGAAATTCTACAAATCCACAGAAGAATCTTGTGTATGGAAGACAGAGTTTGTTTAGTTTTTTCGTTTTGTTTTTAATAGCAATTAGAATAGCATTTTGTGATTGGAGGAGCAAAAATGTTTTTTTTTTTTTTCTTTTTCCCTTTTTTTCTTAAAAGCTTACATTTTATAAGCAACAACATACCTGTGGCATGCCTGATGTCGCACAGACAAGTTTTATGAAACTTGTCTGAGCCACAGTTCATTTCTCAAAAATTGCCATAAATGAATAAACATGCAAAAATAAACATAAAAGTATGTAGTTAATTTTATAGGAAAATTGCTTTGATTACGGTAATTCTTTCACTGGTTGATATGCAGAGCAACTGAGAATCATTAAAAAAATCCTTAAGCTGTTTTAGTTTCCTGTGCTTTTCCATCATATGGCTGGCCCTGGCAACATTTGCTCTCCTGGCTGTGGCAACTGGGTAAAAGTAATGAAAATTTTCATGGCTAGGTTGAAAATTTGTTTATCCGATTCATGTGAAATTTAACACTTTAAGTGGCCTATGTACCTCAACCAAATGGTGCCCAAAATTTCCTGTGCTCCCTAAACAGAAATGGTCACATAGCAGGCAGGTTTTTACAAAAGCTGCTTCTTTTCACTGCAAAACAATTCTTTTCTGCCTCACATCTCAACAGTACTGGCCAAAAACCTGCCAGTGGTAGTCAGTGCTCCCTTCTAGTCATTTTTTTCTCTGTTATATGTCCCATGGCATGATGAGAATCTATGACCCAAGGCATGCTAGTCCCTCTGACAGAGATATCATGCCACTGGATAAAAAAATTACTCATATGTTCTCTCTCCTTTCTTTGGTTCATCTTCATTGTTACAATTCTTTTAGCAGATAATCAGTCAAAAAGGAATAGTGTCAATATCATCCTTCTAAATGACTACTTTGAATAACAAAGCTGAAGGGAAAGACACACTTTTTTCTGCACAGGTTCACTAGTTCCCTTTGCATTCAGCTCACTTCTTTGACAGCGAATAAATATATTCGTCTGGGCTTACTATGGCCCATTTTGCTGACACTGAGTTAATCAGTTGCAGCCAGTGAAAGGGTTAAGGGATCTGTTCCTATTAGCAATTTATGAAGTTTGTTAAAATTTCGGACAGTTTTGTGAATATTTCACAATTTTTTTTTCTTTCCCAATCTCAACTGGCAAAGGGGACATATCAAAGCTGCCAGGCAAGAGGGAGAGTGGAATGATTCCCAATACTGAATGAGGGGATGTTGATTGATACTATTCACCTATACTTCCAGTTGTGAGCATTGCTGTTGTCATAAAATGCCAGTATCAGCAATGCCCTGAAAAATATAAAAAATACAGATGAAATAAAGAAAATTTTCTTCTTGAAACAAACAAACAAAAACCCTAAAAATTTGGCAGTTTTGGGGTCATTCTGGATTTCAGGATGCTGGATAATAGCCCCAGTACTGTAGTAATTCCTTTTATACCTACCATGTCAGTTCTCATGCTGTGTTCATGAGAAATGAAATGGCACTTCATGAACATCAGAAAAAATACTTTTTTTCTCTTTCAACACACAAAATGTTTTTCTAAGAGCGGTTTGAATAAAGAAAACTGAAAAAACTGTGTGTCTCTGGGTACTCTGTTGCATGATGCAATCTAGCAGATTTGATGGCATCTACCATCGTCTCACACACAAGGGCCACTTCTATAATTAAGCTGAAGATTACCTATCTCTTCATTAATTCTATGATATTTCTACCATTCTTAAATGTTTTTTCATCAGTCCCACAAGCACCGAAGTGTAGAAGGAACAGACCACTTTAACTAATTTCTACTGGCTCAATGCAAGGCAGAAAGGAGCAACCCACTGCTGATATTTTGCTTGAGAAGATGCACTCAAAGCCTAATGTTAACTAGTGTGTGAATTAGAAAGTGTAGTTTGTCAGTGTAAAGTCACTTTGTACCACACCAGAGATGCAGAAACATCTGAGCTTTGAACAACTAAAAATGTGAGAAGCAGAAATAGAACCCCCCCCCCTCTTTTGGAAAACAAAAACAAAAAAACTCAAGTTAAGTTACCGTCATCCAGCACTGCATTTAGTTCCGATGCAAAAAATGCATTCATAAAAACATTTGTTACATGTAATTCTTTTTCTTTACCTACACTGAAAGGACAGAAATAATGGGAACACGATGTTGTCACCCCTCTTGCTAGTGGACAAACCCACCACTTGGCAGATATATAGATAGGACATCCCTGCATTCATGTAGATGGCAATTCGATGTCAGTATGAGTTAACAGAGTTTGAAAGAGGGATGATAGTGGGTGCCTGATGTATGGGTCACTCTTTTGCATAGGTGGTACAGGAATTGTAGTATCCAATATCAAGTGTGTATTGGGAACACACTATTCCCAGCATAACATTGCATTATGAACAATGCTGTGTGGTAGAGAAAGGTGGTAGATAAACGTGATTGTAGATGCCCATCTCACATAGCTGCAACCAACTGCAGAACAACAGTGGCACAAATCACCACTGACTCCAGTGGAGGTGCCATAAATGTCACCACCATGACCATCAGGCAATCATTAGCTGCAATATGTTATGGGAGCCGTCAACCCAACAGAGTTCCATTCATTGATAGTGCCACATCATTGGACTGTGTGTTTCAACTGAGTGAAAAAACACTGGCACTGGACTTTGGAGACAGCACTCCCAGTCAGATGAGTCCTGTTTCCATTTATTTCACTCAGGCAGGAGGGTACACATCTGGCAGAGACCACACAAAGCGACTGAACCAGCATTTCAACAAGGAACTGTTCAGGTTGGCGGTGGCTTGGTTATGGTTCATCTGGTACACTTTGAGACCTCTGCTACATCTAGATTAATACTAGATCTAGATGAATCTAGATGAGTACACCCACAAGGCAATGGACTCTTCTAGCAGGGTAATGCACTTCTCCCACAGAGCCGTGGTGACTAGAACATGCAACAAGTGCATTCTGCAGAAGTTTCGGTGCTGGAATGGCCTCCCCAGTCGGCAGATATGAATGCTGTGTAAAATCTTTGGGATGCTGTATGAAGGTCCGTTCAAGCTTTGGATTCTCCACCCAGGAATGCGATGAAATTATGGACAACGGGGCAGCAAGCATGCATGGGTGGAGATCCCTGTGGAACGCATTCATGACCTAGTGGACTCGATGCCTTGTTGTGTGACTGCACTTGTTCATGTGAAAGGTTGGGATACCCATTACTAGGTTGTATCCATGAATCCTGTGGAAACCCTATGGGATGCTGTATAAAGGTCCATTCAAGCTTTGGATTCTCCACCCAGGAATGCGATGGAATTATGGACAGCGGTGCAGCAAGCATGCATGGGTGGAGATCCCTGTGGAACGCATTCATGACCTAGTGGACTCTATGCCTTGTTGTGTGACTGCACTTGTTCATATGAAAGGTTGGGATACCCATTACTAGGTTGTATCCATGAATCCTGTGGAAACCCTATGGGATGCTGTATAAAGGTCCATTCAAGCTTTGGATTCTCCACCCAGGAATGCGATGGAATTATGGACAGCGGTGCAGCAAGCATGCATGGGTGGAGATCCCTGTGGAACGCATTCATGACCTAGTGGACTCTATGCCTTGTTGTGTGACTGCACTTGTTCATATGAAAGGTTGGGATACCCATTACTAGGTTGTATCCATGAATCCTGTGGAAACCCTATGGGATGCTGTATAAAGGTCCGTTCAAGCTTTGGATTCTCCACCCAGGAATGCAATGGAATTATGGACAGCGGTGCAGCAAGCATGCATGGGTGGAGATCCCTGTTCGAAGCTTTCATGACCTAGTGGACTCAATGCCTTGCAGTGTGACTTATCCAGATGAAAGGCGGGCCTACCTGTTACTAGGTTGGTATCCCATGATTTCTGTTTACACAGTGTATACCGTATATATTAAATTAGACTGGCAACAGGATCAACTGGAAAATTTGTGAGAGGTCATGAAGAATTTTAAAGATCAATTTTCATATTCAATAATTCATCTGCTTCTTCTAGTCTACATTAATAAAACAGCAGTTATCATTTGCTCATTTGTGAAAGTAATTCATGATGCAAGCAACTAATACTTGCACAGAAAAACTGGCATTTTCTGTAAAGAACGGTAGGTTGACCCTTGAACTAAGAAGCCCATAAAATATCCATGGAAAATAAGTGTGCTGAAATTATTTTTGCAGAAGCACTTCCTGGCTGTTAGTTTAAAGGATTTATGTTGCTATGAATTGAATACACAGTTCTGTTTACAAAGTGATGTCAGTGATGTAAAAGTACTACTGGCACTGGTCATTTCGTTTTTAAACTGGGGTGGGGACGGGAAAGCATCTGTGAACATCAAGTGTGTGTCAGTGAATTATAATTTTTTAACAGACCTGCCAACATTCAAGAACTGCAATCCGCAAAGAAAGTTTTCAGCAGACATTTAATTGATACGTTTGAGAGACTCATTACATTGACTATAGCGATTAAATGTTTTGAACATTTCAATTAAAAGATGACACAATATAAAAATGGTTTGTCTATTTCAATAGATTTTGTAGGTAATAATTAAAATATTTAGTACTACTTCCACTCTTACAGTAAATATAACCATCTCATTAGTACACTATCGTTAGGCTACATACGCAGATGAAAATTCCATTTGTAACCCTGAAATTATAGTGATATATTGCAGTAACTTTTTATTTTAATTTATGTGAGGTTTTCACCTTAAAATTCTGTGCCTTGTTAGAACACCTTTAAAAAATGCAATTTCAGGTCTTACATGAGGCTGCTACTTTTCATTTTTCTTTAGTAGTTATTCACCAATCCTAATCTAACATTTTTACCAAATTTTTCGTGTTAGGATATGAGTAAGAAGGGTTGGGAAGGCAGAACTGGGTGAAATTGAGGTCAAGTAACTCAGAATATATATGAGAACTCTTATTCTTTCCCATGTACTATTCTTAAAAAAAAAAAAAAAAAAATTGAAATACATTATCTGTAAAGCAAGTAGAATTTCTGTAAATTTTACAGGCAAATTGTAAAACTAGGCAGGTATGCTTTAACTATCTCAATCTAAAATGATTCTTTCAAAACAATTTCTTACACTGGTTTTGCTTGAAAGTTTTTTGGCAGGCTTTCCAGTTAAAGTGTTAAATCAAAAAGAAAGAAAAAAACATTAAAACATTTCAGACTACACTTTTCTAAATAGCCTTTTCTATAATCTTGAGATTTTTTTCTTCATTTGTGGTTCATCTGAGCACCACAATGTTTCCCACATGAAAGAAATTTATGAGGCTGTAAAAAGGCAAACCCTTTTGACTAAACAAATCACACAGCACAAATTAAAGTTTTGAAGTACAGCTTCTCACAATTCCACAAAAGCATGAACACAATACATTAAAATGCAGTTTCTTTTCTTAATTTTCCATTTCCACACTCATTCAAAGAAATATGTATATATATAAACATTCAGAAAATTCATGATAAAACAATGTTAAAATCTCCAAAGTTTAAACTACATAAAGGTTTTCTACAAAATGCTGAAAAATGTGAACACGTGAATTCACACACAACGAAGCAAAATAATATGTTTCATAACATTTGCGTTTAAAATTCAAAAGTTAAACAATAACTGAACACAATTATTTATCACAGGCACTGAGGGGGAAAAAATAATTTGTACAACGAAAAATCATAATATGCCCAAACTGTCTTATAAGTTCCACAAAATTATATTTGCCACTGGGTGTTGAGCGGAGATCTCTCACACTTTATAATACAGTATTAATGAAACTAAAACTACTACCAAAACAAATAAAATTGCAGAATTATTTCAAAATTCATGACACATCTTAAAATGAACACAACAAAGGGGTAGTACAATTATTCGATTGTAATGAAGAAGAACATAAAAATGGAAGATTATACTTGTCACAATTTCAGCACATAAGGAAAATAAATAAATAAATTATTGTTACATTCAATTACGATAAAAGGTAAGGCTAAACTAACTATATCATATGGTAGACAATTTTTCCATACAATGATCACATCTGTCAATCTAACAACTGATTATATTCCACTAGTTGGTACTCATGCGTGTAAGGTAATCAATCTACCAGAAAAGATGATTTGCTACTATAATGCAGCAGGAATAGAGCTGTGACTAGAGGAAGCTTTTAGCAAGAAATAGAATGTAGTTAACATTAGTGTATAAATACATCAAGAATTTTAGGAATTTACAAATGAATAAAAAAAAAATTCAACAACAAAAAAAAAACTTTTTTTTCACAGTATGAACTGAAAACAAAACTAAAAGGTCTTCATACCAGCAAGGAAATTCTGCAATTCGCAAGTTCCATCCATTTCTACCCAGATTCTCCTTATTAGTTTAAAAAAGACTTCAAAAATTTTGATAAACATCATACAACCATATATTCATACAGCATTGCAAATGTCAAAATGTCATTTAGCTGCTTAATTATTAACTTTCTATTTAGACATAGTGGACAGAAGATCATCTGTTACATCCACTCCTTCATAATGGTCTGGGCAGAGGCTGAAAGTACTAGGAAAGTACGGTTGTTGCTGTATGGGGAGAGGTTTGAAATTATTAAGGATAATGGTATTTGTTGTGTCAGGTTTGGTTTGTTTCAGTTAACTAACAGTGTGGAGTTGCAAATAATTATGGGTTACAGTTTTTTAACTTTTTAAGTTTTAGGAAATGTGTAATATAGGTTTTTTAGATTGGAGTTTTAATTAGATATTGGTGTTTTAGAGAGTTGAATTTGAGCAATTGTAGTTGATTATTTTGAATCAGCATTTAGTTATTGTGAAAAAAAAAAATGAAGTTTGTGTGAGTTGAAAAAGACGTGTGTTTCAGGCCTTGAACCACAATGCGACTAATGAGAAGTCCGTGTTGGAAATGTTGGCAGGAGAGGAAAACCTCCTAAATGATATTTGGGATAAAGGTGAGTAACCTCAAAATGTAGATTATATCATACAACCAGTTCTAATCCCATTTTAAAGTTACTGCTTAATGACAGAGATTAAGTGGAACACTCCCACCCCCACCCCTCTGAACACCCAGGAGTCTATTTTAATCCAATAAAAATTCTTCTGTATAGACCTTGTACGAAGTCTGTTCAAAAAATTTCCAAACTTTTATCATAGCGCACTAACAAGATATCACCTATGTGCAGTAGGTGGCACTGCATAGCAGTGACCTTAAAAACTAGTAACCTCTCTTTTATCTGTCTTTCTATTGCGATTAGTCACCATGCTGCATCACTTAAAGACCTTGTGTGTGTTCTGCAATTTTCAAGATGGAGGAGTTTGAGTTTCACAAGCAGCATAGTAACATCAAATTTTGCGTCATACTTGGGAAAATGTTTATGGAGACTCATGAAATGTGAGAACAAGTTTACGGTGATCAGTGCTTGCGCCGTATGCAGTATTATGAATATGTTGCGCGATTTAAAGATGGTCGACAGTCAACTGATGACGATCCCCATTCAGGGTGGCCCTTGAGATCAACTGACAACACTCATGTGGCCCAAGTTTGCAAAATCATACGTTCAAATCGTCGATTGACTGTTCAAGAAATCATGGATGATTGCAACACTTCAATTGGATTTAATGATGGTCGACAGTCAACTGATGACGATCCCCCTTTTAAGGGTGATCATCATCAGTTGACAACATTCTAACCAAAAATTTGTTACATTCTGACCTAAAAATTGGAAATGCATCCAATTACATCAAAGTTCATCCCACGTCTACTGACTCAGGAGAAGAGAGACAACTGCATTTCAATGTGTCAGGAACTTTTGAATCGTACAAACAAGGATGAAATTTTCACGAAAAGAATCATCACTGGTGATGAGATGTGGGTTTACAGATACTATGTCAAGACGAAAATGCTGTCTTCACAGTGGGTGTGGAAAAACTTCACCAAGACCAATAAAAGTGCGAAGATCGAAAAATCTCTTCCATCCTGAAAATTGCAGAACACACACAACAAGCTCTTAAACAATGCAATGCAGCATGATGACTAATCCCATTAGAAAGTCGCAGTAAATGAGAGGTTACTTGCCAAGGTCAATGCTATGCAGCACCACCAACCGCAGATCGATGTGATGTCATGTTAGTGTGCTATCGTAAAAGTTCAGGAACTTTTTAACAGACCTCATACACTGGAAGCATTTACTGAAGCATTAAAATAGATTGACTGAACACCAAAAAAGATGTGAAAATTGTAAACTCTAAGACTGACTTGTCTTCCCTCACTAAAGAAAATACAGTAGAGCATCAATTATGTATTTTTACAGGGACCGAAATAAAAACGTATAACTGTGAAAAACGTCTAAACGAAACTTACATTTTTAACGATATTTCTATAGAAAATACAAACCACTACATTTTTAAAATATGGCAATTAATGTAAGAAGCAAATGTTTGATGCATTTACCACTAACAGAGCATAATTCCTTGATTTAACTGCCTTTCATTTTCATACAATTTCTGGAATAGATATGTGCTGTAGTTCCACCTTTGTTAAATGCAGATTGTCATCCATTTGAATTAAAATTTGCATCTTATTGCTTAGTGAAAGGCTTTTCTTTTACAAGAAGCCATATTAATTTGAAGAGAAGGTGGAAATAGGGCCTCTAAGACAAACAATAGCATAGAATGTAAGCTAAAAGGTGCTAATTTTTTGATAGATAAAGTTTGGCAAAGATTCCCGAACATAATTCAAAGTGTGAAGGTCACACTAATTTCAGAGGTCTGTTTTTGTCCAAAGGAAGAATGGTATCACAAACAAGAAAATACTACTTTCACCCCACTACCTTCATAAGGACGACGTCATGGTTTATGACAGCAGGCGTTTGACACATCTCTGTCTTCCTCATTAGATGCCTGTGGCAGCGATTAAGGGAACAGAACAAATGGAAGTTCACAGTGAAAACAGCACATGGTTCTTGTTACTTTTCTAAGGCTAAAAAAGAGGAAGTTTTTCTTTTTGCCAGAAAATCAAAATGTATGAAGTTTACACACTGACGAATAAAGTATAACTGAAATAAATTAATGTTAGCGCCTAGCGAAGTCTGCTGGGACTGCAGCAATTCAACGCATAAATGATGAAAATGTATAATCGGTGCTCTACTGTATCTCAGCAGAACCCTGTTGAAAGACTAAACAAACTGCTCCATTCTCGTATCAGTATGCTCCTTGTTACCATGAAAATTTAGAAATTTATCTTTTATCCAATAACTGCAATTCAGACTCCACCTCAAACCATCCCCATGATTTAAAAATCTATTCTCAGTCTGAAAAACAAAACAATAATTCCAATTCTGGCGACCATCTATAGGAGCATAAGGATAGAGATATTGCAACAGCCTAAACATTTCCTTTCCAAAACTTTGCTTGAAAAAAAAACTACAGATATAGTTTGAAAGCTCACATATTGCATTCTTATTTCACATAACTTAAACGTGAATTTTATTTTCATTGCTGTACACTAGCGGTGGTGGCTCTTGTGCACTCAAATGGGAAAACTCCTCTTGTTACAGGGAAAATACTGACATGCTCATGCAAATTAATTGCCATGAGGATTTCTGACTGGTCCAACACAGATAACATTACAGTCTTACAACAACATAAAGCATAGAATGCCAAAGTTCATAACACCAGCAAACATGGCAAATTTATGGAAGATTTAACCCAGAAGCAATGTCAAAGGATATAAAAAAAAATTACTACTTTTTAAACACTTTTTAAAGGTCTCACAAATGCTAGTTCAATATAAGTTCTTATGTACCTCAAAGCACTTGTACAAACCCTTATTTCCCTAAAGTGCAATATTGCTGAGTACTTAATGCCAAACCCACATGCTATACACACACATATAAAGATAAGAGGACATGTAAAGATACCAACACCCAATTTGCCATACCCACATGGGTTCATTACAGGAGTGAAGACCCCTCATATAAAGCACAAACATGATAATCTCTCACATGGTAATTGTAAACTTTCATTCTAACCTCAGTGTCTTTCTAACTAATCCACTGCTCATTGAGACTAATAAATACTACATAACTCAGTTCCCTGTGTATGCAATTAAATAGAAGCACAATGAAGGATTTTAAATAATGTATGCACTTTTGAACTACACATACAAATAATCAAAAGGTTAACACAGTTAAGATTTTATGCAACAGATACACATATGCAATGCGTCTTGCATACAATTTAGAAGCGGCTATGAAGGAATTTCATGAAATATACTGATTTCTGTGTTCACTCCTTTTTACCCGAAGAATTATTTCAAGGAATCTACTAAGCAATAAAGCAACTAATGGAAACTGTGTTTTCTGTCATTGTCTTTGTGTCGTTGGAAATTGTGTCTTGCAGAAATTCATGATCCCAAGAGCTCTAGAGATCTGCATTTAAATGAAGTCATAATCTTCTTAGGGATATCATTCAAATGAAACTGTCATCTGCTTGCTGCTTCATGTTGCATTTTCTGGTTGAAATGAATTATTAAAAGCAATTTTTACTCAAAGCAATGGAAATTTATAAGATCTAAAATAGAATTTGTTTCTATAAAACATGTGATAGCAAATGGAATGACAAAACACATGAGATGGGTGTGTTTTTTCTTGTAATTTTGTTTTACATGTTCATTTTGCACAATTTACCAAAATAAATGACAGATTTCAGACAAGTAATTTTGTATGCAGTCAAGGGTCTCACCTATCACAAAATCAGGCATGAAAGTGGTCATGGCAGAAAAAAGATGAACTTTTCCCACATAAGAATATGCAAAAATAATTAACCTTTCAGCATTTATTAGCTACCCTAAGCACCATATATGCATATATAAAAGCCATAAAACTGTCTAACATTTCTTTAGGAATGAATAAGAATTTCATTTCAGTCAATGTGCTTACATCAAATCAATAATTTCATCCAATATTTATACTGATCTAATTTGTTTTATTGCAGTTATGGCATTTCTGCATCTATCTCAGGAACTCCGCAGATGACTTTAAAAAAGGCGGAATTCCGCCTTTTAGCGGGACACTTTCACCCCTGCAGAATTACAAATAAACATAGAAAATGAGCAAAAACACACTGAGTCACGTATGGTAAAAGGTTCGTTTAGCGATAGCTTTCGGTCATTCTACGACCTTGATCACCTACAATCGACTGGATGGGCTGGTTGCCAGATTTTAGAAGAGAGATCCAAATAAATGGGATTTGGTGAGGGGTCTCTGAATTGTGTTTATTGGTGAACAAAATTTCAATGCTTTCTTGGAAATGCAGAGATGCTTTGTTGATGAATGGGGCAACTTTTTTAGTTTCTTTCCAAATGTTCCCATTTGAAAAGAAACTAAAAAAGCAGAGGTGTCTTCAAGGGTTAGTGCAGATAAAGCTGTCTTTGGAAAACCATTGAAAACATCTTTTTCGTTTCCCTTCCAGTCAATTGCGGGTGATCAAGGTCGTAGGACGACCAAAAGCTACTGCTAAACAAACCTTTTGCCATACGTAACACTGTGCGTTTTTGCTCGTTTTCTGTGTTTATGTGTTATTGTCGCATGAAGCCTGAGTTTAAACCATGGATTACAAATTCACACAGAAAGTTAAGACTTACAAGTACTTTGAGAATAAATAAGAATGCAAAAACAGAACTATAGGGATCAATTTAAGTACACCAAATAACAGAACTATAGGGATCAATTTAAGTACACCAAATAACAGAACTATAGGGATCAATTTAAGTACACCAAATAACAGAACTATAGGGATCAATTTAAGTACACCAAATAACAGAACTATAGGGACGAATTTAAGTACACCAAATAACAGAACTATAGGGATCAATTTAAGTACACCAAATAACAGAACTATAGGGATCAATTTAAGTACACCAAATAACAGAACTATAGGGACGAATTTAAATACACCACATAAATAATAGGTAAAAACCTAAAATAGGGATATACCAAAGAAAAAAATCTTGTTTTTCAGATTCTTGATGAGATTTTCTGAAAATTACCAGAGAGAAATATTAAAGCTGGTAGCTAAGAACAACCATTGCAAAACTGTAATAATGATAATTTTAATTCGATGTTATAGCTTTCCATGATGTTACCTATGAGAGTTTATACGTCTGTGCCTAACAGACTGTAAAATTTTGCAATATGGAGGAAGCTGGCTCAAGACAGACCATTGTGGAAGAAACTTGAGGAGATCTTCATCCAGCAGTGGATTGATAATGGTTGACAATGATTATGATATATATATATATATATGTATGATACCAAGCAAAGGCCACATCAAAGAAGAGATCAATAGTCATATAAAACTAGGAGAGTATTTGGAAAAAACATTACAATTTTCAAGAGAAATTTACCATTATGTCTTTTAAAAAAATGTTTAATCAATGTATTCTTCCAATTCTTACTTATATATCAAAGACATTGACCTTAACAAAAATGGCATACTAAGTTGCCACAAACAAGTCAAAGAAGCATGGAGAGATGCATGTTTGGTGTAACCAAGAAAGACAGGAAAATGAACTCGTGGATTAGCAAAATGATGACATCATAATCACATTAAAGACCCTGAAGCAGCAATGGGCTGGACATACTGCTAGAGAAAATCCCCACTGTTGAACAATTGAAATATTAGACTGGATACCAAGGGACAAGAAAAGACCCAGAAGATGATCATGTGGAAGATGCGTAAATGAAATTCGAAAGCATGCCAGAGTGACATAGAATAGAATGCTCAAGGCAGAGAGTTATGGAAGAGACCTTTATCCAGCACTGAACTGAGAATGATATCACACATATACATATTATATACAGGGTTTGAAAAATATCTGAAAGTTACATGTCCAGCTGAGCATGTGCAGAAAAAAATTATCTGTCCAGGCAGTGAAAGCAAGATGCTCAGAAAAAAATATTTTTTGAGGAAACAAATCAGAATCTTCATTTTTTTAAGTTGCAAAATGTAATGAACCTTTTTTTTTCTCTGTCCTTTGCATGTAAATATTTAAAAAATGCAATTTTTTTAATGTACATTATCACCTGACACCTCAAAGTCATTGAAAAAATGCCACTTTTCAGGGTGGTTTTGATAAGCAATGCACCACATCAAACCTGCTATCCTTTCACTTTAGTTCCATGATACTGAGCAGTACGAGTGTTTCTTCATTCATACACCTTGCCATAATCCACCTGCATAAGCTTCGATATTTAACTAAAGATGTGAATTACTTGTTCTGTAGTCAGGGGCATATATAGATTGGGGGGGACAAAAAATGGAAGTTCCTGAAATCCATCAAGACAGAAAATGAAAGTTCCTGAAATCCATCATGAAAAATAGAAGAAAAAATTAAAGTATTATTTTCTGATGCAAGTTGATGCATTTTTTATCAGATTAAGCCATTTTTTCTAATGTAAGTCACATTTTGACAAAAAATGAAACACTTTTGGGGGAAAGGCCCCTTACCCCTCCTTCCCTAAATATGCCCCTATGTATACTTACATTGCTCAGCAAAGTGGAAGTTGAAATTCTAACTCCTGCTGCCAGATCAGAAGATTTACAAATTTCCTAACTAGGAGTTGAAATCTAAGCATCATTATCATCCTTTATAACAAAAAAATCCACAGATGAAAATCTCCCCAAGTCTCTTCCAAATCTCTGTCTCGAGCAATTCTAATTCATGTCACTTCAGCACACTGTTGAATTTCATCAACTCATCTCCCACATGGTCTTCTGGGTCTTTTCTGTCCCTTGGTATCCAGTCTAGTATGTCAGTAGTTCAACAACAGAGGTCTATTCTTCTGGCAATATGTCCAGCCCATTGCCACTTCAGTGTCTTTACTTTGATCATGATGTCATCCTCTCTTGTCCTTTTCCTGAACAAGTTCCTCTTCTTATCTTTCCTGGTTATACCAAGCATGCACCTCTCCATGCTTCTTTCCATTGCCTGCAGCCTCTAATCATTTTTTTTAAGTCCAAGTTTCTGATCCATAAGAACTGGAAGGATGCATTGACAAAACATGTTTAAGATGTTATGGTAAATTGCTCTTGAAAATTGTACTGTTTCTTCCAAATGCACTCCAGCCAAGTTTAATACACTTATTAATTTCTTCTTCATTGTTTTCCTGCTTGATATCTGTTGTCCAAGGTAAATGTAGGCATCAATTACTTCTAGGATTCTCCCACATACATTAGAAAATCTTCAGTTCTTGTATAAAAAAAGCACTATATATCAACTTTGTTTTCAGTAAGTACATTTTCAATTTCACTTTTTTACTCTTGCCAGCAGGTTCCAGGATCATATTCTGCATCTCTTAGGGAATACTTGCAAAAATGACTATGGCATCAGCAAAACCAAGGTAATTTATTTCATCTCCATTAATCTTTATTCTCTTGCCTTCCTAGCACAATGATTGAAAGATATTCTGCAATGTGGAACTGAATAGTTTGAGAAATATGGCATCAACTTATCTCCCTTTCCAATTTTTATAAATGCTGAAATTCTTATCACATTTTTTTTTCTGAAAAAAAAATAAAACCATCACACATCCGTTATTTAACAAAACTTGATTCAAAGCAGTTGAAATAATAATAATAATAATATTAATAATAATAATAATAATAATAATAATAATAATAATAATAATAATAATAATAATAATAACAATAATAATAATAATAATAATAATAATAAAATAACCAGCTCTTCTTTGAGGTAAAAACTAAGTGCCTGCATTGGTATGTTCACTCCTCTTCCAACCAGCTGGGGAGTATTGCACAGACACAGTTTTAAATGAAACTCTATAAGTAATGTAGTTTGTTTGCTTGTTGTATATCCCCCCCCTCCCTCCCTTTCTCAAGTTACTCTAGACAGACCCAATCCACCTATACATGGCTTTTTCATCCATCAAAAAGCACTTTCTTCTTTCATTGAAGTTACCACTGTTTGTCACACACACACATGAGGCAGTTAGTTCTAGAGCAATACTTCATTGCAAACAGTGAACAATTGAAGCAAAATGACATATCACCCCAACATCTGGCCCTAAAAAGCATATCATTCAAGGAGTGATATTATGCTGATCCTGGCACTCTAAAACAATAATACAACTTCTACAATTTGCAGTATATAAAAAAAATGACTCAAGATGACCATCATTTTCCTTATTTTGTTTCACTTTCCCAGATCAAGTTGCCCAACCAGGAAACCAGATTTTATTTTTTATTTTTTTTTTTACTTGCCCAAGTGATCTTTCCACGTGGCATTTTTCAAGCCCCATATATATTTCATTAGCTAGTTCTATGTGGATGATAAAATCTACACATTTTCACTTGTTAATGATGAAGTTTTGGTGCTTTAGCCTGACTTCCTCAGACAAGTATGCAAGTTCTAAAATTACTGATTCATTCTTCCTTTGCTCAAATAAATGTATAAAAAACTGTGGTCAAAAATGGATGATTTTTTTACAAAACATCACTTCTCCTAGCCTAGTGAAGATAGACATACATGTGCAAGCAAGATAATAAAAATACTCCACAAATGCTATCGATTCCTGGATTAGAGTATTAACCATAATGCACAACAGTCACATAAAATCCCTATTCAACAATCAGAACAATTAAAAAAAATACATGTTCATAACTTCAAAATACAGGTGTTCACAAATATTCCTGTTAAATATTGATTGCCACTTATAACTCAGTCTCAACACAAAGCAACTGGGTAATCACATAAAATCTGTTATTTTATTGTTTAATTTCATAAATCTTAAGATGGCAGGTGAACGGAAAATTCATTTAAAATAACTTGAAACAATTACACAGCTTTGTGGGGTAAGGAAAAAGAACAAATATATATTTGACCAGTACCCTTTATAATTTTTCTAATACAAAATCTGTAAATAATATTTCCTTGTTTTCTTCCAAACCCCAGCTTTAACTTTAAATGACACATGAATATGCCATATCATATGTTTTTCTTAAAACCCCAGCTTTAACAACTATGACACATGAATATGCCATATCTATTACCCAAAAATAAAAGAATGCATGTGTCTTGAAAAAAAGAAAAAAGAAGAAAGAAGAAGATGAAGAAGAAAAGAAAGCTCTCCAGAACAGTGGAATTCATAATTTTTAAGTTTTGTGAGAAGCTGGCATCACAAATGACAGTTAATGATGATATGTGTGCTAAATTTATGGTACATCCACAAACCATGCTTTTCAGCTAATTCAAATAAAATGACTGTGAAAGATTTTCAAAATGATTAGTTACTTTATGCATGAGTCCAACAAGAAGAATAGAATCTTTATCAGTAAAACAATGATCAACTTTCATGTTTACTAAAACATACTGTTACTCTTCAGCGGAGTTTGTTGTTCAACACATAGTTGTGAAATTTTTTAAAAATATATGTAATTTCATTCTGTAGCAGGTGTTATATAACTAAAAATTTTTAAGTTTCTTTTTGTATCACTGCCTTAAAACCACTAAGCATCAGGAAAATATTTGAAGTACAGACAAGGTTTACTACAATTCCAGAAAACATATACATAATTTCAGTTTTATTTTACATTAACTGAAAATAAACCACCTAGAATGTAATGCCATTCTCAAGTCATACAGACAAGTATAAAGTGCATGGTGTAGTATATTTACTATGTGCATGTTACATACACATACATCTATATTCAAAAATGCATTTGACAAAATAAACTTCCATAAAAAATATTCTACCAAATCTAAATAATACAAAAAGTATGTTTTTGCAAATGACCTCATGGCACAATATAGAATGAAAATGAATATCACATAAGTGCATGGACTGAAATGCCAACATTAAATGTACATAACATTACAATAAACAGTTAAATCCTTCCTCAAATTTCTTATAATTTTATAACACCACAGTGATTGGAAGATGTTGATGCACATAAATTTAATACTGTGCGATGAACTGAGCCAACTATTTAATAGCGCAAATGATTTTTCACAGTGTGCCCATTAAGTAATGAGACTGAGTTTTTACGAGACATTTCTTTGAATAGAAGTAACAAACATGTTTATAGTTTTGACGGCTAGAATGTGTTGTAATTGCAGGAGCAACTTTCAAGTCAGGTGACGCAGTAGTTTTCATGTAGCACCACTGAATTAAGACTGTGTGAATGGAGAGTGTCAAAAGTTGCGTAATGGTGCAAAGAGCTGTGATAAAATTTTACTGTAAATTATGGAAAACTGCCATGAAAGTGTACCAAGACTTTAAAAAAAGTTTACAGCAATGACTGTCTGAGCTGTGGACATGTGTCCCACTGGTTTTCAATGTTTAAAGATGGGAGCGAGTCCCTCAAGAATGAACCACACACAGGACGTCCAGTTTCTGCATGGACAAATGAAAATGTAGTGAAGGCTAGCAAAATTGTTGCTGAGGGCATCACAGTGAACGGTCAGTATTATTTAGGAGTAATGCAACATCTGTACACACACGTGTGAAGGATCAGGAAAGAACTGCTCCACAAAAACAACTGATTTCTTACATAATAAATCAGAGCAAAAATTGCTATTGGCATTTTATTATACTTAGATCATTTTTGAATCAAAGGTGATACTTATTAAAGTGTCAGTAAAGGAAACTATAATGGGACCATGGTTTCAGCCACTAGGGATCTTGTCAGCCATCAATTGTGTACATTGTTCCATTTTTGACCAGCTTTTGAAGCTTTTGAAGTGGTCTTGTGCTGCCATCTCTTGGCTGGAATCTGTTGAATTTTCGGAAGACCTTAATTGGTCGTTAATATTTTGTGAAAATGATGTGAAAAAACTATCCCATATTTTGTTAATTTTGAGAGATAGCAGGGTTGGTACTCATTTTTAGAAATTGAAAATAAGGAGTTTTTAAGGACTTTTTAAGGATCTTAAAAACAATTTTAAAGGGCCTTAATAAATTTTAATAAGGACTTTATACGTCATTTTTTACCACTTTTAAAAGTGCATTCATATAAAAAAACACACACCTTGAAACATGCTTTTAAAACAGCAAAGATCACTTAAGTAATACAATTTTTAATCATTTATAATAAATTATCACACATTTATAAACAAAGAACATCTTTGTTGCATGCGATTACTGTACTTAATTAAATTAAAAATTTACAAGGCACAATTATTTGTTGACAAAACAATAAGCCTTTAATAAAAAAGAAATTAATTTTTAAGTTCTTTTTTGAGTTCCTCTATCTTTGAATCAGTGGCTTCAAGTTCTAACTTTTTCTCTTTCAGTAATTTCAAAAATTGTTGCGTTTTATAAAAAGACTGACATCTGTTAAGCTTGTTCAGCCATGCTATCAGCAGACTTTTCCAATTGGATTAAGTCCTTTTCTACCTTAATGCTTTTAGTTTTTAACATATTTAAGTCATTATCTTGTTTTTTTCTCTTTCCTGAGATCACATACTCTAACTTTATATTCTTTTGCTCTTCCAAATGTTTCATATATCTATGGCAAGCAGAAGATACTGAAGCTCATAACTCCTTTGTAAGCTCTACGTTGTGAATTCCCACACAAAAATGAATATGATCATGAACAATTCTTTGGTTTATGTAAGAACTTCTTTTAAGTTTTCTACTTGTATCTGCCTATTAACAGAAAATCCCCTTTCGACTGTTGCTTGGCTTGAAAAAACCTAATGGTAATTGGACAAAAAATGCAATCCGAAAGCTCGCGAGCGAATGAATGCAACAGCTGAAGTAAAGAAACAGGCTTGATTGCTGGCATGTCGTTTATATCTCAGCACCACGACTGCCAGATATTTTTAGCTCTTACCCACCAAACAATTCACAAAACCACAGAGATTAATAATTAAGGTACTAGATTGGAAGGCATGTGACCAGCTGGGTTCTTGAAAGCTGTCTGTGCCACCATTGGTGATTTGGCAGTATTGACTCCGGCGTTCTTTATCACCTGCTGCGTTCAACCAAGGCCAAGGGAGCATGACATCAATCAACACTGACAGAAAGGACATTGGAGAAAGGGGAAATGCACAAAAGTGACATTGGGGGGGGGACTAGACACCAAAGCAAGCCGCAGCTGTTACTCCGTAATCATGTCGTCTTCAAGGAGAAATTTGATGGGTTCATTTAAAACTAAGAGTGTGCAGCGCAGTCATCGAGATAAGTAGTATTTGTTCCAGCTTGGTAAAAAAAAAAAAAAAGTGGAAAACTGCAGATTCCAGAAAGATTCTCATGCTTGTTTTAAGGA
This sequence comes from Macrothele yani, assembly GCA_039090855.1. Lineage (NCBI taxonomy): Eukaryota > Metazoa > Arthropoda > Arachnida > Araneae > Macrothelidae > Macrothele > Macrothele yani. The sequence continues at coordinate 131,647,313 of CM077025.1, forward strand.
CATTATAAGGGCCCTTAAAAACATTTAACAAAAACAATGAGTTTTTAAGTGCAGTGCTTTATAATGGCCCTTAGAAGCATCAAATGAAAATAAGGAGTTTCTAAGGACTTTTAAGGACCGTATGAACCTTGGGATGGGTCCTTGTTGCAAGCTTGATAATTGGTTAAAATTTCAATAGATTTGCAGATAAGAGTTTTTCCCAACCTGTGTAATGTGAAATGACTTTTGCTTCTTCCCAAACAGGTGTAAATCCTTCATTAATAACTATTTTAACTAGATCTGTTATTTTTTGAGAATATATAACATTCCGTTTATGTTCCTTAATGCGGGTTGATAAAGCTCTTTTGGTCATAAAGCCCTAGTTGACTGAAGTGATGGTCCCATTATAGTCTCCTTTACTGGCATTTTAAAAGTATCATCTTTGATTCAAAAATGATCTAACAATTGATTTATGTAGCATAACAATGTACCCACACACTGTGCACTGCCTGTGAAGCAGTTTCCAGCTTTGAAGTCACTCTGTGTGATCAAACATCCACCCTACTTGCCAGATTTGGCTCCCACAGACTTTTTCCTCTTTCCAAAAGTGAATTGTGACTTGAAAGGGGAGTGCTTCAGCGACATTGAGGATATCCAATGACATGTGACCAACAGATTGAAGGAGGTTCTGGTTCAGGACTTCCACTATGCCTTAGAACACCTGTATGAAACATCTCACCATTGTATGGAGTTGGAGAGAGACTATTCTGAATCTCTGTGACAATTCAAAACATATTTTGTTTCAATATAATAATTTTTGTCTCATTACTTAATAGGTACATTGTGTATACCATGCATTACAAGCACAGAGTACTGTTTTGAGCTGGATATTACCACATGCATTAATTGATTCACGGAACTCAAAGAAAGGTAAAATAAATTATGACTAGATAATGAAGTACAGAGCTAAAAATGATACTGCAACTCATCATGCAATCTGAATGTTTAAACTAATGACTCATAATGAAAGTGTGCTTATATTGTTTAAAGAAATAATTGCTACAGGAAAATTTTAGGAAATAAATTTTTCCTGCATCAGTTCACTTCTTGGAACATTGCAAAGACATGCCATGAAAAAAATAAATAAATAAATAAATAAATAAATAAATAAATAAATAAATATCAGGACCCATTTTTTCCCATTCATGTGAATGTTTTTGAAGTTCAAACATGGATCTACAAAAAAACTTACATGTTTACATGATCTTTGGGGCTTACTAAGAAATAAAATTTCAGCATTATAGCAAAACTATGCAACCATTAATTTTATGATAAAAAACATAAGAAAATGCTATTATTGTCATCATGGCACATTACTTACAAGTTATCTTGGCAAACATAGGTTTGGCTTTAGGAGTCTTGCATTATCCAGAAGTGACTTCTCATAACTGATTAACCTGAATTTTCGTCTTACACAAGTTTCAAAATAACAACAAAAACAAAAATCCAGATTTGGGTTCACAATGTTTATTCTACAAGCATGTGTGACAAAATTGAGTGCAACTAAATTTCCCTTATCTCAGTACCCTGGTTTGCTTTCTAACACATAACAACAAAATAATACGTCTCTACAGGAGCAAAAATCATCTCATGAATGCATTGAACTCTGCGTGGTTTAGTACATGTGAGAAGATTTTTCTTCCAGTGAACACAAATACATCACAACAGTTGTATGGAATATCCGGTGGTATATGATGCATATACATATTGTGCAATGTTAAACTAGGTTAGATCGTTAACTTAAATGTGCATGTATTACGTGTTCTACCCAAGGCAAAACACATTTTACTTCAATCCTTTTCATAAAATAACTGAAAATACTATATATTGTACTTTTTCTCCAACTTAAAGGTAACCTAATGCAATGTGTCTGAAAAGATCCCAGACTGATTTTCTGAAGAGAAGTACTGGTAACGCTATCTGCTATGTCACACTAAAATCAGTTTGCATCAAGCATCAGGTGTAACTTGAACAAGTTTTACCTATGTCTATTTGACATATGTTGAGGTACTAGTTCAAACCAGTTACTGCATTGGTGTGGTGTGTCAGAATTTCATGATGAAACAAAGAGCTACAATAAAATTTTGACTATTATTGGGTAAAAGTGCTATGGAAACGCATGGAATGCTGCAAGAAGCATACACGGCAATGCATGCTTGTCATGTTCAACAACATTTGAGTAGTTCAGAAAATTTTGGGGAGGTAGAGGGTCATTGCAAAATGATGAAAGCAGCTGATTCCCATCAACCAATTGAAAACAAAACACCATGGAAGAAGTTCAGTTATTCATTGCACAGCACCGTCATTTCACTTCGAGAATGTTAAGTGCAGAGCTGAACATCAGCAAAGACACTTTTCGAACAATTTAGGGAAGAGAAAAGTGTGCAAGAAGTTTGTACCACATTTCCTAACAGCAGAGCAAAAAGTGGTGTGTGTTGATTCCTACCACAATTTTATTGAAGAAGATGAAACTGTGCTGAATGAAACTGTCACAAGAGATGAAACATGCTTCTTGGTTTGTGATCCCAAGATGAAAATAAAACTGTCACAAGAGATGAAATATGGTTTTTGGTTTATAATCTTGAGATGAAAAGATAAACTCTGTGTGGTAGAGCCTCAAAAAACTCAAGCCAAGCAAAGTCTGTATGGGAAAATCTCATGTGTGAAAACCATGCTGATCATATGGAATGGCTTTATTTCAGTTACTAAAAAGAATTGCTTCGTTTCAGTTACTAAAAAGAATTGCCTTTTTCAGCTACTAAAAAGAATCGCTTTGTTTCAGTTACTAAAAAAAATGTTTTGTTTCAGTTACTAAAAAGAATTGCTTTGTTTCAGTTACTAAAAAGAATTGCTTTGTTTCAGTTACTAAAAAGAATTGCTTTGTTTCAGTTACTAAAAAGAATTGCTTTGTTTCAGTTACTTGGAAACTTAGAAGTCTGCAGAAACTTAAAAGAAGTGTCCTGGGTGGTGTAACGCATACCATGTTCGAACGGAAATCGGGAGATGCAGGTTCGTTTCCCGCTCCAGGGCAATGTAATTTTAAAGTTTACTGATGTGATGTATGTCAAGTATATAACAGTAAAAACTAGTGATTCAGACATATCTGATTGTTAGTAAATAATCGTGAAACTTTATTGTATGTATTAAGTGAAGAATATATTGTATGTATTTAGTGAAGAATATTTCTTTATTGTATGTACTTTTAGTGAAGAATATTTCTTTATTGTATGTATTAAGTGAAGAATATATTGTATGTATTTAGTGAAGAATATTTCTTTATTGTATGTATTTAGTGAAGAATATTTCTTTATTGTATGTATTTAGTGAAGAATATTTCTTTATTGTATGTATTTAGTGAAGAATATTTCTTCCACATAGTCCATACCCGAGATACTGGTGATTTAATTTATTATGCTACAAGGAAGCAGAATGTACTTCTACTGGCGGGAATCTGAGGATGTTCAGATTCTTCATACTCAGGTACTTGGAACTTCATTGTCCTGGGTGGTGCAACGGATAGTGTGCTTAAATGGAAATCAGGAGATATGAGTGCATTTCCTGCTCCGACGCTATGTAATTTTTAAGTTTTCTGATGTGATGCATGACACATACAGAACAATAAAAACTGACGATTCGGGCATATCTGATTGCTGGTAAGAAATAATGTGGTTTTTTTTGGGGGGGGGGTTTCGATGCTAAGCATGCGATTGAACGTGAATTTGTCCAAAAAGACAGGTAAACACCCGGTGTTATTTTGGGTGTAATGGAAAAGTTGCTCAACCAAGTTCTACACATCTGTTCAGAATTTTACAGGACACAAGATTGGTTTCTCCTTCATGATAACACACTGTGTCACATCACTAATGGTGTTAAACGTTTTCCTGCAACAAAAAAAAAAAAAAAGTATCTACGATACACCATCCACCCTAATCACCAGGTTTGATACTAGCAGCTTTCTTATTCCCAAATTAAATCTTTGCCGAAAGGGAAGTGCTTTCACAACATTCCAGAGATTCACGCTAATGTGAAGGAGCAAATTAATACAGCTGCTTCTGAGAACAGTAAAACTTGCTCTGAACATGCATGGGATTGTGCTGAACACCAAACAGGCAAACTTTTCTAATCTGTATCTATGATTTTTTATTATCACAGTATGGGAACTTTTTAGACACACTAAAAAAATACATTTTCATCCTTCTAAATGTAAAGTAAAATTTCAACGAATTTAAAATCTGAATAATTCACATTTGATATACTAGAATCATTACAGAAAGCAGGATGATTTCCTGTTTAAACATCAGCCCACAGAACTTTACAATTGTTCATTAGTGTTTCAAAGAACTGAAGTTCTAAGAATTTGTGTATTTCTAATCTAACTAACCTCACCCCTCCCCCATTTTTTTCCCCTCATTTTCAGCATGATGATGAGTTGTTCTAAAATATTTAAATGCGTAAATGATTATTACAATAAAATGTAATTAGTAAAAAATAAACATCAATGCAACAATGAAACTTCTAATTAAAAAAAACTGTTTCTGGGGAGAGCAAAAGTTAAATGTTTATGTTTGAAGTAATCTAAGGGCACACTTTCTAAACAATGTTTCTCAAACAAAGCTGTCTTATGCGTTTCATTATTCTCAACAATGATTCTCTGCAGAAATTTCGTAATTTTTCATGGCATCTATGAGCAAACTGATTAATTTAACAACGTTCAGTGTCTTTACAAAAGGTAAATATTCACACAATAACTACACAGGAGAGTATGCACAAACTGCAACAATCATTATGAAATTATTTTTAAACACTTTGCAGTTCAGTGAATATTGATGTCTATCACTGCATATTTATACAGTAACCAGGAAATTCAAGATTACTGAAATGAAGAAATATTCTTTCTCCTCTCCTCCCCCACTTTTATATTTTGCAATGCATCAAATCTAAAATATATTGTTATTATATGTCATATAGTTGTTTCCATGACGCTAGTTCAAAATCTCAAAAAAAAAAAAAAACCCTCTGAAGTAGGAAATTTCAACTAGAAAATTCGAAAGCTACCCAACTGTCAGTTCTTTAATATTCTGCATGGAAACAAAAACATCTTCTGTAAGGGCAAACAACCATCACAGATATCTGAAACTTCACAAACTCGTGCTCTCCCCAAAGTTCAATAACATCTCCCTCGAATCAGGATTTTTTTTTATATATTTCCAGTAATAATATGTAAAACTAAGAAAATGTTTTTAATTCCTTTGAGACCTATTAATTACACATACATCCAAGACAATTTTGTAAATATATTTTTTTAGAAACAGAAAAATCAAATGCATATGAGCAAAGTTCTTTTAAATAATCTCTGATATTGATGTAATCTTATTCATCCTTTTTCACATTTTAAGTACTTACATATAATATGTATAGAATTCTTATTGCACCTCAAAATGCATGAGCATATGACCTTGTAAAAAAAAAACAGAAGAACAAAAATGTAAACTTTAAGAGATACTTTGTTATGGCAAAACAGATATTTGGTAGTGGTCTTATAATTAGAAATCTGCAATCAGAAACACAAAAGATTGCTTTTGACGGATTACAATAATTCTGAAATCACAATGCAAGCTCCATTTTACAATCACTCAGAAGCCTTTAGAAGAAATAATACTTGTGTCTTTTCTGTACAGTTGCATACGTTTGTTTACACTTCGCATTTTAGAGAATACATTGTGTTTGCTTTATGTACGTAGCAACCAAAGGTATCATTTGAGTTATGTTTAGCGTTCCACAGAAAAATTAAAAAAAATGTATATATCTATATTTATATATATATATATGCATATATACACAAATTTTAAGAAAATTTGTGTTAATATAAGCATCAGTCAGAACTGCTCTGAAAGAACAAATCTTATTTACATTATAGTACCAAGCATGAAGCTTTTTAATAGCATTTACTGCTAAGTAGCATAATAAACATTATTCAAGTTGTATCACTCACAAAATTCAGCAGTTCTAGCTATTTTCAAGTCGAATACAATGATTGAAGAAATTAAGATGATTTGTAAAAGAGAAGAATAAAAACCACATAACTTCTGATTCTGATTTTTTTTCCTCTCATTTCCATTATCAAAGTCTGTCTCATTAGCATGTTTTAAATCCTCCACCATCCGAGATGGCTCTTCACATCCTGGCAAATATAGTTCTCTTTAAAAGTACCAAAGTTTACTTCTCACAGTGAGACACCAGTCAGTTCTCTGTCATTGGCAACCATCCTATAGTCCTCCATTCTTGGAATGGTGCCTCACAACAAGGCATACTACACCTCACTACCACCATCAGATAAGTTAACTACTAGTCTCTGTTCATGTTCACAATTACTTTTCATTTTGTAATCACAAAATTTTCAATTCATATTCAAATGCCAGGGAACCAATAACATTTGTGCAACATCACTTACAGATGTGTTAAAAGAACTACACTTGTTCAATGAGTTGCACAGTGCAATTTTGCACTGATAACCTTTAACAGATGTAAAGAGTTTTCCAGGGCTGAGATCAAAAGTAAACTGTGTCTGCACACAGAAGTATCAACACATATAAAAAAAGAGAAATTCTAAATTAAAATTTACTGATAAACACAACAATCAAATAAATACTTCCTGAAATGTGTCTGAAATAAAGGCTACTTCAAAAAAGCATCCTATTTCTCTATTTTTGGTTTGACAATAGCAACCTAACAAAATAAAGTGAAATGATCTGTTGGCAATTTAATAGAAACAACATCGTTTAACAGATTTAACAAGGTAACATTCATTTAAATTACACCAATTCTCACTAATTCAGTGATGTGTGATGTACAAACAAAGCACTATTTGACCTGTACAATTTGATCACTATCAAAGACCTTCTGATTTGTGCAAATGTATGGCACAGCATATATTTCAATCCAGTTCTTTACTGTAACAATAAGAGATGCACGCACACAATCATGTTGTACACTGCAACAAGTTTCACATAAGTAAAACAATATAAACTTTATAAATATTGGCTCTGTCTGCTTCACCATGCCACAAAAACAGTAATTTTTCTTGCATTGGTAAAAAACATATGCTTATTAAATTCATCAAATACCGGATGAAGAAGACATATATTTCTTATTCCTGCCATACAAATAAATAAAGAAATAAATAAACAAAAACACAATTATCTTAAAATAAAATTCAGCTAAATAATAATAATAATAATAATAATAATAATAATAATAATAAGGCAAACAATATTTCTTCCTCCCTGACAAAACTGACTAGCTGTTTGACTTTCTGCTGGCACAACATCAACCTCCAGTTGAATCAATGTAAAGGAAAATGTGCTCATAACTGCCATTTGTCTACTGCAGCAAAGAGAGCAAGCAAACATGATCTGTTGCACTTTGACTGGATCGAAATAGAAAGAACAAAACCCCATCAACAGGTCATTCATCCCCAGTACCCTTATCTGCTACACTTGATGCAAGAACTGTCTCTGTGTTTCTCCTTTTCATTTTACTTTTCCTCAACATTGTTGCCTGTAAAAAAAGATAAAAAGACACAATATCACAAAACAGACCAAACTACCACATAAAATACACATGCCCAAAGAAACACACACACACACACACACCAAAGTGGAGGAGCAAAGCATCATTCAGGGATCATAGCATACTTCTGGAAAATTTTAGGTAAGAATTTTAGGAATTTTAGGAATTTTTAGAAAAATTTTAGGAAAATTTTAGGAGTGTATTTCAATAAAAACTAGATGTATATTTGTATACATCTAGTAAAACAACTTTGTATACATTGTAAAGAGTTTGCTTCACACCCTTCAACCATATATACTGATAGACTGCACATGACATCAAAATTTCTGGCTCCAATATAAAATCACATGACATCAGTCAAAAAGATGGGTTACACCTGCTGTGCTTATGGTTGCTCTGAGCGATATAGTAAAGGAAGTTCTATGATTTTTCATGGGTAAGAAACGAAATAAATACCTAAGTCAACAAAGTTCAATTACTTAACCAGAAACTTGCAGCTATTGATATAAAAATATAGTAACTTAAGGAAAAAATGGAATGCATGTTCCAAATTCTTCGCAAATGTTCATCACATTATAAATCACGAAATGTAAACAACCCGATCATGCATGTATATAGCTCATAAGTAAACTTACCTGAAGAGTTTTCATTATATATGAGGCGCATTCACAGAATACACCGAAAACACTGAAGTTCTGCAGCGTAAATTAGTAATCATAACAGCATTTTTACACGAAATTTGGAGTCTGATGATGACATGCCCAATGTTTGAGCCATGGCGGCTTTGATGCAGCTATTGCCAATGCGCAGTCCATTAGTATATATGGTCGAAGTTCACACCCAAATTTTTTGCATAACGTCTAATGTCTAAAGTTTAAGTATGATTTACTTCTAATGTTCAGTTTTTATCTTTTCACGTGTTATTATCATATTCAAGTATATTTACCACATTCAAGTTTCACTTTGAACATTAATATGCTGTTGAACCAGAAGCAATTCACGATTTTCACAGTAAAGTTTTCAGGTTTCACATTAAATTATAATATCCTAAAAGGTAATTGAAAACCAAGAACTATGTACAATTGTTCACTGAATTACTTTTTTCATATTATTGTTTTAACCTTTTCCTGATAAGCCTATCTTTTTCTGCTTCCACCACAACTAATTTACTTTCAGTTTTCTTTATTTCAGCTGAACCTTGTATGATCAAGTTAGAGGCAACTGCTATTTCAACAGTATTTTGTTTTTCTACAGCTTTTCTCATTCTTTCTGTTCCCTCTTGAATTACTGCTAGGGAGGCTTCTTTATCTTTTTTAAGCCTATTTATTTCTGCATCATTTTCTTTTATTTTGTCATCAAACTCAGCTTTTCTTTTTTTCTCTAGCTGCTTTTCCTTATTTTCCCTCTCTTTCTGCTTCCTTTCTTTTACCTTTTGTGATTCTTCTTCCTTCAGCTTATCAACATACTCTTTATAAAATTTATGTGAATCACTTAACACTATTTAACAAATTTCTTGTTATGGGAACTTTACTTACACATCCATAGTGTTTAATGGCCCCTTTAACTATTCTTAATGATGTTATAGTTGAGTCTTTTAAGTTAGCCTTGTCCTTCCTTAACAGAGCAGTGTTAACCGAAAATCCCCTTTCTGCATCAGCATTACCATGAGGTAAAACTAAAATTGACTTGATGAGTTTAGCAAGATTTGAGTATTTTTCTTTTCCGCTAGAGTCTTTAATACTAAATATATTACGCCAGTAATGATCAATCCGCACTGGAATATGCCCTTCCTCTGAAAATTTCACTAGTTCATCTAGAGTTGGCTTATCGCAATTTAAAAGTTTCCACTCTTCTCTTACTCTATCAATTTGTTCCTCAGAAAGATGCAAAACACTTGAAATTCTGGTTATTTCTGAAAGTCCTTCAGTGACTGAAAGTTGAGTTGACTCTTTCTTTGGTTCTTTTACCTTTAAAACTTCTATGTCTCTTAGCTTTTGATTGCAGAATGGCAAATTTGACTTTAAATATTTTGTGGTTGCAATTAGTGATGATCTTACATCTAAGAGAAATAATTTCTGCCTGGTCTCCTGAACATTCCTGAGGAGATTTTTTGTCTTCATACCAACTTCTAACTCCTCTAGTTTTTTCCATGAATTTTTGTTTTCAAAATCTACATTCTTTAGGTCTTCTCCAAATTTCCCTGCAATAACATCATCTTGGATAAACTGAGCCATAACATTTCTCATTAAAGTATTTAAATCAGAATATAACTGGTGTATTTTTAGTTCTTCACTCTGATAACATAATGAAAACTTTTCAAAATTTTGGTGTGAAAATGAAATTAATGCTAAATAGCAAGGAGTTAGCTCATTTTTCAGGAAACAGTGAATTCTTTTATACCTTGCCGAATTGCGTAGTTGTTTTTCAAATATTTTTTGAGATGGCAAGAAGTTTAAAAAATATTCTGTAATATTTAGCCATTAATCTAAGAGCCTCTGGGCTACAGAACCAACGGTTAACCATCTGTTGCTGACATGACGCAAAAAGAAATTTGGCTGTGACCAATGTTATATCCTCGACAGATTTATAATCCTCTCTGCCTTGCAGCACTACTCTTTAAAAAGTAATGCATATCAGTAGCAAATTTGTCAAAATCTATAATTAAGCTTGTCAAAAATTTTTTAAATGCATTACTAACAACATGCAGGTTGCAAAAACCTAGTTCCAAAGATTTCTGGCCTGTTTCTTGTTTTACAACTTCATTGAATTTGCGTAAAAAGCACTTATTTACATTTGGGCTGTCCATGGATACACAAATAATTCTGTTCAACGAAATATTGAAGGATGATAACACATCAAGAATTTCTTTTAGCAAAATATCTGCTGTTGCATGACTCAGAAAAACGCTTGTTAGGTATCGGCAAGAAACTGAATTTATTTCTGAAGACCAGTACCTGAGATACACATCCAACTGCCGTTTCACTTGTGTATTTGTAGTTTCATCAAATGCTATAGTAACCTTTCCTGGGCTACTAGATGCAATGTCTTTTTTTCAAATCCTTTTCAAAATATTTTGACAATCCATGTGATATCACATAAGCAACTTTTTTTCTTTAAGTTGCATTTTGGCTGCAATAGCAGAATCAGGAAACATTTCTTTGAAAAGTTCAACTGTTTCAGTGCATGAAACAAAAGACATATTGTCCTTAGCAACTTTCATGGCCCATAATGCTTCGGCTTTAGCCAACTGTAAATCATGACTCAGTAACTAATATTTGTTTTGGGCTGAAGAACCCGTCCTCCAAAGGCTTTCACAGGATGGACTTATTTTGAAATTTACTTTGAAATTTCTGCAAATGTTTTTTCCCTTTATGATGCGCTTTTACTTGTGAAAAGCCACTATTAGAAACATTGAAAATTTCTGAACACAATATACACTTAGCAGAAAATATTGTTTCAGTTGCAGAACACCATTCTTTCAACTTCACTCCGTCCAATTCTTTGGCGAGCCATACGCATCTTGAAATTTCGTTTTGGATTTAGGCATCTTAAACACTTGTATTACTAACCAGAAAATGAAAGGGAAGTACAAAAACACGTTCCAATATTGCAAAACCAGACAACTTCCCGAAGTTTGGCTGCGAGGATGTCAGAAGATAGAAAAAAAAAAAAAAAAAAAAAAAAAGGAAGTCACCACTAGAGAACTGAACCTGCACACAGCACAGAGACACACACATACAAAGACGCAAAACCAGAAACTATCATACGCATCTCACGCAAGTTCAGTCAAAGCGAGTCGGAGCCGAGATGCATTGCGCATCGAAGGTCGCTGTCGCCGACGCACGACTGAAGGTTAATGATCACGTGCTCTACTGCCTGCCACGATAACACTCAGCTACCATCCCATCGTCATTACCGGAGGTTACGGAAGGAGACCACATGTTTCCTCTTTGCTTCCACCTACCTGCGGTTTACAATAACAAAACATCAGCAGAAAGAGGAGGTTCCACGAGGCATGTCCAAAAATAAAGTACAATCTTCTGCGTGCCACGGAGTTCGTCTGCAAAGCACAAACCAGGGGTGAAAATGACCCCTTCCCTTTTCCCTTAGATCTCTTGTTACTCTCGAAAACTGCTCGAAGGCACAAAAGTGGAGCGCCCGCCCCGAAGCAAGTGCATCTCGATGGCGTCATTTCCCCTCCCTTCAGCAGCACAGCATATAGGCTGTGTTTCTACAATAACAGGTCTTTTTACTTTACCGTAATGGTAAATTTATTGGCGTTAATAACGGTTGTATTTTTAATAAATAAGCTTACGAAAATTTTAGGAAGAATAGCAAATTTTAGGTATAATTTTAGGAATTTAAGGAGGGTCACAAAATATTAGGAATTTTAGGAATTTTAGGAGGAATGCGATCCCTGCATCATTAAAACAGTTTCAAATTCCAGCACACTTGGTTGGGAAGTAAAACAGTCAATAACTGGATATAGCATTTACATGATGAAGCACTAATCTATTCCTGAATGCAATATGCCTTCTTTTTATATTTACTCGATGGATATTTATATGTAAAGCATTCTGCATACAATTAAGCACAGACAGAGATAAAGGAACACTAGATAATTAATGTTTGAAGGGTAAAAAATAAGCTAAAATAAGATTTCAGAAAATTCTTCTTTCATAAGAATATCTGGTGGTTGAGAGCAATGAACAAGAGCTGGCTCCAATCAAGGTCTCCTTTTGAAGAAATAAAAATGCAGACGGACTCTGGCTGCAGAGGAATGATCAAGGCTTCTTTTTAAAGAAATACTGCAGATGAGCTCTGGCTGCAGAGTATTGATCAGATGACCGACTCCAATTAGGGTTTCTTTTTGAAGAAATAATAATGAAGATGAGCTCAGATTGTAGAGGATTGATCAGAAGACTAACTTCAATCAAGATTCCTTTTTGAAGAAATAGTAATGCAGACATGCTGGCCAATAAAGGATTGATAAGAAGACTGAATCCAGTCAAGGTTACTTGTTAAAGAAATAGTAATGCAGACAAGCTGGTTGTCGAAGATTGATCAGTAGGCAGACTTCAATCAAGGGTTTTTTTTAATAATGCAAATGAGCTGGATTAGAGGACTGATCAGAAGATGGACTCCAATCAAGGTTTCTTTTTGAGAAAATAATAATGCAGATGAGCTCTGGCTGCAAAGGATTAATCAGAAAACTGAGTCCAATCAAAGTTTCTTTCCTGAAGAAATAATAACAAATGAGCTGGCTGTAGAGGATTGATCAGAAGACTGACACCAATCAAGGTTTCTTTTTGAGGAAATAATAATCCAGATCAGCTCTGGGTGTAGCAGACTGTGATTCTGTGTACAGTTTCTTTTTTAAAGAAATAACAAAACAATTTTAATTCCAATGGAAACTCCAAAACACTTCACTGCATAATATTTGAAATGAAAAGTGTCTTGATTTACCCACTCTAAATAAACTAAAACAATGCAGTATCCAGCTGAAGAATTGCAGTGTTCTCTTTATCCTCTGAGTTATTTGGTTACTGCTGGTACCTCTTTTCCACTGTAACAGCCAAAACCTGTTTACTACATCAAGTTTGCTCACATTCTTCATCAACAAACTTGATGGTGGAAAGTTTATCATAATATGGCATCACTGTTCACCAATCTGCTTCTGATAAGCACAAATAAGTGGACATTTCATCAGAAAATACAAGTAAAAGAATAAGCATGGGCAATTAAAAATTTTTGAGTTTGCAAAAAAACGTTAACTGTAGATGCTATATGACTGCAAGATATTGTTTATAACACAATTTATTTTTTTCAAAAAAGAAAACAATTCAGGTAATAAATAGTATTTTGATATGCCTACTCCTTAATGTGCATGGGCAGTCAGCTCTTTAATGACTTACTTATAATTAAAGTTGACTGAAAGTAAAAGAGTAAGATCTTTTCTGAATAATTTGATAAATAAAAGCACATGAGCTCTAAACACTGCATACCATGTACTGAAAGGGGGGGACTAAGAGTGACATACCTTTAAAGCTGACCTGAGAACAACTACTTCACAAGGACTCTGTATCCATGGCTCACCATCAACCTGAATTGGAACTTCAGTGTTTAGTCGTATGCGCAACTACATCAAGAAAACAAATAATATTTTCAACCACAATGAAATGTTATATTTTTACATAATATATGACTTACAAAGGAAAAGCAAAGGAAAAGGTGAGCCAGAAGCACTTTTGCAAAGTTTGAGGAAATTTATGAAACTCCTGGAAATTGATTTCCTTTTTTTTTTTTTTTTTTTTTTTTTCAGACCTGGAAAGTTCTTGATTTTTCATATTTTTGTGAAACGTCTCAGAATTTTTTCTTGCAATGAAAAAACAAAACAAAAAAGCTGGTCAAAATGTTTGGATTGATTGCGTCACTTTGTTTTAGTTGCTTACAGTGCCTACTCTCGAAGACATCACTTCTTTTTGTGGAGTGTGGAGATGTGATGTCATCTCGTGTGAAGCTTGAGTGCAAGATCATTGGGTGGCATTTTTCCAGCCACCTTGGTTTGTGAAATAACAATTGTGAGCAACTGGAGTCACTACATCATGTGGAAAACTTTTCAAGAGCCCAAGGCAGCTATTCCTTCTAGCACATGCCTTCCTCACTGAAGGAGATTGATACAGCAAGCAAAATAATTATGGCTCGTGTGTCATTTAGTCAGCAAAAACAAAACACAAAAAAAAAATCATTACAATATAAAGAAAACAGATGACATTGAGCAAATGGTACTCACACGTACAAGTGATAAAGAAAGTGTGAAATAATTATGGCTCTCTGGGCTTTTAATTCATGTTTCATCTCTTTCAGAAGCTGCAGATTTTTAATATTTTGTTCACCCACCTTTAGCATTGTAGCAAGGTTCCATTCTATAAGGTAAGCTGTCATACAAGTTTTGAATATACTTCATATCGATAGAATTCCATGATTCAAGAATAGCAGTTTCCACTGTCGTTATTCATGAAATGACGGCCATTTTCATACACCTTCCATGCCAGCATATACTACACATTCTCTATTATATTGAGATCAGGTGATTTTGCTGGCCAAGGTTCGAGTAATTTTATTTTTTTAGACTTAAACCAAATCTGGGAAGCTTTCGACACATTAATTTTGCAGTTGTCCTGCTGAGACAACCAATTTCTACCGGACATTTTAAGCCCATTTCGAGAAAACTGTTTGCTTAACATGTTGGTAACTGTTTATTTTTCCATCCATGAATGCAATATCGCTTTTCTTTTTCCAGCCAACTGCACCCCATATCATGACCAAACCACCTCCCTGATGGTGAGTGGAAAATGCTAGCAGTTCTTGTTTGTCATACTAAAAATAACTATGCATACCATCCAGATCATATTTTTTCTCATCAGAGAAAATAACATTTTGCCTCTCAAAGCTCCAACTCATATGGCTGTGAGCAAATTCTTTTCGATTGGCTTTGTGGACTAAAGACAGCATTGGTTTCCTCTGGAGTTTTCTCAAACAAGTCATGATTAATTCAACAACTGTTGTGTCTGTTGAACAGTAGCTGGCAATTCTAATTGATCATGCAGTTGTCAAACTATTACAATTCTGTTTGGTGCTTTGTGCCCCAAAAGACGTTCCCTATTTGTAGCTTTGGATGGTCTGTTGGTGCTTTTTTTTCTACCATACCCAGCTGGATATTTCAGAAAATTTCGGATGACTTTTGAGCTCCTATTGATAACTCGGGCAATATTTGTAGCATTCATATCAGTCTGTGCCTTTAAGATATTGATTTTACCCCATTTGATGTCAGACAGTCAAAAGCCGAAGGGCATTTTTTTCTTTTTTTTTTATCTAACACTTTTAACAAGTTATTTCATTAATTATGTCTTCAGACTGTTGGTACAATTCACTAACACCTGTTTCTCCCAAACAGTACCCATATCGCTATACATTCAACTGAGCAGGCCTATAATTGCTTTGCTTTTTAAAGGCTGATTTCACTGATCAGCTTTTGCCAAGCTCACACAGAATACCTTTATGGATGCCAGCTTTCGATGGTCTGTTGGTGCTTTTTTTTTACCGTACCCAGCTGGGTATTTCAGAAAATTTTGGATGACTTTTGAGCTCCTATTGATAACTCGGGCAATATTTGTAGCATTCATATCAGTCTGTGCCTTTAAGATATTGATTTTACCCCATTTGATGTCAGACAGTCAAAAGCCGAAGGGCATTTTTTTTTTTTATCTAACACTTTTAACAAGTTATTTCATTAATTATGTCTTCAGACTGTTGGTACAAATCACTAACACCTGTTTCTCCCAAACAGTACCCATATCGCTATACATTCAACTGAGCAAGGCCATAATTGCTTTGCTTTTTAAAGGCTGATTTCACTGATCAGCTTTTGCCAAGCTCACACAGAATACCTCTATGGATGCCAATGAATGCATTTTGAAATTTCATATGACACTGGGGAATATAACACAGGAAATGTCCTTCACATCTATTTATAACTGTCAAAAATATAAAGGGCCATAATTATTTTGTCTACTGTATCTAGCCTCCCTGCCACCAATGTGCATGGGAATGTGACTATGGAAAAGGGAAACTTCAGTGTCATGGCAAAATTGTTTCATATTATTATCATTGTGCTAGATTCCAGATTGCTTCATATAAGTTTTATACAGGGCAATTTTTATACAGGAAATTTTGCCATGAAGATGAAGAAGTAACATACACTCAAGAACACTCTGTAACACATAGGACTTCATAAGAATTCAGAATGCATAGTAAATTCCATTCCAATTTGCAAAATATAAGAACAAAGCACTATAATTCTAGCAAAAATTTAAGCTCTTGGAATTGTTTAATGAACTCCTGGGAAAGTTCTGGAATATACTTTCTGTAAATGTGTAGAACCCCGTGTAAACTACTCTGTATATTAGTGAACCTCTGAATAACTGACAGTTTTCTTCAGCATAAGACAGTTAAAAGGAAAATAATTGGCAAGGTTTGGCCACCAAGATATAATTTAGCTTCACTGGATGAAAACAGTATACTTTTTGCCCTCCAGATCCCTGTTATGAAAACTACTGGTCTCTGGCTTCAATACGGCCAATATTTTCTTAGAAGTGTGCAAAACAGCTTCTTTCAAACAAAATGAGATATTCCTTGTCAATCCTGAAGCGGATTTAGACACCACTCTCAAACTAATTACGTGTCGAAACAGTGATGGAAATGCGAAAGATTTCATTACAGTTGATGAAAATCTGTATATATAGATCTTCATCGACACTGTTCATTGCCAAAGGGACAACAGACAAGATACACAAGTTCATTGTTTTGAAAACATCAGAAGAAAATTACTTGATTGAGGAAGCACTTGATGCAGTTGTAAAAGCAGTGTACTATTATTTTAAACATGCTGTAAAGTGCAGTAAGGAGTTACAAAAGCTTCTTGTAAACATGTTACAAATCCCCCCCCCCCCCCAACACTTTCATCAGATTTTTCACAGCAGAAAATTGCTGACAGATTTAATTAAATAATGAGAGGTAAATGAGTATGTTTCAAAATTTCTGGTCAAAATTATTTTATTGTTCCGTACATATGTTTAAACATTCATCGGAATATGTACATTGTATGTACTATACTTTGAAATCAAAATAATTCTGTACATGTGCTGTAATCCACACATATTGCATTGTTTCTCACTGTGAAATAATAGCAAAAGAAAACAACGATTTAATCAAAAAATACATTTTAATTATATATTTTATGTACGTATTCATTATGAATTTTTTCGTATTTTGAGCCTAGTTGGACTCAGAAGTCGATCTCCCATATAGCAGACAGCTCCCAATAGTGGACAAATGTTGAAGTCCCAGGGTGTCTGCTATTCAGAGGTTTTACTGTATTTAAAAATTATTGACTATATCTATTTCTTTTTATTTTTGTAAAGAAAAAGTATCAATTCATTGTTCAGCCTTGTGATAACTCCTCAGAACACTTAAAAATCACATTGTTCTGGAAAAGAAATTGAACCTGCATTTCTCAATTTCTATCCAAATGTGCTACAATGGCTTGGAAGTGTGTTATTTAAGGTATCAATATGCACTGCTCAATTTTTGTCCATATACATTATTACCATGCATAATGTCCTAAGAATCAAGCCTATGTATCTGTTTCTGTGCTAGTATGTTACCATGGCTTTGAAACATATTATCCTAGGCATCAAATATGCATCGCTCAATTTTTGTCCATATACATTACCATGCATAATGTCCTAGGAATCAAGCCCACATCTCTCAGTTTCTGTCCTAGTATGTCACCATGGCATTGAAACATGTTATGCCAGGCATCAAATATGCATCGCTCAATTTCTGCCCATATACATCACCGTGCATGATGTTCTAGGAATCAAGTCTACATTTCTCAGTTTCTGTCCTAGTATATTACCATGTTTTGGAAATGAGCCATCCTGTGCAGTGTATGATGAATATAGTTGTTGCTTTTCTTTAAAGGATGAATACTGTATATTTTACATGACTGATTTCAAGACTAGATTCAACACTTGTTTCTGGAATTTTTGCTCAATCCATTAAGGCAGAGGTAATCTGTATGACACCCATTAGTACATTAGAAGGAAACAGCTGCTTTGGTGTCTATGTTGGATAAATTTCAACATGATAGTAATTAATGATGAAAATTCATTTGCTAGTGGAACCAAAAGTAAAAACAAAACATGACAACACAAGAAAAAAATAATTTTATCAATACTAACACAATATATTTTTTGCGTGAAACATTCTTTGGAAAATAGTGGATGAAAAAAATATATTAGCAAATAATGCAACTTTTTGTTTTGTTTCATGGTTTCATGACCACCATGAGCAACTCTTGGGGCAATAAAGCAGTCACTTATCCCTAATTTAGAGCAACTAATTCCTGGGGAGGGGCAGAGCCAGCACCATCAGACGAGCACAGCACCCATGCTTCATCCAGGACAATCACAAACAAATGGTCGCAAGTTAGCACCTCAAACAAACCACTTGGTCACTAAGGCAGTATAATGTTACATCAAATAGACTTTTACAATAGTAGAATAAAATATCGACTAAACACGATAAAAACAAATGCAGTGCACAACATACCACATGTTAAAACACTTTACTAATAAAAACACATTACGCTTCATCTCATCAAAGGTGGCTGTGATAGCTTTGATGAGATGAAGCATATGGTGTGTTTTTATTAGTAAAGTGTTTTAACATGTGGTATGTTGTGCACAGCATTTGTTTTTATCGTATTATTATTATTATTATTATTATTGTCAACCATTATCAATCCACTGCTGGACGAAGGTCTCCCAAAGTTTCCTCCACAATGGTCTGTCTTGTGCCAGTCTCCTCCATGTCCCTCCTGCATACTTTCGAATTTCATCCACTCAACTCCCATGTGGTCTTCTTCTGGGTCTTTTCCTGTCCCTTGAAATCCAATCTAAAATTTCGGCTGTCCATCGATGGTCTGTCCTTCTGGCAGTATGTCCAGCCCATTGCCATTTCAGGGATTTAACTCTGATCATGATGTCTTCCACTCTTGTCATTTTTCGGATCCACGAGTTCCTCTTCTTATTTCTCCTGGTTACACCAAGCATGCACCTCTCGATGCTGCTTTAAGTTGTCCGCAGCCTTTGTATGTCTCTTTTAGTTAAGGTCCACGTCTCTGCACCATACGTAAGCACTGGAAGGATGCATTGATCAAACACTTTTCTTTTAAGACATAATGGCATATTGCTCTTGGAAATTATGCTGTTTCTTCAAAAGCTCTCCAGACAAGTTTTGTACGCCGATTAATTTCTTCATCAATGTGACTCTCACTTGATATCTGCTGTCCAAGATAAACGTACGTGTCTGTTATCTCCAGCTTTTCTCCATCAATCAATAAATCTTCTTTTCTTGTAAAAGCATTGAACATCACTTTTGTCTTCTGAAAGTTCATTTTTAATCCCACTTCTTTACTCTTGTCAGCAAGTTCCTGGATCATACTCTGCAGCTCTGATGGGGTAGTTGCAAAAATGACTACGTCATCAGCAAAACGAAGGTGAGTTAGATAATCTCCATTAATCTTTATCCCCTTGTTTTCCCAGCTCAGCGACTGAAAGACACCCTCCAATGTAGCATTAAAGAGCTTCAAAGATATGGTGTCACCTTGTCTCACTCCCTTTCCAACTTTTATGTGTGCTGTATTCTCAAACAGCCGAATCTTTGCACTTGCATTTTCATAGATGTTATTAATAATATTAATGTATGCATCTTCAATACCGCAGGATTTCAGAGCCTTTGTAACTGCTGATGGTTTCACCGAATCAAAGGCTTTTTCATAATCGATAAAAGCCATGCACAATGGAAGTTCATATTCCCTCGCTCTTTCAATTAGTTCTCTCAGTACGTGGATATGATCTATTGCGCTGTAGCCACTCCTGAATCCAGCTTGTTCTCTCGGTTGAGCCATGTCCAGTGTTACCTTCAAGCGGTGTGAAAGAACTTAAGTGAAGATTTTATAAACCACTGATAGGAGGCTGATAAGTCTGTAGTTCCCGAGATCCTCAATGACACCTTTTTTATGTAGCAAGATCATTGTAGCGTTGTTCCAATCCTCAGGAATCTTCCCTTCATTGAGGCATGGAGTGAAAATTTGGGCGAGTACTGTTTCGATTTCTCCACTTGCTTCTTGTATGATGTCTACAGTAATTCCCTCTTCTCCTGGAGCTTTTCCCCACTTCATGTTCTTGATTGCATGTACAACTTCTGCTGAGAGGACTGGAAGAACTCTGGTACCTTTCATGTCTGGAGTACATGTATTATCCCTTTCATACAATTTGGAGTAGAAATCTTTCACTCTTGTCAAAATTTGGCCTCTATTTCTTGTTACAGAACCATCTTCTTTTCTCAGTGCCATAATCTGTTTTCTTCCCTTACTGAGATGTCCCTTTGCTATCTTTAGGCTTTGGTTGTTTTCAATTGCTTTCCTCACTAGTTCACAGTTGAATTTCCTTACGTCTTCAGTGATACTTTTTCGTACTGTCTTGCATAGCTCTATATATTCCACTTTGGAAATTGCATCTTCTTTAGCTGTCCTCATCTCTCTTCTTTTTGCATCAACATTTTGGTTTTTCCTGATAATTTGTTCACATGCAACTTGTTCTTAGACCCAGCTAATTTTGTTGCTGTTTCCATAAGAGCTTTGGTTACTTTTCTGTTAACTTCAGAAATATCCACTTCATCCGATGTTAGGCCTTCTAAATCAGAGAATCTGTTCTTCAGTTCCAACTTGAAGGTATTATAGTTTTTTTTAAGGTTGGTTATGTCAATACATTTTGTTTGTCTAATGAGCTTGCCACGTTCGAGTTTAGTGTTGAGGTGCATCTTACATCTCACCAATCTATGGTCACTACCTGTGTTGAACTTGTTCAGCACACTGCAGTCTTCGATGACGAATATTTTGTTACACATTAGTCGACATTTTATACTACTATTCGATTTTAACACGAATTAGTATCAAACTTTTACAGGTGATGACTGTTCTTATGGCAGTGCTTGTAGTCCAAACATAATTAAAGAAAGGGCAGAACATGATATATACTTACATGTCCACCTTGAGCAATGCGGATAGCACTTCGCAAACCACTCTGAATCTGACCCATGTGAACAACACCAGTGACACCAACTATCTCTAACATGCCATCGTAATGAGTAGGTTTAGAAAAATTATCTTCTTTTTCTGGGCCCCATGGATTTGCACCTGAACCCCAACTATAACAATTAAGTAAACAAGAAAGAAAATTACAAAATGACAATAAACAAAAGAAATTAGTCATTATTAAAGCATGGATGCATGTTTTGATTACATTGCCAAAATTCAGTAAAATAATGACAAACATGTTCAGCTATTGCAACACTGCAGTTCTTTTTTCTTTTTTTCCTTTTTATTCTTTACAGATAAGAACTGAATTTCAATTTTTAAACTAGGAACACAATTATTTTCATAAACATATAAAACAAGCGAAACACACAGAGTCACGCACAGTAAAAGGTTCATTTAGCGGTAGTTTTCGGTCATCCTACGACCTTGATCACCCGCGATCGACTGGATGGGCTGGTTGCCAGAACTACAATTTGAAGTTGGGGTGTTGTAACTGTTGCCAGATTTCAGAAGAGAGATCCAAATAAATGGGATTTGGTGAGGGGTCTCTGAATTGCAGTTTTTGGTGAACAAAATTTCAATGCTCTCTTGAAAATGCAGAGATGCCTTGTTGATGAAAGGAGCAACTTTTCTGGTTTCTTTCCAAATGGGAACTGCAGAGGTGTCTTCAAGGTTTAGTGTAGATAAAGTTGTCTTTGGAAGACCATTGGAAACATCTTTTCCAAAGACTTCAAAAACAAGGGATGAGCGATTCACAAAGATTATTTTCCAAATTAGAGAAATTATTAGAAGAAAAACGAAAAAAGAATCAAAACAAAGAAATTTTCATGTATCCCAACCAGAGTACACAGTGTGGCAAAGAATTTTTAAGACTGGGTCTGTAAAATGAAATAGAAACAAGAAATTATAATTTGCTTTGGTTTGTTATGGAAGACCATTGGAAACATCTTTTTTGTGTTTACCAAGTCTTGTTTTGATGTTTCAGAATGTGCTTCCAATGTACACTGAGAGACCAGAGGAAATTGTAATGGGAATAGCATAAACTCCAGGGGTGTCCAAGGGTGAGACAGGATCCTTGTCTTTAAGCAGGCACATTATTGCAGAAGGGTTTGGTTTCACTGTGAGAGTGTAGCCCATAGTTTTGAAAAGTTTACACATCTTATAAGAGAAGGATCCATGGAAAGGGATGGAACCAATGAATGGTGGTTTTTCCATTATTATTGGTGAGAGAGCAGACAGATTTTTCAAGTGGGAATTTTGGAGGAATTTTTGAATTGTAGAAGGTGGGAACTCTTGGGCTTTGGCAATTTTCTTTATGGTGTCAATTTCTTCATTGAAGGAAGATTCGGTGTTGCAGACAATCCTGGCACGATTGACATAAGTTTTAAAGGCTGCAAATTTGTGGGCAGTTGGGGAGTGGGATGAAAAAGGAATTATGTTTGCTATTGCAGAGGGTTTTTCTGTAGACAGATCTCTTGAGATGATTCCCTTGCCTTGCCAAGTGGATATCCAAAAAGTCAATGCCTTGCTGTGATTCTTCATTGATGGTGAATTTTATTGATGGGAACTTTAGGGAAATCTTTTCAAGAAGATATTCAAGGTCAGTTCTATTGTGTGGCCAAATTACAAAAATATCATCAACATATCAAAGCCAAATGGAAGGTTGTAGATTGTGTTCCATGACTATGTTTTTTCGATATGTTGCATGAAAATTTCAGCCAGAAGTGGAGAGAGGGGTGAACCCATCGAAAGTAATTCTTGCTGACAGTAGTCAACTACGGTCAAGCATTCAAATCTTTGCACAGTTGCTCTCATCAGTTTCTTGAGTGTAGGCTTTTTTTAGAGGTTAGTCCGCACATTTTCTTGACTAGGATATACTTTTTAGTTGAACTATGGAAGGCACATGAAAACAAAGGCGATGTGAAAATTACATTAGAAAACTTGAAAAAACGGAAAAAAGAATCACTCGAAAAAATATTCACATGCGAAAATGCAATCACAAAAAAAAAAAAAAACTTCATCAGATTTCCTGGATGTATTGTCCGATGCATTTCGGCAGATTTGTCTGCCATCTTCTGGGACCTCTGGTCGTCCGTTCTCTCTCTGCAGTCTACGTTGAATATGCCACATGCTCAGTCTGGGAATCTTTGTGTGTTATACGTCATTGAACGTGTTGCGTTGCCACTTCTGTGATTTGAAGACTCAGGGTTTTTTTGTTTTTTATATCACTTTACGTCTGCTTTTTTGCATTGTATCTGTTCTGTTTGCCTGCCCATTTTTGTTCTCTACTTCTATCAGTATCTTCCATGGAATTGGCATTTCTACTCCACAACTAACGCTGCAGTATTTTTTTTTTCAATTACTATTGCTTCGGCGAAATGAAATAACACAATGCCAGAATTTGAAAATATCAAAATTGTCTGCAAACAACCAACCGAAAAGACCATCCATTTCGCCGAAGTAAGCAATAGTAATTGAAAAAAAAAAACTGCAACATTAGTAGTGCAGTAGAAATGTCAATTCCATGGAAGATACTGATAGAAGAAGAAAACAAAAAATGGAAAGGCAAACAGAACAGAAACAATGCAAACACGCAGACATAAAGTCGGAAAAAAAAATTCCAGAGTCTTCAAATCACAGGAGTGGCAACACAACACATTCGATGACGTATAACACACAAAGATTCCCAGACTGAGCACGTGGCATATTCAAAGTAGACTGCAGAGAGAACGGACGACCAGAGGTCCCAGAAGTTGCCAGACAGATCTGCCGAAATGCATCGGACAATACATCCAGGAAGTCTGACGAAGTTTTTTTGTTGTTTTTTTTTGTGACTGCATTTTCTCATGCGAATATTTTTTCGAGTGATTCATTTTCCCATTTTTTCAAGTTTTCCAACGTAATTTTCACATCTCTTTTGTCTTCATGTGCCTCCCGTATTTCAACTAAAAAAGTATATCCTAGTCAAGAAAATGTGCAGACTAACCTCTAAAAAAAAGCTTACACTCAAGAACCTGACGAGAACAACTGTGCAAAGATTTGAACTTCAACCACCCACAACCGAGAGGTACGTGTAAGATTTTTCTTAAATCACATTCGATTACCGAGATATATATTTGCAGTGAATATTAATAACTTCCAATTGAGAAATTACTTTTCACTCAAAGGAAATATAACATGTAAAAATTACAACAGTTAAAACCACCATTAAATGGTTCTAACTGAAAAAGAATAATGTATGAAAAACATGTTTTTAAATCTCTATACATCGAGAAATATGTGCATATTGTACTTTTCATGTGTAAATAAGAAAATAATTGTTTCATGGTTTAATACTGAGGCATCACGCGACAATAACACATAAACATATAAAACGAGCGAAACACACAGAGTCACGTACGGTAAAAGGTTCGTTTAGCAGTAGCTTTCGGCCATCCTACGACCTTGATCACCCGCGATCGACTGGATGGGCTGGTTGCCAGAACTACAATTTGAAGTTGGGGTGTTGTAACTGTTGCCAGATTTCAGAAGAGAGATCCAAATAAATGGGATTTGGTGAGGGGTCTCTGAATTGCAGTTTTTGGTGAACAAAATTTCAATGCTCTCTTGAAAATGCAGAGATGCCTTGTTGATGAAAGGGGCAACTTTTTTGGTTTCTTTCCAAATGGGAACTGCAGAGGTGTCTTCAAGGTTTAGTGTAGATAAAGCTGTCTTTGGAAGACCATTGGAAACATCTTTTCCAAAGACTTCAAAAACAAGGGATGAGCGATTCACAAAGATTATTTTCCAAATTAGAGAAATTATTAGAAGAAAAACGAAAAAAGAATCAAAACAAAGAAATTTTCATGTATCCCAACCAGAGTACACAGTGTGGCAAAGAATTTTTAAGACTGGGTCTGTAAAATGAAATAGAAACAAGAAATTATAATTTGCTTTGGTTTGTTATTCAAAATAAGTCCCTCTGGCTTCAATACACTTGTTACAGCGATTTAATAATGATTCGAATGCCTGTTCCAGTTCACTTTGCGGAATTGCCTCCAAAGCACGCATCGAAGCTGTTTGTATGGTCGAAATATCATCAAAATAAC
Organism: Macrothele yani; assembly: GCA_039090855.1. Lineage (NCBI taxonomy): Eukaryota > Metazoa > Arthropoda > Arachnida > Araneae > Macrothelidae > Macrothele > Macrothele yani. Next base: position 131,672,735 of record CM077025.1, read on the forward strand.
ACCCTTTTAACATCATTTTAAGTTTTGGGAATAAAGAAAAGTCACAGGGTGCTAAATCAAGTGAATACGGTGGATGATTCAACACACAGACGTTATTTTTCGCCAAAAATCTACGAACAAGAAGTGAGGTGTGACTGGGCGCATTATCGTGCAACAAACACCAACTGTTTTCATCCCGATATTCTGGACAAATGCGACGAATTCTGACCATCAAACGCCTCAAAACATTTAAATAAAACTCACCAGTAATTGTTTGTCCACTTGGAACAAATTCTTTGTGGATAATTCCCTTACTATCGAAGAATGTAATGAGCATTGTTTTGATTTTCAATGGAACTTTTCTTGTTTTATTGGCTTGTGGCGAGTTTTTTTGCTTCCATTCCGCACTTTGTCGCTTCGTTTTAGGATCATATTGAAAACACCATGTTTCATCACCTGTAACAATCGATTTTAAGAAGTTTGGATCATTTTCAGCGGCTGAAATGATGTCTCTGCAATGTGCACTTCTCCTTGATTTTTCTTCATTGGTTAACGTGTGTGGAACAAATTTAGCACAGACTTTTGTTTTGCCCAAATCTTCATGCAGGATGGTTAGAATCGTTTCTTTGTTGATGTTTAAAGACTCTTCCATCATTCTTAGTGACGCACATCAATTGTTTGCCATGAAATCACACACTTTTTCAATAATCTCAGGTGTCCTAGATGAACTTGGTCTTCCGGTATGCTTATCATCTTCTAGCGTATCTCTTCCGTCCAAAAAATGTTTCGTGCCACAGGGAAACATTTGATCTACTTAAACAAAACTCACCGTAAACTTGTTTCATCATTTGGTACATTTCCGAGGCACTTTTACCAAGTTTTGCGTTAAATTTAATAACAGCCCTTTGTTCCATCTTAATAATTCAACATGAAAAATATTTTACTTCTCTAATGAACGGCCGTTTCGTTTGAGTTACTTTAAGAACAGCGCAGTACTTTTGGCAGAAAGCAAGCAGATGGTCAGGGTTTATAACGCATTCGGGATTACACTGGTGGCGCAACCGTAGGCTGAAATCTAGTGCCAGTCTTAAAAATTCTTTGATGCATTGTGTATATAAACAACTCATCTGAAGAATTAACACTAATCCAACAAAGGGCACTAAATAGAGGCATTAAATTTGCTTCTCCAGCGATGTTAGAAACCACAGGGAAATACATCCCACAATTAGAACAAATTGTGTCAAATTTCAAGACCTTGAAGCAAAACTCCAGCAGATTTAAACTAATGGATTCAATTAAAAGATATAATGCTTCATCTTCTAAGGATTCTGGTGATAATATATATATAAATATGAAAGAAAAGAACTGTTGGCTTTAAGAAACAACCCCAACTTAAAAATTGTTGAAGCAGATAAGACCAAACTAGTACATATCCCTAGATAATACAGCTTATAATGAAAAAATATCAGCAATGCAAGAACTAAATATAGAAGTCCAAAGAGATCCAACAAATAAACTTTTGACAAAAATTGTCACAAAAAATCACAGTTGTTTAGCTCCAAGACTGACTTCAGTTTATCCACCAATTCAACCAGATATCCCAAAGTTTTTTGGAAAGCTAAAAACCCACAAACCAGAAGAACCAGTATGTGTCATAGTTTCCAAAACTAATGCTCCACTAATCAACCTAGAAAAGTATTTATATAAAATACCTGCACCAATATGTGTGAAAAATAATTACGCCTTACATAGTTCATTTGACTTAATAAATAAAATAAAGACAATCCAATTTGACTCCAACCCACCAATCATGATCAGCTTGGATGTTGTTTTAATGTTTCCGAGTATTCTCGTCTTGACAACTACTGACATCATAGCAGAAAGACTTTACAACAATAATGCTTTCCAAAAATTGAAAGTTAAAGAAATAATGGACCTATTAACATATATATATCACAACAACTTCTTTCAATTTAACAGTAGAATATACAGACAGAAGTTCAGAGCACCAAAGTGCTCCCCACTATCTTCTTTATTTGCAGAGGTCGTATTACAGAAAATAGAAGAAGTCCTTAACAAATATAAAGACAAAGTGCTTTTCTATGGAAGATATGTCAACGACACACTACTCTTGACCATTTCCATCTCAATTCAGGCAGGCATGACCAACATGTGTCAGTTGATCACCTCCAATTTGTTTGCAAAAATTATGGTAACTACTACTAATAGTGGTATAAAGTACTGCAAAAGGATGTTTCATAAAAAAAAATGTTTGGTCAAGCTACAGCATTTTGAAAATAGGCAAAAAATACACTCGTGACAAAAATCATGTGAAACGCCAAATTTTTAAGTGCACACTGCTCCTGAAACATAACAGATAGAGACTCAATTTTTTTTTTATTTTGAAGCTATTGAATTGGCCTTTCTTCAAATTCATAGAAATTGGTCAAAAGAATGTTGCCAGATGGCAAAAAAAATTATATTTATTCCAAAAAAAATTTATTTTCCACAAATTTAGGATTTTTTTTTTTTTTAAAGAAAAAGACTGATCAGCTGGGTAAGTAAGTGTGCCAACCTGCACTCCTACTAGGGTTGTCTTAGCAATAATTTTATTTTTATCCTGTGATGCTTGTAACTCATAAAATTAATTTTTTTAAATATACAAAATTTCAAAAAATCAACATTTTTGAATTGCAATATCTCAAAAACCCCATTTTTATCTCAAAAACCCCATTTTTAAAAATTCTGAAATGTTGTCCAAACAATGTCCTAGTGGTAGGTAGTTTACTGGGGGAGTCAGGTTACTGATTTTTGCCTTGAAATTTTCTTACTTATTTTTGAAAATGACACTTTCTCTTCAATTTTTTTTTTTTTCAAATTTTTGAATTCAGTGAAAAAATGAGAACTGTAAACATTATTTAGTAATTTTTTAATAGCAGGAAAACACAATTCCTGGCAGGGCTCGCACGAAGCATTCACCAACTCGCCGTGACTAAATCCGAAAATGGCAAGAAAAAATTAGTAACACTGAAAATGGTGGTGAATGATTTTATGAAACTTGGGCAATTTTTGACTCATGGGTCAACTGCGATGTGTGGTAATTTTTGAGCTAAACTGCTGCTGATATGATTTCAAAGTTTGATTTTCCAAAGCTGTGCCACTGAAAATGGTACTGCCCGGTGCAATTATGGAGTACTGTGAAACATCTATTAAGGCTGCTTGAGAGTCATTAGGGGAGTCAATGAAAATAAGAGCTACTGAAGGTGGGGGATATCGAGAGGGAAGAAACTCTTCTGTAATTTATAATGAGTAGATCCAGAGAAATGGGATAGCAGATATTAAACAGTCTGCAGCACATAGTCCAGTGTTGGTGTTGCACTTTGATTATGCTCAAAACTCATCGGTAATTCTACCTGATGAAGTGCAAAGTTACTACTGGCAAAAAATGTCCAGATCTCACTTTTTACATGCATTGCATACTTTCCAAATGAGATTAAGTCTTTTGTGGTAGCATGAAATGATATAAGCCATGACACAGCACATGCTCTGTGCGCCATTCTGCTCATAAAAAGTGAAATTGCTAAGACTTGACCTTTGGAAGAATTTAAAACAATTGTTTACATCTGAGACGGAGCAGCAGGGCACTTCAAAAACAAATATCAGTGTTATGAACTTATGAAGGGGGACCCCAATGTAACAAGGAAGTGGATCTTCTGAGCCACAGCCCATGGCAAGAGTGCATGTGATGGTGTGGGTGGCCTGTGCAAACATTTTGCTACTAAATTCAACTTACAGAAAGAAGCTTCACAAGCTATAAGAGATGCACTTTCATTTGATGAAACTGTCTCCCCCTTGATCCCAAAGACTAAACTTCTGCTCCTCACAAATTGTGAAGTTCAATCCTATCGAACCAGCAAAGTAGAAAAGTGGGATACAGTAAAATCTGTGTTGGAATACAGTCACAGCATTCCTGGTTAGTACAAGGAAATAAACCATCAATGGCTAGAACAGTCTGGCACCCACATAAAAGAAGGGCAATTTTCAAGCCAACAAAAAAAGAACCCATTTTCTGTGAATGATTTTCAAACAGGAAAATGTATACGATGCATTTATGACGATAACTGGTGGATGGATGGGACAGATTACAAACATATCTAAAGAATTTGAGGACATAACAGTATCTTTCATGCACCCTCATGGACCAGCCTGAGGTTTTTGGTGGCCAGAAAAATGTGGCAAGAAAACAGGTCAAGTGTCCAGTGCCCTTACAAAATGTACTTCTAAAGGTGAATGCCCCAACTCCTGTTGGGCGTTCTGCACGACTTCATACCTTTTTTGATGAGAAGGAAATCAATAAAATCCAGCAGCTTTTCTCAGTTTGAATAATTTGTAGTTATGATAATAAGCTCATAATTTTTAGGCCTTTTTTCTTATGTAAATAGAAATTGAATCTTAACTGCAACTGAGATAATGTATTTGTATGTGTACAGACTATAAACTTAAAAAAAATTAAACACGTACCTAAGTGACAATTATTAAAAATCATAAAAATGATTTTGAAATATAGATTGACACTGCAATTTGGAATATATACTCAGGTAAACTTTTCAGAAATATCTTTCGAAGTTTTTTTTTTTTTTTTAATAATAACCCAACCGTGAGGTTCGAACAAGAGAGAAGTGCATTTTAAAAAATTTGTAGGAAAATTTCAAGGCAAAAATCCAGTAACCTGATTCCCCCAGTTCTTACCATTAGGACATTATTTGGACAAAATTTCAGAATTTTTAAAAATGGGGTTTTGATATATTGCAATTCAAAAATGTTGATTTTTTGAAATTTTGTATATTTTAAAAATTAATTTTGTGAGTTGCATGCATCACAGGATAATAATAAAATTACTGCTAAGACAACCCTAGTAGGAGTGCAGGTTGGCACACTTATCCACTTGATAAGTCTTTTTCTTTAAAAAAAAATCCTAAATTTGTGAAAAATTTAAATCTTTTGTAATAAATATAGAATTTTTTTGCCATCTAGCAATATTCCTTTGATCGATTTCTGTGAACATAAAGAAAGGCCAATTCAATAGCTTCAAAATAAAAACAAATTCAAGTCTCTACCTGTTATAGTACAAGAGCAGTGTACATTTAAAAATTTGGTGTTTCAAATTATTTTCATCACAGGTGTATTTTTTGCCTATTTTCAAAACGCTGTAGCTCGAGCAAAAAAATTTTTTGTGAAAAATCCTTTTGCAGTACTTCATACCTCTATTAGGAGTAGCTAAAATAATTTTTTCAAAAAAATTGGAGGTGGTCAACTGACACCCCCTGCCTGAATTGAGATGGAAAAAGGAAAGGGTCTCTTTTGGAATGAGAGTTCCTTAGAATTAGACAAGCTGAAAAAAGATTTCTATGGAAAATATCCAAGTATCAACTTTACAATGGAATCAGAAAATGAAAATACGATTAATTTCTTAGATTATTACAATAATAAAAACTCAAACATCCTACACCATGTGTATAGAAAACCCACCTACATGCCAATACTTATACCTGCAAACTCATACCATACAAAGACATATAAAATATCGGCAATCCGAAGTTCAGTGCATAGAGCCTTCACACATTCCAGAAATAACTTTTTCAAGGAAAAAGAACTTCAATGGATAATAACAACAGCCAAAAAATTTGGATATACCACCTCAGATGTCAAAAAAGTAATTTACATGTATAAACATCCTAAAAATAAAACCAAGCAAAATATAAAATATTGTGGTAAATTTCAATACATAAAACAGGTTACAAATGTAATCAAAAAGGAATGCAAAAAACAACATCTAGATATTGGAATTTTAGTAAAAGACTACAAGAATATAATAATCAATAACAGAGAAAAAACAAAACTATTGGACAGTGCAGGAGTATATAGCATTCCAATTAAGCCAACCAACAACAACAATAGAGTGAAATACATAGGAAGCACAAGAAATAAATTACAAACAAGATTGACACAACGTATGAAGAACTGGGGAAAAAATGAGGAAAAATCAGCACTTGTACAATATTGCATAAAAAATAACACAATGCCAGAATTTGAAATTATCAAAATTGTCTGCAAACAACCAACTGAAAAGACCATCCGTTTTGCCGAAGCAATAGTAATTGGAAAAAAAAAACTGCAATATTAGTAGTGCAGTAAAAATATCAATTCCATGGAAGATACTGATAGAAGAAGAGAACAAAAAATGGAAAGGTAAACAGAACAGAAACAATGCAAACACGCAGACATAAAGAGAGAGAAAAAAAAATCCTGAATCTTCAAATTACAGGAGTGGCAATGCAACACATTCAATGACGTATAACACACAAAGATTCCCTGACTGAGCAAGTGGCATATTCAACGTAGACTGCAGAGAGAGAACGGACAACCAGAGGTCCCAGAAGAAGCCGGACAGATCTGCCGAAATGCATCAGACAATACATCCAGAAAGTCTGACAGTGGTTTTTTTTTTTTTTTTTTTTTTTTGGTGCTTGCATTTTCTCACGCGAATATTTTTTCGAGCGATTCCTTTTTCCGTTTTTTCAAGTTTTCCAATGTAATTTCCACATCTCCTTTGTCTTCATGTGCCTCCTGTAGTTCAACTAAAAAAGTATATCCTAGTCAAGAAAATGTGCAGACTAACCTCTACAAAAAGCCTACACTCAAGAACCTGATGAGAACAACAGTGCAAAGATTTGAACATCGACCACCTACAACTGAGAGGTACGTAAAAGATTTTTCCTTGAATCACATTTGATTACCAAGATATATATCCGCAGTGAATATTAATAACTTCCAACTGAGAAATTGCTTTTCACTCAATGGAAATATAACATGTAAAAAGTTACAACAGTTAAAACCACCATTAAATGGTTCTAACTGAAAAAGAATAACATATGAAAAGTACAGTTTGCATTTCCCATTTCAAAATTAATTTGCTGTGTGACAGGACATAAGCTGATATCAAGTTGAAAAGTACTATAAAAACAATAGTCCTACACAAACTGCAAACTTGAGCTGTGAAAAACATACCTGCCAACCTGCGAAAATTCAAATGTGTAAAATTGCGTGCATATGACATTTCTAGTGATTTTTTTTAAACTATGCGCAAACTTTAACATTTATAATGATTTTTTTAACTATGTGCAAATAACATTTATAATGAATTTAGCTATGTACAAGTAAAAATAAATGCAAATATTTGTACATTTTATAATTTTTAAATGTTTATAATATAAACAAATTATATAACATTTTGATACCATACTCAAAGTTTTTCGTCGTCTGTAGCGGACCGACGATTTCCATAGCATACTCGATGTTTTCTGTTGTCCGCAGCAAACCGACCATTATCATAGCATACTCGATATTTTTCCGTCGTCCGTAGCGGACCACCGATTTCCATAGCATACCCAATGTTTTCCGTCGTCCGTAGAGGACCGACTATTTCCATAATAACTACGTAAAATCAGCAGTGTTGGAGTAACTACGTAAAATCCACAGTAGTTCTTCCCACCGCATGATCTTCATTCAGCGTCAAGCATAACAGTGTGCATTGAGAATTTACTGTGTCGAGTCCCGATGACGATGACAAGGCACGGGTGTTCTGGCGCACAATGGCGCAAACTTTCCATCTATGTTATATATTTTATTTATAGGGATATTTTTAATAAAAAATACAGAATGTTTTTTTTAAATCCGGAAGAAAAGTTCTTCTGGCCAGAAAACCGGAAGACTGTATAAAAAAATGGAACATTTCCGCAAATTCCGGAAGAGTTGGCAGGTATGATTTCACTGAAACATTAACAAATATTTCTCAAGGAAGATTTAAAAAAAATGTTTTTTAAATATACGGAAATGCGTAAAACATAGCAATCTATGCATAAAATCGTAAAAAACAGTTAAATTGCATAAAAGTTGGCAGGTATGGAAAAATTTTCTAGGTACACCTCTTACCTAACACAGCAACACCCCTTGATTATGAGTTAATCAATGGCCATGTTCTAACCCCTTTCTTGACCATTAAACACTGGATTCAGCTGCAACCTAAGCAACTCTGGCTGCCAGATTTAATATTGGGGTGCTTTGATTTGTCATGTTTCCCAATATGAAATAATTTGAGCTTAAAATAATTTTCCATTCATTTCTTTTAATATTTACACAATATCATATTGTGGTACCATTATTTGTTTATTGCAGAAAAATGCATTACAACAATGTACTGTGAATTTAAAAATTATAAAAAATAAACATAAACAGAAGAAAAATTAAATGAGATGATAGTATAGGAGATACAGCTCTACAAAACTTTTTTTAATACATTATTGAATTACAAAAAAAAAAAAAAAAAAAAAACTTCTACAAGACAGGAATCCACAACATGATGATGCATAAATATTAACAAAAGTGATAATAAAATATTTTGTGTTTTCCAAATTATTCATGATAAAACATTTAAATGTAAGGCATTTTATAGGGTTAATAACAAGAGCACAGGTACATTACAGAAAAAAAAAAGCAATAAAATATGAAGATCTGGAGTAAATCTATAATTTAAAAACAAAACTTAGTTTATTTTTAATATTTTTAAGCCTGTTTCTTACAATATAACTTGAAAATTTGCTCTTAATGCCTACACACATACATATTTAATTGTGTGCAATACTGCTGAAGGTATCCATCAGCACAAAGCCCTGAATGTTTAAACAAATGCATTTAAAAACTACAGATGTATTGGACTTTCTTTACTCTTGATGCTGATGTTTTATTAAATTATACAAGAATAATAAAAAAATGTTTGAGATATTGTAATAGATTGAGCTGCAACTTCAGTTTCCCTAGATTTATTTATTTCCCTTCATCAAATTTTAAGTTTACCAAATGCAGTCTTTCAGCAACAGAAACCTCACACCTGGCAAGAGGACTACTCTACTCTACCCAATAAGATGTGTTGACACTTTGCATATGACTACACTTAAGATCTGGATGCTTAAGCAACATAATAATTCCAGATACCAACAGAAGCAAGACCTAACTAGGCAAAATGCATATATTGTGCCACATGTACGTACATGACAAATAATGTGATGAATGACTGCATGAAACTCACAATTGTGCTAGTTCTCAATAAGTGACCATGAATGGTACATATTACTGGCCACTGGATCTTAAGATATGTACGGGTAATAGATATGTAAGAGTAATAGATCTAACACCTTTCTACAGTGATCATTCCAATGATGATGCATTAGGTAAGGGTTTTTGACACTGGCCCAACAATTTCTCGTAGGGTTTACACCCACATGGGACTTCTTGCGCTGTGTGTCAGAAATAAGTCACATTAAACTGAACCTACAGGATCAGATATGACAGAGGGCAGGCAGGTCGAAGAAGTAGGAATAGACACGATGCAATATACAAGCAACAAATAAATCTAGGTTGTGAAAATACATGCATGTTATGCTTAAAAAGAAACTGAAGATACACAGAAGAATTCAACCTAACTTTTGGGCCTTGTTCACCTGTAAACATTTGGAACCAAACTGGTTGGCAGACTTGGTGTTTCAAGTTTAAGATTGTGGTTGTTGCCAATTGATAGGAGGGATTTTCAAATGATAGAAACAAAAGAAGTACCACACTGAAAGTGTGAGTACGGAGAAAGGACAAAGAACAGATGACCTTATTTGTAATAAGGAGTCCAATACCCCCAGGCCAACAGCATAGAATGCCCACCTAACACACAGTGAGTATTCGGTGATTCAGAGCACCTACCTGGGATCAATCCTGCGACCATCTGGTCGGAAGGCAGTTGCCTTAACCACTACGATAATGGTGAAGTTCCTAAACAGCTTTACACATGTATCTGCATTGAAAGTGTATGATCCTCCTGTCGTGATGCTAAATGGTACTTGGAGTTTTGAAAAAATAGCAATGACAGCATGCAAGGAAATTAGCATTGATAATAATAGATGAGCGTTAAATGTAAATTTCTTCTTCTATGTAGGCTGACCAATACATAGCTTCTCATGACCTTTGCATCAGATTATGGTTATGAAAATCTGTCTCTCCTAATGTCATTACACAATCCTGACTAAAGGGCATTATTTGGCATAGAAACCTGAACAAAAAGGCAACATGCTGGAGTAGAGATTCAAGTGCAAAAGAACCCACTGGGCAACATAATCTCACTCAGAAGTACGTGTAGTGATTAAGATTTTCTGGGCATAGAAAACACCAGCAGCAAAGATTCATTGCCAATTAAATGAAGTCCACGGTCGTGAACATTCAGAGTGTGTAAGAATGGTTTTCAATTTTCAACTTTTGCACGTGGAAGAATGCACTGACAGATAAGAAAGACAATGGCATATCTCCAACATCAACAACGGACAGCAATGTGGCATGTGTGTAGGCTCTAGTGCAAGAAGACAGACAAGTGACTTTTGTATCAGATTGGTGAAAATGCTTTTTCGGTATCAAGCATCACATCATTCAATCTAACCATTCTGCATACCTCCGAGGGAGATCATGTTTCCAGGTGGGTAAACATTTTCACTTGAATCTTTTCTCCAGCATGTTGCCTTTTTATTCAAACTCCTGATCCAAACAATGCCCTCTAAACAGGAGAGTGTAATGTAATGCCAAGTTTTTGAAACCTTGAAAACTTCTTGCTTCGAGATTAAGGTGGTTCCACCTGAAATCTCTGCCTTATGTTTCCAATGGTAAAACTTCTTTACATATTTTCTTCAAAATTAATATGCTCCCAAGGATGAAAATTTGCACATTGACAAAATCAACTTTAAGTTACAGCATGGGATACTTAATACTTGCTGAAACATAACCATAATTATAATAAAAATCAATCATTTTTCTTTGAGTAATGTTCAGACCTGTTAATAGATGGCATGACCTGTACATTGATGGCGTCAGTAAACAAACAAATGTTGGATTGCTTAGTTATGGTTATGTTTTAGCAAGTATTAAGTATCCCATGCTATAACTTAAAGTTAGTTTTATCGATGTGCAAATTTCCATCCTTGTGAATACATTAATTATAAAGAAAATATGTAAAGAAGTTTTACCACTGGAAACATAAGGCAGAGATTTTAGGTGGAACCACCTTAAACAAAAACAACGAACTGTTCTCTGATATTCAGAGGTTAGCTTCTCAAAGAAAGATCATCTGCAAAATTAAATTTTCTAGTGACTGGATTATTCTGAGTAGACACAAAATTTCCATTTGGCTACGTTGACTCCAATTCACTGGGTTTTGTTACAGAATCCTTAGTTAGAATGGCCAAATGGAATGAATGGCTGTGGACTGATTTCCCATACTGAGGAATTAATGTGATCTTCAAGACAAAAAGAAACGATTAAATTGCTTACATGTGTAATTCAAAGAAATGAAAAAACAAAACAAAAAACAGCCAAAATGTTTGAATGTTTGACAGACATACATAAACACTTTTATTCCCAAATATAAAAAGCTTTTGAAAATGAAATACTTTGGGTGCTTTTTTTTTTTTTTACATATACACTGCCGGAAAGTGAAAAAAGAACACCAAGAAGGAATTGGCAGACGATCATGAAATTTACATATGTTAATGGGGTCGAGTTTACGTAGGTGTGATGTTAATTTTGGGACCAACCAGTGAGCGCTTAAGATACAGCACAGCATAATATGCAAATTATCGTCGGTGGTATTTAAGGAGTACGGCAAAGTGAATGTAATCAGTCGTCGGCGTACGGACACGTGCGAAGACCCTGAAGTAGCTGCAATGCCTGGACATGGAAGATGTGTACGATTTCAGCAGTTATCGGACTTTGAGCGAGGTCGTCTAGTCGGACTCCGCGAGGCCGGGTGGTCGTATCGTCGTATTGCAGAGCGAATTGGACGGGAAGTATCGGTGGTGGTACGATGGTGGCGTAGATGGTCCGAGGAACATTCCTACACAAGAAGACGTGGAACCGGGAGTCACAGACGGACTGATGAGTGGACCGATCGATGCATAAGAAGAGCAGCGTTGTCATGCAGAACATCCACTGCGACGCAAATCAGAGCTGCAGTTGCACCTGAGGTGACTGTGCGAACAATCCGCAACCGTCTACTGGATGCAGGACTACGTGCACGTGTGTCTCTGGCATGTGTACCTCTGACCCCAGCCCACCGTCAGGAACGGCTGCAGTGGTGTCGCCAACGTCTGCACTGGAGAACACAATGGCGATCTGTCGTGTTCAGCGATGAAAGCAGATTCTGCTTGGGAGCCTTCGATGGCCGTATGCGTGTTCGCAGATGCACAGGGGAGCGTCTCCACCCTTCTTGCATCCGCCAGCGACACACAGGGCCTACATCTGGTCTCCTGGTGTGGGGAGCGATCAGCTATCACTCCCATACACAACTAGTGTTTGTACCGGGTACGTTAAACAGCACCTCCTACATCAACAACATCATTCAGCCCGTTGTTGTGCCATTTGTAAGGTCGGTCCATCGTGGTGTTTTCCAGCAAGATAATGCACGCCCACACATGGCACATGCAACGCAACATGCACTTCAGGGTGTGAGACAACTTCCATGGCCTGCACGTTCACCGGATTTGTCCCCCATTGAGCACGTGTGGGATTTTATGGGACAACGACTTATCCAGTCTCCACGGCCAGCCACGACCATGCCAGAATTGCACAGTGTGATGCAGTTCATGGCGGTTCAACCTCGTACTAACCATGTTACATGGAAATGTTATTTTTCAGTTTACCAGCAAATACAGCTGTATTTTGCCATAATGTTTTGATCACGTTATCCTCTGTATTCCATTATTATGCTGTATAAATTTCGTTGGTATCAGACGTCTCCTTCTTGGTGTTCTTTTTTTTTACTTTCCGCCAGTGTATTTCACATGTGACAGCCACAGCTGCTTGACATATTCCCCACCTCCATGGTCATCAGACTGCCAAATGTTTGGAAGGTGTCAAATGCCATCAGCAGCATCGTTTTGAGCTAATGTCCACAGAGAATGCCCTAAAGCAGAAATAATACTGTTGATAGTCCAGAAGCACTTGCCTTAAAAGACAAGTGATACCAGTCTATTTCTTTTCTGGAATAAGTTGAGATCTCACCGACTCTTCTTCATGTCTGACAAATATGGCGAATGTCCTAAAATTTTCTGCCCTCCATTTGTCTAACAATATCTTCACCATTGATACGTCACTAAAATGTCATCATAGCTTCTTTGCCAAAATAGCATACACAGTCAAAGGTGCAATGTTGATTTCAGCACTAAATTCTTGGCATGTCCATCAGCGTATTTTTTTTTTTTTTCATTTTGCCACTTGCACATCAGTTTAGCTTGTGCATTAACTCTTGAAAATAAGTTTTCATGAGTTAATGCACAAGCTATCTCTAAAACTCATAGTTTTAGGACTTGTCTCACAACTTTCAATTGTGGAATTAGATCTAAATATGTGTATTTTTTCAAACTAAGCAAACCTTCAAATAAATAAATATATTCAGTTTTATTCAGTCAATAATAATAATCAAGTTACAATGGAAATATATTTGAAGTATTTGAAACAGTACCTTAATCAAAATCACAAAGTGGCTCAGCATGCACATTTTTAGTAGTTTTCTGCTTCTTTAATGGGCACGGGCCATATGGCAAAGTTTCTGGATGGCGGGACTTTTTTGGAAAAGAACATTTCAATAGCATTTACTGGTGAGAAGCTGTTCAAGTCTGAACCTTCTAGTGATATTCACAGTAGTGTGTAAGTGTTGTTGTTTTCATATGGGTTTGAAAATCAATTTATCTTTTTCATAATGAAAAATGCTTTTTCCAATTTGGCATTAGACACTGGAAATACTTTTAGTATGTTCAAAATACTGCACAGATTTTTGAAGTTCACACTGTAATTTTTGCACACATATTTCCTAAGCTCATTTCCTGAAAGATGCCTCAAATTGGAGTGCCAAAATGTTTTGAAATTTGTCCAGTCATCACAGATATCTTCTTTTGTTACACCATGTTGTTCTAACAGTTCTTTGTAATGTTTGAATTTCTTCCACTCCAAAAGAGGCAAATCTGTTTTGGTCAGATGGACACACTTTTATCTTGCAGAATCTTCATTGCTGCATTTATAACTTTTGATTTATGTAAAGCAGCAAATCTGTTGAAGACATTAGAACATCATCATAACTGTTTTAAACACATATATGGATGAGCAGTTGGTCAAAGAAATTCCTTTGTAAGTTTGGCTTACCTCTTCTCATAATTCACCTGGAAGTTTGATAATTAACGAGCCTACTGAGATCATCAGGAAAATTACAATTTTTCATATTTTCAAGTGTGGAGTATGATCTCTGTAGAATATTCAATGCATACATCATATCCACTTTATCTTGGAGTGCAAGTGACAGCTTCGAAAAATGATTTAAAATCTCATTGAAAAATAAAACCCAAGCAGTGAATTTTGCAGTCTTCCATTTTTTCACCAAACCTGTTAACCTAGCAGACTGCTGAGCTTATTCTGAAGCTTGTGTCTCTATCTGCTGTACTATAACACTGTAGTTTCACATGAAGAGTAGTTCCAGCGACTTTTTCGTATGTGACACCCATCTCACACCCTGTACTCAGGAATCTGGCATTGATGTTACATTAATGATTATATTCATTTAAAATAGAAGCAAGTTCTCTAAACTTATGTAGATGATTTGGACTTTTGCTGTAGAATTCATGGACATCACTTAGTAATACAAATATATCTGAAAGGTATGTTGACTGTACATAATCTTTAAGACCTAGTTCTAAACAGTGACTGAGGGAGTGAACTGTGAGCAACCATGGGCAAGTCTTCTTTAATTCAGCAGCTTTTTGTGACTTAAATTTACAGATGTGCCATCAGCTGGAAACCTCACAAGTTTCTTTTCAATAACACCAATGCCAAAACAGTCCATAGTTTCTTTTTTTGCACTGATAATGCCACTAGCTTTTCCACTTTTCAAATCTGTTATTTTAAAAAAAATGCCATCGCACATAACAACTATTGCTGTCCACGTAGGTCAAAAAAATTATTTCCTTTTCAGTCAGTGGAACCATCACAACAAAAATAGTACGTAATATTAAGTAAAACAAAATAATAACTAAAACTAAGTAATATTTTTAAATCATTCTTAGAACGTTTTCAATGTCTTCTCCAATGCACTCTGTAAATTCTTTACATTTCAAGAGCGTAGTGAGAGTAGAACTGAGATCAGCTCTATGACATTTTCCTAATTCTAGTAATTTCAGAAATGTATTAAAAGCCATCACTTCTTGTGCTAAAACAAATGCGATGTCAACTAATTTACTGACATGTCATCACTTACTGAAGTCACTGATCTACCAATTGGCATTTTCACAAAAAAATCTTGAATTGATCTAGGCTTCTTTTTATTAATGGTACAACTGTGAATATCAGATTTTGTACGTTTAATGCAGTTGCCTTTCTTTAAGTTGGCACCACATATTCTGTCAATGAATAAAGAGTTGAAGTTGTGGAGTCCTCGCAGTGCTGATTCATGTTTTGGACACAAATCACAATATATTAATGTGACAGTATTGTCAACATTACACTCGTATTTCAGCTATATATTGCAAGGATCAATTTCTCCTTTCTACTTTTTGAAAGTATTAAGCCATACAGTTAAATTTTTCACCATTGCTGCTGTTGCTTGTTGCAGGAAAAGAACTTCTGATATGCGGATCTTTGATAGTGAAAACTACATAGCACATGCACTAGCTTAACCTTCCCTTCGAAGATACGGTGCATGCTCAGCTTGGTATCATTAGGAGGTGAACTCTTTGGAATGCAACTATGTTCATCTGTTTGAGGGGAATTGCTTAAAATCACAAAGAACACAGAACATAGCTTTAAAATTTTTCATTTTTCCCCTCTGAAAAATACAAACCAAAAAAATTTTCGAATTCCATATTTTATCACCGCAGGATTGTAATATTATTTCAGCAAGAAATCATTATTGCAGCTCTCTGTTGATGAAAAAATGGTTTTCTAAAGCAGAAAAAACAAATGACATTTTTTTGTAATTTCAAGCGGCATGTCCATACCTATAATTCTAAACAAAAAATCATAAAAATATGGAAAATCTGTATTAGTTGGCACCTATGCAATAGCCAATAAATTTGGTTGGCACACAAATGTCCCCCCCCCCCCATCCTTTTTGTATTTGTGCATGCATGGTATTCATTTCCTAGGCCAATTCTAATTTTAGCTGCACGAAATATTCTATCAAAAAATGCATCACATTTTGTGACGCGAAATCACGTTTCTATTATTGTACTTGATGCTCAAATGCATCACACACTCCAATGTGATACTGCTAAAAAATAAACTCTGATGTCCATTGATGATCATGGTTTACAACTTTCACATGGTGTTTCTCTGTCCCAGTCACAGGATGTCCACCACCATGCTCAAGCTTCCACATCAAAAAACATCCACCCATCTGGTGTTGATACAAAATGGAAACACATCATTTCCACAAGCTTTCTGAAATACTTTGTAGTATGGATGAGCATTCCACCCTTGTGTAACCTAAATCTTGATAAAAACTTTACTTCTGTTAAGCGAATATCGGTGCCTTTCAATCTTCACCACTACTCAACCAGAAATGACAACAACACACACCAACATCACTGACTACATAGAACACAGAGAAACACCACAATGGCAAAGGCTTGGCCAATGGTGTCTTAATCATGGATTTCTAGCAGTGTTGGCACTGGAAAAAGAAAATGGCTTCCATAAAACTTAACCTTGGGGCCATTCCATGTCAAATCAACCAGGCCCACAACCCGACCATTTTTGATTTTCACGGAACTTGGTATATTTGTAATGTTCATCAATATAAACAAACATTATTTTTTTCAGAATTTTTAATGCATCCTTTTTTAATTATTGAATTTTAAAATTTAAAAAAAAATCATCAGCTGAGCAAACTTGAACTGCCAATTACTCTGGTTCTAGTAGAGCTAGGCTCATGAATTATGGCTCATTTTGAAAATCTTTAGTTGGGATTTCATTGATATGCTAAATTACACGTAATTTTTTTTATTTCAAGGTCATTAAAAAATTTAATTTTAATATTAAAAAACATGTGCCTTTAAAAAAACCTGAAAAAATACATGTTTAACATACATTTTTCTACATAACCTGAAAGTTTCATAATGGGATCTCAATGGGATCACTAAAAAAAAAAATAACATAGAACAATGCAACTGAAATGTGCCAGATATACTTACCAGTTCCACCCCTGACTGGCAGGGCATTCTTCATTTGGTTTTTGTAAAATGTCATACATGTTCTTCCAAACATTATGAATGTTAAACAATGAAAATAAGCATCTAAATCATTTGAAACTGTGTTCCAGTCTAATTCAATTCATAATTCTGTATAACGTTCGATGTGCATATTTACACTTACAAAATAATTTTATCTTCCGTATGTACAATGCTGTTTTCCTTTCTTTTAAAATTTGCCACACTTGTATGCTAACGCTTGATTTGCCTTCTTTGTTTTTGTAATTGTTAAATTATATACTCTTCCAGCAGCCATCATAGGGTCAACTTTTAACAAAACATCAGATTTATGAACCAATAGGATATCCAGTGATTGAGGATACTTGTATGATGGAGATGGACCATGTGGCTCCAGGAAGCTCACTTTGACCTCTTCCGTGTCCTCATTCACACAAAGTATGCATCCCAACCACCAGTGCTCTGAGTAATTACTAAAACCATGACCACCAGTGCTCTGAGTAATTACTAAAACCACGACCACCAGTGCTCTGAGTAATTACTAAAACCACGACCACCAGTGCTATGTGTATTTACTAATCACAAAACCTACCATATTTTCCAAACTAATGTTTTCTTCAGCTTCATCTGTTACGCATAGCTCTTCTTTAAAATGCTCAGAAAGTGGGTAAGCATTGACTAATAATTTGTATTTTCCTGCAGGAATGAAACAATGGAGTTTCTGAGTACCACTTATTGTCTTAGCAGAAGTTATTCTACTTTTAAGGATAATGTCCTCCTCATTGTAATTTTCTGTTGTTGCAAACTGAAAGTGAATGGAGGCAATATTAGCACTGGCCCATTCAAAGAGTTGGCGTGGGGTCATGATTGAATCATTATAAAAAAGGCGTAAACTTGCCTTTGAAACTAACCATTTCACAGTGTCCCCTATCCCATCACAAGCATTTTTGTCATGAGCTGTTGCAAAAAAATTCCAATCTGCTTTTACATTAAAGTCAGTCTCATGGTAGCAAAAGTTGAGGAACTTTGACTTGTACTGTGAAGCTGCTCCATCAGAAAAATAAAATATCTTTTCAGGTTTGAGAAAAATGTGACCATGAAATTAATTAGGTAATGCTGAAACAGATGGACAGCTATACTGTCATGAATTAGGCAATCGGATATAATCACAAAACTTACATGTCCTAGGTTCTGAGTTTTCTCATCACTGTAGTATATAACTATAGAGCGCAGGGCTACCTGGGCATTGTTCCAGTGAAACCCTTGAGCTGCATCTTGCAATACAAAAGAATAATTTTCAGCAAAGTCACAAATTACTATGTATTGATTTTCTGTTACCGTGTCTTTAAGGTGTCTTAGGTAACATAACTGTTGAGTTCCTATAAAAGAATGGTAAAGCAGTGCTGGAAGTTTTCCAAACAACAGGTCCAAAAACTCCTGTGTGAATTTTGATAATGTTTCAAGAACTGTTCTCTTCTCTAATTGCATGCATTGTTTGAATGTCACATTTTCTATACTATTTAGATCAAAACAATCTTTAAATCATTTCTTGAGCTCTTCTAGTCCTGAAGAATTGTTGCATTGGTTGAAGTAACATGCAGGTGTAGGGTTTCCACAAATTATGTTTGCAAAGACATCTTTATAGGAGTTTATTGGCTGAACAGTGTCTCCTGTTAATTCAGGTAACTTGCATTGTGCCATCATCAGTGTAGCATTCTGATGCATTGTACAAACACAAACAGAATGTGTGCCCCTTGCTCCTGCAAGTACGAAGTGCTTAGGGCAAAGTTCACAGAACTTGAAGAACCCCACCTTTTTCTCTGAAAATCTCTCTTTAAAAAGAGTATACAATTCACGCAAATTGCTCAGAAGCAACTTTTTTTTTTTTTAACCTGTTGACGCTTATTTTCTGTTTTAACGGAAACAAAGTCTTTCTTTCCCGGCATTTGGCAGCTTACATCTTCACTCTCATAAAATTATTGTATTAAATTAGCTGTGTCTTTGTCTAAAGTCTTTTCTGGCTTTGGATCAGGAGAAGACATGATACCTTTTCTTTTACTAGCTTTTTAGCCTTTCTGGCCATGAAAGTTGAAACTCCAATTCTATTTCAATTAATTTCAAGTGACCAAGAATTAGGTAGTGTGGTCAATATTTGCATTCTCATGCTTTTATTTTCTGCAGAATGATTTTTTTCTTTCAACTGGCTTATAATTCTCTGATTCAGAAGATGGGAATATCCTTTGATTCCAACACAGGACTTAAGTAAAATAATTTGGTTCGAAATGCTTCTTAGGCTTTTTTATATTTCTGTTCAGGGTATTTTTTTTTTCTTGCATGCATTTTTTCTTGATTGGTGTTTCATCCAGACATTGTAAACTTCCATTAAGTGCTTCTATAGCCTGCACTTTTTCAGGAGTTGGTAATCCTGTTTTCATATGGAAAAGCTTGGGCTTTGGCTTTTTGCTCATTAGAACTGTCAGAAGGTGAAGAGGAATGAACAGCAGCTTTAGAGTTAAATTTCTGGATTGCTTTACAACAACTGACACACATCTTGTCTCCAGTTTTGAGCATATTGTTCTGTAACAATAGATTTTTGGAAACTGGTCTCAGGTTTTGTTTTGTTTTTTTGTTGTTTTTTTTTTTTGTAATGTTTATGGTTTGGCTTCCCAAGGAGGGTTACAGCAGTAAACCGCACTACAAACTTTTGATGTGGTTGGTCTACTGGCATCCATTTTTAAATTTGCTTCTACTTTAAAACCCGAAAGAAACACAATTTGTTACCCGATGGATATATACTAACTTTCTAACTAATTATAATTTAATTCATTAACATTTACAGTGTTTGTAAGACCAGGGATAACATTTTAGACTGACCAAATAAACAGTTCTTCAGTCACTGATGGACCATTTCAGTTGCATTGTTCTATGTTATTTATTTTTTTATAGTGATCCCATTGAGATCCCGTTATGAAACTCTCAGGATATGTAGAAAAATAATGTATGTTAAACTTTTTTTTTCTGAATTTTTAAAGACACTTGTTTTTTAGCATTTAAATTTAAAAAATAATTTGAATGACCTTGAAATTTTACAAATTTTAATAGTGTCATGTGGCATATTAAATGAAAACCCAACTAAAGATCTTTAAAATGAGCCATAATTCATGAGCCTAGCTTTACGAGAAACAGAGTAATTGGCAGTTCAAGTTTGCTCACAGATAAAATTTCATGGGGGTTTTTTTTGAAATTTTAAAATTTAATAACTAAAAAACGTATGCATTAAAAATTCTGAAAAAAAAATCATGTTTCTTTATATTGATGAACACTACAAATATACCAAGTTTCATGAAAATCAAAAATGGGCGGGTTGAAAATGCTATTTTTGCTGGTTGATTTGACATGGAATGACCCCTTGCTCAAACCACTGATGTGCCAAACACAAAACTGTAAAGCACAATTTTCAGGCATGGACCCAGCCAGATGAAATGTTTATGATGCTGTAATAGCAGGTGTAGTATGTGATATGCCAGAAATAATTGTAACAAAAATGGGATTATCAAAAGTAATACATAAATTAAAAATATATTGGCAAAGAGTCCTTGATAATTTACTCTTGCACTTCAAATAAATGGCATATAAATTGTGTGTAGTTATTTCAAATGATAACTCATAAGTTAAGACTGTTCTGATTTAACTTCCAAGTTGCAATAAAAAAATATAACGAACTGACTCACCTGAGGATGTTCAAAATGATGATACCTTCTACTGGTGGCAAATCAATCACTTTACCATCTACTTCTAGTCTAATTTCCTTATGCAGATCTTTCCAGGTTTTACGACTCACCATTTTTCTAAGTCCCATTTTCACATACACACCTTTATTATGAAGTCTGTGGATTTAAAATGAAAAACAAAAACATGAAAAAAATCATTCATCTAAATTTTTTTCAACAGCAACAAAATTATGGGAAAACTAAAATGACAAATCCTAGCACATGCACTTCACACTAACATAATTACTCAAGTAACTTGAGTCTACACAAATGAAAAAAAAAAAAAAAAGAACACTAATAACAATGTGCAAAAGTATTTATGTCTTGTTACATTTATGTCCACACAATAGCTTTTTTTCCCAGTATATGATTTAACTCAATGTTTCATTAATTAAGGGTATTCCTTAAACCAAAGAGTTGAATTTTGTTATTTTAAATAGTTTTTAAACCCCTCCCTCTCCAAAAAATGAGTTGGCACATTACACTTAGTTGAAGAATTCACTCATTCTGCTTTTTGTCTGAGTTTCTGTTTCTTCAGCAGATGTTTCTAGACTTGTTAGTCTCCCATAGTAAGTCCTCAGTTCTCAATAATTTGAATTCACTTCTTATGGCTTGTTGATCAAAAAACTTTAAGAAATGGATTCAAAGCATTGAGAATGGGTCTTGATAGATACCAAAATACCAGAAACATCTGCTTAAAAAAAAAATAGCAGAAAGAGGAAAATTAAGTGAATTCTTCAACTAAATCAACAAGCCACACGAGGCTGATTCTAAACATTGAAAACAGGCATTAACTGACTGAAAAGCCAAAAATTTCCGCTTAAAAGAAAAACAAAAAAACTAGGAGAAAAAAGAAAATTAAGTGATTTTTTTAAAACACTCAGCAAGCTTTAAGAAGTAGTTCAAAAAATTGAGATCAGGCCATAACAGACACCAAAAGGCCAGATGTCTGCTTAAAGAAAAAAAAAATCCAGATAAAAAGTGAAATTAAGTGAATTATTCAATTGAATCAAGCAACTTTAAGAAAGATTATTCAAAAGACTGAGAACAGACCTTGACAAACACAGAAAGGCCAAAAATATATGCTAAAGACACAAAAGCTTGGAGAAAGAGGGAAATTATGTGAATTCTTCAACTGAATACAAGTTGTATGTCTCAGAATAGACAAAATTAAGTGTTTTTCAAACAGAGTTCATACCTTTTGAATAAAACTGTTAAAATTTCTGAAACTTCAAGTTGGAAGTTTTTCAAAAAATAGCCTTAATATGACTTTCATATAATGCCTTACAGCATTAAACACTCTGTAACTTTTTAAAAATTGCTTTAATGATTTTCATGAAAAATTCTTATGCCTTAAAACGGCACAAAAATAAGTATCTGAACTTCATTCCACAGAAAATGACTTTATGCATTCCATTAGCTACCTCACGGCAATGCTTTTTAACAAAACTCATACTGAAGCACTCTCCGAGGAACGAATGGTATAAAATATCACAATATTTTTCTAATTCCTAAATCATTTGCATATGTCATCTGTGGGGAAAATTATACCACTCTGAATCAGTGACTGGGCTAAAAGAACTGAAAATATCAATGTGATAATACAGAAGAAATTACTCTAGATTTAAACAGAAATAAAAATTTTAATGGCATAAAACAGGCAGATCATTAAGCATCCTGCACAGCTGTTCAATGGGTAACAAGTAAACAAGACAAGAAGTATCACATTAAGCAGTGCAGCCTAGTCTTTCCTTTAGAACAGAATTTGGCTATAGTGCCAGGAAACTTGGGAAAACAAAGGGAATTCAGTATAATGCTACTACTGACAAATGGAAACAATAAAATAAGAACTAACCTGCTATTGAATTTGTTGGGGTTTTCCTCACGGGCATTATGAAAATCCAAGCAGAGGTCTGCATCGATTCCAATACCAAAATAATTGTTCATGACAAATATGGCGGTGTTGTCTTCTGATGTAGTCCCACTGTTGGCAGCAGTAGTAACGGTTTTGTCATCTGGTTTATCGTCCGTATGAAATACAACTGTCCATCTAACAAAATGCAAAGGTAAAATAAGTTTCTTAGCAATCATCATATATATGTGCCACCACTCTGATATTTAAATTGACTTGAATCAATGCATATATAAATATAAAAGTTATAAAGCAATTATCACACTTTACTGCCACTACCAGTTTTGAAACCTTCTGCTCTTGATGATTACAGAGCACACAGTGCAGTATGTGTTTACTTTTCATCAAAGTCCAATGCCCTCAGAATTTGTACACTTTTTTGAGTGAGGACATGTAAATCCTGAATATAGCTTACTAAGTTCATGATATACACCCAAAAGGTCCCCCATACCCATATTCTTTATCCTTGACTGGGAAAAATTCTGTTAATCATATCACTTTTCCTTCCTACCACCTTCACTTTTCAGAGTATTTATCAGAAAGAACCATGTAACTACATCGGAATTTTCCAACACCATGATTTCAATGTGATATTACAATTTCTCCTGACAAGTGCTTTCAAAAGCAAAGATAACAGATGTGACATGAAACTACAGCATTTTCTTACCAAGAATGGAGGGGATATATACTCTGTAATATGCAATGTGAAAATTCCTATGTGCAGGCCACTGTTTCCTTTGCTTACGACCTCAAATAATGTTGAAGTTTCCAGCATTACTTTGTTATAAGCTTATATCATCTAAGTTTAAATTTGTGCAGTTTGTAAATTTAAAAATAGATTTTACAAGCTGCTACATTATAATTCAAACACACATATCTGAAACTTCTGTTAATCAGGATGACGACAGCAGACGTTCACAGATATAAGACAAACACTTTTAAGATGTCAAAAAAATATATATATTGCATTTCTGTGAACTAGATTTTATGCTGTGGAATTAACAGCACAAGAAGGAAAACCATTTACCATCTGGGATTTTGCAAAAATGATGCTTCATGAACACAGTAAAAACATGTTTTAGTGATATGAGTTTTTCTGTTTGAGCAATAAACTCATGCATGAGACTGACAATGAAAAAAACAAAAGCTGAACTTTTTAATGGGGAGAAAAATCTGAACGTGTGGTGAAAAATGGTGAATATAATGCAGCATGAGCAATATAAAATTGTGCATGATATCAAAGCTTTCACTATTTTAGTTAAATGGTGTAACTTTGAGAGGATGAAAACCTTTGATCATCATATGCATCAATCCTTACAAATTTTCCAACATTGCCACTTCCATTTTCCTACTCTTATCAAGCTTAAATTCAAATATTAATAGGGAGAAAATAACATTTAGCAACAATACAGGCCAGGGGGAACATTGCAAAAAAAAAAATAATAATTACAATTATGGGTGAAATTGTTGCTTAATCAACTTTCATTTTCAAAAATTTTCCATCCATTTTCAAGTTGAAATACAAACATTTATGGAATAAAATTATATCTAACACAAATACAGGGCAGAAATTGTATGGAACAAAATTTAAGATTACAGTGAAATTTTCGCTCCACCTAACTGCTCTTTATGGTAATTTTTGCCTACATTTTCAAGTTGAAATGCAAACATTTATGCAATAAAATATTTAAAAACAATACTGAACAGAATGGCAAGTCGCCTGCATTAATTTGCCAGTAACCCTCAAAGGTGAATAATTGTCTTTGTACGACTCAACCCATCATGGATGGACGAGACAAAGAAGCAGAGAGAGACAATGCTGAACAGACGGAACATCAGTGAGAAAAACATTACAATTACAAGAGAAATCTTCACTCCATCTAACTTTGGTTTACAAAAGTTCTGAAAGATGGGAAACAATCTCCGCTCCCCTCCTTCAACCATTCACCAAAAAAAATCTATTCAGCATTAATATCAAGAATGATCCAAATGATGAGAAAAATAGTGGAATTCCATGAATGTGCAGAAGAATCTCACACCAGAAAACTTTAAGAACTGATAATTTTCCCACTTCACGGGGTTTTTTTATTTTTTTTTATTGGAGGTTTAACGACCACCGTGAGCAACTCAATGGGCTGTAAGCAGTCGCCCATCCCTAATTTAGGGCCACTGGTTCCAGGGAAGGGAGAGAGCCAGTGCCGTAAGACAAACACAATATCCATGCCTCACCGGGATTTGAACCCAGACCCCTTTAGGACAAATGATCAGAAGCCATCGCTTAGACCACTGCGCCACCAGGGCGGTCACTTCATTTTTAAAACACAAACCTCTGCCTTCCACTAAATGTTTGTGTACTCTTGGAAGTAATGAAACATGTTAGAATCCATTCATTCAAAGATTGACACAGTCTGAAATTATCAGAGTTAACTAGAGGTGATATTTTTCTGAAACTTAAAAAAAAAAAAAAAAAACCTCTCGCCGAACTTTAGAGAATTTGTTAGTATTACCAACGATGGGGCAAAATACATGGTTTCCAAGTAATGCTGATAATTCAGCATATGTTAAGATGAAAGAAAGCACTCAAATTCGGTTACTCAAGTGCAAGGTTCCTGTATCACATATTAGATAAAAGAACTAGAAATCTGCAATCAATCTTATGTCATTTGTAAATTTCATATAAAGATACATAATCAGTCAATAGCAATTGCAACTATTTTTACTAGAAATTGGAGCAGAATGTGAAGCTGTTTCATATAGCAAAACCTCCATTAATGGACACCTCTGCAAAGAGGTAACTTCCAAATGACAGCAAGTTTTGGTTGGTACAGAACAGTTGAGGTAGAATTAACATTAGCAATAACCTCCAAACAATGGAACCTCTTAACAATGCTCAACAGACACCACAGTTAGTCTGGTAGGAGGACTAAAGAATACCTTGTCCTTTAAAATTTCACTTAGACTCCCTCTGTATTTCAAAGGGTGGGTAAAATGAGGACAAGCAGGTTACATAAACATAGAAAAAACACAGTCACGTATGATAAAAGGTTCGTTTAGTGGTAGCTTTTGGTCATCCTACGACCTTGATCACCCGTGATAGACTGGATGGGCTGGTTGCCAAAACTATAATTTGAAGTTAGGGTGTTGGAAATGTTGCCAGATTTTGGAAGAGAGATCCAAATAAATGGGATTTGGTGAGGGGTCTCTGAATCACAGTTTTTGGTGAACAGAATTTCAAAGCTTTTTTGGAAACACAGAGATGTTTGTTGATGAATGGCATATATTGTATACTGATATAAGTTCGTGTGCACTCTCTGCACACTTGGAAGTTTTAAAGGAAAAGAAAAGCTACGTTGAAAAACTGCCATACCTGTCCAACCGTACTTCTTCTGCATCAATAATGTCCTTGAGTAACGTAAGCGGATCTTCCCCTCCTGTGTATCCGGGTCCCCAGCGAAGAACTCTGGCTAGATCATTGCCAGTACCAAGGGGAACTATGGCACATGGTGGAGATTGGCACTCTGAATCCTGGCCAACATTATCCAGACACTGTAGAACCCAGCCTACTGTGCCATCACCTCCACACACTAGAATTTTGTAGTCCTTAACATACCTAAATACATACAACCTAGAAAATATTAAAAAATGATTTAGAAGCATGGGAGTAAGTGAAAATTATAATAAAACATTCATCACACGTGACCATGGTACTGCACTATACATCTAAAAATGCAAAAAGTCAGTAAATTTTCTAAACACACACTAAACAAGTGGTCTGAGTGGATATCTTTCTTTATGTAACTTGATTTTTCCAAAGAGTTTGGGATCTCTGGCACCATAAGGGAGACATATTTTCTACAATCACAGAGGGGAGAGTGTCATGGTTTTTAAGATGACTCAGTTCTGCAATAGTATCTGCGGTGGGACCTTTTTGAAGAACGGAGTTAGGGATAGAATGTATGGCTTCGGATATTTTGGCAGAATAATCAGATTTGTTCATAATGACTATCTGGTTAGTCTAGTCTGCAGAAACCGGGTTATCATGAAGTTTTAAATCGTTTAAAGATGGTGTGTGGTCTATTTATTCTACATTACTACACGAGAATCATATTATTCTTCACTTTTCATTCCTGTGAAAACCTCCCAGAGCAGCTTGGCAAATATTAAGTACTTCTAAGCACCCTAAAGAAAAATAAGCATTTTCTAAGGACTTTTAAGGATTTATTAGGACCACGGAAGCCCAGCATCATGAAGAACTCATAGGGCTATAAGCAGTTGTCCATTAATAATTCAGGGCCACAAGTTCATAAGGAGCAACAGAGTCAATGCCATCAGACAAACACACATTCCGTGCCTCAGATGAATGGTCAGTAGCGGGTACCTCATACACTGGGTGGGGCGAGGGAAGAATCTCCTACTGCAATGTCCTGTGACAATAATTGCAGCAGTCTGGGACAAATTGAAGAATTCCCATTCCTGGAAATATAATAATGCAACTATGGTGGTCAGTAGTACTCCAGTCTAATGAAAAAAAATTGATGTTAGTCTTAAACTGAAAATCTCTAGCACTGGGCACTGGACTAGTCACTTTTTTGAACATAGCTGCTGGAGTAATCAGCACATTGCCTTAAAAAAAGATCCATAAATATATTTTTTTGTGAAATGTGTTTGTTTTATTGGATACAAAAATGTGATGAAATCCAGGAAAAAGCTTTTTCTAGTCTGAAAACTGGAAGGCAACAGCAAAATACAGAAAACTGGGCAGGTATGAAACTATGTTTGGGTTGTAGAAGATGCATACATTACATACATATCACTAAGCTGTTCTCTGAGATTTAGAGGTTAGCTCCAAAAAGAAATACAAACTACCAGATATTTTTACTTACTGTTGTCGTATCAAACTTCTCCATTTACAGCGATCTTGACATACAACTCGGGTTTCACTGATATCCATTACGCGCCGTACACAAGATCTTTTATACTTCATACTCACAATCTTTTTCTCATGAAGACACTCCAATATAATCCACCCATGTCTTCCTTGGCCTTCCTCTGCCCTTCCTTCCTGCCACTTGGGCTAAAAGATTTTCTTAGTAAGCATCTCATCACTCATTCTTTCAACATGGCCAAACCACCGAAGCATATTAGTCTCCACCTTGCTAACAACATTTTGCTTCACATCACACAACTGCAGCACATCTTTATTCCTCACACAATCAGACCTAATGTATCTTGCCACAAACCCCCCGTAAGTAACGCATTTCTCCAGCACACAAACGACTTCTATGTTTCTTCTGTAGTACCCAGGTTTCACTACCATACATCAGAGTAGGAGCAATTACACTTTCATACACACACATGTGGGACTCTCTAGAGAACCCATCATTCCTGCGAAAACCTCCCAGAGCAGCTATGACTTTCAATGAAGAATTCACTCTCCTACTAATTTCACCATCCAATTCGTACTCTCTGTCAAACATGCTTCTTCCTAAATACACAAACTCACTCACCTGGTCAATTACAATGCCATTTATGCTTGCATTACATTCAGTGCTACCCGTTCCTCTCTCAAACACCATAGCTTTGGTTTTTCCGTTATTTATACTCAGTTTGAATTTCATGCAAACTTCGTTCATCCGGGACAACATACTCTGCAAATCACTTTTGCTCTCTGCCAACAGGACAGTGTCATCAGCATACAGCAGTCTGCACACATGGTTATCACCAAGACATAAACCACTATTATCTATTTTGGCTTCATGCATGCACACGTCCATAAATATATTAAACAGCCATCGTGACACCACACAACCTTGTCTAACTACTGCACCAATAGAAAACCATTTTGATAAAACACCATTCACTCGTACACAAGCTCTACTACCAGCATAAATGGCTTTTACACTATTAAGTAGATTCCCAGTAACACCATATTCATTCAATACCTTCCACAAAAGTGTCCTATTTACTCGGTCGTAAACTTTCTCTAAATCTAGGAAGGCAGCAAAATCTCTCTTACGAACAGCCAGATACTTTTCAATCATCATGTGTAATGGAAAAATCTGGTTAGTGTAGCCTTTAATAGGCATAAAACCACTCTGAACATCCCACACTTTCAATAATGTAAGACCCCGTACTTTTTCAATAACAACCTTACCAAACACTTTCCCTGGCACACTTAGTAGGCTAATACCACGATAGTTCTTGCATTCAGTCTGATCACCTTTTCCCTTACACAAGAGAACAATAATAGCATCCTTCCAATCCCGAGGGACCATTCCTAACTCCCAGCACAACTGGCAAATTTCAGTTAACCAATCAATTATAGAGCCACCACCATATTTCAACATCTCGGCAGTTATGCCATCAACTCCTGGAGCCTTACCATTCTGACGATATTTTAGAGCTTTACACACTTCTTTTCTTGAGATCCCTCCTGTGCTTCCATCCCTCACTGTGACATCATCTGCATCTGTCTCAGAATCATCTTTGCTTTCCTGATCTAATAACTCACAGAAGTATTCACCCCATCTGCCACTTAACTCATTGGGCTCCCATATCATTTCCCCAATCCTATTCTTCACACACCTTACAACTTTGTTTCCCCTATTTTTCCTGAGTCTCATGTACTTCCAGAAAGACTTCCTATCTTTCCAAAAAGCCAGTTCATGCCTTTCCACCTTCTCCTTCCTATCTTTTGCCTTACTCTGGCGAACCAGCTTAGCAGCTTCACGCTTCTTACAGCGATATTCATCCACAGAAACTCTACTTTGCAACATCTCCAAATAGGCTTCCTTCTTTCTCTTTATTGCCTCTTCAATCTCACTATTCCACCAAGCATCAACTCTATTGTTACCCACTATTGTGCTGCCACAGACCTCTTTAGCAGCAGTGACAACACAGTTCTTAAAACATTCCCACTTCTTTTCTACATCCGTCTCACTAGACTTCAGCTCCTTCAGTCGTTCTATGAGTAAGTCAGAATAACGCTGATGATATTCAAAGAGCCTATCCACCTTTATTATTTCTATCCTGGGCCTCTTCCCTGTTTCTTTTCCTCCAACCAAAATAAAGTTTCACTCGTGACACTACCAAGTAATGATCACAACCAACATCTGCACCTTTCATCACACGGGTGTCAACAACTAAGTGTTTCAGACACTGATCGTAGACAAAAAAAAATCTATCACACTCTTTTGACCAAGAGTACGATTTTCCCAAGTATATGTGTGGATATACTTGAGGTTGAAAAATGTATTAGATACAAACAAACCATTCTCAATGCAGAGTTCAATTAATCTTTCACCATTATAATTCACACAAGAATCATTAAATTTACCCAGAACATTGTCAGAAATTGCATTCTGCACACCTACTCTAGCACTGAAATCCCCTGCTATTATAACTTTTTCTTTAGCACCAAACTGGCTCAAAACAGCTTTTAGCTCATTCCAGAAATCTTCTTTCTTATCAGTAGGTTCCGAGTCACAAGGAGCATACACTACAACAATTACAATTCTCTGAAGTTTCACTTTCAAACGAATCCAGAGAATTCTCTCACTTACGCAATTATAGTGAATCAAGTTGTGCTTCATCTTTTCACTTAAAATCACACCTACACCAGCCTGTCCTCTCATATTATCCAATACTCCAGACCACACACTCACCATGCCATTCACTTCTATCCCAATTTCCTTCTTTTTGGTATCACTTACACACAGCACATCCAATCTATACTTATTCATCTCCTCAATCACCTCATTCATCTTGCCATTTATACCTCTAGTATTCCATACACCAATCTTACATTCACTCAGCCAAGATCTCTTCCTCATACGCCGTGTTGAAAGTCCAGGTCGATTCCATGGTGGACCATCCTTCGCAAGAGTGGTAGGTCCACCATATCCCACACTTGAGTCATTTTTAATAGTTCTTTTTGTCTTTTTAATCAGGTAAGTACATCAACGTGGGGGATTAGCCCACAGCTGACGGTTCCAGTTGGTCATTCAACCTAAGGATTCTGGAACAAAACCCAGTGAGTTGGGGTTTTTTCAACAATGTCACACACAGAACTAGCTGGTACCTCTCCAAGATTCACAGAGGCCCTAGTTGCTGTTGTGTGTGCCATTGTTACCACAGAGCGCCCCGAGGAGGAAACCCATTGCTCACTACGATCGCCCGTGGAAGTTAATCCACATCAAATCCTCTGACACTTTGGCTCGAGAAAAAGTGACTATAAATGGTCAACACTACCCCAACATTTTTGCACCCCCCCCCCCCCCCCCGGTTAAGATGAAGGTGCAGCATCCAACAAAAGGCATATTAAGGGTTCTTCTTTATGAAAATACCAGTGTTCACAAAACCGGGTAAGTCACAGCCCATGTGGAGAGGGAAAAGATCAAACAGCCAACCCGTCCCGCATATTCACCTGATTTTGCACCAGATGATTATTGGTTACTTTCAGAAATTGAAAAGGAACTTGCTAGGCAGCCTTTTTCATGGGTGCAAGATCTTGCAAAATACATTAATTTAGAGTCGTGAAGTATTCCCCAACAGGAGTAGTACCAAACATTCCAGAATGGGCATAGACAGACTATTGCAACTTTGCACAGATGCGGGGGGGGGGGTACTTCAAAGAAGTAAAAATTTTTTGTTGAGGTGAATGCAAAGGTTTTTGTTTTGCACATGCATGTCATGAACTTTTTGAATTACCTACATATGAAATACAGTTGAATCTCTACATAACAATGTTGGAGAGTTAAAAATATTCAGTATATGTATTGTAAACTTTGTTATAACCCAACAGATCAGGAAAATCAGAAAAGGGCTTTTTTTTTTTTTTTTTTTCATATTACATGTCCAATTACGACTATTCAGTCATAAATCATTTATCAAGCAATCGAGGGTAAATAATTAATAATTTTTGTTAATTAAATTCTACAGTTAGCAATAAAAATACGGATGAGATCTGCAAGAAGCAGATCTTTTAATGAATGCAAAAATTAAAGTAACTGCAAAACAATTTTAAATTTCCTCTGTTACATTTGTTTTGATGTTAAGACGCTACATTAAAAATATGAATCAATTGTTACTTGTTATGATAGCAGCTATTAAGAAAATTTTCAGCTTCATCTAATGCAGTGATTATGATGCTTCTTTCTAGATGCACAAATTAAAAGGTTTTCTAAACTTTCAATAGAAAGTTGGTTTAAATTTTCAAGTACTTCTAATATTGGATTTCTTTAGTAAAAGTCTGCTATTGAAAGTTAATTTTTTTGACGTGCATTAATGCAATTGCATTTTGGACTTACCATTAAATTGGTGAAGTTCCAAGTTGAACCCTTCCAGCAGGTGGATCTTGGGGGTTTTTTTCCGTATTACCGTTATGTAGATTCCCCCTATGCCGCATCTACATATCGGAAATACGGGAAAAAAACCAAGATCCACTGGAAGTGTTCAACTTGGAACTTCACCAATTTAACGGTAAGTCCAAAATGCGAATGGTTTAAAATTGCTTCTTTTCCACGGTCATTTTTTCTTCATCACTTGATCAATCAATATTCTTGGCATGAATGTGCTCCACTACTTTAATTTCCACGTCTGTGTTTA
The DNA here is from genome assembly GCA_039090855.1 of Macrothele yani. Lineage (NCBI taxonomy): Eukaryota > Metazoa > Arthropoda > Arachnida > Araneae > Macrothelidae > Macrothele > Macrothele yani. The sequence continues at coordinate 131,705,338 of CM077025.1, forward strand.
GCAATTCTTCTGAGAGTTCCTCATCAATGTTTACATAACCATAAAAAGAAACGTCAGAAGTAATCACTTCTTTTTCTCTCAGATGCCTCCAACTTTCATCATCTTTATCACTTTCATTTTCTCTATCTTTGATCTTATTTGCAGATATATCTTTATTGTTTCACCTGGAAGACTTTTTAAAAACTGGGATGTTTCAAGCAGTTTTCTTCCTTCTTTTTTTTTTTTTTTTTTTTTTTCTGTGGCATAAGACATTCTAAGCTTTCTAAGCAAAGCTCAGCATATCACACACTGTTCTAAAGTCAATAATTGTAGCTTCATCTTTTTCTAAATTTATTAGAACTTTACAAATACATTTTTCTGTACAGAATTTTCATGTTTTTTGTTAATCCCTGGTTGATTAGTTGCAGCTTTCTTGTAGAATCTGGGGTAAGATGGTGAACAGTTGTCATTTTTAAAACCATATCAGTTGTGTAGACAGTACGACTGTCTACAAGAAGATGAATCTTCCACTTTTTTCTGCTAATTTTATCATTGATTGGCTTGATAAAGGAGCTGTGTGTGTGTGTGTGTGTGTGTGTGTGTGTGTGTGTGTGTGTGTGTGTGTGTGTGTGTGTGTGTGTGTAAGGGTGGAAGAAAGAGGAAGTAAAAGAAGAACTGAAATGTTTTTGTCTTCAAGCAAATTGATCTATCTGTAAGGGAAGCCACACGAAATTGTCAATACAGAAAGGATTAAAACTGAGTAAATGCCACTTATTCTGCTTACTGATAACCATGTTGAACTTTGATATATGCAGTTTCTACAAAAAAAAATGCATAATGTGTGGTTCAAATAACAAGGAAAAATATTACAAAGTTTAAGGGATCTACAGAAACTTCGAACTTCATATTATGCAAGCTCTACAGAAACTTCGAACTTCATATTATGCAAGCTCGTTATATATGGGTTGGACTATATTAGTATTGTTATGACTTAGGGGTGCGGTAATTAATTCAATAGCTGGTTTTGCGAGAGGCGGGTACAGCGTTAACTGTTGGTTGAAAAATTAACAGCTAGTTGTTTCTCCCGTTTCTCCCATTGTGAAAGAAGAAAAGAGATAAGAGCCCCTTTTCTTAGAAGGGAGAAATCTGAAGTCTGAGCTACCTGGTGTGGGGAACACGATGCCCCCCACACACACACACACACACCCAAGGTGCGTGTCGGTCAAGTTGGGTGGTCATGTAAGTTTGAAATGGTGGGATGCTTGGAGAAACCATTAAAATGTCACTAGTTTGGAAAAGTTATGGTGTTTTCTAATCCGAGACTTGGCAGGACAAAGAAGCCTGGTAAAGTTATGTGTTTGCCTACTTATCGGTGGGCTGACCCACCACAGATTCCGAATACAGAGACATGCATTTCTTACATCTTCGTCGTGCCGAACGCTTTTAGGAAGCAATAAAATTGACAAGAGGGTTAAAACAGACCCCTAGCAACTGAGCAAAGAATTCTTTGGCAAAATGTGAATGACCGAAGAAGATTAGTCTGGTGAAAACCTGTGAAGGAAAAGGACTGGACTCTAGTAGCAGGACCAAGGGAGATCATGCGGCGCAGCATTTGTGTGGGGCTAGAAAAGATTATGCCCGAAGAAGTCGGCCAGCTAAGCTAAGAGCGGTCGGGCAGTTGATGTTACCGTGAGGAAGATACCTCTTTTCCTGGTGCTAGATTGCACTTAAGTCCTGGATGTAATTTTCTACCGAGAAAGCAAGCAGCATCCGAGAGGTCAGATGAAGTGATGGAATTGCAGCCTCGAGTGGCTGGGACGAACAGACGGAAGGATTCTGCTATCATGTCAGCAGCCTCGTTCGACCTCGGAGTTAATGCGCATGGATGCGTACGCGGCTTCATACAGGTGAATGCAGTGCACGAGAGAAAGTGGAAGATGGGGTTCGACTCCCCTTTCCATTGGTCATAGTGTGTGCTCTGAAATGGGCATGTCATCACACAGGTGCGCTTCACAGCCAAAATAACTCAGTACATAAAATATTAGTGAGTGTATCAATCATAAATGAGTGCATTAAATATGGATACCTAACAAAGCTGCATATCCACAAGTACTGTATATTTTTTATGCATGCCAGTTGTGAATAAATTGGCTCTGGTCAGCTAATACACTTTCGTCGGCTGAGAACTGTAGACGCCAATGAATAATCATTGAACTTTAATGATAAATTCAGCCTATGAGCTGTCCCGAAAGGAGCGAGTCTATTTGACGCCCCTCCCTCACTATTCTCTGTATATAGACATCTTCATCATTATCTGTTTTGTTTTAAATTGATTGAATGTCATGTCTGTTGTCTCGTGAGAGTCCTGAAGTTGCATGAATAATTTACGAGTGTGAGAATTTCTTGGTTTTAATTGGCAAAATTACAAGTTAAATGCAGTTTACCAGTACCTAAGGTTTCGGCAATAAAGAGCTCACTCACAAGTAATTATTCGAAATTCTAATGTTTACCTCTGGGTCGTCAGCCATTGCCTGACATCCAAATTCTTAAAGCTATTTTTATTCAATAGTCTGGTGCCCCGGGGCGTAGCAGTATGTAATACATGTGTAATATATAATAGAAAATAAATATAGATGTAATTGAAAGCAACCCTGGAACCTAACCTATTGCATTTTTTGAACTTCACTTTTAGTTGGTAAAGTTCGATGAACACTTACCGCACGTGGGGCTTGGCTTTCAATCCATATTTCCGTTACGTGGATGCGGCACGGGATTTTTTCATTTGGCCACGGGTCTGCTTCTTCTTTTTTTTTTTTTTTTCTCCGTTTGGAATTTATTTTGTCTCATCACCAAATGAGTTTTCCTTTGCTGCATCCTCATTTACTTCAATATTTATTCATACCGAGTACTTTCGGTACTACTACTATACCGTCTTCGAGGGGACATTTTGCTCCAACTAGCACGGACCGTGTCAGCTGGGCATTTCGGTGGTTCTCGCGGGCTGCTTCTGTCATCTGCTATCGCTTCTTCTTGGGCGTTGTGGCGCCATCTCTTGTTGGTCAGTGATCTCCTTTTTCGAACTTTTTCTTTTTTATGCTCAATTTTAATTAAATTTCTCCAGCTGTTTCTCAAATTATTAGGGTCATTGTGGTTGCAAACTTTTGTCCTATTTTTTCAATCATTACCGACTCTGCTATTCTGACACCTCAGAATAGCAGAGTCGGTAATGATTGAAAAAATAGGACAAAAGTTTGCAACCACAATGACCCTAATAATTTGAGAAACAGCTGGAGAAATTTAATTAAAATTGAGCATAAAAAGAAAAAGTTCGAAGAGATCACTGACCAACAAGAGATGGCGCCACAACGCCCAAGAAGAAGCGATAGCAGATGACAGAAGCAGCTGAGAACCACCGAAATGCCCAGCTGACACGGTCCGTGCTAGTTGGAGCAAAATGTCCCCTCGAAGACGGTATAGTGTAAGTACCGAAAGTACTCGGGTATGAATAAATATTGAAGTAAATGAGGATGCAGCAAAGGAAAAAACTCATTTGGTGATGAGACAAAATAAATTCCAAACGGAAAAAAAAAAAAAAAAAAAAAGAAGAAGCAGACCCGTACAAATGAAAAAATCCCGTGCCGCATCCACGTAACGGAAATATGGATTGAAAGCCAAGCCCCACGTGCGGTAAGTGTTCATCGAACTTTACCAACTAAAAGTGAAGTTCAAAAATGCAAATGCATTAATGCACGTTAAATAATTAACCTCCAATATCGGAAGTAAATTGAAACTAACCTATTGTTTCCTGTTGTTCCTTAAGTTCTGTTTGCAAGAAAAAAACATGTGCAAGGTTTCTGAAAAATGGAACACCCATGTACGTGGAGGGTCAAGTGAAAGAGTAAATCATTCTAATGCACACATCTAAAAAGGACTCCAGAGCAAGTTCATATACTGTCAAAAAGATGATGCTACAAGATCAAAAGGTCACAACTTACCCTGGAAGAGGTCCACCATTATCTAAGTCGTAAACCTGGTAGGGATTTAAGAGTTTCCTAAACGAACATATCAGTTCTAGTCCTTGGCAGCCACCACTTTTTACATTCACAAAAACTAGCAGGGGCTATTTCAGAAAGAAGAAATAGCTAATTAACATAACAAAAACAACAACAAAAAGCAACTGCTAATTTTGATCTTTAATTCAAGTGCCTGAATATAAACTCAGATTGTTACAAATTGTAGAGATACAAGCAGTAATTCATGGGGTAAAAGTAATCCTATAACAATCAATTTCAGTTTAACCAATAACAAACATTTCAAAATTTGCAAGTTTAAAAATTTTGCATTAAAAACATAGCACATTTTTCAAAATAAATCACTGTTTGCGAAAATTGCAACACCATGAAGGACAACTGGCATGAGCTTGAAACTTAAGGATACATACAACAGGTTGGGACATACAAATGATTAAAATGTCAATGAAAATGTGAATGCAGTTTCAAAGCACTGCCCTCTGAATTGTTCGGTCTTGGGTATAAAGAGCTGGCTCAAAAGAGATGTTGCAATCAGTGAAGCGCTGACATAGAGTCCAAAGGATGTTTCTTGTATCTCATTACGCCCCCTCGACGAAGGTCACATGATGATCATCTGATGGATTTTGAGCAAGAAAGGATTGTTGGGATGAGAGAAGCTGTATTTTCCTAACATGAAATTACCACTCATACAGGATGAAACGCCAGTATAGTGATGTGAATGTGGTGTCAGTGGACAAATGAAGCTTGCATGCACAGAAATCTGGGAAATGGACTGCAAAATCATATGACTGCACAGGATGACAGACACCTCTACTACATGGCAGTGACTGATCGCACACAACATCTACGGTGTTAGCGCAGCAGTGGACCTATGTCATAGCTCAAGCTTTGTTCTCCAGCACAGTTCGACATCGTCTGCTTAACAGAGGACTGGTCGCTAGCAGCCCATTGCTGCGCATTCCTTTGACTCTCAACCACAGACACCTCAGGTTGCAATGGGGTTTCGAACACAGACATTGACAAGCTGATTGGCAACAGGTAGTGTTTTCTGACGAGTCAACTTGATGCACCATGATGGTCGCATACATGTTCGAAGACATCGTGGTGAATGGCACCTTACAGTGTCACACTGGCCCAATGCCATGCGCCATGGTTTGGGGCACCATTGGGTTCAATTCGTGATCTTGCCTGATATGAATTGAGGGAACCCTCAACGGCCAGCGATACATCAGGGATGTTTTAGAGGCAGAAGTGATATCCTTTTTTCAGAGATGTCTTGGCGCAATGTTCCAGCAGGCCAATGCTCGGTCACATGTGGCCCTGAATGTCTAATACCTCTTCCATGCATGGCAGATACAGCTTCTTCCCTGGCCTGCACATTCGCCAGATATGTCCCCGATTGAATATGTCTGGGACATGGCAGCTAAGTGACTGACACATCAAGTGCCTCCACCAGTCATCACAAATTAACTTTTGTCTCGCACAGAAGCAGCCTGACAGGCTATTCCCTAGAATAATATCAAAGCTCTTTCCCATTCAATGCCACGCCACATAAAGGGTGTTATTGCTGCTCGAGTTTGCTTCACATGATACTGAGTTTTAAAGCAAAAAAATCTTTTACAGCTCTACAACTGTAATCAGTACAATCTCCTGTAACACGAGGAATCTGTGACGTAAATTTGATTTGAATAACAATTCTTTCTTGGTGGTCCATTTTTCACAAAAAAATTAGTGTATTTAGAGCTCTATATGGGTAGATGAAATTCGAAAGTATGCGGGAGTGACATGGAGGAGACTGGCACAAGACAGACCGTTGTGGAGGAAACTTGGGAGACCTTCGTCCAGCAGTGGATTGATAATGGTTGACAATGATGATGATGATGATGATGGCCCAAATACAACCTACCTCAGAAAAGTTCCAGGACTGACGCAATAAAGAATATAAAAAAGTGCCATACAATTAAATGCTGGCCACCTTCAAAATACCGCCCTTCTAAATCAACACGCAGTTTCTGGCATTTCTGAAGATCCTGAAAACCATTCTAAATGGTACTTTTTGCGGGATGTCCGCAAGTTTCGTCACGGCTGCTTGGATAGATGTAATATCTGCATGATACTGTCCTTTTAGTGTACATTTGATCCCGAGGAACAGTCCCCAGGTTTGGGGATCATACTGCAGGCACCATGTTTCATCTCCTGCAATAATTCTGGAGCAAAAATCAGGATCCTCAGCTGCAGGGCCCAGCAGATCAGAACAGATCGATGAAAGTGTGTTTCCTTTTGGTCATCATTCAGAATGTGGAGTACCACTCTGGCATTAAGTTTTCATTTTTCCAAATCCTTGCGTAGAATCTCATGACAAGTACATTTACTGATGCCCATTAACTCAGCCAAAAGTCTCACTGTGATTCGGCAATCTTTCTTTAACTAATTCCACACCTCTTCTATTTTTCCCACTGTCCACACACTGGAGGGATGCCTAGATCTCGGATCATCGTTAAAGTATTCCCGCCTGTAATGAAATCTTGCATACCATTCAAAAACTCTTCTGTGGGATAATGCTGTGTTTCCATAAGCTTCTTTTAACATTCTGTAAGTTTCAGTAGCTCATTTACCAAGTTTCCAACAAAAACGGATGTTTACTCTCTGCTCTTCCATGGCTAAAATGAAATGAGTCAAGAAGGCTTGCTATGACTCCCTAAATGCCTGTCTGCTGCCTGTTGGTACTTGCATAAACAGGTTTCCATCTGTTTGCCAATTGGCCAAGGACTGATCTTCTGGTCTACACGTGATATTTTTATCCCACTACTGTTACATCAGTTATGCAATCAGTCCTGGAACTTATTGGACGCAGGTTGCATTATCCTTAAAAAGAAAATAAGGAACTTGTTAGATTTTATATAGATAATATCTAAGGTATTATTTACCTGATATTGGCAAAGTATTTCGCACGTTGTTGTTCCGTGAGGCACATGCTCCCCGCCCGAGAGAGGTCAATTATGTTACTGGTTTTTGGTTAGTTTAAATTTTTTTATAAATAAAACAGTTAGGTTATATTATTATCAGTTCAACATTCATTCATTTACACAAGCAAACGCTTTAAATTTACTATGAATTAAAAGATCGTATTAGAAAAAGTTATACTCATCGGGTCGGGAGAAGTCTCTCAAGAAGCTCTTCATCACATTGTTACAGCGAGCGCTTTCGGCACTTACTGAGTGCCACCGTCAGGCCTTCTACTACCTACATGAGGGTTTCTCGTGTGTGTGTAGCCACTGGAGTTGCATGTCGGGAAACAAAGGTAAAGTTTTGCGGCCTGTATGCGTTAGGTGATTGTTTCTCATGTGTCGCCATCTATTGGATGAGTTGGTAGGTATATCAGTCGTAAGTACAATTTTTCCCTTTTTAGTGTAGATATTTTTGAGCTGTTATTATTTGTGGAAACATGTGTATTATTTTTAGTCCTTTATTAAATGGTGGGATTTTTGTAATGTTTTTTTTGTCTTTTTTTATGGATTTTTTTGCTTTTTATAAGTGACTTCCACAGGCTGTTATATTTTTGTTCAATTATAACACTTTCAGAAATCCTTAATTCTTTTTAGGATTTCTTTAAGGATTTCTGAAAGTGTTATAATTGAACAAAAATATAACAGCCTGGAAGTCACTTATAAAAAGCAAAAAAATCCATAAAAAAAGACAAAAAAAAAAAAACATTACAAAAATCCCACCATTTAATAAAGGACTAAAAATAATACACGTTTCCACAAATAATAATAGCTCAAAAATATCTACACTAAAAAGGGAAAAATTGTGCTTACGACTGATATACCTACCAACTCATCCAATAGATGGCGACACATGAGAAACAATCACCTAACACATACAGGCCACAAAACTTTTCCTTTGTTTCCCGATAAACCCTCATGTAGGTAGTAGAAGGCCCAACGATGGCACTCAGGAAGTGTTGAAAGCGCTACGCCGTAACACCGTGACGAAGAGCCTATTGAGAGACGTCTTCCGACCCGAGGAGTATAACTTTCTAATACAATCTTTATTAATAATAAATTTAAAACGCTAGATTGTGTGAATGAATGAATGTTGAACTGATAATAATATAACCTAACTGTTTTATTTATAAAAAAATTTTAACTAACCAAAAACCCGTAACATAATTGACCTCTCTCTGGTAGGGAGCATGTGAAACAATGTGCGAAATACTTTGCAAATATCAGGTAAATAATACCTTAGATATTATGTATATTTAATCTAAAGCACGTTTATAACATAAGACAACCCTTAAAGGTTGTCTCATGAATTACATATTTCGTAATTGTTACATTTTTTTCTAAATGATAACCCAAAGTGAAAGCATGTCTTAATCTACAAATGTTAAACTAACTCTCTCAATACATATTGGTAATTCCAGATTTTGAATCCATAAATTTATTAAACCTACAAATATAAATTATGCATCATTACATACCTATATTGCTAGCTTATTGACAGGTGAATGATCACATGCAATGAGGCAATCACATTAAAAATTATAAATCCATTTTATACAGGATGGCCCCATTAATGCTTCCTAGCAAACATGGAATTTGTTACGAGGCACAGTAAGGAAAAATAGTTATCTTTATTCTGTGTCACAGGGGTGCCTGAAGTAAATTCCATAGAAATGGCCAACTCTTCACAAAATTTCATCATCGAAAACTGAAATCCAACTTGCACATGGGTCCCATTCTTTTTCTTCCACACAAAATAAGGACTTTTAAGCACCTTCCCAAAAAATTTTAAGTACCTTACCAACTGCATATGCAACAATGGCATGTGCACAAATATACTTTTACACACAACTTGACTATGCAAATTAAAATATGCTGATGAAGTTTGCAATATTCCTCCATATAATTTAAGTTTGTGAATGTAATAAACCAGAATTTATGCAATTTAAAAAAAGACAATTCTCTTGGTCAAGTCAGTTTTCCTATTGGAGGGAATAATCACATTCACAGTAATGAGGACGTAAATCATAAAACTGTAGATAAAGCTATGAGTTCAACATTTGAATTTTGCACATAATTAATTATCTCATGCAAAACCGAAGTCAAAATTAAAATTGCATGTTCAAAATTTCAATTTTGCACTTCATCTTCTCATGGTATAACTGAATAATTTTTTTCATTTGCATATGCAAAAAGAGTAAATGCAAATGTGAAATATCAGTACCAAGAGATGGCTGATGGAGCTTCTTGTGTGGGATCTGCTGGATGTGTTTAATTTAGCCCATGGTTCTTTACTTTTTTCAGCAAATTACTTATCTCACACTATCCTTTGCATTCACCTGATGTCACATGACATCATGAACATGGCCAACCAGAAGCAGATGTTATACGCACTGCATCATAACTTCTGGATTTTGTGCAACCAGCTACGAAAAATAAGTACTTTTTAAGGACTTTTCCCCATTTTTGGCAGAAAATATGGACTTATAAGCACTCTAATAAAAAATAAGCACTTTTTAAGGACTTCTAAGGATTTATAAGGACTATGCAAACCCTGCTGCATCTCTCAACTGTTGCACAAGCATGCTACTGTTACACTGTCCAGAAAAATGCACTTCCAAGCAATCACAGTCTATCATATAGGAATTTGAACACAATTTCACCCTGTTAGTCAGGGTGACTGCCTTCATGTAGCACAAAGACTGTCACCTGAAACATAGATCCAATCAAGACAAGTATCAGTTTTCAGGCACATGCATCACCGAAATGTCTGAAAAAAGAAAGAATCATAGGAACAAATGGGAAACTAATCCGTGGAAGAATTAATTCCCGACAAATACATGAAGGCACGTATGCATCATCGTTGGCACATACATGCCATACATTTGACTGTTTTCTAAATTTTCAAGTTTTATGAAGGACTGCTACATAGGAAACTGCAAAATGTACAGTACTTATATGCTGAAAATGGTGGGTATGTGCCTTTCACGCATTTGTGGGGAACTAATTCTTTCAGGGATTTGCTTCTCATTCATTTCTGTAATCTGAAATATGGGTGATATGTTAACCATCATCCGCACAAGAATAAAAAATGGTAATCAATGCTACAATGAAGTGGAAATTGCTTCATCTAGTGCACATCCAGAGAGTTGGTCAGATTCCTGAGCTACAATTGCTAAGTTTTACTTCTACCTTTCACTTCACTGGCCGGGTATTTCTCATAAAGCTTTCTTCAGGAGATCCATGTCTCCAAACTGTGCCTACAGAGAAATTTGTGCACTCAGCTTTTGTGTGACATTTCTGTATGCTGATATCGTAGTGGATTGGTGTTAACGGTTCCTACAGAAGACACTGAAGTTTTAGCTGCAATGATACATTGTGTCACTAGGTTTGGTCCTGACACCAACATCTTCACTTTCTAGATGGCAGCCTCAGAGTGACTTGTGCTGGGCTTTCAATTTAGCTGTTTGGTACCAACTGGGAGGTTTCTATCCAGTGCATAAAATTCCTTTGCTGTGTAATACAGCATGGATACCTTTCTTCAAAATGTTGAACCTACAAGCCTTGCATGCTTCTATTATTTGCAAATAAATATATTTCGCATCGGCCATGGCTGTGATATACCCCTTACAAGTCTGTTATATTTGGAGGTATTGTGTATGTTAGACTATAATGTTTATGGGCATTCCACACTTAAGAGTGACCATGACCTGAGTGCAGGCTTGCAGCTTGATTTACACACTGGCCATAATGCACTCAATCATGCAAATTGTAACCATAGATCTTGAACATTCTGTAATTTAGCAAAATAAATGCCTGGATTACCAAATAACAGACTGCATTTCTGTAGCATGACAAACAAAAGGAATGGCAACAAAGTCCTTAATAAAATGAGTGCATCTAACTTCCATAAAGAATATGCCAATATTTTATCCAAAATCTTAAACCATGACAAAATCAGAGACTATATGAGAAACACCACCGAAATTAATTAAAATTTATTTTTAAAGCACTTGGAAATCACAACAAGCAGCATCATTTTGGTAAAGAGACACCATATCATACAACTGTGAAAAATCACAGATCTGGAAAACTGTATCATCAAACACCCCAAATAAAAAACACATTTCCATCAGAGTAAATTAGCAGAGCACAGGGGGTGTTCCAAAAGTTCTAGACCTGATCTGAAGGAATAGCTCTGGAGGTAGGCCAATTTTTCTACATAGTCCCCCTGAAGGTCCACACACTTTTTTCAGCAGTGCTGCTAGTCTCCTATGCCCTCCAAATAAAATTATTTCTCAAGGCAGTCAAAATATGCTTTCACAGCATCAAAAAACATCTCTGTCTATCTCTAAATGCTCACCAGAAAAGTTCAACAACATTTGAAGGATAAATGCCAAGGAACACTGACCAGCTTTCCTTGGCATTTATCCTTCAAATGCTGTTGAACTTTTCTTAGTAGGTGAGCATAGGGTAATTAATGGTTTGGCCCTTTGCAAGGTAATCCACCATCACCTCTTCCTTCGCATCCCAAAATACTATTGTCATCATCTTTCCAGCAGAGGTGACCGACTTTGCCTTCACTGGAGTGGATGAGCCACCTGCTTCCATTGTTTTGAAAATAAAATCAATCAATCAATTAATTAAAACATATAATGCATAGCACTATGAATTTTTCTTATAAATAGCACAGTTGTTCAAGAGACGCCCATTTGTCCACAATTTCATTACCTGTATTTGAAGATCAAATTTCTTCGGTAGGAAATTGCAAAACTCTGTCATAACAGAAATGAATGAGTATGCAGAGCAATCCATGTGTCACTTCCTCATCTGAACAGATACTGGCAGAAGCCCTTGATGGTATCTTTACAACAGATTTACAGAGTTTGCCTTGCTCACTCATGAAATGGATCAGCAAAGTGAAGTCTGTCTCTTTCACCTCACAAAAGAATAATGCCTTTTAGTATTGTGTACCACTTCAAATGTTCGTTTTGGTGGCCATAATAATGGTACAACTGTCAACTATACACTGAAGAGCAATTGAATTAGAGACAGCTGGCGTTATTCAAATATGGCGCTGTGGGCCACCCTGTAAATGGAAATGACATGACGTATGCAGAGATCCAACAATATAAGGAGTGATGCGACGGGAATCAGTAAGAGTTGGACGCAGTATGGGCAAGACGAAGGATCTAAGAGCATTTGGACATGGGCAAATTGTCGGGGCCCGACGAATGGGTCACTCCATCTGGGAAGTCGTGCAGGCACTGGGATTTTCACGAGCCACTATGTCAGTCACGGGTGCACTGTGAGTACATCGAATCCGGTAAAACCTTCCCTGCAAGGGCCAACTGCCATGGACAACAGCGTGTGGATGAGCTGGGTCATCGTCAGCTAGCTCGCTTTGTAACAGTGGATAGACGGACCACAGTGCAAGAAATCACTCGGCAATTTAATGCTGGTGCACAAAAACGTGTAAGCAGCCACCCCATCCAGAACCATTTCTTCGCTATGGGGTACAGAAGCCATTGTCCCATGAGGGTACCGCTGCTGACCGCACATCACAGGGTGCAAAGATTAGCATGGGTGCGGGAACATCACCACTGGACCCTAGACATGTGGGAAAATGTTGCCTGGACTGATGAGTCCAGATTCACATTGGTACATGCGGATTGCGGATGGCAAGATACGAGTACAGTGGAAACCCCATGAAGCGACGGATCCTTCTTGCCAGCAGGGTACACTTTAAGCTGGTGGGAGTGGCATTCTCGTCTGGGGACTGTTTACATGGACTGAAATGGGACCCCTGGTATGTGTGACATCGTCCCTTACAGGTCAACGTTACCGGGATATCCTGGACGACCATTTGCTCCTGTTTGTGTGTCTTCAACATCCCAATGGGGACCTCATCCTGCAACAAGACAATGCACAGTGCCATCGCTCCCGAATTGTACCCGAATGGTTGGATGAACACTCCACCGACGTGACCTCACTTCCTTGGCCAGCTAGATCACCTGACTTCAACCCATCGAGCACATCTGGGATGCCATCGAGAGAGATGTTTGAGGCTCTGACCCCCCGCCATCAAATCTTCGTGAACTGTGGGAGCTTGTTCAGGGATCTTGGAACCGTATGGCTTCCCAACGCTTCCGGTGTCTTGTCGAGTCCATGCCGAGATGAATCGCCGCCGTCATCAGGCCGAAAGGTGGTGCTACACGTTACTAGACAGGTATCTCTAATTCAATTGCTCTTCAATGTACATCATTTCACATAGAAACACATCAGACTGTAGTGTCCGGTACAGACCAAAATGGTGGCGCATTTACACACTGATACCTTTCACTGCACTGAAGACATTTCAACCAACATACTATTTTTGAAAAGCTGTTCAGAATTCCACAAATTGTGGAGGCCAATGTGCCAGCACTGCATTGTCAGAGATCAGTAATTTAGTGAACTGAACTGTTTACACTTTGTTGACAAACAGTCATAAAAAAACATTACAATGAGGCATAGGTAGGGGAAATATTCTCTGTGGGATATCAAGAACCACAGTATCATCACAATAGCAACCACACCATCTTACTGGAAAATTACTCCAGGCTAAAGCTCACCCTGCTGTGCCTCAGTGTAAAATTAGAGCATATCTTGATAATCCATAACATTTTCTAATAAGTCATACACACACAAAGATATGTCTAATTATGTGGTCATACAACAGACCACAAACTATGATCTCAGGTAAACCTTGTTCATAACCCCAACTCAACTGAACCCTTGCAGACAAAAATTGGACTATGCGTCTACTGACTCTTCCACCATTATGAAATGCTATTTCAGAAGAAAGTCTATGTGAAATTAGGATTTTCATCTAACTTCACCACTATCATGCTCACAAATGCTTCACATTTCAGAAAGTCATTGAACTTCAGTTTATACACAATTTACACTTGATGCACATGCAAGTGAGATCACTGATGCAAGATTTGGTGGTTATTTTTGGAACTCAAAACTACTTTGCTGCAGTGAGAACAGCCTTTTCTGTATTACATTTATAACCTTTCTGTATGCCCTCCACTGATCTCCTGAGGTTATCCAACCACATACAAATGATTCACCTGTTTACACCTTGCTGGAATGAATCAACAAATTGCACTGGATGGGATGCACAATGACGATTTAATTTCACACAACCATATTTGCACTTTTCCGACTGGAGTTGATATGCTTATTCTTACTAAATTAGTTCAGGGTGAAATTTTTTAGTCCTTGACTTGTGAAAAAGAATGTTAATCAACAAATAGCATTGCTGTGGCCTCTTAAGTAAATGTTCAAAGTTGAATGTTTCTTTTATGGGTATTTCTATACCTGAAGTGCAGTGAAACGTGGGTTATATATATTTGCAAGCTGTTCAAAAGAAAAATTTTGTTTTCTTAGGAGTATAGTCTACAGTGGAAACAAATAATAAGTTATGAAAAGTCATTAAAAATATTTACACCAAAAACTGATGAGAAAATAATTTTTAATAAAATACATCATATAGATTTTCAGCATGGATCTCACAAGCATATGCAGGAAAGGAAATACTTACCCTAGTGCCTTCTGGGATCATTTCTGGAATAATATTTGGTAAAAGCAGAACTAAGAGATTCTTTTCTTCATAACTATTTTCTCGTAACATGTAAAATGCCTTTACAGCTATATCAGCATTATCGTACGTAATTATTAAAGAACCATATTCATAATATATTGGCCCTATTTGGCGAAATTTATAAGCTGGAAAAGAATAAGAAAATTTCAACTTACATGACATGCACACACATCTTATCTTAAAACTATACAATATAAAACTAAATAACTAAAAATAAAAAATTGGGGGCATACTCTGAATTTGGAGAGCAAATTTACAAGTTGTATAGTTAACAAACAATACTCACTGCATGCAGAATATACCACAGCCATTTCTAACTTGCATACAAAAACATGCACATAATATCAAGCAATATTTACAGGGTTCGTACTGATATTTGGAAGCCTATTTAAGGAGTTTTCTAACAGTCCAAAACTTTCTGGGAGTCAATGATACCATCAGAAATTTTTCAAAGTTAAATTTCTTTGAAAATTCATGGTCTACCATTGCTTTCCTTTTTGTTACATCAACAGACATAAAGAGCAAACACTTTTGTTTACAAAAAATTAAAGTTCAAAACTGGAACTTCAACTCTTCATAACCATCTTTCATTCCCTGTAAAGTTGGGGGGGGTTCTACTCTGTTAACATGCAGTAACATTCTTTAACATTAATTTCTCTTTTAAACAAAAGAAAAAATGCTTGTTCTGCCCCTTGATAGAGCAAGTGACTAAGGAATGGGAAAACACACATCCTTAGCAAAATTATATATCAAAAATCAGTAGTGCATTTTTCAATCTGCTGTGAAAGCAATTTCACAGGCCATGGAAATAGGCTCCGATTCCATCCCAGACAGATTAAGTACCATACATGAGACTGGCAAAGAAAAAAAAAAGCTGAACTTTTCAACTGGGAAAAAATCAGAATGAGCAGCAAAACAGTGTGAATAAAACACGGCATGAACAAGACACAATTGTTAGTATTAATTTATTTATGTAAATATTAAACTGGACTACATCACTCTATTCAAAATATAAAATTATTAACATTTAACAACACAAGATAGAAGAAACATCTCACAGAGAGGGGAGCATAACGATTATGGGCAAAATCTCGGTTACGTCTAACTTCTGTTTTTGGAAATTTTCCCTCCATTTTCAAGCTGAAATGCACATATATATTGAACAAAATTATATTTAACAATAATACTGAACAGAAAAGTAATGCAAGAAAAAAAATTACGATTACGGAAGAAAACTTCAAACCGTCTAATTTCCGATTTTGAAAGTCGTAATTCCGTCTTCCGATGGAAAACGACTTTCCCCAAATTCTGTTCAGTTGTGTATTGATCTCGAGAACCACACAAATGATGATGGAAAAGGCGAAATACCTCGAATCTGCCGAACAATCACATGCCCGAAGATTACAGGGAAATTTCCGCGCTTGATTCAAACTTATGTTTTCGGAAAATTTTCCTCTGTTTTTAAGCTGAAATACAAATATTTATGGAATAAGTGCCATGGATGGCCTAGTAGTTAGTGTTCGTGACTGCCATGGAGGAACCTCAGGTTCGATCCTCGGCAGGTACGAACGCTCGAACCACTAGATATCCACTGTGTGTCGGAAGGGCACGTTAAGCCATCGGACCCTGGGTACTGTTCCCCACCCCACCCCCAGTAATAAATAAGGGCATCTTCCTCCCCCTTTCTAACTTGCTTCCATGTCACTTTCCTATTGGGAACTCTAGCCCAAATCTTCGAGCTTCCTATTTCTAAGGGTTGTGTTAAGACCTGGGGTCAGACACTCCCTTCCTAAAATCCTCTACATATGATCTGATCTGATTTATGGAATAAAATGATATTTAACAACAACACTGGGGAGAAGAAACACTGTGAGTAAAGTAGGCATTACGATAACGGGAAAAATCTTCACTCCGTTTAACTACTGTTTTCCAAAATTTTAAAAGATGAAATATCATTTCCTGACGAGAAACGAGTCCCTCCCCCAACAAATACCCTCTAAATTTTTTCTTCAGTTTTGCGTTGATCTCAAAAATGACCCAAATGATGATGAAAAAAGCATAATTCCGCGAACCCACTGAAGAATCTCATGTATGAAGTACCGAGTTTGAAATTTAAGTTTGCTTAAAAAAGGATATGGGGCCAAAATTTTTGCTTTGCTAAATGGTTTTGATGAGACTGTTCAAATTAGGAAAAAATGTATTTCATTAAAAAATTCTTAAAAAATATGAAGTCACTCTTTTTCACTATTTCCAAAGATACTAAAAACGAGGAACAAAATGAGAAAAATATAAAACCTAAAAAAAAAAAAAATCACAAAGAAAAAAAAACAGCTTGGTCAGAGAAACTTGAAATTCTGAAAATCATGAAATATTCTCATCTCTGGTAGAACAATCATTTCCAGCAATTCCAAACATTTTTGGCCGGCAAACATCACAAAGACATCCAAAAAATATCAAAAACATATTGAAGAAATGTCACAATATGAAAAACACCCAATAAGCAATCCTCAAAATGTTTGAGAAATGTTGAAAACACGAAAATAAACTTAACACATTACTTCACTGAGATTTTTTATTTCCATAGTATATTCAGTTTCCTGTACTTTATAGCAGACCAGCGATTTCTGTAGTGACTACAGACTGCCTGGGTCTTCTGCAAAGCAATGTCAAGGCACATGACAAAGTTTATTTCATTTTTTATTTTATTGGAGGTTTAATGACCACCGTCAGCAACTCAATGGGCTATAAGCAGTCGCCCGTCCCTAATTTAGGGTCACTGGTTCCAGGGAAGGGTAAGACAAACAAACATCCTAGCCTCACTGGGATTCGAACCCAGACCCCTTTCGGATGAATGATCAGAGGCCATTGCTTAGACCACTGCACCGTCGGGGCGGCACAAAGTTTATCCAATCACGCCTGTTGCTCATCCCATCAGCAGGAGAGAACCAAATGCATGTCAGCTGGAAATGGTGAATTCAAAATAGCTTCCAGCAGACAAAGAAAAATTGAGAATTTCCGAGGTGTGGGGGTGAAATGTTTTTCCCCACCCAATAAATGAGCAATGGAATTCAAGTCCACAGTACAACAATTTCCAGGAGTCACCCCCCCCCCCCCCCACCTCAGGAGTCAGAGTCAGAGGAAACCAGAAGAAAAAGGCTCATTCAAAATGTTCTTAAGTGCAAGGAAGTGTATAAACCCTGTACTTACATAATATCAGACAATATTCACCATAATGCACTTCCTTACTGCAACAATTCATAACACAAAGTGACAATTTTTTTTCCCATGCAACCAACAAATATGTACACACACCTGTAAAAAGTTATGGAAACAAATGAAATACTGATACCACACACTTCCATCTATTCCAAACTGTACATTTTCATCCATGAGAAATGGCATACGGTCATTGTACAACCCCCTACCATAACACATGCACAAGTTCTACAGCTTTGTGTAGAACAGCAAACTTTGTCAGGTTTGCTTCTCAAAGGATTCAGCAATACAAGACATAGTAACAAATAAATATCCACTAATGGGTCTAAATACCATTATGTACCTCTTGATCCACAGTCGATACGAAGCACATTCTTGGTGTGTCATTCACTTTGTTTGTGGATTCATTGACAATTCCCAACACGTCACGATTATTCCAACTATAATTCCATTGGGAGATGAAACACCTGGTTTTAATCTTTCTGTTATGTACATTATTGCACATACATTATTGCACTTTGGTTCCAACATCTTAAATGTTAAAATCACTATATACATGTTGATAAAATATCCCATTCCATTGATGTTCACTTGTACTTGTTGCACCAGCAGTTAAATTTGAAGTTTAAAAATGTTTCATCATTAAAATCAAATAAAAAGTTTAAAATCACAGCATGCACGAGATCACCACAATTCCCCCATCAAACTCCCACTAAACTCTTGTTAAAGCTTTTCAACTCATATAGAGCCATCATCAGAACCTTCATCCAATACACGATGTTGCAGACCGACAATGTGCACTAGATGCCCCACTGAGTCTCTCTACGTGTGCCAAAGGGCTAAAGGGTCACGTGCCTCTCCTTGGGGTATCATCTAGTGCACATTGTCGGTCTGCAACATCGTGTATTGGATTAAGGTTCTGATGATGGCTCTATATGAGTTGAAAAGCTTTAACAAGAGTTTAGTAGGAGTTTGATGGTGGAATTGTGGTGATCTCATGCATGCCGTGATTTTAAACTTTTTATTGGATTTTAATGATGAAACATTTTTAAACTTCAAATTTAACTGCTGGTGCAACAAGCACAAATGAACATCGATGGAATGGGATATTTTATCAACGTGTATATAGTGATTTAAACATTTAAGATGTTGGAACCAAAGTGCAATAATGTACATAACAAAAATTAAAACCAGGTGTTTCATCTCCCAATGGAATTATAGTTGGAATAATTGCGATATGTGTTGAGAATAGTCAATGAATCCACAAACAAAGTGAATGACACATCAAGAATGTGCTTCGTATCGACTATGGATCAAGAGGTACGTAATAGTATTTAGACCCATTGGTAGATATTTATTTGTTACTATGGAACTCTCGGTGTGAATAATCAATGGGCACCCAGAAAAACACAAACATTTTCGGGTTCCAGTAAGATATTTACCAATATACTATGTTAAGAAGGCTTAGTAAGGAGGACTTTTGTGGAGGCAAGAGAATTCCAATGGATTACTGATCCTTCAGTTGTTGAAGTATTAATCTTCATGACTTCCCTATGCAGGTCTCTAAAAGAGTTTACAGCAATCAGCTCTAAGACATTTCTCATAAACATTCAGCAGGGAATGACAGCATCTAATGTGAACATTCGGTGAAAGACATCTAAGAATATGTTCTGACTGAACACTGGAGTCTCCAGCATTTGCTGATCATCAGTATAAAAGCCATGTTGATGCAGATGTGTAGAAATTTGAATTTGTCTCTTTAAAAAGACTCACACATTTTGAGGAGACACAAGCATACATATTAGTGGGTTGAGAAGTAAGAAATTAACCCTGGAACAGGCAGCAGTCACCACAAGATACTTCTTAACAGTGATAACTCATCATATTTATCAAAATTTATGGTAATGCACTTTCTTACTATTTGATTTATGGTAATGCACTTTATATATCATCATCATCATTGTCAGCCATTATCAATCCACTGCTGGACGAAGGTCTCCCCAAGTTTTTTCCACAACAGTCTGTCTTGTGCCATCTCCTCCATGTTACTCCCGCATACTTTAATCCCTGAAATGGCAATGGGCTGGACATACTGCCAGAAGGACAGACCATCGATGGACAGCCGAAATTTTAGATTGGATTCCAAGGGACAGGAAAAGACCCAGAAGAAGACCACAAGGGAGATGGGTGGACTTTATATATATGTATAGCTAAAAAACCAACAAGAAGCACCAAATTGCAGGACAGTTTATTAGCAAAATAATTATAGCTGCAATCTTTGATTACTACACTCTGCCAAAAAAAAAAAAAAAAGAAAGAAACTAAGCACCCAGAAAGAAGGAATCCAATTTAGATGGAAATTGGTATACATGCAATGTATGTGTATAGGAAATTATTGCAATTCCAGAGCAGTTGGGCAATTTATTCAAATAAAACAGCTACATGAGCGGAAAAAGTCAGTACGTTGTAGTGCCACTTCTGGCTCAGATACAATTGATTACCCAGTGTGGCATAGATGCATACAGTTCACGGATACTGTCCTGAGGTATAGCATGCCAGATGGTGTCCAAATTGCGGGACAGTTCACTGATGTTATGAGATGAGCATAAGTGGCATCCCATAATGTTCGATTGGTGAGAGATGGGGCGACAGGGCTGGCCATGGAAGGGTGTCGACATTACGGAGGTAAGCCTGGGAGAGTTGTGCCATGTATGGCCAGGCATTATCCTATTGAAAAATTGCTAGCTGATGCTGCGCCAGGAATGGCAACACAACAGGTTGTAGAATGTCGTTGACGTACCATTGAGCCGCGAGGGATCTACGGAGGACTACCAAGGGTGTCCAGCTAATGTATGGAAATAGCGCCCCAGACAGTCACTCCCGGTGGGCAAGCTATGTGGTATTCCATGGTAAAAGCAAGATCTGTCCGCTGGCTGGCTCATCTTCGGACACGTATGTGCTGGTCTTCAATGCCAAGTGCAAACTGCGGCTCATCACTGAAGACAGCAAGATGCTACTGGACACTATTCCACGTTGACCAGGCCCGATAGCACTGCGTCTAGTGCCAGCAATGCTCACTGGTCAGTAGTAAGCAGCAGAGTGGCCTTCTTGAATGTAGTTACCATGCCAGAAGTCGTCTGGCATCAGTCTGGATACCATTTCCATACCTGCTGTACTGATGACACAGCATGGCCATGGATGGTTGAGAGTGACAAATTCAGTTTTGTCCGTGTGACTCTCACAATCCCTCAATCCTCGTGTTCTGTCATTGCCCTCAGCCATCCACTGCCCGCATGCCACTAAGTTGTGCTCTCCTCGATTACCGATGAATTAAAAATTCTATGCCTATTTAAAAAAGTTTTAACCAGATTCCGGTGAAATTTTGAGGGACTCCTCTTATTACTAATTCATGGTGTTGATACAAATTTCAGCCCATTTCATTAAGATTTCGCAAAGTTCGTTTTTGCATTTTTTATGCGCAGTTCTCAAAGAACAGAAACATCTGTGGATGTGCCGCAGCGATGAATGCAGTCACATGCTTTCAGATGATGATGTAGCAAACGACATTGACTTTATTGATTAGCTTATTAATTAATTCATAACTCGCGAACGGAACAACATAGAGATCTTAAAATAGTTGCGTTGACCTAGAAATTCCAGTATTAATAAGCTATGCAAATTTCACGATGTCACAGTTCAGCGTTTGAGAGTTTTTGCTGCTTCAGACAAACAGACGTTTTGTGTTTTACATATAAGATTGTAGAACATGATAGACCTTCCTGCATACAACATTCCACAAGTTTCAAGACGTTACTTTATGCGAAAGAGCTGCATTTTCCTGTTGTTCCATGCAATCTATTATGCATTCAACAAGGTGCAAAGTAACGCCACAGCTAATTTTGTTTGCTACCACAAAGTCCATCTCTTCTAGATGTTCTCAATGTTACTTGAGTGCTATTAGCAAAAATACAAGTGTGGGTTCCTAAGAAGCTCCTCTGCCATTTTTAAGCATTAAAAAGAAAAAGCAAACAAGGTTTTTAAAAATTTTCAAATACCATATCCGAATGTAATAATAACAAAAACAACACTTTTAGTTTTACACCTTCTGTTTTTTAGAAATAAATGTCATATGCAGTTTACTTGGGGGGGGGGGGGGGTTCTAAACATTCTGGTCACATTTACACACACATGTAAGATTCACATAACTTCAAAGAGTTTTACACAACTTTCCACCCTCTTTCCTCCATTTCTACAAATATGTTTGTTATCTTTATTACAAGAACAGAACTGTTGGCTCTGAATTCGAATTTCATTACCTAACTTCGCAACATAAATAAATAATCTAATGCTTCATAAACACTAAAACTAAAAAGATCTATATACTAAAGATTAGAAAGCCTAAAAATTACAAAAAGGCAGGAACTTAAAAAAGTACTGCTTTGAATACTCACGTTTTCCTAGTAAATCTACTAATATTTTTTCATATTGTCGTTGAGATAAATTGGGTGGAAGGTTTCCAACAAAAAGTGCTACACTGGAACTGCATACATTTTCTTTTTTCTGTAGGTAAAATCTAGTTAATTCTTTCTGCCTAATTGATTCCTAAGAGGGGAAAATCAAAGTACTTTTATTTCACTATCTTACATTACACTGCAACAGTGAATAAAACAATGTGAACAGAAACATCATATGAATTGCAACTACTTTATGGAAGCTATTAAACAAAAAATTATATAGATATTACTGCACACATGCATTGTATGTGTGCAATATACAAAAAATATATATAAACACTGAATGTTTTTACTGAATACATTGGCTGAACGAATGTTTGAAAATTGTTTCTACCACATTTCACATGAAACATTTCTCACACTTTTAACACACCTGATCAAGACCATAAAAGATCATTTGACTCCAAGTGTTAATGTTTAATCGTCAAATCATTTAAGTGAATGATCTTACCAACCTTACACTTTTAATATTTTGTATGTATGTTAATTCAATCACACATTTTGTGATCTAAACAAACCATAAATTTCCTAATGAGTTTAAACATGTTACAAAATAGGGACAGATTTAGAGGAAAGCCCACATAGCCCAGGCATGAGACTGCAACGTGGAAGGGCCTCCAAATAGCCATTTTTATTATTTTATTTTTTATTTTCATTTTCTTCAAGAAAAAAAAGGGGTGAGAGCCATTGAGAGAGAGGGGGTAAATTCAATGTTTCTAAGTTTTGGGAGCACGACTCCACTTAACTCAAAATATGTCATACAGAAATATTAATTTACTAGCTTAAATAATCCCCCCCCTCCCCCAAGCTGAATGAAAATCATTTTGAGAGTAATATTGCTTAGTACTACAATACAACTGAGTTCAGAGTTGGGGTGGTATTTTATGGCTAATTTGCTTAGAATGTAATGCAATGAACCCTTTGCTCTTTAATTCGGTATTTATTATGACCACTCATCTTTCCTTTAAATTTCTTTTTCCTCATTTAGTCCAATTTAAGAGGCAATCAATTCAATCCATATTCAGGATCTTTTGGTGAACAGTCAGTGGAATGGAATTTGATGACATGTAACAGCAGATACCACACTGCATGTAGCAAAAATAGCAATTAAAGCAACACCTTGAACCAACCATATGTAACATTATATAATAAATCAGAGTAAAAATTGTAATGTCATTTCATTATACTTTGACTGATTTAAAATCAAAGATTATACTTATTAAAATGCCAGTAAAGAAACTATTATGAGACCATGGTTTCAGCCACTAGGACTCTTGTCAGCCATCAGATTGCGTATTTTACTCTGTTCTTGATCAGCTTTTGAATCCTTTATCACAGGGTTGTGGTCCTGTGCTGCCATCTCTCGGCCAAGCTTGCAACAAGGACCCATTGGTTGAAATTTGGTTGAAAATGTTCAACCAATTTTCAAGCTTGGAACAAGGACCCATCCCTCAAAATTAACAAAATATGGGATAATGTCTCACGTTATTTTCACAAAATATTAAGGAACAATTAAAGTCTTAAAAAAATTCAACAGGTTCCAGTCGAGGGCGGTAGCACAGGGCCACAACCTTGTGGTAAAGGATTCAAAAGCTGATCAAGAATGGAGCAACATATGCAAGCTGATGGCTGACGAGAGCCCTAGCAGCTGAAATCATGGCCCCATAATAGTTTATTTACTGGCATTTTAAATAAGTATAATCTTTGATTTAAAATCTATCAAATATATGCGTAAGTAACATATTAAATGTACTCTGCTTTAATGACCATTCTTATAAAACTTCCGACTTTTCTTCCTTAACAAAGGCATTTCTGCTTGTAGCTTCATCTATTTGTTCCCCAAAATCCTTAGATATTAAATTTTGTCTTGATACCTAAAATAGTTTTTCAGTTATGGAGGAAACACACCACACAGGCAGAATGAAACACAGGTACCACCATAAAAAAATTCCTATCATGCTAGGGTGAAACCAAAATGTACATTTCTTTTGAAATCTTGAAATCAAATCTCTTTTGTGATTACATTTCCTTATACATTAGTACAAGAAAGTAAAAATTGGGAGAATGCAGTAACATTTTTTCTTCCAGTGATGGCTGGCAAAGTGAGAGGGCCCCTAAAACCAATGCTACGCACAGGGCCCTAGTAGCTCTAAATCAGCCATTGCCACAAGACATGAATCTGAATCAGATAAAACATGAGCACATCTGGGTAGTGTAAATGTGGCACCGAAATGCATCAGAGTTTTTGATGTTTTAGCTTCATTCACTGGAAAGAATGTCTTTATAGGGTTGCAAATATATTATATTCCTCATTATCTACAGCTTTTATTTAATTGTGTTTGTAATTACCATTTTAATTAAACAAGGTGTGTTGTGACATTCATTTGATGACAGCAGTACTGAGATGAAATTTGTTGACAGTCCACTGTCGAAGTTTTGGCACAGAAATTACTTTTCCCCATGAGCTCCCTCCCCCATTACTTATTCAACTGGCAGTGTACAATCTGAGTCAAATTTTGGCACCAAGCAAATTTCTAAACAGCTTCTATGGACAATAAACCAACCCAAAGCACTGTCAGTATACAAATAAAAAATATTTTGTTTCCTTTAAGGTCTTCTAAACCCAGAATTGCAATGTTCTACTTTGAAGCTTTCAACCCTAACAACATCTATCTAAGAATTATACTTAACCCTAAAAAAATGTTTGTGCAAACCTTAACAAGGCATATGGTCTTCTGCAAGTATGTACTGTTGAGAACCTTACTGAGAGAAAAAAAAAATGTGCAGGGAGTTTATATTGAGGACATGAAGTACACTAAGGTTGATGGAATGTTTTCATCAATTAATGATTCAGCACATTCAATGGCGTATCATTTGATAATGTGCATGTTTACTTTTATCAATTATTGAGTTACATTCAATAAATAAGATAGATAAATAAGACTTCTTACTCTCGCAATATTTTTCAGCAGATCCCACGGCCCTTCTTGATTGTCCATTGCTCTTTCATGAACAGCTAAAAAGAGAATAAATGCTAAATTCATTGACCATGGCACAGTAAAATTAAAATAACTGGGCAAACAAAAGTTCAAATTTATAAAAAAAGCTTCTAGTATCAATTGTCTTGTACTACACCAGTTGAAAGCGAGAGCACCTATCTAGTTTTTAAATATTTTCACTTTCATTTGTAACACGCACAGCAGCAGAAAATGATCCAGTAAGTTTAGCACATAGTGGAGAGAAGGCTTCTGTGATCATATTTTCCCTTTTCATTATCATCATCATCATCATTGTCAACCATTATCAATCCACTGCTGGACGAAGGTCTCCCCAAGTTTCCTCCACAACGGTCTGTCTTGTGCCAGTCTCCTCCATGTCACTCCCGCATATTTACGAATTTCATCCACCCATCTCCCATGTGGTCTTTTTCTGGGTCTTTTTTCATTATACCCGTATTATAATACCCACTATTATTCAAATAACACCAAGTCACCTTTTTAAAATAAAAATAATTTCTTTAAAAAAAAAAGGCCATGTTGTCTAAATTCTAGCTTTCTTTTGGCAATTTAAAAGTTTCTTTAAATAATTCTTAATAAGAAATAATAACCCAAATATTCAACAAGTTCTGAGCTGTTTATTTATACAGAGAGATGTTTCTGGCCCATGGATGAATGAACGACGGGGTTCATTGTCAATTTTAATCTGTCTTGTTACAGATGGCTTCTGAATTGTGTTCATTTGTTGTCAGATTCCCCTGAATTTTCTTTACGTGTATTACTGAAATGAAATCAGAAGTTAGAGCACTTTCTTTCTAAAAATCTGGAAATCTACAACTCCACCAACTGTAAAAATATTTCTGAAAGAAAATCTGAAAAATGCCTGAATCCTTATCTATCTTCTTTAGTTTGTCCACTTATTTGTTATTTCAGTAATTCTGCTATTTATGGATGCTATTTCTTGACCTAGCTGAAAATTTTAATGCAGAGCAAAAGAACTTGCAACTAGTTTCAGCGTATAATACAACCTTTCTTTTGTGTTGGTTCTTATATGAAACAGAGAGAGAAAGAGCGAAAACGAGACAGAGAGAGAAAATGTGTGTGTTGCATCATCCACTTTTCAACTTTCTGGCAAATTTCAGACACACACATTCTGGGATATAGGTATTACTGTAATGATAGAAAGATCAAACCTTAACAACTTTGGTTTCATGCACACCACACCAATTTTCCAGCAAAACTGAACTATATAATTTGTTTATATATATGAAATTTGTATAAAAGATGCATTATGTACACATAATTTATTACATTCTCATATAAAGTATTGAAATAACTTTGGTTTTATTCAGAACACATTCACACTACTATCACTTAACTGAAGAATAAAATTTTTTTTTTCTGAGCATGAACTTCATTACAGTATCAGATGATGTGAAATGCTGCATATGTTACAATATTAGATGATGTGCAATATGATGCAACTACTATTTTTTAAGACTTATCGCAAAAAAAAAATCCTTTTGACATCTCGTGAGGAGTTTCTAGTAAAAATTTATATTACTCACTTATGCTCTCTCACTTTCTCTGTTGCCTGAAATAATTGGGTTCGTACTAATGACTTATCTAATGAATTCAAAGAGTCCTCTTATCACATTTTATTAAATGCAAACACTTTCTAAGGAAATTAAAAATCATTGACAGGTACACACAAAGCCAAATTTATAACTTTCTAACCCACTAGCTGCAAAACAAATATGCCAAAATCATATTTGAAGGGTTCGGGCGTAAACCATGATAACAAACATTTTTGTAAAAAAATGAGCTGCATATGAAAAACAACTGCGGTGATAATCCGAGCATTTTAGAGTATTTATTATACATTTATGTCTACATATGGTGCCACAATACAACTTTCAATTTATGGTAAGTGCAAACGTTTATATATATATATATATATATTTGTACTTGTAATCTACGTATCTCACAACGACAGAAGTGTGGGTTACCATGGTTTACACCAGAGTCCTTCATTTAAAACGTGCATAAATGTGGATGGGTGAAGGATCTGACAAAAGATATTAATACCACTGTATGAAAAAAATTTCCTGTAATTTTTCACTCAGTTTCTCTTATAACGTCTTTATTTCTATTCTTCACTAGTATCTGTCATAATGATGTTTTTTTTTGTTGTTGTTGTTGTTTTTCGTTTTAGTTTGTTTTTTCAGATATTTTGCAATTCTGAAGGGCAGCTATATCTTGGAAACAAAATATTGTGTCTGGTAAATACTGAAAAAAAATTCCTGCTTTGTTTTGCATGTTATGAAGCATTATATTGATTTAAATCTTGGTTTAGCAATCGCAGCGCAACACCATTCAAGTGAATGACATTGCCATGTCTCTGCAGGTGGTAGCCAGAGATACAACTAATAAGATTTAAAACTACTATGTTCCAGATGGAAAATATATCCATTTCTAGAGTTGAGAATAAAATGCATTATTTCCGATAATGTGAAATTAGTGATCTCTTACAGTTTTGCTTTAGACATATTACTCCAGATATATTATTGATCATTATGATTCTTTACCAACATTGAAAAAATAAAAAATGTTGAGCATAGCTTTCCCTAAATATATCATAAAGGAAAATACAAATTGCCAAACAATATGACTATTGAAATAGATTTCAATAACACCCATCTAATTAATCAGTTTTCAATTTTTATATGCATTCAAGCTGATGTCCTCACAAATATGCCTATTTACTGGTCATCTCATAAGTAATACAGTATTTTTTATGAATCAGAATAAATGCCACCAGATGGTGCAATTGTGGCAGATCTGTGGGGTATATACATGAGGGGTGTTAGTGCCCCTACCATGTTTCGGAGCAATTGTTGGAGTGAGAAAATATGCAATTTGGAGTCTAAACGTTGGGTTTTGGAGAGAAAATTTGCATTTTGGAGCAGAACTTAGGTTTTGGAGCAGCTAATATAGTATTTTTAATTGTTTTAAGTCCATGCTGTGCTTTCAGTTATGTTTATATACTGAATTACCATTATTTTAAGAACTATGAAAAAATGTTATATTTCAGGTTTGTTGACATTTTACTGATTCTCTTATGACTGTTAATTAGCACTTCTGTCATTCCTACAGTGAGATAAATGGGAAAACAATTATACTACCCACAATTTATTGAAAACAACACGACCTGCAATATTTTAAGCGTAACACATTAATATCAGGGATTTTCTTCTGAATGCATTTGTTTCACTGTAACACGAATAGGATGCTGTCACGTCCAAGAACTGTTGCTATTGTTACTGAACACTTGTGAATATACACTTAGAAAGAATAAATAATATCATATGTAATTACTGTTTGCTGTTTGGTTGGTTTTTAGCAGCATATTTTTCGAGATTCATGGCATTCAGATGAAAATACATTATTTCTGAAACCAACCAACTGGCAAGCCACGTGTACGGGGTTTGCGTGTGCATTACAAAATCCCAAGGTTTTCTGAAGGAAAGCGTACCTCCGATATAAAAGGAAAACTAATGTAACATTTAATAATCAAATTGTAAAATCACCTTTCCGCAGTTGCGTCATGATACTCTTCATACTATGTTTTTCATCCAGTAATTATCAATGTCAAACTTTCGTTATTGATGTGAACAATTACAACTGGAACCAAAACTATAAGATAACAGTGAGATTTAGTAAAGTTGGTTAAATAAAGGCTGTTTCCATCGCCTAACGGTAGCGCAGTGACGTTTTGGCATAGGTTCCCCCCTTCAGTAGTAGTAGAATCAGTTGATGACTTTTTTGTTGTTCCTTCCTGTCTAAAAGAGCCACTGCTCTTGCAAACTTGGGGTTCTGCATGCATGGACATGGACATTAAGCAGACGATTGAGAGTTAGTAAGTCGTTCAACGCACCTTCCATCTGGAAAAGGAAAAGTGTGAGGGTGAAGATGTTCCCATCTTCACCTCCTAAAAATTCTGCTCCCTGAACGTACGGGGCAAAATTCAGACTTTAAGTAACAACCAAAAGATCAGTATTCCTGAAAATTGATTACAAGTTATGCAATATAAACAATCCTTTCATTTATCCATAGCGTTCGTGAGCGATTTTAATTAACATACATGACACTGACGAAGAAAAAAAACAAAGTTGTACTTTTTAATTTGGTAAAAAATCAGACTGCGCAGTGAGAAAGTGCGAATATTACGCAGCATGAACAAAACTGAATCATTCACTGTAATGTATTTATGAAAATATTTAACTAGATCACACCACTGTATTCACAATTATAAAATTACTGAATTCCAAACAAAATAAGGTGGTTTTGAAAGACATAGCTTCAAACAGTTTTTTTTTTTTCCTGGTTTTGTTCTTGTACTTGCTAGAACATTAGCTCTGATTTCCTCTTGCGAGCAAACCCTACTTTCTTCTCAGCAAGTTCCACAGCCATATTTGTCTTTTGTTGACTCTGCCAATGCACATCATCCACTGTTTACTTTTTTTCTGCTTATAGTTTTCCCTTACCATTTTTCTTTGCTATTTTTCTTTCTTTTTTTTTATTCCCTCAGATGACAATTTTATCCATCATGCTTAAAGAACTTTCAGCCTGAGAACCATGAATTCTGATATCATCAGAGCTTTCACTATTTTAGATAAATAGTGTAATTTTCAGAGAATGAATACTTTTTTTTTTTTTAACACCATGCATCAATTCTTACAAATTTCCAAACTTCGTCACTTCCATTTTTGGAAATTTTCCCCACCCTTATCAAGCTAAAATACACACACATTTATGAGGGTGATGGCATTTAACAACTACATAAGAGTAGGAACAGAGGGGGGGGATACAATTATGGAAGAAATCTTCGCTCCATCCGACTTCCGTTTTCAGAAATTTATCCAACATTTTCAAGCTAAAATACAAATATTTATGGAATAAAATGATATCTAACAATACTGGGTAGAAGAAACATCGCGAAAAAAAACATTACGATTACGAGAGAAATCTTGCCTCCGTTTACTTTCAGTTTTCGAAGGATCAAATCCCGTCCTCCGAGTTTTACTGTATCATCATCATCATTATCATCATTGTCAACCATTATCACTCCACTACTGGACCAAGGTCTTTCCAAGCTTCTTCCACACGGTCTGTCTTGTGCCAGTCTCCTCCATGTTACTCCCGCATACTTTCGAATTTCATCCACCCATCGCCCATGTGGTCTTCTTCTGGGTCTTTTCCTGTCCCTTGGAATCCAATCTAAAATTTCAACTGTCCATCAATGGTCTGTCCTTCTGGCAGTATGTCCAGCCCATTGCCATTTCAGGGATTTACCTCTGATCATGATGTCTTCCACTCTTGTCATTTTTCCGATCCACGAGTTCCTCTTCTTATCTCTCCTGGTTACACCAAGCATGCATTTCTCCATGCTTCTTTGAGTTGTCTGCAGCCTTTGTATGTCTCTTTTTGTTAAGGTCCACATCTCTGCACCATACGTAAGCACTGGAAGGACGCATTGATCAAACACTTTTCTTTTAAGACATAACGGCATATTGCTCTTGAAAATTATGCTGTTTCTTCCAAAAGTTCTCCAGGCAAGTTTTAATATGGCGATTAATTTCTTCATCAATGTGACCCTCACTTGATATCTGCTGTCCAAGATAAACGTACGTATCTGTTATCTCCAGTTTTTCTCCATCAATCGATAAATCTTCATTTCTTGTAAAAGCATTGTACATCACTTTTGTCTTCTGAAAGTTCATTTTTAATTCCACTACTTTACTCTTGTCAGCAAGTTCCTGGATCATACTCTGCAGCTCTGATGGGGTAGTTGCAAAAATGACTACGTCATCAGCAAAACGAAGGTAAGTTAGATGATCTCCATTAATCTTTATCCCTTTGATTTCCCAGTTCAGTGATTGAAAGACATTTTCCAATGTGGCATTAAAGAGCTTCGGAGATATGGTGTCCCCTTGTCTCACTCCCTTTCCAATTTTTATGTGTACTGTATTCTCAAACAGCCGAATCTTTGCACTTGCATTTTCATAGATGTTATTAATAACATTAATGTATGCATCTTCAACACCGCATGATTTCAACGCCATTGTAACTGCTGATGGTTTCACTGAATCAAAGGCCTTTTCATAATCGACAAAAGCCATGCACAATGGAAGTTCATATTCCCTCACTATTTCAATTAGTTCTCTCATTATGTGGATATGATCTATAATGCTGTAGCCACTCCTGAATCCAGCTTCTTCTCTCGGTTGAGCCATGTCTAGTGTTACCTTCGAGTGGTGTGAAAGAACTTTAGTGAAGATTTTATAAATCACTGATAGGAGGCTGATAGGTCTGTAGTTCCTGAGATCCTCAATGTCACCATTTTTATGTAGCAGAATCATTGTAGCGCTGTTCCAATCCTCAGGAATCTTCCCTTCATTAAGACATCGAGTGAAAACTTCGGCGAGTACTGTTTCAATTTCTCCACTTGCTTCTTGTATGATGTCTACAGTAATTCCAACTTCTCCTGGAGCTTTTCCCCGCTTCATGTTCTTGATTGCATGTTCTGCTGGGAGGACTGGAAGAACTCTGGTACTGGTACCTTTCCTGATGTCTGGAGTACATGTATCATTCCTTTCATTAAATTTGGAATAGAAATCTTTCCCTCTCGTCAAAATTTTGCTTCTATTTCTTATTACAGAACCATCTTCTTTTCTCAGTTGCCATAATCTGTTTTCTTCCCTTACTGAGATGTCCCTTTGCTATTTTTAGGCTTTGGTTGTTTTCAATTGCTTTCCTCACTAGTTCACAGTTGAATTCCCTTACGTCTTCAGTGATACTTTTTCATACTGGCTTGCATAGCTCTATATATTCCACCTTGGAAGTCACATCTTCTTTAGTTGTCCTCATCTCTCTTCTTTTTTGCATCAACATTTTGGTTTTTCCTGATAATTAGTTCACATGTAACTTGTTCTTAGACCCAGCTAATCTTGTTGCTGTTTCCATAAGAGCTTTGGTTACTTTTCTGTTAACTTCACAGATGTCCACTTCTTCTGATGTTAGACCTTCTAGAGCAGAGAATCTGTTCCTCAGTTCCAATTTGAAGGTATCCTGATGCTTTTTAAGGTTGGTCACGTCAATACACTTTGTTTGTTTTATGAGCTTGCCACGCTCAAGTTTAGCATTGAGGTGCATCTTACATCTTCTATGGTCACTACCTGTGTCAAACTTGTTTAGCACACTGCAGTCTTCCATGACAAATGTCTTGTTACACATAATAAATCAATTTCACTTGTCCATCCATTGGGGTGCCTCCGTGTCCATTTCCTTTGTGGCTTTCTCTTGAAAAAGAAGTTCACGATGAAAAACCCTTCTGCCTCTGCAAACTCAACGAGAGTATTTCCACGCTGGCTTCTATTGCTGTGACCAAATTTACCAACTGCAGTTTCATTCTGTTGCCGTTGCCCTATTTTTGCATTGAAATCTCCCATAATTATCTTCAAGTGCTGCTTGCCTTTATTATTTAGATGACGAATTTCCTCATAAAATTCTTCAAGTTCTTCTTCAGGATGACTTGTGGTGGGTGCATAAGTTTGAATAATCTGAGCCTTGTATCTTCTCGAGAGTTGGATGACAAGTCGTGCAGCTCTGTCAGAGGAACTTTCAACTTCTACAACTTTATCCTTCAGTTTCTTGTTTATTATAAATCAAACACCACTAGTTCTGCCAGTATCTGTCCCACGATAGTAGAAGAGATGTTCACTTTTTAGCCCAATGAGATCTCCTTTTCTCCTTACATCACTAAGCCCGACGAGGTCCCACTTGATCCTTTGTAGTTCGTCTTCCAATTCAAGGAGCCTTGAATCAGAAGATAGAGAGCATCCATTATACGTAGCCAAGGTCAGCATCAGATGGCAGCCTAGTCCGGTCCTCCGGTGATTCTTAGCACCCTCTGCCTTCACGTCGCACTGGCCGCTGCCTTGGCCAGGTGCATTCCAGCTGCGGGGACTGAGGTCCAAGATTTAAGTTGTGGAGTCATTTTGGAGGGGTTTGACTATAACTCACCACGCTGGCCAAGCGGGTTGGTGAGTGTGGGATAGCATTTTCTCTAATCCCGATGGTATAGTTATACCGCTATTGGCGGTCGTCAGAGCCCCTTTAGTGGGAACAGGATGCACCACGAGAAGGCTGGGTTGACATTTGTCAAGGAAAGGCTGTGATGTTGCACATCACCTGACTTTACATACATATATATTAAAAAAATGCAAAAATCAAGGAGCAAAATTTTGACAAAACGAAAACAAACAAAAATTCCGAGGACGAGCAGAATAATAACCACCAATCCCCAACCGTCCGAAGCTGTAAAGCTCCCAACGACGGAAATCAAACAAACGGAAGAATGCAGGGAAGCAGATCAATGACTGATTCTCTGATGGCTTCGTCAAGGGCAAGCAGAGAATCAGTCATTGATCTGCTTCCCTGCGTTCTTCCGTTTGTTTGATTTCCGTCGTTGGGAGCTTTGCAGCTTCGAACGGTTGGGGATTGGTGGTTATTATTCTGCTCATCCTTGGAATTTTTGTTTGCTTTCATTTTTTCAAAATTTTGCAACTTTGTGTTTCGCATTTTTTTAATATTATGGTTTGATCTTTCATTTATGCAGCCTCTAGCACTTTGGAATTTCAAATTTGTATTTGGTTTTTGTTTAATTCTTGTTGTTTTTTGCTATATATATATATACACTGACGAAAAAAAAATCCCAACACCAAGAAGGGGTTGTATTAGATAAACGACAGTTGGTAGGCGGTGAGAGTACATCTGTAAGATGACGGCTATGCAAATTTCGCGCTCGGCGCATACGTGTGGCGCTAGTAGCGCCCCTCGGTACATGCAAAGCAGGTTTGCTGTAAATACCCGCTGTAACATTCATGAGCGTTAGTTATCGTTGAGATTCGACGTAGTGTGTTGACGTTAGTCAAGAATGCCTTTAAGAAGCCGAAGAAGCCATTATCAACAGCTCACGGAGTTTGAACGAGGTCGTGTAATATGGCTACGAGAAGGTGGATTTTCTTTCTGCAATATTGCAGAATGACTTGGCTGGAATGTAGCCACTGTGCATGATTGTTGGCAGCGGTGGTCAAAGGAAGGTACTGCCTCAAGAAGACCGGGTTCCGGTCGGCCACGAGGCACTACTGAGAGGGAAGACCGCCGTGTACGGCGTATGGCCGAGACGCATCGTACCGCGTCTGCGGCAGCAATTCGAGCTGCAATTGCCACCACAGTGACACAACGAACTGTTACAAATCGGTTACTTGAAGGACAGCTCCGAGCCAGACGCCCTGTAGCGTGCATTGCACTTACTCCCAACCACTGCTGTTTGCGACGTCAGTGGTGTCAAGATAGAGCTCATTGGAGGACGGTGTGGAGATCTGTTGTGTTTTCTGATGAAAGCCGGTTCTGCCTGGGTGCCAGTGATGGCCGTGTGTTGGTTAGAAGGAGGCCAGATGAGCTCCTGCAACCAACCTGTCTGCGGCCGAGACACATTGGACCTACACCTGGAGTTATGGTCTGGGGAGCAATTTCCTATGACAGCAGGAGCACTCTCATGGTTATCCAACGCACCCTGGTGGCACAGTTTTACGTCGGTCTGGTGATTCAACCTGTTGTGCTGCCATTCATGAACAGCATTCCAGGTGGTGTTTTTCAACAGGATAATGCTCGCCCGCATACCGCTGTTGTAACCCAACAGGCTCTACAGAGTGTCGACATGTTGCCGTGGCCTGCTAGATCACCAGATCTTTCACCAATCGAGCACGTATGGTACATCATTGGACGACAACTCCAGCGTCACCCCCAACCAGCATTAACCGTCCCTGTATTGACCGACCAAGTGCAACAGGCATGGAACTCCATCCCACAAACTGACATCCAGCACCTGTACGACACAATGCATGAACATTTGCGTGCTTGCTTCAACATTCTGGCGGTTACACCGGTTATTAATGTACCAGCATTTCACATTTAAAATGGCTCTTCTCGCGCTTACAATAAGCTGTGATCTTGAAACCTTAATCGATTAAATATGTTACCTATACAAATGTATTGCCGCCATTTCATTCCTCTACAACTATTTTTTCGTGGTGTTGGGATTTTTTTTCCCGTCAGTGTATATACCCCCACAGATCATATATATAAGGTAAATCAAAGTAGTCACATAAATTTACAAACCAACATTTGAAATTCCATAGCGCCAGAGGCTGCGTATAAGAAAAATAAAAAACAAACACATTAACCAAAATCAAATCAATGAAAGCAGAGAAAAAACTGATTTGGAAAAACCCAAGCCAGAGACAGAAGAATCTACCCAGAGAAGAAGGCAGGATTATAGAAATATAGCAGCTGTTATTGATGGCATCTTAAGGGGCTAGGCATGGGGATAACACCTCTCATACCTCTATATAGACCAAAAACTGTGGGCTTCTGAGTCATCCAGTTTGTAAGAAAATAATACCTAAGCAGAAAAAATGCAATAACCCTCCCAATTATGACCCCCTCCCCTCTCCACTGCATTAAGAACAAAAGGAAAAAGATCTAAAAATTAAGGAGTCAAAAATAAATTAAGGTAATAAAAAAATAAAAATTAGTAAATAAAACCGACACACGAAAAATGAAAATTCTCATAGCTAACTGGATGACTGTAGCCTTAATCACACAGCTTCAATCTGAGAAGTATTACACCTAAGTCTCAAGAATAAAAAATATATACAACCAAACACTAAAACTAACTACTATTTACAGGCACATCCTAATGAAACATCTATAAATGGAAAGAGCTTCAGGATTTTCATTTCTCGTGTGTCGGTTTTATTTACTAATTTTTATTACCTTAATTTATTTTTCACTCCTTAATTCTTAGGATATCTTTTTCCTTTTGTTCTTGGGTTGTAATGCAGTGGGAGGAGGGGGGGTCATAATTGGGAGGGTTATTGCATTTTTTTCTGCTTAGTTATTATTTTTTTGTAAACTGGATGACGCAGAAACCCACACTTTTTGGTCTATATAGAGGTATGAGAGGTGTTATCCGTGCCGAACCCCTGAAGACACCATCAATAACAGCTGCCATAATTCTATAATCCCGCCTTCTTCTCCTGTTAGATTGTGCGGTCTCTGGCTTGGGTTTTTCCAAATCAGTTTTTCTTCTGCTTTCATTGATTTTATTTGGTTAATGTGTATACTGCTTTCATTGATTTTATTTGGTTAATGTGTATACTGCTTTCATTGATTTGATTTGGTTAATGTGTATACTGCTTTCATTGATTTGATTTGGTTAATGTGTATACTGCTTTCATTGATTTGATTTGGTTAATGTGTATACTGCTTTCATTGATTTGATTTGGTTAATGTGTATACTGCTTTCATTGATTTGATTTGGTTAATGTGTATACTGCTTTCATTGATTTGATTTGGTTAATGTGTATACTGCTTTCATTGATTTGATTTGGTTAATGTGTATACTGCTTTCATTGATTTGATTTGGTTAATGTGTATACTGCTTTCATTAATTTGATTTGGTTAATGTGTATACCGCTCAACAATGTGATGTTGGCATAATATCTGAGTAAACTTTAAATGGTGTAGATGTCCATTTAATACATTTGTTAACCCCCTCGTGGAAGTGCCAAAACTTCACATAAGGCATGTTTTGCTTTGGGCATATCGTCAGGACAACAATGTCATAGCAGCAGGGTCGAAATGGTGAGATTTATGGTTCAGATACTATAAGTGTGAGTCAAGGACAAAGATGGTTCCAGCGTTTTTGGTCTGGGAACTATAGCCTTAATGATAAGCCAAGAGCAGGATGTCCTCAGGAGTTGGATGATGACCTGTTACAAATGATCGTAGAGCAAACTCCTGGTCATAATGTTGGAAAAATTAGCTGAGCGGCTCCAGCTAACCCATTCAACGGTCCTTTGGCATTTGCAAAAATTTGGTAAAGTTTCTAAGCTGGGTCAAGCGATTCCTCACAAATTATTATCGGAGCACAATCTGAAACAACGAATGGAGGTCTGCAAGTCTCACTCTGTTGGTTGGAAAAGGAACCTTTTCTGAATCAAATTGTTACTTGTGATGAGAAATGGATTGTGTATAAACATATTAACCAACGAAGACATTGGGTGAATCGCAACAAGACACCAGCTCCACAGTCGAAGGGAGAACTCCACCCAAGGAAGATTATGCTGCCAGTTTGGTGGGATATGAATGGGGTTATTCATTACGAGATGATCCAACCAAACGATCACAAAAGAGCTGTATTGTCAACAACTGGACTTGCTAAAGTCATTCACTGAAGAAAAAAGGCCAGCACTGGCCAACAGAAAATGTGTCATTTTTTCATCATAATAATGTCAAACCTCATACAGCAAAAGACAGGCTCAAAAAACTTAGGTGGTTTGAATAGAAAGTTATGACACAGATGCCATATTCTCCTGACCTGGCAACCATCAGATTATCATCTTTCCCACAGTCTCCAACAAAACATCAGTAGAAAATAGTTTCATACCTAAGATGATGTCCAAAGGAAGCTTGAGTAATCTTCAGATCAAAACTGCAAGACTTTTATCACCAGGGAATTGAAAATTTAATATTATGATGGATAGAAGTTGTAAATAATGATGGTAAATACATTTTGGATTCAAAGTAACCTGTCATACTGTTTGTTGTCTTTCAAAACTATCTCTGGAAAACTGCATTACTTATGGGATGATAATCAGTTGTTTCAAACATTTAACATTGCTTTCTCTCCAGATGTAAGAGTCCAAAACAAGATGCTAGCAAAACCAGATTAAAATAATGTGAAACAACTGATCAATTCAAATTGCTTAAGTTTCAGATCACTGTGTAACTTTTATTATTATTTTTTTTTATTTTAGGCTTGATAATGTATGAATGAGATACAAGTAGATAATGAATTTAATTTGAAGATACTCTCTTTAATATGAACTTAACTGAGGAGACATATGACCATAAAAAGGTTCTGGACATACAATCAGTTCCAAATATAGAAAATGTAAGATGGAAGATACTTTTGACTTTGTAAAATCAAAGAGCTTTTAGTCACTTGCTTTTGCAAACATTTTTAATTACCTCCATTACCTTTTATGTGACATATCATCATTAACCATTCTCAATCCACTGCTGGATGAAAGTCCCCTCAAGTTTCTTCTACAATTCTCTTCACTCCATGCTTTTCAATTGCATCCACTATCTTTCATGTGGTATTCTTCTGGGTGTTTTCCTATTCCTTGGTTTCAAGTCAAGTATTTCAATAGTGATCAGTTCTTCTAGCAATATGTCCAGCCCATTTGTAACTTGTGATATTATCAGTTATACCTCCTGATTTTCACATCAGAAATTGCACGTTTGATTTTTTTTTTTTTTTTTTTTTTTTTAAAGCACGTTTGGTTCCCACTCTAGGGTGATGAATTTTCAAGTTTTCTAAAGAGGTGGCTACGTGGGAAAAAGTGAAAATGCGGCAACTTCATGCAGATAATGACTTCAGAAAACCAATTTTAAAATGCAGACCAGTGTAATCATTCCTTGTTCAAACTTGAGTATGCCCTTCCCTTTCCTCACTACATGAGATTCATACTGATGCACTAACATACCCTGTCCATTTTGTCTATTTATCACTATGTACTGTATGCCCTATACAACCACAGAGACAAGAGTGGCCACGATGACCTGGCCCATTAGTGTACGAGGAGTGAACAAAAAGTACAGACTGTGTGTTAAATGCAGCAGAATGCCATTTGGCAGGCTGTGACCTTGGCACCTACTGAACATGCACCTGCCGAGAGAATGCCATTGGCACAGTGCCTTTTTTGTGCTGTGGCCAGTTGTTTGGAGTCTAGTCTGATTGAAGCATCACATTAACAGTGCCTGAGAAAGTTGAGCAATGCATTTGCATAAAATTCTGTCAGAAACTTGGATATTCTCGCAAAGAAACTTATGACAATTCACTGAAAGTGTATGGTGAGGACAGCATGAGTCATCCATGAGAGAACGACTGGTACAAACATTTCAAAAATGGCCATGAAAGTGTCTAAAGCGACGATTGTTGTGGAAGGCCCTCAACAAGCAGGAATGAAAGAAACGTCCAAGAATTTCGTTCAGCTGTGAGGGAAAATCACAGAATTACTATCAGAGAACTTGCTGATGACTTAACTCGGATCAGTACAGGCAATGCTCACTGAAAATTTGGAATGAGTCGTATGTCTGCAGAATTTGTTCCAAAAGTCCTCCAGGTGAGCAGAAAGAAACTCGACTGCCTGCAGTCATTGACTTATTGGAATTGGTCTGAAATGACAACAACTTTATGAAAATATTGTTACAGGTGACGAAACATGTGTTTATGGATATTACCTGGAAACAAAGGCTCAGTCCTTACAGTGGAAGATCCCAGCTCACCCAGCCCCAAGAAAGCTTGCCAGACATCGTTGATGTGACACACCAATCAGACTAC
Source organism: Macrothele yani (assembly GCA_039090855.1). Taxonomy (NCBI): domain Eukaryota; kingdom Metazoa; phylum Arthropoda; class Arachnida; order Araneae; family Macrothelidae; genus Macrothele; species Macrothele yani. The sequence goes on from CM077025.1 coordinate 131,745,269, forward strand.
ACTCCAAACAACTGGCCACAACACAAAAAGCGTTGCATCGACAGTGTTCTCTCCACAGGAGCAGGTGCAGTAGTTTCCAAGGTCACAGAATACCAAACAGCATTCCACTTCGCCGCTTCATTTAACAGTCATGCATGCAGTCTTGATACTTTTTGATCACTTCGTGTATGTATGCTGATAAACAACCTGGCCCATTAGTGAACGAAGGGATGCTGAAAAGTTCTCGGCCTAACTCAGTTCCTGTAACTGTAGCATTATTTTGTCACTGCAGCTCAAAAGAGAGTGCGAATTTTCAGACAAACAGAACTTTTTTTTTTTTTTTTTTTTTTTTGCGGATGTTTGACTTTCTGAATTGAATCATATCAAGCAAAGAGTTGAATTTTCGAATGTGGAACTCAGGGCTGTCATGAGATTTCTGTTCCTGCAGAAGAAAACTGCAAAGGAAATCTATGAGTGTATGACGCAAACATTAAGTGAGAAGTGGCCTTCATATTCCACTGTGAAGAAATGGTGTGTCAACTTTCAGCGGGGAGACTTTGAGACCAAAGATGCAGCAAGATTTGGGAGGCCTTCAACAGCCACACCACCAAAAGAATGTTGATCGTGTTCATGACTTGATTTTGTCAGATCAGCGAATCTTGGCTAAAACAATAGCTGAGACATTGTAGATATCCAGGGAAAGTGTTTAGTTCATAATTCATGAGCACTTGGATATGCAAAAGATGTCAGCAAAGTGGGTGCCCAAATGCTGATGAGAAATGAAAACGAGTGGACACTTCCAAACCGGTTTTGCAGCATTTTGAGCGATCTGGTGATAATTTTTTGCAGCGACTTGTCACCATTGATAAAAAGTGGTTACATCACTGTGATCCAGAGATGAAACAAGTCCTTGCAGTGGCGACACTCGGGTTCTCCACGGCCAAAGAAATTCAAGACTCAAAGGTCTGGAGGAAATGTCATGGCAATGGTTTTTTGGGATTTGGAAGGCATTTTACTTACTGACTATCTCCCGAAGGGCCAAACAATAATTGCTGAATACTATTCCAACTTGCTGTGCAGATTAAAGGAGGCGTTGAAGGAAAAAAGGTGAGGAAAACTGCGGAAAGGTGTTATCTTTTTGCAGGACAATGGGCCGGCTAACAAGACAATGGATGTTTTGAGGGATCTGGGGTTTAAGAGCATAGATCATCCACTCTACTCACAAGCTGCATTAGACTATTTCCTGTTCCCAAACCATAAAAATTTTTGAAAGGGAAGCATTTTTTTTGAATGATTCGGAGGTGATACCAGCAGCAGAGCAGTATTTGAGTGGTCAAACTTCAGAATTTTTTTTGGAAGAGTTAAAGAAACTCTAGAAATGCTGTGCAAAGTGTGTTGAACTTCGGAGTGAATATGTGGAATAAGTCTGCAAGTTTCATGGCTGTAGCCCTTTTCCTTCTTGATGAGGCAGAGAACTTATCAGCATCCCCTCGTATGTATGCTGATAAATATACCATGGTTACCATTGTTTCACATAGCTTATGTGCAAGAAAACTGGACCAAGCTCTGACGCAAAAATCAACACAAATAATCAGTGATCAACAGCATAATTTCTCAACCTAAAATGACAGAGGAAAGCCATAAACAATTATATTGGGTATATAAATAAGTTTTGAGGGATTTCCGTTCGGTGTCGTACTTATTACTGCCCGCATGTATTTTAAGGTGGCAACACTGCGATATCGCAGTACGAAAAGGCAGCTGTCAGAGTCAGTATACGACGTTCGATTGAAGTGTGAAGACGTATTTGTTTTACTCGATGGAAAATGGCAACTTTCGTCCCAACAAAACAGCATTTGCGGGAAGTGTTAGTGCATTACTTTGTCAAGAAACGTGCTGTCGTTTAATGTCAGAAATCTATGGTGAACATTCCCCATCCATAAAAACATGCGAGTATTGGTTTAGACGATTCAAAAGGAACGATTTTGATGTCAGTGATAAAGAATGTTCTGGACCACCCAAAAAAAAATTGCTGATGCTGAATTGGAAGCTTTACTTGATGAGGATCCGTGCCAGACCCAAAAGAACTAGCAGCAGCATTAAATATTAGTCAACCATGCATTTCACAACGTTTAGCTGCCATGGAAATGGTGCAAAAAGAAGGGAATTGGGTTCCACATGCTTTGCGGGAAAGAAACCTTGAACATCGAAAAACCATTTGCGAATTGCTGCTTCAAAGGCAAAAAAAAAAAAGGGTTTTTTGCATCATATTACTGCTGACGAGAAATGGATATGGTACGATAACCCTAAATGACAGAAAGCATGGGTGAAGCCAGGTCAACCAGGTCCTTCAACGCCAAAAGGCAATATCCATGTTTCAAAGGTAATGCTGTGTATCTGGTGGGACCAGAAGGGTGTGATCCACTATGAACTGCTGAAACCGTCAAAAACTATTACTGGTGATCGGTATTGAACCCAATTAACGCGTTTAAAACGAGCTCTCACGCAAAAACGGCCGGAATGGGAGAATAGATACAACAAAGTCATCTTACAGCATGACAAAGCAAGACCACATGTTTCTCAACCTGTAAAAAAGTACTTACAAGGATCCGACTGGGAAGTTCTACCCCACCCGCCATATTCGCCAGATATTGCGCCATCGGATTACCATTTGTTTCGGCCGATACAATCAGCCCTTTCTGGAGAACGGTTTAGTTCTTATGAAGACATCAAAAATTGGCTGGACAACTGGATCTCTTTCAAGGAAATGGAATTCTTCCTTCGGGGCATACGTTCACTGCCCGAAAGATGCGGTAAAGTTGTATCTTCAGAGGGAGCAAACTTTGATTAATATTAAAATATTGTTTCTGTTCTCCAACAACATGTTTTATTCACCTCAAATCCCTCAAAACTTATTTATATACCCAATAGTAAATAGTAAGTAATTAACTGAGCACAGGAACAAGCACTCATCAGTACACTCTTTGAAGAGCAAATAGTTTGTAGCAGTTTTTAAATGCCTGTGATAATAAAACCAGTGGTAGACAAAACCTCGAAATTTTCAGGTGCCAGCTCCTTTTTTTCAGGAACCAGTACACTTTTTCAAGAGGCAGAGAAAAAATCACTATCAATCTGAACAAAAACTACACACAAAGTATTGTGACCTTTAACATTAAAGATTAATATATTTTTCATTATACATTGTTCAGTAATGCAGTGCAATATCCACAACTAAAACTGGGGAATACACTTGTATTAACAGCTGCATTTTGAAATTGGTTTTCTTTTCTGAAAGTTTAGCTTTGTCTTTTGGTGTATAACTTTCAATTACAACACTAATAAACAAATACACATAAAGCACCCCATGTGAAATCAATGCCATGGTTGCGAATGTCACTGATGCTCAGTCTACACGTGTGTACAAATCTCTCTCAGGTTGCACCATGGAACTTCAGCCTGAATTACTACTGCCAAGATCACATAATTTTATGGGTGATACTGCCAAAACTGATATTGGTACAGTGAAGCCTATGTTGGCAGCCACTCATATTCCATGGTCACCTGCCAAAGTGCCAAAGTGGGCAGTTTTGTCTGGCATGACTGTTATCCCCAAAAGAAACAATGCATAAGAGGCCTTCATTTGACTACCAACTGCAGCAACTAGCAGCCATTTTTGAAACACATAAGAGAATATATCTGCATTCCATGGTCACCAAAGTGGGAAACTTACACATAAATCTCATTTAGGAAGTTATAGAAAGTAATGAAAAGACTGCAAGCTTAAAAATATGAAACATGTTTCTTTTTTTCTCTCTGCCACCACCCTTAACAAGACTGTATATGATGGGTGTTCCTTGGGGTCTGTCAAGTTCTTAGAAATTTGTTTGCAGATGGTATAGTTTTCTGTTAATTAAGGTATGCATATTCGATCTTTAATTGCCCTAAATGAGAGTGTGAAGCCCCCAGAAGAGTTTATGCTCCATATCCCACTTAGCTTTTTCACATAGTGGCATATTGTTTGAGCAGGCTTGATGGTTCTCTCCAGATGGGAAAAGAACATGTCACTAACTTTAAAAGAGAGAAAGGAGGAGGAGGGTGGAAGTGGTTTCAGAGCTCAACCGCAGTAGTGCTGATATTGCGTTCAGTATCTCATTACCTTGAATTTCCTATAGGGAACAGGTTGCAGGAGGCTACATGTACAACAACATACTTTTGTTCCAAACACCATACCCCATTCTTCTGTGTTACTTCTGTCTCTTAGTGAGCAATTTAGTGAATAATGTTCCTAAATAACAAAATGGCAGGGAAGGAAGAAAGAGTAAGCACTTCACAACAGGCTGCATTAAAAAAGGTATGATTTTTTTTTTTTTTTTTTTTTTTTTTTTTTTGAAGGGGAGATATTTTGGAAAATTGAACCACTCTAATCGGCGGTTACCTGTCAAGATGGTCACTTTTTTACAGAACTGCTAACGATCTTGCTAGACAGATTTCACTGTACCTTTGTTATTATGATTATACAGTAAGCTGTCTACAAAAAAGATGCAAACGGAAAAAAAGAACAGTACACTGCATTTGCTGTGTTTTTAAAGACATGAAAGCTTCGTAACAGAAATCCAAATTTTGCAAAATAAAATTTGCAGAATAGAATTTGAAAACTCAGGTGTCAGGTAAAAATTTTCAGGCAGCATGGAGACTGGGCACATTGAATTTGTCTACCCCCGAACAATACATGACGTTTTCATTACATCACTTCGAAACATTGCTCTAACCACAAGATTAAAATCATCACAGTTAACTAAACAAACATTCCAGCTCTGGAAAGTAATTTTATGTGAATATGTAGCATTATCCTTCAAAGAATGAACAAAATACCACATCAGAACATGAAAAGTGCATAAAAATGATACAAAGATCATATGAGAAGCGAGAATCACTTTTAAGCTTATCAGCAAAACTTTGTTTTACTTACACCCACGATCTAAAGTAACTTCGCTAAGGCGGTACTTATTGATATCGGAAGTATCCAACCCAAACTCCGTAAGCGTAGCGGACATTACATCTTCAACACTTGTGTCACTAGTGACAGGTATAACTCTGTGTGTGTCAGCAGCCCTACACAAATTAAAAAAAGAAAGAAAATGATATAATGAGAATAAAAGAATTGGAAAAAATACTAGAACAAAGTTATTTGCTAAATGGAACACACTATATTCCTGCTAACAAGAACACACATAAATGTTTCACCGCATTTATAATGTCTGACATACCTGAATTTACCAGGATATACTTTTACACTCCCAAGTTCTGAATTTGGAGGCCTATACCTCAGCAAAATAGCAGGTCTTTTCCCTTCTTTTCTTGTAAGGTTCTGCACAGGTAAAAAATCTTCTATTTCTTTGTCATTGGGGTCCCCTACAAAAAGAAAACAGATTAGCGATAAATACTTTTCTCATAAGATTTATACACAAGAATATCTTACAGTAACTCCACTGTTATGCTACAAAAATATAACCAGGGCTCATACACATTTACAGAAAATAAATTCCAGTACTTTATCGAAAAATTCCAGGAGCTTTTTGCTAGAATCATAGTGCTTTGTTTCATATTTTGCAAGTTGCATTGAAATTTATTATGCACTTAGAATTCTTAAAAAGTCCTGTGGGTTCCATTGATACAAAGTGCTTGAGGGTGTGTTACATCTTCAATGAAATAGCAAAATTTCCCCGTATAAAAGTTGCTGTGTATAAAACTTCTACAAAGCAATCTGGAACACACACACACACACACACACACACACACACACACACACACACACACACACACACACACACACACACACACACACACCACTAAGCTGTTCTCTGAGATTCAGAGGTCAGCTCCACAAAGAAATACAAACCAGCAGATAAATTGTTAGCTGATTATTTACTTACTGTTGCCATATCAAACTTCTCCATTTACAGTGATCTTGACACACAACTCAGGCTTCACTCGCATCCATCACGACCTTCTATACTTCGTACCCCTAATCTTTTTCTCATGCAGACATTCCTGAATCTGATCTTCACATGAACTTCCTTTCCTGCCACTTGGGCTGAAAAACTTTCTTAGTAAGCATCTCATCACTCATTCTTTCAACATGGCCAAACAACCTAAGAATATTAGTCTTCACCTTACTAACAACATTTGGCCTCACATTACACAACTGCAGCACACATCATTCATCACATGATCAGAGAGTGTCTTGCCACAAACTCCTTGTAAGTAACACATCTCTCCAGCACACAAACAACTCCTATGTCTCTTCTGTGATACCCACGTGTCACAGCAATACATCACAGTAGGAACAATTATACTTTCATACACAGCCATTTGGGACTCTCTTGATAACCCGTCATTCCTACAAAAACCTCCTAGAGCAGCTGTGACTTTCAATGAAGAATTCACTCAGCTACTAATTTCACCATCTAATTCAGAATCATCTATCCTCAAGCACAACAGAGACCATATATCAACCTCCTTCAGTGAGGAAAGCATATGCTAGAAGGAATGGCTACATTTTGGACTCACAGGAAGGTTTTCCACATATTGCTGTGACTCCAACTGCATACACCTTCTATGCCACAAGCCAAGATGATGCAAATCTGGCACTTAAACATTATGCACTCCACTATCACAAAAGACCAAAGACATGACATTACATCTTCACATTCCATAGAAGTAAGTGATATCATCACAAGCAGACACAGCAGGGATCCAGAACAAAGTGATACAATCAATCCAAACATTTTTACCAATTTTTTTGTTTCATACAATAAAAAATTCCATGACTATTCCAAGATCTTTCACAAAAAAAATATGAAAAATCAAGCACTTTCCAGGGCATGGAAAAGGGGAAATCAAATTCACGGACTTTTCTAGGATTTCAGGTGCTGTGCAAACCCTACATAACATTTCAATAAGAAATTTTAAAAGAAAAAATTCAGTGCATTAATGAAGCCATGGCAAACTGCTAGTGATGAGATATCTTAAAGGTATTATTATACAGGGATTACCAGGATGATTTTTTTTTTTTTTTTTGTCAAATTTTTGGGTTGCACACCAACCCATTGTTGGGACTGACTCAAGGGAGTGGGGTGCTGCCACTCAAGCAGTAATACCCAGACTTTCTGTCCGTTAATCGCAGCACCTCTTCTTTCAATTTTTAAACTTTCCTCCAACTTCCATTTTACAAAATGCTGTTGATATGATAGAATTTTTAAAGAGTCCAAGTTAATAGAATGTTCGGTACTTTGTGTCTGTCAAGGCCTAACTTGTTGGAAATGTTCCTTATAGCGGCTTTATGCTCTTCTACACAGGTTTGAAGTTGTCTCCCACTTTCTTTCACATGTGTGTTACCACCGCTGCAGTATACACTGTATATAGACCACTCCTTCTTGAAGTTATGTGCACTTGAAGTGTTTCATGCACTTGACTCCTTCTTGGAAGTTTTATGCTCCTTCTTGAAGTTTCAGCACTTTGCATACCTGCCAACCTGGGAAAATGTGCATCAGTAAAATTATATGTGCACATCAGTAAAATCGCACATCACATCAGTAAAACTCTGAGCAAAGAAAATCTGCACAACCTTGTATAAGACTTGAAAACTTACCTTTAGGTTCCTTTCTACAATTTCCTAAAACCATTGCAGTGTAGTGATTTTATGTTTACTATATATAATAATATAATAAACTAAGTATTACTTAAACTTTAATTAAAATGGGCCCTCTTGCAAATATGTGACCACTGAAGAAATTCTCTCTCCAGAAATTTCTTTAATTAGAGCTGTTGTTTTAGTTCTTGCACACCCATACTTCTTTGCCATTTCGGAAACATTTTCCGGAATAGGGGATCAGCATGGTCCGCAGCACTTATTGGAACATTGTGTTCAATTAAAAATGGCGTAAATAGCAATTCAGCACATAGCACATCCAACTGACTGTCGCTTGCCTTGAAATAAGAGTCCACTTTCACACTTTTTTCGACACATTGTGCATTGCTTATATGCTTGGGCCCTTTCGCGTCCCGACAAATATTGTTCTTCCCAGCATGGGAAATGTTGACGTCAGATCGGCACACTACACAAAACGCAAACTTTGCACCTTTTTGCGATCGTTTTATGCAGCAAAATTCTTTAGTATAACTGTCCTTAGTTATACTAAAGAATTATGAAAATATTTACTTGCCTTACTCAAGGCCATTGCACGGTTAAGAGACAAGTAATGATAATACAAAAAACAGCAAGAATGTGCGTAACTTTCCATGAATTCTCTTCCCCTGCTGCGCAGACAGTACCAAAGCTGAAGTGCTCGATAGGCTGCAATGTGCACGCGCAGCCTTGACGCCGCTACGAGAAGCGCCGATTATCACATGGCCTAAAGCGGGAGTACGGTAGAGAGAGAGAGATCGAATCTGACTCACTCCTTGGTGCATTGAGCGAGGAGGTGAAGGCAAAATTACACAGAAGTAAATAAAAATCTCAGGACATTAAAATCGCCAAAAATCGGTAAAATCATTCGAGTCTTCCGTACATCCATAAAACAGTATCAAAATCCGTAAAAGTTGGCAGGTATAACTTTGTAAAACAGAAGTTGGATGAAAGTTTAAGTTGAAAGAAGAAGAGGTGCCACAACTGATGAACATAAAGGCTGGATATTAGCACTTGAGTAGCAGCACCTACTCTCTTGAGTCAATCCCGACTGGTTGGTGTGCAGCCTGAAAATATGACAGAAAACTCCAGTTTTCTCATACACAGAAAGAATCTAAATATCAGTAGTATGGCTGAGTGATTTAAAGAGATCAGTCAGAAGTAGAATAAATCACACTTAAAAATGGCCTTATTACATGTAAGTCCAGTTCAAAGATAAAATGTAGGAACAGCACACCTGGTTTAGTTTTGTTCAAGATCCATATGAATAGTTTTCAGAAATGAAAAACACTTAACATGAAATACTGGTATCTTTTTGAAAGCATTCTTTACGCAATATTTTAATTCTTGTTCTCATTATGAACTATCTGCACATCTTGCTTTCCAGAAAGGTTCTCAGTATTTGCAATAGATTCAATCCTTATTAGGAATAATGTCGTAGGGTTAACCAAATTTCCATGTCCTCCATTGTAAGATTTAATACTTTTAAGGTTGAATTTCTGAATTCTAGAGCTAGCTATCCAAAGGCACCAATAAATTTGAACTTGCAGAAGCCGCCCCTGTGGCGCAGTGGTCTAAGCGATGGCTTCTGATCATTCGTTCGAAAGGGGTCCGGGTTCGAATTCCGGTCAGGCATGGATGTTGTGTTTGTCTTATGACACTGGCTCTCTCCCTTCCCTGGAACCAGTGACCCTAAATTAGGGACGCGCGACTGCTTATAGCCCATTGAGTTGCTCACGGTGGTCGTTAAACCTCCAATAAAAAAAAAATAATAATAATAATAAAAACTGGCAGAATTGTAGATCATCAACTGCCTTTAAGATCATCAAACAAAGATATTCGCTCTTTCCACGTTTATACTTTGTTTGATGATCCTGGTCCACATTAAATTTCTGTATTAATGCCTTTAAGATACAGTTCTCAGGCCTTTTTTGAATCAATGTCCTGGCTCTGGAAAGGCCTGAGAATGGAGTCAAAGGACAGATGAAAACATTATTTTTAATACACCACAATGTGAATAACGCTTGTAACGTATTAAATCCGCTTATTTTTATGGCGTAATATGCACAAAGATTCGCCCAGCTTTCACACTCCACTGTGATGCTTTTTCAAGGAAATGGTAGACATAAAATACTGGGAATTGGAACACGTAAGGAACAAAGATGATTTCTGAAAATAACATGGGTGAAAGTTCAAGCTCTAGTTAGGGACAAAGATCTACCGGAAACTATTAGACGGTCAGCAAAACTTCCTTCGGGCACTACAATTCCACCACTTTTTGGACGACTAAAGAATCATAAACAGGGACTTATAATGGCCAAAACCACTATAGGTTCAACGTTTTTCAAATGTTGAGAGAAGAATTCAGCTTGGAATTTTTCTATATGTATGTAGGAGATTTGGTTTTGACCCTTAGACCTATAGTGGCCAAAACCAAATCTCTTACATACATATTAGAAAAATTCCAAGCTGAATTCTTCTCTCAATGTTTAAAAAACTCCGATTACGTAATCAAGTCAACAAAGGAATTTGTGGAGCGCACAAGAAAGTTGAATATATTTGATAGTGATATAATGGGAAGTTTTGACATAGTGTCTTTATATCCATCTATACCTATACCAGAGGCTGTTGGAAACCTTGAAGAAATAATCGTCACTTCCTGTGAATTCACACCGATCCAAATAAAGAAAATTATCAGCACCTTAAATCTAGTTACTAAACACAACTATTTCAAATTGGATGGAGGCATTTACAAACAAACAAACAAAAGGAGCATCGATGGGTTTCCCTTTATCTGCAGTACTTGCAAAAGCAGTACTTAGACCACTAGAAGATATGATCTTTATAAATTGTATCAAGAATCCCCCGAGTGTGGATCCGCTATGCTGACGATATATTCTTCATATGGGAACGTGGAGTAGACGAATTAAAAGATTTCATGCATAAGATAAACAATCTACACAATACGATAAAGTTCACCATGGAGCTTGAAGTGGATGGAACGTTGAATTATCTTGACGTCGCGCTCAGAAGAAATAGAACGTCCAGCTTTGATTTTAACATTTATTATAAACTGACCACAGTACCGAACCTTGTCCCTCCTGATTCACACTGCTCAAAAGAGTACAAACTTTCTGCCTTTAGAACATGGTTTTATAGAGCATATAACATATGCAAACCCAAGGCCAAAAGTAACAAGGAAATTGATAATATTTACAGCAAAGATCTAAAAACTGGATATAAGAAGGATGAAATAAACAGAATACACAGAACTGCAAGAAATCGTATAATGTCAGCAATAACAAAACCACCTAGTAAGACAATGAGATAAGCAGGATCCATCATATATGCCCCAGGCTTTGCATATTGGTTAAAGAATTTCATTTGTTACGTAAATAAAACATATTAATAGAAATGAAGTCCCCGACCCCATTATCACATATAGTATCAAGTTGCAAGGAGAGACAGTGTGAAAAAGAAAAGGCGGGTGTGTACGCTATACTGTCTGCATATCCTGACAACACGAAAAAGATATATATCGGAATGACAAAGCGATCCATGGACACTAGATGTAAAGAGCACATGCGAAGTGTCAACCAGGACATGCGGATCAGAATACAGCCCGTCGCCAGTGAAGTCATGCATTCATCGGCCATTCCGGTATAGAACAGTATTAGAATTTTAAAGAGACTGCAATCAGGGAAACTGTCAAAATCCTCTCCAGCAAAGTAGCATGCAATGATATGATCTCTACTGAACTACCAATGGTTTGTCATGTGTTATTAAAAGACGGGAACAGGTCACGGCGTGCAGTGTAATTATGTGCTAAAATTTCATGTAATATGCTTGTGATGTCACCCACGTTATTTTCGAAAATTATCTTTGTTCCTTACTTGTTCCAATTCCCTGCATTTTATGTCTACCATTGCCTTGAAGAAGCCTCCCAGTGGAGTGCGAAAGCTTGATGAATCTTTGTGTTTATTACGCCAAAAAAATAAATGGATTTAATATGCTATATGTGTTTCTTGAGGACAGTTGACAATTAACAACAATTCTATAAGTTCAGATTTATTAGTGCCTTTGGATAGCTAGACCTATAATTGAGAAATTCAACCTTGTAAGTGTTAAACTTTACAATGGATAACATGTAAATTTGATTAATCCCAAAACATTTGCAACTAGCATTGATGAAGATTGAATGTCTTTTGCAAATACTTCTGAGAACCTTTCTGGAAAAGAAGACATGCAAAGAGTTTGTAAGGTGGACAAGAATTATGCTACCATATAAAGAATATTTTCAAAAGATATTAAAATGTGAGCATATTCAGCAAAACGGCATTTCAATTACATAACACTCGTGTTTACTATACAAAATACTAGGCTAAAAATCAAGAAGAATGTTAAAAGTAATTATAATTGTTGCAAAATGGCTGATGTGCTGCCATCTAGTGTGATCTCACTCTATCTCTTGAAACTAGCCTCACTACTTTCCATTCGATAACAATTAACTTAAATTCGGAAGTTTTCTTTAAGTATCTATTAGTTTTGATCCAGTTTATTACTAGTATGTTTTCATATGCTGATGTAACCTTTATATATATATATAGCATAGGAAAGTTAAATTTTCACTCATGTAATATAACAAAACTGCACAATGCTGCAAGTATTAGATGTAGTTGGTGCATGTAAAAGAATATTAACATATAAGCAATCTACCCTCATAAACAAACAAATAAGGCCAAAAACCTTCAGATAAAAAAAAAAAAACTAAAGTGAATAACAAAATGACAAAACAATGTTCAGAAAATATTTATAAAAACATTTACTCAGAACCCCTGGATCACTCTTCAGGGAAAGACATCCAGAGGCCCTGAGCACACTTGACTGAAGGTTTTTGGCCTTATTTGTTTGTTTATGAGGGTAGATTGCTTGTATGTTAATATATTTTTACACACATATATATATATATATATATTCTATTAAGAAGAGATTGAAGCAAAAAAAAATTTTGACCGTTGCACGTTTTGATCTTCAGGTTATTTTGCAACTTTCGTTTTAAATTCTTAAGTTTTTCTTATGTTTTTCGGCTATGCTCTTAAGTATATATATATATATATATATATATATATATATATATATCATCATCATCATCATCATCATTGTCAACCATTATCAAATTATCAATCCACTGCTGGACGAAGGTCTCTCCAAGTTTCCTCCACAACGGTCTTGTCTTGTGCCAGTCTCCTCCATATCACTCCCGCATACTTTCGAATTTCATCCACCCATCTGCCATGTGGTCTTCTTCTGGTGCTATCCCACACTCACCAACCTGTTTGGCCAGCGTGGTGAGTTATGGTCAAACCCCTCCAAAATGACTCCACAACTTAAATCTTGGCCCTCAGTCTCCGGCAGCTGGAATGTACCTGGCCAAGGCAGCGGCCAGTGCGACATGAAGGCAGAGGGTGCTAAGAATCACCGAAGGACCGAACTAGGCTGCCATCTGATGCTGACCTTGGCTACGTATAATGGACGCTCCCTATCTTCTGATTCAAGGCTTCTTGAATTGGAAAAGGAACTACAAAGGATCAAGTGGGACATCGTCGAGCTAAGTGAGGTAAGGAGAAAAGGAGAAGATCTCATTGAACTGAAAAGTGGACATCTCTTCTACTATTGTGGGACAGATACTGACAGAACTAGTGGTGTTGGATTTAAAATAAACAAGAAACTGAAGGATAAAGTAGTAGAAGCTGAAAGTTTCTCTGACAGAGCTGCACGACTTGTTATGCAACTCTCGAGAAGATACAAGGCTCAGATTATTCAAACTTATGCACCAACCACAAGTCATCCTGAAGAAGAAATTGAAGAATTTTATGAGGAAATTAGTCATCTAAATAATAAAGGTAAGCAGCACTTGAAGATAATTATGGGAGATTTCAATGCAAAAATAGGGCAACGGCAACAGAATGAAACTTCAGTAGGTAAATTCGGTCACTGCAACAGAAACCTGCGTGGAAATACTCTCGTTGAGTTTGCAGAGGCAGAAGGGTTTTTCATCTTGAACTCCTTTTTCAAGAAAAGGCCACACAGGAAATGGACATGGAGACATCCAAATGGGACGACAAGTGAAATTGATTTTATTATGTGTAACAAAAAATTCTTCATAGAAGACTGCAGTGTGCTAAACAAGTTCAACACAGGTAGTGACCATAGATTGGCGAGATGTAAGATGCACCTCAACACTAAACTCGAACGTAGCAAGCTCATAAGACAAACAAAATGTATTGACATAACCAACCTTAAAAAACACCATAATACCTTCAAGTTGGAACTAAGAACAGATTCTCTGCTTTAGAAGGCCTAACATCAGAAGAAGTGGATATTTCTGAAGTTAACAGAAAAGTAACCAAAGCTCTTATGGAAACAGCAACAAAATTAGCTGGGTCTACGAACAAGTTGCATGTGAACAAATTATCAGGAAAAACCAAAATGTTGATGCAAAAAAGAAGAGAGATGAGGACAACTAAAGAAGATGTGACTTCCAAAGTGGAATATATAGAGCTATGCAAGACAGTACGAAAAAGTATCACTGAAGACGTAAGGAAATTCAACTGTGAACTAGTGAGGAGAGCAATCGAAAACAACCAAAGCCTAAAGATAGCAAAGGGACATCTTAGTAAGGGAAGAAAACAGATTATGGCACTAAAAAAAGAAGATGGTTCTGTAACAAGAAATAGAGGCGAAATTTTGACAAGAGTGAAAGATTTCTACTCCAAATTATACGAAAGGGATTACACCTGTACTCCAGACATCATGAAAGGTACCAGTACCAGAGTTCTTCCAGTCCTCCCAGCAGAAGTTGCACATGCAATCAAGAACATGAAGCGGGGAAAAGCTCCAGGAGAAGATGGAATTACTGTAGACATCATACAAGAAGCAAGTGGAGAAATCGAAACAGTACTCGCCCAAATTTTCACTTGATGCTTTAATGAAGGGAAGATTCCTGAAGATTGGAACAACACTACAATGATTCTGCTACATAAAAAAGGTGACATTGAGGATCTCAGGAACTACAGACCTATCAGCTTCCTATCAGTGGTTTATAAAATCTTCACTAAAGTTCTTTCACACTGCTTGAAGGTAACACTGGACATGGCTCAACCGAGAGAACAAGCTGGATTCAGGAGTGGCTACAGCACAATAGATCATATCCACGTACTGAGAGAACTAATTGAAAGAGCAAGGGAATATGAACTTCCATTGTGCACGGCTTTTATCGATTATGAAAAAGCCTTTGATTCGGTGAAACCATCAGCAGTTACAATGGCTCTGAAATTTAATAACTTTCAATTCACTTGCTTGTAATAGTACTTTAATTTATATCAGCAGATAGAAGCATTGACTGTGAAAATAGATTTTAAAAAAAGTAATATATAATCAAACCTCAGGGAAGGAAATTTCATAACCTGGTGATTTTGCCCAGCCATTACAGACTTATCTTGCCTTTGACATGACTGCATTAGCAGACGATAAGATATGCAGAAACTATTTACAAAACAGAAATAAATATGGGTGAAAATAGATTTTTTTTTTTTTTTACATGAAACAGTACATTATAAGATGGAAACAGATGTTCCTGAGAATTAGGTAATAACCTTGGAAACTTGACTGTTTTTGGTCTACAGTTGTCTAGAGTGGAATGTCTTGAAATCAGAAATTACTGCTACAATTACACACAATGGTTTACTAATATAAACACTGCAACTGCCAGTTATGCAGAAGTTCAGCTTCTTACTCTGGTAACTGCTCATATGATTATTCCAAAAGAGCAGTAAATCAGAATTTACCACCAACTACACATTGTTTAATTTAAGGATATGTTTCACAAAGATAATGGGAGAAAAAAGAATCTTTTGAGTACATAAGATCCCCATATAGACATCAAATAACAGCTCGTATGATTAAAAATATTCATTCATATTTTCTGAATGATAGTCAGGACTGTTCCAGACGAAGTCCTAACACAAGTGATGTAATAACAGGTGATGTAAATGGCAAAAAAAGAACAGCAAATCAAATAGTTCATGACAAAGTCACTAAGGGAAGCTTATGTTCACATGATGGAAGAAAACTCAATGGCCAAAATTAGGACATATAAATATTCACCCTTTGCACCCAAAATGGCTCAAGGGTTAGCTAGTAAAAGGCATATACACCTGTGTCTGTTGTAATCTGAAATTGATTTGCAGCACTTCAATGAATCAAATTGAAGACAGGAACCTATATTTTCTCTGTAAATTATGTAGCGATTTGAGCTTTTGTAGATTGGATTTGCTGTTCCGATGCAAACCACAAATACTCAATTGAATTCGTGTCTGGGGAATTTGGATGTCAGGGCAATACCTGGAAGTCTTCCTCATATTCCACAAACCATTTTCGAACAATCCAGGCATTGTGGCATGGTGCATTATCCTGCTGAAAGAAGGCACTGTTATAGAATACCATTGCAACGAAAGGATGTACCTGGAATGCAATGATGTTCAGGTAAGTGGTAGACACCATAGTTTCCAACACATGAATGACTGTACTGTATTTCCAAGCAAAACATTGCACAATGCATTCCACTTTCTCCATCAGATTGTTTTCATCAAACAGCACGAGTTTGACAAAGGCCAAATTGTAGCGGCCAGATGACTGGCTCAAGGCATTTACAAGATGGCAATGCCTGTGGGGTACTCATGTTCATCTGTGGTTAGTACCTTCAAAAACTTAAGTGAGGTGGGGAAAAAACCATGAACCACAAGCAACATGTGGATAGACCATGGCTCACTGAGGCTAGAGGTGAGTATAAGCTATCCTATACAGTGCAAGCCAACAGATGTGATGGTAGAGGTGAGCCAAGACTATTACGTATGGTACGAGGAAAACAGAAGGGACTCTCTGGCAGAGCTTGCAGGTAATTTTAATGCTGGTGATGGGAGTGTCACAACATGCAATACATCAGACCCTACCAAAAATGGCTGCATAGCCACAAGTTGCTCTGTGTGCCCATGTTAACCTCAGTTCACCTTTGAAAGCAAGTACAATGGGCACACGAGAACCAAAGCTGGACCTTGAATGATTGAATGGTCATCTGATCCAATGAATCTCGTTTGCTGTAGCATTATGTGGATGACCGGGTACATGTGTGTCCTTTACTTGGGAAAGTGTTTACATTGTGATGTACAGTGGGATAAAAACAAATTGGTAAAAGAAGTGAAATGCTTGAAGCAATGTTTTGCTGGGAAAGCCTGGGTCCAGTCATTCATGTGCAGGAAACTATGATGTCTGCCACCTACCTAAACGCCATTGCATTCCAGGTACATCCTTTAATGGCAATGGTTAATGGCACAGTGATTGACCAGGTGAGTGAGTTTGTGTATTTAGGAAGCATGTTCGATAGAGAGAACAAATTCGATGGTGAAATTAGTAGGCGAGTGAATTCTTCTTTGAAAGTCATGGCTGCTCTGGGAGGTTTTCACAGGAATGATGGGTTCTCAAGAGAGTCCCGCATGGCTGTATATGAAAGTGTAATTCAGAGTTGAAGAAATATTCTTCTCATAATACATGGTAAATATGTCATGATAATTAACACAGCAATCTGGCATCGCCAAATTGACTGTAATTACTGTTTCACATGTGATTTAATTCACGTGTGAAACAGTAATTACAATCAATTCGGCGATGTCCGATTGCTGTGTTAATTATCACGAAAGTGTAATTGTTCCTACTCTGATGTATGGCAGTGAAACCTGGGTACTACAGCAGAAACATAGAAGTCGTTTGTGTGCTGGAGAAATGCGTTACTTTCAGGGGGTTTGTGGCAAGCACATTCTGATTGTGTGAGGAATGAAGATATGTTGCAGTTGTGTGATGTGAAGCAAAATGTTGTTAGCAAGGTGGAGATTAATATGCTTTGGCCATGTTGAAAGAATGAGTGATTAGATGCTTACTAAGAAAATCTTTTTAACCCAAGTGGCAGGAAGGAAAGGCAGAGGAAGACCAAAGAAGTCATGGGAGGATCAGATCCAGGAGTGTCTGCATGAGAAAAAAACTATGAATATGAAGTTTAGAAGATCCTGTGTATGGCGTGTAATGGATGTCAGTGAAGCCCAAGTTGTATGACAAGATCGCTGTAAATGGAGAAGTTTGATACGGCAACAGTAAGTAAAAATTATCTGATAGTTTGTATTTCTTTTTGGAGTTAACCTCTGAATCTCAAAGAACAGCTTAGTGATATGTATTTTACCCTCTAGCAGTGTGTCCTTTAAGCAGAATAATACTCCATGCCACACTGCGCAGATTGTTTGAGAATGGTTCATGGAATATGAAGAATTCCAAGTATTGCCTTGTCCTCCAAATTCCATACATCCAATCTAGCATCCGTGGTTTGTGCTGGAACAGCAAATCCAATTTGCAACGGCTTAACCACGTACCTTACAGGATCTGCTGGTAATGTGTTGGTACCAGATACCAAAAGACACCTTTAGAAATCTTGTAACATCCATGCCTCGCCCGGTAAGAGCTATTTTGGCAGCATATGGAGGACCACCATCTTATTAGGCAGGTGATCATAATGTTTTGGCTCTTCGGTGTACATGGGTATACAATATAAACGTATATGCATATTTTTTACATGGTGGAATTTAGCAAGAGACAGGGATTAAGGAGGATTTTTGTTGGTCCTGGGCTGCTCATTATAAGTGGGTTCCACTGTATATATGATTTGTTGTAAAATCAGTGATGGCCACATGACACGCACTACATGAATTGTGATGGAATCAAACTTAAAGAAAACTTCATTTCACTTACCATATACATCCGTGAGGTAATAATGTTTTGGATCATCAGAAATATGGAACGCCCTTAAAGCAGCACACTGAAAGGGAAGAAAAGGAATTACTCTAAACACAGGTATTCAGAATAAAAGGGGTTTTTTTATTGTTTGTAAAACAATAAAAAAAATCAGCTAATCAACGAAAAAAATTCTTTGTCCAAAGATATTACTGCCACTTTAGACCTATGCAATGGCTTTCAACACTTTTTTGGTTTTCTTAAAACAAAATGCTAATAGTCTTTATGATGGAAATTGAACTGCAGGGCAGCAATAGCAATGAACAAACAGTTGTGAACAATCAACCACGCTGATCTTAAGTATTATATGTTAAACATATCCCTTTCTTACCATCATGTCCATTCTGCAGAATGGTTAATATACCCTGGAATAAAATACTTAACAATAATACTGGGCAGAAGAAACATTGCGAGAAAAAAAAATTATGATTATGGGAGAAATCTTCATTCTATCTAACTTCCATTTTTGGAAGTTTTGATAGTCGGAATTCTATCCTCAGACAGAGAACGATTGCCCTCCTCCCCTAAATCTGTTCAGTTATACGTTGATTTAAAGAGCCACACAAATGGAAGAACCTCATGTCTGAAGGTTACAGGGAAATTATCGAACAGCCTAACTTTCATTTTCGGAAAACGTTTCTCCATTTTCAAGCTGAAATACAAATATGTATTTATGCAAGAATCATATTTAACAAAAATAGTGGGCAGAAGAAACGTCGCAAGGAAATTAGGGTTACGGTGGAAATCTTCACTCTGTTTAACATTTGATTTCAAAAGTTTTGAGATGAAATAAGCTTCTAAACTTCTAAACGGAAAATGATTCCCCCCCCCCCCGCCCAAATTTCTCTTCAGTTTTGCATCGACTTGAGTATGACCTAAATGGTGCCAAAAAAATGTGGAATTCCATGGAAGAATCTCCTGTTTGGTTCATTCTTGCAAACCATCTGCATCCATTAAGGGTCATCATGCACCTACAGGGTAATGGACTCTTCCAAGAAGATAATGAGCCACCACACATAATCCTGGTGACTAGAACATGGTTATAAGAGCATTCCACAGAACCCTGGAATGGCCTCCCTAATCACCAGCCACGAGCCCCATGGAAAATTTTGGGGTGCTACGGAAAGGTCCATTAGAGCTCTGGATCCTCCTCCCAGGGGTGGGACAGAATTATGGACAGCAGTGGAGGAAGCATAGGCAGAGATACCAGTGGAACGCTTTCATGACGTAATGAACTCAATGCCTTGTTGTGCGACTGACCTTAGCCAGGTGAAAGGTGGGCCTACTTGATATTAGGTAGGTATCTCATGATTTTTATCCACTATGTGGACAACACTACAAAAGCATACACAGTCTTGTAAACAATCACCTTTTTTTCCAGTAAGATCTTTTGGTTGAAACTCAGCCTTGGTCAGAATTGCAGCAAGAGTTCACAAGGTGGGTCAACAAAATTTCAAGTTTCTGCTGCAGCGTATGGAAATTTTGCTGGTAAATGAAGCAACATAAAAAGTATTGTGCCGTTTACATACAAAACTGCACTGTATTATACAGAGTAGGATTCAAAAGTTTGGGGACAGCGCCTACCCGTGACAAAACATGTTGTTAAAAAGTTACGGTGTCTGAAATGCATTCCGTCATCCCTTCCCTCCATAGTCAGAATAGTTTGGCCCATGGAAAGTGATTGGAATGTGCACGCAGACGTTTGCTGCTGTGGTAAGTCATCTGTCTTCTACAATGTGAAAAACATGGCTTTTGAAGAGCAACGTTGCAACATTAAATTTTGTCAACATTTGGGTAAAACAGCTGCAGAGACCTCAGAAATGCTTTCGAAGGTGTGCAGTCACTCTACGATGGTGAGCTCAAAGGTGTACAAGTGGTAGTGGTGTTTCAAAGAGGGCCGAGAATTCATCGCAGATAATGAGCACTATAGTCAACCTATGACTGCCCGGAGTGAGGAAGACGTTACGATGGTGGCACAGTGTGTTCATCAAGATCGTCACCAAACCATTGAGGAAATCGCTAACGCAACTAACTTATTGGAGACCACGTGCCAGCGCATTTGACAGAGGATCTTAACATGCACTGCGTGTTTTGACCTCCAAACAAAAGGATGAACGGATGTGGATATCGCGTGAATTAATTGACAAAGCCAATAGCGATCCTACGTTTTTGGATAACATCATCACAGGTGATGAAATGTGGTGCTACCTGTTTGAAATTCAGCCAAAACGTGCTTTTTCAACATGGAAATCACCGTCTTCACCGCAATCAAAGAAATTCAGGCAGAATCGCAGCAAAGGGAAAGTCATGCTGAAGGTGTTTTTTAATTCTCATGGCATTGTCCATTCTGAATTTATTCCTGAGGGCACAACAGTTAACAAGGAACATTATCTGGACATTTTACGTCACTCACAGGAGTCAATCTGTCGCAAACGCCGGAGATGTGGCGAAGTGGACAATGGTACTTTCTCCCTGACAATGCACCTGCACGTCAGTCCCTACTGGTCATGGAGTTTTTCACCAGAAATTGTACTAACGTGCTTCCACATCCCGCCTATTCACCCGACTTAGCCCCCTACGATCTTTACCTCTTTCCACTGATGAAACAAAATCTGCAGGAACGTTGTTTTGTGTCAACAAAGGAGGTAAAAACAGCAACGCAGAAGGCATTACGAGGGGTTACAAAGCATGTCTTTCAGCAATGCTTCCAGAAGCTTTATGAGCACTAGCAAAAGTGCATAGTCACCCAAGGAGAATATTTTGAAGGTGGTTGTGCATCTGTGTTTTAAAGTATTCAAGGTAAGTAACTATACGCCAAGTCCCTGAACTTTTGAATCCTACCTCGTAGGGAAAGTACGGAAATTTTATTGAGTACAAACATGTAATTTGGACACAATTCTCAATATTCTAATTATTTGTAAATCTCAATTGGCAACAGGCTTATGAACAAGATCTAGCATGTGAACTTTTGCTACCAGTGTGAACGAGGCAGATGTTCGGCCAAATATCTTACTGGACATAATTTTTTTTAATTATATGCAACAAATAATTGGCATGAAAAGACCAGTCATTAATTTTTTGTCAGTGCCTGAATGGTCTTGAGGAACTAGGCAGAAACCCCACGACAATCAGCCTTCCATTATCTTGAAGACACTGCTATATCATTATTTCATGTTTATATGATGTTTAGTTCAAAAACTGATCGTTATTAAAGGTTCACTGCTTAGCATATGATTGATGGAGATATTTTGTGACTGAAGAATGTATTCAAATTAAACTTGCTATTTAACTTCAAAACACTTTCACCTTTCATTATGACACCATTTTTTTTTTTTGGTGAGGGTGTATTTCAATTAAATATTTTATAACGATTCCATTGCTATCCCAACTGAAAAGCTTGCAAACTGGTACTCAAAACTTTTAAGAATGCCACCTATTTATTTTTTTTAAATTTAAAATAACAGTATTTTAAAACATTCAAGGTCAAAGGTTATTTCTGTAATCTTGAAAAAAAAATTCCGTACGAGATATGAAAGCTCATATAAAATGCTATAAAAAGACAAAAATTTAAACCTTCAAACCTGATTAGGTAACAAGATACAGCTACTCAAAAGTTGTCCGAAGGTCAATATTTACTCATTTTCAAGATTGTATAATTTGAAACCCAGTACATGGGCAGAGCTAAAATTTGGGATTTAAGTGTAAGTCTACATGCCTAACAATCACATGTAATTTCAAGGAAATCAAAAGAGGTCAGGTTGTGAGCCTTGCTGATTTGTCATGGAATTAATGACCCGATGGCAACATTTACATTTCACCATGCATTCACATTGCTATGAAAAAAATCAATTCAAAAATAATAAATCCATCCACAGGAAAACTCCTTTACAAAATTGCTTGCTAGGTATGAAAAGATTAGGCTCAGGTGCATAAGCATATGGGAAATTAATGGAAAAGGGTTTTTCCTGTGAGGTGGGAATCAATAAGCCCAAAAAGAATAAATTAGGAACATTATAGATACCAATACAAAAAAATCCCTCTAAAGAAGTAATTCTTAACAAGTACATGGAAGGCATATACAAATATCATTATCAACACAAAGGTGCTATATTTTTACTGTTTCCCATGTAGACATTTGTTCAGAAAACTAGCACTGCCCTGAAGCAGGAATTGCCCTTCAGAATTCTACATTGCCCTGGAGCAGGAATTGGCAACCGCAATGAACTATAGGGGGCACTGTGCAGACATAAACAAACTTCATTTAGTACGGATAACTTTGCACGTGTTCCTGTGAAGTCGTATGTAGTGAATGGCTGGTTTAACGCTCCCAATCCTTGAGATAATGAAATTTGTGGACGCTACAAAAAATTCCCAAAGCCTCAAAGCAGAGAAAGGGATTCTTAATGCAGGTCATATAATTTCATGTGGAATTAAAAAGGAAGATAGAAAAGAAATCCACATAGTTTCATAATGCATTCAATCCACCGCAATAACGTGGTCGCCTCATTCGATCAACAGTGTTTTAGACAGAAATAATTGTGAAATTTCCGTAAAGTCTTTTGAGTGTTCTACTGTAAAACAAGCAGAAATGGAATGTGTAGCCAGTAATGCTTTACTGTAACAGGTAATTTTTATTTTTACATTTTCAGACAAGTGATATAATAATACCGACAGGGGTGTAGCAAGAATTAGTGAGACCCTGGAAAAGTCACATTTTGGTGCCCCCTCCAGCCGCCACACCACTAGTAGGTATACTGGAAGATTAGAGCTTTGTGTTTTCCAGCCGTAAATTAGACAAAACAACTGGATCTGTAAAGTCAAAGTGACTGTTGACAGAACATTGCAAATTTTGTTCCTCAATGTAGTTTAAATTTATATGGATAATAGCAATTACTTGTTTTCAAGAGCATGTAGAAATACGGAATTTTAAATTATTACTATGCAATAAAAACATATTGTCTTGCTTATTATTCATTCAAACACGTTACTAGGTTAGTAGCTTCTCACTGGAAGGATTTCAAATGCAAGGCACAAACGTTTAGGTAAATGTGTAGATTAGCGTTCTAATTATTTCGTCGGAAAAATGTTAGTACCTGGAGAAAGTGCGACGTACAGATTTTACATTATGGAAATTAATGGCAAATGGTGCAAAAATTTCATGCTTTAAATGTCTTTTAAAGATTTTTATTGTAATATTTATCTGTAAGTGCGATGCTGTGAAGAGACGCTGCGGTACGCCTAACGCATTGCTACCGTGATGAAGTCAAACTTTGCTCCATCGAAAGGAAGATTCTCTGCAGCGTGTAATTCACAAGCGGATGACTACAAGTGCAGTTGTGTACATTCTTGCCAGGAGAGCGAAGCATCATGTACTCATACGCTACAAAATATAGTTTGTTCATGTTTTGCGATTGTTTTTAAAGCAGATGTTGAGAAATGATCCGTTCTTTCACACATGATTCCAAATACAAAGTACGGATGTGCCTTTCTATGTTGTACAGGAAACTGGGGAAGTATAACTTTCGGTTCTGCTTTGAACGGCTTCCATTCGTAGGTGATTGCTGTGCCACTGTATTTTTGGTTCTCCTGTTAATACTTTCTTCGCAGGGCAGTTTCTATCTCACTGATCTTTTGCAAACCAAAAGATTTTTTCCGGTTTTTCTTGCCAACAACGTACAGGATACAACAAAATAAAGGGTGGATAATCTGGACCTATTTTCTGTAGCGTATCATTACATTTATCGCACTCCTGCCAAAACCTAACCGCTTTCTCTTGTACTCTTCCACCCATCATTTCGGTACAGCAACAAATGTTCCTTTTCACAGCATCACACTTACATGTAAATATTACGATAAAAATCTTTAAAACACATTTAAAATATGAAATTTCTGCACCATTTGCCATTATTTTTTCTACTGTAAAATCTGTATGTCGCACTTTTCTTAGGCACTAATATTTTTCTGACGTAATAATTTAGGACGCTAATCTACACATTTACCAACGTTTATACTAACTTGTGAAAAACGTAGCTGGAACCTTGGGAACAACACTGCGAGACGCAACAATATGAATTGTTCTTCTTCACGGAATTCTCCATTATACTACTCTCTAATTCCAGAATGTTTGCAAAAATACTCCAAAACAAGCAAACTGAACCTAAGCAACGATCTAACAACAGCTAAGAATGTTACCCGTTGCCACTAGAGGGAGAGCGGACCGCTGAGATTGCCAATCGAACCAACATCTACCAACTTCCATTCGAGCATGCTACCATTACACCACCAAAGACAGTGAAGGTGGTGTAACAGTAGCAAGTTTGAACAGAAATCTGGAGATACGGGTTGAATTCCAGCTCTAGGGCAATGAAATTTCCAAATTTTCTGAAGACATGGCAACACAGGAAACTTTGAAAATATGGTACCTTTCTGTTGACAAAAATGATATAAATTAGGATTTAAGTGTGCTGGTTCAGTATGACTAACAAGTAAAAACAATTCGAGCACGAATTGGTGTGACATAAGCATTTGATAATACAGTGGCTTTCAGATTGATTGGGTTGGCTCTTGCACTGGAGGATACTGCGTCGGATGATTTCAAATTGGACGGCTCCACCTCAGCATGTTTATCAAATTGAATATATGAATTTAAAAGCTGATTAGGTAAGTTTCTGCACAATACAATGAAGTGTGGGCTGTTTTGAAATTAAATAGCATGGACTTAAAAACTGATCAGGTAGGCAGATTCTTGCACAGAAGCACATTATGCAGGCAGTTTCCATATCAGTTAGTATGGATTTAAAGGCTGATTAGGTAGGTTCCTGCACAGCAGAGCACTGCATGGGCTGTTTTCACAATGCATAGCATAGACTAAGTCATGGCATTCTATAGGCCACAATGGAGGGTTCTAATTATGATCAGGTAGGTTCCTATTACAAGCATTTAGATATGAGAGTGAAAATAAGATGAAGGGGAAAGTTATGTTATTGTGCAGTGCGTGCGTGCGTGCGTGCGTGCGTGCGTGCGTGTGTGTGTTTTGAATAGCACAGCTGAATATGATAACAGAAGTTGAAAATGTGCTGGACAAATTTAGATAAAACAGGAAGGGAAAAAAACAAATTTCCAAACTGCTGTTATGATCACTTAACTATTTATATGTATTTGGAAAAACTGGCCACTTTTTTAAATGCATACAATACTAGCAAATTTCATACATAATTTCCTCCAAAGACATGCCAATAGTAAACAGTTCATAGGAGCAGAAATTTCAGTGACTGACTGTTTTCTCTCTTGTTCTATAATCCTGTACTCCGTATTCTAATTAATGTGACAAATTACTTATGTTTGCATAGTAATACAAACAACAGAAAACAAAACAAAATCTAGCAAATTAAACTGAGCTGTAAGTTGGACAATACTTACAATCATTTGTTCACGGGTCGCATTTCGTGATATAGTGATTGTCCTGAACATTCGTCGCTTTACGGAAGCATTTCCATCATAAACTTTGATGATTTCTAATTAAAACAAATGAAGATATTTATGTTCATACAAAAATGTAAGTATATACATATAATAACATTTGACTATGTACATTAAACAATTCTAAAAATGGGAGAGGCCAGATATGCATTACTTGCATTTGTGTTGTAATATAAAATAAAGGCTTAATTTTAACAGCAAAAAATTGTATTGATGGCTTTTTTTGAAAAAATAAATTATTAACAAACATACAATTGAACATATTTATATCAAACTTAAAGGGGACAGTTTTAATTATTCGATATACGCCGAAGAGCCAAAATATTATGACTAGCAATCTTTATGCAAATCGAAGCAACTGCAGGTAAACAACAGCGCATGTGAAGATCATGAAATGGCATAAATAACACCTGATACTGACAAGGAAACGAACATGTGGTTGTCACTGATTGCAAAACCAAAGTATGTTTTTTTAGATAGAGGATTATAAGATATGTTTACATCCAAACTTTGAGCTGCTATGGACAACAGGGGGAACCATTATATTATGTAACGTATGTATATTATGAATGTTATATTATAACTTCTTACAATTATTTTCTATAAAAATAAGTGCAAGAAGTCCCTATAAAAATTTGGTTAAATTCATAACGTGCACTGTGTTGGTAACATCAGACATGAACTTTTGGCACAGAGATCACTTTCTCCGACCTGTAGTCTTATGTTCACTATCAGTTTTCAGCACCTCAATTTCAAAAACTAATCCGCTTTGCATTTTATTAGTGTAGTTATGTCACTACTCACTCTGGATACTTCCAAACACCTCTCCAGTATTGTTTTGAATCGGGCCTAATAGAGAAATGCGGTAGAGAAGATTGCAAGGAAACAGCATTCATGAAATGCTCTCGCTGTGAGAACTACTTTTGTTTGGATCATTCCACAATTAAAGATCTTCATATTTTTTGTCGTACATGAAAGGTGAGTGCATGTGTATCCATTACTGAACATGCTATATTGTATATCCATTCATGAATACTTTGTAATGTATACCAATTGCTCAAAATAACAAAAACAATTCCGATACGGGCCGCAAGAGTAATGGAAATTCCATGAATATTGTCTCTGCCAGGGTTCTTTGATGTACTATAACTTCATCATTTATATTCCATAGCACCTAAAAGTTTGTCATTATACATTACCCCTTCAGTACTGTCAAATGTTATAATAAGCACTGTGCATCAAGCGACAATGGTCCGGACCATTCCCTTGTGAGCTCTGTTAATCAGACTTCTTTTAGTTCTTCAGATGCGGAAGGCAGCAGACTTGAGTAAGTTTGACTATAGCCAAATTGTAATGGCCAGACTGGCTCAGAGCTCTTCTGAGGCGGCAAGGCTAGTGGGGTGCTCATGATCAACTGTCATTAGTGCCTTCAAAAAGTGGTATGAGGGGAAAACCATAAATCACCTGCAAAGGTGTGGGCCGATCACGACTCATCGATGCTAGAGGTGAGCGAAGGCTATCCCATATGGTATGAGTTAACAGAAGGGATGCTACGGCGCAACTTATTGGTAATTTGAATTCCAGTTATGGGGGTAATGTGTCACAGCACATAGTACGCTGAACCCTGCGAAAAATGGGGCTGCATAGCCACAGGCTACTCCGAGTCTCCATACAAACTTCGGTTCACAGTCGAAAGCGCCGGCAATGGGCATGCATGCATCGAAACTGGACCTTGAAAGATTGTCGTCTGGTTCAATGAATCTTGTTTCCTGTTGCACCATGTGGACAACGGGGTACATGTGCATCATTTACCTAGGGAAGTGTTTTCACCAAGATGCACCATGGGATGAAAACAAGCTGGTGGTGGAAATATAGTGCTTTCGACAATGTTCTGCTGCGAACCTTGGGTCCAGTCATTCAGGTGCAGGAAACTACACTGGAGTGCAAAAATTAAGGACGAGACGGTTTTTCGAATGTAACGTCGTGCTGAAGTGCTCCACATCAACTCAAATCATACCATACGATCCCCATGATGTAAGAATATGGGACAAGTGAGCAAAACCATCCAAACAAGGAATCCAAAGGATACAAAGGCACTTTATTGAAAAGGTAGCTTTGAGCACAACTGGACAGAACACAGAAACGTCCATGTGACAGGTGGTTGCCAAGAAAAATACAGTCTTTAGTAGGGGATATGATCCTCCCTGACTGTGTTGCAGGATTTACAACATCTGTCCATGCTGAGGGCGAGGTTGTCAAGGAGCTGTTGAGGCATCGCAGCCCATTCCTCTTGTAGTGCCAATCGCAGCTGTAGAATCGTTGCTGGCGGCGTGCTGCCAAGCATCTCCCGAGAAGGTCCCACACGTGTTCGATTGGATTAAGTCCGGGGACCTTGTGGGCCAATCAATGCATTGAATATCTTTACTCTCCAACAGCTCTGCAACAGCCACTTTATGATGAGGTGTAGCGTTGTCATCTATGAAGAGGAACTTAAGATCCACAGCACCTCTAAACAGACGCACATGAGGCAGGAGAACCTTGGTAAAATAGCGGACACCAGTGACTGAACCTCCTTGGAAGATGTGGAGTTCAGTACGGCTACCAAGCATGATACCGCCCCAAACGAGAACTCCGCCACCTCCAAACCGGTCCCTTTCGATGATGTTGGAGGTGTGATTGCGTGTTCCCTGCTCTCTCCAGATGCGTATACGTCCAGAATCGCTCGTCAGACTAAATCGGCTCTCATCCATAAAAAGAACTCGAGCCCATTGCTGATGTGTCCAGTTCTTGTGTTCCTGGCACCAAAGAAACCACCGTCTCCGATGAGCAGGCGTTAATGGCACACACTGTACTGGTCGTCGTGCAAATAGACCACCTTTGTGCAGCCTCCTGGCCACGGTAAAACGCGATAACGGACGTCCAGTTGTCTGTTGCATGTGCCTTGCGATTTCTCCCACTGTCTGCCGTCTGTCTCTTTTCGCCTGTAGGACAATATACCGGTCGTCCGCCGCCGTGGTTGCTTGTGGACGACCAATGCTAAACTCTCGGACAGCTGTTTCTGTCATTTGAAATGCTCTCCAAGCTCGTGAAACGATGCTGTGAGCGATCCCGAACTCCTCGACCACTAGTCACACTTCGACCACAACTTCCCAATGACGCGACCATGGGTAAAGTCATCCAGATGTGGTCTACTGGACGGCCTGTTGGCCATATCACACGGTGGCAGCAACTCGACATCATTCAAACCGATGTACACCGTGCAATAGCTTTCACCGAATTGCTGAGCGCGCACCGCCCGTGTGTTTTATACCCTTCCGAGCCCCACCCCACCCCCACGTCATGCTGCATATATGCGCGTGCCCTACCATACCGGACCCTAGTCTATCTCCTGAGTGGTCTTTCGGTCCATTCTGCCTGCTCGTTCCACTGTTATGCTAATTTCTCTTCTTCGTCCTTAATTTTTGCACACCAGTGTACGATGTCTATCACCTACCTAAACATCACTGCAGACCAGGTACATCCTTTCAGGGCAATGGTATTTCCCTTTTATAGTGCCTTCTTTCAGTAGAATAATGTGCCATGCCATACAGCCCAGATGTTTTTAGAATGGTTCATGGAACCTTAGGAAGACTTCCGGGTATTGCCCAGGCCTCCAAATTCCCTAGACATCAATCCAATTGAGCATCTGTGGTTTGTTTTGGAACAGCAAATCCAATCTACAAAAGCTCTCAACTCCCACATAACTTATAAGACTTAAGGATCTTATGGTAACGTGTTGGAACCAGATACTGAAAGATACCTTTAGAAATCTTGTAGCATCTATGCCTCAGTGGGCAAGATCTGTTTTTGTGGCACATGGTGGACCAACATTCATACTAGGCAGGTGGTCGTAATGTTTTGGCTCTTCAGCGTATACAAAAGAGTTGGATATGAAGAACACAAAGCAAATCATTTGCGTGCATTTACAGAACAGCAGTTATTTCACAGTAATGGTTCTAAAATTGCCTAAAAATTGACTTTTACTTTTATGTATTTTAAGTCCTGTAAAAATTGCAAACTAATGTGGACCTCACTTGATACTAGAGAAAAACATTAGTTGTATTAAATTAGAAAAAATAGACTTACCGCACAGAACTTATTATTTTATGTAGCAAATAAACCTGTTAGCTTTGCCCACTGTTTATATTTTATGCTTGCATTAGCATAATACTTTCTACTTCTTGAATTTACTAAGCAAACTTTGTCCACTACCATCAACAGCTGAACAATACTGCCACAACGTCAAATGCTTGTCGGCCAAATCACGAACTGTTCAGTGTCTCAGGGAAAAGCATTTTCAAGACAGAATTCTCCTTCACTTGTAGCATTTGGGTCTTTCTGGACATGAATAGGATTAACTTCATTCCTGGCATTTTATTCAGAAGTTCTCTATTATAAATAATTTGCTCGTGACCTTCAATAAGCTCCTGCAGCATTGTTTTGAAGTCTTAGGTGCTATGTTACAGTTGAAGACCTGATTCTGTCAATGCTTAGCAGGAATTGAGGGCAAAAATAAAATGTTTAATATAAACATTATGATTGTTATGTTTCATTCAAAATAACCGGGTTTGACTGTACTTAAGTTTGCAATGATGAAATAAAATTCATGTAAAACCATATTTACACTACAGCACTAAAATAACACACTGAAGAACTTTAAAAAACTGGGGGGGGGGGGGGGGGTTCTGTAATCTAAGATATTACAAAATAATCTATGAAATTTCATTTTCATTATTTACATAAATTAGTTTGTCCATATGTGAATGACATTCGCACTCTAATCCAAATTAGTAAGAAAAAAGATGGATGGGGTATTAACTTAAAAGCACCCTGTACTCAATTAAAACCAGATTCGAGTAAACACCTTGCTGAATTCATAAAACTTAAAGTAAATTGTTTCACTGGAAGTAATGTACAAGTAGGAATCTGGACTCTTTAGACATCATACTTATGAGGCTAAACATATCTGGATGAGACTTGATTCAACTAATACTTTATTCATGTTACAAAGAACATACACTGAAGAAGCAAATTATTAGGAAGCCCCAATAACAATCAGACTTCTGCCATCCTCACTTATATATGCAATTATGACATTAAGATGTTTTTTATAAACAGCTCACTGCAAAGGATTCAGATGTGTATGAAACATAGATAGCAGCAATGTGGGTACGACTCGTGATCTAAGCAGCTTTGAAAAGGGCACAAGAGTGGGTGCTGGGCAGGCAAGTGCAAGCATCTCAGAAATGGCAACCCTTTTTGGCTATGTGGGATAACTGTATTAAGGGTGTACAGTTGAGTGGTGCACAAGATAGACTGGATTTTACAAGGTAAGAGATGAGCTTCATTGCATCAAGTGATCATGCAGTACAATAATGGTATTGAGAGGATAATTTCAGCATACACAGAACACCGCACGCTGGTACAAATATGTTATACCAGCAGACATCTGCTTCATATACCATTGATCTCAGCTAAAAATCAACATGTTAATCTGCAGTGGACACAGGAGCACTGAAACTGCAGGGCTTGAAAAATATCTGAAAAGTTACATGCCCAGGTAGTAAAAGCTGGATGCCCAGGAAAATTTATTTTTTAAGATTACAAATCAGAACCCTCATTTTTTAAGTTAAAAAATATGAACTTTTTTACATATTTTTCATTCCCATTTTAAGGATCTGTATTCAAAATGTTCAATGCATGAATGCGTGTGATAAGTTTTAAGATGATGATGCTGAAATTAGTATGATTATGAAATTGGTATTTCTGATACTGCCATGTTCCTTTTGTTGAAATTTTTGTCCTTTGTCACTACATACCGGAGGATAGTTCCATCAGAGCTATGCATCCAGTCGCTGAGTACAAACAACATTTGGAGCAAAACTATATGTGGTTCCAATTTCTGGACCTAGAGCATAATATAATTTAAAAAGTGATATTCTTCTGTCCTTGGCATTCCATAACAATAATAAAACTTCTGGTGATTAGCAGTGAAATGAAGCACGACATGCAATGATTGTCTTTTTTCTAGCCATACGAAATTCTATTCCAAACTTTATTATTTTTAAATTTAGTTGCCCAGATCAGGCAACCAGACTATTTATTTACCTGCCCAGGACAATAATTTATATGCCCCGGGCATCTCAGGCATGGTATTTTTCAAGCCCAGAACTGGACCCTCTAGAACCGAAAAAAGGTTTATTGGTCCAATGAATCATGTTTTCAGTCAGCACGTGATGATTGGCGGCCCAAAATATGACATCAACAGCATGAACTGACAGATCCCAGCTGCCTAGCTTTACTTGTACATATCTTGTTCCAAAGCAACTGAAAATGTTTTTATAAAAAATGTGCATTACTGCGTTTGACCTTGGCACGAATCTCGAAAAAATGGTAGTCATTGTAGTAACCATAGCAACTAGCCACACCCGTTTGTCACGCATGCATCGTTGGCAGTGAGCAGTTTAAAAGCGTTTCGCGAATCCCTACAAGTGTTTTCGCACTGTGATTTTTTTTAAAAACGGATGTGAAAGAGAAACAAAGATGCACCATTAAATTTTGCTGTCTACTCAAGAAGTCTGTCAACACACTTTCCGTCTTACGCAAGAGGCCTATAAAGATGAATATCTAGAAAAATCAATAATTCACAGATGGCATAAAAAATTTATGGATGGTCGTGAGTCAACGGCTTTAATCGCGCATGGAGGAAGACATTGAGCGAATGTTACAGAGGTAAACATCGATACAATAGGTGTTATATTATATGGGAAAACACACACCTGCTGATTACAGATATCAAAGATATGGTTCATATTTCAAAATCATCATTACACATAATTTTAACCAAGCCTTTAGGCATGAAACAAGGTTGGTCAACTTGGGTTTCCCATTTCTTTTCATGTGTGACCCAATGCAAGGCCACACATGGCCAGTTCTGTCATTTCTTATTTGGATAAAATGAATATTAAGTTGATGCCCCAACCTGTCCAGACTTATTACTATGCGACTTCTGGTTGTTCCCCATTTTAAAAAGGCATTACAGGGATGACAATATATGTCATCGCTCTGTCCACGTTATTTTATAAACAACGAATAGCAACTGAAAAATTGTTCGCCGACACTGCTGGGATCGAACCCAGATCTCTCCATAACTCCTCTGCCCTGACCTTTGACCCCAT
This sequence comes from Macrothele yani, assembly GCA_039090855.1. Lineage (NCBI taxonomy): Eukaryota > Metazoa > Arthropoda > Arachnida > Araneae > Macrothelidae > Macrothele > Macrothele yani. Next base: position 131,778,524 of record CM077025.1, read on the forward strand.
TTCAATGATAAACAATTTTTCAATTGCTATTCGTTGTTTATAAAAATAATGTAGACAGAGCAATGATATCGTATATTTACATTATCTCCACGTATTTGAAATATATTCAGAGATGACAATTCTGAGACTGATCAACAATTTATTACAACTGCGCAGGAGTACTTCTACAGCATTTCACAATAATTCCAGAAGACATTCAAAAAGTGGGAGGAACATTGGGACAGCTGTGTTTGATTCAAAGGATAGTATTTCGAAAAGATGAGCACTTCCTTGATGATTAAGGTACGCATATTTTTTTTATAACAAGTTAGTAAAATCATGCAATGCATTTTTATGATACGCTTTCCAACATACCAGGAATCTTTACTCAAGTCATCAGGATAATGACTGTAGAATAAATCTTGTTCCTGTGCTCTGACCTTTACCCCATTTCGATGATATTAAACAGAATTGGTCCAGTATACCTCTAGAACAACATACTAAAGTTTTGTCGCAATAGAAGCATTTTTAGTCAAGTTATGACAAATAAGAGCAATGGAATGGATCCTGCTCTTCTGCCCTGACCTTTGACCCATTCAATGATATTACACAGAATTGATTCAGTATACTTCCGGTACAACATACTAAAGTTTTGTCGCAATAGAAGCATTTTTAGACAAGTTATGATGTATAAGAGCAATGGAATGGATCCTGCTCCTATGTCCTGACCTTTGACCCCATTTTGCCCATTTTCAATAGGGTTCATCCCCAAATGGTCCCCTACCACATACTAAAATTTCATCGAAATCGAACCATTTTTACGCAAGTTATGACGCATACAGGCGATGGAATGGATCCTGCTCATATATCCTGACCTTTGACCCCATCTCACCCATTTTCAATAGGGTTTGTCCCCAGGTGGTCCCCTACCACATACTAAAATGTCATCGAAATCGAACCATTTTTACGCAAGTTATCATACGGTCAGACGGACAAAGCGGGAGCATATACGCTTCTTGAACCTACAGTTGGAAAGCGTAAAAAGCACTGTCAGTTGTTTTGGGACAAACCTTGTACAAGCTGACATATCATTAAAAGAGCCAATCACTTACCCGAAAGTTCTTGGTCACTTTTTTCTTTACACTTCATGCACGTCGATTATAACATCATGTAATGTTGTTGGCCTTCAAAGGTTGAAAAACGCCTTGCTTATAATATTCATTCTTCCGGTCATGAAACATCGTATTTTTTTTATTTTTTTTTTTTTTATTCACAGGACAAAAAACGCTGATTTCATTCTGCCGTCTGAGATGTAACAGAGCTCGTCATCTCCATAAAAACCACTCAAAGGTACACAACATACAACACATTCATACACTCAATTAAAACGACTATGTACATAATTACACTATTTACATTCCCTGATAGTCAAACTCTTGTCAACTGTGACTAAAGTAGTGCTCCATCTGCCTCAAACACCGCACAAAACCTACCACAAACGCCAACCTCATTCAGCCCATCATACACAATCCTCTAGCGCTTTAAACAGAATCGCTGTCGTCATCAGGAGGCCAATGTGTCTCTCTGCCTACCACAGCTCAAGTGAGCAAAGTCATTGAGGTTCCTGCTTCAGTCGCAATTTCTGCATCTTTGTGTTTCTGGCGCCATCTATTGTCAGTGCTGGTCTCTTTTCTTTTTCCCCCTCTTAATTGTCCTTCAATTTTTATTAAGGCCTTCCACTGTTCATTTAAGTTGCTTGGCTCATTAATATATTACACACTCTTGATCTGTTTTTGTTTTTTTTTAATTAATACTGATTCCACAATTCTCAACTGCCTTTCGTTTTTACAGCTCTTAATAATTTTAATATCTTTGAACTTTGGACATTGGTGATTTTCTAGACAATATTGGGTTAATGCAGTCTTAGCTTCTTTTTATTCCAATTACTCATATGCTGGTGCAATCTATACTTGTTCTTAGTGCTGCCTATATATGACAAAGGTGGTTTCTGGTTTATAGGAATCTCATATACACCTGCTCTATCTAGTTGGCTGATTTTTTCGTTTTTTATTACTATATTTTTTATAGTATGAACCTGATTTCCTACTTGTATGTCATATTTGCCACAAACCTTATTCATTTCAGCAGAAATACCTTCAACGTATGGAATTGCTCCTACATATTTTAATAGTTTTTTACCATTACTGCCGTTATTATTTGCTTATAAACCAGAAACCACCTTTGTCATATATAGGCAGCACTAAGAACAAGTTAAAGTATAGATTGCACCAGCATATGAGTAATTGGAATAAAAAAGAAGCTAAGACTGCATTAACCCAATATTGTCTAGAAAATCACCAATGTCCGAAGTTCGAAAATATTAAAATTATTAAGAGCTGTAAAAACGAAAGGCAGTTGAGAATTGCGGGATCAGTATTAACTGAAAAAAACAGATCAAGAGTGTGTAACATTAATGAGCCAAGCAACTTAATAAACGAACAGTGGAAGGCCTTAATAAAAATTGAACAACAATTAAGAGGGGAAAAAGAAAAGGGACCAGCACTGACAATAGATGGCGCCAGAAACACAAAGATGCAGAAATTGCGACTGAAGCAGGAACCTCAATGACTTTGCTCACTTGAGCTGTGGTAGGCAGAGAGACACATTGGCCTCCTGATGACGACAGTGATTCTGTTGAAAGCGCTAGAGGATTGTGTATGACGGGCTGAATGAGGTTGGTGTTTGTGGTAGGTTTTGTGCGGTGTTTGAGGCAGATGGAGCACTACTTTAGTCACAGTTGACAAGGGTTTGACTACCAGGGAATGTAAATAGTGTAATTATGTACATAGTCGTTTTAATTGAGTGTATGAATGTGTTGTATGTTGTGTACCTTTGAGTGGTTTTTATGGAGATGAAGAGCTCTGTTACATCTCAGACGGCAGAATGAAATCAGCATTTTTTGTCCTGTGAATAATTTTTTTTTTTTTTTTTTAAATACGATGTTTTACGACCGGAAGAATGAATATTATAAGCAAGGCGTTTTTCAACCTTTGACGTCCTACAACCTTACATGATGTTATAATCGACGTGCATGAAGTGTAAAGAAAAAAAGTGACCAAGAACTTTCGGGTAAGTGATTGGCTCTTTTAATGATATGTCATTAATGACTTGCACGTAAATATGTGCATTTTGCTGGTGTTTAATACCTTTAAAGATGCAAATAATATGCTTGTACAAGCTGGTGGGGGAGGTGTAACTGTCTGGGGCTTGTTTTTATGGTGGGCAGTCAGTTCCTTAATATCTCTGGAACAACATTTGGGTGACATGAGGTATCTTAACAACCTTGCGGACCAGGCACATGTACAAATGCAAGGTGTTTCCTGGTGGAGAGGGTTACCTTCAGCAGGATAATGCACCATATTAAAAGGCTTGGATCACAAAAATCAAGCCTTTTATTTAAATCGGTTCCAAGAGGGGTGATGACTTCAAAATGCTAAACTGGCCCCCACAGTTTCCAGATCTTAAACCAGGTGAATGCCAGCAGGATGAGATTAAGAAAGCCATTCGAAACAGAGATTCTCCTCTAGCAAACATTTGGCAATTAGCAGATGCCATCACAACTGCTTAGCTGAAAATACTTATAGAGTATCAGCACCTCTTTGAAACCTTACTACAGCGAATCAAGGTGTCATTATTAGGTAGGTGTTCCTAATAATTTGCTACTTCAATTAATAAAGTTATTTATTCACTTTTATACCATAAGAAAACACAGAACATATATGAACCACAAGGCTCTGCTGATTTTCCAGTTGACTGGCAGTTAGCATTCCCATGGCCCCATCCAAATGGATATTTTATATGCGTGTGTTATGTTATGGTACTCTTTTGACCAAATGCAGACCTCACGCCAGAAATTTCTAATAAATAAGAAATATACAAAGCTGACATAAACTGAAGAATAATCTTCAACCATTTCTTCAATTGGGTGCCTGCTGTTTGGTCTAGATTGAACTCATCAATGGACAACAGCGCAGAGTGTTTCAAGAGAGCCCTGAAACAATTCCTTTCACAGCTCTTTGGCATTACTCCATAATTTAAGGACTTCTTCCAGTGTTACAAATGTTCTTTGCTGAGCCAGCAGCATGTGCAAAATTTGTCTGCTATGCAGTCATATTTTTCACTACAGCATAAGATGTCAAACAGAATTTTTAAACACCAATGTTAAAAGGTATTGCTATCACAATAGCAGTAACACAAATGGGGGATCCTCCAGAATGAATTATGAAGCCAGACTCACATAAATCCATGCGACTCAGCTGACACGTATCTCAAAATGTCTTTTTAAGTAAAAGCATATTATATAAATATTGATAAATGCATGACATATACTGAAGGAACAAATTATCAGGAACATACAATGGAAATAATCAGATACATGCCATTCTCACATATGCAGCTATGATGCTGAGATGGCTTTAGAAACAGTTCACTGCAAAGTATTAGGCATGCACAAAATGTAGATGATGGCACTATGGAACAGACTAGTGGTTTAAGCAACTTTGAAAGAGGCATGATAGTGGGCACTAGGTGGGAGGCATGTGCAAGCATCTCAGGAACAGTCAACATTGACAGCTGTGCAAGAACAACAGTATCGAGGGTGTAAACTGAGGAACGCCCAAACAACAAAACAGTCTGTAGTCTTCCTGTGGGCAAAAACAGATGGTCAATGTTCAAGGGCATTAGCGGCTGGAGAGGGTTGTATAAGGCAAGAGACAAGCGCCATTACGTCAAGTAACCACGTCGTAGAAAGGTGGTATCAAGAAGATAATTTGTATCAGTGATTCTGGCATCTGTACATAACCAGCTCTGCAATGTCATGTACATTTAGTTTTTCTTCTTTGGCAACACACTCTGATGTCACTAACCTGTGCTGTTGTTGCTGCTGGGTTAGTTGTACTTAGTTAGCTGGGCAGGTTCCCTTGTGTGCATATGCTCCTGTATGGATGTATGCTTTCCTTGTGTCAAGGGATGCAATTTAGTAATCTGTTTCCATCCATGAGCTTTATTTATATGGATAATTTCTGTTCAGCTTAAAATAATACCCACATTGATTGTAGTCATTTAGTTTTGGCAAAAAAAACTGTTCATTATATCTGCAATAGACATCCTAGGAACTGTGCAAGGGGTCCATACTTGGCATGACACCTAATTCCTCTGGAACAGCATTTGGATGTTACAAGGTATCTTAATATGTGAACCAGACACCTTTGTACATGTGTATGCAGAGCTGCCAACTTTTCAAAATCAAAAACTGGGACATCAACGCATGTTCTGTGGTACATGTATTTACAATTCATAACTAATAAAATTATATGCTCAAAAAAAGAAAAAAAAAAAAGCTTCTCTTCAGTTTCGCATCAATTTCGAGCATGACACAAATGATGACAGAAAAAGCAGAATACCACAAATCCATGGTAAAATCTCATGTATATAAGTAAGAAGTGACTAAGAAATTGAAAAACACAAAAATGGGAAATTAAATGGGAAAAATCGATACTGATTTTCTCACTCAGCTATGAAACAATTTTACGGGGCACAGAAACTGTACAGATTCCACCTGCACAGATTAAATACCAATCTAGAAATTTAATTTCGTTTAATAAAAGGGAAAGGGGTGAAAATAATTGCTCTCTACTAATTAGTTTTGAAAAAGTATATACCGGGTGCGCCATATAAAAGAGGCACCGTGGCCAGACGTTGTTAGGCGGGTTAAAGTTGATTGGCGGGTTAAAGTTGTTTGGCGGGTTTCCAGTTAAAGCCGCTTTGTTCCACTTCTAACCGGTTTCGGCGTGTACAGCTGCAAAGTGGTTGCATTTTCGGCCGTACAAAGTTATGGGGCTCCAAGAACTTAAAACTCCTGATTACGCAAAACGGATGCAATATTGTAAGTGGTTTCAGGAGACCATTGTCAATGGTGAAATGGACCCAACACTTTATTACATGACAGATGAAGCATGGTTTCATCTGTCCGGGTATGTCATTGCGCAAAACAGCAGGATTTGGACCGACACGAATCCCAGACAGACAATGGAGACTCAGGACCAAAAGATAGGCGTTTGATGTGCTGTGTCTGCGAAGAGGATAGTCGGCCCATTCTTTTTCACTGACACCATCAACTCGGAGCGCTATGTTCAGCAACTGTTCAACCCATTTGTTGCCGCACTTACAGATAAAGAGCGAACATATGCTTTCTTTCAGCAGGATGGTGCAATGGCGCATACTGCTCGAAACAGTCTACGTGCTGTGCATGAAGAACTGTATTAAAAGGACTATGGCCATCCAGATCACCTGATCTCTCCACCTGTGACTTTTATCTGTGGGGAGCATTGAAAGGGAAAGTGTACGCAACTAATCCGCACACACTTGATGAATTAAAAGTGAACATTATGGATGCCATAGCCGAGATTACTACCGATGAGTTGTGCGCATTATGAACAACACGTTCTGTTGTGTGCAGCTGTTTCTTGATGTCGGAGGACAGCACTTTCAGCAATTGTTGTAAGGTAAATTACTCCTGTTTTCTGTCATTTCAACTATTCTTTACAATGTATAGCAACATTGCCTGGCTGTTGTCGTTCATTATACTTGGGCCTCTTTTATATGGCACACCCTGTATTACAAATAGGGAAACATGCATTTCATTAGAAAAAGAAATTCTCAAAAAATATGGTCTCTCCTTTTTACTATTACCGAAGATATTAAAAATGAGGAACATGATGGTGCAAATGCCCGCACATGCACACACACACAGAACATCAAAAAATAAATATAAAATCAGACAGAAAACAAAAAAAACAAGGAAAGTTGGAAAAATTTAATATGCGTAAGTGGAAAACAACATGGCATTCTCATTGCTGCAACAGCAGTCATTTTCGGTGTGATTGCGAACATTTGCGAGATTCGCCGACCTTTTTGCGGTTTTTCAATCAAAACATCTTGAAAATACAAGATGCTTGTATTCAAAATTCTCAGTGAAATAATAACGTTATTTCACTGAGATTTTGTATTTCCATAGCATACTAGATGTTTTCCGTAGCGAACTGATGATTGCCAAGTAACTACGTAAAATCCAGAGTACTTGGAGTCTCTTAATCTTGCTTCCCTCTGCATGGTCTTGCTCAGCGTCAAACGAAACAGTGTGCACGAAGAATTTACTGTGCCAATGTCCTGATGGTGACGACGAGGCATGACAGTTCTAGCGCACAATCTGCCTTTTGTAGCTAGATGGCGCAAGATTTTTTTTTTTTTTATGCACATTGGCACAGAATTCATATCCTTGCACAAGGCACCGCACAAATGCCATGGATGTCACGTCATAAACCAGTACTTCAACTTTCCAAGCCACTGACTGTCTTGCTACCATTGCAGGGTTCACGACCTTGGCACTTAAAGTGCCGTGGATTTACAAAAAAAACATTTATCTTCATTTGTTACTGACTCCCACAGCCAGTGTTGATGTGTTGATGCTGGAGAAAAATTATCACTGATATTTTTAATGAGGGGGGAATACCATGCATAATGAATAAGTAAAAGAAAAAAATAAGAAAACCACAAAATCGGATTTTTTGTAGAAAAAGCGGATTTCCGGAAAATATTTTCAAAATCGGACGGAATCCAGGTAAACTGGGACACTTGGCAGCTCTGTGTATGATGTTTCCTGATGGAGAGAGTCACTTCCAGTAGGATAATGCTCCATGCCACATCTCAGATCATCACACATTGTTTCCAGAAGCACATTCAAAGTGATAAAAAGGCCCTCACTGACCACAGATATTAACTTAATTGAACACGTGAGGGACAAGGTCGAGAGAGCCATTCATAACAGAGACCCTCTTCCAGCGAACATTTGGCAACTGATGGATGCCATCACATCTGCTTGGGTGAACATACCAGTAGAATCATACCAGCACATCTTTGAATCTACACCACATCAAACTGAGGCTGTTAGAAGTCCAAGGGCTGCCCAACACATTGTTAGATAGTGGTTTCTAGTAATTTGCTACTTCAGTGTGTATATATATACCAAATGCAGATAAATCAAGAATCCACTGTACATTCATAACTTTTCATGCAGTGAAACATATGCATTTGTTAAGAAATAAATTCAAGTACCTGATTGAGACTAGACTGAGTTATGAAACAGTTTCAAAACTATCATACTTAGATATAATCAACATTAGTCAAATTTGCCTATCTAGCTTTGACTGAGTATTGGTTAGATGAATGCAAAATTCATCATCATATTCTGTATCTCATGTAAAAACTTATCTGCAGTACATTAACTGGGTTGTAGAATATGTTCATGTTAAGATGTTCAAATCATAAGGTTATTAATACTTCAATAAAACTTCTTACCTTGTTGAGGTTCGTTCCTTTATATCGTTCGTACTAGTCAGTTCGACAATTCAAGCAATGCAGGTTCATTTTTGCATCACCGATTGATAAAGTTCATTACTCTATTTCAGCAGATAGGCTTGTCAATCTCTTCCAGCAATACATATGCCAGCCAAGTGATAAATTTAGTAATATAATTCAACATTGAGATTGACTCTCGTAAGTGAGTGGGTCTAAATTTCATGCAAACAAATGGCAAGAAAATAATGCAGGCTATATGATCTAGATGATATACCAAGTATTACTCGAAGTTAGGAGTCAATTATAATAAAAACAATGACATTGTAAAATGCGATAGATAAAATGAAATACATAATCGAAATCTCTAAAACGGGGACAAGAAGTTAAAAAGGGGAGTCATTCCTGTGTGCAAAGATTTATCCATGGAACCAAACCCGCAATAAACATCGCCACCCAACCATTTCAATGCCAGACGTGTTTCTACTATTTGTTCATGGCTATCATCAGTGGCATGTGAATCCTTTCAGCCTCGCAGCCGTTGTGGTCTTGTTCACGTTTTGCAGTGTCATCATAGCATGCTTCGTCGAGTAACATCCGACTTGTCTTCGCGGCGCCATCCATTGGGGATCTGATGAAACTGGTTCAGAAGTCATCGTGGAGCATTATAATCTTTTTTTAAAAATCTGATAGATAAAATGAAAAAAAAATGATTATATTCAAATATATTTGAAGTCGTAAAAAAATATGATTATATTCATATACATTCGGAAGTCGTTGAGCATTATAATCATATACATATATTTTTTTAAATCCGATAGATAAAATGAAAAAAAAAATATTATAATGCAGAACGACAACTTCCGAGGCGGTTTCATCAGATCCCCAACGGATGGTACCGCGGAGACACGTCGGACACGACTCAACGAGACATGCTATGATGACACTGCGAAGCGTGAACAAGACCACAACAGCTGCGAGGCCAGAAGGATTCACATGCCACTGATGATAGCCATGAACAAATGGTAGAAATGCGTCTGGCATTGAACTGGTTGTGTGACGATGTTTTTTGCGGGTTTGGTTCCATGGATATATCTCTGCAAACAGGAATGACTCCCTTTTTAACTTCATGCCCCTGTTTTAGAGATTTTGATTATGTACTTCATTTTATCTATTGGATTTTACAATATTTTTGTTTTTATAATATTTGACTCCTAACTTCGAGGAATACTTGGTATATCATCTAGACCAGTAGTCTCAAATTCGCGGCCCGCATGAACGATTACAAAATAAAAATAAATCATCCTTTTTTTCAAGTATTATTACAATATATTAACTATAACATATCCTCTTTGGGATGTAAGGTCAGGTGATGCGTAACATCACAGCCTCTCCTTGACAAATGTCAACCCCGCCTTCTCGTGGTGCATCCTGTTCCCACTAAAGGGGCTCTGACGACCGCCAATAGCGGTATAACTATACCATCGGGATTAGAGGAAATTCTATCCCACACTCACCAACCCGCTTGGCCAGCGTGGTGAGTTATGACCAAACCCCTCCAAAATGATTCCACAACTTAAATCTTGGCCCTCAGTCTCCGGCAGCTGGAATGTACCTGGCCAAGGCAGCGGCCAGTGCGACATGAAGGCAGAGGGTGCTAAGAATCCCCGGAGGACCGGACTAGGCTGCCATCTGATGCTGACCTTGGCTACTTACAATGGACGCTCCCTATCTTCTGATTCAAGGCTTCTTGAATTGGAAGAGGAACTACAAAGGATCAAGTGGGACATCGTGGGGCTAAGTGAGGTAAGGAGAAAAGGAGAAGATCTCATCGAACTGAAAAGTGGACATCTCTTCTACTATCGTGGGACAGATACTGGCAGAACTAGTGGTGTTGGATTTATAATAAACAAGAAACTGAAGGATAAAGTTGTAGAAGTTGAAAGTTCCTCTGACAGAGCTGCACGACTTGTTATCCAACTCTCGAAAAGATACCAGGCTCAGATTATTCAAACTTATGCACCCACCACAAGTCATCCTGAAGAAGAAATTGAAGAATTTTATGAGGAAATTTGTCATCTAAATAATAAAGGTAAGCAGCACTTGAAAATAATTATGGGAGATTTCAATGCAAAAATAGGGCAACGGCAACAGAATGAAACTTCAGTAGGTAAATTCGGTCACGGCAACAGAAACCAGCGTGGAAATACTCTCGTTGAGTTTGCAGAGGCAGAAGGGTTTTTCATCTTGAACTCCTTCTTCAAGAAAAAGCCACACAGGAAATGGACATGGAGACATCCAAATGGGATGACAAGTGAAATTGATTTTATTATGTGTAACAAAAAATTCGTCATAGAAGACTGCAGTGTGCTAAACAAGTTCAACACAGGTAGTGACCATAGATTGGTGAGATGTAAGATGCACCTCAACACTAAACTTGAACGTGGAAAGCTCATAAGACAAACAAAATCTATTGACATAACCAACCTTAAAAAACACCATAATACCTTCAAGTTAGAACTGAAGAACAGGTTCTCTGCTTTAGAAGGCCTAACATCGGAAGAAGTGGACATCTCTGAAGTTAACAGAAAAGTAACCAAAGCTCTTATGGAAACAGCAACAAAATTAGCTGGGTCTAAGAACAAGTTGCATGTGAACAAATTATCAGGAAAAACCAAAATGTTGATGCAAAAAAGAAGAGAGATGAGGACAACTAAAGAAGATGTGACTTCCAAAGTGGAATATATAGAGCTATGCAAGACAGTAAGAAAAAGTATCACTGAAGACGTAAGAAAATTCAACTGTGAACTAGTAAGGAAAGCAATTGAAAACAACCAAAGCCTAAAGATAGCAAAGGGACATCTCAGTAAGGGAAGAAAACAGATTATGGCACTGAGAAAAGAAGATGGTTCTGTAACAAGAAATAGAGGCGAAATTTTGACAAGAGTGAAAGATTTCTACTCCAAATTATATGAAAGGGATGATATATGCACTCCAGACATCATGAAAGATACCAGTACCAGAGTTCCTCCAGTCCTTCCAGCAGAAGTTGCACATGCAATCAAGAACATGAAGCGAGGAAAAGCTCCAGGAGAAGATGGAATTACTGTAGACATCATACAAGAAGCAAGTGGAGAAATCGAAACAGTACTCGCCCAAATTTTCACTCGATGCCTTAATGAAGGAAAGATTCCTGAGGATTGGAACACCGCTACAATGATCCTGCTACATAAGAAAGGTGACATTGAGGATCTCGGAAACTACAGACCTATCAGCCTCCTATCAGTAGTTTATAAAATCTTCACTAAAGTTCTTTCACACCGCTTGAAGGTAACACTGGACATGGCTCAACCGAGAGAACAAGCTGGATTCAGGAGTGGCTACAGCACAATAGATCATATCCACGTGCTGAGAGAACTAATTGAAAGAGCGAGGGAATATGAACTTCCATTGTGCATGGCTTTTATCGATTATGAAAAAGCCTTTGATTCGGTGAAACCATCAGCAGTTACAATGGCTCTGAAAACCTGCGGTATTGAAGATGCATACATTAATATTATTAATAACATCTATGAAAATGCAAGTGCAAAGATTAGGCTGTTTGAAAATACAACACACGTAAAAATTGGAAAGGGAGTGAGACAAGGTGACACCATATCTCCGAAGCTCTTTAATGCCACATTGGAGGGTGTTTTTCAGTCGCTGAGCTGGGAAAACAAGGGGATAAAGATTAATGGAGATTATCTAACCCACCTTCGTTTTGCTGATGACGTAGTCATTTTTGCAACTACCCCATCAGAGCTGCAGAGTATGATCCAGGAACTTGCTGACAAGAGTAAAGAAGTGGGATTAAAAATGAACTTTCAGAAGACAAAAGTGATGTTCAATGCTTTTACAAGAAATGAAGATTTATCGATTGATGGAGAAAAGCTGGAGATAACAGACACGTACGTTTATCTTGGACAGCAGATATCAAGTGAGGGTCACATTGATGAAGAAATTAATCGGCGTACAAAACTTGCCTGGAGAGCTTTTGGAAGAAACAGCATAATTTTCAAGAGCAATATGCCATTATGTCTTAAAAGAAAAGTGTTTGATCAATGCATCCTTCAAGTGCTTATGTATGGTGCAGAGACGTGGACCTTAACTAAAAGAGACATACAAAGGCTGCAGACAACTCAAAGTAGCATGGAGAGGTGCATACTTGGTGTAACCAGGAGAGATAAGAAGAGGAACTCGTGGATCCGAAAAATGACAAGAGTGGAAGACATCATGATCAGAGTTAAATCCCTGAAATGGCAATGGGCTGGACATACTGCCAGAAGGACAGATCATCGATGGACAGCCGAAATTTTAGATTGGATTCCAAGGGACAGGAAAAGACCCAGAAGAAGACCACATGGGAGATGGGTGGATGAAATTCGAAAGTATGCAGGGGTGACATGGAGGAGACTGGCACAAGACAGACCGTTGTGGAGGAAACTTGGGGAGACCTTCGTCCAGCAGTGGATTGATAATGGTTGACAATGATGATGATGATGATATCCTCTTTATAAGTAGCAAGTTTATTTACAAAGAATATAACTATATTAAGCAAAATAGTTTCAATATATTCAAGTCTCCATTTTCCTATAATGCTGACAATGCAGCTGAAGAACTTTAGCTTGAATTAATAGACTTTCAGTGCGATTATTTTCAAAGAAAAAATTCAACAGCTGCAATACAACAGAGTTTTACCAGTTAGTTTCAAAGGACAAGTACGTAAACTTTCATAACCTAGCTGCACATGTTCGGTCTGTGTTCGGAACAACATACTCATGTGAACAGTTTTTTCAAAAATGAACCAAGTAAACTGTCTTGAAAGGAACAGATTAAGTGACAGTCACTTATGCTCACTTTTAAAAGTAGCATGTTCAAAGAATATTATTCCAAATATTGATAAGTTAGCGACAGAAAAGCGAGACCAAGTTTCTGGTCAGAACATGCAATATTTTCTGTACCATGTACCATGCTCAATTGGTAAAATGTGATTGTTTTAAGATTTAAGTGAAAATAATTGTTACATAAAAGTGATTGTTCTCAGTGATTGATGAAGTATTTGTTTTTACTATTTACCAATAATTAGAAATAATATTCTACTCTAGCGCAAAGCCATTGGAGTAGTTTTGTAAAGTTGATATTTATTCATAAGAAATTTATTAATATTAGTACATCCCCCTAAGTTCTTTCAAAACTGGAAAGTGGCCCTTCCAAGGGTCTGAGTTTGATACCACTGATCTAGATCATATAGCCTGCATAATTTTCTTGCCAATTATTTGCATGAAATTTAGACCCACTCACTTACGTAAGTCAATCTCAGTGTTGAATTATATTACTAAATTTATCACTTGGCTGGCATATGTATTGCTGAAAGAGATTGATAAGCCCATTTGCTGAAATAGAGTAATGAACTTTATCAATTGGTGATGTAAAAACGAACCTGCATTGCTTGAATTGTCGAACTAGTACGAACGATATAAAGGAACGAACCTCAACAAGGTAAAAAGTTTTATTGAAGTATTAGTAACCTTGCCATTTGAACATCTTAATGCGAACATAGTCTAGTCTACAACCCAGTTAATGTACTACAGATAATAAGTTTTTACATAAGAAACAGAATATGATGATGAATTTTGCGTTCATCTAACCAACACTTATAAGTTTCCACGTAACTTAAGCAACAAATATTACTATTCGATAATCGTTGTCTGAATCACTAGCTTTGACTGAGTTAACAGGTTTTAAATCATCAATACAGAACTATGAAAAACTTCTTAAAATAAAGTGTGTATAATAACTCATACACACCTTATTCTTTTCTTTTTCCCTAATGCAGTAAATCGATGTACATGATTTATTATATGCTCATCAGATGCATGTAATAAATCTCACACATTTAAAGATAAAATCAGGTGTAACAGATAACCTGTAAATCAGCATTTCAACATGAAAAATCTCAACTAATAAAGGATAATCAAACAACATTTAAAGAATAAAGAAATGACTGAAACACTTACGCATATAAGTATGTGCAGTGCCACATCTTATTTTCAATTTCCTAATTTTTCTGCAAAATCCTGTGTTTGGAAGTTCATACAATAATTATAGCCTTTAAAATGTAGTAAAATATCACAGCAAACAAAAATTGTTAGTTCTATGGGAATTTATAAAAAATGTAAAAGGACTTCCCTTCTCAATCACTAATTTTTATAACCAGTATAGCAAACTAGATATTAATCCTGTGTATTAATAAAGTCATAGCCAATTCTACTGACCAAATATCATATTTTTTTACAGGAATTACCAGGATGTGTTAAACTTTTTGTTGTCAGATTTTCAGGTTGCACACCAACCAATCATCAGGACTGGCTGTAGTTGTTGCCACTCATGTGATAATACCCAGTCCTGTTTAACTGTGGCTCCTTTAAGAAGAAGAGCCACAATTAACTTCATGTGATAATACCCAGACCTTCTATTCAATTATTGTGGCTCATCTTAGAAGTTATGGCAATACCCAGCCCTTATGCTCATTAAGTGAAAGAATTTGAGGTAATATCCAGCCATTCTGCTCATTAATTCTAGCTCCTCTTAGAACAGATGTCACAATTAACTTCATGTGGTAAAATCCAGCCCTTCTGTTTGCTAATTGTGGCTCTGAAAAGATGAGGAGCCACAATTAGTGAACAGAAGGGCTGGATATTATTACCACACGAGTGACAACACCTACTCTCTTCAGTCAGTCCTGACAATGGGTTGGTGTGCAACTTGAAAATTTGACAAAAATAATTCATCCTACTAATAATTCCCATAAAACTAAATTCTAGATATTAAACCAGTATGATCCTAATGGTATTCTTATACAGTAATTTATACTGAAATTGAAATTTATCTTTTCCTTCACTATTTCTGACTACAAGAATTTCAGCTCAACATACATTACATGACTAAATAATAACGCAAGGAACTGTACACCAACTATACATAAGATAGTATAACTATACTAGTTAAACGAATTTATTGGCATAGATAAAATCAAAGTTTCCAAGCTTTCGCACATCAACCAGAAATTCCGAGACCAATTTCGAACCTTAGAAATGACCGTTCTATAATATTAACGTTAACTGACAAATTCGGTCAGATAGTGATTATGGATGCTGCGGACTACAATCAGAAACTTGAGGACTTCATCTCTGCTTCTGGATCTAGAGTACTACGAAGGAACCCTCTAAATTGTTGGATTGCACAGGTACAAAGATCTGCCAGGTTGACCGCTATCCCAGAGGATCTTAAGAAAGCTGCCAAATTACCACCAGGCCCCCAGATCCTGAAGTTCTTCGGCAGACTTAAGCACCACAAGCCCGAAAATCCATTGAGACCCATCATGTCAAGGTTATCGGCACTGACGTACCATTCAGAAAAGGCACTGTGCAAATTTCTGGCTAATCACCTCCCTCAATCGGACTTTATAATAACTTCCACTCAAGATTTTATCACGAAAATCAAGCAAATCTCTATCCAACAGCGTGACATTATCGGTAGTTTCGACATGGTTTCTCTTTATCCTTCGGTTTTCGTGCTGAAAGCCATCAGAATATTAAAATAGGCCATATATAATTCATCACTTTATTCGCAAAGAATCTTGCTGCAGCATCTTCAAATTAATGGACTTAGTCTCAAATTCTAGCTACTATAGTCTCCAAGGAAAAATCTATAAACAAACAAATGGCACTCTGATCGGATCTTCACTTTCAGCAATTCTCGCGGAAGCAATCCTTCGCCCAATCGAGCAGCACATATTCACCAGCATTACCCCAAGACCTACCACTTGGCTTCGATATGCTGGCGACGTATTTTTCATATGGCCTCATGGCAAGGAGACTCTCCCGCTTTTCCTGGATAAAATAAATGATGTACACCCTCAGACCAATTTCACTATGGAGTTAGAACACAATAATGCATTGCTTTATCTGGATGTTTTACTGAGTAAATTACCCAAAAATCGCTTCCGTACGCTATTATAAACCCAATTCCGTTCCCAACCTGATGCTCCATAGCTCATTCTGCCCCGCTGATTACAAGACAGCTTTCTTCCGTTCTCGAATCAGAAGAGCAATCAATTTCTACTCTGATGTTCCTTCTAGACTAAGTGAATTAAAAAGTGTTATCGAATTGGCCACTGAGGCAGGATACGATCCGAACATGGTACATAGATATATCGAAAGAAACAGAAAGAGGCATGCAAATCTTTCTATGCCGCGGCTATGCTATCTGGGCTCTGTTCCTTACGTATCAAATGTTTCCTATAAACTCAAGAATGCGCTCAGAAAGATGAACCTCGGTGTCTGCATAAGATCTCCGACATGGTTTAAAACTCAGGCTTCACGCGACGATAACACATAAACATATAAAACGAGCGAAACACACAGAGTCACGTATGGTAAAAGTTCGCTTAGCGATAGCTTTCGAAAGCTACCACTAAACGAACCTTTTACCATATGGGACTCTGTGTGTTTTGCTCGTTTTATATGTTTATATCTGACATCTTTATATGATATGCTTAAGCGAAATACTGACAAGCTCCTACTTTCCAACGAAGCAGGTGCTTATGCCATCCCTCTACAATATCCAGATGGCTCCAAGCGATACTACATTAGGATGACCAAACATTCATTTAGAATTAGAGTCAACAAACATAAGAGAGACACAAAGAACGTCAAATTAACCACGGCCCTATCTAGAGAAGTCTAGTTCAAGTTCACCGATCCTATATGGGATGACATAAAGAAATTAGCTTCCTACTCTACTCCTAAATCCACTGCCATTTGGGAAACATTGGAGATCATTACCAACAATGAGGCCTGCAATGACGGCATCTCGCTAATTACCACGAATTTGGAACCAATACTTCAAATAATTAATACCTTTTGTTTTCCCCCAAGGATTCCACGTGCAAAACAAACATGATGCCTTGTGTTTTTATAGAATAATTACATTCGCATCTCTTCGTTTATTGTCAAGTCAACACATTCAAATTGTTGAAGCATTCTATTGCCTAGTTTACAGTCTGCTGTCTACCTTCTTTGAAAAAGCCATCTGATTGATGTGTGAAAGCTTGGAAACTTTTAATTTATCTACACCAATAAATTCGGATAACTAGTACAGTTATACTATCTTATACATTCAATGACTATTTCCATGCAACTTTATGACTTCTGACAAACACTCCAAAAAGGACAGGAGTGGAGGGGAGGGAAATTGGTGATGAGAAAGAAAAGGATAATATTAAAGATGAGTTTAAAAACAACATTTTAGTTTATAAATCATAAGGTATGGATCAACTGACTGAGACAGCAGTTTTATTTGTAACCATTCAATTTTGTTTCACAATTTTTTTAGAGTTCTGAGGGAATTACTTCAAAATTTAATTTAATTTATTCATTCTAAGTTTGTAACATGCAAACTGAATTATAGAATAATATATATCATTGCACAGGGCAGTCCCTTGGAAATATGTTGCATTCTAGCATTTAATTAAAACATCTTCCACTTGTGTTCTCATTACGTGTTGCATTGCTTGCTGTTCTTCCTTCAGCCTTATCACTTTCAATGCTCAGAAATAATCTACAGTCTAACACACAGCATAAACATGTAGGTAAATAAACATGAAGTATTGCATTGAGATTGAGTATTGCAAACATTTCACCAAAGAGCTTTGGTTTATTAAATTTGTTTGTTTGTTTTTTGTTTTGTTTGGTTTTTACTTAACACTTTGGCATCATTATCTATTACCACCTGATGCACATGCATGTTTCAGACTTCTTTGGTCAGCAGAGATATTTCGAGATGTTCCCTCATCCAGGTTGAAACCATTTCTAATAGTGCTGTAGTTGCCATAAGCCATGGCATTATTATGCATGCTCAATCAGTTTTACCTATGCTCATTATACTGTACTTACGGTAATATGCTGTTATGTGTTAAAGGATTTGCATTATCATTAGTCAACTGTTAATTTTTTTCCCCACTTTTTCTGACATTATCTCATTTTTTATTAACAATTTCATAAGAAGGGCTTGTCACTGTTAAAAATATAAGACACTTTCATATATCATTACTTTCAGTCAATTATAATATGTGCAACTTGAAAGTGGATACTTACCATCATCCTTGTCTCTGTCTTTTGGTGATGGGTAATCATCAAAATCTTTGTTCTTACATTCCCCTGGACCGGAAAATTCTTCAGATATGCTCCTAGCTGCAGTAAGGAAAAATGTTGAAACATTTTACTAATATTTTTTACTTGAGGCATAATGTTTGTGTTACATCACATAAGGGGTAAAAAACGAAAACCCAAAGCCATTATCACATCAATGTAAAAGTAATAACATGGTTCACAGATTTTTTTCAATCACAGAATTCCAGGACATTTCCAGGACCAGCATTTTTTCCAGGACATACAATCCAAACGCTCCTACAAATATAGTGAAACTATATATCTGTTCAACCTGTAACCTACAACAAACAACTCCCTACATGCTTGAGCGAACTTAATGCAGAATGTTGAGAATGTCGGCTGCAGCTAATAACAAACTGAGAATCGCAGATAAATACTGATATGCCAAAACTGTCACTGAAAATAATTTAATTTCTACAAAACTTTTATACTGTATACATTATACTAAACTGATTTTGAGAAACTTTTATTTCTACTTTGGCTTTTAGTTCAACTATTGAAGCAAATTATACAATGAAAAAAACTCAAAAATATACATTGAAGAGCAAATGAATTAGAGATACCTGTCTAGTAACGTGTAGCACCACCTTTCGCCCTGATGACGGTGGCGATTCGTCTCGGCATGGACTCGACAAGACACTGGAAGCGTTGGGAAGCCATACGGATCCACGACCCCTGAACAAGCTCCCACAGTTCACGAAGATTTGATGGAGGGGGATCAGAGCCACTAACATCTCTCTCGATGGCATCCCAGATGTGCTCAATGGGATTGAGGTCAGGTGACCTAGCTGGCCAAGGAAGCGAGGTCACGTCGGTGGAGTGTTCATCCAACCATTCAGATACAATTCCAGAGCGATGGCACTGTGCATTGTCTTGTTGCAGGATGAGGTCCCCAGTGGGATGTTGAAGACGCACAAACAGGAGCAAATGGTCGTCTAGTATATCCCGGTAACGTTGACCTGTGAGGGACAATGTCACACGTACCAGGGGTCCCATTTCAGTCCACATGAACAGTCCCCAGACGAGAATGCCACCCCCACCAGCTTGAAGAGTACCCTGCTGGCAAGAAGGATCCATCGCTTCATGTGGTTTGTGCTGTACTCGTATCCTGCCATCCGCATGTACCAACGTGAATTTCGACTCATCAGTCCAGGCAACATTTTTCCACATGTCTAGGGTCCAGTGGCGATGTTCCCGTGCCCATGCTAATCTTTACACCCTGTGATGTGCAGTCAGCAGCGGTACCCTCGTGGGACGATGGCTTCTGTACCCCATAGTGAGGAGATGGTTCTCGATGGTGTGGCTGCTTACACGTTTTTGTGCACCAGCGTTGAATCGCTGAATGATTTCTTGTACTGTGGCTCGTCTAACCATGTAAACAGTCCCCAGACAAGAATGCCACTCCCACCAGCTTAAAGAGTACCCTGCTGGCAAGAAGGATCCATCGCTTCATGGGGTTTCCACTGTACTCGTATCCTGCCATCCGCAATCCGAATGTACCAATGTGAATCTGGACTCATCAGTCCAGGCAACATTTTTCCACATGTCTAGGGTCCAGTGGTGATGTTCCCGCACCCATGCTAATCTTTGCACCCTGTGATGTGCGGTCAGCAGCGGAACCTTCTTGGGATGATGGCTTCTGTACCCCATAGCGAAGAAATGGTTCTGAATGGGGTGGCTGCTTACACGTTTTTGTGCACCAGCATTAAATTGCCGAGTGATTTCTTGCACTGTGGCCCGTCTATCCACTGTTATAATGCGAGCTAGCCGACGATGACCCCGCTCATCCACACGCTGTTGTCCATGGCAGTTGGCCCTTGCAGGAAGGTTTTACCGGATTCGATGTACTCACAGTGCACCAGTGACACAGTGGTTCATGAAAATCCCAGTGCCTGCACAACTTCCCAGATGGAGTGACCCATTCGTCGGGCCCTAACAATTTGCCCACGATCAAATGCGCTTAGATCCTTCGTCTTACCCATACTGCGTCCGACTCTTACTGATTCCCATCGCATCACTCCTTATATTGTCGAATCGCTGCATATGTCATGTCGTTTCCGTTTACAGAGCGGCCCACAGCACCACATTTGCATAATGCCAGTTGTCTCTAATTCAATTGCTTTTCAGTGTATAAGTATAAAATCTCTAGTTAGAACATAAATGTGGCATTACTCTTGAAATGCTTTCATATACATTGTACTACACAATCAATATATAAAATACTATTTATATTTAATTATTTTGAAATAATGTACGTAAGAAATTTAAGGATAAGGAAAGGTGAAATATTTTTTAAAAATTTCACAGGAACAAAGGGACTATTATTTTTTAAACAAATATTCATAGATCAAGAATTTGTGCTACATTTTATTTAGGGAAAGAATTTTCAACATAATATATGCTTCTAATATTGATGCTCTACCTATGTTTTAAATTTGTACTCACCAGCAAATGAAATATGCACAAAAATTTCCAAAATGAGAAAAAATTTTCCAAAAGAACATCAGGAAAACCTTGAATCTGCTATATGTACAGCTGCATATATCAGTAATCAAGGCAATTTAACAGGGTGTCCACAGAATTATCAAACCTGATTTCCCTGACCAAATATATAAGAAATCCCTGACCTTACACAAATAGGTTTATTTGAGATTTTCAATATATGTGCCATGATAATAAATAAAATTGAATTGGATAATTGAGAAACTTATATTATTTAAAAGTGTTTCCGTTTGACGCATAAAGTTTCCCAAATAACTGATTCATTTAACATTTTTTTTTTTTTTTTTTTTTTAGATCGGCCTCCACCTTCCTCATAGCCGTCCAACTCACATTTTTTTTTTTAATTTTAAGTTTACTCTTTTTTTCATGGTTTTACATTTATTGAAGAAACACTCAAACAAACCCATACACAATATTCAGAACAGTTACTATAAAAATATTACAGTAGGAAACACAGTCACTGTTTTTATATTACACACCACTTTTCTTCTTTTCCCAATCTGAGATCTTCACCTGCAATGCTGCTTCTTCCAACTCTAGTTCCTTCCACACTCTGTCTTTTTCCCTTCAATTCCTTTATTTCATGATCAATTTTTTCCTTTTTCCTTCAGTTTTCTTTCTTCTTCGTTTTGAAGAACACTTTTTTCTCAAGATAATCCTGATATCTTCGTCTGGAGGCTCTTACAGAAAGAAGAAGCCTTCTATTGATGGCAATGTGTTCTACTCCTCCCATATTTTTAATGGCATCAAAAACTGTTCTCTGACAAATCAGGGATTCTTCCAGGAGATTTTCCACAAGAAGAGACTTATTGACAGAAAATCCACTTTCCACTGAAGCATTTCCATGATACATAATGAGACAAATTTTTATTACATCCCAAAGTTTGCCGAATTGTTTTTGGTTGTCAAGTAAAGCACTGTAAAATTTGTCTAATCCAATGGGATCGTCATGACAGTCTAAAAATTCATCAAACTGAGACTTTAAAGCAGATTGAGCTTCTACACACAATGAAGCGTACTGTTTATTAGCTTTTTCAGCAGAGTCATCTGAAATCATGTTTGCACTATGTAAAGCTTAGAGCACAATTTCCACTCTCTTCTTGCCTAGACTCGGCTGCTGCACTATAATATTTGGGTCCAAACAAGTTACCCCACGGACAAACTTAAGTTTTAGTGGGCTTTTCTCACGAAGTTTTTCAATCATACTGGTCACAAGTTTCCTAAATTCTAGCTTAAACTCTAATTTCTCCCTTTCGGAGTACTTCACTTCTTTTAATAGCTTTTTAGCACTAAATCCAATATCAACTTTCTCAATTGAGAGAAGATTTTCACTTTTCGATACATCTAAAGTTAACAGTTTTGAGACATTATCAGCTTCACTTAATTTGTCAGGCTTTGTGCCATCAAATTTTTCATCAGATCCAGCAAATCAGTGTGTAAGAAAAGAATTAAAGGCTTTGGGCTCTGGAACCTTCTCAAAAAAGATTCACACTCTGAAGCTACAGTCCTAAATGCAGCCAATTTGCATTTCAATAGTGGACTTTCCATGAATTCTGAAAGAAACATGTGCTGTTTGCTGGAAACCGATGATTCTTGAACATATTTCTTGATATGATCATAGACAAGCAATACCCTAGTCAAATAATTAACATTTTCCAACCACCTAACAGTTCAAAATTTCAAAGGGAAATCTTTACATCCAGTAATCATAGTATAATTTGCATGGCGAGCAGGACTATCTTTTAAAAGGTAGTACAAGTTACGCAGAAAGCGATGTATATCCCATTTCACTGCTTCAAGTCCAGTTTTCATAGCTCCATTGACCACGTGAAGACCACATACTCCAATGTCAACTAATAATTTACCATCTGGATTTTCAGTTCTAAGTTTATCTTTCAGCTTTTGAAGAAAGCTGAGATTAACTTTAGGTCCATCCATTGACACTTGTAGCATGTTATCCAAGGGAAGAGGTGCACCTTTAATGAATTTCTCTAAAAGGTCATTAGCTGTTGCCTGTCCTAAAAACACACTACTTAAGTATCTAGTGGAAACTTTTTGCCGATTGACGTCCATATAACGAATAAACTCCATTTGCCCACGCTGAGCAATTTTGTTTAGTGATTCATCAAAACAAATTACAAAGTCAGTGCACTGCTTCAGGTCGTCCATTAAACACTCTTTGAAATGTTGTGCCAATCCATGGTTTATCACATAAGATGCTTTGCTTTTACCTAAAGTAAATTTTGAAGCTATTGCACTGTCAAGAAACATTAACTGAAATGTTTGGTTAATCTGTGTACAAGAGTTCGGAGACATTCGCTTGGGCAACACTTCCACGGCCCATATTATTTCCGACTTTGTTACATCATCTTTCACTACATAAGCATTAAGGTCACTGGGCTTCACATCATCTTTCACAACATAAGTATTTGAGTCATTAGACTTAATATTTTCTAGAAGTACCGATTCCACATTTCCTGAGCTTGTTGATAGCAAAAGTTCGTTATTACAAAGAGAGTTCTTTTTCACAGAAGAAGTGAAAGAAGCAAGACTGGGCTGAGACATTTTAGCACGGATGTTTTTCAAATGATTAGGGCCATTTCCATGGCAGGAGACTGCTTGACGCCCCATGTTGCTAGGCTTGAAAGTTTTAGAGCACACTTTACAAAATGCTGATTCACTGTCGCCGTTCACAGAAGCTATCCAAACAGAAAACTCAGGATTTAATTGTTTGTCCAACCATTGTTCATTAAACACACAACGCTTTGACATTGCTGCAGGCTTAATTGCCTTTTAATGAGGTGTAACTTATATCACAAATTTTCTTCTACTCCTTTGACCTAAAACAAAAAGAGAAATGTTAACAAGTAGTGTAACACAACTTACAATAATAGGTAGGAAATACAAGGTTACATTAGTAGGAAGGGGAAGTTAGTGACTGTTTGCAACACCAAGTGCAAGTGTGTTGGGCAATAGGGCGTCACTCCCTGACGCCAGGTTAAAACTAGTTGTAGTCTAACTGTGATTGAAATTTCCCTGACTTTTTTTAAATATCACTGATTTTCCCTGACTTTTACCAACATTTCAGGCATTTCCCTGACCAATTTTCATTTCCCTGACTTTCCAGAATGAGGACACCCTGTTTAACTGGGCATAATTAGAAAACTAATTATATAAGATTTGATATATATATATATATATATCATCATCATCATTGTCAACCATTATCAATCCACTGCTGGACGAAGGTCTCCCCAAGTTTCCTCCACAACGGTCTGTCTTGTGCCAGTCTCCTCCATGTCACCCCTGCATACTTTCGAATTTCATCCACCCATCTCCCATGTGGTCTTCTTCTGGGTCTTTTCCTGTCCCTTGGAATCCAATCTAAAATTTCAGCTGTCCATCGATGATCTGTCCTTCTGGCAGTATGTCCAGCCCATTGCCATTTCAGGGATTTAACTCTGATCATGATGTCTTCCACTCTTGTCATTTTTCGGATCCACGAGTTCCTCTTCTTATCTCTCCTGGTTACACCAAGCATGCACCTCTCCATGCTTCTTTGAGTTGTCTGCAGCCTTTGTATGTCTCTTTTAGTTAAGGTCCACGCCTCTGCACCATACGTAAGCACTGGAAGGATGCATTGATCAAACACTTTTCTTTTAAGACATAATGGCATATTGCTCTTGAAAATTATGCTGTTTCTTCCAAAAGCTCTCCAGGCAAGTTTTGTACGCCGATTAATTTCTTCATCAATGTGACCCTCACTTGATATCTGCTGTCCAAGATAAACGTACGTGTCTGTTATCTCCAGCTTTTCTCCATCAATCGATAAATCTTCATTTCTTGTAAAAGCATTGAACATCACTTTTGTCTTTTGAAAGTTCATTTTTAATCCCACTTCTTTACTCTTGTCAGCAAGTTCCTGGATCATACTCTGCAGCTCTGATGGGCTAGTTGCAAAAATGACTACGTCATCAGCAAAACGAAGGTGGGTTAGATAATCTCCATTAATCTTTATTCCCTTGTTTTCCCAGCTCAGCGACTGAAAAACACCCTCCAATGTGGCATTAAAGAGCTTCGGAGATATGGTGTCACCTTGTCTCACTCAATTTCCAATTTTTATGTGTGTTGTATTTTCAAACAGCCGAATCTTTGCACTTGCATTTTCATAGATGTTATTAATAATATTAATGTATGCATCTTCAATACCGCAGGTTTTCAGAGCCATTGTAACTGCTGATGGTTTCACCGAATCAAAGGCTTTTTCATAATCGATAAAAGCCATGCACAATGGAAGTTCATATTCCCTCGCTCTTTCAATTAGTTCTCTCAGTACGTGGATATGATCTATTGTGCTGTAGCCACTCCTGAATCCAGCTTGTTCTCTCGGTTGAGCCATGTCCAGTGTTACCTTCAAGCGGTGTGAAAGAACTTTAGTGAAGATTTTATAAACTACTGATAGAAGGCTGATAGGTCTGTAGTTTCCGAGATCCTCAATGTCACCTTTCTTATGTAGCAGGATCATTGTAGCGGTGTTCCAATCCTCAGGAATCTTTCCTTCATTAAGGCATCGAGTGAAAATTTGGGCGAGTACTGTTTCGATTTCTCCACTTGCTTCTTGTATGATGTCTACAGTAATTCCATCTTCTCCTGGAGCTTTTCCCCGCTTCATGTTCTTGATTGCATGTGCAACTTCTGCTGGAAGGACTGGAGGAACTCTGGTACTGGTATCTTTCATGATGTCTGGAGTGCATGTATCATCCCTTTCATATAATTTGGAGTAGAAATCTTTCACTCTTGTCAAAATTTCGCCTCTATTTCTTGTTACAGAACCATCTTCTTTTCTCAGTGCCATAATATGTTTTCTTCCCTTACTGAGATGTCCCTTTGCTATCTTTAAGCTTTGGTTGTTTTCAATTGCTTTTCTCACTAGTTCACAGTTGAATTTTCTTACGTCTTCAGTGATACTTTTTCTTACTGTCTTGCATAGCTCTATATATTCCACTTTGGAAGTCACATCTTCTTTAGTTGTCCTCATCTCTCTTCTTTTTTGCATCAACATTTTCGTTTTTCCTGATAATTTGTTTACATGCAACTTGTTCTTAGACCCAGCTAATTTTGTTGCTGTTTCCATAAGAGCTTTGGTTACTTTTCTGTTAACTTCAGAGATGTCCACTTCTTCCGATGTAAGGCCTTCCAAAGCAGAGAACCTGTTCTTCAGTTCCAACTTGAAGGTATTATGGTGTTTTTTAAGGTTGGTTATGTCAATAGGTTTTGTTTGTCTTATGAGCTTGCCACGTTCAAGTTTAGTGTTGAGGTGCATCTTACATCTCACCAATCTATGGTCACTACCTGTGTTGAACTTGTTTAGCACACTGCAGTCTTCTATGACGAATTTTTTGTTACACATAATAAAATCAATTTCACTTGTCGTCCCATTTGGATGTCTCCATGTCCATTTCCTGTGTGGCTTTTTCTTGAAGAAGGAGTTCAAGATGATATATATATATATATATATATTCTATTAAGAAGAGACCTAAGCAAAAAAAAAAATTATATATTTTTGACTCATACCAAGTACAACATAGAAAGGGTTATATGTCTACCGGTGTGAGTAAAAGGAGAAAAGATAAAAAATAAAATAAAACAACTGAATGTAGAAAGTGTCGAGAATACTGAGCCTTGGCTTTATCAAGGACCAGCAAAAACTCTGCATTTTCTCACTTCCACAAAGACCTAGTTGGAAATGGGTTTCTGCAAAGCCATGGATGCAAGTTATAAGCCCACCAAAAATTGTTTTAAAATTTATATATATGTCATGACCTCCGCAGAGTTGTATGACCTAGCGCTAGTTAACAATTTAGCTTACATCCATAACTTCCATGGCCCGACCCATGCTCTTCATCTGTTACTATTAAACAGAGAGAAGAAGATTAAAGAGAACTCAAGTTGTGAGAGTGACATAATAATTAGAAATAATTTTCAGCTATAACGAAACGCCAAGTTCGCCTGAGAGAGAATATAAACCTGAAAAGTAATACAAAGAATTCCAAATTTTTACATTGCAATTAAAAAGGAAATATTAATTTTTTAAAACTCAGATTTTTGAAAGAAAACTTGATTCTAAAACCCCCTACTCCGCAACTTCTGACAACACAAAAACGAGAATAAATTAAAGACAATAATTAACTAAAGAAAAGCTTTGTGAAAGTTATATGACATAAACAATTAGTTGCAATATGTACAAAGTATTTCAGCAGTGCTTTAAGTGCATAATTAAGTAGTTATTAAGACCTTAACTACTTTGAAAATACAGCGCAAAGTAAAGGAACTATGCTTCCTAAAAGACACGCAAAGTTACCAAGAAAAGAAAGAGTTAAAACCCGCAAAAATGTTAACAGACACGCCAGTGCCTAAATGCTAAAAAGCGAAAAACAACAGAGAAAAAAATACAAGAAGTACAAACATTGAACTTATAAAACCTAAAACCCTAAGACAATGAAGAGAGCTTACCTCTTATGCAACTAAACTTTCTTCACTCAAGAGGAAACATGGCCGACTTTTTCCCCAAACTTCCAAGCACGACTGCCACTCCCTAGTCGCTGGGGGGCAGTGTGGGTGGGGCTGATGGCCTCCTCACACTGAAAGAAACCAACTCGCGGAGATTTTATCCAGAGAAAAAAATATATATACTTAAGACTGTGGACCTGTATGATCAGAAAGAGCAGAATTAACTCTCCAGAATACATGAGAAATATTATAAAATACACAAGTGGTGTATTTAATAATCTTTGCATGTATTAAATCACCTTAGTGAGCTTCTATAGATTATTCAGAATCTTATTAATTTTAACGTTAGTTTTACTATTTTTAGTTTAGCTATTCTAGTGAGTGAATAACTAGTTTTCTTTTTTATTTGTTTTTATTTTCTTTTATAAACAGATGTTTATGCTTTTTTTGTGATTTTGTCTGTATTATTTAATTTTTTTGTTTTAATAGGACCTTCATATCCATAGCACTAAGGTTCCTTTTAGTAGTTAATAGGCATCCTCTAGCCAACTTCCTTACGGCTTTGATTGGTCAGAATCATATTATTAACTGTGTAGAAAATTAAAGCAGATCTGCCAACCTTACTCTATTATTCAGAATAATTTTTCTTAAAGTTCTTTTGATGAAAGATAAGGGAATATCATTCTCTAGAAAACTATCTAATAGTAAATTAATGTGGTAATTGAAGTCCAAATTGTTGCTGCAAATTCTTGAAATTCTTAGGACCTGAGAAATTAGTACATTCTCAATTACTTTGCGCTTTTTAGCATTTAGGCACTGGCTAGACTGTTAACATTTTTGCGGGTTTTAACTCTTTCTTTTCTTGGTAACTTTGCACGTCTTTTAGAAAACTTAGGCACAGAAGCTGGCTAAGCATAGTTCCTTTACTTTGCGCTGTATTTTCATAGTAGTTAAGGTCTTAATAACTACTTAATTATGCACTTAAAGCACTGCTGAAATACTTTGTACATATTGCAACTAATTGTTTATGTCATATAACTTTCACAAAGCTTTTCTTTAGTTAATTATTGTCTTTAATTTATTCTCGTTTTTGTGTTGTCAGAAGTTGCGGAGTAGGGGGTTTTAGAATCAAGTTTTCTTTCAAAAATCTGAGTTTTAAAAAATTAATATTTCCTTTTTAATTGCAATGTAAAAATTTGGAATTCTTTTGTATTACTTTTCAGGTTTATATTCTCTCTCAGGCGAACTTGGCGTTTCGTTATAGCTGAAAATTATTTCTAATTATTATGTCACTCTCACAACTTGAGTTCTCTTTAATCTTCTTCTCTCTGTTTAATAGTAACAGATGAAGAGCATGGGTCGGGCCATGGAAGTTATGGATGTAAGCTAAATTGTTAACTAGCGCTAGGTCATACAACTCTGCGGAGGTCATGACATATATATAAATTTTAAAACAATTTTTGGTGGGCTTATAACTTGCATCCATGGCTTTGCAGAAACCCATTTCCAACTAGGTCTTTGTGGAAGTGAGAAAATGCAGAGTTTTTGCTGGTCCTTGATAAAGCCAAGGCTCAGTATTCTCGACACTTTCTACATTCAGTTGTTTTATTTTATTTTTTATCTTTTCTCCTTTTACTCACACCGGTAGACATATAACCCTTTCTATGTTGTACTTGGTATGAGTCAAAAATATATAATTTTTTTTTTGCTTAGGTCTCTTCTTAATAGAATGTGAATTCTGAATTTTCGTAACTGCTGCGTTGCGCGTTTCGATCTTCAGGTTAATTTTGCAACTTTCGTTTTAAATTCTAAAGTTTTTCCTTAGTTTTCAGCATTGCTCTTCAGTATATATATCATCATCATCATCATCATTGTCAACCATTATCAATCCACTGCTGGACGAAGGTCTCCCCAAGTTTCCTCCACAACGGTCTGTCTTGTGCCAGTCTCCTCCATGTCACTCCCGCATATTTACGAATTTCATCCACCCATCTCCCATGTGGTCTTTTTCTGGGTCTTTTCCTGTCCCTTGGAATCCAATCTAAAATTTCGGCTGTCCATCTATGGTCTGTCCTTCTGGCAGTATGTCCAGCCCATTGCCATTTCAGGGATTTAACTCTGATCATGATGTCTTCCACTCTCGTCATTTTTCGGATCCACGAGTTCCTCTTCTTATCTCTCCTGGTTATACCAAGCATGCACCTCTCCATGCTTCTTTGAGTTGTCTGCAGCCTTTGTATGTCTCTTTTAGTTAAGGTCCACGTCTCTGCACCATACGTAAGCACTGGAAGGATGCATTGATCAAACACTTTTCTTTTAAGACATAATGGCATATTGCTCTTGAAAATTATGCCGTTTCTTCCAAAAGCTCTCCAGGCAAGTTTTGTACGCCGATTAATTTCTTCATCATATATATATATATATATATATATATATATCAAATTGAGCAGTTAAAAGAAGAGATACAGAAGGAAACATGATATAATTCTATGCCTCCTAGTGTAAGAATTTTGCATAATGGAAAAATTCTTCATGGAAAAAGCTAAGTTAAGGAAAAATAACTTTTCAAATACATCTGCCAGAAGCAGAGATAGCAAGAAAAAGGTTTTGATCTTTACGCCTCTAACAGGAAAGCTGTGCATTCTTTATGGAGGATCTTCTTATTGCAGCAAAAAAATCTTATACTCTCCCCATCTTTATTGTAGTGAATGGCATACAGTAAAAAAAGAAAAAAATTCTCAATAGGGTTTTTAGCAGCAAACGTATATACAGCTGTAAATGGAAATACATAAACACCATCTAGTGGAAGAACTGTGAACTACAAACCTAAATTGTTCCACAAGGTACATGGTATCCGGTGTTAAAAGATTTTTTTTTAAATCTGACATTTAGAAGTAGATATTAAAAAAAGATTAAATATTTGCGCCACCAAGCAGCAAAATTGTGCATTATTTTGGGAAGAAAATACATACAAGGAGTGTTCATAGTACTATCTGACTGAAAAATAACTTTTTTTCAGTCGGGTATTTTTTCAGTTGGGTATTTTATTTTCGTAAGAATTTTTTTCCAGTGTGCATTAAGAAAAATTTGAAATTATATGAGAAATATTTTTCACCAAAAATTCTCTCCAACAAAGAAAGAATTTTTCAAATCGGACTCTTACAAGCAGCGATACATACTATATGATATACAGGGTGTCCATAGTCTTTCCCACATTACAAAAATTAATCTAAAAAAATGTATTACAGGTACAAGAAAGGGCTTGCACGACAATGATGGTGCATAAGTAAAGTTTTTTTTTTCAGTGTCAGAACACCTCCACATGGGCACTATTTGTGGCCCTGAGGACATCTAAGCGATATTCGATTTCACGTCATGTTTTGTTTAACATCTCAGCAGAGAAAGAGCCAATGATTTCCGTTATTCTGCTCTTTAATGTCTCAACATCCAGAACACTGCTAGAGTAAACTTGGTCTTTCACATAACCCCACAGGAAAAAGTCTAGAGGGGTTATGTCGGGCAATTGAGGTGGTCATGTCATGGGACCGTCGCAGATAATCAATCTGTCCAGAAATGTGACATTCAGAAACTCATGAACCATTATTGACCAATGTGGTAGGGCACCATCTTGTTGGAAAATAACCGAAGGTTGGAGTGCATGCGACTGAGGTGGTACAAAAAGTTCCAGCATGTCCAGGTACGCATTACATGTTACCGTGGGCTCTGTCATGCATCAGGCCGCACCATACGTTCACTTTTGGGCTAGCCCTCTGTTGTTCGATGACATAATGGGGATTTTCTGATTCACAGATTCACATATTATGCCTATTTATTGTACCAGAGACGCAAAATGTGGCTTCATCTGAAAAACAGACAAAGTGCAGATAATCACTATCATGAGCTATGCGCTGCAACATCTGCGTCACAGATGCAGCACGGCGAGGCCGGTCACCTGGCTGAAGAGCTTGCATGATCTGTACCATATAAGCATACAGATGAAGATGCTTGTGTAAAATTTTATGAACTTTTGCACAGGGAATCCAAGTTTCCACTGAACCATGACGAATGGATTTCCTGGGGCTTCGCAGAAATGTCTCCTGAACAGCTGCAGCTGTCTTTTGTGTAACTGGTGGTCGACCCACTCGGAGAAGATCGCCAACACTATCCATTGCTTTAAACTTTTCATACTAAGCTTTTATGCTTTTTTGGTCCGGTGGTGATCGTCTGTACTCTTTTCTGAAATGACGCTGGACAGTAACCGCCGATTGGGTCAATGGAAACACAACACACATGCCACTTTTTCTTGCATGGAAGCCATTATCGATTAAATGCTCTTCTTATTCAGCAGTAGTGCTCACCTAAAGAACAGTAAAAAAAACTTTATGAGTGCTGCTATATTATGTTGCCAACCATTTTATTTTGATTTACACAGATTTTTTTATATTAATTTTTGTAATGTGGGAAAGACTTTATGGACACCCTGTACATCTACACCCCGTTGCAAAAAAACTATGCATTAAGAAGAAAGTATTCTGAAAATTATTTTCAAGGTGAGAGGTATCAGTCCACGAAAGAATTTTTCAACTGAGTTTACAGACGCTCAGATTTGGCTGCAAATACATCAGGTGAAATAAACACTTATGCCCCTGGCGGTGAAACCATTCTTTGTCAAAATTTAGAAATAATATGCAAAACATTTCCCATCAGGATCTGTATCCGATGCAGGAAGAAATGTTCAGATCAGAGTTTCCGAAGCAGAGATACTGGGGAAAACAGAATTCACCTTTACGCCTCCAAGTGGAACATCTATGACTTGAAATTATATGAGAAACATTCCACACTGGAAATGCTTTCCAACAAAGAAAGAGTTTTTCAAATTGGACTCTTAGAAGCAGAGATATTGAGGAAAATAAAATGTACCTCTATGCCCTCTGGCAGAAAAACCATGCATTTTTTAAAGAAAATATTCAAAAAAGGTTTATGGATATGAGTAATACCAGTCCACAAGGAATGTTTTTCAATCGAGTTTTTTAGAAGCTATATTTTGCTCTGCAAATACATCAGAAGCAGAAATTAATGCTTGCACCCCTGGTGGTTAAATCATTCATCAAAAATTTGAAATTATATGCAAAACATTTTTCATCAGGAGCTGTATCTGGAGCAGGAAGAATTTCTCAAATTGGAGTTTTAGGAGCAGAGATATTGGGGGGAATGTAATTTACTTTTATAACCCCTAGCAGAAAATCTATGCATTATTTGAAAAAGTTACTATATCTAAAATAATATAAATGTCATCGAAGGAAAAATAATTTTTTCAATCATATATTTAGAAGCAAACACATGGAATAAAATATATTTGAATTCAATAGGAACTGTATTTGCGCCTTCTAGCATCAAAGTTGTGCATCTAAGAAAAGTGGAATGCAAGGATCATCAGTCTCACATTTTGAGCTTCCCTCCCAATGCAAAAGGAATTTTTCAAATTGGACTAATAGTTGCAGAGATATGGTGTCCACAGATGGATGGTCGGACAAAGTGATAACATAAGCACAATCTTTCTTTTCTTTTTCTTTTTTTACAAAAGACATGATGAAAAGGGCAGGGTCTGGTCTCTACTGGCCCTTGCACTAATTGGGCCCTGGAAAGAGGGAAGAAAAAAAAAAGACAAAGGTGTAATATGATAAAAGAGCAGATAAAGAGCTAATAGATGATGAGAACATTGGTATGAGTGCAATCAGGAAAGATGCTGAGATTCGGGGGGGCACTGGGTTTGTCTCGTCCCTCCAATTGTAACATTTTGAACTTGATATGTGGATTTTGAAACTATAGCACAACTGCTTATTTCAGCATGACAGGCTTTGCTAGGAGCGACTTAACAACTGGTTATACTTGAAAGATCAGGAGAACTATATGCCTACCATTTATTTTCATTCCACTATATTAATCGGTATTTTTTTTAAATATAAAAATACTGGAGCATGATTTTGAGTTTTGAAAGATTATTTGCAAAGTTAAAGTGAACTAAATGATCCATATACAGTGG
This sequence comes from Macrothele yani, assembly GCA_039090855.1. Taxonomy (NCBI): domain Eukaryota; kingdom Metazoa; phylum Arthropoda; class Arachnida; order Araneae; family Macrothelidae; genus Macrothele; species Macrothele yani. The sequence goes on from CM077025.1 coordinate 131,812,241, forward strand.
ATCCCACTTAAGAAGTTTTCGTTGGGACGAAGTGATGAAAACTTCTTAAACGGGAAGTGTCTGATTGGGTTTTCTAAGACTTTAGCGATTAAAAATGTCGCATAGATGAAATCCAGAAATTACATTTTAGTTAATTTTAAAGTAACCAAAAATTTCAAAACTTACCCATTTAAACTTGAATATGAGGATTTAAAGCTACATTTATTATGCTACAGGATTACATAAATATTGATCTAAAAGCATTTTGTTTCTTCCTTTTTTCTGCTAGATTCACAAAGTATGTGCCCATTTCCTTCAAATTCCTCATTATATCTGCTGGAACTTGTTCGTGGCTTTCTATAAAGTTGGAACTGGCCTGCACTCATCTTCTTGCATTTCTGGTTCATCGTCCACTTGCGTTTCAATGTCACAAATATTGTCGATATTTTGCATTTCAAAAGTGGAAACATCTTTGTCAACGTTCATAAACTCTTCAAAGGAGGATTTGAAGTTTAGTTGTTGTTTTTGCAAACTTTCCCAAGCTTCATTACAGTCATGACTGTTTTCTTCATCAGAAAAACTAAGCTTATCAGCATTGAAACCAGCTTTCCTGAAGCAATTTGTGATCGTTGAAGATGATACCTTTTCCCACGAAGAAACAATAAAAGGCATAGCATCTAATAAATTCAATTTCAGTGTACATCTGGTGTAACTTGAGTCTGATTCAAGCTTCTGCAGTAGCCAATAAACTAAACACTTCCTGTAGAATTGTTTCATGGTTTTAATTATTCCTTGGACCATTGGTTGTAACATTGAAGTTGAGTTAGGTGGCAGGATAACTACTTTTACATTTTCCAGATGATCCATGTTCTTTGGATGGGCTGTGCAATTATCCAAAAATAACAAAACTTTTCTATTTTCTTTGGCCATTTTCTTCTGAAACCCCATTAAAAAGTCTTCAAAAATCTGAACTGTCATCCATGCGTTTTTGCTATTTCTGTAATTGCATGGAAAAGTTTTCGTGCTTTTGAAGCACCTCGGATTCTTCGATTTTCCAATGACCAATAAAGGCAACTTTTCTTTTCCATCCATATTATTAGCTCCTACCAGAACTGTCAATCTTTCTTTATTTGCATTGACTCTGTGGCAGTGGCGGCTTATGGTTGTAAAAATAGGTGAAGAGGTACAAGAGCAGTATGAAAAGATATCTACTGTCTACAATGAAAATCCCTTAATGAGGACTTACCTATTTTTTGTATATTAAATCAATTTTTCTTCCTTTTAAAGCTCCAAATTTGTCGATTATGTCGTCATAAGATGGTTGTTTCTTCATGAGCATCAATAAAATGTCTTCCAGAATAGAAATATTTGCCAAAGAAGCAAGTCTATCTTGGGAACTAGTGTTTCTTGAGCAAGTTTGTATTCTTTTAAGAAAACTTCTTTCCACTGGCACACTTGTAGATGGAATTGTTAAACTGAGGAAAACCAATTTATAAACTTCTGTAAAAATGTCTTTGTCTCCGTGAAACACTTGAAGGAGTTTGAGTCAATATATTCCTTAATTTTTCATCGGCATATACAAGACTCAGTTCATTTTTAAGGCGCTGTTGTTTAGTAAATATGTTTCCGTAAAAATGTAGATTTTCAAGAGCGCGAGAGGGAAAGCATGCATTAAATTATTCGAATTTGTTTGTGTCAGCAAGTCAGACAAATTGAAGTTTTTTACAGTCCTGAAATCTTATATCCATTTCATAAGAATGTGGTCCAAAATTTCAAAATACAATTGTTTATAATTTTGAAAAATTGTTTCCTGTGTAAGAGCAGCATATTCCCATGCTTATTTCTGTAATTTTGCTAGCTTTTCCAAACTGTGTTTCAAATAACTCATCGTTCCTTTTACGGCTCAAAATTTCACGAGGTTTTTTTTTAATTTGAGTTACACAGTAGTTTATGTTTAGTTATTTTTTCTTCAAAAGTTCGAATAATAGATCGGTGGAGCCAAAAATGTAAATTTGAAAGTGTTCATATCATTCAAAAACCCCTTGGCAACATGAATTGATTTTTTGTCTGATTGTTCGCTATTCGTCAGAAATCTGAACACTTCCTTCAATTTATCCCAATCTTCAACAACTACACTTACTAATTTCGAAGTGGAGGACCATCGAGTTTCTGTTACGGTTGGTCTGCGTCTTGCGGTTGTTGATATAAGTGTATAAGACCGCTTCGCAGAATGGTGAACAAATGAAGCAATTCCTCTGAGGCTTGCAAAAAGTATTCGACACTTAGAAATTTTAGAAAAACTCTGGTGTAATACAAGATTCAAACGATGAACTAAGCAATGAAGTAAAACAGCTTGAGGAGCTTTATCCTTGACTTTTTTTCTGTAGCCCATTTAAATGTCCAGACATTATACTTGCCCCATCATAACACTGTCCTATTTATTTGTGTTGGTAATCAGACTGTTCCAAAATTTTGTCTATCATTTTGTATAAAGCTCCTGATGTTCTATCTACATTCACATCATGGAAACCCAAAAATCCCTCAACCAATACACCTTCCGAATCAACAATAAAAAATTATTTATTTTTTGACGTGATCATTTATATATTCAGAAATACATTCAATTAATTCATTTTGAATAGTTTTTTATACTTTCGTATTGATTTTCAATTTCTAAAGAACTTCTTCATATCAACAATGAAAGTAATTCAATGAAATTTCCATGATTTATCGACCCATGCTTTCGTCATGGCCATGGAATGCTAGTTCTTGTTTGCTCAAATACAGTATAGACTAATACTGCATCAATCACTGTCTGCAGGAAAAGTCTATTTAAACGAACGTTTTCGTTAAAATGCGTTTTCGAAAGCCTGGCATTCTTCCTCAGGGCATCGGCAATGGTGTTTTGAATTTTTTCAAAATTCCTTAACATTAATCCGCATTTCAGGTGTTCGCTAGAATCACGATGTTTATGAAGTGACCGTGTTATGCTTAATTAATCTGAGAATCCGTCTTTATTCCACGCCGAATGTTTATTACTAAAAAGTAAGCAGGGCCAAAAAAAAATTAACACAGAAGTGCTGCAAATCCATTTATATTCAGTAAACCAACAATTTTTACAATTAATATTGTTAGATTTACCACTCTTCTTGATTTCGTTCTTGGCAACAATTGTCAGTGAATTTGTCTGTTGTCCTTGAAGCAAAATGTCTCTTTTATCTTCATCTTTCCACAGATGAAATGGAGTTTGCAATAAATTACAAACAATGCCGTCCACAGCATGCATACTAAAAACTATCACTATGAGTTAAATTGTACACAAACCTAAAATATCAGTTAAAGCTTTCAACAAATAATCACAAAGCACGAAAGAACAAATTCCTTTCGGAAAATAATGTACCACAGCACCACAAGGAAAAAGCCCTAGCAGATTGCAAGGTACCCTGGTAGTCCGCCCGCTCTACCGTGATCTCTCACGACTTTACGCTCAAAAACTGAAAGATGCAGAAGTAAGGCGCCTGAAGCTCGAACACTTCACTTGAGTGAGCAGATTGGGAAGGGTGACGTCACAGTTACCATGGCAACTCGGCGGAAAACTGCAGACTTCCAAGCATTCGCATTTCGGCTCTTCACTTGCACTGTTTTGCGTATAAGGATTTGTTTTCCGTATTGAGCGTGCTATGTAAATTAATATCTATTCAAAATTTTCAGTATTTTGAAACTGAATAAAGGCAAAAAAGAATATATTATAAAAAAAATACTGATAAAACTTTATTTTGAGTAAAATAGCTGAAGAGGCACTTCACCTACTTCACCTGAAAAGCTGCCACTGCTCTGTGGCTGCTATCTCCTGTGAAAGAGTGTCTTGTCAGGAATAAGGTTGTAAAACAAAGCACACACGTCAGCTTTGAAAACATCTTTTGCTTCGTATGCTGATAACAGTTCTGGTAAAACGTTAGATTTCCAATCATCCACTTCTTCGACGTTAACACTTTTTGATTCTCTACAAACAGTTTTATAAGTCAGTCCTGCTCTTTCCCTAAAACGGTCGATCCATCCATTGGAAGGATTAAATTCAACATTTAATTTCTTGGAAATATCTTCTGCTTTCTCACGAAGAATTGTCCCGTTGATTGGAATGTTAGCGTTTCTTGCTTATTTAAACCACACAAGAAGTTTTTCTTCGACATCCTCATATTTGCCCTTCTTAATCTTTTTGATTTGTATTGAATGGGAAGCATTTGCAAGCACAGTGTCCTGTTTTGCCACTATACCGTTGAGGGTTGTAACAGGTAAATTTAGCTCTTTTGCCATCTGCACCCTAGTTAAATGCGGGTTTTCATCAACTTTCGTAATAATGTTTTGTTTCTCAACCACTAATAAAGCTTTTCTTTTTATGCCTTTAGACGCCATATTTTTAGCTACGCATTTCAACAATAAAATTAAACGTTTAACTCCACATATGCGAGGTGCAACATCTGAGTCTAACTCTGACAGAATGACTAACTTTCAGCAGGTGTTTCCTTTCCCAGCCTTTCCCTAGCCCCAAAGATAAGGCGACTGTAATACACAAAAAGCAGACGCAGAAGAAGTGGAGGTCACATGACCCCCTGCATTGACCATGGGAAACTGGCAGGGGCTTCGCTTGCTACATATAAGGGGAGAACAAAGAAATGTTTCCTCCCAACTTCTTTGACATGTACTTATCTGCTGGACGAGTTCCAAAATCATATGTTTTTACCTAGAAACTTGTGGCACTTACAACTTCTTAAGCAGGAAAACTTGAAACATTGTTACTTCTCAAGTGGGAAAAATTAACATTAGCACTACGGAAAAAAAATCGTGACTCTAAAAATAAAACTTCTTAAATGGGAAAACTTCCTAAGTGGGATCCACTGTATATGCTTACTCCACCTCAGTTTGCAAGATGATAAATGTCCTGCAAGGTAGCATTGAAGGTTTTAGAAGAGATGCCCCCCCCCACACACACACACACACATTTGCCTCACCCCTTATCCGACATCTTCAAAACAATTGAGCTTCCCACATCTGTTTCCTCAGTTTCTGCATCTTCAAAGCAATTGAAATTTCCTCACTCATTTTCTCACCTTCTATGTCTTTAAAACAATTGAACTTCCACTTCTTTTTCAGATGTTTACAATAACACTAATGTATTTCAATAGTGCATACCTTAAAATGACTTTATACATACATGGACAAAAAGTAAAAATAGAGGCATACGTATGAAAATCACTGTCACAAAATACACACAAGATCTGCAATTTGAATTTAGGGGTTACTGAGAGGTGTACAAACCTAAACATATTCGTGACAATGTTTCACGCCTTTTCATTTCTACTCCAATGATGGTTTCAAGTGGAACATCAGTGCGTGGAATGCTTACAGAACTGGGCGGTAGCATAATACTTTGTAAGCACCCAAAATTACATTCAGCATCCAGATTCTTATAACAGGTTGCATGTGCCTACAGAAAAGTAAGAAATAAAATTGTATTTTAAAAAGAGAACAAAACTTTTACGCTACAAACACTACAACAGTACAAGACAATGCTATTATTGGCATATTTTCACTGTATTCCATGTATCCACTTCCTTCGGAAAACTAGAAAATTTTCATTGCCCGGGAGCGGGAATTGAACCCACATCTCCCGATTTCCGGTCAAGCATGCTAGTCATTACACTACCCAGGACAAGAAAATTCCAAGCAACTGAATCTGAGAACCTTCAGATTTGCGCTAGTTGAAGCTATTTCTGCCTCATCGTAGAGTTTCACGACCTTTTGTCATTTTCATGGTCCAGGTTCGATACCCGCTCCAGGATGATGAAAATTTTCAAGTTTTCTGAAGGAAGTGGATACATGGAATACAGTTAAAATATGCCAATAATAGCATTACAATGCCTACCATGTATTTGTGAAGAATTATTTCTTCAGGGAAATTCGCTTCCCAATTGTAAATGACATACGTTCATCAATGGAATTTGTTACCTACATCCGACCCTGAATGTGAGAAAAGGTCGTAAGATGCTGCGATGGAGCAGGAATAGCTTCGATTAGCGCAAATCTGAAGGTTCTCAGATATCTACATTCAGTTGCTTGGAATTTTCTTGTCCTGAGTAGTGTAATGACTAGCATGCTTGATCAGAAATCGGGAGCTGCAGGTTCGATTCCTGCTCCAGGACGATAAAATTTTCAGGTTTTCTGAAGGAAGTGGATACATGGAATACAGTGAAAAGATAAAAATAAAAATAATAGCATTATAATGCCTACCGTGTATTTGTGAAGAATTATTTCTTCGGGAAATTCGTTTCCCAATTATATATGAAGTACAAGACAAGAAAGCTACAAACATTTTTACAACTTTTTTTTTCTTGTTGGTAAGGTAACTGAACACATTATGGAAGAATGCAGTGTTGCTCCACCAAATCAGTATTTGTTTTACATACTTCATTTTACTAGCATGAAAAAACAAATACATATTTGGCCATGTTCACTGGATTCATACAAAATCCAATGAACAATGGATTCATACAAAATCCAATGAACAATGGATTCATACAAAATACAATGAACATTGAATTCCTACAAAATCCGATAAACATAACCAAATCTATACACAAATTCATACAAGTAAAACAGATTTACAAGTACAGACTTCCAAAAAATTGTATCAAATATATTTCGTCAAAACAAAAATGTTAACTTATGTTTCAAAGCATTTTGGAAAAGTGAGACTACAGACGCTGTTGTTGGTGGAATTATTAAATTCATTGGAGCGAGTGCCAAGAGATTAGTGATGCTAGCATGGATACAGGGGGAAAATAAGCGGTATCGCATCGCAGTTTGTGATGCAAACTCATATTTGAATCGCAAAACCACGATTCAAAGTTCAAAAATGAAATTTCCATTAAAATGCTAAATCTGTAAAGCAACTTGTTTATCGAAAATACAATTTTGCTTACGTGTGAAAATATATATATATTCACGTATTCATAACTTTGCAAATACTTTAAGTTGGCTTTCAGCTGGAAAAAGCTTCCTTGTATAGCTCTAGCTGTGTAGTGATGAGGTGGTCATCGTCAAACCGCAGAACGTCTATGATCGGTTTCACGCTCCCGCTAATCTGCACCACAAGTCGTTTAAGGGCAGACGCTCTTGTCACTGTTTTTTTTTTTTTTTTTCAGTTTGGCTGCCACTTAATTTTATAGGTGTGTGAGTTTTGTTGTTTTAATGAAAAGGTGGATGGAGGAATTAGATCCAAAAGGTAGTTGGTTACGCTATGATATTGACGCCGATAAAATTTCCTTCTGGTCTGCCTATTGCAAACTTTGTCGGAAGAATGTTGACAGCATAATTTTTTTTTTTAAATTTCGATTCTTCTTTTATTGATGGGAGTTTCTGGATTCATTATTAAAAAGGGCAATGTGGTAAAGCACACCAGATCAGAAATTCACTGTGCCAGTGTCTCCAAGGCAGAACATAAAGGAAAATCGTTCGCTGATTTTTATCAAAGAACATCTATTGGTAAGTCAATGACTGTTGCTTCCAATGCATCTAAAGCTCGAATTGGAAAATTAATTGATATAGCATATACACTCATTGTCATAAAAATCAGCGCACCAAGAAAAAACCTGTGATTAATGCGAAACTCGGCGAATAGCTACGGGAAGGGCAGACATGCAAACGATTAAAGTTTTGTGCAATTCCGCATGCCCAAGAACGGTGCTACAATCACAATCCTTGGGGCTTATAAGGAGCCGCGCAGGGGACTCCACATTTGTACAGAAGTGCACAGTAAGAATCAGGTGAGATCCCTGAGCGACAGTCATGCCAAGGAGCCACTGTAGATTTGCGTACGGGCAAGTGACAGAGTCTGAGCGAGGCCATATCGTCGGGATGAGAGAGGCAGGGTGGCCAGTGTGCCGAATTGGCCGCCATTTGGGCCAGTCGAACAGTTCGGTGCGATCATGTTGGGAGCAATGGACACGGGAAGGCACCCAGACACATCACCAGCAAAGAGGACTGTGGGATCGTGAGAGTGGCATGCACAGATGCAACGACATCCTTGTTCAGTATCCAGAAACATGTGGCAGCTGTACAAGGGACTCCTGTGTCCACCAGAACCATTTTCAGATGCCTGGCAGAGGTGAATCTGAACTCTCCATGGCCCTTATGTTTCCTGCCATTAACACCTGACCATCATCAGCGTCAATTGCAGTGGTGTCAGCAGCGAGCAACATGGAATGCTATGGATTGGCAACATATAGGTGTTCAGCGACGAATCCTGCTTCTGTATGGGAACGACCACCGCGTTCGAGTGTGGAGGACCACAGGTAAGCACTACAATCCCAACTTCACAATAATCCGAGGGACGTAGGCGTGATGGTCTGGGGAGCCATCTCGTATGACAGCTGGACTTCCCTCGTAGTGATCCAAGGGATGTTGACAGCCCAGCACTACGTACAGGAGATCCTACGGCCCCATGTGCTGCCTTTTCTGGCGGGGCGGCCCGGAGCTATTTTCCAACATGATAACACCCGTCCGCACTCAGCTCGGGTTTCCTAGTACTGTCTACGTCATGCTTCGACACTTCCGTGGCCTGCCAGATCGTCTGATCTCTCGCCCATCGAGTACGTGTGGGGCCAGATGGGCAGCCAGCTTTCTCCATGTCCCAGTGTTCATGATTTAGAGCGTCAGTTGCATGAAGTGTGGGCCAATCTGTCCCAGGAAAACATACAGCATATCTTTGACTCCATGCCGGAACATATCACCGCATGTATCTGAGTACGAGGCGGTCTGACGTGGTACTAATGCTGACCGAAATGTGTACCGTATGTCCGCGGGAAATCATCCTGCTGCTGTGATATTGTAATCACTTCTGTCCTTGCTATGTACCATCTCACTACTAAAACCTCATTTCAATCCGCCGCCTCCATTTTAGTGTGCGGATTTTTATGACAATAAGTGTATGATTGCCAAAGAGGAAATTCCATTTTTGAAATTTCCTAAAATTACTGAGTTAGAGAAACACCATGGTGTTGATGAATGGCAAACTTACCATTCATCCGTGATGTGTGCTCAGTTCACGGAGTGCATTGCTAATGTTTTCGAAACTGATTTGCACAATGACTTAAGAAAGACGGATTATTTTACAGTATTTATTATAATCATCCGACACAGCTTGCTCTTCAAAAACTATGAGCAATATGTGGTAAATGGCATAAAACTCCAAAGGGATTCACCAATCCTTACAATCTGTGAGGTGACAATATTTAACATGCAATGTGTTGAAAACAGCACAGCAGAAAAAAAATCACATACACATTTCAATAACCTCTGGCTGTCCTGATGGTGCAGTGGTCTAAGTGCTGGCTACTGAGCATTTGTCCAAGATGGGTCAGAGTTTGAATACCAGTGAGGCATGGATGTTGTGTACTTGTCTTACAGAATTGGCTCTCTCCTTTCCCTGGAATCAGTGGCACTAAATTAGGAACAGGCTACTGCTTACAGCTCACTGCAGTGGCAACTTCTCCATGTAGGAAGTGAGGATCATTCTACACTTTAATTTTAGACCATTACACTCATAATGAAATATTTGAAAAGTTTCACTTGATAAACATGGCAGAAAAAAAAAAAATGAAAATGAGGCACAACTGTTGAGGGGATCATTCTTGAGGCATTTGCGTGCGTACAAAGCAGCACGTGACGGTTATATGCATGAAGCTATGAACAGGGACTCAGGATTTCTAGCAATCGTCCTCACTTACCAGCTCTCTGACAATGGAGTGCACTGGTGGCTGGGTCGAGGGTATACAGGGCAGAAGGGCATGCTAACAACATCTTGAGTCATCCTACAAGCTGCTACACATTGTCTACTCTCATTTGTATGTTTCATGGCTTCTCTTCTGAAACACACATTAGTCGGGGTCACTTGACACCTACTGACCGACGTGCAGCTCAAGTGAGAAAGCTCTATAAAGAAATGGAAGTGTTCTGCTAGTTTTTTGAAGTTTCACTGTGTGTTTTGTTTTGTGTTTTAATTTACTAGTCAGTATATTTATTGTTGTGCTGTGGTAAAGAAATTAAGCTTTTCTGCATTGAAACGTATCAAGACCTACAGTCTAAATTCAACAGCCAAAGATCGTCTCAATAGATTAGTCATGAAAGAAATACGGGATTACGCCATATAATACAAATTTTGAAAGATGATAATCCGATTTTTGGCGTAAATGTGACAAGGATGGTAAGTCAGATAATATCCGAAAACTTGAAAATTTTCATCGTCCTGGAGCGGGACACGAACCCGCGACTCCCAGAAAACGCCGTGACTTACCATCCTTGTCACATTTACGCCAAAAATTGGACTATCATCTTCAAAATTTGTCAATAGATTAGCTTTAATATCCATACAGCATTCTTCAAGGAGCTGAAAAATTGCCACAACTTTCATGATGCAGTCGATATCTTTACCTCCAAGGAGGACAGAAGAACTGATTGCTTGTGCAAATAAAAACTGTCAGTAAGGAGCATTTTAATTTAATTTTAATTTTATTTACTGTTTAATTTCTACGTATTTAACTTTAGGATATACAGCATTCATTTTCTAAGATTTTTTTATGTCATCTCCCAAGCCATACACTCTATCCCTTTACATCCTACACACCATAACACCAGGAGTCGCCCCTGGCTCACTGACTTGCTGGTTGTTAAACCTCCAAACAAACAAAATATGCCCTCTCTCCCAGAGTCACAGAATATAGACGTACACGAGTACGCCGTACGCGGATAGTTTCCAAATTATTAGCAGATTTTGCAGATAGTTTTGGCTTGTAGATTAAAAAAATAAAAATGTTATTTACAGCAATTAAACCACTTACTCAATGCTTTACTCAGATTAATATATTTAATTCTATCTTAACGTGAGAAGGTTCAACTATTTTTCACATCTTCCGATAGTGAGTTCTTTGTTTTTAAAGACGTTTCTGGCCTCTTGATTTTATCAAGGCCTGTTCTCAATATATAGGAACTGTAACAAAAGTTCCGTTTACACAGAAAGAATTTAAATTTTATTGTCAGGTTTCTCTTGCAGTTGCCAGTTATAAAATTAAAATATTTTCCTTTTGTATTTTATATAAGTCTACTATTTTTGAATTAAGTTGTTGAAAATGCTATGTATAATTTTTGAAGGTTCATTAACAAAACTGCTTTTCTAGATATAAAAACTTTCTTTAATTAGTATCTTGTTTTTGTGAGGTTCACAGTTCAATATTTTAAACTTTTGGCCTAAAGGTCTATTTTACACACATTTCTACACATTCAGTCGTAATGTACTTTTGTCCTCTCTGGAATCTGTAATGTTCTAATAATTATTTATTGTTATATTTTTTTTTTAATTATCTTATTATATTGTTATCATGATTCGCGGGTTTGCAGCAAGTTTTCTGTTTTAATGGCTGTGTACGCAGGTACATTTTATTTTTATACAACTCAGCTCTCTCCTACTTTTTTTCAATGCTACCAGTTTAGAAGAAATGGCAATTAGGAATGTTATTGATGTCAGTCATGGGCTTTCTTAACTGTTATACAACACCTGCTGACATAAAACAAATGTAAGCCATTGTCAACGATATTCAGAAACAGTAAAAAGTACGGCACCTGCACGCTGACAATGATATTTTCTTAGCATTGAAAGCTTTGAATAAAATGTGCACATCTGAGATCCCAATGAATAAGTTGCTAATATCTTATTGAATTTTAATAAGATTTCACATTACAGCATTTGATGAAGAAAAGCAGATTGAAATCAATGGCATTACTGACCACTCTAAGAATTAATTTATGCATTTACACTATATTATCAATAGTATTCAGACACCATAATGTTTTAGGAAAAATGGTTTTATTACTGCAATTAGTAGTTAGTCAGTTCACCTTTTGCTTGTATGGCAGTGGCAACACGTTGAGGTACACTATCAACCAATTTCCGATAGGTCTTGACAGGAATAGCTCACCATTCATCCTGCAAAGCTGCTGCAAGAGTGGAGAGTGAAGACAGTCGTATCCGTCATTCCAGTTCTTTCCAGAGGTGTTCTATGGGATTAAGATCAGGACTCTGAGCAGGCCAATCTAACGATTACACTTCATTTTCAAGAAACCAGTCCTTCACATGCCATGCAGTGTGGCAGGAGGCTTGATTGTGTTGGAAGAAACAATGGTCATTTCCTTAATACTGCCACATTGTTGATAGGGCAGAATTATCCAGAACGTGCAGGTACACTTCAGAGTTCATGGTTTGTGATATAATAACCAATGGGCCAAGTCCCATCCATGAAAAACAACTCCATACCATGATGAAAAACAACTCCATACCATGATGAAAAACAACTCCATACCATATCTCATACATTCAGTCCGACAAAAAGTGTTTGCCAGGCTGTTGCCAAAGCCAAGCATGCCCATCAGATTGGAAAAGTGAAAAGCATGACTCATCACTTCCAAGAACAGCTTTCCAGTTGCCCACAATCCAGGAACGACAGGAGACACAATACTCCAAATGGTGCTTTGCATTCACAATAGTGTTGTGTGGCTTGTGTGCCTCTACTCTACGATAATAACCCACACTATGCAACTCTCCGAGGATATTAATGGTACTAACACAGCTATTACAAACATCTCCTATGTTAGCAGCAAAGGAAACAGCAGAGGAAGAATGATATTTCTTAACATTTCTTACCATGGCTCTTCAGTAATGTTTCGTCAGTTTGTACGGTCTTCCTGAATGATTTTTTTTTTTTTTTTTTTGCTGTATTTGCACCATACTGCTTCTATCTCTTCAAGAAATCACTTACAGTCAATTTTAGTATGTCTAGGTTAACTGCAATGCTCCATATGGAAACGTTACTCAAATTACATCCTGTGACCAGCCCACTCTGGAACTCAGATAGTTCACATGCATGCGGCATCTCTGCTTCACAGTCACTGATAACACGACAAAACGTCTCAGCTTTATATATGTATCTCCACAAGCACAAGCCACCTTCCTGCACAACCATTCTTTGCACTTATGCAAATATTTGGTAGTCTCTGAATACTTTTGATAACATAGTGTATCAGTGACTTCATGTCAATGTCTACACATTCTAAGGCAAAGCTCTAGCATCTATACATACATACTAATGGTTACTTCATTACTTCATTTAAAAGGAATCCTATTTTTGCAGTCTTACAAGATAATGAGAACAAATTAAAAGGAAAAAAAAAGAGTTCAAAACTTACCGTTGTGCCACACCACTCACACCTCATGCCTGCAAGACATTCTGATGACCAGCAAGTCTTTTTACAAAAATGGCATTTTGTATTCCCTGGAAGATTCCCTTCCCGCCAGTGGTGATACTGAGTCACAACAGCCTGGAAAATAAGTGTGAATGTAAGTACTTTTGCTCCAATTTTTAAGAATTGCACAATTAATAGCACAGTAGCATTCACACCTAAACAACACTTCATTTCTGGAACACATGAAATAGAAAACTCTCAAATCAGAATTACTCCACACCAGGGTTGGCAAGGTAATTTACTCATTACATATTTTACATAAATTACGCGTAATATATAGGTAATTTACTTGGTGTAGAAAACCAGTTTTTTATGCAGACGTAAAAAACTAATTTTCTTTCATGTGTGTGTAAAAATAATATAATACACTGCCAGACAATTGCTAAGGACGGATTACAATAGCAACGATAGCAACCATAAAATGGAAGGCAGGAAAATGTGGAAATTAGCATAAGTGCAGGATACAGTAAGACGTGTTGTGTGTATGCAAATTTTGGATTGCCGAACTTGTTCGTGACGTCATAGCGCTGATAAGAGATATAAAGGATTTGACGCGTATTGACCGTTGTTGTTCAAACGCAAAGTTGAAAGGGAAAGAATAAATTGACAAACTTGCAATTTTCAGTATGTCTTCCTGACATCACCTAGATGATTTTACGCGTGGCCGTATTATTGGCAACATTGAAGAAGGGCGAAAAATAACAGATGTTGCCAGGGAGTTTGACGTCAGCCACAGTGTTGTTTCAAGGCTTTGGAAATCATTTCAAATAAATGGAGAGTGTAGCAAACATCACGGGGGAGGTCATGTTCGCAGTACGACACCTGCAGAACATCGGTACATAGTGCTATCAACAAAAAGACACCGGCGCAGCACAGCTAGTGAGGTAGCAAATCAGTTTATGGCTGCTACTGGCAAGCAGATCTCCCGAAAAACTGTCGCCAGACGTTTGCATGAAGGAGGACTATACGCCCGCCGTCCTGTTGTGTGCATCCCATTGTCCAGACGTCACCGTACCGCCCGTTTGCAATGGTGCCATCAACATCGCAATTGGACTGATAACGACTGGTCTGCTGTCCTCTTCTCAGATGAGAGTAGATACAGTCTATCGTCTGATTGTCGACGACAACTGATCTGGCGTGATAGTGGTACTGCATATTGTCCAGCAAACATACAGGAAAAGGACCGATATCCGACATGTAGTGTCATGGTATGGGCTGGCATCATGATCAATGGCCGTACGTCCCTCTATGTGCTTCCAACTGGGACTATGACTGGCCAACGATACATTAATGATGTTCTGCTACCTCAGTTCGCATGTTCCGTGGTGCTGTCGGTGATATATTCATTTTCATGGACGACAATGCAACATGTCATCGAACAGTCGCTGTCCAGGAGTGTCTTGAGAGCGAGGATATTCAACGCCTCGTATGGCCAGCAGGTTCTCCAGATCTGAATCCCATTGAAAATGTGTGGGATGCTTTGGGGAGGAGTCTTGCTAGTCGCCAATGCCCTCCAATAAACAAGGACACCCTCATCCATGCACTGACAGAGGAATGGGATAAATTACCCCAACAGCTGCTTGATAATGTTTTGCAAAGCATGACACGACGTGTGGAATCTTGCATCGCCCTCCATGGTGGCCATATCCCGTATTGACATCTTACGCCGGAACGCCTGCAGACGGTAATTGCATTTTTTTCACGTTTACATATTCTGCACAAAATGGCCTGTTTATCCCTTGAACACGTTCCAAAGCCTTCTGGATTTCAGAGCACAATAAATTGTCTTTCTTGTAATGTCCTGGCATTCTGACATTATTTTATTTCACTTGGCATCCAACCACACTTACTTTTTTATGCGCTATATAGCCGTTTATGATCCGTCCTTAGCAATTGTCCAGCAGTGTATAAAAACCACTTTAATTATATTACATTTTTAACTTAAAATTTCTTGTATTTTTCACTACAAAATCATTATTCTCTTAAGATTGTTCATACAGCTCAGCCACCTATTAAAAGATTTCTTTTTAGAAATTATAATGTATCTGTTCTTTCTTGTATATTAAAAAGGGAGAAAATAATCTACCTCTTCACTAGCATCGATAAAAATCACAATGTATATTGAATATAATTCAAGATTTTATAAAAAGCTTCAAATTTGTTGAGTGTATTTTCATATTTATGTAATTCTATAAAATAAACAATTTTGTTTTTTGTTCACCAAAGATAATATTTTGACATGAATGCCAATGGCATGTCTATAATGTAAAATATTGTACATTTTCATTTAATAATATTTGTGTTTGACATGTTATCCAGGTGTACACTTCAAAATCATAATTTTACTCTTTTAAAACTCTAAACATTTTTCATATTGATTGTGCTATACTTATACCCGTAAAGGAAAAAAACTGCAGAT
Source organism: Macrothele yani (assembly GCA_039090855.1). NCBI lineage: Eukaryota > Metazoa > Arthropoda > Arachnida > Araneae > Macrothelidae > Macrothele > Macrothele yani. Next base: position 131,827,989 of record CM077025.1, read on the forward strand.
TTGACAAAACATTAAACTACTCTTTTTTTAATCTAAAGCAACTTATGGGAATTTACTAGGAATTTTTTTCCATTTATAGCAAATTTTCGGAGAAAACTCTTCTCCTTCTTCAGGCTCTCTTGTTGTTGTCACTTTTTGCTTGTCACTATCATGGTTACGGTTTACCTTGACGGTTACGGTTAACCTTGACGGTTTAGGTTATTTTTCAACAAATCCTGCCAGATGTTAGGCAGGGAAAATCCTTTGCAGTCATTGATGATGGAATTTTGATTTTTCTCAATCTCTATTCCTTCTTTCAGTTTTCTTTTTTGGAAATTGCTTTGGAAACTGATTACTTTAAGGGAATTCCAATCCATGCTGTGCCCAGTTTCTCTAACATGCCTATCTAATCCAGTCTTGTTGGAGCAATTTTTTATAGCTGCTTTATGCTCAGCTATACGAGTTTCTAGTCTGCGACCTGTTTCACCTATGTAAGATAGTCCACAACTACAATTTACTTCATAAACTACTCCTTGCATTTTTAAAATATCTTCTTCTCTTTGAACTATTTTAGGGAAAAAATTTTTAACTTTGTTCTCTAAACTTGGAGCTAGCCTAATATTGTATTTTTTACTAATTCTCTTTAAAGCCTCAAATAAACCTTTGTGATAAGAAATTTTTCTAGTGAATTTTACTTCTTGCTTTTGTGGGTTCTTCGTACCATTAAAATTCAGAAGCTTCTCAATTTCTTCTTTAGGATAGTTATTTTCTGCAAGTATGACTTTAAGCTCTTTTTTATGGGCTTCTTTTTTATCTGCAGTAGAAACTATTTTATTAATTTTTTCTAAAAACTGACTTGCTACATTTTTCTTAATAGAAACTGGATGATACGAATTGAAATCCAGTAGTCTTTTTGTATTCATTGGTTTTTTATACCAACTAGTGAGGAATTTTTCATCTTCATAATAGATAGTAATATCTAAGAAGTTTATTCTTCTTTCTTTTTGAAGTTCAATAGTGAACTTAAGGGAATCATCTAATTCATTGAATGAGTCTAGAATTCTTTCTGGAACAATTTCTGAGCTATTTATTATAAATAAGATGTCATCCATGTATCTGCTATATAAGCAGAAGTATGTGGGTTGTACTAGTATCTTTTCTTCTAGTTTTCCCACATAATAGTTAGCTAAGAGTGGGGAGAGTGGGGAGCCCATAGCTAGCCCCGATTTTTGAATGAAAAAAGTTTTCCCAAATTGAAAGTAGTTGTTCTGCAAAGAGAAAGTAAGCATTTCAAAAATTCCTACTAATATGTTTTTCACGAATTGATTTCAATTCGTATCATCCAGTTTCTATTAAGAAAAATGTAGCAAGTCAGTTTTTAGAAAAAATTAATAAAATAGTTTCTACTGCAGATAAAAAAGAAGCCCATAAAAAAGAGCTTAAAGTCATACTTGCAGAAAATAACTATCCTAAAGAAGAAATTGAGAAGCTTCTGAATTTTAATGGTACGAAGAACCCACAAAAGCAAGAAGTAAAATTCACTAGAAAAATTTCTTATCACAAAGGTTTATTTGAGGCTTTAAAGAGAATTAGTAAAAAATACAATATTAGGCTAGCTCCAAGTTTAGAGAACAAAGTTAAAAAAAATTTTTCCCTAAAATAGTTCAAAGAGAAGAAGATATTTTAAAAATGCAAGGAGTAGTTTATGAAGTAAATTGTAGTTGTGGACTATCTTACATAGGTGAAACAGGTCGCAGACTAGAAACTCGTATAGCTGAGCATAAAGCAGCTATAAAAAATTGCTCCAACAAGACTGGATTAGATAGGCATGTTAGAGAAACTGGGCACAGCATGGATTGGAATTCCCTTAAAGTAATCAGTTTCCAAAGCAATTTCCAAAAAAGAAAACTGAAAGAAGGAATAGAGATTGAGAAAAATCAAAATTCCATCATCAATGACTGCAAAGGATTTTCCCTGCCTAACATCTGGCAGGATTTGTTGAAAAATAACCTAAACCGTCAAGGTTAACCGTAACCGTCAAGGTAAACCGTAACCATGATAGTGACAAGCAAAAAGTGACAACAACAAGAGAGCCTGAAGAAGGAGAAGAGTTTTCTCCGAAAATTTGCTATAAATGGAAAAAAATTCCTAGTAAATTCCCATAAGTTGCTTTAGATTATTAATTCAATTAAACTAGGAAGCCATTTCTCAATATGAGCTTTATTCAAAGAATTAAACTACTCGTTTTAAATGTAACTCTTTAAATGTTTATAATTGTCACTCTCAGTTCTCACACACACTTAATCACACTAATAATCCTCACTGTTATGATCTTGTAACTTAAGAGTATAGAATATTTGAACCAATTTCTTCGAACGCTCGAAGCTGAGCTGGTTTCTTGTAGTACATATTATGGACAAAAGACCATTTAGAGAAAAGTCTTTCAAGTTGGGCTGAAGATGCTGGGATGTTGATTAACTTCAAAGCAACTGCTGACAACTCCTTATGCTGCAGACTGGCGGAGTACCAGAATGTCCATGGTGATTTAACACCCGTCTTCATAAGCGCTCCAAACTCTCATTTTGATTATTCCTATCATCTCATTTCACTTTAAGCTACACTGCAGCGTGGCTCCTGACTTCCTTTGCCGAACATAGTATTTTAAAGTGGGCCCCACACTAATTATCATAAAGAAAAAACGTTCCCTGTGTGAATACGAAGGCTAGGAAAAAAAACAAAAAACAATATGGCGTGATACTGATGTGTATGTGGTATCCTGGTGGTATGTCATGTGGATGTGGCACTTTGCACTGTTCCAATAAGATCATATAAAAATAACAAAAGGTATGTTGGTTTTTAAAGGATCTCTGTTTGTTTGTTTTTTGTGTGTGTGTGTGTGGTATTCGTACATAGCAAGTTAATTAACAGCACAAAGCCATGCTTTTTTTAATTATTTTACGCATTTTTTTCACGTGATTTACGTGTCACATAGAAAACCTTTATTTACACGTAATTGCACAACCCTGCTCCACACACATATTGGAATACCCTATGAAGTATCTTATTAGGACTTGCACAATACCACTTGACAACTCAAGGCTTTTGATAAAGTCTAAAATAAAAATTCAAAAAATAAACTTAAACTTTAACATAGTACCATTATCCTAAATCAGTGGGACAGAAAAACGGAAAACATTTATGATATGGAACACTAACAGAAAAACACATACAAAAATACCTGTAACCTCAGGGTTTGAAAAATACCTGAAAAGTTGCATGCCCAACTGGGCATATGCAGACATTATTTACCTGCCCAGGTGGTAAAAGCTGGATGCAAAGGAAAATTTATCTAAAGTTAACAAATCAGAAACTTCCATTTTTTTTAAGTTAAAAAATATTAAAAACTTTTTATTTTTATTTTGCATTGTCATTTTAAATACTCTTATTTAAAATGTTCAATGCACAAAAGCGTGTAACTAAAGTTTTAAGAAAGGCAATGATGCTGAAATTGGTATTTGAGAAATCTATTGGGTTGTCAAAGGCAATGATGCTGAAATTGGTATTTGAGAAATCTATTGGGTTGTCGGAAAAGTCATGAGGTATTTTAGCCATGTTTTGCAAAGGTCATTTATTGATAGAAAGAACAAAGATCAATCAATGATGTCATGCCCGTTTTGTTCGATAACCTTTTGCCATCTTTCAGTGAACTGCAGAATGCCTCGTTCATAGAAGGATCTGTCTTTCGTGGCAAAAAACTGTACAATGTGCTGATTTACAGCCTCATATGAATTGAACGTTATACCACGCAAGGACTGTTCAAGAGAGCGAAACAAGTGGAAGTCTGATGGCGCAAGGTCAGGCGAGTATGCTGGGTGTGGCAACACATCCCACCCAAGCTCCAATAATTTTTGGCAGGTGATCAAACTTGTGTGTGGTCTCACGTTGTCGTGATGGAACACAACACCTTTACGATGAACGAGCTCTGGACGTTTCTGGATTATGGATTCCTTCAAACTGTCCAATTGCCGACAGTACACATTCAAATTGATTGTTTCTTTCCTTGGTAGGAGCTCGAAAAACATGACACCTTTAAAATCTCACCACACTGAGACTAGAACCTTCCGCTGATGAATGTCTGCTTTGGATGTCGTTTGAGGCGAAGCAGCACGTCTGGACCAAGACCGTTTGCGCAGCACATTGTTGTACACAATCCACGTTTCGTCACCAGTTATCAGTTGCTTCAAAAAGGATTGTTTTCCTCACGTTTAATGAGCATATCGCAGGTGTTTATACGCGCCGTCAATTGAGCTTCTTTGAGTTCATGAGGAACCCACACATCGAGCTTGCTTACATATCCCAGCTTCTTCAGGCGGTCGTGAACACTTGAATGATGGATATGCAATGTGTCTGCAATCTCTCGTGTCATGTAACGTGGGTTTGACTCTATCAATGCCTTGATTTGGTCGTCATCAACCTCAGTGGGCCTCCCCGACTAAAGAGCATCCTTGAGGTCAAAATCCCCAGCACGGAATTTTGCGAACCACCGCTGGCACTGACGTTCTTGTACAGCATTATCACCGTACACTTTACGCAACTTTTCACAAGCTTGACGCGCGTTTTTCCCTTTACAAAAGTAAAACAGTACAATATGGCGAAAATGCACAGTTTGGTCTTCCATCTTCAACTTGATGTCAAATCTCTGCAAATCAACCAAATCGCTCACTATTCCTTTTAGACTGCAGCTCGAACTGGCACCTGTCAAATGCTGTAGTGACAACAGAGCTGTGCATGCCTCTAGTACTTCCAAAACCGCCCAACAGCCGTCGGGTGCCAAAATACGTCATGACTTTTCCGACAACCCAATAGTAATGCTGTCGTGTTCATTCATTTTTAAAATAGATTTTCTTGTTTTACAGAAAAATTAAATAATCATAGTTTGAATGTACAACAGTTTAAATAGTGTAGCAACAATTATGAATTAAATGATTTGCAGACTCTTTAACAGTCTGTAACTTCAATGATCCAAATATACTCTCAACCCATTGGAAAGAGTTGATAAAACTTGAAAAATAAAATAAACACAAGCAGAAGATAATGTACGAAGGGCATCTTGAAAATAATGCCTCCACCATAATAATTTTTGAAATTTTGAAGTGATTTTAATGAAACTGCACTGACATGTACACTATGGTACGTTACCAATGTGGTAACAAATTTTTTCAGAATTGGAAATAAAGATAATGAATGGCAGAGAAAAGCAGCAAGCCATAACTGAATTCCTGGAAAAAGAGGAATGTGAGGCTCCAGAAATCCACAGAAGACTCCTGGCGGTGTATGGAGCTGCCACAATAGATATAAGTAATGTCCGAAGATGGATGAAGAGGTTTCGAGAGGGAGAAAGTTCAGTGTCTGACACACAACAGAGTGGAAGACCCACAACTGCAGTGACAGATGCCAACGGGCAACAAGTAAAAGGCCTCATCACAGCTGACCGCCGTGTCACCATCCAGAAGTTGTGTGATGCAATTCATTGTGCTCATAGTGCTATGGAAACATTAATTAGGAATCTAGGCTACAGAAAAAAATTTTCAAAGTGGATCCCAAGAAACCTAACCCAGGAACAATGTGAGCAAAGGGCGGACATGTGCTAGAACCTCTTGGACTGTTATGAGAGGGAGGGTGAGGTGGTTTTCTCTAATGTGGTGACGGGGGATGAAACCTGGGTGTTCTTTCATAGCACAGAAACAAAATGTGCGTCAATGAAATGGCACCCAACATCTTCACCTCGACAGAAAAAGGTGAAAACAACTCGTTCTGCAGAGAAAATGAGGGTAACAATTTTCTGGGACAAACATGGTGTCATTTTGACTGATTTCCTTGAATAGGGTGCAACAACAAACAGTGCTCACTATGTGCAGACATTAAAGGAGCTAAAGGAAGCTATCAGAAGGAAAAGACGTGACATTCCACTTCATAGTGTTGTTTTACACCATCATAACACATGTCCCCACACTTCAATGGAGACTACACAGGCTATTGCCAAAATGGGGTGGACGGTGATGCCCCGATCCCCCTACAGTCCTAATTTGACACCCTCAGACTTTTTCCTGTTTGCCTCTTTGAAAAAAACCCTTCGTGGGGAACATTTCAACGGTGTGACAGACATTAAACTGGCTGTAAACTCATGGGTGAAATGACAGCGTTAGAAATTTTTCCGAAATGAATTTTACCAATGGGTTCAAAGATGGCGAAAATGTATAGAAAGTGATGGACAATACTTTGAATAGGCTAGCGTTATTAACAATATGTCCAAGTATTTTGCCACCAAGTTTCATATTTTTGCTGCCACAAATAAAAATCTTAAGAGGAACGAGGCATTTCTTTCAGGATGTCTGTAATAAATACATCATTTTCCAATAGATAGCACTAGGTTTGCAATGACTTTGAAGCTCTCTGTGTGACCAACCACGATAGCCCTTATGACACTCTACTGCAAGCAGCCGAGCTATTAGGATTACCAGTCTTTCCTGAGGATGCTCACAGGGTTGAGTAAAAATGTTTTTTGTTTTTTTTTTATTGGAGGTTTAACGACCACCGTGAGCTACTCAATGGGCTATAAGCAGTCGCCCTTCCCTAATTTAGGGTCACTGGTTCCAGGGAAGGGAGAGAGCCAGTGCCGTAAGGCAAACACAACATCCATGCCTCACCGGGATTCGAACCCGGACCCCGTTCAGACGAATGATCAGAGGCCATCGCTTAGACCACTGCGCCACCGGGGCGGCGTAAAAATGTTTGAATTGGCCTTATCCTGTTGCATTTGGATATGCTTTTAGGATTTTAACCTTCACGTTTCGAGTCTAACTTCTTTTAATTTACAAAAGTAATCTGTATGTACATATTTGCATTGTGAGTGAATTGATTATTAGCCATGGGTTTCAAAGAGATTGAGTTAGGATGAATGAAAGGAGCTTTATCTGCTTAAGTGTGTATTTGCCATTAACTAGGAAAATATTTTAGTGATATATTGTGTTAGAGTTCAATGGGTTTTTTGGTAGAATATTTAACCAACTTTTTAGTAAGAATAAGGATCAGGTGGGCATATCTTCCCGTCAGGAGATTAAGGCCGAAATTTGAAAAAATATGTGCATGAAATATGTTCTTTGGAATATGATCTGGCAACATGCAGTTTGCCAGTAGTAAGTCTCCAATTTTTTTAATATTAGAAAATTAAAGTTTGAACTACACACCAAAATAATATTATTAAACAAACATGTGCTCAAATCACAGAATTAAATCACTTACTCAAAGCTTTACCCAGATATATTTATTTAATTCTAGTTCCACTTGAAGAATTTTTAGTTAATCTTCCTTTCCTCAGAAATATTTTATAGTCTAAAAAAGGAACTCAGAAGAAAGGAAGATTAACTAAAAAATCTTCAACTGGAACTAGAATTAAATCATGGCATGATGAATGCAAACACATATCTGAATAACCATATCTTTAAAACTTTTAACAGTGGATTTTAAGTACCTTGTACTCGTATACACTGTTTCTCATGCTATAATTAATTATAACGTGAGAAACAGTGTATATGAGTACAAGGTACTTAAAATCCACTTTTAATCATTTAGACCACGTATTGCATATATGTCATATGTTATATGAACATATACTGTTCAAAAATCTTTAAAACTTTGTTTGCATGCACTTAGACACTTCAATGAAATAAAATTAACAGTGAAATAGTTAACATATTTAATTAACTACATTAGCACTATAGAAATGCACAATACAGTAGAGCTCACTTATAACAAGGAGTTCAAGAACAGCGGTAAAAGCTTGTTTAATCAGGGCACTTGCTAAATCCGTTTTTGGGTGAAATTTCCGACCATTTAAAAATGTGCATATATGTGTATATTATATATCCTTAGCAAGTGGATATATTTGAAAGATTTAATTAACTATGTTAGTACTATAGATAATTAATTAAACCTTCCAATTATATTCAACTTGATGGCCATATGAGACTGATCTCAGTTTAACTACATCATAAACATGAAGCAAAAGCAGCACTGATCCTCCCAGTGCAACCCTGACTTGGAGGGTGGAAGGGAGAAATGGACACAATTCCAAGAATTTTTATCTCTTGTTTTCCCTCCAGCAATATCCCCATTCCATTATTGTCCTCTCTTTCTGTAATTGCACCTCTCAAATGCACTGTAATGTGCGTCAGTCCCACCCATATTCTTTTTGCTCATGAGTAGGTGGCCTGTTTTCAACTTTGCTGATGCAATACACCCAAGCTATAGCCCCTTGAAGCAAGTGGCAGGGAGAGCATCTTGCACAACTAACTTGTTCAGCATTTGATGTACTCTTTTCCATTGCTTTTCTATCAACATTTTTTCACTAGCACACGACACACGAGGATTTCCCTGCACTGTTGCAATTTTCGTCCTGTATGCCACCATTTCTATTTCTCCACTGCAGGACAGTGCATAGCATATTTTCTCTGAATCGTTAAACATGGAATTTCATTCAATTTTATTGCTTTGCTTGTTAAAAGTGATCATCCTAGCTTTTGTCTCCCTCATTAAATTCAGGAACTTCTTTAAATTTTGTTCGTTAAAAATGATTGGATTAGTTTTAATTTAGCGTTATACCACACAAACGTTCCTGGTTTGCTCGTTAAACCCAAGATTTCATTAAATATTGATTCGTCATTATTGGGTTCTACTGTATTTGATAATTTTTCATGAAAAATACTAAATAAGTGAATAATTTCAAAATAGTACCTGATCTCGACTTGGAGCATATGTTGCACATTCTTTGCAATCTGCTACACTGAAATCTTGGCATTCAGCATGTACACAGTATTCACAAACTGAACAGAGAAAAAAATTATAAGTACAAAAATTATATTTGAATATCAGGTAACATATGATTTGCAACAAAGCATACTAATTAAATGGATTCAAATTGATATAACAACTAGATGATCGAAAAGTCACAAAACCCACATTACAATATTTACTGATGGCATGAAATTCAGTGTATGGAAGTTGGATTCATAAACACACACACACACATCACTAAGATTAAATATTAGCCTGGTGCAGCTTGTCCCTCAACTTTAAATACAGAAAGCACTAGCACAGTGCTCAAAATTAAAGATTCTGCTTTGCTTTGTTTTATTTGTATTTGAGAAAGCTCAATTAGGTTTTACATTTGACATGCAACTGCTATCCTGAGAGTCTGGGAAATTTGTAAATACCAGAGCTCTTCCATGTGCAACCTAGTAAAGGGTTGCTTAATGTTGGAAACACTTCGAGTTGGGTCAAATATGAAGAAGTGATTGATATGAAGAAGTGATTGATATACAGTAAGTGAACATTTCCAATACTTTACGGTAAACAATCCTGATAGTCTTGTGATTTCCATGTCATTTATTTCTTGCAAAATATCACATGTATCTTGAATGAGCTGTGTGAGTTTCTCATCATCCTACAATACACAATTCTCATCATCCTACAGTACACAATCTATCTGGACATTGTAGATGTAAATTCCAAAGGTAACAGTGAATGAAATTATGAGGACTTCAAAACATGAATTACAAGTGCTCATACATCTCCACTCAAACAAATGTCCTTTACGCAGCAAAAATTCTTCCTTTAGTTTTTTTAAATATTTTTCAGAATCACATTTTGATGGCTTTCATTGTTTTACATACTCAGTAAGCTTGAGGTTTTCCTCATTTTCACTGGGGCATTCATTTTCAAACAGTATGTACAACACCAGCACATAATGAAAATCTTGGTGCAACATTTTCCTAGATCACTTTCTCATTTTTCATCATATAATGATCTGTGCATTCTTCCCTTGAAAATATCTACCCACGTGATCATGGAAATAAAACTTTACATCTACCTAGTATTATACAAAATTTCTGACTCACAGAAATGTACTGACATTGTATTTTTACTCACATGACACCAAACTGTAATGCTATAATAACATAACTTGCACAGTGTCACAAAAGCTAAATGTTACAACAACATATTTACGTAATTGTAATCCAGTGGTACTGAAGTAGGGTTGTTTTTTTTTTTTCTGATACTGTTTTGTTGTTGTTTTTTAATCAAATGTGACATTATTTTGTTTTAATTCAGTTCAGGCTTTGACCCACCCAAGAAGCAGAGAAAGGGCATGCAGAAAGAAAAATAAATGCAGAGGAGAAATAAAAGTGTAAGTTGGTCACATTTAACGTTTTCAGTTTTGGTAGAGTTATTATAATATTTGATATTTTGTGGTGTTCATGTTCACAGCAGCTGAGTATAAGGAAGTCTACATCATGTGGTGGCAAGGGCACCCATAGGTGGGGGGAGGCTCTGCCCCACCCCTGGTATAGCCAAATTTTTGATAAATTTAAAACACTAAAAGAGATGAAACCTTTTTTAAAGGATTTTTAAAAATAATACGATATTAATGATTGATTGCAATTATCAAACTTCTTTATTTTAAAAATTTTTTATTTGCCCGATTCTGCTATGCGTTTTCTTTCAGAAGTCGACAATGAATTGTAGGTGACAGTTTCAACACATCTGATTACGAAGTACGAACCGATTAATCAGTAATGCTTTTAGTAAGGGAGAGTGGCTGAGTGGGGGGTCACATGCACGGATTTGCGCCACGCCTTGGCTGTGCCTGTGACTGCCCATTGGTCCGTTCTAACCAATAGTTTCCGCAGACCACAGAACTTCTGAAACGACTAGAATGTTCTCCACTGTTGTCAATCTCTGTAGAATTTTTATTTTTGCTATAAAAAGTAAAGCATTGCTACTTGTTAGAGTGAGGCGAGTTGATTTTGAGATTTCTCAGTTTTGCAAATCAAATACGATTGTTTCTGTAGCAATGTTTCTGCGCTGCATTTATTAAAGTCTGCTACTGACTTTGTTACTGTTAGATAGTTCTGTTAAGTGTTGAACTGATTCATAGCTGTGGATAGAGAACTGTGAATTATTATTTTAATTCTGTCTGACAATGGATATACAGAAGTTTTCTGATCAGACCAGTGGAACAGCCATGAAAAAGGTAAAGCTAGAGCAACAGCAATCTACTACAAGAAAAATACCTCCTTGTGGAATTGGTTTGAAACAATTTTTGGTGCCTTCAAAAGGAACAGAAAATTCATTTACTCATTCCTTAACTTCAGCAGAAAGAATAGTCAAGCAAACACATTCCAGTGACAATAAAGACACTCCTAGTAGTGAAATTTTTGCTGTACGTTATGATTTAGGCCAATATTTGAATTATTCATGTTTATATGTTTCAGATGATGTAAAGTACAAACTGCTAACAAATCCACGGGTAAAGTTTTTTACTCACGATTTTAAGAAAGATGTTTTCAATTTTGGTAAAGATAAATGCCAATTTCAGAAGAGCTGGTTGGACACATATCCCTGGTTGGTATATTCTCCTTCTTTAAAAGGTGGACTTTGTAGGTATTGTGTGTTGTTTAAACCTACTTTAAAAAGAGGTGTTTTGGGTGCCTTTGTGGCAAATGGTCAAAAGGACTTTAAACATTTCCATGAAGAAGATGCAAGGGCACATGCCAAATTCCAGTGGCATCAAGAAGCTGCGACTGATGCCAAACACTTCTGTGATTCCGTGGAAATGAAAAAAATGTAATTGAACATTTGGACTCAGCTAGAGCTGAACTAATTCAGATCAACAGAGCCAAACTTAATATATTTTGCAAACAATGATATTTTGTGGTGTTCATGATATTTCATTTCGCGGAAAACTATCATCACAAAGTGGGAATTTTGAAGACCTACTTCGTTTCTGCATCGACGCAGGAGATAAAATTCTTGAAGATCACATAAAGACACACTCAGGAAAATCTAAATATATTTCTCACAGAGTCCAAAATGATTTGATCAACATTTGTGGATCTATAATCCAAGAAACGATTGTAAAAGAGGTCAGTGAATGTGATGCATTTTCTTTGCTGGCTGATGAAACTGCTGACATTAGTGGCAAAGAGCAAATGTCTCTTGGAATAAGATACATCAAAGAAGATGCTGATGTTGGTTGTATGATAAAAGAAGAATTCACGCGTTTTGTCGAGCTTGAGAAATTTGATGAAGAAAGTGCAGCAGATGCTATTTTGCAATTCACGGAAAAGCTAGTACTAGAAATGACTAAGCTTATTGGTTTAGGGTTTGACGGATGCTCCACGATGGCTAGTAAAGATACTGGTGTTCAACAAAGGATCAGAGAGAAATATCCAAAAGCTGTACATTTTCATTGTGCATCCCATCGATTGAACCTAGTGGTGAATGACCTCAATGATGTGCCAGAAATCAGAAACACAATTGGAACAATAAAGCAAGTAATCAAATTTTTTAGGGAAAGCACTCTTAGAATGAAAAAAGTTCCAAACATTCCTGGTCTTTGTGAAACAAGATGGTCTGAAAAATACAAGTCTATACGACATTTTTCCATCAAGGAAGCTCTTAGTAATCTTTCTATTGATGATGAGGTGGACCAGAAACATGCTCACAAGCCTTCCAGTTAAGACACTGCAACATCATCTGTAGTGTTCATCGTGTCTCTCAAAATCATATCCAGGTATTCTTCATATCTGGAACCAGTTGTGAACAAATTACAGACTGTAGATTTTGACTTGCATTCTGCACATCGACACATAAAGAAGGAACTTCTGGAAGTTTTTCGGAAGCACAGGGTGGAATCAGAAGAAGAATTTGCTGAAATTTTCGTGGAAGTAAGAGATACATGTGATTTTCTGGAAATTGACATCAAAATGCCTAGAACGTCTACAAGACAAACTCATCATTCAAACAGTCCTGTGGCCACTCCACTTGCTTACTACAGAGCAGCTGTTTTTAATCCTTACTTAAGACTCTCTAATTATGTTGCTTGAATCAAGATTTACAGATCTCAATGAGACGCCATTCAAAGCAATTTTAATTCATCCCAACATGATGAAAAAAATTTAAAAAGATGCTTTTGTCAAAGCTATGAACGAACTGTCTCAGTTTTATGACATAGCAAATCTAGAAGTGGAAGCTATAACCTGGTATGATGTATAAAAAAAAACAAGGACTGTGGTGAAAAAGTTAAGTGATCTCCTCTCAGAAACTGCATTTTTTCCTTCAGTTGTAGCATTCTCTCAGAAACTGCATTTTTTCCATATTGTAGCATTCTCCAGACAGATGGCATAACATCTGGTGTCGAGCCAACTCCATACGAACGTTGGCGCTGCCGCTTGTCAGTTGAGACAGTGCTAACGATACAATAACATGTTTTTCCCTTGCACTATACTACCAGGTAACAGTTTGTTTAAGTCATGTCGGAAAGTGTTTCAAGAAAAGTATGATGAAATTGCACCTTCAAAACAGCCGATTTACAAAATGGTGAAAAAATTGGAGAACATAGGTACATTGGTACCGATTCATACGGAGGTCGACCAGAAATGTCGGCAGATACGGTAAGGGAAGTGCAGGCCCAGTTGGAGCAATCACCAATGAAATCTCTACAGCGTTTATCACAGAAAATAGGAATTTCAACGTCATCATGTCACCGAGTAGCAAAGCAAGCAAAAATCCATCCCTATCATGCCACCGTGCTGCAGGAATTGCATCCACCTGATTTGGAAAAAAGGCGTCATTACTGCCAATGGTTTAAAGGCTTCATTGAAGGTAATGAGGACATTTTGGACTTAACATGGTTTTCCAACGAGACCTTGTTTCACCTTTTGGACTATGTAAATTCCCAGAATCTGGGCTGCACAGTAGGGTGGAGTGGTCTCCCACGTTAAATTTTTTTTTTACAAATCAAAATGGGGTGGTGTGGGAAAGTTACTCAATCAAATCAATATCCTGAATATGAAATATCTTTGAAAAATACAAATTTTTAATACTGCCAGAACACCATTAAATATTTTAAGAAAGCATGAAAATATTGTATTTTTCCCAATTTCTTTAACTTTTCAAAATATAAAATTATATCAATTTAAACGAATGAATTTTCTTCATATATCACTACCAAACGACAATTCACTGTTATTTAAACAGATAACAATGTTTTACATTACGTAGCCATTGAGAGTTTTGATATGCATGCAGCTTTTCGCGACGTCAGGAAAGTCAAATGATCGACCAGAAAACCTGCCCTGCACCTGCAACCCACGAACTGGTTAAGCACTCATGACGTCAGTAACGGATGCTTTTCCCTGCAATTCCAAAAGACTACACTTCATTCCTGTGCATTTTGCAAGTTCCAGTAGCTGTGAAATAACTTTTAGTATAGGGAAAACAACAAAATTGGTTGAATTGTGTTTAAATGTTATCCAACGACGTTGTTAAAGAGCGATTTAGTGTGCCCAGTATTTGGTAATAGGCGTGATTTACCGCCTAATGTTTTACTGACTTACGATTTGTGGAAGAGCTGTGACACATGAAAACAATACAAGAACCTAGTTAGTCATACCTGTGTAGAAGTTGCTGAGGAGGTGATTATAAACAATGGGAATTAGCTTCAATTCCATTTATAGACCATCGTGAGTTAGTGAAAAAGATAAAAGCATATCATTATAAGTATAGAAATTTATTAAAACCGTATGCATCAAGACTAAAATGTTGAAAGTTATTGTGAGAGGATAAAGCTATTCAGAGAGAAAGCTAAGTCTGTTTTTGGCCTAGCAACATACAAGTGTGAATCTTCTGACTCTTGTAACTATGAAAAACTGCGAAAAATAGCAGTTAAAGAAAGAAATTTTTTGCTTGATCAACGCACTGACCAGACGATGGTTACTGGCAGCACTGATATGAAATCAACGAAGATCGAACTTGATAGAATAAATCAAAATACGTAATGGGAAATATTTTAATAAAAAAAAATAAAAACGTCTATTCCTTCTAACAGCACATGCCCAGTAAAAAATGAACACTTTTCAAATAAAACATATCAAGAAACTGAACAGAGTACAACACAAACGAATAGTGGTTCACAGGATTATTCCCTGGTTGCTAAAACTTTAGATAGGTATTGCATTTCTGAGAGAGCTGGAGAGGTGATTGTCTCAGCAACTCTCCAAGACATTGGCTTGGTTTCTGAAAGTGACTTATCGAATGTTGTGGACAGAAGTAAAATTGGACGAGTCAGACAAAAAGAAAGAATTCTATTAAATCTAAGCAAATAGGTTTATATTTTGATGGCCGTAAAGATAAAACTTCTGTCATGGAGGACTCATGGAAAAAAGTTATATTAGAGGAGCTTATATAAGCTTGATAAAGGAATGAGGGTCTGAGTATATAGGTCATCTGTCCTTAAGGTCTGGAAAGGCATTAACTGCAAGTAAAATAATACAAAACTTTTTAACAAGAAATAATATTGATGATCCTAAAATTGTTGTTACTGGGTGTGACAGAACTCTGATTAATACTGGAGTAAAAGGAGGTGTCATTCGATGTCTGGAATCGAAATTTGGAAAGCCATTACAGTGGTTTATTTGCCAACTACATGCGAACAAGCTTATTCTGTGCCACATATTTCAGCACCTTCATGGTATTATAAGTGAACCTCAAAGTTTTACATGACCTACTGGTAAATCCTTAAAAGACTGAACATCTTCCAATTGTGTTTTTTAAAAAGATGTGTTGCACTCTTTCAAAAATTACCAATAAAAAAGACTTAAGTACGGACCAGCTATATTTGTTAGAAATATGTACATACATACATATCACTAAGCTATTCTCTGAGATTCAGAGGTTAGCTCCAAAAAGAAATACAAACTTCCAGATATTTTTACTTATTGTCGTATCAAACTTCGCCATTTACAGCGATCTTGACATACAACTCGTGCTTCACTAATATCCATTACACGCCTTACACAAGATCTTTTATACTTCATACTCATAATCTTTTTCTCATGCAGACACTCCTGAATCTGATCCACCTATGTCTTCCTTGGCCTTCTTCTGCCTTTCCTTCCTGCCACTTGGGCTGAAAAGATTTTCTTTGTAAGCATTTCATCACTCATTCTTTCAACATGGCCACCTTGCTAACAACATTTTGCTTCACATCACACAACTGCAATACATCTTCATTCCTCACACAATCAGATTGTGTCTTGCCACAAACCCCACGTAAGTAACGCATTTCTCCAGCACACAAACGACTCCTATGCTTCTTCTGCAGTACCCAGGTTTCACTGCCATACATCAGAGTAGGAACAATTATTGTTTCATACACAGCCATGCGGGACTCTCTAGAGAACCCATCATTCCTGTGAAAACCTCCCAGAGCAGCTATGACTTTCAAAGAAGAATTCACGCACCTACTGATTTCACCATTAAACTTGTTCTCTCTGTCAAACATGCTTCCTAAATACACAAACTCACTCACCTGGTCAATCACAGTGCCATTTATACTTACATTACATTCAGTGCTACCCATTCCTCTCTCAAACACCATAACTTTGGTTTTTCCCTTATTTATACTCAGTTTGAATTTCATGCAAACTTCGTGCATCCGAGTCAACATACTCTGCAACTCACTTTTGCTCTCTGCCAACAGGACAGTGTCATCAGCATACAGCAATCTGCACACACGGATATCACCAAGACATAAACCACTATTATCTATTTTGGCCTCACGCATGCATGCGTCCATAAATATATTAAACAGCCATGGTGACATTACACAACCTTGTCTAACTCCTGCACCAATGGAAAACCATTTTGATAAAACACCATTCACCCGTACACAAGCTCTACTACCAGCATACATGGCTTTTACACTCAAAGAAAGGTGACTTGATCACGCTAGTTACGTTAACTAAAACTTTTACAAAAAGTTCGTAAGTTGGAAGCTTTCGACCTTATCTTAGGTCTTCATCACGCCAATGGAGGACTAAGATTGTTGCCAGATTCTACATTTGAATTTTTCCTATTTTTGTTGCCAAAACTTAGAATTGATCTCCAGATCAACGGAATGTAGAGAGGAGATTCGGAGTTGCAAGTCATTGAGTTGAAAATAATTTCTATGCTTTCACGGTAACGGAGGGCAAAACGATTGTCAAACGAAGCAATTCGTTTTGCTTCGTTCCAGTGGGGAACTGCAGATGTGTCTTCCATTGTCAAAATAGACAAGGCAGTGTTGGGATTGCCTTTCGAAACATCTTTTCTATGTTCTAAAATTCTATGGCTAATGCTCCTGTATGTGCTTCCAATGTATAAGTTATCCCCAGTAGAAGAAGAGATAGGAATGCAGTAAACTCCTGGGAGGTTCAGGCTTTCAACTTTGTCCCTATCCCTTTGTAGAAGTTTCAAGATGTTTGGGGTAGATTTAATGGCAAGATGGTAACCAAAACTTCTAAAAAGAATCTGTAACTTATAAGCATAGGAAGGATGGTAAGGAACAGAACCACAGAATTTCAGGTCTTCTTTCTTGTGAGGAAGGAGGCATTCGATTTTCGAATGGTTTTCATATTTCTTTATGAGGGAGTTGACTGTAACAGCAGGGAAACCATGAGAGAGGGCTATTGTAGAAATTTTGGAGAGTTCTTCTTGAAGAGAGAGTTGGCTGTTGCAAATGATATGAGCCCTGTGGATGTAGGACTTCAATGCTGCAAGCTTGTAGAGATACAGGGTGCAAGATTTGTAGGGAATGATGTTAGTGGCTGCAGAAGGTTTTCGATAGACGGAACGAGTAATGGAGAGATCAGCGTTTCTGCAGATAGATACATCCAGGAAATCAATTTTGTGATTTACTTCCTTAGATATAGTGAGCTTAATGGAAGGAAATTTTTCTGTAATGGAGTTGATCAGTATCTGTAGCTCAGACTCGGAATGTGGCCAGCTAATGAAAATGTCGTCTACATATCTTAACCATAGGGAAGGCTGAAAAGGGTGTAGAGGAATTATGGAAACTTCAATATGTTGCATGTAGATTTCAGCAAGCAGAGGGGAAAGAGGTGAGCCCATGGGGAGACCAGATTGTTGCCTATACACAATTTTGTTGAAAACAAAACAACTATGTTGATGAATAGTGTGGAAACAATCATAAAGATCTTTGATAAGAGGACCGGGGGGTTCAAAATGAAGAATCAATTTCTTCATGAGGAGCATGTAGGAATCAAAATATGGTACAGAGGGAAACAAAGATTCTACATCAAGAGTATACAGATTATCACAAGGAGGAAAGGAATTAGGAAGGTTGTGGATGAAGTTTGAAGTAGAGACAACTGTATGAGGATGGTTGGCTGCCAGGGATTTGCATTTGAGGACCAATCTCTTTTCAAGGTTTACTGCTGGAGAAAAAGAATATTCCACTAAAGGTCTGATGGGGTTACCAGCTTTATGCAGTTTCACTTGCAGGAAGAGCCTGGGAGTTCTAAAGTAAGGAGGGGGTGATATATCACCAAGGAAGGATTGAAGAATTTCTTTCTTAGCTAATCTGTCAACTGAGTTTTTGAGTGAGTTGGTGGTGTCTGACTGTAAAGGGATGCAGTTAGCAGATGTAAGAAAAGAAAGCACTTTTTGGTTTAGAGTTTCTTTACCAATGATGACTGGGCAACCAACTTTATCTGCTTTGCATACGGCTAGGTCATTTTCTTGAATAAATGACCTGAATTCTTTTAAACAAGAAGAAGAGTACTTGATTGGCACAGAATTTTGCTTGGATAAGATAACAGCAGCGTTGGCACGAAGGATAGGCTGCTGAACAGTCTCAGTTCTGTGGATGGCTGATTCTATAACAGAAACAGTTTGTGGAAGATTGATAGGAAGAGCAGGTGAAAATTTTGGGCCTAATGATAAGAATTTATCCAAGCTAGAAGGAATAGTGACAGAAGAAAGATTTACATACTTTGGCTTGTCAGTAGAGGCTGATGACGGAGATGTTGCTTGACTTTTTTGCTTGGAGAGTAGAAAATTGAATTTCTTTGTATGGCGAGCATATTCATTTACTTCAATTGTTGAGAGGGTTTGGTTGATGCGAACCATGAAAATATCAAGCAAAGCAGGATGAGTGGTAGTAACAAAAATAGGAAAAATTCAAATGTAGAATCTGGCAACAATCTTAGTCCTCCATTGGCGTGATGAAGACCTAAGATAAGGTCGAAAGCTTCCAACTTACGAACTTTTTGTAAAAGTTTTAATTTAACGTAACTAGCATGATCAAGTCACCTTTCTTTGTTAATATTGTTACGTGTTTTGCCCATAATCGTCAGGCTTTTACACTATTAAGTAGATTCCCAGTAACACCCTATTCATTCAATACCTTCCACAAAAGTGTCCTATTGACTCGGTCATAAGCTTTCTCTAAATCTATGAAGGCAGTAAAAACTTTCTTCCCAACAGCCAGATACTTTATCAATCATCATGCGTAATGCAAAAATCTGGTTAGTGCAGCCTTTACCAGGCATAAAACCACTCTGAACATCCCACACTTTCAATGATGTAAGACCCCATACTTTTTCAATAACAACCTTACCAAACACTTTCCCTGGCACACTCAGTAGGCTAATACCACGATAGTTCTTGCATTCAGTCTGATCACCTTTTCCCTTATACAAAGGAACAATAATAGCATCCTTCCAATCCCGAGGGACCATTCCTAACTCCCAGCACAACTGGCAAATTTCAGTTAACCAGTCAATTATAGAGTCACCACTATACTTCAACATCTCTGCAGTTATGCCATCAACTCCTGGAGCCTTACTATTCTGAAGAGATTTTAGAGCTTTACACACTTCTTCTCTTGAGATCCCTCCTGTGCTTTCATCCCTCATTGTGACATCATCTGCATCTGTCTCAGAATCATTTTTGCTTTCCTGACCTAATAACTCACAGAAGTATTCACCCCATCTTTCACTTGAGCTCCCATATCATTTCCCCAATCTCATTCTGCACACAACTTACAACTTTGTTTCCCCTATTTTTCCTGAGTCTCATGTACTTCCAGAAGGACTTTCTATCTTTCCAAAAAGCCAGTTCATGCCTTTCCACTTTCTCCTTCCTATCTTTTGCCTTACTGTGGCGAACCAGCTTAGCAGCTTCACGCTTTTTACAGCGATATTCATCCACAGAGACTCTACCTTGCAACATCCCCAAATAGGCTTCCTTCTTTTTCTTTACTGCCTCATCAATCTCACTATTCCACCAAGCATCACCTCTATTGTTACCCACTATTGTGGTGCCACAGACCTCTTTAGCAGCAGTGACAACACAGTTCTTAAAACATTCCCACTTCTTTTCTACATCCCTCTCACAAGATTTCAGATCCTTCAGTCGTTCTCTGAGTAAGTCAGAGTACCGCTGATGACCTTCAAGGAGCCTATCAACCTTTATTCTTTCTATCCTGGGTCTCTTCCTATTCCTTTTCCTCCAACCAACATTAAGTTTCACTCGTGACACTACCAAGTAATGATCAGAACCAACATCCGCACCTCTCATCACACGGGTGTCAACAACTAAGTGTTTCAAACGCTGATCGTAAACAACAAAATCTATCACACTCTTTTGACCAAGAATACGATTTTCCCAAGTATATGTGTGTATATACTTGTGGTTGAAAAATGTATTAGATACACACAAACCATTCTCAATGCAGAGTTCAATTAATCTTTCACCATTATCATTCACACAAGGATCATTAAACTTACCCAGAACGTTGTCAGAAATTGCATTCTGCACACCTACTCTGGCATTGAAATCCCCTGCTATTATAACTTTTTCTTTAGCACCAAACTGGCTCAAAACAGCTTTTAGCTCATTCCAGAAATCTTCTTTCTTATCAGAAGGTTCCGAGTCACAAGGAGCATACACTACAACAATTACAATTCTCTGAAGTTTCACTTTCAAACGAATCCAGAGAATTCTCTCACTTATACAACTATAATGAATCAAGTTGTTCTTCATCTTTTCACTTAAAATCACACCTACACCAGCCTGTCCTCTCATATTATCCAATACTCCAGACCACACACTCACCGTGCCATTCACTTCTTCTACCCCAATTTCCTTCTTTTTGGTTTCACTTACACACAGCACATCCAGTCTATACTTATTCATCTCCTCAAACACCTCACTCATCTTGAAATTTATACCTCTAGTATTCCATACACCAATCTTACATTCACTCAGCCGAGATCTCTTTCTCATACGCCGTTTAGAAAGTCCAGGTCGATTCCGTGGTGGACCGTCCTTCTCAAATGTGGTAGGTCCACCATATCCCACACTTGAGTCCAGATATTGATTGCTTTTTGTCTTTTTAATCAGGTAAGTACATCAGTGTGGGGGATTAGCCCACAGCTAAGGGTTCCAGTTGGTCATTCAACCTAAGGATTCTGGAACAAAACCCAGTGAGTTGGGGTCTTTTCGCCAATGTCACACAGAACGAGCTTGCACCTCTCCAAGATTCACAGAGGCCTAATTGCTGTTGTGTGTGCCATTGTTACCACGGAGCGCCCCGAGGAGGCAAACCCATCGCTCACTACGACCGCCCGCTGTTAGAAATATGTAAACCAGTTAATTCTGGATCTTGTTCTGAAGGTCTGTCTAAATGAAATCCAAGCAAGATAACACATTCTCAGTGGCTTACAGTGGGAAATAGAATTCTCAGATTTTACATATCCTCGACTGTACCTCCTGAAAATTTATTGATTCTATTAATAGCAGCTTTCATAGTCAAAGTTTATGCACCTATGTGGTTTGCGATTAGGACTCAGCCATTATGTATTGTTGGAGCTAAGCATTTGCATCAAACCATGATGATGATGATGTCAAGGTATTTACTAAACTCATTAAAGGCAGTCATCAAACCAGTAATTCAAAGAAACGAGTTTTTCGGACATCAGGAAAATATTCTGATTGCCATGTTAGCTGATGACAGGGAGAACATAAAAGTTTTGGCATCGCACAGAATTTTAAAAGCACGTCAGGAAAAGAACCCTTCAAGGAATATTTGTACTTTTGAAATTCCTAAGTTCAACTTTGAAGCTACCGACTACATCGATATCATACATTGCGCTAAAGTGACAGTCACTGAACCACCGTTAACCAAACATTTAGATGATCAAGTTTTTCAGGGTGCATTCTGAATCCAAAAACTAGTAATAACATCATATTACTACATATCAAGCTATTCCCTTATCATACTCAAGCCAATGAAAGATGTGTAAAACTAGTAACAGAAGATTTCGCTGCTGTTTGTGAACCTTCCAGATGGGATGGATTTATTAAAACTTGTTTAGTCTTACAAACAAATGCAACTCTTTAATACTAAAATAAAATATAGACCATTGTAAGACTATATTTTACTGATTGCCAATATGCTTGTATAACCAATGTGATTGTATGTGATGCCAATGTGATTGCAATGTAATGTGAGTGCAATTTCTTTAATTATAACCTTCTTTATTAGACAATGTAGACTTATTTTTCAAAACTTTGGGAGCCTTGGGGCATTATAATGAAATATAATTTATTACTATTATACAGTTGTTATTGTGTGGTCTAAGAGCAACTTTCCCACATCGCCCAAAAACGATTGTCCAAAAAAAAAAAGAATTCACTCCACCCTACTGCACAGCATCCACATGCCCTCCACGAGCAGCCCCTTCACCCACAGAAAATTGGGAGTATGGTGTGTGTTGTCTCGTACATGCATATACCATATAGTGGGTCTGATTTTCTTCGACAGAAATGTGAACACTGATGTGTATGAAGAAATTTTGGAGGAGTTCGTCAACCTGTTGGATGACCATGAGCTATCTCTTGGTTATTTACAACAAGATGGGGTAACCTGTCACACTTCTGAAAAAATCTGTTCAGTTCATCAGCTCCTTCTTCAAGAACAGAATAATTTCTAAAGGGCTCTGGCCACGTCACTCCCCGGATGTGACATCCCCATACTATTTCCTTTGACGAATGCTGAAGGACATGAACTTTTCAAAACTTTGGGGGCCTTGGGGCAGTATAACGAAATATAATTTACAGGGTGTACATAAACAATCCACACACGTTGGATGAATTGAAGTGCAACATCACCACCGAAATTGCCCTAATTACACCTGCTATGCTTTCCTCAACCTTTGCCAGTATGGAAAGACGTGTCACCCTGTGTTTGCAACAGAAAGGCGGCCACTTCCAGAATTTGCTGTAATGACACTTAGGTAATCTTCCTACAATAAATATTTGTGTAATAATTAACTTACTGGATCAACCTAGTTAATATTTCTACAACAAATAGCATTTGTGTAATAATTCACCGGGTCAACCTAGTAGTAAAACAGACTGTATAACTATATTTCTTACAACATTTTAACACAATAACAACTTTATTTTGTAGAATACAATGAAAAACACTAACCTTCACACCTGACAGCACAACTATCTTCAATACGTTTCCTACAAACACTGCAAAACTTTCTTTTGAGGTGCCCTGGCTCTGACCAGCAGTGGGGCATAGGTTTCTGCAAGGAAAAAATGTTGGAATTAGTAGAATAAACAACTAGAATTTGAATGGTGAGTATGCATATATATGCAGTTTTATGTTAATTAAACAACTACTCTGAACAGCAACAAAGTTTGATTGAAATATGGTTGACTTAGTAATACATTATCTTTGGTAACCATGTTTATACACACCAAAAAGCAAAAACATTATGACCACCTACCTAATATGATGTTGGTCCTCCAGGTGCTGCCAAAACAGCTCTTACCCAGCAAGCCACGGATGCTACAAGATTTCTAAAGGTGTCTTATGGTATCTGGTACTAACACATTATCTATCAGCAGATCCTTTAACTCTTGTAAGTTACATGGCTGAGCTACCACAGGACAGGTTTGCTGTTTGACACAAACCACAGATGCTTGATTGGATTGATATCTGGGGAATTTGGAGGCCATGGCAATACCTGGAAGTCTTTCTCATGTTCCACGAACCACTCTCGAACAATTCAGGCAGTGTGGCATGGCGCATTATCCTTCTGAAATAAGGGTCTACTACAGGGGAATACAGCTGCCATGAAAGGACATACCTGGTCTGCAACGATGTTTAGGTAGGTGGTAGATATCATAGTTTCCTGCACATGAATGACTGGACCTAGGATTTTCCAGCAGAACATTGCCCAAAGCATTACCCTTTTTCTATCGGTTTGTTTTCGTCGCATGGTGCATTCTGGTGCCAACGCTTCTCCAGGTAAACGACGCACAAGTACTCAGCCATCCAAATGGGGCAACAGGAAATGAGATTCAATGGGCCAGAAGACCTCCTTTCAATTATTCAATATCCAATTTTCATGCTCGCGAACTCATTGTTGGTGCTTTCAATGGTTAACTGAGGTTAACACAGGCACTTGGAGTGGCCTGTGACTACGCAGCCCCATTATCAGTAAGGTTCGATGTACTGTGTGTTGTGACGCATTACTCCCATCACCAGCCTTCAAATTACCGGTGAGTTGCGTAACAGTATCTCTTCTGTTGGCTCATATCATACAATACACTCTTTGCTCACCACTAGCATTGATGAGACATGGTCAGCCCACACCTTGTCAGTGTTGCTCACCACTAGCATTGATGAGACATGATCAGCAATCACCTTGTCACTGTTGCTCGCCACTAGCATTAATGAGACATGTTCAGCCCACACCTTGTCAGTGTTGTTCACCACTAGCATTGATGAGACATGGTCAGCCCACACCTTGTCAGTGTTGCTCACCACTAGCATTGATGAGACATGGTCAGCCCACACCTTGTCAGTGTTGCTCACCACTAGCATTGATGAGACATGGTCAGCCCACACCTTGTCAGTGGTTCATGGCTTTTCCTCCTCAAACAACTTTTAAAGGTATTAACCACAGCTGACCCATGAGCAACTTACAAGCCTTGCTGTCTTGGAAATGCTGTGACCTAGTCGTCTGACCCTTACAGTTTGGCCTTTATCAAACTTGCTGAAATCCACTGCCTTTCCCATCTGAAAAACAAGAACAACACTGACTGACAGAACCCAGTATACAGCACTCAAGGTTGCCACTCATATTGGCTTTAAAAATTCCCCGAGTTTTCAAATTTTGAAAAAAGATAATTTTGCAAGGGAATTTCAGATAAAATTTACAGGTTATGCATAACTCAATGATAATATGTATACTGAATGCCACATCTATAATGCAATATATTCAATGTAAGAAGAAAAAAAGATATGATTGTACATTTGAATTAAGTGCTGGCTACATTATAGTGGAAATTGTATTTCTTCACAGCTATAAAACAATAAAACTTAACTATGCAAAATATCATAGTGAGAAGAATTGGCAGGAAAACACGTAACACACAAAACATTAAAAGAATTCTTGAAATCGTCATCACACGCGTAAGTTATGTTGAAAAATTATGAGCGGGACGTTTCGGTAGCGACTTCTACCTTCATCAGCCATGGAATGAGACACGTGGTAAAAGCGTCAGTTGTTGCCAGATTTCTAAATCGCTTTCCAAATAATAGGGATGTTAAAAGGTGCATCAGTATTGTAGGTGTTAGAGGTAAGGTAGATTTCAACGCTTTCGCTGTATCTGAGCTGATTGCTGAACGAGGCGATTCGCTTAACATTGTGCCAATCGGGAGCCGCAGACGTATCGCTGATGGTTAAAATTGAAAGGGAGGTGGAAGGGCTACCTTTCTTAACATCAGCGATATGCTCCATCAAACACCGGTTTATGCTGCGGTAAGTACTACCAATATAGTGGGTAACGCCTGTGGAAGTGTTGATAGGGATAGAGTAGACACCTTGTAAATCTAGGGGTTTATTGAGATCTCTGTCCTTAAGGATGAGTTTGAGAAGATGTGAAGGTGGTTTGACTGCAATCCTGTAGCCAAAAGACTTGAAAATAGAGCAAACTTTATGAGTGAAGAACAGGCTACAGGGCAAAGTGCCAACAACTGATGGGTGGTGGAAGGTTCAGGCTAGATCCATTCTGTGATTCAAACCTCTTGATTAGTCTATGTAATAAGAGGGGTGGAAAACCATGCAATTTGCCAATGTTGATAATATTCTGATATTCTATAATTTTCACATTACCTTTAATAAATCTTAAAATAAAAATGTTTATATGAGTATCGGTATGATATGTAGCTTATACATACCAAATTAATAACAGTTCACACCCTCTGGCCTGGTTCCACACACACACACACAAAATATGGTCCCTGGTGAAAATTAAGAACCACTGGTATATGGAGTTTCACTGTCCCATGACCTTCTCACACACCATCATTTACCTGCAATTGCTTTGATTTGCATAAAGACGTGTTGGTCATGTTTTGGCTCTTTAGTATATATGAATTTAATGCTAAAATATTATTGGATCAATATGTGATGAAAATATATACATCCAAAGAGGCATTTAATACACAATTTTACTGATTCTTCGTTTAATGTCTTTTAAAAGAGTAATTTTTATTTCTTCTTTGCAAGGTCTTTCATGAGCAAGGAGCGCATGGCCTATCTCTAACTTGCATAGCATGCGACTTGTTACATGCTCTCTCTCTGAAAACATTCTGTTGTTATGCAGTGAGTAAAAATGTTCAGTCTGTGCTGGAGATATGCAACAACAACAAAAAAAAAAAAACATTTTCATTACATGAATAAGGTAATCAGCTAACAGTATATACGTGACAAAGTCAATAAAACTGCAACCTGTTAGAAAAGAAAAATACTATGGTAAGCTAAATAAATGGATATCACACGGGTGCTTCACAGTTCTAGAACAGAAATGGAAGCTTTTAAATTGCTGTACAAAACTCTGATTTTTTTTTTTTATAATGTTTAAAAATATATACATATAAATCCTAGATGAGAAAAAGCCTAAAACTAAACTATTCATGTCATGTGAGGTTACTTCATATGTGTATGTGAAAAACTTTAATCCTTATGGATGAAAGATTGTTTGATTTGTAAGTAGAATGATATGTAGGTGAACTCCAAACACACTTAAATAATTGCCCCGTAACAATAGAACAGGTTAACTAAAACACTGTGCGACATGATTTAGAGTACCTAAACTAGATGTTTTAGGCACAATTAAGTTCACTGTCTACTGCAATTTCTTCGTGAATATAACTACTAAACCCAGAAACTGGAAGTTTAACAACTTGTTAGAGATGTCCTCATAAACGAATCATGTTTACTATTGTCAGTCTATCAACAAGAGCACAGAGCTTTTGAACAAATACAACAGTGGCCATTTACATTTCTAGTCATTCTTTACAGTATTCCATTTCAGACACTAACTAGATTGGTGGTAAAAATGTAACTGATAGGATTTTTAGTAATATAAATCAGCACTTCCAGTGAATGTGCTACATTAGTAATCTCATCAGTTATTGATTTAGCATAGTAAACATTTTTGCTTCTCCAAGCTTCCCTTTTGGTATTTCAACATGAGCCTGGCCACTGCAGCTCAAACAACAACAAAACTATCCAAAAAATCTTAGTGTCTCCCACACAGACTACGGGCATTCTTCTTTACTATTATAGATAACAAAATATACACATAAGACAGTTTTACAAAATACTGACTTACTTTAATTGCATGAGTTGCTATAGTTGAACAAGGAGACACTACAGTCTTTAAACATCGGTCATGAACCACAAAATTACAAACTGAAATGGAAAATGCGCAAGAATTAAAATCATTAGAGTTTTATCAAAAGAAAATAACTAAATTTCTACTTTTCTTACAATTTCAACAAAAAAAGTAATAATATGTATCTTACACAAAATACTATGAACAACAAAAGCAAAGATAACTACAAAGAAAAGTAAAATTTATATGAGTCTTGACTACCCTAAAATCACACACAATTAAACAAACGTGAATAGCAGCTGGCTAAAGTGAATAGCAGCATGCATGAAGCCACACTTCAATTCCAATTTATTAATGACTAAATATTCCATTGAGAAGAAAGTTAAGTAAATGAAAATTTCTTACATGGTTCATACACTTTTTCAATCACAGAATTCCAGGACTTTCCCTGGACATTTCCAGCACTTATGGATTTTTTTTTTTTTCAGAACATAGGATCCAAATACTACTACTTAATATATAGTGATTTCAATCGGGATAAACGTGGAAAGAGCGAAGATCTTTGTTTGATGTTCCTGGTCCACATTAAATGTCTGTATTAATTATTCATTCGCCTCCTAATTATTTCTTCCGTTGCTGCTTGCCATCTTTGGTGAATCCCCAGCCGTGTGCAGGGCTCCAAGAAGCAACCTGCCAAATTGGCTTGGCAGTTAGCGTGTGTGAGTCTGGAGGAATTCGAGGCTGCTGTTGTGTAGCGGAAGCATATCCGGCGCGTAACTGGAAGACCCTGGGTTCGACTCCCTGTGGCGGTCAATGAGAATTTTTCCGTGACTCACTTATAAACGTGGAAAGAGACTGAAACAAAGCTGAATGCCAGCTTCCAAAATATGACAATGTATTGTAATGCAAACATTTCTACTCTGCGGAATCAGGTTTTTATCGCAGAAGTAGTCCGAGTTGTCAGTGCTTGAAAAATTGCCCCTTCAGCGAGGACTGTTTAATGATTTGTTGAAGGATAATAGAAATCTCAGACTGAAGTCCATGTGGATGGGGTTTTTTTATTATTATTATATTTTCCCTCTTCTTAATTTTTTTAAATTAATTTCTCTAAATATTCAGTTATAAACGAACACAATTAAACTAAACATAAGGGGAGATTGCCCAAAAACATACAGGGGGGCTCCGAGTTTTTTTTTTTGGGGGGGGGCTAAGCACCCCCAAGAAGATTCCTGAATACATCACTGAACATGATATAACTCTATGCCTTCTAGTGTTAAGAGTTATATCATGTAACTCTAACACTAAAAGGCATAGTGGAAGAATTTGCATAGTGGAGAAGTTGGAAATAGGAAAACAATATTCTTCATGGAAAAAGCTATGCTAAGGAAAAATAACTTTTCAAATACGTCTGCTGTACCAAGAAAAAGGTTTTGTCTTTACCCCCCCCCATCAAATGAGAAAGCTGTGCATTATTTAAGGAGGATCTTTTTATAGCAGCCAAGATCTTATTTGCTCCCCATCTTCATTGTACATAGCAAATGGCAAACAGTAAAAAAATAAATTTCTCCATAGAGTTTTTTCAAATTGGAGATACAGCCGCAAATGGAAGTGCACAAACATCACCTAGCAGCAGAACTGTGAACTACAAACCTAAAGTGTTCCACAAGGTAAATGGTACCCGGTGTTAAAATAATTTCTTTTTAACCCGACATTTAGAAGTACAGATATTGAGAAAAACAGATTAAATATCTGTGTACTTAGCTGCAAAATTGTGCATTATTTGGGGAAGGAAATACACACAAGGAGTCT
Source organism: Macrothele yani (assembly GCA_039090855.1). NCBI lineage: Eukaryota > Metazoa > Arthropoda > Arachnida > Araneae > Macrothelidae > Macrothele > Macrothele yani. The sequence continues at coordinate 131,857,389 of CM077025.1, forward strand.
TTATAGTTAGTAGTATGACCGAAGAAGTATTTTTTTCAATCAGGTTTTTAGTCCTGCAGATATTCCTGAAAACAAAAATGTGAACTTACAACTTCTAGTGGTACACTTGTGTGTTAAGAAAAATTTGAAATTACGTGAGAAACAGTTCGCAGCAAAAATGCTCTCCAACAAAGAAAGAATTTTTCAATGATAATTAATTAACACAGTAATCAGACACTGCTGAATCTACTGTAATTACTGTTTCACACGTGAATCAAATCACATCAGAAAACTTGAAAATTTCATCGCCGTGGAGTGGGAATCGAGCCCGCATCTCCCAATTACTTTTCGAGCATGCTATCCGTTGAACCACCCAAGACAGCAAATTCACAAGTATCTGTGTGTTAATAACATCGGAATATTCTCTGACCACGTTCTTAATTAATGCAGATTCTGTTGCAATCTAGCGTTCTAAAGTAAATCTCCAGTTGTTCAGATATGTATAAAGAGTGGAAGAAATATTTTTCTCATAATACATGGCAATGAGAAGAATATTTCTTCCACTCTTTATAGAATTTTTCAAATTGGACTCTTAGAAACGGAAATATCGACAAAAAATAAGATATACCTCTAGGGCCCTGGCAGAAAAACTATGCACTATTTTAAGCAGGAGGTATTCTCAAAAGGTTTTCTGAGGTGAGAGGTATCAGCCCAAAAAATAATTTTTTCAGTCTAGTTTTCAGAAGCTCAGATTTTGTTGCAAAACATCAGAACCAGAGATAAACACTTACACGCCCTGGTGGCCAAACCATTCTTTACCAAAAATCAGAAATTATATGCAAAATATTTCCCCACAAGGAGCTGTATCTGATGCAGGGAGAATTTTCCAAATGGACCGTTACAAACAGAGATATCGTGGAAAATACAATTTACCTTTACGCCCCCTAGCAGAAAATCTACGCATTGCTTGAAAATGAGACTAACTAAAATAATATTTTAACATAAATGGCATCAAAAGGCAGAAAAAAAAAATTATTGGATACTTAGAAGCAAATATATGAAATAAAATATATTTTAATGCGATGGATCTGCATTACACTCTGCCCTCTAGCAGCAAAGTTGTGCATCAGAAAAAAAAAAAAGAATGCAAGGATCATCATTCTCACATTTCAAGCTTCACAATGTAAAAAGAATTTTTCAAATTGAATTAATAGTTGCAAAGATATGGTGTCCATAGACAGACGGACAAAGTGATAGCATAAGCACGATCCTTTTCTACAAAAGCTGTACTAATAATGCAGCTTCAGTACTGCTAGCAGACAAGAAAACCAACAGCCCTCCCACATTTTGCCGGGGATAAGTAGGGAAATTTGTCAGACATGTTATGTCAGTAGAAAAATCCTCAACTACAAAACATCGCACAGGGACAAAAAAAAAAAAAAAAAAAAAAAAGGCAGGAATGGATAAAATTCCAGGACATGTAACAGAATTTTAAGACTTTTACAGGATTTCCTGGGCACGTACGGAACATGCTTCTACAACAAAAACTAATACAAAATTACTCGTAGAATCTGAACATTTGATATTTAGGTGAACAATAAAACCATTATACTTGTCCTTGACAGTGATGTGCTTTAGCTGCAATTTTACTAATTAAGACTGATTTAAAGCATACTTGTCCTGTAACTTTATATTGAAGCCCTGAAAACTGTATGACATGCAAGAATAAGTTACCAGAGTGCATCAGTTTGCTTATGATTGCACCTTGTTGCTTTTTGACTTTCTCTCTTAAAATAGAAAAAAAAAATAAATAAATAAATCTAAGTTCTATCTCTTGCATTTTAAAGAAAACTCATAAAGTAAAAAAGAAGTTCTGTCCACACTATTTTTAAGAAAAACCACTTGAATGACTACTCTAAATAAGCTCTATCTATTTTAGTTGCAACTAGTGGTGTAGCAAAGGTGACTGCCACCTGGGAGTAAGACATACACTCAAGGACAATAAAATTTGCGCACCAAGAAGGAAGCATCGGATTGAACTGAAATTTTATGGACGTAATTATACAGATGAATGATACACATGATGGCGAAAACAGACCTGCAGGACAATTACAGAGGGATCTATGGCACGCAGTCTAGTCATTTTCAATAGCGCGTTGCACCGCCTCGCCAGGCGATACATGCTGCAATGCGGTCTGGCATGGAGGCGAACAGACGCCTGATGTTGTCCTGCGGCAGACTGCCCCACACGTGTTGGACGGTATGCTCCAAATCCCGGATAGTGCTGCACGGCGGCAGCCGGCGTTTCAGCTGGTCTCACACATGCTCGATAGGGGACGTGTCCAGGAAGTGGGCAGGCCATGGAAGTGCCTGGACATGACGTAGGCAGTCCTGGGCAATCCAAGCAATGTGCGGGCAGGCATTATCCTGCTGGTGAGAGCACATGGGGCCGTAGGATCTCGTCCACATACCGCTGGCCTGTTAATTATCCACGTACCACTACTAGAGCTGATTGGCTATCGTAGGCAATGGCTCCCCAGACCATAATGCCTGCGGCAGGGGAGGTGTGGCGCTCGACAGCGAGGTTGGGATTGTGCCGTTAACCCAGGGACCTACACACCCGGACACGATCATCTGTCCCCAAAATGAAGTGGCACTCATTTCAAGTCGTTCTGGCCTGGCACCACTGCAAATGGAGACAGCGATGTTCCGGTGTTAATGGCAGCACGCGTAAGGGGAGCTGGGATTGCAGATTCACTTCTGCAAGGCGTTGGGAAATCGTTCGTGGGCACACAGGAGCTGCTACATCTGCCTGATAGTGGACCAGGTCCCCGTGGGATCCGTTCGTGCCTACCGCACTATCCGTCGACCCTCTTTACCGGTGGTCATCCTAATTCGTCCGGAGCCACTCTGCCATGTGGCAGTGCCGTCATGTGTCCACTGTTCCCAACACAGTCGGACGATACGGTCAGAACGATCCACATGGTGCAGGTATATGGCACGCCAACAACCCTGCAGTTTTTAGCCCGATGATCCAGCCTCTCTCGAAGTCCATATATAGCATAAATCGACGTTTCTGGCGTCTATTCGGCATTCTTGTCACTCTGTAATCTTGCTTGCCCAGGCCGGTGCATTTCGCTTTCATGGGGCATCGACTACACACTGGTTTATAAGGCTTCTGGTTCGTGCTTGCAGCACCATCACAGGGTGTGCGGTCATGCACACTAGCACCACACATGGATCATTTGCATATCAGTATGCACTCTAGCTATTTGCAAAGTTTTGCGGTTGTAGCATGTTTTCTTCTAGGTGCACAAATTTCATTGCCCGTGAGTGTAATTTGTGCTCCTTTGATAAAGAAGAACACAGACAATTGGGGAAGTAGTTTTGGGAAGTGACTTGAGTATAGGTGCTCACCTATACTCAAGCACCTAACAACAAAAAAAAAAAAATAGTTCTTTTTCTACATTGAATGTATTTTGAAAATTAAATCAAAGCAAATTTAATTTCATAAATTAAATTTGCTTGTTTTGCTGTCTAATCTTGGTTAAAATTTTAAGTATAATATGCTTAAAACATTAACCAAGATTAGACAGCAAAAACAAGAGTACCATATGCTACGAATCAGTGCCAGGTTGAATCAAGGAGCAACAAAAATGCATAGCATCTAACACAGTGGCATATTAAAAACAAAAATATAAAATTTATTGCCACTCCAGTGACTGAACAGACTGAGACACTGGCTTCGGATCATTTGTCCGAGGCGGGCCCGTCTTTGAGACTCAGGCGAGGAATCGGTGGTGAATTTGTCTTAGGTGCTGGCTCTTTCCCTTTTCTGGAACCTGTAGCCCTAAATTAGGGACCGGCAACTGCCAATAGCCCCAAGGGTTGCACATGGTGGCCAGTAGTTCAACATAAAAAAAAAAAAAAAAGACACAAGTTGAACATTTAATCACAATCAAATTTTCTACATCTGAAAAGTGTGTTTCCATACTACAGTGAAACCTGGCTGTAACGATATTACCTATAACAATAAACCTGTCCACAACGATATTTTCCACGATCCTGGCAGATTTCCTATAGTACTAATGTATTTCAAACTTGTCTGTAACGATAATTTGTTTTGGAGTCAAACTATATATAATGATAAATTTGCGCTTTTTAAACTTTGGCCATGCGTTGTACCCAAGACTTTTCAAAGCGATAGAGCCTTTCTTCTATGAATGTGCACTCTTCCATAAATACAAAGGATTATTTGAATCTGGATGAAGAGAGTTATGAGTATTAGTGTTTAGCGTGAGCACCGATGAGGATATAACAGTAGAGCTGAAACAAAATTATGATGCAAGAGGAGAGGAAGAGGTGGGGTGTTTGACGGAATCATCTCCTAACTTAACATCTGTAAATGCTGTTAAATTAATTGAAAAATTACAGAATTTTATTCCTACACTAACGACGTCCCAGGTGTATATCTGAATTCACTAGATGGTTTGAAAAGTATCTGTATGGCAGCTATATTCTCTGCAAAAACCAAGCAAATGAAAATATTTGATTATTTCTCTTGTTAATTAAAAACTAAATTTTTCTTAGTTCATATTTAATTATCCCAGTTCTGTTTTACGTACGTATAACTTGATTATACAGTACATACTTTGTTTCTATGTATTATATGTTTTTCAGTTTTGAATTAAAAACATAATACCAAATTTTATTTTTGTCATTATGAACACATGCATTTTAAGATTAATAGAAATGCAGTAAAAATACATGTTGTACATTTTCAAACAGGAATTAGATTCTTATGATTTATGTTCATCTATGTTCCTAGTAAGTTGAACATGATATTAATAACACCCATATTAAATAACTTCCATTACAGAGTGTATCAGGTTCAATCTTGTTTATAACGATGAACTGTCTACTGTATTTTTTTCCACGGTCCCTAGAACATCATCACAGGCAGGTTTCACTGTATAAAGTTATTTGCCATGGCACATTTCCAACTTTGGAAGCAATAACATTCTAATCTTTTCGGGGTCCCTCACACACTGGAACCCAGGGGCAACTTTTCCTCTCTGCCTCCCTGTTGCTAAGCCTCTGGCTACAATGCTGTATGTAATAAATGTAATAAATACCATGCTAGAATATTTTTATTTTATTTTTTATTTTTTTTGAGACAGATCCTTTCTTCAGGATAATATCTGGGTTCCTGTTTAAAATGCATTCATTCTATTATAGCTACCACAATGAAAGCAAAAAACTACCACCCCCAGGGGCCAACTGGTATGAAACATTAGCTTCTAACCATTCGTACAGGAAGGGTCTGGGTTCAAATTCCAGGCAGTAGTCGCTGTAAGTTTTGGGACATGGAGTAAAAATACTTATACTTTTCACATGATTTTCAAGAAGTATTTTGTGATTTCTAGAAGTAGCAGCCCCCAGTTTACAAACAATGGCTATAAAAATTTTCACTTCTAAAAAAGGTTTTCTTTTTTTAATTATATTAAACATATATGTGTTGTACCGAAAATAATGCAAAAGTGGGCATAACTTTTTTATTAACTGACAGAGGTCATTCAAATTGCACATGTTGGTGGAGTAACTCATTCTCTACACAATGGTACTACTCAACATAGTCTCCATCACAAGTGATGCATCTGCGCCATCGTTGAACCCAACTCTCGAATCCTCTTTGAAAATATTCAGGAGTGGACTGTTGTACCCACTTCTTCACAGCCACTTTCACCTCATCGGTGTTATCAAATCATTGTCCCCGGAGGCTGTCCTTCATTGGACTGGACAGGTGCAATTTGGAGGGTGCCAGGCTGTACGGTGGATGGGGACCACTAACCAGACTAATTTGCTGATCGCCTGATTTGTTTACAAAGATGGGTGTAGTCTTGCATTGTCATGGTGAATGTGGATCCTTTTAGGATTCTTGTTTGGTCTCTTCCTCCTTATGGCTTTTTTAAGCTTCTTGAGTGTCTCAATGTACCACTTGGTGGTCACATTACACCCACGTTCCAGAAAATCAAGGATGACACCCCTGTCATCCCAAAAAACAGTCACTAGGACTTTCTGTGCTTATTGCTGGCTCTTGATATTCTTAAGCCTTGGTGAAGATGTGTGACGCCATTTCATGGATTGATTCTTTGTTTCTGGATCATAAAGATATGCCCATGTTTCATCCCCTGTCACCAGATCAGTAAAAAACATGTCTTCATCGGCATCAAATGCCTCAAGCAGATCAGAGCAGACTTCCACCCTTTTCTCCTTCAAATCGTGTGTCAACTGCCGAAGTACCCACTTTTCACACACTTTCCGATACCCTAAGTCTTCCACCATCTTCTGTATGGCATTGTGACCACATTCCAGTTGCGCAACAAGCTCACAAAATGTGACTCGTCTCTCCACATGAATCAATTCATCAACTCGCTTCACGTCAGCGGTCGCAGACAATGGTCTCCCACTGCGTGGTTTGCCTTCAATGCTAGTTTCCCCTTCTTTAACTTCTTCATCCATCTGTGCACATTGCTCTTGACAACGGTGTCATCTCTATAAACATTCTATATAGCTTTCTGTGGATGTCGGACAGCCTGCACTTTCCTTCGTCAAGAACTCAATGGTGGTATGTTGCTTTTGCTTGGAATCCATTATCTACCTGCAATGAAAAAGAAGGGTTACTATAGAGGAAGAGGTACTCTACCAGCATGTGCAATTTAAACAACCTCTGTCAGTTGATAAAAAAGTTATGCATACTTTTGCATTACTTTCGGTACAACCCTCATATATGCATTACAATAAAAAAATCTGTTCTTTGCACATGTAGTTATTTTAATTATTTTAATAAGTATAGCAAAATCTGAAATACAGTAATAATCCCTAAGGTTAAAAACATGCATCCTTACCACTGCAGCAAAGATTTCTTTCAATTCCCCCTAGGTTATTTTCTTTCTTAAAGGCGGCATCTGAACAATAAAGATCGGAATACTTCCTGTCTCTCTTTTGCTACCCTCCCATCCCATGTGTTTTATCTTAAATAGAACTTGGTTAGTTTACGACTGTCAGGATGTACCACCTGGGCTTGTAAACAAAACAAAGGAAAGCACAGTGTCTTCAGTTCCTACAAACGAAAGAGGTGAAAAAAAAAATGGAAGGCAGCGGGGGGGGGGATTCAAGACACCAAGAAAATGAGCTGCCAATCACACACATACCGTAATATCAAGCAATCTTTGTTTAATGGAGAAGAGGTTGGAAGTTCATTTAACAGTAAAACAAAAAAAGATCAATCAAAGCAAATCTACCTGATGGTCCATTTGCAATATTTCCAGATGTTTTAGTGTGAGAGGGAAACATACATATATATTTTTTACCATCTGCAATTTTTGTTCACATTGACAAAACAATGCTTACTCGTATTTTGAGGTTCCCAAAAACATCGTAGTACAATAAATAACATTTAAGTTATAAATAACGGGAATCTGTCCCCCACTTTTTTTAGATGCAGAACGGCTGTTTGTTTTTCCACAACGCTGTCCACCATTGGCACGCCCACGGAGGGGGCTTTGGGGGCTTAAGACCCCTTCAAGGAGATTAAGAATGACGTATGTCACAAATTAAACATTCAAAAATATTATCTTACATGTTAAAAAAATTACATAATGTCTTCTATTACATGGTGTCTTCTTCCCAAAGCCCCAAAGAGGTCAAAAGTGACGTATGTCACAAATTAAACATTAAAAAATATTATTTTACATGTTCAAATAATTACAGTGTCTTCTTCCCAAAGCCCCAAAGACATTAAGAGTGACGTACATCACAAATTAAACATTCAAAAATATTATTTTACATGTTCAAAAAATTGGTGTCTTCTTCCCAAAGCCCCAAAGACCAAAGAAATTAATAGTGATGCACATCACAAATTAAACATTCAAAAATATTATTTTACATGTTCAACAAATTACAGTGTCCGACATAGTGTCTTCTATGACATGGAGACTTCTTCCCAAAGCCCCAAAAAGATTAAGAGCGACGCACGTCACAAATTAAACATTCAAAAATATTATTTTACATGTTAAAAAAAATTACACTGTCTTCTATTAAATGGTGTCTTCTTCCCAAAGCCCCAAAGAGATTAAAAGTGATGTATGTCACAAATTAAACATTAAAAAATATGATTTTACATGTTCAAAAAACTACATAGTGGCTTCTATTAAATGGTGTCTTCTTCCCAAAGCCCCAAAGAAATTAAGAGCGACGTACGTCACAAATGAAACATTAGAAAAAATTATTTTGCTTTTTCAAATAATTACAGTGTCTTCTTTCCAAAGCCCCAAAGAGTTTAAGAGTGACGTACGTCATAAATTAAACATTCAAAAATATTATTTTACATGTTCAAAAAATTACATAGTGTCTTCTATTAAACGGTGTCTTCTTCCCAAAGCCCCAAAGAGATTAAAAGCGATATACGTCACAACCGCATATAAACTATAGGCGTACACTAACACATTGTGTACGTATACTATACGTACACAATTGTGTACCTCCAACAAGAATTCCTGGGTGCGCCACTGCTATCCACAAACTTTTGGAACTCTCGAAAAAAAAAATTGCCTTCCTGTCCATTTCATTTGGGTTTGCCTGCATGCCATGCCGTGCTCGGCACTACAGAGCTCAAGGTCACTGGAATTTCTCTTCACAAGTTGTGACATAGATAACACATTTTTTCCACACATGCCTTAGGCTTTTGGGGTCGTGTCTTCCTGTAGCCCGTGAAATGCGAAATTTGAGAACAAATGCAGAGCTGGGGGGTGGGGAACGAGGAAGGAATTACGTTTTCGATGGGGCAACTGCTGTGTTGAACACCCAAGGGAAAAAAAAATAACAGTAATGAGATGTTGATTTAAAAACAGACCTCTAGAGGTCTGTTTTTAAATCAGTATGAATAATTTTTGAAGCAGTAAAAATATGTTCCAAGTTTTTTTACGAATTTTCATTTTTAATGAGTAAAATACACCTGTCCAAGCATTAACGTGATCTCTGATCCCAGGTGAAACATGGATGGTGTTTGTCTTATGGCGCTTGCTCTCTCCCTTTCCAGGAGCCAGTGACCCTAAATTAGGGATGGGTGACTCATTATTTAACCACTTGAATTACTCATGGCAAACATTAAACCAGCCCAAACAAACAAACAAACAAAAAAGAAAACAATAAATAAATAGAGGAATAGGGTATTGAAAAACAGATACATGACATACAACCAATTCTTTGACTCACAAAATTAAATGCTCAAACTTGCACAAAGAACAAAATGCAGCTCCAAAAATCCATCACAGAACATTCGAAACTTATTAAACATTAGAATAAGTAGATTTGACATATACCAATTCCCTATTGTCATGTTCTGCACATTAAACACTACTGGCCCAGCGGAAAACTAGACTTTGCAAACCACTGGTCCAACAAAATGCCTATTGGTCCATAAAAACAAAAATAATAATAAAAAAATCTTAGACATTATATGCAGAAAATAAAGTATCATTTCAACGGAATGATCTCTAATATTTGTTTTTAAACCTACCAGTAGCTTGTAGCCTAAAAAGAAAACCACACAGAAAGGTAAAATAAACAGAAGTTAATTTTTTAACTAGTAACAAATAAAACAAAAAGAAACTTACTAGCCATCCAGGCCAGTAAAATTAATAGTTCAGTGGTCCGGCGGGAGTTTTAATGGCCAATGGCCAGCGGACCACTGGGTAATTCGAACGTTGCTATTACAGAAAACTGGCACACTTGTTTTCACCCCATTCGCCCCAGTAGCAGAATCACTGCGACGGGAGACGTACGTTGCAGATTTATTCTACTTCTGCAAACAAAAACTATAGCCCCAGAACCCTATTAAAACCATCTTGCAGACTCCCTATCATAGATGCAAGTTTTCCGCTTTTCAAAATTTCCGAAAACGGGAAGTTAGGCGCAGTGAGGATTTCTCCCGTAATCGTAATTTTTTTTTCTCGCGAAGGACGACCTTCAGCGCAGAATTATTTTGTACTTATCCCTATAGCAGAATCGTGGCGCCGGCCGACGTACATAGTGGATTTATTTTGTACTCATCCCCACAGAAGAATCACGGCGACGGGCGACAAACATCACAGGTTTATTTTTTACTCATTTCCATAGCAGAATCACGGTGACGCTCGACGTACATCGCAGATTCATTTTGTACTCATCCCCGTAGAAGAATTATGGTGATGAGCGACGTACCTCGCAGGTTTATTTTGTACTCATTCACGTAGCAGAATCGCAGCGACGGCCGACGCACACCACAGATTTACTTTGGTCCTGCAGGCAGAAACGATATCCCCTGAACCCTATTAAACCATCTTGCAGGCTCCCTATCACAGATGCAAGTTTTCTGCCTTTCAAAATTTCCGAAAACAGAAGTTAGGTGGAGTGAGGATTTCTCCCATAATCGTAATTTTTTTTCCTTTCGATGTTCCTTTGATGCTTGAAGAGAGAATTATCCGATGTTGTTGTTAAATATTATTTTATTGTATAAATATTTCTGTTTTGGTTTGAAAATGAAGGCAACAATTTCCGAAAACAAAAGTTTGACGGAACCCAGTAATCTTGAATTCTTTTTCTTGCAATATTCCCTCAGCCCTATATGGTCATTAAATATCATTTTATTAGATAAATGGTTGTATTTAAGATTGAAAATGGAGGAAAATTTTCTAAAAACCAAAGTGTTGTACGAAGCAAAAGTTTTTCCTTCTAATAACCCTCTACCCACTGTGCCTCTGTATTATTGTTTAATCATCATTTACTTACATAAATGTTTGCAGTTGAGATGGGAACTGGAGGAAAATGTTCCAAAAACAGAAGTAGAACAGAGCGAAGATTTCTCCTCTTATGACAATATTTTCCTAGTGATGCCTCTGTGCTTTATTGTTGTTAAATATCATTTTATTCCCTAAATCTTTGTGTTTCAGCTTGAAAATATTGGCAAAATTCCAGATACAGAGGACCAGAATGTTCTTGATCCTAATTAACATTGCAATTGCTGTAGTACCTAGGTTAGACATTTTTTTTAGGTAGAAAAGTATGTCTATGCAATTTTTATTGTTTTTCGCATTTAGTAGAATATCTTGCACAGTGACCACCCGCAGATTATTTTTGGCACAATGATATATGTGTCGCAGACTGACCAGGAACATTCTGCTATGGGGGTTTTCACAAATTCCAAGTAACCCATTAAGCCCATTTTGGCATTTACTTAATTTTTGCTACTTAAACATTTCCAATAAGGGAAATATTTCACTTTTTCTTTTTATTACTCATACATACACTGAAAGGGCAATTACTTCTTATACACATCATCCACCTATTAACTTGTGAATCTGCTTTTTTCCCCTCACAACAGCAAGAACACATCATGGCTTGAACTCTTTTAAGTGTCGGAAACTTTTGGGTGATATTAAGCACAACTCACCGACACTTGTTTCTAAAGTACCTAGAGTTGTTTTGGGCATGAATGCAAAGTCCCACATACGCTCAATTGGGTTCAAATTCAGAGAGTGCAATGGACATTTGACAGTCGTGAACTCACAGGAATGCTTCTCCTGCCAGTCCTTCAGAAAATGAGAATGATAAAATAGGGTGTTATCTTGTTGAAAGACAGCATCCTGCAGTAGAAATAGATAGCCATGAACAGATGTGGGTGGTAGGCCAACTCATTAACGCTGACTTAGGCAGTGATGGTGGCGTGTTGACATGGGCCCCCATGGTGCCCCATGTAAACAACATGCACAGAACATTATGCGATCTCCACCAGTCTGCAACACCCTGACATAGAAGTTAGGGTCTGTGACTTTGCGTGGTTTATGCCACACACAGTCAACCAGGGGTTGCTTTTGTTGGAGGTTTTTTTTTCTTATTCTGTTGGTTTGTAGCGCACCCATTTGAAACAGATCTTATGACATTTTGGGTCAAGATAATCCAAAGTGTCATAAAATCCCAAACTATGCTGATAAACTGACAGGAAAAATAGGAGAAATAAAGTTTCAAGTTGTGTGAAGAATAGGATCAGAGAAATGATATGAGAACCCAATTGAGTTAAGTGAAAGATGGGATGAATACTTCTGTGAGTAATTAGATCAAGAAAGCAAAGGTGATTCTGAGGTAGAAGCAGATGATATCACAGTGAGTGTTGGAAGAACAGGAGGGATCTCAAGAGAAGAGGTGTGTAAAGTTCTAAAATCTCTTCAGAATGGTAAGCAGGGGTTGATCCACATTTTTAAAGATCATACCCATTTTTGTGAAATTTACCCTATTTTTGTGCAATTTGCCCAATTTTTGTGTTTAGAGTAATTTCAATCCTCTATAATTATTCTGACAGTAATTATTGTTTTATTTTTTCAGTTGTTTTATTTATTTTAATTTATTCTTATTCTACTGCAAATCGTGGTTCATGCTTTCTGAATTTGCAAGTTTTCTGTTTTGATGATTGTGTATGCAGATCATCATCATCATCATTGTCAACCATTATCAATCCACTGCTGGACGAAGGTCTCCCCAAGTTTCCTCCACAACGGTCTGTCTTGTGCCAGTCTCCTCCATGTCACCCCTGCATACTTTCGAATTTCATCCACCCATCTCCCATGTGGTCTTCTTCTGGGTCTTTTCCTGTCCCTTGGAATCCAATCTAAAATTTCAGCTGTCCATCGATGATCTGTCCTTCTGGCAGTATGTCCAGCCCATTGCCATTTCAGGGATTTAACTCTGATCATGATGTCTTCCACTCTTGTCATTTTTCGGATCCACGAGTTCCTCTTCTTATCTCTCCTGGTTACACCAAGCATGCACCTCTCCATGCTTCTTTGAGTTGTCTGCAGCCTTTGTATGTCTCTTTTAGTTAAGGTCCACGTCTCTGCACCATACGTAAGCACTGGAAGGATGCATTGATCAAACACTTTTCTTTTAAGACATAATGGCATATTGCTCTTGAAAATTATGCTGTTTCTTCCAAAAGCTCTCCAGGCAAGTTTTGTACGCCGATTAATTTCTTCATCAATGTGACCCTCACTTGATATCTGCTGTCCAAGATAAACGTACGTGTCTGTTATCTCCAGCTTTTCTCCATCAATCGAAAAACTTCATTTCTTGTAAAAGCATTGAACATCACTTTTGTCTTCTGAAAGTTCATTTTTAATCCCACTTCTTTACTCTTGTCAGCAAGTTCCTGGATCATACTCTGCAGCTCTGATGGGGTAGTTGCAAAAATGACTACGTCATCAGCAAAACGAAGGTGGGTTAGATAATCTCCATTAATCTATATCCCTTTGTTTTCCCAGCTCAGTGACTGAAAAACACCCTCCAATGTGGCATTAAAGAGCTTCGGAGATATGGTGTCACCTTGTCTCACTCCCTTTCCAATTTTTACGTGTGTTGTATTTTCAAACAGCCGAATCTTTGCACTTGCATTTTCGTAGATGTTATTAATAATATTAATGTATGCATCTTCAATACCGCAGGTTTTCAGAGCCATTGTAACTGCTGATGGTTTCACCGAATCAAAGGCTTTTTCATAATCGATAAAAGCCATGCACAATGGAAGTTCATATTCCCTCGCTCTTTCAATTAGTTCTCTCAGCACGTGGATATGATCTATTGTGCTGTAGCCACTCCTGAATCCAGCTTGTTCTCTCGGTTGAGCCATGTCCAGTGTTACCTTCAAGCGGTGTGAAAGAACTTTAGTGAAGATTTTATAAACTACTGATAGGAGGCTGATAGGTCTGTAGTTTCCGAGATCCTCAATGTCACCTTTCTTATGTAGCAGGATCATTGTAGCGGTGTTCCAATCCTCAGGAATCTTTCCTTCATTAAGGCATCGAGTGAAAATTTGGGCGAGTACTGTTTCGATTTCTCCACTTGCTTCTTGTATGATGTCTACAGTAATTCCATCTTCTCCTGGAGCTTTTCCTCGCTTCATGTTCTTGATTGCATGTGCAACTTCTGCTGGAAGGACTGGAGGAACTCTGGTACTGGTATCTTTCATGATGTCTGGAGTGCATGTATCATCCCTTTCATATAATTTGGAGTAGAAATCTTTCACTCTTGTCAAAATTTCGCCTCTATTTCTTGTTACAGAACCATCTTCTTTTCTCAGTGCCATAATCTGTTTTCTTCCCTTGCTGAGATGTCCCTTTGCTATCTTTAGGCTTTGGTTGTTTTCAATTGCTTTCCTCACTAGTTCACAGTTGAATTTCCTTACGTCTTCAGTGATACTTTTTCTTACTGTCTTGCATAGCTCTATATATTCCACTTTGGAAGTCACATCTTCTTTAGTTGTCCTCATCTCTCTTCTTTTTGCATCAACATTTTGGTTTTTCCTGATAATTTGTTCACATGCAACTTGTTCTTAGACCCAGCTAATTTTGTTGCTGTTTCCATAAGAGCTTTGGTTACTTTTCTGTTAACTTCAGAGATGTCCACTTCTTCCGATGTTAGGCCTTCTAAAGCAGAGAACCTGTTCTTCAGTTCTAACTTGAAGGTATTATGGTGTTTTTTAAGGTTGGTTATGTCAATAGATTTTGTTTGTCCTATGAGCTTGCCACGTTCAAGTTTAGTGTTGAGGTGCATCTTACATCTCACCAATCTATGGTCACTACCTGTGTTGAACTTGTTTAGCACACTGCAGTCTTCTATGACGAATTTTTTGTTACACATAATAAAATCAATTTCACTTGTCGTCCCATTTGGATGTCTCCATGTCCATTTCCTGTGTGGCTTTTTCTTGAAGAAGGAGTTCAAGATGAAAAACCCTTCTGCCTCTGCAAACTCAACGAGAGTATTTCCACGCTGGTTTCTGTTGCCATGACCGAATTTACCTACCGAAGTTTCATTCTGTTGCCGTTGCCCTATTTTTGCATTGAAATCTCCCATAATTATTTTCAAGTGCTGCTTACCTTTATTATTTAGATGACAAATTTCCTCATAAAATTCTTCAATTTCTTCTTCAGGATGACTTGTGGTGGGTGCATAAGTTTGAATAATCTGCGCCTGGTATCTTTTCGAGAGTTGGATAACAAGTCGTGCAGCTCTGTCAGAGGAACTTTCAACTTCTACAACTTTATCCTTCAGTTTCTTGTTTATTATAAATCCAACACCACTAGTTCTGCCAGTATCTGTCCCACGATAGTAGAAGAGATGTCCACTTTTCAGTTCGATGAGATCTTCTCCTTTTCTCCTTACCTCACTTAGCCCCACGATGTCCCACTTGATCCTTTGTAGTTCCTCTTCCAATTCAAGAAGCCTTGAATCAGAAGATAGGGAGCGTCCATTGTAAGTAGCCAAGGTCAGCATCAGATGGCAGCCTAGTCCGGTCCTCCGGGGATTCTTAGCACCCTCTGCCTTCATGTCGCACTGGCCGCTGCCTTGGCCAGGTACATTCCAGCTGCCGGAGACTGAGGGCCAAGATTTAAGTTGTGGAATCATTTTGGAGGGGTTTGGCCATAACTCACCACGCTGGCCAAGCGGGTTGGTGAGTGTGGGATAGCATTTCCTCTGATCCCGATGGTATAGTTATACCGCTATGGGCGGTCGTCAGAGCCCCTTTAGTGGGAACAGGATGCACCACGAGAAGGCGGGGTTGACATTTGTCAAGGAGAGGCTGTGATGTTACGCATCACCTATATTTATATATATATACAACTGTGATTATGCTCCAGCTGAGATCTCGGAAAATAATAATAATAGTAATGAGATCGATAATAATACTCCAGGTTGTATAAAACCAGGAAAGTCATCAAGGGTCAAATTTTTGAGTACTGAAGGAAAAGGAGTAACTAAAGTAACATTAAAAAAAAAAGTCACTCATATGTCACAATCCGATCCCCCATAAAGCGAACGGTCAGCACCTCCCCTATTATGCTCTTTTCCTCATATGTACAAAGGCCATTCCATAAAAACTAAGAGTAACTTTTTTAGTAGGCAACGGAGCAAAGGAAACAAATAACCACCCAGACGACTAACTGAATTAAGGAAGTATCTATGGCAAAAGTTAATAGCAATGGAAGACAATTCTGATTTTGTTATTGCGAAGTTGTTTAAGGTACATCTGAATTTCGCCATACAGCTATGGAGGTGAGGGATTCAGAGTTAAGAAGTGAAATGTGTTGTGCAATAAAATGTTGCTATTGTTTGGGTAAAATGGCTCCAGAAAAAGTTGATTTAATGAAAAAAGCTTACAAAGATAAATGTTCGGGTGAGTCAACGATTTTTAGATGGCACCACGATTTCAAAAAGGGTGTTTGTCGGCAGAACTCGCTCCTAGTCCTGGTCGACCTGAAAGTGTTGTTACGGAGCATATTGTTAACACTATTTGGGCAATCCTGCAAGATCGACGAATGACATGTGAAGACATAGCGGCGTCAACTAATATTTCAAAAACATCAGCATTCCACATTCTATGACAAATTACTGCTGCATCATGCGTGTTCCAGATGGGTACCTCATCACCTGATGAGAGAACAATTGTTCAGGTGTGTCATGAGTGTAAACAAATGATTGCAAAGGATCCAAACTTTCTAAGCATAGTAATAACTTCCGATGAAACATGGGTCTACTATTTCGACCTCCTCACTAAGCATTCAATGGAGCATCTGGAAGCACACAGGCTCACCTCCTCTGAAAAAAGTCCGCCAAACCAAATCAGCTGGGAAGGTGATGGTGATAATTTTCTTTGATCATAAAGGTGTAGTCCACCAGCATGCCTTTCCTCCACAAATTACTGTCAATGCTGAGTATTACATTTCAGTCTTGAAGCGCCTGCGACGACACATATTGATTAAGCAACCAAAACTGGTAGGCAAGTGGACCCTACAACATAATAATGCCAGCACATATGTGGCTGCTTGTGTTCAACAGTTTCTTACAAAATGCAGTATTGAAATCATGCCACAGCCTGCTACAACTGAGAACTTCCGTCGCGCTACGTTCAACACAGATGCTGATGTTATTCAAGCTGTAGAGGGGTTGCTAAAGCACAAAATGCCTTCACCACACGCTTTGAAAGGTGGACTGAACGATGGGACCGTTGCATATCATCCAAGGGAAGATACTTTGAGAAAGAATAACATATATTTTGCTGTACCTATATTTCTTCATTTTGTGTGATTTTCTCAGTTTTTATGGATCGGCTATTGTAAATACATTTCCCGGAATCCCGGCCAGTACGGCAAAGATGAATCAGAGTTGAGATGGGCAAAAAATATTGGTGTTTTTGTTTGGAACTGCAAAAGAATATTTTCTACATGCAGTAAATGAACTTTACTTTGGTGCATTATTTTAAAGAAGG
The DNA here is from genome assembly GCA_039090855.1 of Macrothele yani. NCBI lineage: Eukaryota > Metazoa > Arthropoda > Arachnida > Araneae > Macrothelidae > Macrothele > Macrothele yani. Next base: position 131,874,724 of record CM077025.1, read on the forward strand.
GAATATAATCTTATGTCAAGAATTAGCTATTTTTTCGCCATTTTGTTCGATGTTCTGTCGCCAATCGAAAATATTACAGGTACCAATACAGACCCCCTTCCCCTCCAAATCGAAGTTTCACGACCGATGTCTGAAACTGCAAAAGCATAATCCACTCAAATTTTCCCATGATAAGTAAATGAATTTATCTCTTTAGTATTCTTATAAAGAGAAAGGGAACATCACCTTTCTATGTCATGAAATAACGATTTTTTCCCGTTTTTTCCAATGTTTCATCACCGAAAATCGTGTTGTTACCGTCAATGTTACAGGCCCTGATAAATCGAGGTTTAGGATACATCAAGTGTTTTAACAAATAGTATGGTTCCTCAATGTTGAATTCGTGAGCTATCACCGACCATAGCCTCACCTTGACAAATGTCAACCGCGCTTTCTTGTGGTGCATTCTGTTTCTACTAAATGGGTCTGATGACCGCCAATAGCAGTATAATTATACCAACGGGATTAGACGAAATGCTATTCCACACTCACCAACCCATTTGGCCAGCGTGGTGAGTTCTGGCCAAACTTCCCCAAAATGACTCCACAACTTAAATCTCGGCCCTCAGCCTCTGGCAGCTGGAATGTACCTAGCTCAGGCAGTGGCCAGTGCAACATGAAGGCAGAAAGTGCTAAGAATCACCGGAGGACCGGACTAGGCTGCCATTTGATGCTGACCTTGGCTACTTTCAATGAACGCTCTCATCTTTTGATTCAAGGCTCCTTGAATTGGAGGAGGAACTACAAAAGATCAAGTGGGACATCGTCATGCTAAGTGAGGTAAGGAGAAAAGGAGATGTCATTGAACTGAAAAGTGGACATCTCTTATACTATTGCAGGACAAATACTAGCAGAACTAGTGGTGTTGGATTTATAATAAACAAGAAACTAAAGGATAAAGTTCTAGAAGCTGAAAGTTCCTCTGACAGAGTTGCACAACTCATTACCCAATTCTCCAAGAGATACCAGACTAGGATTATTCGAGTTTATGCACCCACCACAAGTCATCCTGAGGAAGAAATTACAAAATTTTATGAGGAAATTCGCCATCTAAATAACGAAGGCAAGCAGCACTTGAAGATCGTTATGGGAAGTTTCAATGCGAAAATAGGACGGTAAATGTGCACTTTAGCATCCTAAATTATTTCGTCGGAAAAATATAACTGTGCGGAAAAAGTGCGACGTACAATTTTTTAAGCATGCAAAATAATGAGGAAAGGTGAAAAAATATAGTATTTTTAAATAAAAGGAAAGAATTTTTCCGAAGTATTAACCTGCAAGTACGATGGTTTGCAGCAGCTGGCGCGGGAGGCTGAAGCGAAGCTAACGGCCACCACGTGAAGGTTCCGTACGTCGGAACGGAGTACGAGTTGGTAGTGAATGCGTGGAGGAATACAACAGGAGTGGGGTGTATTTTTCGGAAGAGTGTGATGTGTCGTGTAATCATGCGCAAGTCGTACACGAAACTGCTGAAGGAAAAAAAAAGCTGAACTTTTTTAACCCTACGGGTGAAAAATAGGAACAAACTGTGAAACAGTGTGAATATAATGCAGCGTGAGCAAGATCAAATTGTGCACCGAAATTTATTATGTAAATATTAAGCTAGAGCACATCACTGTATTCAAAATATATAATTTTCTTTTTTTTTTCCATTTAACAGCAACACAAGATAAATGTAACATTGCAGAGAAAAAAATATGGTTACCGGCGAAATATACGCTCTATCCAACTTCCATTTTAGGAAAGTTTTCCTCCATTTTGAAGCTTCAAAACAAGTATTTATAGAATAAAATGATATTTAACAACACTACTGGGTAGAAGAAACATCGCCATGAAAAAAAGATTACGATTACGGGAGAAAACTTTACTCCGCCTAACTTCCGTTTCCAAAAGCTTTGAAAGTTGGAATTTCGCCCACCGACAGAAAACGACCCCACCACCAATCTCTCCCAAATTTCTGTTCAGTTCTGCATTGATTTCGAAAACCATCGAAATGACGATGAAAAATGCGGAATTATTCGAATCCACTAAAGAATCTTGTGCCTGAAGATCAGAGAAATTTTCGCATCAACTTCTGTTTTCGGAATTTTTCTTCCATTTTCAAGCTGAAGTGCAAATATTTATGGAATAAAATTGTATTTAACAATAATACTCCGCAGAAGAAACGTCGCGAGAAAAAGAAATCAAGTTACAGGGGAAATGTTAACTTTTTTAACTTCCGTTTTCGTAAGTTTTGAAAAACAAAATACCATCTCCAGACCAACCCCCCCCCCCCCCCCCAACTAAAAAAAATACTAAAAAAATTCTCTTCTGTTCTCCACTGATCTCGAGAATACCCTAAATGATGACAAAAAAAAACGGAATTCCGCGAATTCGCGAAGAATCTCATGTATGGCAAGTAAAAGTAGTTCAAACCTGTTTTATCAATTTTGGGGAAATATATGTGCGGAATGTCGTTAATATTAGTTTCACAATGTCTCCGAATGGAAAGAAATTAAGGAATGTAAATGAATTTATGTATGACAGAAGCTTTGAGGAAGAAGTTTTGGTTCTGGTTGAACACAAAGTTTGGATTATGGTTTGGAAGATTTGCAGGTGTAGGTGATTTCTTAAAGCACTTCATTTATATTCATTTATAATTCTGTTGTTATTTCGTACATTGTAGCTCACAGTTTTCCCTCGTGAAACGGATATTTTTCAAAATAAACTATTATCTTCAATTCAGATATCGTACTATTGCAGGGAGGCCTACAGCTTCTTGTATTGTGGCGGATAATGAAATTTTAAGCCCTGACGAAATCCGAAATGAAGTGTGGAGACTGATGATTTTGTACTTTCGCTTTCTCAAAATTACCCTTAAAAAAATAAACTTACAATGCTGAGTAAAACCGACCTCTTTCCTTCCGCATATTCCTACAAGATGCTTTGATGACTACGTATTGCTCAACCACTTCCTTTTGTATTCTTCCGCCCGTTACTTGCCCTTCTCAACAAAGCTTCCATTCACCGGACTCTGCCTTGACGCCATCGCCGCTCCGTCATCCTAGGCCTACCGCCTGTACTCTTCCAAACCATCGCACTCCCAGGTAAATACTTCAGAAAAATTATTTCCTTTTATCTAAAAATACTATATTATTTCACCTTTCCTTATTATTTTGCATACTTAAAAAATTGTATGTCGCGCTTTTCTCACACAGTTAAATTTTTTCAACGAAATAATTCAGGACCCTAAAGTACACATTTACCAATAGGACAACAGCAACAGAATGAAACTTCAGTAGGTAACTTTGGCCACAACAATAGAAACCAGCGTTAAAATACTCTCCTGGAGTTTGTAGAGGCAGAAGGGTTTTTCATCAGTAACTCCTTTTTCAAGAAAAAGCCACAAAGGAAATGGACATGAAGGCATCTCAATGGGTTGACAAGTTAAATTGATTTTATTATGTGTAACAAGAAATTTGTTGTCGAAGACTGCAGTATGCTGAACAAGTTCGACATAGGCAGTGAGCATAGAATGGCGAGATGTAAAAGATGCACCACAATGCTAAATTCGAACGTGGCAAGCTCATTAAACAAACAAAATGTAATGACATGACCAACCTTAAAAAACATCATAATACCTTCAAATTGGAACTAAGGAACAGATTTTCTGCTCTAGAAGGTCTGTCAGAAGAAGTGGACATACGTTAACAGAAAACTAACCAATGCTCTTATAGAAACAGCAAGAAAAGTAGCTGGTACTAAGAATAAATTGCATATGAACAAAATATCAGGAAAAACCAAAATTCTGATGCAAAAAAAGAAGAGAGATGAGGACAAATAAAGGAGATGTGACTTCCAAAGTGGAATATATAGAGCTATGCAAGACAGTACAAAATAGTATCACTGAAGATATAAGGAAATTTAACTGTGAACTAGTGAAGAAAGCAGTTGAAAACAACCAACACCTGAAGAGAGCAAAGGGACATCTCAGTAAGGGAAGACAACAAATTATGGCACTGAGAAAAGAAGATGGTACTGTAACAAGAAATAGAAGCGAAATTTTGACAAGGGTGAAATATTTCTACTCAAAACTATATGAAAGGGATGATACGTGTACTCCAGACATTACGAAAGGTACAGGTGTACCAGAGTTCTTCAATGAAGGAAGAAATATTCCTCATAATACATGGGAAATCGATAGAATATTCAATACAAACAGAACATAAATTTTGAATTTGCTTGTACCACTTACTGGCCATCCATGGAATACCTCTTGAACGGAAATCGGGAGATGCGGGTTCGATTCCTGCTCCGGGGCGATGAAATTTTCAAGTTTTCTGAGAGGTGTTACATGGATGACCAGTAAGTGGTACAAGAAAATTCAGAATTTATATTCTACTTGCTTTGAATATTATATCGATTTTCCGTGTATTATGAGGAATATTGTCACTCTATACTTTTGCTTATGTCGGTCGGTGCTTTTTGCTATCATGGGGCATCGACTACAGGCCGGTTTATAAGGTGGCCAGTTCATGCTTGCAGTGCCACCACAGGTTGTGCGGTCTCGCGCAATCGCACCAAACGTGGATCATTTGCATACCAGCACGTACTCTAGCTATTCGAAAAGTTTTGCGGTTGCAGCATATGTTTTCTTCTAGGTGCATAAATTTCATTGTCCGCAAGTATATACACAATTGGATCTCCACACACCGAAGTTGATCGTTCCATAAAAAATTCAATATATAGAAACTTCGATATACAGAAACGATTTTCTTTACACACATGAGCATGTATTGTGTAGTATATTGTATTTAGAAACACATTTTGTACATGTTTCTTATAAATAACTTAAGTGAATATCAATCACATTATCTACAAGTTATGCTCATATACCCCATAGCAGAAAGTTCCTAGTCAGTCTGCGACAGATATCCTTGTGTCACGAAATAATCTGCGGGTGGTCACTAAGCAAAATAACTACCAGATGCGAAAAACAATAAAAATTGCACTGACATATTTTTCTACCTAAAAAATATGTCTAACCTAGGTACTACAGCAATTGAAATGTTAATTAAGATCAAGAGCCTTCTGGCCCTTTGTTCTGGAATTTTGCCACCATTTTCAAGCTGAAACACAAAGATTTATGGAATAAAATGTTATTTAACAACAATTTTTCCTAGTGATACCTCTGCACTTGCAGAGGTATCACTAGGAAAAACTGTCATAACAGGAGAAATCTTTAATCCATTCCACTTCCATTTCTGGAAAAAATTTCTCCATTTCTCATCTCAAATGCAAACATTTATGTACTTAAATGATGATTAAACAATAATACAGAAGCACAGCGGGTAGATGGATATTAGAGGAAGAAATTTTTGCTCTGAACAACATTGAAAATGGAGGAAAATTTTCTGAAAACCAAACTTAAATGTAAACAATTATCTAATAAAATGATATTTAATGACAATATAGGGCAGAGGGAACATCGCAAGAAAAAGAATTTAAGATTATTGGGTTCCATCAAACTTTCGTTTTCAGAAATTGCTGCCTCCATGTTCAAACTTAAATACAAATATTTTTGCAATAAAATTATATTTAACAACAATATTGGACAGTCCTCTCTTCAAGCACCTAGGGAACGTCACGAGAAAAAAAAATTACGATTACGGGAGAAATTGTCACTCCGCCTAACTTCCGTTTTCGGAAATTTTGAATGGCTGAAAACTTGCATCTATGATAGGGAGTCTGCAAGATGATTTAATAGGGTTCTGGGGATATAATTATTGTCTACAGGACCAAAATAAATCTGCGATAAACATCGCTCGTCGTTGCGATTCTGCTGTGGGAATGAGTACAAAGTGAATCTGAAATGTATGTCGGCTGTTGCCGCGATTTTGCTACGAGCATGAATTGAATACAAAATATATCTACAATGTACGTCACCGCAATTCTGCTACAGGGATGAGTACAAAATAAATTTGCAATATACGTCGCCGTTGAAGCGAATCTGCTGCAAGGATGAGTACAAAATAAATCTGCGATATATGTCGCCGCGAATCTGCTGCAGGGTCAGATGAGTATAAAATTTATATGCGATGTATGTCGCCCTTCGCCGTGATTTCGCTACGAGAATGAGTATAAATAATCTGCAATGTGCGTCGCCCGTCACCATGATTCAAGGATGAGTACAAAATAAATCTGCGATGTACGTCGCCAAGATTCTGCTACGTTGCCGTGATTTCTACTGTAAATCTGCAGCCTACGTCGCCCATCAGGAGAAATCTTTGCTCCGTTTAACTTACGTTTTCGGAAATTTTGAAAGGCGGAAAACTTGCATCTATGATGGGGAGTCTACAAGACGATTTAATAGGGTTCTGAGGGATATTGCTTTTGTCTGCAGGACCAAAAAAAATCTGCGACGTACGTCGCCAGTTGCCAGGATTCTGCTACGGTGCTCATATAGATAATTAAAAACAAGAAAAAAATGTGTTGAACATACCTTCAAAAAACATGTATTTATGTAGTTTTCATATGCATTTACATTTTTGTGTAAAAAACTTTCTAATGTCTTGCTGCAGCACAAATTTTGATTATATTTTATCATAAAAGTGTTCACACTTATTAAGTCTGTGAAATACATCATCGAGAAATTTTTTAGGCGAATTGAAGACCACAACATATGGTATCAAACGTGGTCAGCATTTTTTTTTAGGAGGCTTAGAGGTTTCTTCTGCATCATCTTCTTCAGCCTCTTCATTGTCAGTCTGTTCTGTCTGAAATGAGCTTACTATGTAGTCCCCCATCAGGTATTCTGAAGCAGTTATGTCTTCATCGATGTCAAGGAAATCATCAAGGGGAATTTCTTCCCTGATAAGACCCTTGGTCAGCAAGTCCTTCGAATATTCCTCAATTGTGGCACCGAGTTTGCCAAACGATTGGCGAACTCACTGCCAAGGAACTAGAATTTGCCAAACGATTGGCAAACTCTAGTGCCTTTTCTTTTATAAGAGGACCCGAGATTGGCAAGTTTTTGTCACTAACAATTTTAATCCACTTTTCCAAAATGACACATTTTACAACGTTTCCCGTCAGGTCCAACATCTTCAAAGGTTAGAACGTTTCCCATCAGGTCCAACATCTTCAAAGGTTTTCATAATGAACTCTCCTGGTTTTAAGCACATCTTTTGTAAAAAAAGATCATCCTTATGTTACTGGTTTGTCCGTCTGTCCACCCGTCTGTACCCACGATATCTCAGCAACTATTAGTCCGATTTGAAAAATTATTTTTGCATTGGGAAGCTTGAAATATGCACATGATGATCCTTTATTTCGTTGTTGTTTTTACGACGTACAATTTCGCCACTAAAGGGCGTAAATACAGATGTCGAATTGAAAAATACGTTTTATTCCACATATTTGCTTCTAAACAACCGATTGAAAAAATTATTTTATCTTTCGATTCCATTTATGTCGAAGAGTATTTTAGATGTAGTTACTTTTTCAAATTACGCAAAAATTTTCCGCTAGGGGGAGTAAAAGTAAATTACATTTTCCCTGATAACTCTTCTTCTAAAACTCCGATTTCAAAAACTTTTTCTTCAGCGGATACACCTCCTGATGGAAAATTATTTGCATATAATTTCAAATTTTTGGTAAAAAATACTTTGGTCACCAGGGGACGTAAATGTTAATTTTTGCTTCTGATGTATTTGCCATAAAATGAGCTCCTAAAATATCGATTGAAAAAATTATTCCGTGGACTGATGCCACTCACATCGATAAACCTTTTTGGAATATTTTCTTCTTAAAATATTCCACAATTTCTCCGCCAGGGCATAGATGCATATCTTATTTTTGTCAATATCTCTACTTCTAGGAGTCCGATTTGAAAAATTTCTTCTTTGTTGGATAGTGTTTTCAGTGTGACATGTTTTTTATATAATTTCAAAATTTTCAAGTAATTCATAGACTTTCCGCTAAGGGGCATAGAGGTAAATTGTGTTTCCCCCTATATCTCTGTTTCTAAATCTCAGATTTGAAAAATTCTCTTTGCACTGGATACAGCTCCTAATGGGAAATCGTTTGCACATAATTTCTAATTTTTGTAAAAAAATGGTTTGGCCACCAGGGGGCATAAAATCTTAATTTCCGCTTCTGATGTATTTGCCGCAAAATGTGAGCTTCTAAATTCTTGATTGAATAAAACGTCATTTGTAGACCGATACTACTCATGTCGACAAACCTTTTAGAAACATTTTCTTTTTAAAATAATGCATGGTTTCTACACCTGGTTTCTACGTAGATGTACATCTTATTTTTGTCAATATCTCTACTTCTACGAGTCCGATTGGAAAAATTCCTTCTTTGTTGGATAGTGTTCTCGATGCGAAATGTTTTTCCTGTAAATTCAAAATTTTCAAGTAAATCATAGACTTTCCACTAGGGGGCACAAATGTAAATTGTGTTTTCTGCGTTATTTCTACTTCTAAAACTCTGATTTGAAAAATTCTTCCTGTATCGCATACAAGATTTGATGGAAAATATTTTTCACATAATTTCCAATGTTTGGTAAAGAATGGTTTGGCCACCAGGGGGAATAAGTGTTAATTCCTGCTTCTGATGTATTTGTAGCAAAATCTGTGCTCCTGAAAACTCGACTTTTTTTTTTTTTGACCGATATCGCTCATATGGAAAAACCTTTTGAGAATACTTTCTTCCTAAAATAATGCATAGTTTCCCCACCAGGGGACGTAAAATCACATCTTATTTTTGTCGATATCTCTGTTTCTAAGAGTCCGATTTGAAAAAATTTTTAGGTGTTGGAGAGCGTTTCTGGTGCAAAACTGTTTCTCATATAAATTCATGTTTTTCTTAACGCACAAGAATTCAACCAGAGGGCGTAAGCTCGCGATTCCATTTACAGCAATATCTGAGGGATTAAAAACCCTATTGAAAACTTCTTTCTTCCATCAGATACTATTGTTTTTCATACAGGTTCCACTGACTTTGAATAGCTTTGATAAATTTAATTTGCGTCAGAACGGATTCAAAATATGTGCTTATTACACCTGAAAATTCAGTGTCATCTTTCTTGTTTAAAATTGTCAACACTGTACTTTGGGGAACACCAAATTTAACTGCAATATTTTTTTTGCGCATTCCACTGTCCACATTGTATGACAACTCATCTTTTCCACAACACTGAGAGATTTTCTTTTTGACATCACGAACGCACACTCTCAGTTAGAGATGGAAACAAAGTGAATCTGTTCTACAGAGAAGAAAAGGTACTACAGGAGAGATGAGGGGATTGTGGAGACAGTACCCCCCCCCCCCACACACACACACACCTCTAGGCAATCTGTCGGCATTGCAATGACTTTCACCACCCTTTCCTTCTCCCTCTTGCAACATCTCCATTCTATTTTTTCTCATTCCTTTTTTTTTTATAACATCACTACAGGGCGAAAAATTCTGATTTGTCTTGAAAAAAATTCGACATATAGAAACAGTTTTTCTATGCAATGATCACGGGGATTCAAAAAACTTTGATATATAGAGAATTTCAATACAGTAAAACCTTGAAAATCCAGCATCCATAAACCGGCAACTTCAGAAATGTGGCACTTTTCTGATTTCGTTTTCGTGAGAACATCCGATGTTTCACCAATAACCATGGAAATCTCCCAATGTACCGTCTCAACAACACATCGTGAGATCATCCGATCTCAACATGCAAATTGCTGAAAGCCGCCTCTATGTGCAACATCAGGAAGTTTCTCAAAATCGTCATCTCATTGGGCCGCGCTGAAGTGACCCAGACTAATGAGGCGACAAATCGGCCTGTACTTTTTTAAATGCGTGTCAAACGTGTGATGATGATCTGTGCTTGGTTGTGGGAGTACGCAGATTCGATTGTGTAATGACACTTACATCAGCCTTCATGATACATCGCTGTAATCGCCTTCGCGATGTATTGTTGTTTTGTCAGTCGAAAAATCGTAACATCGATGTAAAATTCACATCAGGTTTTCGCGATGCATCAATACATGGCCCAGTCTAGAAGTTGCTCTGGCTTTTTTCAAATTTTTGCCTAACCATTCGCCACAGTTGTTTTTTACAGTTTTATAATAAATAGTACAAAAAAGTAATCAGCAATATTTCCGCCAAAACTTTTTTTTTCCGTCACCAAAATGATTTTTTTTTTCGCAGATTGCAAAGAATACAATTGGCATCGCGATACCTGCATATTTATAAGGCATAGTCACGCAAATTTTTGTTAAAGTGACCTGTTACGTTTAAGTACGTATGCCCGTTACACAATTTTGGGATAGCTTCATAAATCCGGCACTCATCCGGTCCCATCGACGCCAGATTTTTGAGGTTTTACTGTATATGGAAGTTCAATATATGAAGGTCCAACTGTATATTATTATGTATAATTATAAATTAAATTTCGAATTTATAGTCAAAGCAGATTTGTTCGTGTTGGGTCCATGTCAGTTATGGATCTAGGTCGGGTCTAATTATGTGACGTCCGGGTTGACCCATTTCCAATTCTGGCAGCCACGGATTATAACAAGAAAAATTCTTTTTCGTATTTCCTGACCTACAGATTACATGGCACTGTGATTTATGTGTAGCAATGTCTTTGAATTTGTTTCTGAATTTCACAGCCTGTGGATCACTGCAGATCATATGAACAAAGGAAAAAATTTTGAATTTCACGATCTGCAGATTATACAAAGGAAAATGCAGTACTTTCAGTTTACATGCATGCATTTTTATTCGAACAAATTATAGTTTACTAAAATCAATATCCAAAATTGTAATATTTTGAGAGCAGCGACTGGAAGAACAGGAAAAGAAAATTATGGACCAAAATTGGAATTTTGTTTAACAGTAAGTGGTTTGGGTAGAAAAAAAAAAGGGTATCAAATACACTACATTACTTTTTGTTCGAGCATCATCACCACATGCAATGTTTATGTGTTATTATTTGGAATCTTTAATTCGTTTCACCTGGCTTCTAAATTTTGGAGCTGGCTCCTAGATCTGGAATATGTTTTTCCCCAGCACTAACTTTTTAATTAAAGGAACCAGAAACAAAACATAGAAAACGAGCAAAAACACACAGTTACATATGGTAAAAGGTTCACTAAATGAACCTTTTACCATATTGACTCTGTGTGTTTTTACCATACGTGACTGTGTGCTTTTGCTCGTTTACTATGTTTATGTGTTATTGTCGTGTGAAGCCAGAGTTTAAACCATCAGAAACAAAAGATGAGAATCCACACTTTGTCAGAGAATTTGACGCTCAAGGCTCTTGGAATTTTGGTTTCGCAGTAGGTGCTGAACGGTGTTTAATTTCATGAATTTAAGTGATTGCCAACAGAATTGAAGAAACTATTCAGGAACATTAACCATTCAAAAATTAATTATCATCTGTGTAATAATCTTCAGTTTTGTCTTTTATGAATTTGTGTTCTGCACTCCATGTATCGTGTTCTCCATTTCATGCTTTAAGCATATTCTATTTGAAAAAATACCACTTTAAATTATATTTTTGTTCTTTTTATTGTATTATTTGTCTGCGGAGCTAGTTTCTTTCTCCCTGTGATGGTGAGTGTGAGCATGGCTTATATAAACTGAGTGGTGTGATGCTTAGTACTTGAAGAGCTGATATATTTATATTATTTATTAAATTATAAGCCAATTTGAAGATCATTAAGCCAGGACTTGGTCAAGTTGAACAAGGTGGGAGATATACTATTTGCTCTGTGTGTCCATCAAGAAAAGGAAGACAACCGCAACACACTGTAGTCGTTGGAGAGCATTCTGCAAAGAGCACAGGGCTGTACTACGTGCAAAAAGTATAAAGATCACTAATGGACATTGCTACAATTGTATTTTTGTTCATCACTGAAGACAAATTACAAACATGATGATGATGGGCAAAAACACAAAATGAGAAATAACTAAATTAAGGTAATGTGATCCTGCTCATTGCATTAGGAGATTAGAACTTTGAGTCAATATCAAATTGAAAACACTTGGAATAATTAATATAGACATAAATCCAGCTACTGTTCTATGTAACGTAACCACAGAAATCTGAAAATTTTATTGCGGGTTCGATTCCTGTTCCAGGACAATAAAATTTTCAAATTTCTGTGGTTACGTTACATGAAGATTTATGTCCGCATTAATTATTCCATGTGTTTTCAACTCGATATTTACTGATTTGCTAGTGATATTTACTTAACGCTACAATGAGGCACGTTTGTTTTGACTAGTGCAGTGAAAGTCTGACATCTCAGATAAGCCTCAGTTGTTTGGATTTCTTTGTCCTGGGTGGTGTAATGGTTAGCATACTCAAGCACAAATCAGGAGATGCGGGTTCGATTCCCATGCCAGGATGATAGAATTTTCAAATTTCTGTGGTTACGTTACATGGAAGAAGAGCTTGATTTATGTCTGGATTAGAAATGAAAAAAAAAAAAAAAAGTTTTCTGCATTCTACAGTATCATAACTTTTAATTACTGTGGTAAAATTTCCTAGCCTCTACCTATAACATACACGTGGCCCAATACTTGCCCAGGCCTAAAAACAAGAAATCACACCACAGCTAGAATACAAATGCAGGTCCTGGGCAGCAACAGTGATTAGGGAAGGAGAGCAAATTACTATTTTCTTCTTTCCTCTCCATTACAAATACCTAAACTTATAATCAAAAGTGCTATCCCTAACTTAAGATTATTAGCTCTGTGATGTTGAGAGACAGCAGACCAGCAAAGACTTGCCCAAAGCTTTAAGATAACTTTTTTTTTTATTGCTCAGTCACCAAGCACTAACTGCTTAAACATGACTAGTTTACAATTCTCTGGGCAGAATGTGGATGTAGCAAGTGAATGATATGGCAATTTTATACTTTTGAGTTTAAAAAAATATACCTAATTTGAATTACCAACATGGAGTTTAAGAAATTTCCGGTGAAACATTACTGTGATTAATTCATTGAAAAACATTTTAAAATTGACTCAAGTTCCTATAAGCAATTTCCACATTCTTCGCGGGAAAATATGGAAGAAAGAACACCGACTGTAATGATAAAAATACCCACGATGATCTGCATAGAAATATACTACAAGTTAATTTGTCCTGCAAGTGGCAATAAACTATGAAAAGGGAGAAAAAAACTACTAATTTCCATTTCTTCCAAAGACGTAAACAAATGATAAACCAGGAAGAGTATTTTCTGTCTCACCTGATGGGATTCAAGATTTATGGGCAAAAATACAATGCATATCGTACGTTTAAAAACAATTTATACTGTAATACATCGCATATGTTCATGCATCTGACTGTGTGTGATTATGGGCACATAGATCCCACAAGATAAATTTATTAATTCTCCTACGGAAGGGTTAGAAAACAAACCCTGAAGGATAACTGACCTTCACATACATATCCTTGTCCTATGAGGCCCCAGAGCATATCTGTACAGTGGTGACAGTATGTAGGCTTGTGAAAAGTTTTCTTAGTAAAATAATGGCCATTTCCGTGCTCGAAGTCCGGAAGAGTTTCTGTCTTTGGACTAGCATCATCAGAAGGCACATCACCAGCGTTATTCCTACCGGTAGCAGCCATACTGTTCCACCGGCGTAATAAACTTGAAAATGCTCGTAAAGCCAGTGATTCTGGAGCACAAACTCTTTACCTCACCCGGCACTTTAGAGAAAAAGCTAACAAACCCGAGTTCTGTTTTACGGCAGAACTTCACTGATGCGGAATGATGTGTTCCATAAATGATGCTACAATCCGTGACATCCCGATCTGCCCCATCTCCTCTCTCATCAAAACATTTTACGCCATGACAGCTGACACAGATAATCCGCGAAGCCAAAAACATTGCCAAAATTTCGCATGTACCAATAGCGCTCGAGCGAGAACGTTAATAAGATCCCGAGGTTTAACCAAAGAGATACTTCTATCTAGTTGGTTTTGCCAAATCATATAGTTAGTTAAAATGAAAAGTTTACGGTGATAAAAAGCAATATCAGTAATTTCTAAAACTTTCTTCATTTTTTAAGGTTTTCCTCTTTGTCTGAAAATTTCCTCTTTTTCTAAAGCTTTAAGTTTCACGAGATTTTCCCACAGTTCACTCAAATTTAGGATTCCAGACCTGTTTTTTGCATGTTTAATTGCCCTTATTAGAATCTAAGGATGGAAAAAGCCACCCATACTAAATTTTGCACGATTGATTTCATTTAGGAGGTAAAAAAAAAACGTTGTATGAACAAACACAACATCGCCGCCCCGGTAGTTCAGTGGTCTAAAGCGATGGCCTCTAAACATTCGTCCTATATGGGTCCGGGCTTGAATCCCGGTGAGGCATTGATGTTGTGTTCGCCTTACTGCCCTGGCTCTCCCAATTCCCTGGAACCAGTGGCCCTAAATTAGGAACGGGCGACTGCTTATAAACCATTGAGTTGCTCACGCTAATCTTTAAACCCCCAGTCAAAAAAGAAAAAATAATCCATGTTTTACCTGGGATTTCGAACTTTTCCCCATTAGCACAAGAAATCAGAAGCCTGCTCTCTGTCGCAGCTTTTCACATTTTGTGAGACAAGGTGACACCATATATCTCCCAAGCTCTTTAATACCACATTGGAAAATGTCTTTCAATCACTGAACTGGGAAAACAAAGGGATAAAAATGAATCGAGATTATCTAACGCACCTTCGTTTTGCTGATGACGTACCCATCTTTGCAGCTACCCCATCAGAGCTGCAGAGTATGATCCAGGAACTTGCTGACGAGATTAAGGAAGTAGAATTAAAGATGATAAGACAAAAGGGATGTACAATGCTTTTACAAGAAAAGAAGATTTATCGATTGATGGCAAAAGGCTGGAGATAGCCGTTACCTACGTTTATCTTGGACAGCAGATATCAAGTGAGGGTCACATTAATGAAGAAATTAATTGGCGTATAAAGCTTGAATGGAAAGAAACAGTATAATTTTCAAGAGCAATATGCCATTATGTCTTAAAAGAAAAGTGTTTGATCAATGCATCCTTCTAGTGCTTACGTATGGTACAGAGACATGGACCTTAACTAAATGAGGCATACAAAGGCTGCAGACAACTCAAAGAAGAATCGAGAGGTGCATGCTTGGTGTAACTAAGAGAGGTAAGAAGAGGAACTCGTGGATCAGAAAAATAACAAGAATGGAAAACATCGCATTATCAGAGTAAAATTCCTGAAATGGCAATGGGTTGGACACAGGGCCGTAGCCAAGGGGGTCTTACGAACTCCCCAAATCCCGATCACCTTTTCGCAACTGAAATTCAACAAATCATGCTTTTATATTTATTTTTTCATTTATTTATTTGTAACGGGGCAGGAAAAATGCATATATCTACTTGTCAAATATTACTTGTACCGCAGTACTTAGGTGATCTCCACTATATATGTAGGTGTTTCATGAATGACCTCGGCCACTCGATCTGCAATCCCACTAGCCAGACGACCGCAGCCGTCAGGAAAAAATTCATAACGTCTTTGCCCTTGGAGGAAAAGAGAGTGCCCACCAAATGTTCTGGGCTCCTGGTCTAAAGCGCAATTTCACCCAGCTCCCCCTCGTCATCAGTCAATCCGGTCAGTGCATTTGCTACAAGATAGTCTCCGGACAACCGGGGGTCTCATAAATCACCAAATGACACCCCTTTCGGACGTCCTGCTCCTGAGCAAGCTGGGTGCGTCACAGAAACGCCTCCCTTCCTCTCTCATGCCTCCCGAAAGAGATCTCCTGCTCCATGTTGTACAGCAAAACGAGTCACTCCTGTCTTTTCTTGAACTGACCTCTCCAACTTACTTTTAGATGCGGGTTGCATTCCACCTTGCCACAGTAAGATCAGATAAATGGTAAAATGGATATTACTAAGTATTTTAAAAAAACAACGGCTTGATCCTGATATTGCTACAACGCAGGTTGAGCATGCTTTATCGGTATCGACGAGTGATACAGCTGTAAGGATGACTGCTGCAAATGCATTTCAAAATGAACCCATACCTTTGCCGACTGCTGATGCAGTGGATTCGGCACAGTAGGATATTGGACGATATACTCAAACAGAAGTGGACGATTTTATTAGAGAAAATTTATTGGAAAGCTTTTCATTTCCAGGCAAAACAGGTGGGCAAAAGAAATTTAAGATTTCATCTGTCCTGGTTAAATCAATTTAAATGGTTGGCGTATTCCAAACACATTCAAGGAGCTTTTTGTAAGTTCTGCGTTGTGTTTTCCCCTGAACAGTGTGGTAAAGGAGGGCATCAAGGTCTTGGTGCCTTAGTAATGAAACCATATTCAAGGTGGAAGAATGCGAAAGATGATTTTATAAGTCGTGCAAAAACGATGTATCATCAAACATGTTGTGAATATGTCGACAATTTTTTAAGAGTTGCGAAAGGAGAGCAGCAATATGTCCCAAACCAAATTAATAAAGAAAGAAGTAGACAAGATTTGAAAACGCGTACAGTACTTAAATCAATTATTGAAACGGTGATTTTGTGCGGTCGACAAGAAATAGCTCTCCGTGGAACGCGCGACTGCGGAAACGTCATCTTTCAAAACAGTGATGTCAATGATGAGAATTTTCAATTGCTTTTACGTTTTCGCGTGGACGCCGGCGATTCCATTTTATTGAAGCACTTAGAGCACTGACCCAGGAACTCGCAATACACAAGTCCTACTGTCACGGTGTACAGGATCAATGAATCGATCTATGCGAAAAATGCACTGACGGAAAAAAAATCCCAACAATAAGAAGGAATTGTGTTAGATAAACGACAGTTGGTAGGCGGCGAGAGTACATCTGTAAGATGACGTCTATGCAAATTTCGCGCTCGGTGCATACGTGTGGCGCTAGAAGCGCCCCTCCGAACATTTTTTTTTTATTGGAAGTTTAACGACCACCGTAAGCAACTCAATGGGCTATAAGCAGTCGCCCGTCCCTAATTTAGGGTCACTGGTTCCAGGGAAGGGAGAGAGCCAGTGCCGTAAGACAAACACAACATCCATGCCTGACCGGGACTCGAACCCGGACCCCTTACGGACGAATGATCAGAGGCCAGCGCCTTAGACCACTGCGCCACCGGGGCGGCTCCTCGGAAACATGCAAAGCAGGTTTGCTGTAAATACGCGCTGTAACGTTCGTGAGCGTTAGTTATCGTAGAGATTCGACGTAGGGTGTTGATGTTAGTCAAGAATGCCTTTAAGAAGACGAAGAAGCCATTATCAACAGCTCACGGAGTTTGAACGAGGTCGTGTAATAGGGCTACGAGAAGGTGGATTTTCTTTCCGCAATATTGCAGAACGACTTGGCAGGAATGTACCCACTGTGCATGATTGTTGGCAGCGGTGGTCAAGGGAAGGTACTGCCTCAAGAAGACTGGGTTCCGGCCGGCCACGTGGCACTACTGAGAGGGAAGACCGCCGTGTACGGCGTATGGCCGTGGCGCATCGTACCACGTCTGCGGCAGCGATTCGAGCTGCAGTTGCCACCACAGTGACACAACGAACTGTTACAAATCGGTTACTTGAAGGACAGCTCCGAGCCAGACGCCCTGTAGCGTGCATTCCACTTACTCCAAACCACCGCCGTTTGCGACGTCAGTGGTGTCAAGCTAGAGCTCATTGGAGGACGGAGTGGAGATCTGTTGTGTTTTCTGATGAAAGTCGGTTCTGCCTGGGTGCCAGTGATGGCCGTGTGTTGGTTAGAAGGAGACCAGGTGAGCGTCTGCAACCAACCTGTTTGCGGTCGAGACACACTGGACCTACACCTGGAGTTATGGTCTGGGGAGCAATTTCCTATGACAGCAGGAGCACTCTCGTGGTTATCCAACGCACCCTGGTGGCACAGTTTTACGTCGGTCTGGTGATTCAACCTGTTGTGCTGCCATTCATGAACAGCATTCCAGGGGGTGTTTTCCAACAGGATAACGCTCGCCCGCGTACCGCTGTTGTAACCCAACATGCTCTACAGAGTGTCGACATGTTGCCGTGGCCTGCTAGATCACCAGATCTTTCACCAATCGAGCACGTATGGGACATCATTGGACGACAACTCCAGCGTCATCCCCAACTAGCATTAACCGTCCCTGTATTGACCGACCAAGGGCAACAGGCATGGAACTCCATCCCCTCAAACTGACATCCAGCACCTGTACGACACAATGCATGAACATTTGCGTGCTTGCTTCAACATTCTGGTGGTTACACCGGTTATTAATGTACCAGCATTTCGCATTTAAAATGGCTCTTCTCGCGCTTACAATAAGCTGTGATCTTGAAACCTTAATCGATTAAATATGTTACCTATACAAATGTATTGCCGCCATTTCATTCCTCTACAACTATTTTTTCGTGGTGTTGGGATTTTTTTTTCCGTCAGTGTATATCCAATAACAGATAGTGCGCAAAGTGAGCTATTTTTCTGTTTTATGTGACGAAACGACAGATATTTCTGGAGTAGAACAGTTAACCATATGCGCGCGTTATGTGGACAGAGAGGAGCAGAAATTATGTGAAGACTTTCTACTTTTTGCTCCTGCGACGGATGTCACGGGTCATGGACTCATGGCCTATCTTCCTTGATTCTTAAAAATGAAAAATTCCTCAACATCAACTGCGATTATCTTGTATGGCAAGGATACGATGGCGCAGTAGCTATGAGCGGCTATTTACATGGAGCTCAGGCTTATATTAAAAAAGTACACCCGATGGCTTTATACGTCCATTATGGAGCACATTCTCTAAATCTGGCCTAGGGGATTCTTGTACAATTTCATTTATACGAAACTGTATAGGCACAATTCAGTCAGTTGGAACTTTTTTTAGCTCATCTGCAAAAAAATAACGAAGCTCTCAAAGGTTTCGTCAAGAAAATATCACCAGCTTCCAGGCACAGGACGTTAATATCAATGTGCGAAACACGTTGGGTTTATAAGCATGTAGCTGTATTAAGATTCCGAGAAATCTACGTGGCAATAGTTCTATCGTTACAAAATTTGCAAGATGTAAAAAATCGCGAATCCTCCCTAAAAGCTCATCAGCTATTATGTGCAATTACCCAGGGCCAGTTTGTAATCGCACTTTGCACCCTTGATTTTGTATTTTCGTAGACGTTACCGCTGTCGAAAACTCTTCAAACCGTTGACTACGATTTGACGACATCACTGGAACAGGTTGACTTCGTAAAAACTTCGCTTGACCAGCTGAGAAGTAACGCCATCAATAAATTCTTTTTTTTTTTTTGAGGTTTAACGACCACCTTGAATAACTCAATGGGCTATAAGCAGCCGCCCGTCCCTAATTTAGGGTCACTGGTTCCAGGGAAGAGAGAGAGCCAGTGCCGTAAGACGAACACAACATCCATGCCTCCCCGGGATTCAAACCCGGACTCCTTTTGGACGAATGATCAGAGGCCATCGCTTATATCACTGTGCCACCGGGGCGGCGTCGATAAATTCAGAGTTCTTTTTAATGCAGCTTCAAAACTGATATCAGAAGTTGGTGGAGTTATCACAATGCCAAGATTTACATCCAGGATGACTCAAAGAGGGAATATTTCATCAGAAACTCCACAAGAATATTTCCGAAAGAATCTTTTCGTGCCATTTGTTGACCACGTGCGAACGCAAATTAATGAACGATTCGAGACTCATAAGACATTAGTCATAGCGCTTCAAATAATTCTCCCTCGTCATGTGAAGTTAAACTGCGAAAAAGAACTAACAACTTACAAAGGATTTTATGGAAACATACTTCCAGAGAGCAGTACTCTTACAGTCGAATATTCCGTTTGGCGAAACAAAAAGAAATCAACATGGATGTTAATTCCAGACCTGGTAACGCAATGGAGGCTCTTTTACAATGCGACTCAAATCTTTTTCCCAGCTCACACACATTGTTACAGATTCTTGTTACAATTCCGATTTCCACAGCTACGCCAGAAAGAACATTTTCAACACTTAGACGATTGAAGACATATTTAAGAAACTCAACGGGAGATAACAGACTGAGTAGATTAGCACTTTTAGCCATCCATCGCAATATTGATTTGCAACCGGACGACATTTTAAATCGGTTTGCTAAATCTTCAAGGCGCGCTAATTTTTGATAAGGTGAGTGAGAATGTAAACCTTATTTGTTCTTCGTAATGTAAAAATTTCTCGAATTTCCTGATTTGTACAAATTGTGTTATATATAAGTTGACCAGATATCGGGACACCGATTTGAGGACAAAAGGGCGTGGCGTCCCCAAATCGGTAGTTCATTTGGGGACACATACGTACTCAAAATAAATATGCAAATCTTTTTGTCACAAAACTGCATTGCTTCAATAAGTGCGATATTACATATTAAAATCTGTATTTCAAAAGGATATATCTTGTAGAATGTTGGTAATTCATATTGACAAAGCAGAACTAGGATGGCGAGAACATATTAGCAAAAGTGAAATGCTTTACCTTAGGCACATGCGCTGAAGTAAAATTAGGCTGCACACCATAGTAATTGCATGGGGAATTTTTCATTTTGCCAAAGTTTTTGGAGAAACTCAGAACAAGTACAGTCGAAATTTGACCGCGCCAGTGGTGCATTGACCTAGTGTTGGCTACTGACCATTCGTACAAGTGGGTACGGGTTCGAGTCCCGAATGAGGCATGGGGGGGGGGGGGTATTTGCCGCACCCAGAAAAAAAAAAGTCAAAATTTGTTTTCACAAGAAGCATGTTGGAAAATCAGTACAACGGAAACTACTTTTAAGAACTTTTTCATTGAAAATCTAAAGGGTTGATGAGGAAGTGTAAATTAGAGGACATATGGGGACAAACATTAAAATTTGAGGACAATTTGCGTCCCCAAATACTTCAGACGTTTTTGGGGACAGTAAACTAAATTTGAGAACTGTCCTCAAGAATTGGGGACGTCTGGTCAGCTTAGTTATATATATCTACGTTAAATGTTTTAATGTCAGTCTTAAAATTTAAAACTTTCTATCGATACGTACTGTAATTGTTATTGCTTGTATCAAAACATTGGTTCAACATATTTTTAAGTCATTAAGAAACAGTTATCTAAAGGTTATCTACCTTGTGTTTGTTCTATGTTTATTGCAATTTTATAGGCGAAAATTTTGCATGTAAATTTATGAGAAAATTTTTACAATTAATCCTAAAACTATGTAGGGGAGGGAAGGGTAGGTATAGCTTTTTGAATTGTAAACTTGAAAATTTATTTTAGTTTCCATTCAATCATCAAAAGGAATGAGTACCTCACTGAGGAAAAAATATTAGTCCCCCCCCTGAAAAAAATTCTTGGCTGGACATATTGCCAGAAGGACAGACCATATCTCTACTCTGTGGGACAGCCATCGAGATGGACAGCCGAAATTTTAGATTGGATTCCAAGGGACAGGAAAAGACCCAGAAGAAGACTGCATGGGAAATGGGTGGATGAAATTCGAAAATATGTGGAACTAACATGGAGGAGACTGGCACAAGACAGACCATTGTGGAAGAAACTTGGGGAGACCTTCATTCAGCAGTGGATTGATAATGGTTGACAATGATGATGATGATATATTTTTTAAGCCACAGAGTGAGCACTCTAACGTGAAGATTTCTGAGCAGACGATGCTGAGTTTTTTATTGAGACAATACTGTAGAGAATAGACCCTTTATCGTAAAAAAAAATGTGCTTCTTGTGAAATGAGATGGTGCTGTACATTCAGAGGAGCAATTTTAACATGGAATATAAGTTTTTGCGTGAGTCATTAGAGCATCGTTAACAGAAACTGCTGGTTTTGAAAATTTACCGAGTTTTTCGAAAATGATGATTTTCATTAATCTTCCCCTCGAGTAATCATTCACTAATGATGTTTTCATTTACTAATAAACAATATGTCTTACAAATTTGTTTATTTTTGTTTTGTACCTAATCATACTATAATGAATAAGGTTTTTCCCTCCATCTGTGCTGGCGATGACGGTAGAGAAAGTGCATCGAGGCAAAATGGCTGCTTTTCCTCGGCGGAGCTTTCCCCGTCCTGCATGCATGTAGTACGATGAACATATTTGATATCAAAGGATAAAAATAGTAATCCTACATTTAAGGTGGTATAACGAAGCAAATTTCTCCGTCATTTCTGGTCTACGCCGGGATTCGAACCCGAGGCCGCTTATTCCGGAACAAGGCGCTCTACCAACTGAGCTACGCAGACGATTATTCTGATTCCTATCTGCCTTTATGTCGTGTGCGTCCTGCTGGCACGTACGTCACATCTCCTGGTACGTTACATCATCTCCCACTTATTTTTTTTTTCGAAGTGCTGCTCTTATTTTTCCTATCTCGCGGTGTGGAAATAACATCACACCAATGCGAGATTTTGAACGGTCGGGTCATCCGTATAGTTCGGGCGCCATTATAACGAAGTATATTTCTCCGTCATTTTTGGTCTACGCCGGGATTCGAACCCGAGGCCGCTTATTCCGGAACAAGTCGCTCTACCAACTGAGCTACGCAGACGATTATTCTGATTCCTATCTGCCTTTATGTCGTGTGCGTCCTGCTGGCAGGTACGTCACATCTCCTGGTACGTTACAGTGGTTCCACCCACAAGGAGGTTAGAATATGATATCTGGAGATGACGTTGTTAATGAAGCGGTAGTTCCACCTAAAATCTCTGCCTCACGTTTTTTTTTTTTTTTTGTATGAAAAACTTCAGTACTATACATTTATGCAAACACACATTAATTACTGCTTTAACTCGTGGGGACAAACCACTCAAACAAATATAAATAAACTTCAAATATTACAGAATAGATACATAAGGTTACTTGACTTAAAATCTGACCCTCCTTCTCAGGGCCCGATTTAGGTCAGCAGAGGCCCTGTGCACATCCTATATCTGGGGCCCCCTCGATTGAAGTTATCAGCTAACAGTTGAGAAGATTATTTGCTGGTAAATATTTTTTTGCAAGCAATTTTTTTAGTAGTAAAACAATAAAATACATCTCACATGCTAGTCAACTTTACAGCCAATGTGGATTGTAATAAACTATAGCATTCGCACCACTTGTACTTCCCCTCATCCGCAGAGCTTACAGATGTAACATTAACTACTCTGGAATTCTTTTTTTTTTCTTGTATTTTTTGTTTTATGGTATCACTTACAAAACAAATAACTATCCTCCCAGAGATATAATTTAAAACCTCTAGTCAACCATAAATTTAATAGAAATGATGAACCGACGGTAGTTTAAGCTGTAAGAAGTAATTCCTCACAAAATGTTATAGCTGACAAGTGATAACACACATTGTGGGATAAATTATTGCAACAGTCCATGTAAATTATTACAAGTCTTTAAATAAAGTAGTGTCATTTGAACTTTTTCCGTATTTTCATTTATGTGAAAGTAAACCCAACATAATTACGAATATTGATTCACAAATTTTGTTCTCACAAAACTAATATTAATAAAGATATTTTTAGTAAATTCTACATGTTTTGCTGAAATGCTTTTCATCTATAATATACCGTATTGCTGCAAATATAGGTTTCCCCCGTGATATGAGACCTCAAGGAAAAACAAACTATACCTACATGTTATTACAGGAGCGTGATTATAAGTCACATCCCATTATTAAACAAACCATTAAAAATGTATGAATAAAAATATTTAAAAAATACTTGATAATTTTTAACTGTTGAATTGGCAGCAGGGCATTAAAATATGCTTTTTTTCTACCTTTTGTGGCTACAAAATCATCAATTATATTGTCAAAACTTAAATCTGCTGTTAAATCACTTTTAATGGACAGTATATGAAGAGCGGGATGTAAGGTCAGGTGATGCGTAACATCACAGCCTCTCCTTGACAAATGTCAACCCCGCCTTCTCGTGGTGCATCCTGTTCCCACTAAAGGGGCTCTGACGACCGCCCATAGCGGTATAACTATACCATCGGGATCAGAGGAAATGCTATCCCACACTCACCAACCCGCTTGGCCAGCGTGGTGAGTTATGGCCAAACCCCTCCAAAATGATTCCACAACTTAAATCTTGGCCCTCAGTCTCCGGCAGCTGGAATGTACCTGGCCAAGGCAGCGGCCAGTGCGACATGAAGGCAGAGGGTGCTAAGAATCCCCGGAGGACCGGACTAGGCTGCCATCTGATGCTGACCTTGGCTACTTACAATGGACGCTCCCTATCTTCTGAGTCAAGGCTTCTTGAATTGGAAGAGGAACTACAAAGGATCAAGTGGGACATCGTGGGGCTAAGTGAGGTAAGGAGAAAAGGAGAAGATCTCATCGAACTGAAAAGTGGACATCTCTTCTACTATCGTGGGACAGATACTGGCAGAACTAGTGGTGTTGGATTTATAATAAACAAGAAACTGAAGGACAAAGTTGTAGAAATTGAAAGTTCCTCTGACAGAGCTGCACGACTTGTTATCCAACTCTCGAAAAGATACCAGGCTCAGATTATTCAAACTTATGCACCCACCACAAGTCATCCTGAAGAAGAAATTGAAGAATTTTATGAGGAAATTTGTCATCTAAATAATAAAGGTAAGCAGCATTTGAAGATAATTATGGGAGATTTCAATGCAAAAATAGGGCAACGGCAACAGAATGAAACTTCAGTAGGTAAATTCGGTCATGGCAACAGAAACCTGCGGAAATACTCTCGTTGAGTTTGCAGAGGCAGAAGGGTTTTTCATCTTGAACTCCTTTTTTCAAGAAAAAGCCACACAGGAAATGGACATGGAGACATCCAAATGGGACGACAAGTGAAATTGATTTTATTATGTGTAACAAAAAATTCGTCATAGAAGACTGCAGTGTGCTAAACAAGTTCAACACAGGTAGTGACCATAGATTGGTGAGATGTAAGATGCACCTCAACACTAAACTTGAACGTGGCAAGCTCATAGGACAAACAAAATCTATTGACATAACCAACCTTAAAAAACACCATAATACCTTCAAATTAGAACTGAAGAACAGGTTCTCTGCTTTAGAAGGCCTAACATCGGAAGAAGTGGACATCTCTGAAGTTAACAGAAAAGTAACCAAAGCTCTTATGGAAACAGCAACAAAATTAGCTGGGTCTAAGAACAAGTTGCATGTGAACAAATTATCAGGAAAAACCAAAATGTTGATGCAAAAAAGAAGAGAGATGAGGACAACTAAAGAAGATGTGACTTCCAAAGTGGAATATATAGAGCTATGCAAGACAGTAAGAAAAAGTATCACTGAAGAGGTAAGGAGATTCAACTGTGAACTAGTGAGGAAAGCAATTGAAAACAACCAAAGCCTAAAGATAGCAAAGGGACATCTCAGTAAGGGAAGAAAACAGATTATGGCACTGAGAAAAGAAGATGGTTCTGTAACAAGAAATAGAGGCGAAATTTTGACTAGAGGAAAGATTTCTACTCCAAATTATATGAAAGGGATGATATATGCACTCCAGACATCATGAAAGATACCAGTACCAGAGTTCCTCCAGTCCTCTTCCAGCAGAAGTTGCACATGCAATCAAGAACATGAAGCGAGGAAAAGCTCCAGGAGAAGATGGAATTACTGTAGACATCATACAAGAAGCAAGTGGAGAAATCGAAACAGTACTCGCCCAAATTTTCACTCGATGCCTTAATGAAGGAAAGATTCCTGAGGATTGGAACACCGCTACAATGATCCTGCTACATAAGAAAGGTGACATTGAGGATCTCGGAAACTACAGACCTATCAGCCTCCTATCAGTAGTTTATAAAATCTTCACTAAAGTTCTTTCACACCGCTTGAAGGTAACACTGGACATGGCTCAACCGAGAGAACAAGCTGGATTCAGGAGTGGCTACAGCACAATAGATCATATCCACGTGCTGAGAGAACTAATTGAAAGAGCGAGGAATATGAACTTCCATTGTGCATGGCTTTTATCGATTATGAAAAAGCCTTTGATTCGGTGAAACCATCAGCAGTTACAATGGCTCTGAAAACCTGCGGTATTGAAGATGCGTACATTAATATTATTAATAACATCTATGGAAATGCAAGTGCAAAGATTAGGCTGTTTGAAAATACAACACACGTAAAAATTGGGAAGGAGGAGACAAGGTGACACCATATCTCCGAAGCTCTTTAATGCCACATTGAGGGTGTTTTTCAGTCACTGAGCTGGGAAAACAAGGGGATAAAGATTAATGGAGATTATCTAACCCACCTTCGTTTTGCTGATGACATAGTCATTTTTGCAACTACCCCATCAGAGCTGCAGAGTATGATCCAGGAACTTGCTGACAAGAGTAAAGAAGTGAGATTAAAAATGAACTTTCAGAAGACAAAAGTGATGTTCAATGCTTTTACAAGAAATGAAGATTTATCGATTGATGGAGAAAAGCTGGAGATAACAGACACGTACGTTTATCTTGGACAGCAGATATCAAGTGAGGGTCACATTGATGAAGAAATTAATCGGCGTACAAAACTTGCCTGGAGAGCTTTTGGAAGAAACAGCATAATTTTCAAGAGCAATATGCCATTATGTCTTAAAAGAAAAGTGTTTGATCAATGCATCCTTCCAGTGCTTACGTATGGTGCGGAGACGTGGACCTTAACTAAAAGAGACATACAAAGGCTGCAGACAACTCAAAGAAGCATGGAGAGGTGCATGCTTGGTGTAACCAGGAGAGATAAGAAGAGGAACTCGTGGATCCGAAAAATGACAAGAGTGGAAGACATCATGATCAGAGTTAAATCCCTGAAATGGCAATGGGCTGGACATACCTGCCAGAAGGACAGATCATCGATGGACAGCCGAAATTTTAGATTGGATTCCAAGGGACAGGAAAAGACCCAGAAGAAGACCACATGGGAGATGGGTGGATGAAATTCGAAAGTATGCAGGGGTGACATGGAGGAGACTTGCACAAGACAGACCGTTGTGGAGGAAACTTGGGGAGACCTTCGTCCAGCAGTGGATTGATAATGGTTGACAATGATGATGATGATGATATGAAGAGCATCCATTGGCCCTTCTTTTAAACTTTATGCTTTGTTCTTTTCAGAACCGCAAACGAGCGTTCATTCAGTGGCGGCTTTTCAGGTGAAGTAGGTGAAGTGGCACTTCACCTATTTTATTTGAAAAAAGATTTTATTTAATAGTTTCGTATAATATATAATATATTCTTTTTTTTTGCCTTTCTTGAGTGCCAAAATACCTAAAATTTTGATTAGATATCACTTCACAATGCGCGTTCAATACGGAAAACAAGCCCTTATACGCAAAACAGTTCAAGTGAAGAGCTGAAATGAGAATGCTTGTAAGTCTGCAGTTTTCGTCCGAGTTGCCATGTTAACTGTGACGTCACCCTCCCCTATCTGCCGGGCAAGTGAAGTGTTTTATCATGAGACGTCAAGGCTCTGCACCTGGAGTCGTGACCTTACGAAGAGATCGCAGTGGAACGGTACGGCTTGCCAAGGGTTCTTTGCAATCCATAGGGATTTTTCTTGCGGTGTTTTGGTACATACTTTCTGAAAGAGATATGTTTTTTCGTGTTTTGTGAATGTTTGTAAAAAACTTCATTAGTTACTTTAGTTTCGTGTATAGTTTAACTGATAGTGATAGTTTTAGTTTTCAGTGTGTATCCTGTGAACGACATTGTCTGTAATTTATTGCAAACTTCGTTCAATCGGTGGAAAGTTGAAAATAAAAGAGCCATTTTACTTCGAGGAAGACCGACGGATTCACTGACAATTGTCGCCAAGAAAGAAATCAAGAAGAGCGGTAAATCTTACAATATTAATTTTAAAAATTGTTAGTTTACTGAATATAAATGGCTTTGTAGCCCTTCTGTGTTACAAAAATTATTTTGTTGGCCCTGCTTATATTTTAGTAATAAAATTTGGCGTGGAATAAAGACAATTTTCAGATTTCTTAAATATAAAACGGTCACTTTACAAACGTGGTGATTCTAGCGAACACCTGAAATGCGAATTAATGCTAAATAATTTTGAAAAGAATCAGAACACCATTGCCGATGCTCTGAGGGAGAATGCTAGACTTTTGAAAATGCATTTCAACGAAAGCGTTCGTTTAAATAGACTTTTCCTGCAGACAATGATTAATGCAGTACTGTATTTGAGTAAACAAGAACTAGCATTCCGTGACCATGACGAAGGCATTGACTCGATAAATCGTAGAAATTCAAGGAATTGCTTTCACTGTTGATATCAAGAAGTCTTTTAAAATTCAAAATCAATACGAAACGATAAAAAATGTCTTCACAGGTGACTCAAAAACTATTCAAAGCGAATTAATTGAATGTATTTCTGAATATATAAACGATCACGTCAAAAATGAAATAAATGAAGTTCAATGCTTTTATATTCAAGTAGACTGCAGTGTCATCGAAGACTGCAGTGTGCTAAACAAGTTCAACACAGGTAGTGACCATAGATTGGTGAGATGTAAGATGCACCTCAACACTAAACTGGAACGTGGCAAGCTCATAAGACAAACAAAATGTATTGACATAACCAACCTTAAAAAACACCATAATACTTTCAAGTTAGAACTGAAGAACAGATTCTCTGCTTTAGAAGGCCTAACATCGGAAGAAGTGGATATTTCTGAAGTTAACAGAAAAGTAACCAAAGCTCTTATGGAAACAGCAACAAAATTAGCTGGGTCTAAGAACAAGTTGCATGTAAACAAATTATCAGGAAAAACGAAAATGTTGATGCAAAAAAGAAGAGAGATGAGGACAACTAAAGAAGATGTGACTTCCAAAGTGGAATATATAGAGCTATGCAAGACAGCACGAAAAAGTATCACTGAAGACGTAAGGAAATTCAACTGTGAGCTAGTGAGGAAAGCAATTGAAAACAACCAAAGCCTAAAGATAGCAAAGGGACATCTCAGTAAGGGAAGAAAACAGATTATGGCTCTGAGAAAAGAAGATGGTTCTATAACAAGAAATAGAGGCGAAATTTTGACAAGAGTGAAAGATTTCTACTCCAAACTATATGAAAGGGATGATACATGTAATCCAGACATCATGAAAGGTACCAGAGTTCTTCCAGTCCTCCCAGCAGAAGTTGCTCATGCAATCAAGAACATGAAGCGGGGGAAAGCTCCAGGAGAAGATGGAATTACTATAGACATCATACAAGAAGCAAGTGGAGAAATTGAAACAGTACTCGCCCAAATTTTCACTCGATGCCTTAATGAAGGGAAGATTCCTGAGGATTGGAACAATGCTACAATGATCCTGCTACATAAAAAAGGTGACATTAAGGATCTCAGGAACTACAGACCTATCAGCCTCCTATCAGTGGTTTATAAAATCTTCACTAAAGTTCTTTCACACCGCTTGAAGGTAACACTGGACATGGCTCAACCGAGAGAACAAGCTGGATTCAGGAGTGGCTACAGCACAATAGATCATATCCATGTACTGAGAGAACTAATTGAAAGAGCGAGGGAATATGAACTTCCATTGTGCATGGCTTTTATCGATTATGAAAAAGCCTTTGATTCGGTGAAACCATCAGCAGTTACCACGGCTCTGAAATCCTGCGGTATTGAAGATGCATACATTAATATTATTAATAACATCTATGAAAATGCAAGTGCAAAGATTCGGCTGTTTGAAAATACAACACACATAAAAATTGGAAAGGGAGTGAGACAAGGTGACACCATATCTCCGAAGCTCTTTAATGCCACATTGGAAAATGTCTTTCAATCACTGAACTGGGAAAACAAAGGGATAAAGATTAATGGAGATTATCTAACCCACCTTCGTTTTGCTGATGACGTAGTCATTTTTGCAACTACCCCATCAGAGCTGCAGAGTATGATCCAGGAACTTGCTGACAAGAGTAAAGAAGTGGGATTAAAAATGAACTTTCAGAAGACAAAAGTGATGTTCAATGCTTTTACAAGAAATGAAGATTTATCGATTGATGGAGAAAAACTGGAGATAACAGATACGTATGTTTATCTTGGACAGCAGATATCAAGTGAGGGTCACATTGATGAAGAAATTAATCGGCGTACAAAACTTGCCTGGAGAGCTTTTGGAAGAAACAGCATAATTTTCAAGAGCAATATGCCATTATGTCTTAAAAGAAAAGTGTTTGATCAATGCATCCTTCCAGTGCTTACGTATGGTGCAGAGACGTGGACCTTAACTAAAAGAGACATACAAAGGCTGCAGACAACTCAAAGCAGCATGGAGAGGTGCATGCTTGGTATAACCAGGAGAGATAAGAAGAGGAACTCGTGGATCCGAAAAATGACAAGAGTGGAAGACATCATGATCAGAGTTAAATCCCTGAAATGGCAATGGGCTGGACATACTGCCAGAAGGACAGACCATAGATGGACAGCCGAAATTTTAGATTGGATTCCAAGGGACAGGAAAAGACCCAGAAAAAGACCACATGGGAGATGGGTGGATGAAATTCGTAAATATGCGGGAGTGACATGGAGGAGACTGGCACAAGACAGACCGTTGTGGAGGAAACTTGGGGAGACCTTCGTCCAGCAGTGGATTGATAATGGTTGACAATGATGATGATGATATTCAAGTAGATGGGAAGACATAACTAGACTTCCGAGTGCTCTTTAATAATAAGATCTGTTGATTCGGAAGGTGTATTGGTTGAGCGATTTTTGGGTTTCCGTGGTGTGAGTGAAGACAGAACGTCAAAAGCTTAATACAAAATGCTAGACAAAATTTTGGAACAGTTTGATTATCAACACAAGTCAATAAGACAACGTTACGATGGGGCAAGCGTAATGTCTGGGCACTTGACTGGGCTCCAGAAAAAATTAAGCATAAAGCTTCTCAATCTGTTTTTGTTACTGCTTAGTACATCGTTTGAACCTTGTATTACAGCAGAGTTTTTTTAAAATTTCTAAGTGTAGAATATTTTTTGCAAGCCTCAGTGTGATTCCTTTGTTTTTTTCACCACTCAGCGAAGCGATCGCTTCACTGAGTGGTGAAAAAACAATACACTCACATCAGCAACCGCAAGAGGCATGCCAACCATAACAGAAACACGATGGTCCTCCACTTCGAAGTCAGTAAGTGTAATAGTTAAAGATTGGGATAAATTGAAGGAAGTATTCGAATTTCTCACAAATAGTGACCATTCAGACAAAAAAATAAATTCAACTTGCTCAAGGGTTTTTAAATGATATGAACACTTTTGAATTTACATTTTTGGGAATAGTATTTAATGAAATATTTGGTTCACCGATCTATTATTCGAAATTTTGCAGAAAAATTCACTAGACATATACTGTGTTACTCAAATTAAAAAAAACTTATGAAATTTTAAGCCAAAAAAGGAACGATGAGGTATTTGAAACACTGTTTGGAAAAGCTAGCAAAATCACAGAAATAAGCAGATCTAAACGGGGATATGCTGCTCTTACACAAGAAACAATTTTTAAAAATTATAAAAATTGTATTTTGAAATTTTGTATCACATTCTTATGGAAATGGATATAATATTTCAAGACAGTGAGAAACTTAAACTTCAATTTCCCTGTCTTGCTGACACAACCAAATTCGACCAATTTAATTCATGCTTTCCCTCTCACGCTTTTGAAAATCTGCAACATTTTTACGGAAAAATATTTACTAAACACCAGAACCTTAAAAATGAACTGAGTCTTGTATATGCTGATGAAAAATTAAGGAATATATTGACTCATGAACTTTTTCGGGTGCTTCATAGAGATAAAGGCATTTTTACAGAAGCTTATAAATTGGTTTCCCGGATTTTAACAATTGCATCTGCAAGTGTTTCAGTGGAAAGAAGTTTTTATTGCCTTAAAAGAATACAAACTTACTCAAGAAACACTATTTCTCCAGATAAACTTGCTTCTTTGGCAAATATTTCTATTCAGAAAGACATTTTCTTGATGTCACGAAGAAACAGCCATTTTAGAGCATTTTTGATTTGTTCGCAAAAGTTTTCCTAATAATGTTAGCAAGGCGTATCAATCATCTTTCATTTCACCAAATGATGCCATTTACAGAGACTTCAATTGGTGGACCAGAGCTCAACCTGCTTCTGTAGCTGTTAATGTATTTGACAAAAATGGTGACTGTGCTACCGCTGCTTGACGAGAATATCGAAGCTCAGGAGGCATGATCCTATTCCATCAGAACATGCCATGAGGTTATAGGTGAAGACTTTGGAAGCTATGGGAAGTGCATTGAAGCAAAAACCTACAGGTAGGTCTAAATGGATTTGAACACGAGAAAAAATACAGGAAGTGCAAAATGTTGTAACACAAAGTCCAAAACATTCTGTGAGACGAATTTCTTCAGCAGTGGGGATTTGAAGTCATAGTGTCCATAGAATCTTACAGGACGAGTAAAAGTTACAACCCTACAAGATACAGGTTGTGCAGCAGTTAAATGAAAATGATTACAAACACCGAATGGCTCTGTGTGTTGAGCTTTTGGCTAAAATGCAAAGCAATGAAGCTTTCTAGCATTTATTGTGAATGAGTGATGAGGCCCACTTTTATCTTAGTGCTTTTGTGAATAAACAAAACTTTCGCTACTGGTCAAAGGATAATCCCCGTCAACTGCATCAACGGCCATTACACATTCAAACGCTCATTAGTTAGTTACAGCATGGTGTGTGGTCTCTTTAATGGGAATAATCAGCCCTTACTTTTTTTGAGGATGAGCAAGGACAAGCAACAATGGTAACATCTCACAGGAATGCCGAAATGATAGACATATTCATCGCACTGCAACTTGCACACTTTCCTTCAGATAAGCCATTTTGGTTTCAGCAAGATGGCGTTATGTCTCACTGTACGATAATTTCCATGGAAGCCGTACACCTACTTATCTGAAACCGCATCATATCCCGGAATGGTGACATGCCGTGGCCCCCCAGGTCACTAGACTTGTCAGTTTGTGATTACTTCCTGTGGGGGTACCATAAAACTAAGGTGTATGTAAGGTGCCAATGGTCACAGATGGCAATGTGTTAGGGTGCTTTGGATGTGTTTGTCATTTTTTTCTTATAAAGTATGTATTTTATGACGACATAATCGACAAATTTACAGCTTTAAAGAGAAGAAAAATTGATCTATTGTATAAAAAAATAGGCAAGTGAGGGGATCTGTGCTCTCAGTGAATGAATTGTTTCATCAGGATTCGAAATTGAAGGAACTCTTCAGCAAAATCTTTTTCAAGTTCATTTGAAAACTGCTTTTGCAACAATTCAGCTGCTTCCATCACATCACTTAGGTCATTCTTGTAGACAAATCCAAATCTAGAGTCCAATTTCTCATATGACTTCCTTTTGGTTTGCAACTGTGAAGCAAGATTGTCACACATTACGTAAGACGTTTGAGTGATGAAGGAATCCCGATTATTAAAAACAACGTCTGGAGTTAATGAATAATCTAGAAGTCGGTTCTTGGGTATTTTTTTCCTTCTTGAGGATTCATAATTCATTTCTCTCCCTAACAACTGGTTGTATTCTTTCTCGAACAGTTAGAATTTTTTTCTCACGAAATACAGGATGAAGTCAATAACTGACTCATATAATGGTAAAATTAACAACAAATTGCCCATGGAAGATTGAAAGGGAAGTGCTCACTTTGTTGATTCGTTGCAATATTTTCTCAGATAATCATTAACAAAGCAGTCTCTTTTTTCATTAATTTGGCATGAATACACTTAAAAATATATTTGGTGTTTAGAGGAAGTTTGGAGGCCCCCCAAATTCTGAGGCGCTGTGCACGTTCAGAAATCAGGCCCTGCTCCTTCCCATAACAATTTACAACCTTATACACTTATCATCATACTTGTATTAACCCTAACCAACCATTATGGAATTTTATCAGTTAAATAACTACGTATATGAGTTAAAAATAGGTAAACTTATGCTCCAAATAATAAAAAAAATTATGCAATGATATCATAGAATTGAATTTTAATATACACGTCACAACTAAAAAACGAGACACAGATCACTATTAAGAGTTAAGACCTATACACCCCAAAACACACATGACTAAACAAATTTTAAACTATAATGTTCCTGAATATTGAAACGCTTTACCTGTTGAAGAACAGGCTAAGTTCTTCTTATAAGATTCGTATTCCACAAAAAGACAAACACGGTAGAAACTTTTATTTCACACAGAAACCCTGTGAAGTAATTGTAAATAGGTATCAATTTCTTAATGTTGAGGTTAAGGTGGAATGCGTACTTCTCTGAATTTTCTGGGGGGAGGGGGTATCTCTTCAAGAGACACTGGGTAGGAGCAAGAGCAGTTTAGAACAGAAGGTTGGAAAATGATGTGATAAGTTTAACTAAATTTAGGAACCGTTTGGGAGAGGGGCAGATATTTACATTTGAAACTAACAGAGATGGATGTTCACTGCGAACACAACAATATGTCAAGATGGATTTTTCTTTGGAAACACGGAGATGGGGCATAGAAACACTTTATAGATAGCTACCTGCCATGACAATTTTTGGACAATTTATTTGGAACACAGCTTGGACAACTTGCGTTTTTCTCGAGTCTCCTTCCCATACTGATTATTTTTTTTGTTTACAATATTGCCTCATACATAAGGTGACCAGATATCGGTACACCGATTTGAGGGCAAAAGGGCGTAGCATCCCCAAATCGGTAGTTCATTTGGGGACACATACGTACTCAAAATAAATATGTAAATCTTTTTGTCACAAAACTGCATTTCTTCGTAAATAAGTGTAGTATTACACATTAAAATCTGTTTTAAAGGGATATATCTTGTAGAATGTTGGTAATTTGTATAGACAAAGCAGAACTATGATGGCGAGAACATATTAGCAAAAGTGAAATGCTTCACCTTAGTCACATGCGCTGAATTAAAATTAGGCTGCACACCATAGTAATTGTATGGCGAATTTTTCATTTTGCCAAAGTTTTTGGAGAAACTCAGAACAAGTACAGTCGAAATTTTATCGCGCCATTGGTACATTGACCTAGTGCTACCTGCTGACCATTCGTACAAGTTGGTACGGATTCGAGTTCCGAATGAGGCACGGGTGGTGTGTTTGTCTTGCAGCACTTGGTATCTCCTTTCCCTAGAGCGAATGTCTCCAAATTAGAGACAGGTGACTGCTTTTATTCCTTAGAGTTGCTCGTAATGGTCGTTAAACCCAGAAAGAAGAAAAAGAAAAGTCAAAGTTTGTTTTCACAAGTAGCATGTTAGAAAATCAGTACAACGGAAACTACTTTTAAGAACATTTTTCATTGGAAATCTAAAGGGTTAATGAGGAAGTATAAATTCAAGGACATTTGGAGACAAACATTAAAAATTGAGGACAATTTGCATCCCCAAAGGCTCCAGATGTAGTCATGGATAATTTTTTATACCATTTCAGTTTTATGTACAGAGCAAGGAAACTGTATTGGCACATTTTCAAACACATAATTGATTGTGTCCCAGTAAACATCTGTCTTGTGGATATTTTTCTCGGGGTTAGACTACAAACTAATCTTTTCCAAGAATACAGACGCAAGTTTTTCTTTGTTTTTTCGCTAACTTTGTTAATTTATTTAACTACCGAATAAATTTTCCATGCCAAAGAGCAAAAATCAATAAAATTAAAAAAATCAAATACAGAAAAAAAAACAAACCCCGACGCACATCGAGAAAGTCGTTTGATCCTGATGAAACTCCGCATGCAAGGACTTCAATGCCGAATATGCAAATGATTGAAAAATAAAGACCAATGACGAAATAATGGCCTGCCAAAACACATGGGAACCGTGCATTGAGGAGGCTATATCAAGAGCAAAGCTCGCACGCAGAGACAATTCTGACAGCGGATTGCGGTGCGATTGCCTCTACGTCGGATCCGTGTACAATACAAGAAGTTGAGCGAGTTTGAGAGAGGTGCAATTGGGCTGAGAGAGGCCGGTTGGTCAAGTTACCGTATCGTCAGGCATCTAGGTCAAAGCACCGCGGCAATCGGACGATGTTGGCGCTAATGGATCGAAGAGGGCACTATCCAGCAGAACGACAGCGATGGACGGCCGAGGGCAACGACAGAACGCGAAGATCGATTCTGAGAGCAGCAAGAATAGAACCGAATTCGTCGCTCTCAACCATCTGTGGCCATTTTGCGTCGTCTACAGGTAAGGTACGGAAGCGGCAATCCGGACCATTGCCAGACAACTTGCGGCACGGGGACTATAATCTAGGAGGCGACTCCGCCTTCTGCCACTTACCAGGGAGCATCGCCAACACCAGTTGCAGTGATATCGGGCCCAATAATGTCGGGCTGTTTTCAGCGATGAATCACGATTTGCGCTTGGCGCCGAACAGCGCACACTTATCTGAAAACGGCTAGCGCACGGATCCTGCCTTTACTGTGGAACTGCACACTGCTCGTACACAGGGAGTGATTGTCTGGGAAGCCATTTCCTACGATAGCCGGACACCCTTGGTAGCCATCCGTACTACCCTCATGTCTCAACGGTACGTCAACGACATTCTACGATCTATTGTGTTGTCATTCCTATCGCAGCATCACCGAGCAATTTTTCAACAGAATAATGCCCGGACACACACGGCACGGCACTGCCAGGCCTGCCTCTGTAATGTACACACGTTTCCATGGCTAGCTCAATCTCTCGACCTCTTACCGATCGAACATGTTTGGGACATGCCGGGACGCCACCTACGCCCATCCCGGAATGCCGGCGAACTGGCCCGCAATTTGGACACCATCTGGCATGCTATACCTCAGCACAGTACCCATGAACTGTATGCGTCTACGTCACGCCGCTTAAGTTCTTGTATCCGAGCCAGAGGTGGCGCTACAACGCACTGACTTGTTTCACTCTTATAGCTCTTTTATGCGAATAAATGGCCCAACTGCTCTGGAATTGCAATCATTTCATTTTCTATACATGGACATTGCACATACCAATTTTCATCTCGATTGGAAATTTCTTTCTGGGCGCTTCGTTTTTTTTTTTTTTTTGCAAAGAATGTACATAACACTTTATCTACATTGGTATAAAAATTTCATTCATTGAACTATTTCTTTCACACTCGTACATGTATAGGAACTATATCTATGGCTGTGAAAAGGGTCTTAAGGCCTTTGGCGTAGCTGCTTTCTCGGGGTGTTGGAGAACTGACCACCGGGGAGCTGGCCAGCCTGAGAACTGGCCACAAAGATATTAGGGGACCATATAATATTGTCCTTTTGACTACTCCGCGTAAACATTCCCAGTTGTGACTCATAGCGACTCTCATAATTTCGCGTTTCTTTTAATTGAGATATTTCGTGTATTATAGAGTTGTAAGATTCTTGCCCAGTTCTTTTTCCTGTATTACTACTATGCGGTTTGTCCCAAAAATATAAAATACAAAGAAGAAAAAAGAGCGACAATTCTGATATCTTCCAGATTCTGATGGGTTTTTAAAGTACAACTCGACTTTAAAAACTCAACCTTTGAAGATTGGGGGGACTAAGCATTCCGATTGGGGGTACATTTTATGGGTTTATAATGTAAAACTCAACAAGTTCCTTGCGGGCATCGACCGGCTACCGATGGAAATTGTGTGTGTGGAGTGGGGGAAGGTAATCCTAAAGATATGAAATACGGTATAAAGAATTTCAAGCAAATCGGCAGCAGATTTTCAGCGTTCGTAAACCACAGTTCAACAAAATCTCTGCGGGCATCCGCTACTGCGGCAAACCTGTGTGCAGGAGGGGAGGGTTAATACCAAAAATAGAAATAATTTTTTGCCCAATTGGGAGCACATTTTCAGCGTTTACAAACTACAATTCTACAAAATTTCTGCGATCAACCTCTTCAGAAGAAATCCTGTGTGTAGGGGCTTAGTACCTAAAATATAAAGATTTTTAGCCTAATCGGGAGCAGATTATCAGCGTTTACAAACTACAACCCTACAAAATTTCTGTGGTCATCTGCTACCCCAGGAAAGCTGTGTGTGTGTGTGTGTGGGGGGGGTTGACCCCCGACAGGTTTCCTGCGTTAGCACATGCCCGCAGAGGAATTTTTTGAGTTGCAGTTTATAAACACTGATAATCTCCTGATCGGACCAGAAATTCCTTATATTTTATTTTTTTGGCATTAACTCTCACTTCCTCCCCCCCCACAGACACATCAGGTTTGCTTCGTTAGCACATGCGCGCAGAGCATTTGCTGAGTTGTAGTCATGAACGCTAAAAGCTGCTTCGCATGCGGCTTGAAATTCTTTGTTTTTGGTATTAAGACCCTTAACGCACAGGGTACCTGCGGCAGTGGATGCCCACAGAAGAATGTGTTGAGCTACAGTTTATAAACCCTGAAATTCTTTTGTTCAGTAGTAGATTATAAACATTTTTTATAAAGAATTACATTAAATAGCAATTATGAAAATACGCGAAATGACGGAAACTTTGGGAGTCAGATAATCAACTTCTGAGGACGTGGCCACGGAACAGACAAGAACGCAATTTTTATACGGCCCCTTAAAAATTTTTGGCCACTTCTCCGCTTTGTCTTTGGCCCGAAAATCATGGGAATGTCTAAATTTCTTATTGAAAATCAAATATTAAAAAAATATTTTGTGAACAAGAGCTGCTCCAGTAGTGGAAAATATAGCCACACGATATTCGTTTATGCAGAACAGTTTTAGTGCTCTAAAGTTGCAATGTGTCCAGTTCTCCGTGTGGCCATTTCTTCGGTGGCCACTTCTACGCGTATCCGGCTTTCCCGTCATCCAGTTTCTATAAACTCTAAAACCGTGAAAATGAATTCTAACGATTTTACTTATTTACTGAAGAATAAAAAACTAACAAAAATAGTACTTCTTTTTAATACTTCCTTCAAAGCTGCCATCAAATATTCCTGGCGATTTCTTTAAACAGTTTCACATGAAGTTTCGCGCAAAAAAACAAAAACAAAAAATCCGTAGTCTTTTTACTGAGGCTAGAGGCACTC
The DNA here is from genome assembly GCA_039090855.1 of Macrothele yani. Classification (NCBI taxonomy): domain Eukaryota; kingdom Metazoa; phylum Arthropoda; class Arachnida; order Araneae; family Macrothelidae; genus Macrothele; species Macrothele yani. The sequence goes on from CM077025.1 coordinate 131,913,836, forward strand.
CTAGCCGTGAGCCCCCTAATCCCACAATATGGGGGTTATCAGTACGCCTTTAATTCTGGTAAGTAGACGCACAGGGATTTGTAAGGGGGTTGTCTTCTATATCGGTGCTTAGCGCTCATAAAAATCATGCAACTACTGTGTGGCTGCCTAGAGCATTTAACACGGAAGAGATAGCTGAAGTTAGAGGGACGCCCCGGTGGCGCAGTGGTCTAAGCGATGGCCTCTGATCATACGTCCGAACGGGGTCCGGGTTCGAATCCCGGTGAGGCATGGATGTTGTGTTTGTCTTACGGCACTGGTTCTCTCCCTTCCCTGGAACCAGTGACCCTAAATTAGGGACGGACGACTGCTTATAGCCCATTGAGTTGCTCACAGTGATCGTTAAACATCCAATCAAAAAAAAAGTTACAAGTGGTAAAGCCTTTGTTAAGAAAGACAGGTCGGAACTTTTCTGAGGGCTAGTAACTGAAGCAGACTTAACAAGTTTCAACCGGTTAGTATATGGTCATATGGAACTGCTTAAACTGCCGTTTATGCAAAAGCCCTGGTTTATGCTAAATGCGGTGTCGGGTCTGCTGTCATATATCATCAGATTCCACCCCTCGGACAGTTCCTCTAAAGAGACTGAAGATGAATGACATCAATTAGCGTGTCTCACAAAACCAGCTTTCCGAATGCTCTTTTACGAGCATGGTAAGTCTCAGGGCTGGTAAATCTTAGGATTGCTTCTTAAAGAGGACTGAATGAGGAAAAAGAAATTTTAAGGTAAAGTCGGCGGGCTTGTAAATGCCATACTTTGAGTTTGATGCTTCCAAAACCCAGAACAGTGAATTTACCTCCCACTCTATAACTTTTTTCACTGGTTACAGGGAAGGGAGAGAGCCAGTGCCGTAAGACAAACACAACATCCATGCCTCACCGGGATTCAAACCCGGACCCAGTTCGGACGAATGATCAGAAGCCATCGCTTAGACCACTGCGCCACCGGTGCGGCCTTTATAGAATTAAAAAAGAATAATTGTTTTGGAGGCCCCGCGCCTGGGCTGGACTTTATTGGCGTCCCTGTAAATCTGCCCCTCATCATGCCTGTGTGATTTAGAATCATTGGCGCAACTATTTCTACAGATTCATCACGAGAAGTTTTTTTTTTGTTAGCGATTCATCGTTCGTACAATTTCGATTTCGTTTTTTCAAAAACAGTTCAGTACACTAATACATAAGGCATTTATGCTTATAATGAAACACAAGAATCATTTTATAAACCTCCGAAAATAAAAATTCTAGAATCTACAACAACGTCAGTCTTCCAAAAGGGGGGTGAGCCCCCTCCTAGCCACCGCCCTGTAAGGGCCCCGTCTCACTGAACCTTTTGGGGGCCCCTTGTTTTGAGACACATCCAGGTTCCGGGTATAATCACAACACTTTTTAAATTGACTATCATCAATTTCATCATCAAATAATTCTATTATTATTCTATATTGTAACAAAGAGCAACACTATTTCAGTGACTTGCAGAATATTCGTGCAATTTGATACTTATGGCTTGCTCCTCGTTTATTCCCAAAACACTATTTCATTTAATTACAAGCTCAGTATCATGTTTATAAGAAATTCCTCCTGGCTTCAATTGCAGCTAAAGTGTATATATTTGAGATGATTCAGCGCATTACTTTCTATGTACAATATTGAAAAACTATTCAAGTGCTTTTGAGAAAGTGTTGACTGTAGATAGTTTTTAACTCTTTTAAGACCACTAAATGATCTCTCACGACTTGCATTAGATATTGGTAAAGTAAGGAACAGTTTAAGGATGGTTTTCACTTTTGGAAAGTTCTCTTTCAAACCGTTACTGGCCGCCCCGGTGGTGCAGTGGTCTAAGCGATGGCCACTGATCATTCGTCCGAACGGGGTCCGGGTTCGAATCCCGGTGAGGCATGGATGTTGTGTTTGTCTTACGGCACTGGCTCTCTCCCTTCCCTGGAACCAGTGACCCTAAATTAGGGACGGGCGACTGCTTATAGCCCATTGAGTTGCTCATGGTGGTCGTTAAACCTCCAATAAAAAAAAACCGTTACTGTCCACAAGCAGTTTGTAGCAATCTTCCGGCCGGACTGAGGATTGATCTTGATTCATGCGATTCACAAATCGAAGGTGGTGCTGTAGTTCATCACAAAACATTTCATCTATGGCATTTGAATATACCTTGAAAATATTGCTGAGTTCACATTTCGTAGAATGGTTATGTTCATCACCAAAAACTCCTTTGAATAGGTCGAATATACACTACAGGGTTCATACCCTTTTCTGTGGAAAAATAAAAAATAAAAACTTCTAAGGACCTACACTCCAATGGATATTTTGCGTCATTGGAATATCTTTTTTTTTTTTTTTTTTGAGGTTTAACGACCACCGTGAGCAACTCAATGGGCTATAAGCAGTCGCCCGTCCCTAATTTAGGGTCACTGGTTCCAGGGAAGGGAGAGAGCCAGTGCCGTAAGACAAACAAACATCCATGCCTCACCGGGATTCGAACCCGGACCCCTTACGGACGAATTTTTTTTTTTTTTTTTTTTTGATTGGAGGTTTAACGACCACCGTGAGCAACTCAATGGGCTATAAGCAGTCGCCCGTCCCTAATTTAGGGTCACTGGTTCCAGGGAAGGGAGAGAGCCAGTGCCGTAAGACAAACAAACATCCACGCCTCACCGGGATTCGAACCCGGACCCCTTACGGACGAATTTTTTTTTTTTTTTTTTTGATTGGAGGTTTAACGACCACCGTGAGCAACTCAATGGGCTATAAGCAGTCGCCCGTCCCTAATTTAGGGTCACTGGTTCCAGGGAAGGGAGAGAGCCAGTGCCGTAAGACAAACACAACATCCATGCCTCACCGGGATTCGAACCCGGACCCCTTACGGACGAATGATCAGAGGCCAACGCCTTAGACCACTGCGCCACCGGGGCGGCCATTGGAATATCAACAGGTGTGTGTGTGTATGTATACAGGGTGATTCCTAAAGTCCTAAGTCACCTCAATAACTTGGGAACAAAGACAGCTAGAGCTATGGAAGTAAGGTATGGTATAGTAAAACAACCATGCGCTATCGGATGAGAGTAACTGCAGCGCCCTTGGTGGCAAAATGTGGAAGTTAGCACCCCTATCTCGGAAACCTTGAGAGATACGGGAAAGAGATCAATTAGAAACTTGTAGAGCATCAACGAGTTAGTATGGAATGACATATGGTAGAAACGACTGGGGTAAGTAGGAGGCATTAAACATGAGGGAAACACAAGGTTCATTATACTCAGGCATGAATACAAATGGAGTACATTGGTCCTATTTAATGCAACAGCAGTACTTACATAACGTTGCGTTTAACGTAAATATGGTTCAATATGGCCACCATCTGCCACATTACACATTTGAATGTGAGGCAGAACTCCCCATTGTACGTTCGCCAGCATACCAGGTGTCACGCTATCACACGCAGTCGGAGATCGTGCAGACTCGTCGGTTGCACCCTGCACACGTGATCTTTTAGGTAACCCCAGAGGAAGAAATCCATGGGAGTCAGATCCGGGGATCGTGGAGGCCACGCTACTGGACCACCATAACCGATAATCTGTTGCCCGAAAGTGTCGGACAGGAAGTGCTGTACCACTGTTGGTTGATGTGCCGGAGCGCCGTCATGCTGAATCCATAATGAGCGTACATCTTGCAGAGACAGATCATCTAACCAGTCAGGAAATGTGCTTTGTAACAGCTGCAGGTATCTTCGTCCATTTAATGCGCCCTCATAGAACACAGGCCCAACAAGTCGATCCTTCCAGATGCCAAACCAGACATTGATCGACCAGCGCACTTGATGCCTCATTTTCCGTGTAAAAAATGGATTCTGAACTGCACAGTAATGGGTGTTTTGCTTGTTCAGCACCCCGGCGCGTGTGAACTGCGCCTCGTCTGTCCAAATGATGTTTGATATAAAGGCCGCATTTTCTTCTACGGTGTTCATTACAAAATTGCAACAATCTAGACGTCATTGGTTATCCCCTGACATCAGTACGTGCAGCGGTACGGGTGCAGGTCCGTAGCCAGACAAGCAAGTTGGGAGGAGTGGCTGATTATTGAGATCGGGCGAAGCATATAAAGTGGTCGGGCAAAAGAGGTTGATCACTATACTGCTGTGTGAGTCGGTAGGAAGGGCAAAAGGAAACACAGGTCGGGCTCAGCCCTGCCTGGCCCTCCCCTGGCTACGGCCCTGTACAGGTGGACACCATGCTGATGCAAAATGTTCCACACTCGGGATTGTGATAAGCCACATGCCATACTGACTTCCCTCGTACTGGTGTGTGGGTTGGCCAAAACGTATGCCAGAACATCAACTGGTAGCACATCCCCACCCATTCCAGTGAGTCGGCCCGAAAGGGGACGTGCTGTAATACTGCCTATCTCTCGTAGCCGTCAAACCGCCCGACTGATGGTCCACGCTGTCGGCGATGGATGAGTCGGAAATCGTAAGCCATACTGTCGTGACGCTTCCCTCGCGTTGCGTCTGAATTCTCCATATAGCAGTACCATCTCGCAATACTGTTCATTCGAATAACCTGCCATGCTCGTTCTTTACCCGATACTCACGTTACGAATGACATAGCTCCTGACCGACGATCCTTTATACATTGCCACGCTGCGCCTCACATGGCAGGTGAGGCGTTATGTCACACCAGAATTTGCATACGACACTCACAGGCGTGCGGTCGCATACGTCATACATTTCTCTCTGCTACGCGACAACGACACGAGCCGCCTTCGCAAAAGTTCGCGTTTCCAGCCTTCTACTTACCCCAGCCGTTTCTACCATATGTCGCTTCTTACTAATTCGTTAATGCTCTACAAGTTTCTAATTGATTTCTTTCCCGTATCTCTCATGGTTTCCGAGATAGGACTGCTAACTTCCACATTTTGCCACCAAGGGCGCTGCAGTTACTCTCATCCGATAGCGCATGGTTGTTCTTTTTCTTTGATTGGAGGTTTAACGACCACCGTGAGCAACTCAATGGGCTATAAGCAGTCGCCCGTCCCTAATTTAGGGTCACTGATTCCAGGGAAGGGAGAGAGCCAGTGCCATAAGACAAACACAACATCCATGCCTGACCGGGATTCGAACCCGGACCCCTTACGGACGAATGATCAGAGGCCAGCGCCTTAGACCACTGCGCCACCGGGGCGGCAGCGCATGGTTGTTTTACTATACCATACCTTACTTCCATAGCTCTAGCTGTCTTTGTTCCCAAGTTATTGAGGTGACTTAGGAATCACACTGTATATACATATGTAGGGGATATAACAGCATTAGTGACCATTTACCAGGCATTTTGTCCCATATATAAACTATTTTGCGTACAAAGTACAAAATTAAATACACGATCCCCCACCTCCCAAAAAAAAGGACAAGCAGAAGACACAGCAATAGTGAAGCAAGGCGAGTTGAGTAGAACAGTAGACATTAGATCGATCAGACCACAACTGACACTATGAAGTCAAACAGACCTCCCCCACCTTTGCTTTGACCCTCTGACCCCTGAAAAGACACACAGCACAGATGTTGATCCCACAGGTAAGGTCACGCAAGGTAAGTCATGCAGGCTACAATGGGAAAAGTGGGGGTGGGGGAGGTTGAAGGGAGATCGTTTCTAAGAACATTCCAGGGGATTATCTCCCTTCAGTGTGCTAGAAGAAAGCTTCCCTGGTGAAGGGGTTAGCATATTTAGACACACAAAAAAACATGGGGTCAGGGTTGTGATGCCTATCCATTACTACAGTGCAAAAACAAGACGGGGTTTTAAAATTAAGCACTTGTTTAAAAAAATAAGGAGTTCTTAAGAACTTTTAAGGACCGTACGAACCTTGCACTACTGCTTGTGATAATTGCAGCACCAAGAAGGAACTATGCGATTCGAATGAAATTTATACCACACATTACTGATATGACTATACATACGTGATATAATTTTCAGAATACTACAATTTCCCCCAGCAAAAATCAGTATCTTATGAAGCCTCCGCGATCTGCAATAAGAGCTTCTAGACGGTCTGGCATTGAATCGAAAAGGTGCTGGATTGCGTTCTGTGTAATTGCTTACAATGCGGCATGTATGCGAGTCCACAGATCATTGGTACTGACCGCTAGAAGACTTTGACGGGCCAGTTGCTGAATGACCATATTCCAGGCATGTTCAATTGGCGACATGTCTGGTGAATGTGCAAGCAGGGAAGAAGCGGTATATGCTGCGCTGCGGAGAGGGCTTAAACATTCCTGACATGTGGTCGGTCATTGTCCTGCTGGAATATAGCGCCAGGAGTGCTCTGAAGGAAGAGTATTACTTCTGCCTGTTCAACTTCACTGATGCAGCGGTCGCTTTTGAGATTTTTTAATTGGAGGTTTAACGACCACCGTGAGCAACTCAATGGGCTATAAACAGTCGCCCGTCCTTAATTTAGGGTCACTGGGGTCCAGGGAATGGAGAAAGCCAGTGTCGTAAGACACCCACAACATCCATGCCTCACCGGGATTCGAACCCGGACCCCTTTCGGACGAATGATCAGAGGCCATCGCTCAGACCACTGCGCCACCGGGGCGACGCTGTTGAGATTGTCCTCAAGTCGTAGCAGCCGAGATCGCTAATGGTACCCAATGGCACCCTACACCATCACACTTGGCGTTCTGCCCGTATGATACTCGACAAAGCATGGATGGAATAAGACGCTCACCACAATACCGTCGGTTGAGTATGCAGCCATCACGGTAGTCCAAGTTGAATCGGAACTCATCCGAAAACACGTCATGTTGCCAATTTGTACGCTGTTGTCTGTATTGAAAACCACATTCCAGCCGGAGGCGTCAACACGGTTCAGGGTCAAAGGAATTCGCCGCAAAGGGATGCGGGCAACCAGCTCTCTGTGCAGCAGACGGCGTCGAACTGTGGAGGCGGACAATGCCACATCTGTTGCAGTGCTCCACTGTTGTGCTAACACTTGCGAAGACGCGGAACGGTTCGTCACTGCCATGCGAATGAGATGTCTGTCATCCCGCGGTGTAGTCACATTTCTCGGTCCACTGCCGGATTGTCGATACCCCTGGTTCTCCTAGGTCCACTGCCGCCACACGCGCATCACTGTCGTAGCGTTATGAACCGTCCGAGCCGCGATGTCACGGTACGAAAATGCACCTTTACGCAGAGCAACCATTCGTTCCTGTTCAAACTTTGTCGAAAGGTGATATTCCGCTCTTCGTAGTCGCCGAGGCATTATTAAATCCTGGAGACCCTTTTACAACTCGTTGTCCGCGATGCATTACTGGTATGTATCATAAATAGCCCTCTCTTAATACTGCTCACTGGACCGTCCAGAGAGCACTGCCGGGTCCGGACAAGCGCAATGACTCTGCATTCTAATCATTTGCATGTCCTACCCTGTAAGTTTCACGTGATTATCATAATTCCTTCCTGGTGTTGCCGTTTTTACAAACAGTAGTTTATATCCTAACTTCGCTTTTCTTTCGCCAGATCAACTACCAGGTTGTCACAGATAGCATTTCCACTCGAATCTTTTTTTCCCTTTAGATGAACTTCATTGTCTGTGCTGTCTCACATCAGCAAGCACTTTCTCTATTCTGGAATTGACATGGAAGCCTTGACTTTGTCACAGAAGTAGACAAAGTCAAGGCTTCCATGTCAATGCCAGAATAGTCAATACGTACGTAATCAAAGAAGAGTTTCTGAGACTGAAATAAATCTACTGCCATCTTCAAGTTTCCATCTTCTTTCTGGATTTGCTTTGTCGATTCGTTGCAACAGCCCACAGGATAGTCACGAAGGCAGTTTCATATTTGTCAAACTTTTATGCCAATGATTTTGCCTCTCTTTTGGCAAAAAGCTTTTTAGTTTCACACTCAGAAAGTTTAATCAACGCTTTTCTAATCTCATTATTAGCTCCTCGTAAGGCTGATACAGCACAGGTCTTGCTGACCATCGAGTATCATCACTCAACTGTTTCACAATGTGTTGATGTGGTTGAAAGTGGGATTCAAGTATTTCCAAACAATTGGTGGAGCCCTCCCCCCCCAAAAAGTATATACTTTTTGAACGAAATGAAATGAAGCTTCAGCATATCTGCAGCATTATTGCTCATTGGTGCACCCACGGAGGGGGCTTTGGGGGGGGGCTTAAGGCCTCTCCAAGGAGATTAAGAGCGACGTACGTCACAAATTAAACATTCAAAAATATTATTTTGAATGTTCAAAGAATTACATAGTGTCTGACATAGTATCTTCTATTACATGGCGTCTTCTTCTCAGAGATTAAGATTACGTCACAAACTAAACTTTCAAAAATATTATTTTACATGTTTAAAAAATTACATAGTGTAGTCTTCCCAAAGAGATTAAGAGCAACGTACGTCCAACATTGTGTACGTACACTATATATATAGCCTCCTCAAACAGGAATTCCAGGGTGCGCCACTGTTATTGCCTACTAAACTCAAAGAATGGCTTGTTTTTTTTTTTTTTTATTGGAGGTTTAACGACCACCGTGAGCAACTCAATGGGCTATAAGCAGTCGCCCGTCCCTAATTTAGGGTCACTGGTTCCAGGGAAGGGAGAGAGCCAGTGCCGTAAGACAAATACAACATCCATGCCTGACCGTGATTCAAACCCGGACCCCCTTACGGACGAATGATCAGAGGCCAGCGCCTAAGACCACTGCGCCACCGGGGCGGCTAAAGAATGTCTTGAGCACGGCACATAAAATATTGTGGCAATTCTTTCAATTAATTTTGCTTGAAAGCCAGCATATACGCCCGACATGTTCAAGGCATTGGCCTCTACAGTTTTTTTTATATCTAGACCCTAGATCTGAAATCTTTTTCAAGACAGTATCTTTCAAATGCTCCGCTTTGTGAGATTTTATGGGCAAGAAACCAAAGTATCGCTCAACAGTTTTTCAATCAGCTTTTACATACCTCAAAACAAAAGTTAGTTGGTCCAGATGACTTACGTCAGGAGTAGAATCAGCGATTATTGAAAAGTACTGTGAATTTTTAACCTTCTTACAAAAAAAACCACAAGTTTTTCCGCCATTACAGTAAATATGATTACATCTCATCATATGTTTGGTGAGACAAATAGTTTGTTCTGCCTGAACCACAGTGCTCATACTTTTCAAAATGATCTTTCAGAAAGTTATCACACTTCGCGAGATACTCCATACAAGTTCAAAAATTACCCTTATTTACATTTTCAGAGAATTCAGTTTCTCTGAGTGTTTGTCTGATTCTCGCAAGTAGTGTCAGTGACCACAACACGATATAGTACTTGCCTCCAATTGCCATTCTCTTTTTCAATCTGAGACATTAGTTGAGAATCAACTGTCCTGGATAATTTACTCCTTGGTTGGTTGGTTAGTGGATTTTAGTGGCGCAAGGGCCAGGTTTGGCCAAAGAGCGCCAGACAAAGAACTAACAGCCACAGAAATTTAAAAGCGTGGAAAATGAGTAAGAGCAGACAGGCTTGTTAAAAGTTGAAAAAGAGTATGATGAAAGCTGGGAAGACAAGGTAGTTAATCAGATTTATAACGAAATTCACTAATTGAGGGACACGAAAAGTCACTCTCCTCCCCCCACACTCCTCTGCAATGCTGGCAGAGGGCGGGGACGAACTGTCACTCTCCTCCCCTCCATGTTCCTCTGCAATGCTGGTTGAGGCTGGGGACGAACTGTCACTCTCCTCCCCCCATGTTCCTCTATAATGTTGGTTGAGGGTGGGGACCTCGCTGAGGCCGAGACAGTATGATGGACACTGCACACCTTTGCGGATTGAGGGCCGGGTCTTCCGCACGTGCAGGCTGTCTGCTGGGAACCGGAAGAGGCGGGCGTCTGCAAAAGAGAAGGCGCAGACTCAGCTGGTCGAATAAGCTGGAGCTCGGCGAAATCCACCTGTGTCGCTTGTTCAACTGTAGATCGCCTGGCAAGTGCGGCGAGAGCTACAGGGCGCGGAACAAAGGGCTGCACGGGTTGTGGCAGAGACTGAACTACCGCGGCAAAAGTACGCTGTCGGGTGGTGGGCATACCCAACTTGGCCTTGGCAGCAGGGTACGAGAGGCCCTCCAGCGTCTTGAGGCGCTGGATCGCCATCTTGTCCTTCCATTTCATACAGTTGCGGGAGTAAGCTGCATGGGCCTCACCACAGTTAACACAGCAGGCCGCAGAAGTGCAACCTTCCCCGTCATGTTCACCGGAGCCACAATTAGCGCAACGAGCGGAACTCTTACAGAATCGTTGTGAATGCCCGTACCTCTGGCACCTGAAACAGCGCAGAGGACTGGGAATGTACGGGCGAACTCCACAGACCAAGTAGCCAGCCTTGATTTCGGTCGGAACCTTCGGGGAGTTAAAAGTCAAGATGACATTTTTAGACTTAATTAAAGAACCATCGCGCCGGAACATCATACGACGTGCAGCAATAACACCTTGATCCGCAAGTTCAGTCACCAATTCTTCTTCACTGCATGGCAAGAGATCAAACTCAGAAATAACACCCCGAGAGGTGTTAAGAAACGGGTGAGGTGCCACTTTGACAGGAATGCCTTGAAGACTAGTGAGGTGCATAAGAGTGTTACTCTGAGAAACACTGCAAGTTTGGACAAGCAGGTCCCCAGAGCGAAGCTTCCTCACAGACTTCAAGGGGCCAACCGCAGCGTCCAAAGCTTTAGAAATGAAAAATGGAGATCTGGTGGACAGTCTCTCATTCGGATCGATGGATTCGACAAGTAAGTGTGTAGCATGCGTAGTCACAGCAATCGAGGGAGACGACGCTTCGGAGCGACTGGTACAGCTGCCGAAGAAGAGGTTCCACATTCTTGGTCCAGGTCATGGTCTAAAGATCGTTTAAGGTTTTGAGACTTGGTAGGTTGAGAAGACGAAGGAGAGTCGTTGTCAACTATCATATTCACAGGTGACCTAAATCTGGAGTTTTGTTTTTTGTTTCTACCCATGGATAAAAGAAGGAAGATTCGTCTGCAGACTACTCCACCCACCACCGAGCCCTACAAGGGAGAACTGGAGGTCCGCAAGCCAAGAAAATGACGCTAGACACAGTTCTGGAGCTTATACGTTGCAGATATAGTCCGTTGGCTGTGATCACACGCACTCGGCGGACACTTCGGCCTCCTGGTACCGTCATGCCAACGCCTTTGGCATGATCCCACAGCCCCCGGGCTCACCCTGCCGTGCCATACGACAAAAAAGCCGCTAAAGCCCTGTACACAACTTGGTACAAGACTTCTGACTAGAGGTGGGTTAGTCTCTAGCCTCCCGTTTACAGCGAAGCCGGGGTCGAAGAGGAGTGTTGGTACACAGGAGGCACTTAACCGGTCTCCTGCGACCTCAGCCGCCAGACATCCATTTCCGCCTCACGGGTCTCCGCACGCGGCAAACATGCAGGTAGGTCTAGCACCCAAACCAGCTAAAAGGAAAAAAAGAAATCCAAAGAAGACAAATCCTGGCAGGGAACCTAAACGGAATCTCAGCAACCTACGAACTGAGCGGTTAATATAAATCAGTTAGTGGTGGAGGGTAACAAAACCACAAGACCGGGGTGTTAGTACATAACGTGGTAGAGATTAGGTAGAGAACACAACACGGGCAACTAGCCAGTGGAGAAAGTAAGGAAAAACGAAAAAGCGAGACACAAGACCAGCTCGGGATCGTGGGGCCGCGACTCCCCAACAGCTGGATGAACAGCCGTCCCTGCAAACACCAAAATAAAAAAAGCGGTGGCATGACATCAGATGTTGACCAGTCACAAGGTCAGCTCGGGCCGTGGGGGCGCCGCTCCCCAAATAACTGGAAAACCAGTTATCCCCGTGCGGGGAATTTACTCCTTGTAAGCATGTTGATCATGGCTGTCAAGTGAGACTTCGAGATTTCATGAAACTTTTTTACGTACAGGACCAATCTGTAAATCCATCAACAAGAACCCTATGTGATTGTTTATGGTCGGGAAAAAGTTTACACACACATAGCAGTAAACAGACTTGAAAGTTTCAGAAAAAAATAACCAGTTTCTTTTTTATTTTGTTCCATTTTTCTTCAACATATAAAAGTGATTTTCATTTATGTTTTTAAAATACGTTTTCCCAGAAGCAGGAAATACTTTCCTCATATTTTTTAGTTCTTTATTTTCTGGTTTGTTTCTAATAAAGTAATTTTTATCTATCATATCATATGTGGGGTTAGAAGGCCATAAAGCTATATCAGTAGAATAGTATGAATTCATTGAACAGGTAGGCCTATGCTCTTCCTCTTGATTTGTTGGTTCATGCTCTTGGTTGACTATTCGGTCTGGTTCTGAGGGCTGACAATTAAAATCCTTCAGTGGCAAATGGGATGGTTTCTCACATGAATCTGAGTAGCTGGAGTCAAGACTTAAATTTGCCGCCCCGGTGGCGCAGTGGTCTAAGCGATGGCCTCTGATCATTCGTCTGAAAGAGGTCCGGTTTCGAATCCCGGTGAGGCATGGATGTTGTGTTTGTCTTACGGCACTGGCTCTCTCCCTTCCCTATAACCAGTGACCCTAAATTAGGGATGGGCGACTGCTTATAGCCCATTGAGTTGCTCACGGTGGTCGTTAAACCTTCAATATGAAAAAAAGATTTAAATTTATTAAACTAGACTTCCCACTGTTGTTGTCTAAACTTGAATGGTGTGGGTCCTGTATAGGTTCCAGCTGCACATTTTCTTTCGAAGCTCATGAATCCAGAAGCTTTTGCTGAATTCACTCATCACTGGCATGACTCTGCACAGGCTTCTGTAGGAATGCTACTAAACTATACCTTTTGAAGACGTTCGTCTTTCTCTTTTTTTCTTCTTTCACTTTTCATAACCTGACTCATAACTTCGTTTTACTGGCTTTAGACTTTGAACAGTATATGTTCATATAATATATGACATATGTGCAATACGTGGTCTAAATGATTAAGAGTGGATTTTAAGTACCTTGTACTCATATACACTGTTTCTCACGTAATAATTAACCATATATCAACGGGTCAATCCTCCATTGCATCCCATCAAAATTTCTAAATATTCATGATAAAAATTATAAGTTGCAAAAAAAAAAAAAAAAATGTATATATGAAAACCGAATCCTTAAAGCATAACTTACGTTTTATATCGGATGCATATTGCTGACTGATAGTCTGGCGAACTCATAAAATCCTGTTTAGGCTGTTATTTCATTGTCTGTCATAATGCAAAGTCTTTTTGAATTTTGTAGCTTTTTCAAACGTGAAGTTAACAAGTTCCTTTTGAAGTCAAATATGAAGAAATTGAAGACAGTAACAAAGAAATTAAACACTGAATGAACAAAGGAAGTTTTTTTACAACATTCTAAAAAGGACAAAACAGGATAAGCCCAACAGCAGAATTTATTGATGTACGTTAAAATCAATAAAATTGCATGGAGTAGGCTTAAAATGTACTTATGCTTTCAACCTATGTAGGTTGACTATTGAAACATCTTAAAAAATTACTGGCTTTATTTTCAGGAGAATAGCAAAATGTTGTTAGCAAGGTGGAGACTAATATGCTTTGTTGGTTTGGCCATGTTGAAAGAATGAGTGATGAGATGCTTACTAAGAAAATCCTTTTAGCCCAAGTAGCAGGAAAAAAGGCAGAGGAAGGCCAAGGAAGACATGGGTGGATCAGATTCAGGAGTGTCTGCATGAGAAAAAGATTATGAGTATGAAGTATAAAAAGTTCTTGTGCACGGCGTATAATGGATATCAGTGAAGCCAGAGTTGTATGGCAAGATCGCTGTAAATGGAGAAGTTTGATATGGCAACAGTAAGTAAAAATATCTGGTAGTTTGTATTTCTTTTTGGAGTTAACATCTGAATCTCAGAGAACAGCTTAGTGATGATATGTATATGATATATTCAGGAGAATCAGTCACATAAACTTTATGTAAATGAAACAGAAACAACAGCTGTAATGATGCATATTTTAAGGGCAAGGTTAGGTGTTAGTAATAACAATATTGAGTACAGGGTGTCCACAGAATTATCAAACCTGATTTCCCTGACCAAATATATAAGAAATCCCTGACCTTACACAAATAGGTTTATTTGAGTTTTTCAATATATGTGCCATGATAATAAATAAAATTGAATTGGATAATTGAGAAACTTATATTATTAAACCAATCCATGGTTTATCACATAAGATGCTTTGCTTTTGCCTAAAGTAAATTTTGAAGCTATCACACTGTCAGGAAACATTAACTGAAATGTTTTGTTAATCTGTGTACAAGAGTTCAGAGACATTCGCTTGGACAACACTTCCATGGCCCATATTATTTCCGACTTTGTTACATCATCTTTCACTACGTAAGCATTAAGGTCACTGGGCTTCACATCATCTTTCACAACATAAGTATTTGAGTCATTAGATTTAATATTTTCTAGAAGTACTGATTCCACATTTCCTGAGCTTTTTGATGGCAAGAATTCGTTATTACAAAGAGAGTTCTTTTTCACAGAGGAAGTGAAAGAAGCAAAAATGGGCTGAGACATTTTAGCACTGATGTTTTTCAAATGATTAGGGCCATTTCCGTGGCTGGAGACTGCTCGACGCCCCATGTTGCTAAGCTTGAAAGTTTTAGAGCACACTTTACAAAATGCTGATTCATTGTCGCCGTTCACAGCAGCTATCCAACCAGAAAACTCAGGATTTAATTGTTCGTCCAACCATTGTTCATTAAACACACAATGCTTTGACATTGCTGCAGTCTTAATTGCCTTTTAACAAGGGATAACTTATATCACAAATTTTCTTTTACTCCTTTGACCTAAAACGAAGAGAGAAATGTTAACAAGTAATGTAACACAACTTACAATAATAGGTAGGAAATACAAGGTTACATTAGTAGGAAGGGAAGTTAGTGACTGTCTGCAACACCAAGTGCAAGTGTGTTGGGTGATGAGGGCGTCACTCCCCTGACGCCGGGTTAAAACTAGTTGTAGTCTAACTGCGATTGAAATTTCCCTGACTTTTTTTAAAATATCACTGATTTTCCCTGACTTTTACCAACATTTCAGGCATTTCCCTGACCAATTTTCATTTCCCTGACTTCCCAGAATGTGGACACCCTGTAAGTAACATTGTATAATACCACAATGTGGAGATTGAATGGCAACACAGAGGTACAGATTATAGACAATATTTTAAGTTATGTTGCGATGTTATCAGTGGTCAGTATCGCCAGCATGCACAAATGAAATTACTCTACAGTTAGAAAAATTTTACCCGCTTGTCAAGCAGGATAGCCAACTTTACGTTTCTTAAGTAGTGAACAGACGACAAGCACTATATAAAGTTAGAACCACAACTGTTTTTCTATGAACTCACAAAATATTATATTCATCAACACAACTTTTTCAGTCTTTTTTCCTCTTCTTTGTTTCTTCCTTGCTTTACTTCTCTTTTCACAGAGGCCCTTCGCGGTTGCGACTTGAGCGACCCCATAAATCCGCCCCTGATTACTCACATTTGCAACCATTGATTCCTACTATCATTTTGCTATAAAACTAGTAAAGCAGATTCTTTGTAACATAATAACAGGTATTATTTTGTAATTTCAACAGCCTGTACTTTTAAGAAAAATAAATTTTATTTAACTTAGAATGTTTCGCATATTTAGAACTTTAACCCTCAGTGGGTGCCACACCCCCCACGGGGGAACACTAAGACTATTTTTTTTTCATTCCTGAGATTTTTCTACTACAGAAAACACTTTCAAACCTTTTGGCACTTTTTAGTCAAATAAATATTTACTAGCTCCTAGATTATTATAAAACATTGGGAATTCCCATGATTTTGCTCACATCTGCACATATGGACCATTTCAATTAACTTCTGCCAGTTTAAAGGAAAATGGAGTAAAAATCAAGAAATAATCTGGATAGCATTACGAGAAGGATACAAATGAAGTTAATTTAAATATCCAATCATAGTTAACATTTCAATAAATAAAGTTAATGGCTCATGTTCCTCTCAACTTGGTCCGAGTTTAACAGCCTTTCAGGAAGAAATAGTGTATGAAAGTAACAACTTCAACATACTCATGAAATAAACACAAAAGTGTTATATTTTTATTATAAGCAAATTTCTCATTTGGTCTCCAAATTGATCTCTCTAGCTTTAAAAAAAAAAAAAAAAAAAAAAAAAGAAAAAAAGCTTGATTTTGCATTTACGAGTATTTTAATGAGACTGGAAAATTTATTTTGATAATTATTCTTTTAGATAGATTAATGGTTTCAGCATTTAAACAAAAACTTCACATACACATGAAGAAAAAACATATATAATTATTTTTTTACAAGTGTTTTGAACATAGAGCAAGCAGAGCATACAGCATATAATGGAAAGAAAAGCTGCAAATTGAATCACTACCATTTTACACAGTGTAAATCCAAATTTTATTGTTACTTTTTTTTTTATGTATTCATATGTACATTGCTTAATTGTTCATAATTTATGTACAGCTGCCAAAAAATGATTTTTACAAACTACAGTTTTAAGAGTTAGGGGTCACTTGTGTGCATTTTTACATAAATTTATTAAAGATCAACTTCATGAACAACTTGTTTTTGTTTAAAAAATGCTCATAACAAGAAAAAACAAACAAACTAGAAACAGATCAGACATTTCATAATATCTACGAAAAACTTTAGAACACAATTTCCAGTATTGAAATCATCAAAAAAGAAGTACATTTGACTAGTTTATAATTTTTTATTATTCTTTAGACATGGTATATTTACATAGCACAAATAGAAAGGAATTTAATTTCCAAAATACTAAACCTGTACTAGGGATCAGAATTTATTGGCGCAAAATAGAATTCAAAATTTCCAAGCTTTCGTACATCAACCGATCACCACACTTAAATTATGGATACGTTCTATTATTTGGTGTGTTGCCTACCTTCCTTGAAAAAGCAATCTAGTTGATGTGTGAAAGCTTGGATGCTTTGAATCCTATTTTATGCCAATAAATTTGGATTACTAGTAGTTTTGCTATTTTGAGTATACTTGGTGTACGATTCCTTGTCAGGAATTCCATTATTGTACTCTGCCTATTCAAACCCAATATTCTAAGCTTCGTGCAACTGCACATATTGATTGCATAATTTACCCAGGTTTCGTAGGCTCTATTCTCAAATTTTAGAAGGATATTTCACTCTTTGTCATAGAAGCAAATAAATTTTTTGTTCAAAATACATTAAAAATCCCTTGCATCTGTGCCCCAGTCAATCACAAAAAAATAAATAAATAATAATTCTACATTATTTGGTGGTAAAAATGCAGAGTAGCTTCCAAGCAAATTGAAATGTATTGAAGATATTTCTTTTCCTCAGTGCAATGAAAAACAATGCTGAACTGTAATGCACCTATATATATATAGTTTTTTAGCACAGAGAAAGAAGGGTTACCAATGAGTCATGCATAAGGACACGACTCCATTAAATACTGATATTAAACAATACTGAATATGTGAGTAACATTATAGTTTTCTATTCATAGAAAAAGTTGAGTGAAAAAGGAAATTTTAATCATAAACCTGTCTGTAGTACTTCCTCTTGTGATAAGACATTAAGTCACGGAATAAATAGAAAAGATGTAATATCCTTTCAGAAATGTTTTATTTTAACATTCAAAACAAATTTTTTGAGATTGTGGAAGAAAAAAATATACAACTAGAGGGGGGGGGGCTCTGGTTCTTGCTGAGATTGCATCATCTAAAGGTAAAACAAAGCCATATACTGAACGATACAAAAAGAACTGAAATTATTTTTGTTTTTTATAATTCGGGATGTTGTAGACAAGCATTCATCAGTTAGTTTACCTTCACTTATATTAGATGCATTTATGTTTAAAAAAAATATGAAAATAAAATTTACGCACATCATTAAAAAGTTACGAAATATTCAATTCATGAGGCAACCTTAAGGGTTCTCTAACAGAACCATTATGTGGTAAATTCAGTTTTTCGTGCTGTGCCACAGGAATAAGGTAAAATTTAAAAGGCATGAACAGAGAATATTTCAAAATCAAGCACACTTTCATGTACTCTTTCATGAGACCTCTCGGGCAAGCACACTTTCATGAAACCTCTCGGGCTGGGAGCACGTGCCTCACAGAGCAACAACGTGCAAAATACTTTGACAATATCAGGTAAACAATACTTTAGATATTATGTATTTTTAATCATTAAAAATGTTATTTCACTGAGATTTTCAATTATCATACTGACTATAGAGAATCTGCAGTAGTCGGTGTCTCTGAAGTTAAAAGAATCAAAATCTATGATGAAAAGAAAAGTAACAATTTAAAACATTCCATTTACATGAAGAAAGCACCTTTTTGGACAAACATCTTTGAAACTGAAGTCAATTGAAGGTCATTCTATAACAGTTGAAAAAAGAGCAATTATTTCAGTTGTGAATCATATTAATATAAATATTTGTGCAGTCCTATTTAAATTTGAGTACAGAATTAACAAGTCAGAGTTGAGGAGAACAGAATAGTGTTTCTTACTCCTTCATTTGGAACACATACAGGTGGAATCCTGTTATAATATAACGAGCTCAGAAGTGTTTTCTTGTTTTGTTTTATACACATATATCCATAATGAATCATTTGAAATACTCATTTTAACAACAAAAGTTGGAAAAAAATGTTCAGTATACGAACACTGCAAACGGCCCACCAAAAATCGGCCCAGGACCCACAATTTGAGAAATGCATAAACAAAAAGCTTTATATGTGTATGTCAGTTTCCAGCATGTAACGTAACATAACTGTTAAGATCTCTCTCCCTTTCTCTCCCCTTTTCAGCAAAATATAAATAAGGAGTATACAGAAATACAGAATTATTAAATCATGATTCTTTCACAAAAAAAAAAAAAAAAAAAAAATAAAAAAAAATGAACAGCTTGTCACATATGGTGAAAACTGAACATTTTCCCTTAATAACATATCAATGGGGTTTGTTTTGCTTGATACACTAACAAATATATTATTATTCATCGGACTTAAGATGTGTTAAATAAGAATAAAATTACAGAGCAGTTCAATTTATAACAAAATATATAAAAAAAAAACTGTTTTTATCTTACTAAGATTTATTTTTAAAACACTTGCCCTCCAAATATGGAAAACACATCTCATTTTTTAATTAATTCTTTTTGCAATAAAATTTATGGCATCTCCATGACTTTTCCTTACTTATAAAATTTACATATAATTATACATTATTTTTCCTTCAAAAAGCAGCAATGTGGAAAAAGTCAGTTACTTGTTTTTGTTTTCCCTAAAGTGATTATTAATTATGCTTAAAGAAAAGTAAAATTTAAGAGCACATACCTTCATTTAAATAAAAATCCTTTCTTCATGCATTTTTAATTTAAAATACTTGGGCAATTTAGATTAAAATAAATAAATATTTTTTTAAAAATGGAAGGAAAGTTTCAATACTAAAATTTATGGCTTCCTGATTTTATTTTTTTCAAAATTCAAACAACAACACACAAAATTATTTCACTTGTAAAGTGCAGTGAGCCACATTATGACAAGTAATGTTGATTAAAATGCAGATATACTGCTAATCTCTAACAGCACCATTATGTGGGAAATTCAGTTTTTCGTGCTGTGCCACAGGAATAAGGTAAAATTTAAAAGGCATGAACAGAGAATATTTCAAAATCAAGCACACTTTGATAAATCTGAAAGTAATGATCCTTTGTGATCTACAACCTTGAAATTTACAAAAACATACTGAGGTTTTGTGCCACTAACTTGCATGCTATACAAAACTGAAGTACTCTTGTTCTTTATAATCCCTTAGGGTAGACAGATATATTAATTTATGAATAGGTTAAAAAAGAAACTGTCAGTTTTGAAGGTCTCACAATAACGCTGGTCTGTAACAGAAATTTAACTTCTCAAATAATTATTAAAGAAATATGTAGCACACTCACAAAGTAAGTGAATGATTTTCATAGAAGTTAAGAAATTTCATTATGAGAGTTAGAAGCCAAGGATAAAGAAAACCTCAAAATTTACCAGCAATGTAAGGTTTCATGTTCTTAATATGTTTTCACAAATTAATTTCAAAAACCTACCTATGTAGAAAATATGTAGGAAAAGTACAAATGCACCTCTGTTTATTAGCAATCAAACTTTTTTATCATTCAGTGAATTACAATTTTTGTTTTGTGTGGAGGGTTCTACATAGTTACCTACAAGGTTAAGAAAAAGACTTAAGTGTTAAGTCCAAGTGGAGGCACGGGAGTTTTTCCATTTTTTTCTTTTTTTCTCTGCTTGCTTGCACCTTGAGATTTACTAGGCTTTTTCATAAATGTCATCTTCTTCGTCAGGATCATCTTGTGCCAGCAAAACTTTTTCCGTCTCGGAATCAAATCGTGCCCCCATGTGGTTTGGAACACGTTCGTACTGTCTTCCGTAGGATTTAAATGAGCACCAGCCTGTTGAACTGGCTTGCAAGATGCCAAAAAGAATGACAAAGAGGATAACAGCTGACATGCAAATTGCAATCACAACCGGAACAACATGTTTCATCGGAATAACAACTTCGTTCATATTATCAGGGTTGTAGCTGATGCTACGAGGATGATCAGATGAAGAGTTTATGCAGATATCTGAAACCAAATATCACAAGCAGGAAAAAATTAACATATGAGAGCATGTATATCTTTCTCGCAAACGTATGCACTTAGAGAACAATTGGTAATAATCACTCTTGTAAAAAAAGATCCAGTATAATGCGTGCCAGTAATAGCCAAGGAAAACTACTGTTATAAGATCAGCATCTCAAAATGAAAAAAAAATTGCATTAATAATAATCAAATGTGTTATCATGAACATCTCATTAAAATAATCGAATTTACAATCTGCAAAAGAATTATGAGCTCTTGTTACATGACTAATATTTCAAGGCAATCAAACTGTTAAAACACAATTAATAATAACAATAAGATAGAAGCAGTCATTATTGACATATTGGTACCATTCTACTAGTGATATTCAGATTACGAGGGGACGGTAATAAGTTCTCAGCCTCACCAAGAAGGAAATGGGCTAGAGCCATGAAACTTAGACTATTCCACATATTCACCCCGAAGTTCAAAACACACTTGGCACAGGGTTTCTGGAGTTTCTTTAACCCTTCGGAAAAAAATTCTGAAGTCTGATCACTCAAATACTGCTCTGCTGCGGATACCACTTTAAAATCATTTGAAAAATCCTTCCATTTAAAACTTTTTGTTAAGGTTTGGGAACAGGAAATAGCCTGATGGAACAACGTCTGGTGAGTAGGGTGCATGGTCTATGCACTTAAACCCCAGATCCCTCAAAACGTCCACCGTCTTGCCAGCCTTGTGAGCCGACACATTGTCCTGCAAAAAAAGAACACCTTTCCGCAGTTTTCTTCACCTTTTTTCCTTCAACGCCTCCATTAATTGGCACAGCAGGTTGGAATAATATTCAGCATTTATTGTTCGGCCCTTCGGGAGATAGTCAGTAAATCACCTTCCGAATCCCAAAAAACCGTTGCCATGACTTCCTGCAGACCTTTGAGTCTTGAATTTCTTTGGCCGTGGAAAACCCAAGTGCCGCCACTGCAGGGACTGTTGTTTCCTCTCTGGATCATAGTGATGTAACCACGTTTTATTAACAGTGACAAGTCGCTGCAAAAAATCATCACCAGATCACTCACAATGTTGCAAAACCGATTTGGAAGTGTCCACTCATTTTAGTTTCTCATTGGTGTTCAAACATTTGGGCACTCACTTTGCTGACATCTTCTGCATATCCAAGTGCTCATGAATTATGAACCTAACACGTTCCCTGGATATCTCCAGTGTCTCAGCTATTGTTTTAGCTGAGATTCGCTGATCTGACAAAATCAGGTCATGAACATGATCAACAATTTGGGTGTTGTCACTGTTGAAGGCCTCCCAGATCTTTCTGCATCTTCGGTCTCAAAGTCTCCACGCTGAAAGTTGGCACACCATTTCTTCACAGTGGAATGTGAAGGGCATTTGTTACTTAATGTCTTAATGTTTGAGTCATACACTCATAGATTTCCTTTGCAGTTTTCTTCTGCAGGAACAGAAATTTCATGACAGCCCAGAGTTCCACATTCGCAAATTAAAATTCAACACTTTGCATTGACATGATTCAGTACAGGACGTCAAACATTGGGGGGGGGGGGAGAGCTATTAGTTTGAAAATTGGCACTTTACAACAAAAGAACTCTTTCGAGCTGCAGTGACAAAATAATGCTAAAATTACAGGAAGTGGGTTAGGCAGAGAACTTTTCAGCATCCCCTTGTATTGTTATAGGATCAGCATTTCAAAATGAAAAACATTGCATTAATAATAATCAAATATGTGCTAACATTAACATCTCATTAAAATAAAAAATAAAAACGACATGTCTAAAATTTGCTCTAGATACCGGCTACATTTTGGCGTGGGAGTCAACAACCTATCATCCGTTTTGAGGAAAGACTGCCCAGGAATTGATTCACAGAGGTGGGGTGTTTATTGCATCCCACTATTGGACAATGACTCGCATGAGAGTAATAACTATTACATAGGCTCCACTCGTCGGAAATTGTGCCTCAGGCTGCAGGAACATAAATATAGTTTAAAAGCAAGCCATATATGTACAGCCCTTACCAAGTGCATTGATTTAAAAGATTTAATCCCTGATTGGGACAATGCCAAAATTTGGATAACCCCAGCCTCTACACACATGCTATTGGTGACTGAGAGTTTGTTCATTTACGCATTCAAAGGAAGTTGCTGTAATGATAACTGATTGCCCTTGGGATCTACCTGATATTTGGAGACGTCTTTTGTGTACAAGTGTTGGGCAATCCTCAGAACTATCTTCCTTTTTTAGACTTTAATACTGCTGTTATAATCATGTTTTCGATTTGTGATGTGGTGTTGCTCTGATCATGGTTTAACAGCCGGTACAGATGGCATGTATATCGCAAGATTCTGTTACGTCGATTGCTGTTATTGCGCACTACAGATATTTATACTGAACGCTTTGGGAGATCCGATCATACTTGATGATGGGGCGACTGTCGCTCTGAAAGTGCTAGTGTGTTTTAGAGTATTTTAATTGTACATATATTTCATATTTTAAGATCATTAAAATCGTGTGAAGACAGTATTCATCCTAAGATGGAAGTAGTTATTATTGACATATTGGTACCATTAGACTAGTAACATTCAGACTACCTAAGCAGCAAAAATCAAGAAGTATCAGGAACTGGCTGAAGAGATTAAACTGTTGTGGAAGATGCAAACAGTTTGTATTTATCCACTAATTATCTTTATGACTGGTATAATTCCTCTATTACAACTCACCTTGATGCTTTGGGTCTACAACACCTTAGGCCCAAAATTCAGGAGGCAGCAAGTCTCGATACGTGCCACAATGTATGGTGACTTTGATACTCTTTCACACCCCTCCCCTCTCCTGTAAAATGAGGTGTGAGGGTGTTTAAACTATTAAGAGGAAGAGTTACACAAGTACAGCAATGGAGCCGTGGTGACAACTGTTATTAAGGCATAACTTTCTGCATGACCATGGCCCTTTCACTTGTGATGTTATTAATGTCAGTTACACAGGCAATTTGAAGTGTTTTTAAAAATAATTAAACAGTTTTCTTAACACCTCCCTTTCTTGGGTCATTTATCTTCAATGAGTCATACAATGTGCAATGCTTTCATATCAGCAGGGGGTGAGGTGGAATCAGATTGGTTGCAGACAAAAAAATTTCTTTGTGGTAAGTTCACCTATGGCTTTAAACTGGTTGTGGCATTATTTCCAAAACCAAACATGGGAGATAAATGGAACTACGGAGTAATTCACGGAAAAATGCAGTATTCCAACTAAGTGTTGTACTGCTTTTGTGGTACAAATACATATCACACCAGGAAGAAACTCTACACTTCTCCCTAATAGGAAGGAAGTGCATCTTCTGATATATAGTGTGGTATTCTGGGGCCCACAAAAACTGTAAAATGCTTCATTATTGGTTGAAAGCAGCAGGCTACATGCAACAATAACCATAGAATTAAGTGAGAATACACAGGGATAAAGTTCATTAAGCGGAAGCTTTTGCCCGATCTACGGCCTTGATCACCCACAATCAACTGAATCAGAGGACTTGGTTTCCAGAACTACAATGTGAATTGCAGATGCAGGGACTGTTGCCAGATTTTAGTAGAGATCCAAATAAATGGGATTTGGTGAGGGGTTTCTGAATTGCAGTTCTTGGTAAACAAAATTTCAATGCTTTCTTGAAAACAGAGATGCTGCCAATAAAAGATGCAATTTTATTTTTTTCTTTCCAAAGGGGAACTGCAGAAGTGTCTTCAATGGCTAGTGCTGATAGTGCTGTTTTTGGAAGACCATCTGACACATCCTGTTCGAGTTAACGAAGTCTTGTGTTGATGCTTCGGTATATACTTTCAATATATACTCTGAGAGTCCAGCAGAGGTTGAAATAAAAAATGGCATAAATTCCAGAGTCCAAGGGTGGAACAAGATCTCTATCTTTTAGCAGGCACTTTTTTGCAGGAGGATTAGGTCTTACAGTGGGAGTGTAGCTCATCGTTCTGAAGAGTTTACAAATCTTATGAGAAAAGTATCCGTGGAAAGGGAAAGAACCAATGAATGGGGAGTGGAGGGTCTTTTAGTATTCGTGTGAGAGTTGACATATTTTTCATATGGGAATCATGGAGAATTTTGTTTATTGTAGAAGGTGGAAACTGATGGGCTTTAGCCATTTTCTTAATCGACACAAGACTTTGTGAAAACAAGCAAGATGTATAAAATGGTCTTCCAAAAACAGCGTTACCAGCACCAACCCTTGAAGACACTTCTGCAGTTTCACTTTGGAAAGAAACAAAAAAAAAAAAAAAAAAAACTTCCCTCTTTTATTAACAAAGCATCTTAAGTTTTCAAGGAAGCACTGAAATTTTGTTTACCAAGAACGGCAACTGAAAATCCCCTCACCAAATCCCATTTATTTGGATCTCTCTATTAAAATCTGGAAACAGTTCCTGTACCTTTAATTCACATTATATTTCTAACAACTAGTCTTTGGATTGCAGGTGATCAAGACCACAGAACAGTCTAAAGCTTCCAGTCAACAATTTTTTTTATTATACATAACTGCGTATTCTCACTAAATCCTATATGGTTATTCCTACACTATTCTTCTGGCCTGGAGATGAAACAGGAGAGATGCCATGTTATCACTTATTTGCCAGACAAATCATTAGAAAGACATTTATCTTACATTTATGAGGTGTGACAATTTAATTTCCAGAATGCACCTGTAGAAAAAACATGTGCATACCTGTGCACTTGCAGATACTGTCACCTTCAAAGTGATCTCCTTCTGCAGCTATGCGTTTAGTTAGACACTGTTGCCGTTGCTGGAAACATACCTGGAACTGTTTCTGAAATACTCTCAAGTTCATTTGGCACGTTACACGGGCTGCAGATGGCCTAGTGGTCAACGTTCGTGACTGCCACGGGGAGACCTCAGGTTTGATCCCAGTAAGGTATGAACATTCAAACCACTAAATATCCGCCATGCGGCAGTTGGGCACGTTAAGTCGTCGGACCCTGGGTACTGCCCCCCCCCGTAATAAATAAAGGCGGCTTCCTCCCCCTTTAAACCTTGCTTCCTATTTCTAAGGGTTGTTTAAGACCTTGAGTCAAGACACTCCCTTCCTAAAATCCTCTACATCTGATCTGATCTGTCACGTTACGCTAGGGTTCAGAAATATCTGAAAAGCTTCATCCTTTCACAGCAGTTTTTATTTTTGGGAAGAGCCAGAAATCACAAGGGGGCAAAGTCAGGTGAATAGGGTGGTTGATCCAATTTGGTAATTAATTTCTTAGTCAGGAAGTCATGGACACAGAGCATCATGGCTTGGAGCATTGTCAGGACACAGTTCAGCTCTTTTCCTTCGAACAGAATCCTGTAACCTTTTCAACACCGCTAAATAGGTGTTGAAAAGGCTAAATAGTTGGTTGACCGTTTGTTCCTGTTCAATGAATTTGTGATGAAATATCCCCTTGTGATTGAAAAAAACACACACAAGAACAGTCTTGAACTGCGAGTGTGACATGCCTCCTTTTTTTTTACGCTTTCCAACCGTAGGTTAAAGAAGCGTATATGCTCCAGCTTTGTCCGTCCGTCCGCACAATAACGCGCGTAAAAATGGTTCGATTTTGATGAAATTTTAGTATATGATAGGGGATCACTTGGGGATGAACTCTATTGAAAATGGGCAAAATGGGGTCAAAGATCAGGATATAAGAGCGGGATGCATTCCATTGCCCTTATGCGTCATAACTTGCGTAAATATGATTCGATTTTGATTAAATTTTAGTACGTGGTAGGGGACCACCTGGGGATGAACCCTATTGAAAATGGGTGAAATGAGGTCAAAGGTCAGGGCATAGGAGCGGGATGCATTTCATTGCCCTTACGCGTCATAACTTGAGTAAATATGGTTCGATTTCGATGAAATTTCAGTATGTCGTAGAGGACCACCTGGAGATGAACTCTATTGAAAATGGGTGAAGTGGGGTCAAAGATCAGGACATAAAAGTGGGATGCATTCCATTTCCCTTATGCATCATAACTTGCGTAAATATGGTTCGATTTCGATGAAATTTTAGCATGTCGTAGAGGACCACCTGGGGACAAACCCTATTGAAAATGGGTGAAGTGGGGTCAAAGGTCAGGACAGAGACAGAGGATGGGGATCCATTCCATTGTCCCTGTGCATTATAATTTACGTAAAAAGGCTTCAATTGAGACAAAACTTTTCGTGTCGTTCCGGAAGTATATTTTACCGGTTCTGTTGAATATCATCGAAATGGGGGTCAAAGGTCGGGTCATAGGAGCAAGATTTATTCTACAGCCTTTATCCTCATAACTTGAGTAATGATTTCTGGTATGTTGGAAAGCGTATCATAATCAATGCATTGCATGATTTTAATAACTTGTTTTTTTCTTTGGCTTTTATGCCACTCAAAGACACTTCACTTTTCCATACCATCCTCACCATACATCACTTTTAATAGCTCTAACTTTTCAGTAGTACTTTTCCCGATCTTCACACCAAATTTGATGTCAATGCGCTGCTGTAAATTTCAATCACTCATTTTTATCTCACAACTCACACACAGACTTTTAGTATTTTCGCAAAGCCCACTCGCAAATGGCTCTACTGATCTGCGATTAACGCAGGCATTACTTGAAACATAGCCAGACATGCATAAGCATGTGATTCTGCTCACACTGTCAAAAGGGTGGCACTACGCGACCATTCTGGGAATCAAATTGTCACACCTTGTACACATTATGAAACGTTTTAACAACACAATGTCAAACACAAAACAGCATGGCAAAGGCTGTAATTTAACCTTATATCAAATGTATTCAAACTTTAAATAGGAGTATTACCGAGAGTTATACTACAGCTACAGCATTTCACTCCTTTAGGCCCATTATAATCACAGCATGGTAAGCAAACATGATTTGCTTCATCATATCGGAGAGGTGCTTGACAAGACAAGCAGTTATTTTCATTTGGTCCATTACACCTGCCACACTTGCTATGGCACTGCTGGCAACTCTGCAAAATGATAAAATACAATTTTTAAGAATAATCAGAAAAGCAAAACTGTGCAATATGAGCACACGAATGCAGAACTAGCCCAGGCATGGATACAAAGGGAAGGCCATGGTTTCCACACTAAGAGTTTACTGAGCCAAATTTTAATATACTTTACTTCATGCAGTCTGTATTAGGTTTATATTTGTTGCAATGATTTTAAATTTAAGTTACATATTTATACAGCCTCCCTTTGTAAGTTTTCTGAATTCACTCTTGAACTAGCCCTCTACTTACAAAGCAATGGACTATCAGCAGACTATTTAGTGTGAGAATACTACATTAAACAAAAGGGCAATAAACTACACTATTCAATGGTTTGTGCAGTTAGACACTGGTGTATGCTGATTAAAGGATAATGTATTCACACACCAGAATTATCATGTGATTAGGCACAGCACTATGCTCTTTAAAGGATCACTGTTAACAATGGGTAGCACTGTTCCGAATATAACATAAGCAAATCATGTACCACAGTATTTAAAGAGTCACACGTGTACATAGAGGAATGTGCAGCTTAATGGATTGCATGTGAACTGCCCTGTTTAACTGAGGAGCTATTTTATTTTTTCAAGGATTTAATAGCCCCAGCAAGAATTTAAAAATATAAGCAGTTGTCTGTCGCAAATTTTTTTTTTTTTTTGTTCCAGGGAAGGAAATTAACCAGCTGTGTAGAAAAAGCACAATACCCATGCTCAATCTGGGGCACGACTTAAGGCAATCAGGCAGAAACCAGTGTCTGACTTCTCAGCCACTGGGATGTAAAAGTGATGAGCAAGTAACGAAGTTATGCCTAAGTGTGGTGATAAAGTTGACTAATTGGTCTTGAATTTCAAGAACTTGGGAGTTCTTTAAATCCTAGACTAATTAGTCAACTTAACATGAGAAGGTTCCCCACCTTCGTGATCGAGTTCTCTAAATTCTACATCAATTAGGCATGTGAGTATAAAGAAAAACAAAGCACTTTAGAATTACTTCCTATTTCCACACACTTCAGTTTGCTTGTTCGAGCACAAATCAATTTGCAGAGTACATTGGGTTGTTTTCTTTCTCACCTCAATCGACATGATCTGTTAGTGTTTCTAAGGTGGGTAAGCAGAAAGCATGCTTCTTTAACCAGGGGTGAGAAACCTGCAGCCTTGTAGGAAATTAAAGTGTGGCATTTTGAGTGAATCCAAATTTTGCAGAACAAATCCTTTTATTTTTATTAATACATTTTGTTCGTCTTTTATTATTTTTAGTTTAATCTTAAAATGACTACATTTAAAATACCAAAGAGTAAAAGAAGAATCAATGAAATAATGCTCCCCGACCGATGGCCACAATTGAAACATTAGTAAGTCATAAGGGCTATTTTGCCACCTGCTACACTCATGATTTTGTTCTGTGGCTTCTAAAGAACTAGAGATAGAATTTTATTGAGCTCTCAGAAGATGACATTTTAAAGTCTTTATTTGACGCTAAGAAAGATCCAGTTGAAATATGGAAAATGCAATAGAATACCCATGCCTTCAGCAACATGAACGAAAAATTGTTTCTTGCTTTTCAACCACTTATTGCTGTGAATTTATGTTCTCCTACCTAACCTAAATAAAGATGCCCTTACAGTCACAAATGATGGATACCCATCTATGGGATCAGCTGAAACTTATTGATACATCTAGAGGATCAGCTAAAACTTTGTGTACTAAAGAAACTTATGGATACATCTAGAGGATCAGCTGAAACTTATAGATACACCTAGAGGATCAGCTGAAACTTTGTGTACTAAAGAAACTTCCATTCTTTAGTACACTCTCATTTTACTTACTGTCTCTCTTGTTGAGGACGACAAGTGTAACTTCAGGAAACTTTAGGTGCTCCAGAATAAATTTATTATATTTTTAGAACTGAAATTAAATCCACGTTTAATTGTTACTACAGGTTCATAAAACTATTGTCGAATTAGTCTCGATCCTAATAAACATAATATTTTGAACATTAACCAGTTGTATTTATGCTCTGTAGGTACTAATATGTTCAAAAGAATTAAACTGGGATTTAATGATGAAATCATCGACATTCATTGAGAAATTCATGAACAAGACAAAGACACATGTTACAAACGTGTTTTCCGAAAAATCAACAAATAAAACTGAGTATTGGATATTAAAGGCCAAAATTTTGGAATGAATTACCTAAAGAAATTCATAATATTAATAATTATAGTCTATTTAAGAAAAGAAACACTATTCACTTACTTACCCAATAATATTGAAAAAGAAAAAAAAAAAAAAAAGGGTCCGTCAGAATAGGGTGGGAGAGAATGGAAGTATGAGGGGATGGGGAGGAAATCACTCATCACTCATAAGACAGAATGGATGACATATCGTTGATACTATTGTGACTGAGTGTGTGAGGGTTTTTCAGATTAAAAGTTGCCAAAGATGTCCATATTACTTATAAATATGAAATGTAAATGTATGATTTTGCTGGATAACACATATAAATATTGCTCTCAATACATTGAGACACCATTAACATGCACTCACTACTATCTACTAATACATTTAATACTATGTCTAATTGATGTTAGTTATTTTATTTCTTGATTTGTGCTTTTCACAAAGGGAGATCAGGACTTGTCAGGTCATTTTTGCCTTTTTCCTGATCTCCCTAGCTGTTATATATCTACTAATTCAAATGTTATTTCTAATTAGTATTTCGTATGTGTATGATAACAGCTAAACTAATAAATTGAATTGAAACTGCAGACCTCCATGTTGCAACCAAATATTCAAATGCTTTCCAACAAAGTCATTAAAAGGTTAGTTAACTTCAGAATTAACAATTTTTTTTTTAAGTTAGTAAATAGCATGATTTTTACAAAATAATTTACGTTCCGAAGTATATCTAATTGAAGTTTCTTGAATGTGGCCTTGTTAGATTACAGCTAACTTAATGCAGCCTTCCAATATGAGAAGGTTCCCCACCTCTGTGTTTAACCCTGCTGAGAAGGGTAACTATGAGGCATATTCAGAAAGTAAGTACCGTTTACGAATATTTTTGCTGCAGCATCACTGCAGACGTGATATTGTGCAAGTGCACTGACTTCCCCCATTTGTGGGCAAGCCACAGATGCTATTAGGAGAACATCAGATCAAGCTAACATTTTGTTCTGTGCATTTCTCATGTTTAAGAAGATTGAGTGTCCCTCCAACTGTGAGATAAGGTCTGTAATTCGATTTTTGAATGAAAAATAAATAAATGTGAAACCGGCTGACATTCATCATCAGCTTTGTGAGGTCTACGATCGAACTGCCATGAGTGATGGAATGGTGTGGATATGGATCAGACAGTTCAATGAAGGTTGTGTTGACATCAATGAAGCACTCATCATGTCATTTGGCTGGAAACAAATGGATCACCCTACAGCATACATTTAGAGGTAAGGGACTGTCATCTAGTTTTGCATTTGAAGAGGTTATTTACTGGTCGGCGTTTCTTCAACAACGATGGAGTTGAAGGAGCAGTACAGAAGTGGAAGTCTTCACAGGCACGGCACACTCATTGTACAATGAGAGGATACAAAAACTGGTGCCCTGTTAGGATAAATGCCTCAATAATGGTGGAAACTACGTAGATAAAAGTTTAAGGTATGACGAATCTGATAAAAATAACATTTTTTGCAAATACAGTCTCATTTAATTTTAATAGCCTAACAGTACTTACTTTCCTAATCTGCCTGGTATATGCACTATATTGACAAACATCAGTACGGTGTCGGGCACCTTTGGCCTTAATGCATGCACTGACCCTTCGAGACATGCTTTCAACGAGGTTTTAGAACACAGTGATAGGTCCATTCAGTACATAATGCTGCCGCTAACTGTTGCTTAGTAGTAGGCCTTGGTTCCAAACTTCTTATGCGGCGCTCTAATTCATCCCATAAGTGCTCTATGGGATTAAGATCAGGGCTCTATGCTGGCCAGTCCACACACGATACGGGATTATTGTCAAACTATGCTGTTACAGTCTTTGCTTTATGGATCGGTGCATTATCCTGCTGGGAACAAGGCTCGGTTCCATAGTATTGCCACAGAGTTGGTAGGGCATAACTGTCCAGAATATCAAGGTAGATGTGCTGGTTAACAGGTTTGTCCACGATAACCAATGGGCCGGGACCATACCATGAAAAACACCCCTACACGAGTACACGGCCAGCTCCAAATTTGGGCGTAAGAACAGTACACTGTGGTAAATAGTGTTCCCCCAGCTGCCATCATACCCACACACGGCCATCAGACTGATGGATTGTGTATCTGGATTCATCAGTCCATAGGATCCATTTCCACTGATCTACGGTCCACGATAAATGTTTTTTACACCATGCTAAACGACGAGTAGCATTCCGAGTGGAGATGAAAGGCTTATGAGAAGCCGTATGATCGTGATAACCCATGGTATGAAGTTCTTTGTGAATGGTACATGTACATACCAAGGTTCCAGCATTTTTACTTACCTGTACACTGAGGTCTTGTGCAGTACTCCGTCGATTAGCTGTAACGACTCTCCTGAGGCTTTGACGTCCTCTATCACTGATTTTCTTTGGTCTGCCGGTGCGTTTTGCTGCTTCAGGCATGCCATGTGTCTTTCACTTATTCAGTACATCCAAAACAGTATGTTTAAACACCTGGTACCCATTAATAAAACACCCAACAATCTTTCCTTTCTCAAAATCAGTTCTCTCCCATCACGGCATTTTCACTCAATCTCACAGTGCGATATGATCGCAGTCAGCTGCAGACTTGTTTTTATACAAATTGAAGCTGTACCGCGCACCTTAACAATGTAGTGGCTCCGTTCATTTGCTTTTATAGGGGTGTCCGGTGACTTTTGTCACTATAGTTTATGTCACCCTGAAAACCTGAAATCTATTATTTCACAAAATTTCTAGTAAGAACGTGAAGTGTCTACGAGCATTGGTAACTTCGGTTTTTTACTAGTAACATCTAGAAATGACTAATATCCTCAGTAAAATGAAGAATAAAAGGTTTACCTTGGGTATTTACTTAATGTTTTAGTAAAAACCCATTCTCACTATATGCAGAACAGTAAAAGTCCGAAATGACTACAATAGATATAAACTTGCATGGTAAAAACATGATAGCATTAACCAATTGGAGTGCACCTTTTGTATACAACACAACAGTTTGGATTTTTACTGTTCTGTGTCTAATAAGAATGGGTTTTGACTAAAAAATTAAGTAAATACCCAAGGTAAACTTTTTATTCTGCATTTTACTGAGGATGTTAGTCATTTCTAGATATTACTAGTAAAAACCTGAAGTAACCAATGCTGGTGGACACTTCACATATTACATATCACTAAGCTGTTCTCTGAGATTCAGAGGTTAGCTCCAAAAAGAAATACAAACTTCCAGATATTTTTATTTATTGTTGTCGTATCAAACTTCTCCATTTACAGCGATCTTGACATACAACTCGTGCTTCACTGATACCCATTACACGCTGTACACAAGATCTTTTATACTTCATACTCATAATCTTTTTCTCATGCAGACACTCCTGAATCTGATCCACCCATGTCTTCCTTGGCCTTCTTCTGCCTTTCCTTCCTGCCACTTGGGCTGAAAAGATTTTCTTTGTAAGCATTTCATCACTCATTCTTTCAACATGGCCAAACTACCGAAGCATATTAGTTTCCACCTTGCTAACAACATTTTGCTTCACGTCACACAACTGCAATACATCTTCATTCCTCACACAATCAGATTGTGTCTTGCCACAAACCCCACGTAAGTAACGCATTTCTCCAGCACACAAACAACTCCTATGTTTCTTCTGCAGTATCCAGGTTTCACTGCCATACATCAGAGTAGGAACAATTACAGTTTCATACACAGCCATGCGGGACTCTCTAGAGAACCCATCATTCCTGTTAAAACCTCCCAGAGCAGCTATGACTTTCAAAGAAGAATTCACTCGCTTACTGATTTCACCATCCAACTTGTTCTCTGTGTCAAACATGCTTCCTAAATACACAAACTCACTCACTTGGTCAATCACAGTGCCATTTATACTTACATTACATTCAATGCTACCAGTTTCTCTCTCAAACACCATAACTTTGGTTTTTCCCTTATTTATACTCAGTTTGAATTTCATGCAAACTTCGTGCATCCGAGTCAACATACTCTGCAACTCACTTTTGCTCTCTGCCAACAGGACAGTGTCATCAGCATACAGCAATCTGCACACATGGATATCACCAAGACATAAACCACTATTATCTATTTTGGCATCACGCATGCATGCGTCCATAAATATATTAAACAGACATGGTGACATTACACAACCTTGTCTAACTCCTGTACCATTGGAAAACCATTTTGATAAAACACCATTCACTCGTACACAAGCTCTACTACCAGCATACATGGCTTTTACACTATTAAGTAGATTCCCAGTAACACCATATTCATTCAATACCTTCCACAAAAGTGTCCTATTCACTCGGTCATAAGCTTTCTCTAAATCTATGAAGGCAGTAAAAACTTTCTTCCCAACAGCCAGATACTTTTCAATCATCGTGCGTAATGCAAAAATCTGGTTAGTGCAGCCTTTACCAGGCATAAAACCACTCTGAATATCCCACACTTTCAAAGATGTAAGACCTCGTACTTTTTCAATAACAACCTTACCAAACACTTTCCCTGGCACACTCAGTAGGCTAATACCACAGTAGTTCTTGCATTCAGTCTGATCACCTTTTCCCTTATACAAGGGAACAATAATAGCATCCTTCCAATCCCGAGGGACCATTCCTAACTTACAGCACAACTGGCAAATTTCAGTTAACCAGTCAATTATAGAGTCACCACCATATTTCAACATCTCTGCAGTTATGCCATCAACTCCTGGAGCCTTACCATTCTGAAGAGATTTTAGAGCTTTACACACTTCTTCTCTTGAGATCCCTCCTGTGCTTTCATCCCTCATTGTGACATCATCTGCATCTGTCTCAGAATCATCTTTGCTTTCCTGATCTAATAACTCACAGAAGTATTCACCCCATCTGTTACTTAACTCATTGGGCTCCCATATCATTTCCCCAATCTCATTCTTCACACAACTTACAACTTTGTTTCCCCTATTTTTCCAGAGTCTCATGTACTTCCAGAAGGACTTCCTATCTTTCCAAAAAGCCAGTTCATGTCTTTCCACTTTCTCCTTCCTATCTTTTGCCATACTGTGGTGAACCAGCTTAGTAGCTTCACGCTTCTTACAGCGATATTCATCCACAGAGACTCTACCTTGCAACATCCCCAAATAGGCTTCCTTCTTTCTCTTTACTGCCTCTTCAATCTCACTATTCCACCAAGCATCACCTTTATTGTTACCCACTATTGCGGTGCCACAGACCTTTTTAGCAGCAGTGACAACACAGTTCTTAAAACATTCCCACTTCTTTTCTACATCCCTCTCACTAGACTTCAGATCCTTCAGTCGTTCTCTGAGTAAGTCAGAATACCGCTGATGA
Organism: Macrothele yani; assembly: GCA_039090855.1. Classification (NCBI taxonomy): domain Eukaryota; kingdom Metazoa; phylum Arthropoda; class Arachnida; order Araneae; family Macrothelidae; genus Macrothele; species Macrothele yani. Next base: position 131,949,242 of record CM077025.1, read on the forward strand.
TCTTCAAGGAGCCTATCAACCTTTATTCTTTCTATCCTGGGTCTCTTCCTATTCCTTTTCCTCCAACCAACATTAAGTTTCACTTGTGACACTACCAAGTAATGATCAGAAGCAACATCTGCACCTCTCATCACACGGGTGTCAACAACTAAGTGTTTCAAACGCTGATCGTAGACAACAAAATCTATCACTCTTTTGACCAAGAGTACGATTTTCCCAAGTATATGTGTGGATATACTTGTGGTTGAAAAATGTATTAGATACACACAAACCATTCTCAATGCAGAGTTCAATTAATCTTTCACCATTATCATTCACACAAGGATCATTAAACTTACCCAGAACATAGTCAGAAATTGCATTCTGCACACCTACTCTAGCATTGAAATCCCCTGCTATTATAACTTTTTCTTTAGCACCAAACTGGCTCAAAACAGCTTTTAGCTCATTCCAGAAATCTTCCTTCTTATCAGAAGGTTCCGAGTCACAGGGAGCATACACTACAACAATTACAATTCTCTGAAGTTTCACTTTCAAACGAATCCAGAGAATTCTCGCACTTACACAACTATAGTGAATCAAGTTGTTCTTCATCTTTTTCACTTAAAATCACACCTACACCAGCCTGTCCTCTCATATTATCCAATACTCCAGACCACACACTCACCGTGCCATTCACATCTTCTACCCCAATTTCCTTCTTTTTGGTTTCACTTACACACAGCACATCCAGTCTATATTTATTCATCTCCTCAATCACCTCGCTCATCTTGCCATTTATACCTCTAGTATTCCATACACCAATCTTACATTCACTCAGCCGAGATCTCTTTCTCATACGCCGTTTAGAAAGTCCAGGTCGATTCCGTGGTGGACAGTCCTTCTCAAGTGTGGTAGGTCCACCATATCTCACACTTGAGTCATTCTTAATATTTCTTTTTGTTTTTTTTAATCAGGTAAGTACATCAGTGTGGGGGATTAGCCCACAGCTGAGGGTTCCAGTTGGTCATTCAACCTATGGATTCTGGAACAAAACCCAGTGAGTTGGGGTCTTTTCGCCAATGTCACACAGAACTAGCTTGCACCTCTCCAAAATTCACAGAGGCCTAGTTGCTGTTGTGTATGCCATTGTTACCACGGAGCGCCCCGAGGAGGCAAACCCATCGCCCACTACGACACTTCATATTCTTACTGGTAAAAATAGAACTCACAAAATAATAGATTTTGGGTTTTTATGGTAACATATACAACGCACACCATCAATGTGCATCTGTTCATCTTCTGTAGCTTTGGTGAGAAGAAACAGTTTTGGTTTAACACAGCAAAAGAGTGACTTGATTCCTATACTGGTACACGCACATAGTCCATGTACTTCTCCTGGTGCTGCAGTCGATTAATAAGCAGAAAATTTGTGCTCCTCTCTGCTGTTCAAGAGAGTTCTGCATTTTGATTTTTTAACAGAAAATGAGTTCACTTACATCTTATTATTGCATTTATTATAGCACTAACAAAAGTTATTTTATAATAATGGGTAAAAATAAAAAATAAAAACAAAACAATTTCCTTGTGCAATTTTCACAATGCATCATGTTTTCATTTGTATTGAGCTAATTCGTTACCAATAGTACTGTTTTGCCATTTGGTAATACATTTTCAATTTGAGCAAGGGGAGAAAAAAAAAAAAAAAGGTGTCTTTTCTTCCATAACTTTTTATAACTCACATAATATTTGTGAATTTTGATTCATTCCTGTCAAAAGTTTCCCACACTGTAATGTTTGTCTCAGAACCTTATAAATTGATGCAAGAATGCAAGATCCTTCTGATTTAAATCTCAAATAATGATTAACCTTCTCTCTGGGTGTGCATGTGCAAAATTTGAAAATTCATATTTGATGAGAAATGGTGAAACACTAAGTTTAATGAAAATAAGGTAACTACAATGAAGCTAATTAGATAGGTTGTGCAAGTTGCAGCATACCTAATGGATCAGCAAAATAGCAAAAGTGTTGTAAAAAGTAAACAAAAAAGATCAAAATTTACACTGAAAAACATGAAATCTGATGAATAGATACCAGCTTGCTCTCCTGATGAAGGGCAAGTTGTTCATCAGATTTCATATTATTTTTCAGTGCAAATTTTGATCTTTTTGTTTTCTTTACTTTCTAAATCTCTTTTGCTATACATGTGGGTTTTCGGTATGTGTTGTCCTGATGGTGCAATGCCGAGATCACTACACAGAGGAACGATCGCTGGATGGCGTGAGAATCGGACGTCGGCGCTTCGCTAAAACATGCTCCAAGAGACTAGAGGCAGAGCTGCGGAGAGTTCTGAAGTGTGAACACCGAGACAGGGCTGCATGCCGAAGGGTGTTTGTTGTGCTCGCCATTTTGAATTTCTTAGCGGAACGAGTAGGTTCTGTTGTTAGTGTATCCTGATATCAATTGTAAGTGTACATCATATTAAATGTGTGTGTGTTCAGTGTTTGTCTAGCCCGTCCATTATTAAAGTGTTGTGATTCGATGGACCCGTAGTGGGGAAGTTTCCCAATACCCCACAATTCTGGTGTCAGCAAGTGAGATCTGTCCCGAATCGCCTGTGGATTACACAGTGGCAAAGACGGAGCTTTTACATCACATCTTGAAGGTAAGCTTTCTTGTCAACCATGTATAAAAATTCTCGCAAAGAAGACTTGATTCAAGTAGCACAAGAGATCGGTGAAACGGTGCCAACAGGAGCGACAATAGTTGATTTAAAATTTAAAATAGAGAGCACTGAAGTCTATAAAAATGATCCGGATTTTGTAAAAGACGTCTTAAATTCTATAGTAGAAGAGAGGAAGGCGAGGGCTGAAAATGATAGGGTGCTAGAGATGGAAAAAATCAAATTAGCGCAATTGGAGAAGGAAGTAGAACTGGAAGGTAGTCGAAGCCGTCCGGCATTGGAGCTGAATGAGCGAAGTGATAATACGGGACTTAAGCGGTCTACGCTTAATCTTGAAAACCTGATTAAAAGTGTCCGTACACTGAGTATGACTATTCCAGTTAAACCAGAGAATCTCAATTTGTTTTTCCAATCTGTAGAACAACCTTTTGTTATAAAAGGGGTGCCACTAGACATGAGGTCAGAGATTTTAATAAACCTTCTCGGGGAAAAAGCTAGCAACGTATTGCTTTACATCAGGGAGGAGGAGATGAAAGATTATGATAAGCTTAAGTCGCTAATATTAAGAGAGTTTCAGCCGACAGCGCAGGAATGCTTGAATAATTTTTGGAAAGCTCATCGACAGCTCAGTGAAACACATATTCAATTCGCATCGAGATTAACAGCAAACTTTGAGTATTATTGTAAACTGCGTGAGGTTAGTGATTTTAACTCGTTATGATGGTGGCGGATAAATTGTAGCAAACCTTGGACAGAGACACGGCATCTCACATAGGGATTAAGCAGGGAGAAAGTTGGTTTGACCCTGTAAGATTAGCGAAAGAGTGTGATGTTTATTTTTGGTCAAACGGAAAATCGTTAAACGACGTTCAAGCAAATGAGTACAAATCTGTGGAGAATATGAGTAAAGGTGGAAGCGGAAATTTTAAGAATGTACGGTACGAAAGGTCCAACAAAAATAACTATGGGCAAAATAAGGGAAAACCCAACTGCTACGTATGTGGAGGAACACATTTTGCAAAATTTTGTTCTAAACGTTTCCAAAGATAACTTGAGGTCGGAAGTGAGCAAGGCGGGTGGGGTGAAAGTTCAGTCAATGTACTGGAATCGGAACAGCCCGTTGTAAGAAAAGGTTTTATAAACGAACTGGAGTATGTTGACATCTTGATTGATGGTAAAGAAGTAACTGCTCTTATTGATTCAGGTGCCCAAATTGCGGTAGTGAATAGCAATGTGGTCCCCGCCAAAAAAATAACAGAGGGTAGAGTAATTCTTTCTAGTTGTTTTAATGATAAACATGAAGTTCCGCTGGCAAAGTTCCAGATCTCACTAAAGAGTTCTCATGTGGCCGCCGAGGTAACGGCAGCAGTTTTGAATAGCCTCAACGCTCAGTGTATAATCCCTGCAAACCTGTTTGCCAAGATGAAAGTGGGTCAAGGTCAGATGCTGGCATTGTGGGAGCCAAGCCTGTCAGAACAGCAGACTGTTATTGCTGCTTCAGGAGAGTGAAATGAGAACGTGATTGGTAATTTTTTGCTGCATGTCGTGAGTGTGACAGAAAATTCGGGCATGTTGAACTTGGATCATATACGAAATTTGGAGTGGTGCAGGGAAGTTTCGGATCTTGTGCATGGCTACAAGCTAAACAAAACCAAAAGTACCAATTTAAAAAATAGCACGATTTCAAGAAGCACTAAATATACCCCATTTGAACTGATGACTGGCATTAAAATGAAGAATGCTGGAGATCTAAAAATTAGAGAACTGTTAGAAGAGGAACATTTAAACTGCACGCTACATGATAGAGATGATATGCGTGAAGACGCCAAGAGTAATATCTTGAGACTGCAACAGGAAAATAGTCGACAATTCAATCGGAAATGAAAACCACCTAAACTGTATAAAGTCAACGACCTGTTGCAAGCTGCAATCAAAGTTCTTTGGCCCTCATCGCGTCAAGGCAGTGAAGCCAAAGGATCGGTACGACGTCGAGAAAGTGGGAAATCACGAAGGACCGAACAACACATCTACCGCAGTGGACCATATGAAGCCATGGCTTACAGGGGTTCACTGAAGGACTTTCAGTTCCTTTTTCAATGAATGCATGTGTTTTATTTGACTGTTTTCTTTTGTTGTCTAAATGTCCAGAACAATAATGTCGTCATGAACACTAACGGATGCAGGAGCCGCTGAGGACAGCGACTGTGGATTTTTGGTATGTGTTGTCCTGATGGTGCAATGCCGAGATCACTACACAGAGGAACAACCGCTGGATGGAATGAGCATCGGCATGTCGCTAAAACATGCTCCAAGAGACTAGAAGCAGAGCAGCAGAGAGTTCTGAAGTGTAAACACCGAGACAGGGCTGCGTGCTGAAGGGTGTTTGTTGTGCTTGCCATTTTGTATTTCTTAGCAGAACAAGTAGGTTCTATTGTTGGTGTATCCTGATATCAATTGTAAGTGTATGTCATATTAAATGTGTGTGTGTTCAGTGTTCGTTAAGCCTGTCTATTATTTAAGTGTTGTGATTCGATGGACCCGTAGTGGGGAAGTTTCCCAATACCCCACATATATATATTATTATTAATAACATCTATGAAAATGCAAGTGCAAAGATTTGGTTGTTTGAGAATACAGTACACATAAAAATTGGAAAGGGAGTGAGACAAGGTGACACCATATCTCCCAAGCTCTTTAATGCCAGATTGGAAAATGTCTTTCAATCACTGAACTGGGAAAACAAAGGGATAAAGATTAATGGAGATTATCTAACTCACCTTCGCTTTGCTGATAACGCAGTCATTTTTGCAACTACCCCATCAGAGCTGCAGAGTATGATCCAGGAACTTGCTGACAACAGTAAAGAAGTGGGATTAAAAATGAACATTCAGAAGTCAAAAGTGATGTTCAATGCTTTTACAAGAAATGAAGATTTATCGACTGATGGAGAAAAGCTAGAGATAACAGACACGTAAGTTTATCTTGGACAGCAGATATCAAGTAAGGGTCACATTGATGAAGAAATTAATCGGCGTATAAAACTTGCCTGGAGAGCTTTTGGAAGAAACAGCATAATTATCAAGAGCAATATGCCATTATGTCTCAAAAGAAAAGTGTTTGATCAATGCATCCTTCCAGTGCTTACGTATGGTGCAGAGACGTGGACCTTAACTAAAAGAGACATACAAAGGCTGCAGACAACTCAAAGTAGCATGGAGAGGTGCATGCTTGGTGTAACCAGGAGAGATAAGAAGAGGAACTCGTGGATCAGAAAAATGGCAAGAGTGGAATACGTCATGATCAGAGTAAAATCCCTGAAATGGCAATGGGCTGGACATACTGCCAGAAGGATAGACCATCGATGGACAGTCGAAATTTTAGATTGGATTCCAAGGGACAGGAAAAGACCCAGAAGAAGACCACATGGAAGATGGGTGGATGAAATTCGAAAGTATGCAAGACTAACCTGGAGGAGACTGGCACAAGACAGACCGTTGTGGAAGAGGCTTGGAGAGACCTTCGTCCAGCAGTGGATTAATAATGGTTGGCAATGATGATGACGATGATATATATATATATACACTGAAGAGCAATTGAATTAGAGATACCTGTCTAGTAACATGTAGCACCACCTTTTGCCCTGATGACGACGGCGATTCGTCTCGGCATGGACTTGACAAGACACCGGAAGCGCTGGGAAGCAATACAGATCCACGACCCCTGAACAAGCTCCCACCGTTCACGAAGATTTGATGGCGGGTGGTCAGAGCCTTGAACATCTCTCTCAATGGCATCCCAGATGTGTTCGATGGGATTGAGCTCAGGTGACCTAGCTGGCCAAGGAAGCAAGGTCACGTCACTGGAGTGTTCATCCAAATTTTTTTTTTATACAATTCGGGAGCGATGGCATGGTGCATTATATTGTTGCAGGATGAGGTCCCCAGTGGGATGTTGAAGAGGCACAAACGGGAGCAAATGGTCGTCCAGGATATCCCGGTAACGTTGACCTGTGAGAGACGATGTCACACATACCAGGGGTCCCATTTCAGTCCATGTAAACAGTCCCCAGATGAGAATGCCACCCCCCCCCCAAGCTTGAAGAGTACCCTGCTGGCAAGAAGGATCCATCGCTTCATGTGGTTTGTGCCATACTCGTATCCTGCCATCCGCATGTACCAACGTGAATCTCGACTCATCAGTCCAGGCAACATTTTCCCACATGTCTAGGGTCCAGTGGCGATGTTCCCGCACCCATGCTAATCTTTGCATCTAATGACTAACTCCTTGTCGGCTTCGTCAAGGGCAAGCAACAAGAAAATCACTCAGTAATCTACTGAGACCAGAGAATTGTGGGTTTCTGCTATTTTAGTTTGCTAAAAGGATTAATTAAATTTAGGGGAATAATGTCAATAAAAGGGAATACTAATAAAAAAGGGAATACTAATAAAAACCCGAACCCAGCAAACTGAAACACATTTGCCCGACCTCACAACAAAAAAATAATAAAAATGAAGAAAGAGAGCCAAACTCCCTTAACACAAACCCAGTTAATAAAAAACCCAACCAATAAATGGTACCAAAGGGATACTTTAAACTTGTCACAAAAAAAGGTGAAATCAAAACTACCAGCCAAAAAATAACCAGTAAGTATCAAAAATATTTAAAAAAAATAATCATAAACAAAAAATAAAAATAAAATCAGAAAATGCAGTCAACCAAATTGAAAAGTAAGCAACAGCCAATTTTAGGAAAAAGGAGTTACAAAAATCCCAAGGAGCAATATACAGTTGTAACTCCAAGAGTGAGCAAGAAAACTAAGTTGCATGTCACATAGTTGCAAAGCAAAACCCCCCAATACCCACAGCTAAAAGCTTAATAAAAATTATACAGCAAAATAAAATAAAATATAATTTTAAAAGAATATATCAAAGGGCATGGTTTCAAGCACCAGTAAAGCAATTTTTAAGTTTTCTTGAAACCATGCTCTTTGGTATATTCTTTTCCATCTTCTCCTGGAGCTTTCCCCCGTTTCATGTTCTTGATTGCATGTGCAACTTCTGCTGGGAGAACTGGAAGAACTCTGGTACTGGTACCTTTCATGATGTCTGGAGTACATGTATCATCCCTTTCATATAATTTGGAGTAGAAATATTTCACTCTTGTCAAAATTTCGCCTCTATTTCTTGTTACAGAACCATCTTCTTTTCTCAGTGCCATAATTTGTTTTCTTCCCTTACTGAGATGTCCCTTTGCTGTCTTTAGGCTTTGGTTGTTTTCAATTGCTTTCCTCACTAGTTCACAGTTGAATTTCCTTACGTCTTCAGTGATACTTTTTGTACTGCCTTGCATAGCTCTATATATTCCACTTTGGAAGTCCCATCTTCTTTAGTTGTCCTCATCTCTTTTCTTTTTTGCATCAACATTTTGGTTTTTCCTGATAATTTGTTCACATGCAACTTGTTCTCTTAGACCCAGCTAATTTTGTTGCTGTTTCCATAAGAGCTTTGGTTACTTTTCTGTTAACTTCAGAAATATCCACTTCTTCCAATGTTAGAACTTCTAAAGCAGAGAATCTGTTCTTCAGTTCCAACTTGAAGGTATTATGGTGTTTTTTAAGGTTGGTTATATATATAATCATATAATCACCCAGATATCTCTAGAACACTGATGTCACAGCAATGTCACAGCCATGTCTGCATTCTGTTGCAATCACATGCAGTCAGTTTGGTTTTTCGCGCACGTGGGTGGCGAATCTCTGGCAGATGGTCTATCAATAAAAAAAAAAAGGTGAAAAACGTATCTTTGTGATTTTTTTTATGAAACTGGCTGCAATTTTAATTATAACACTATAACTGACAGATCGATTGTACCTGATGACGATGAGTGAAGCAAATTCATAAATTGCAACATAACGCCGATTCAGGATTATCAGGGCACTAGGCCACTGCCACTGGTTCCCAGAAACTCTTACAAGCAAGCCGTGGACCAGTAAAATTTCACAAATTGCTTCGCGGACCGACCGGCATGAAGTTGCTTTTATATACAAGGACGTTTGTGCAGACCTGTTTTTACTGGTCAAATTCGGAAATCTCTACCATTTCTCAAGTTTTCCTCCGTTTCCGCGGACCGGTGGTATTTGGGAAACACTGCACTAGACTGCTATCGCACTCACCTCATTTGAGTTACAAAGCTAAAAGCTCCCACTACCCACTAAAACAAATTACAATGAACTGTAGAGCGTATCCAGCAAAAGAATCTTTCTCCCTAGAAGTAAAGAGACAGAGTGATAAGGTAAGAGTTTTCAGAAAATTGCATTACTCATTTAGTATTGTAGGGATGGTCCGTCTTTAGAACCTCAATATTTCAACCATGAATTATTGAAAATGACAGTTCCTATGATCCTATCTTATGTGTTTAAATGATAGCTACTTTTTTTTTAATTTTGGATAAATTACATTAATTTTTGCCATCAGCACGCATTTTGACAAGGTGCGGCAATTCTATTTTGTCGCTTCAATTCAATCAACTTCAATTTGATCAGAAATGTAAATTAATATAGCGTAATTTAAAATGTTTGTTTTTATTTTTTAATGAGTAAACAGTTTTGAAGTACATAATATCTTATTATAACTCATGAATAAATAATAATATTCCTTAGTACCACCATGCTTTATTAAGCTTCATGAGAAAATTAAAAAATGTAGTTTCTCTACCTGACCCCGCCTTTCTTTCAAAAACGTTCCAACGTCTAAGCTCATTTAGTAGATGTAGAACTCGCTAGGAAAAGGGCCCCGCAAACTATGCAGCTGGCAGTGTAGTTCAGTTTAGTGCAGCATCTTTGTTTCTCCAGTGGAAGCCATGCATTATTTGCAATATGTGGTGGAGAACGTGTGATGAAAGTCTGAAGCGGGCTGGACTGAGCCGCAAACCAGAAAGTCTGAGTCGAGCCAGACTGGGCTTTCCAATAAGACAGACCTGTGCAGCTCTCACTGAACAGTGCAAATATAAGTCTGAGTCGAGCCAGACTGGGCTTTCCAATAAGACCTGTGCAGCCCTCACTGAACAGTGCAAATATCAGTACAACAGATTCCGATTAATAGGGACACATTGGGACTAGAACACCCTGACCCAATTAAGTGGCTACCCCAATTACATGAAGCTGTGTCCCAAAGAGCTAATTTGGGATATTCTTCAAGATTTGTCCCAAATAAACGGCTGCCCTGATTTAACCGGAATCTACTGTACTTCAAAACTGTTTAAACAGATTCAGTTACAAACTAATAATGTACAATGTTATAACAGGATAAAAATTATTCACCTTACTATCAGCATGAAAATATTCATTGTCAAGACAAGGGATGCATATATCATCAACAAGTGATGAATTCTCATAGCAACTTGTGCAATTTAGAAGTCCAGACCCTGGAGGAGAAAAAGAAAATGTTATGATTGTCACATATACAACAAATGTATTGATTTCAATTTAATGTGCTCCTTCAGGAGTAAACAAAACTTTTCATAATCCTTCTTTACATTAAGAACAGGCCTTGACTAAAATCAAGAGGCCAGAAACATCTGTAAAAAACCAAAGGTACTCAGAGGAAAGGAAGATTAAATAAAAATTCTTCAACTGGAATTAAAACAGAGATGCCAACATCTGAAGGAAGTCATCAGTAGTCCATATGCGCAGCACCTGTAGTTCTTCCATAGTCAAGTCAAGTTCCCACATTAAAATTTGCAGGGTAGCATGCATATTTCCCAGAATACACTGCTACATTTTTAGCAACATGTTAATCTGGATCGGGGACAATACTTGGATAAATTTTGCAACATATTTAAGTCCCCTTAAAATGGGGGGGGACTTGAGTAAATACACAAAAAACACATACCATTTCAACTCCACCTTTTAATAAATATGTTATGTTAGTAAAATGTTATGTCATAAGTGTGCGATGCCACACACTTATGGTTATTCCTCCTGTATTTTAGAGTGAAAATGCTGACTGCAATCGTCTTTTCCGCCGTGTGCGATTGAAAAATCACAGCACACGGGGAACAAAACCCATGGATACCTGAGACGATTTTAGACATGGAAATTCTTGCGAATAACTCTCCTTGAATTTTTGACAACTTTTTTGCTTTTTAGATCCAAGAATATTAGTAGAGGCAGGTGGCCATTTACCCTACGCTATTGCAAGTAAATTCGTACACGACAAACATGGAGCAAAGACAGAACAATTAACTTTGAAAGATTTCATAGCTTTATTATGCGGATAAATAGAAAATTAGCATTAAATGCTTATGATACGAAAAAACTAATCAAAAAGGTATTGTAAATTGCATAAATAAATCAATTCTGGAAAAAAAAAGGATAAAATAAAAAGGCAACACAAATAAAATAAATTACAATAAAAATCCAGGCAACGTTTCATTAACACAATAGAAGTTTTCTACTATGATGCAGGGAAGTAAAATGTCACAACTTAAAACGCAAATGAGTAACGAAGCAAATTCAAAAAAAAAAAAAAAAAAAAAAAAAGATAAAGAATTAAAACTGAAATTAAAAGATTACAAACGAAGAATTATCTGGGGAAAACAATCTTTAAAACAAACTATTAAGGAAGAAAGAAAGTTCTTGTGAATCTGACAAGTTAAAATAAAACATCACTTTGTTAAGCACAACATTTTTACAAGAGAAAAAAAAAAGAACTGCACTTCGCAAATCTGTCAAAGTAACATTAACAATTAAGCTCTCTGCCGACAGCGAGGAGCATGGGAAAATAGGTCACAACTGGCGCACACACCCAGCAGCTACAAAATTTCTCACTGCAGCAGCAATGAGCAGCTACTGTTGCTAGACATTTTCTTTGGCTGGTTGCCAAAGACACATGGAGAGATTTTCTATAGCTCTGGGCAGAATACACTGCACACGAAGAACAAACTCACGTGGAGGTAACATAAAACAGGCAATAACAGCGTCCACACATTCTGGTAGCTTAATTATGTGTTCTGCTAGAAAAAACAAACATTCAGGATTTCTTTGAACTACAATTGTTTCCTTCGATCTGATGACTATTTGCTCAGAGCAGTTTTTTTTTTTTCTGATATCCCGCCTGCCCCTTATTTTGGTGAAACAAATATGCAATAGCAATTAACTATTTAAATTACATTTTAGCAAAAAAACACTTGATTCAAGGAAACATGCGACCGCTGTAAACATGGAAATTCCAACAAAAACATTCCTTGTACTGCTGCAAATTTTTATTTTTTTTCACATCACTGGAACTGGAAGCCACTGAAGCATGCTTCATAACTACAGTAATTCATGTCACACCACAACTAATCAACTTTCAACTTAACAACAAGAACAGAAAACGTGGAATCGACTCTAGTCTACCTCCGACAACTTAAGTTAGTTCAAGACGTGGTTAAGGTTTTCCTGAAGTTAACAGACGTCGTGTGTTACGAACGCCATCCTACGGCAATCCAGGTACAAAGATCTCTGCTATACAGAACGATCTCTAAGATCTCTTATACAGAATGATCTCTGCTGCAACATTTCCGCTTGTTTGTTGGCCAGCCAAACATGCTTGCTGTGTGACGGCTTCATGACGCTACCGCACAAATCACTACAATTGACTATGCTTGACTTTTTCTTTTTTTTTTTTTCAAATAATTAAAAAAAAAAAGTTTTCCGGAAATATCCGTAGTTTTTCACACCTCCTCTCCGTAAGTCCGTAGTTTGAACATGATATCCGTAGTACTTGGCATCTCTGCTAAAATTAACAAAAACCATGGAATTTTTTAAGGACCCAGAAATGCCAACCTGTTCCAGATATTTTCAGTAGTTTTGGCCATTTTTCAGAAGTCATACCAAAAAGAATAATTTACCCAAGGAAAACAACTCATTTAATTTAATTAGCATTTTTTTACTTACTTATTCATTTATATACATGAAAATCTGTATCAAAATATTCCAAATTTTTCACATGGAAAATAATATACACCATGACTGATAAATTTTTTTTACAAACAAAAAATTGATTAAACAGCTTTCTTTAGTGATTTCGCTGTAGTGTTTTGCAGATTTGAGTTCCTCAGCAGAAAATCTTTTTCATAACACACTTGCCCAGAGGAGAACATATTCATTTTTGCAATAAGAAGTGCTTAACAGTTTCTAAACCTAAATTAGGTTGGAAACGGGCTTGATTTTTTTGCATTAAACTAAAATCTCTTACTCGCAGCATTTGAGTGTAGAACTACAAGTATTGCAAACATTACTTTCGAGAGAATAGTATACTTAACCGCTCCATTACAGCCTATTAATTTTGATATTTCTGACAAAGTGACATCTATTCTATCTGTTACTGCTATGGTCTCTAATTTGTCAGCTTGATAACAAGGAATTCCACTTCCAGTATATCAAGTTCATTTTCAGTTATTATAAATGGAAAGTGTTTGACTATGTGTAATACAAAAGTAAATGATGTTATGGCTTTAAGTGAAGGATCTACTACTTTTGCATGTTTTAAGAATTCATCATAGATCAGTATCTTTTCTTGAATATAAGAACATTCTTCAACGTGAAATTTTCCGACAGATGTATAGAACTTAGAAAGTTCATTTTCGTTTAAAATGATTTCGCTTTAATACATTCTTGTTTTTTACTCCAATTACCAGTTGTGTCCTTTCTGATTTTTCTTTTTTGAAAAACTGTTTTTTGAAAAATTAAGCTCAACATCATCATCAGCTACGACAGTAGGCTTCACAAACCCCTTGGATGCCATGACAATTTTATCCATCACGCTGAAAGAACTTTCAGTTTGAGGACCATGAATGCATGATACCTTTCACTATTTTAGATAAAAGGTAGTGTAACTTGGAGAATATGAAGGCTTTTGAATATAATGCATCAATTCTTAGAAATTTTTCAGATTCGTCAATTCGTCACTTTCCTTTTCGGACTCTCCCCCTTTATCAAGCTGAAATGCAAACCTTTTTTGGAGGAATATGTAATAACACAGGACGCTCCCTATCTTCTGATTCAAGGCTTCTTGAATTGGAAGAGGAACTACAAAGGATCAAGTGGGACATCGTGGGGCTAAGTGAGGTAAGGAGAAAAGGAGAAGATCTCATCGAACTGAAAAGTGGACATCTCTTCTACTATCGTGGGACAGATACTGGCAGAACTAGTGGTGTTGGATTTATAATAAACAAGAAACTGAAAGATAAAGTTGTAGAAGTTGAAAGTTCCTCTGACAGAGCTGCACGGCTTGTTATCCAACTCTCGAAAAGATACCAGGCTCAGATTATTCAAACTTATGCACCCACCACAAGTCATTCTGAAGAAGAAATTGAAGAATTTTATGAGGAAATTTGTCATCTAAATAATAAAGGTAAGCAGCACTTGAAAATAATTATGGGAGATTTCAATGCAAAAATAGGGCAACGGCAACAGAATGAAACTTCAGTAGGTAAATTCGGTCACGGCAACAGAAACCAGCGTGGAAATACTCTCATTGAGTTTGCAGAGGCAGAAGGGTTTTTCATCCTGAACTCCTTCTTCAAGAAAAAGCCACACAGGAAATGGACATGGAGACATCCAAATGGGACGACAAGTGAAATTGATTTTATTATGTGTAACAAAAAATTCGTCATAGAAGACTGCAGTGTGCTAAACAAGTTCAACACAGGTAGTGACCATAGATTGGTGAGATGTAAGATGCACCTCAACACTAAACTTGAACGTGGCAAGCTCATAAGACAAACAAAATCTATTGACATAACCAACCTTAAAAAACACCATAATACCTTCAAGTTAGAACTGAAGAACAGGTTCTCTGCTTTAGAAGGCCTAACATCGGAAGAAGTGGACATCTCTGAAGTTAACAGAAAAGTAACCAAAGCTCTTATGGAAACAGCAACAAAATTAGCTGGGTCTAAGAACAAGTTGCATGTAAATAAATTATCAGGAAAAACGAAAATGTTGATGCAAAAAAGAAGAGAGATGAGGACAACTAAAGAAGATGTGACTTCCAAAGTGGAATATATAGAGCTATGCAAGACAGTACGAAAAAGTATCACTGAAGACGTAAGAAAATTCAACTGTGAACTAGTGAGGAAAGCAATTGAAAACAACCAAAGCCTAAAGATAGCAAAGGGACATCTCAGTAAGGGAAGAAAACAGATTATGGCACTGAGAAAAGAAGATGGTTCTGTAACAAGAAATAGAGGCGAAATTTTGACAAGAGTGAAAGATTTCTACTCCAAATTATATGAAAGGGATGATACATGCACTCCAGACATCATGAAAGATACCAGTACCAGAGTTCCTCCAGTCCTTCCAGCAGAAGTTGCACATGCAATCAAGAACATGAAGCGGGGAAAAGCTCCAGGAGAAGATGGAATTACTGTAGACATCATACAAGAAGCAAGTGGAGAAATCGAAACAGTACTCGCCCAAATTTTCACTCGATGCCTTAATGAAGGAAAGATTCCTGAGGATTGGAACACCGCTACAATGATCCTGCTACATAAGAAAGGTGACATTGAGGATCTCAGAAACTACAGACCTATCAGCCTCCTATCAGTAGTTTATAAAATCTTCACTAAAGTTCTTTCACACCGCTTGAAGGTAACACTGGACATGGCTCAACCGAGAGAACAAGCTGGATTTAGGAGTGGCTACAGCACAATAGATCATATCCATGTGCTGAGAGAACTAATTGAAAGAGCGAGGGAATATGAACTTCCATTGTGCATGGCTTTTATCGATTATGAAAAAGCCTTTGATTCGGTGAAACCATCAGCAGTTACAATGGCTCTGAAAACCTGCGGTATTGAAGATGCATACATTAATATTATTAATAACATCTATGAAAATGCAAGTGCAAAGATTAGGCTGTTTGAAAATACAACACACATAAAAATTGGAAAGGGAGTGAGACAAGGTGACACCATATCTCCGAAGCTCTTTAATGCCACATTGGAGGGTGTTTTTCAGTGCCTGAGCTGGGAAAACAAGGGGATAGAGATTAATGGAGATTATCTAACCCACCTTCGTTTTGCTGATGACGTAGTCATTTTTGCAACTAGCCCATCAGAGCTGCAGAGTATGATCCAGGAACTTGCTGACAAGAGTAAAGAAGTGGGATTAAAAATGAACTTTCAGAAGACAAAAGTGATGTTCAATGCTTTTACAAGAAATGAAGATTTATCGATTGATGGAGAAAAGCTGGAGATAACAGACACGTACGTTTATCTTGGACAGCAGATATCAAGTGAGGGTCACATTGATGAAGAAATTAATCGGCGTACAAAACTTGTCTGGAGAGCTTTTGGAAGAAACAGCATAATTTTCAAGAGCAATATGCCATTATGTCTTAAAAGAAAAGTGTTTGATCAATGCATCCTTCCAGTGCTTACGTATGGTGCAGAGACGTGGACCTTAACTAAAAGAGACATACAAAGGCTGCAGACAACTCAAAGTAGCATGGAGAGGTGCATACTTGGTGTAACCAGGAGAGATAAGAAGAGGAACTCGTGGATCCGAAAAATGACAAGAGTGGAAGACATCATGATCAGAGTTAAATCCCTGAAATGGCAATGGGCTGGACATACTGCCAGAAGGACAGATCATCGATGGACAGCCGAAATTTTAGATTGGATTCCAAGGGACAGGAAAAGACCCAGAAGAAGACCACATGGGAGATGGGTGGATGAAATTCGAAAGTATGCAGGGGTGACATGGAGGAGACTGGCACAAGACAGACCGTTGTGGAGGAAACTTGGGGAGACCTTCGTCCAGCAGTGGATTGATAATGGTTGACAATGATGATGATGATGATGATGATTCAAGGTGAAATACAAATATTTACGAAATAAAATGAAATTTAACAACAATACTAGGCAGAGGAAACATCGTGTGAAAAATAAAATTATGATTACGGGAGAAATCTTCACTGTTTCCGAAAGAGACGAAATTTACGTTTTCGAAAGTTTCAGGCAGAAAGCATCCTTCACCACTACCAATTGCCCCAAAGTTTCTGTTCAGTTATGCATCGATCTCGTGGATAACCAAATTATGACGAAAAAGCAGAAATTCCTCGAAGCCGAAGATTACATGGAAATTGTTGCGCCGTCGAATTTCCGTTTTCGGAAATTTTCCCTCCATTTTCAAAGTGAAATACAAAGATTTATGGAATAAAATTATGTATAACAACAATACTGGACAGAGGCAACATCACAGGAAAACGAAATAACGATTACAGAAGAAATCTTTATTTCGTTCACTTCCGTTTTTGAAAGGCGAAATGCTGTCCCGATGCGTATTTTTATGCGTTGGTAAAATTCTCCGATGCATAGTTTTACACGTTTTTTGATGTGTTTTTATGTGTTTCTGGATGCGTATTTTTACGTGTTGATGCGTACTTTACGCGCTTCACGACGTGTATTTATTTCTACGCATCGCGAAAAATTCCTGATGCATATTTTTACGTGCTGGTAAAATTTTGATGCGTACTAGACGCGTAATTATGCATTTTGGCGAACTCTGCAACGAAATCCAAGCATACTTTTCTGCAACGCAAGAAAAAAAACTTAAAAATATTAATTACTGACATGAATGGTCGACGCACAATTTAAAAAAAAACCTCCGATGCCAGGCAATGACACTCACGTTCTGCACCAAACGATTTTCAACAGCTTGTCGCTGCACTGCGAAAGAGCTCCAGGCCAAACTCCACCCACGTCCACCAAAGCGAGCTAAGCTCAACATCCCCAGAATGTTGCATGCT
Organism: Macrothele yani; assembly: GCA_039090855.1. NCBI lineage: Eukaryota > Metazoa > Arthropoda > Arachnida > Araneae > Macrothelidae > Macrothele > Macrothele yani. The sequence continues at coordinate 131,966,699 of CM077025.1, forward strand.
CAGGAGGGAGGGTTTTCACTTAGAATGACTCAGAGAAAGGCCACACTCATCGAGATTCAAGTGCCGGCCGCTAGTGCTAAGATCCGAGCAGCTTTGAGAGGCAGAACTGGAGGCAGCATCGCAAGCAAGATGAATGACGAATCGTCAAGTGGCCACCGTTGTGTTGGGAAAGGGAACAAGCAAAATAAAACTTAATAACTTCCGTTAATTTTCCGTAGAAAAATCACGGTTTTCTGTATTCCGTAGTATAAGAGCTTTTTCCGTAGGAACTACGGAGATTCCGTAGTTGTTGGCATCTCTGCTGATGTATGGCAGTGGAACCTGGGTACTGCAGAAGAGACTTAGGAGTCGTTTGTGTGCTGGGGAGATGCTTTACTTAAGGGGCGTTTCTGGCAAGACACTTTATGATTGTGTGAGGGATGAAGGTGTGTTGCAGATGTGTAATGTGAGGCAAAATGTTGCCAGTACGATGGAGACTAATATTTTTAGGTGGTTTGTCCATGTTGAAAGAATGAGTGATAAGATGCTTACATAGAAAAAAAATTCAGCCCAAGTGGCAGGAAAGAAAGGTAGAGGAAGGCTAAGGAAATCATGAAAGGAACAGATTCAGGGGTGTGGTATGAGAAAAAGATTATGAGTATGAGGCACAGAAGGTTTTGTGTATGTTGTGTGATGGATGTCAGTGAAGCTCGAGATGTGTTCCAAGATTGCTGTAAATGGAAACGTTTGATACAGCAACAGAAAGTAAATACCCAGTTAAGCATTTATTCGGCAGATTTTCTTTCTTTGTGGAACTAACCTCTGAATCTCAGAGAACAGCTTTGTGTGATTGTTTTGATTGATACACATGAATGCACATTTGTTCTATTTCTTTCTTATAATATTCAATTAATTTTACACCTATTTTTTATATGGATCAATTGAAACCAGCACATTTATTTACTGCCATTTCAGCATGGTGAACAAATGTGGAAATTTAATGAGGTTTGCCTGAAATTCAATTGTTTGAAGCTTAGCGTGAGTTTCCTTGCATCAAATTTTACATGATTTATGAAGTGGAATCTTTTGTTTGTAGTGTTGATCCATGTTAAATCTATGCCTGTACAACACATGTAATAGGATATTATGATCTCTGATATGTAATTTTCAAATGATATTAGTGTTTATACACCAGAAATATGATTCATTAGAGCAAGACAAGGTACTGTTCTGTTAAGGTGGTTCCACCTAAAATCTCTGCCTAATGTTTCCAATGGAGAAACTTCTTTACATATTTTCTTCGCAATTAATATATTCCCAAGGATGAAAATTTGCACGTCGATGAAACTAACTAAGTTATAACATAGGATACTTAATACTTGTTAAAACATAACTATAATTAAGCAATCCAACATTTGTTTGTCTACTGACATCACCAATGTACGGGTCTTGCCATCTATTAACAGGTCTGAACATTACTCAAAGAAAAATGACTGAGTTTTAATATAATTTTGGTTATGTTTTAGCAAGTATTTAGTATCCCATGCTGTAACTTAAAGATAGTTTCATGGATGTGCAAATTTTCATCCTTGGGAATACATTAATTGTGAAGAAAATATGTAAAGAAGTTTTACCATTGGAAACATAAGGTAGAGATTAAAGGTGGAACCACCTTAAATAAAATGACAGCAAGAATAAAAAATCAAATGAAATATTTGCAGGGAGGGTGTATAGAGATACATAACAGTCTTCATTTAAAAAAATTCTCATCCCCACAGAAATGCACATTGCAAATATGCACAACATAAATAGGCTATCCATTCATATATAGTTATCTACATTGAAAAGAACAGTAAAAACATGTAAAAGATGATTTTGATATAAGAGGAAATACTTGCCTTTGCATGATTTACATAGATGGTAGCATGGGATACATTCTACAAGCGTTTTCTTGGTTTCAGCACTTCTCATGGCCACTGCTGCATAGGTTCCTTCTGGGCAAGATTTGTAACATTTATTATTCATCAATGAGAAATTAGAATGGCAAGATGAGCAATTGTTGCTGGTGCCTCCAGTACATTCCAAACACTGTGAATGGCAATGTTTGCACTGACCCTTGCCGTCATCATAAAACCTACAGCATAAAGTAGGAAGATGCTAAACAGCAAGCACACATAATTACTTCACATACACACACAAAATCCATACATTCTAAATGAACATTATCTTATCAAAACTTCTGCCAATGAGACAGAAATTACTATTTTTTTTAATCTTACGAGAACCATCCCAAAAGTAAGTATTATTTGTGATAAAACAAAAACACTGATAACTCATTTTTAATGTGCGATGAATTCTACATAATTTATTCTACTTTTCAATATGTTCCCCATGGGTGTTAAGGCATCTGTTGTGTTATGGCACAAATTTCTGGATACCCTCCTCATAGAAGTCTGCAGTGGCGGCTCGTGGCAACTGAAACAGGTGGGGCCAGTAGCCGAAGTCAAACAATGAAATAAAAAAAAAACTGTCATTATTAGGCAAACTATTCAGACACCCCTTCCCCATCCCCAAGATTTCTTTACTCTGCCTCTGTTAACCCCCTTGACTCACAATAATGCCCAAATCAGACAGGAATGTGTCAACTATTGTATTGCACACGAAAAAAAATTCCTCAGAATAGAATGCATAACTATTAACAGTAAAATGTTAAAACTCCTTAAATAAAATTTTTACCTTAAAACATATGAGCATTAATTTATGTTAGTTGTCCTTTGTGTTTCTTCAGATTTCTCAACTGAGATATAATCATAGGATTCACAGGATAAAAAAATGTAGTGAAAAAGTAATAACTCCAAATATATGCAGGGAGGGAATGTTTCGTGAATTTCATCCCATATAGAATGAGTACCATACTACCATTTGCATTATTTGAAAGGTTTAACTTTTTTTTTTTTAAAGAACTTGTGAAATCTAAAAACATATATATACTCATGTGCAAATTATACTTGCAGGTTTTCTCATTTATTTATTTATTTATTTTTAACATAGAAAATCATCTTAGTTAAAACTGAAATTAGTTCTGCAAAGCGCTCTGTAAGCTTCATACTCTTGGAAACTCAAATTCTTGGGCTGATAAGCACCGAGTTTTTTTAAGTGAAGCTTTTCGACTCAAATTCTTGGGCTGATGAGCACTGTGTTTTTTTAAGTGAAGCTCAAACTAAAAATTCTTGGGGTGATAAGCACTGAGTTTTTTTAAGTGAAGCTCAAACTAAAAATTCTTGGGGTGATAAGCACTGAGTTTTTTAAGTGAAGCTTTTCTTCCAGATTTAAAGCAAAGAAAGGAGATTAAAAGAAAATATCCACTCCATTCATTGTACTCGACAAACAAAAAAGTTACGACACAAAGGAACAACACACCACCGAGAGAGAGACACACAGAAAAAACAACTAACTGAACTTTGCTGCGACATTTGCATAGATGCCAACCTCTAAAAGTAGTTTTCAGTAACCAACATGTTCATTTTTCAGTAATTTTCAGTAACAAATTTTTTTTTTCAGTAATTTTCAGTAATCCAGTCTACAGCGGCAAATTTGAGTATTTAACACTGCAACAAATTTTAATCTGTCAGAACTATTAACAAAATAATAATACAATAAAAAATAATTTGCTAGTGGAAAAATTTAAAATACTGTCTACCAGAAAAATATAATAAATTACCTACAGACATGAAGAAAAATTATTCCTTGGAATGTTGCCAAATTATTATGATAAACTGGCTGTAGTTGCCATTTTGGCCTTCCTTAGTTCAATTTGCGAAAACTTCTGATAGCATAGTTCACTGTGTGCAATGCTGTTCATTTTTTCTACTAATAAAGAAGACAGCACATGACTACTTAAATTAGATCTGAATCATTCATGTTTTTCTTTCACAATACTAAAAAATTCTTTCTGTACTTGCATTTCTATGAGGGACTATTAAAATCATTTTCATAATTTTACTTAATGATTCACACTTTAACTGGCCACTTTCATTTTTCATTAAAGAAATTCTGTACCACAATTCATCCATTCTCCCAGAAGTAACAGCACAGTTAAAATTTTCAAACTGGTAGTGAGTAAATTCAGATTCCACCTTGTCAGAATCTTCTGGTTTCAAAACTGGAAACAGGGAACACATATATTGGACTGATGCAAAAGAAACACTTTGTCTTAATGCTACATCTGCAATTTCAGCATGACTCAGAAATTCATCATTACGTGGAAATTTTCTTAAAATGTAATTGCAGCCTGCCTTGTAAAATTCCCTTACCTCAGAATAAAAAGTATCCACTGTAGCATCACTCAGATCTGCAGTTGTGCCTATACAAGATCTCACTTTTGACCCAATTACGAGATCACAGTTTTCTTTTTGATTTCTCCTTCTTTCAAAATTTCCATCAGCATGAGATGTTGCTGTCACATCAAATGCCGATGGCTTGATAAATACGTACAAGCAATTCAGATAACAGACTATGAAGTTTTCTTTTTAATACATGCACAAGCGGAGCTTCCTGCTGCAAGAACACGTTAACAGATGTAAACAAGGGAAGAGTAGCAGATAAAAAAGACAATAAAGTTTAGATGAAGGATTTCCAATCATACTTGCAAGGTTCTTATACTGTGAATTAGCTTCTTCATTGTCACTGAAATAATGTTCTAGAGCCTCTCACTGTTCTAAAATTCTGTCAATGGATTCCAAAAGTGATAACCAGCGAGTATTGACATGCTTTAGAATTTTGTGTGGTTTAGTACCACAAACAGCTTGACTCAGTTTTAGATTGTTTCCTTTGAACTTTTCTCCAAAAAAAATAAATAAATAAATAAATAAATAAATAAATAAAAATAAAAAAAAAACTATCAGAAACTGCTCAACATTAAATCCTTTCAGTTGAGTAGCAGATTTCTGTGCAGCTAAATTTACTAAATGGCATGAACATCGCTGCACTATGATTGCAGGCTGAACCTTCTTTATGTGAGAAACAACACCTTTTACTTGACCTATGATAGTGTTAGCATTGTCACAGGAAAATGACACACAGTTGCTCCATAAGATTTTTTTTAACAAACTCATTGTTCAAAACGTTGAATATTCCTTCACCTGTATTATTACTTGATTCAACCAATGATAACAAAACAGTTGAACTTTTCCCTATTTTTTCGTCAAAATATGTTATTGTAATGGGATACAGTTTATTTGCTTGAGCATCATTACTTCCGTCCGTAGATAGAGAAAAAGGATTTTTTTAACTTCAGATACGATGTTACTTGTAGAAACACTGGCCATGTGCTGAATTAGTGCAGTAGCCTTGGTTCTTCCACACGAATATTTTTTTGCGATCGCTGAATCGGGAAACATGGCTTGAAATAATGGTTTTTCAAGCCTTCAGTTTTCGGAAGTTTATCCAACATTTTCCAGCTGAAATACAAATATTTATGGAATAAAATGATATCTAACAATACTGGGTAGAGGAAACATCGCGAGAAACCAGAGAAATCTTATCTCAGTCTACTTTCCATTTTCGAAGGATGAAATTCCATCCTCCGACGGAGAAAACGGTCCCCCCCCCTTCAAAATTTAAGTTAAGTTATGCATCGATTTCGTACATGGTCCAAACGATAACAAAAAAAGACGGAATTACTCGAATCAGCGTGAGAAACTTGACACCGAAGATTACGGGGAAATTTTCGGGCGGCCTAACTTCCGTTTTCGGAAATCGTTGCCTACAATTTCAAGCTGAAATTATGCAATGAAATTATATTTATTATATTTAACAGTACTGAACAGAAGCAACATCGCGAGCGAAAAAAATATGATTACGGGAAAAATCTGCACTTCGTTTAACTTCCGTTTCCGAACGTTTAAAAAGACAAAACAACATCCCCACACGGCATACGACCCCCCCCAACTAATATCCCGAAAATTTCTTCACTTTTGCATCGATCTCGAAAATGACAAAAAGAAAAAAAAAAAATGGAGGGGACTCCGCGAATCTGCGGAAGAATCTCACGTACGAATTAACTGCTGAATCGATTTCAAATGTTGTAAGATAACGCTAAAATATCGATGGCCGGTAAATTTTAACTTTTGGCGCAAATTTGCCGCAGATTTTGTCAAAATGGCGATTTTTTAGCAGAATGACGCAAGAACAACGTTTTGGAGCGGACTGGCGCAGGTCCGGCAGCCCTGAATGTAGCATTTAATTTTTTCCCCCAGAAAAACTCGAAGAACCAACAAAAATGTTTAAGTTGATGAAAATTTGCTTTCTATCTCATAAAATTAAATCAAATGGCGATTTTCCGTAATTTCAGCGGTGTTTCCGTACTTCCGTAAGAGCAACCAAAAATCCGTAAAATTGCTGAAAATCCGTACTAGTTGGCATCTATGGACATTTGAAACACTCCCACCACCCTTGAGCTTGGTTGGGGTAAGCTTCTCTGTCAACCCACGGCGTTAAGGAAATGGATACTCTCCCGGCCAATCAAATTAGCGCGGAGCCAGATCACAGCTTTTTTTGCATGCACGTTTAAGGCAGTGTTGTATGTAGGTCATCATACTGAATGAGACGGGGAGGAAATCGTCTCTTTTTTCGCTTGTGTAGTGATGTTACTGGGGCCTCTTGGAGCTGGCCCCAATAACCTCACACTCTGAACGTGATCTCTTTCCTCAGGGAATAGTTTTTCGTTTCTGAAGGAAACTTTTCCCTTAGGTAATGGTTTTTGAAGGGAAAGGTTTATCACCATGTAGTTAAGACAGAGAATAAGAATCAGGGCAAAAAAAAAAAAAAAATTCTAGAAATAGAAAGTTTTAGGTGGGGCCCGGCCCCTCTGGTCCCTAATGACAAACCGCCACTGGAAGTCTGCTAAATGGATTTTGAGCCACCGCTCAACCATTGTCTTCAGATCATCATTGTCATCAAACTACTCGCCGGCAAGAAATTGTTTCAAGTTGAGAAACAAATAATAGTCACTGGACGCCAAGTCTGTGCTGTCGGGAGGATGGACCAGCTACTCCCATTCAAATTTAGTGACCAGGTTTTGAGTCACATTTGCAGCATTTAGGCCATGTGTTGTCAATAACTCTCTTGCTCAGCATGCAAGACCATTTGTTTTGAATTGCACAATGCAACTTTTTCAGCGTCTCGCAATAAACAGCTGTGTTTATTGTCACGCCTTTAGGCAGGAATTCCACCAACAAAATTTCTTTCCTGTCCCAAAAGGCAGTGCACATGACCTTCATTGTTGACATCATCTGTGTGAATTTTTTTGGCCGTATGTGAGTCTGTGTGTTTCCATTGCAGGGACTGCTGTTTTGATTCAGGTGTGATGTGAGAGACCCAAGTCTTATCCAGGGATCATAGCATACTTCTGGAAAATTTTAGGTAGGAATTTTAGGACTTTTTAGAAAAATTTTAGGAAAATTTTAGGAGTGTATTTCAATAAAAACTAGATGTATATTTGTATACATCTAGTAAAACAACTTTGTATACATTGTAAAGAGTTTGCTTCACACCCTTCAACCATATATACTGATAGACTGCGCATGACATCAAAATTTCTGGCTCCAACATAAAATCACATGACAACAGTCAAAAAGATGGGTTACACCTGCTGTGCTTATGGTTGCTCTGAGCGATATAGTAAAGAAAGTTCTATGATTTTTCATGGGTAAGAAACGAATTAAATACCTAAGTCAATAAAGTTCAATTACTTAACCAGAAACTTGCAGCTATTGATATAAAAATATAGTAACTTAAGAATAAAAAATGGAATGCATGTTCCAAATTCTTCGCAAATGTTCATCACATTATAAATCACAAAATGTAAACAACCCGATCATGCATGTATATAGCTCATAAGTAAACTTACCTGAAGAGTTTTCATTATATATGAGGCGCATTCACATAATACACCGAAAACACTGAAGTTCTGCAGCGTAAATTAGTAATCATAACAGCATTTTTACACGAAATTTGGAGTCTGATGATGACGTGCCCAATGTTTGAGCCATGGCGGCTTTGATGCAGCTATTGCCAATGCGCAGTCCATTAGTATATATGGTCGAAGTTCACACCCAAATTTTTTTGCATAACGTCTAATGTCTAAAAAGTTTAAGTATGATTTACTTCTAATGTTCAGTTCTTATCTTTTCACGTGTTATTATCATATTCAAGTATATTTACCACATTCAAGTTTCACTTTGAACATTAATATGCTGTTGAACCAGAAGCAATTCACGATTTTCACAGTACAGTTTTCAGGTTTCACATTAAATTATAATATCCTAAAAAGGTAATTGAAAACCAAGAACTATGTACAATTGTTCACTGAATTACTTTTTTCATATTATTGTTTTAACCTTTTCCTGATTAGCCTATCTTTTTCTGCTTCCACCACAACTAATTTACTTTCAGTTTTCTTTATTTCAGCTGAACCTTGTATGATCAAGTTAGAGGCAACTGCTATTTCAACAGTATTTTGTTTTTCTACAGCTTTTCTCATTCTTTCTGTTCCCTCTTGAATTACTGCTAGGAGGCTTCTTTATCTTTTTTAAGCCTATTTATTTCTGCATCATTTTCTTTTATTTTGTCATCAAACTCAGCTTTTCTTTTTTTCTCTAGCTGCCTTTCCTTATTTTCCCTCTCTTTCTGCTTCCTTTCTTTTACCTTTTTTTATTCTTCTTCCTTCAGCTTATCAACATACTCTTTATAAAATTTATGTGAATCACGAACACTATTTAACAAATTTCTTGTTATGGGAACTTTACTTACACATCCATAGTGTTTAATGGCCCCTTTAACTATTCTTAATGATGTTATAGTTGAGTCTTTTAAGTTAGCCTTGTCCTTCCTTAACAGAGCAGTGTTAACCGAAAATCCCCTTTCTGCATCAGCATTACCATGAGGTAAAACTAATATTGACTTGATGAGTTTAGCAAGATTTGAGTATTTTTCTTTTCCGCTAGAGTCTTTAATACTAAATATATTTCGCCAGTAATGATCAATCCGCACTGGAATATGCCCTTCCTCTGAAAATTTCACTAGTTCATCTAGAGTTGGCTTATCGCAATTTAAAAGTTTCCACTCTTCTCTTACTCTATCAATTTGTTCCTTAGAAAGATGCAAAACACTTGAAATCCTGGTTATTTCCGAAAGTCCTTCAGTGACTGAAAGTTGAGTTGACTCTTTCTTTGGTTCTTTTACCTTTAAAACTTCTGTCTCTTAGCTTTTGATTGCAGAATGGCAAATTTGACTTTAAATATTTTGTGGTTGCAATTAGTGATGATCTTACATCTGAGAGAAATAATTTCTGCCTGGTCTCCTGAACATTCCTGAGGAGATTTTTTGTCTTCATACAAACTTCTAAATCCCCAAGTTTTTTCCATGAATTTTTGTTTTCAAAATCTACATTCTTTAGGTCTTCTCCAAATTTCCCTGCAATAACATCATCTTGGATAAACTGAGCCATAACATTCCTCATTAAAGTATTTAAATCAGAATATAACTGGTGTATTTTTGGTTCTTCACTCTGATAACATAATGAAAACTTTTCAAAATTTTGGTGTGAAAATAAAATTAATGCTAAATAGCATGGAGTTAGCTCATTTTTCAGAAAACAGTGAATTCTTTTATACCTTGCCGAATTGCGTAGTTGTTTCTCAAATATTTTTTGAGATGGCAAGAAGTTTAAAAAATATTCTGTAATATTTAGCCATTGATCCAAGAGCCTCTGGGCTACAGAACCAACGGTTAACCATCTGTTGCTGACATGACGCAAAAGAAATTTGGCTGTGACCAATGTTATATCCTCGACAGATTTATAATCCTCTAGTCTTGCAGCACTACTCTTTAAAAAGTAATGCATATCAGTAGCAAATTCGTCAAAATCTATATTTAAGCTTGTCAAAACATTTTTAAATGCATTACTAACAACATGCAGGTTGCAAAAACCTAGTTCCAAAGATTTCTGGCCTGTTTCTTGTTTTACAACTTCATTGAATTTGCGTAAAAAGCACTTATTTACATTTGGGCTGTCCATGGATACACAAATAATTATGTTCAACAAAATATTGAAGGATGATAACACATCAAGAATTTCTTTTAGCAAAATATCTGCTGTTGCATGACACAGAAAAACGCTTGTTAGGTATCGGCGAGAAACTGAATTTATTACTGAAGACCAGTACCTGAGATACACATCCAACTGCCGTTTCACTCGTGTATTTGTAGTTTCATCAAATGCTATAGTAACCTTTCCTGGGCTACTAGATGCAATGTCTTTTTTCAAATCCTCTTCAAAATATTTTGACAATCCATGTGATATCACATAAGCAACTTTTTTTTCTTTAAGTTGCATTTTGGCTGCAATAGCAGAATCAGGAAACATTTCTTTGAAAAGTTCAACTGTTTCAGTGCATGAAACAAAAGACATATTGTCCTTAGCAACTTTCATGGCCCATAATGCTTCGGCTTTAGCCAACTGTAAATCATGACTCAGTAGTTCACTAATATTTGTTTTGGGCTGAAGATCCCGTCCTCCAAAGGCTTTCAGGATGGACTTATTTTGAAATTTACTTTGAAATTTCTGCAAATGTTTTTTTTTTCCTTTATGATGCGCTTTTACTTGTGAAAAGCCACTATTAGAAATGTTGAAAATTTCTGAACACAATATACACTTAGCAGAAAATATTGTTTCAGTTGCAGAACACCATTCTTTCAACTTCACTCCGTCCAATTCTTTGGCGAGCCACGCATCTTGAAATTTCGTTTTGGATTTAAGCATCTTAAACACTTGTATTACTAACCAGAAAATGAAAGGGAAGTACAAAAACACGTTTAAATATTGCAAAACCAGACAACTTCCCGAAGTTTGGCTGCGAGGATGTCAGAAGATAAAAAAAAAAAAAAAAAAAAAAAGCAGGTCACCACTAGAGAACTGAACCTGCACACAGCACAGAGAACACCATAAAAGACGCAAAACCAGAAACTATCATACGCATTTCACGCAAGTTCAGTCAAAGCGAGTCGGAGCCGAGATATATTGCGCATCGAAGGTCGCTGTCGCCGACACACGATCGAAGGTCAATGATCACGTGCTCTACTGCCTGCCACGATAACACTCAGCTACCATCCCATCGTCATTACCGGAGGTTACGGAAGGAGACCACGTTTCCTCTTTGCTTCCACCCACCTGCGGTTTACAATAACAAAACATCAGCAGAAAGAGGAGGTTCCACAAGGCATGTACAAAAATAAAGTATGATCTTCTGCGTGCCATGGAGTTTGTCTGCAAAGCGCAAACCAGGGGTGAAAATGACCCCTCCCCTTTTCTCTTAGATCTCGTTACTCTCGAAAACTGTCCGAAGGCAAAAAAGTGGAGTGCCCGCCCCGAAGCAAGTGCATCTCGATGGCGTCATTTTCCCTCCCTTCAGCAGCACAGCATATAGGCTGTGTTTCTACAATAACAGGTCTTTTTACCTTACTGTAATGGTAAATTTATTGGCGTTAATAACGGTTGTATTTTTAATAAATAAGCTTACGAAAATTTTAGGAAGAATTGCAAATTTTAGGTATAATTTTAGGAATTTAAGGAGGGTCACAAAATATTAGGAATTTTAGGAGGAATGCGATCCCTGCTTATCTCCCGTCACTATATGGCTTAAAAAATTGCCTTCCTCCTTGTACTGACCCAAAATTTCCGAAGCAGATCCCACATGCTTCGTTTTGTGCTTGGCACCCATCATGCACACATTTTGCAACAATGAAGCTTTTCTGTAATGATTTCAAAACTTCAGGGATATGTTCTGAAAGATCGGAAATTGTGAAGTGTAGACAGGGCCGGCCCTGTGCTGCCCACGTCGGCGGTCGTGTGTAGGGCGGCTGGTAGGTATTTCAGTGGGGAAGGAAATACGTTTTTTTTTTTTTTAAATTTCATTCTTGAAGGATTTTCAATTATTTGTTTTAACCTAATTGCTAATGAAATCCAGATTGCTAATATAATAAAAAGAGAAGCTAAATAAAAATGTGTACACTGCAAAATTCAGGTAACTCCTCGATCCATGTTTTTTTTTTTTTTTTTTTTTTTTGAGGTTTAACGACCACGGTGAGCAACTCAACAGGCTATAAGCAGTCACCCATCTCTAATTTAGAGCCGCTGGTTCCGAGGAAGGGAGAGAGCTAGTGCCATAAGACAAACACAACATCCATGCCTCACCGGGATTCGAACCCGGACTCCTTTCAGACGAATGATCAGAGGCCATCGCTTAGACCACTGCGTTAATGGGTTGGTCTGGAGCCTCGCATAAATCAAGGGACTCCAACTTAATGTTTTAATCAAATGGAAAAGAGAAATTCCCTGAGAACGTTAAAGTGTAAAATCAGTATTTGGGAATTTTCCATTTAAATTAGTTTGACCCCCTTCCCCCATGAAGGAAACATACCCCGTTGTCATTTCTGATATACATTCCATAGTCGCTTTTCAATATTTCACTTTTCTGTTGCCTGTTCTGAAAGTTTTTGGAAGTATTCTCATAAGAAATATTTTTTCCTGATGTGTATTTTTACAGTATTCTCCCTCGAAATACAAACTAGCAATTTGTGCAGGTTTTCATTGAATTTTTGGAAGATAATTCCACAAATAATGCTATCACTATGTGGACTGCATGCCTTAAGAAAAGTGTGTGTGTGTAACAAAACATCTTAACTTCATCTAAAGGTGCCCAGACCACCACCTTGCCCACACACGAACAATATCATGGGCCGGTCCTGAGTGTAGGTTCTCCCTAGTGTTTTTCATTTGGTCTGACATTTCTTACATTCAGAAACCTTACCACAGACCAGACTTTGCAGTTGGTGGGTCAGTCTATTAACTTAAACATAATTAATGCACAACATGAACCTTTAACATACGCACAACCTCACGAAATGGCATTAGGGCATGCCTAATGGATGAGGCAACAGAACTGCGCAGGCAGGACTACGAAGCGAATATTTGCGTGGGAATGATGTCCAAATGGTAATTACTCTCTGGATGCCCCTAGTGAATGATACAAAAATAGTTATTTATTATAGCAAACCATCCTGTGAATCTTGTTATGCAATCTGTGTGGATATAAGTCATGAACATTGAACTTGTTCTTGGCTTACACATCTATAGTATATAATAAAATGTAACAACAATATTCCAGGCACAGAAAATCCCCCTAATGTATGTGTTCAGAAAGCATGTAACACTACAATGAGGTGGGCAATGGAGATCCTGTTTCAGAGTTCTCAATCAGAAAAGAAAAAAATCTCTGACTTCTTCAGGTGCTTTTGATTGAAAGTTTTTCCAGAGCGGCAACAGAAATCATGCTGAGGTGAATTGTTACATTTCCTTCCAATTTCTCACAAAAGCACGTACCATACGCTTAAATTCTTTAAACAGCTGATGTTTATGCAATTATCTGTCTTTCGTTAATAACAACTAAATAAACTTTGAGACACTTTATTTTTGGTAGCATAATTCCAGGACCTTTTGTAAACCTCAATGGTACACTGCCAACATAAAATTTGTCAATACATTCCCATACATGCAGTTCAAATGGAAAAAAAAAAATTGTGAGCTGATAAGTTTTTATTTTTATTCTTTCTATAAAACTATGCAGCTATAGGTGCAAATTAGCACTCGCCAGATGGCGATTAACTGGCAACTTTGGCGATTAAATTTATTTTAGTAGTCGCCAGTTCGGCCATTTTTTATTTTTAGTGCCAATTTACAAAAGTATAATAATTCAGAAGTAAAGATAAAAGGAAGTGGAGCCAGTCCTAACTAGGGATGGTAAAAAAAGTTTTGCCACCAATAATTAATGTTTAAAGATCGACGTTACAGAACCCTTTTTGTGCGACGTGGTCGATTCGGCCTGCACGTGTTGTGCTAAAAGCACGGATGGCTGAATGATCAGCCCTCGATTTTGACCCAAGTAGTTCCCAAATCAGACAGCAGATATCAGTGTGAATGATCATATCACTTATTAATCATATTGTTTTGAAATGAAATCTCCACGAATCATACCATCAAACAGCAATATTATTGAAAAAATCATGAGAATATACAATAAGGACCGCCAATAGCGGTATAACTATAACATCGGGATCAGAGGAAATGCTATCCCACACTCACCAACCCGCTTGGCCAGCGTGGTGAGTTATGGCCAAACACCTCCAAAATGACTCTACAACTTAAATCTTGGCCCTCAGTCTCCGGCAGCTGGAATGTACCTGGCCAAGGCAGCGGCCAGTGCGACATGAAGGCATAGGGTGCTAAGAATCCCCGGAGGACCGGACTAGGCTGCCATTTGATGCTGACCTTGGCTACCTATAACGGACGCTCCCTATCTTCTGATTCAAGGCTTCTTGAATTGGAAGAGGAACTACAAAGGATCAAGTGGGACATCGTCGGGCTAAGTGAGGTAAGGAGAAAAGGAGAAGATCTCATTGAACTGAAAAGTGGACATCTCTTCTATTATCGTGGGACAGATACTGGCAGAACTAGTGGTGTTGGATTTATAATAAACAAGAAACTGAAGGATAAAGTGGTAGAAGTTGAAAGTTCCTCTGACAGAGCTGCACGACTCGTTATCCAACTATCGAGAAGATACCAGGCTCAGATTATTCAAACTTATGCACCCACCACAAGTCATCCTGAAGAAGAAATTGAAGAATTTTATGAGGAAATTCGTCATCTAAATAATAAAGGTAAGCAGCACTTGAAGATAATTATGGGAGATTTCAATGCAAAAATAGGGCAACGGCAACAGAATGAAACTTCAGTAGGTAAATTCGGTCACGGCAACAGAAACCAGCGTGGAAATACTCTCGTTGAGTTTGCAGAGGCAGAAGGATTTTTCATCTTGAACTCCTTTTTCAAGAAAAAGCCACACAGGAAATGGACATGGAGACATCCAATTGGGGCGACAAGTGAAATTGATTTTATTATGTGTAACAAAAAATTCGTCATCGAAGACTGCAGTGTGCTGAACAAGTTCAACACAGGTAGTGACCATAGATTGGTGAGATGTAAGATGCACCTCAACACTAAACTGGAACGTGGCAAGCTCATAAGGCAAACAAAATGTATTGACATAACCAACCTTAAAAAACACCATAATACTTTCAAGTTGGAACTGAAGAACAGATTCTCTGCTTTAGAAAGCCTAACATCGGAAGAAGTGGATATTTCGGAAGTTAACAGAAAAGTAACCAAAGCTCTAATGGAAACAGCAACAAAATTAGCTGGGTCTAAGAACAAGTTGCATGTGAACAAATTATCAGGAAAAACCAAAATGTTGACGCAAAAAAGAAGAGAGATGAGGACAACTAAAGAAGATGTGACTTCCAAAGTGGAATATATAGAGCTATGCAAGACAACACGAAAAAGTATCACTGAAGACGTAAGGAAATTCAACTGTGAGCTAGTGAGGAAAGCAATTGAAAACAACCAAAGCCTTAAGATAGCAAAGGGACATCTCAGTAAGGGAAGAAAACAGATTATGGCTCTGAGAAAAGAAGATGGTTCTATAACAAGAAATAGAGGCGAAATTTTGACAAGAGTGAAAGATTTCTACTCCAAATTATATGAAAGGGATGATACATGTACTCCAGACATCATGAAAGGTACCAGAGTTCTTCCAGTCCTCCCAGCAGAAGTTGCTCATGCAATCAAGAACATGAAGCGGGGGAAAGCTCCAGGAGAAGATGGAATTACTATAGACATCATACAAGAAGCAAGTGGAGAAATTGAAACAGTACTCGCCCAAATTTTCACTCGATGCCTTAATGAAGGGAAGATTCCTGAGGATTGGAACAATGCTACAATGATCCTGCTACATAAAAAAGGTGACATTAAGGATCTCAGGAACTACAGACCTATCAGCCTCCTATCAGTGGTTTATAAAATCTTCACTAAAGTTCTTTCACACCGCTTGAAGGTAACACTGGACATGGCTCAACCGAGAGAACAAGCTGGATTCAGGAGTGGCTACAGCACAATAGATCATATCCACGTACTGAGAGAACTAATTGAAAGAGCGAGGGAATATGAACTTCCATTGTGCATGGCTTTTATCGATTATGAAAAAGCCTTTGATTCGGTGAAACCATCAGCAGTTACCACGGCTCTGAAATCCTGCGGTATTGAAGATGCATACATTAATATTATTAATAACATCTATGAAAATGCAAGTGCAAAGATTCGGCTGTTTGAAAATACAACACACATAAAAATTGGAAAGGGAGTGAGACAAGGTGACACCATATCTCCGAAGCTCTTTAATGCCACATTGGAAAATGTCTTTCAATCACTGAACTGGGAAAACAAAGGGATAAAGATTAATGGAGATTATCTAACCCACCTTCGTTTTGCTGATGACGTAGTCATTTTTGCAACTACCCCATCAGAGCTGCAGAGTATGATCCAGGAACTTGCTGACAAGAGTAAAGAAGTGGGACTAAAAATGAACTTTCAGAAGACAAAAGTGATGTTCAATGCTTTTACAAGAAATGAAGATTTATCGATTGATGGAGAAAAACTGGAGATAACAGATACGTATGTTTATCTTGGACAGCAGATATCAAGTGAGGGTCACATTGATGAAGAAATTAATCGGCGTACAAAACTTGCCTGGAGAGCTTTTGGAAGAAACAGCATAATTTTCAAGAGCAATATGCCATTATGTCTTAAAAGAAAAGTGTTTGATCAATGCATCCTTCCAGTGCTTACGTATGGTGCAGAGACGTGGACCTTAACTAAAAGAGACATACAAAGGCTGCGGACAACTCAAAGCAGCATGGAGAGGTGCATGCTTGGTATAACCAGGAGAGATAAGAAGAGGAACTCGTGGATCCGAAAAATGACGAGAGTGGAAGACATCATGATCAGAGTTAAATCCCTGAAATGGCAATGGGCTGGACATACTGCCAGAAGGACAGATCATCGATGGACAGCCGAAATTTTAGATTGGATTCCAAGGGACAGGAAAAGACCCAGAAAAAGACCACATGGGAGATGGGTGGATGAAATTCGTAAATATGCGGAAGTGACATGGAGGAGACTGGCACAAGACAGACCGTTGTGGAGGAAACTTGGGGAGACCTTCGTCCAGCAGTGGATTGATAATGGTTGACAATGATGATACAATAAGAACCATATCGTAAGTTCACGGTCGCAGCTGCCCACGCACTTTCGCTGCGTGACAGGAGGAAGGATAATTTTAGCCAAAACGTTTCTCACTACAGTTGAGGTAGGGCTGTTCACAAGGGATTGTGGGTCAATTATAGAACGTTACACTGTCAGAAATAACTTTTTCAAGCCCCATTCAAAGTGCAATAATGCGCAACTCATGGTACAGTGACAACGGCGTGTTTATTTTTGGGGGGGGCTTCGCCGCGCAGGAGAACGAAATGTGTTTTATTACTAGAAACACTTCACATTATTCATTTCTTTTTCCCCAGACATACCATCACAATAGCAAAACTCAGTGAGTTACAAATCTCCCACATCTTTTTCCAAATTTGTGTGTTAGCTGAGGACAAACTTTGTTGACAGCTTGTTCCTCAGTATTTGCAGATGTGTGTTTTGAATCACCTTAGACTAATACCAGCCTGTAAGGAAATTTTGAAATGGCTAGTTGTAGTGAGAGTGAAAGTTTGCCAAGTGATAGTGATGATATTGAATCACTTTAGAATAACATCAGCCTGTAAGGGTATATTTAAAATTACGAGTCATCATTATATTTCCTCATTTTTTTTTTTTTTTTTTTTTGCAAAAGGAAGAACAGTTTTAAAAAATTCGTTTTGAATTTGCTATTTATTAATTTAAAAAAAAGTATTTCATGTAAAGTTATTTTTTAAACAAAATTCAGTTATCTAAAATGCATATATTTAAATAAATATATATATATATTACATTTACAGAAATGTTAAGAAAAATCTTATAAAGTTCAGGGGAAAATTTGGGCCCAAAATATTAAAATTTATGAAAAGTACATAATTTTTTCTTGAAGCTTGCAATTTCTAAGAAAATGGCTTAGCATTTCTGGCATATATACATAGATCACATGTAGCATTAAAAGGGCTTAAACCTGGATGTTTCAGAAGCCGATACATCGAAAAAACGTCGAGGTTTTATTACCGATGTTTGGAACTGGTAAAGAATATTTTCTGCGTGAAGTAAATTAATTATTATTATTTTTTTTTTGTTGCATTCTTGCAAAGAGGAAGGGAATATCATATTTTTATGTCGTGAATTGGCTGTTTTGGTTGATGTTTCATCGACGAAACCGAGTTCTTTTCCCCGATGCTACAGGAACCGATACATAAAAAAACCCCATCGAGGTTAGCACTGATACATCGAGCGTGTTAACCGATATTATTGGTTACTCGATCTGAATTGGTGAGTAATCACAGTTATACTGAGCAGCGATTTTACCTACCGATGTACCCATTTACTGCTGCAGATGGAATAGTACGAGTTCATCGGCTTATTAGCAAAAACATCAAAACATTGAGGTTTTCACTGATACTTGGTAAATTTCCACCGATACTATCGATGCTTTGGGAATGAATAAACCCAGAGGAAAAAATAGAGTTACAAAATGGTTTTTATTTTGTGCAGTGAGTGGCTTCTTTTATGTTCAGGTAAAGCCATCCATGTGTAAATAACAGTGGTTACGTTAAAGTTCTTAAAATTTACCCCCCCCCTTTTTATGCTTGAAACTTCTTTTTGGCTACTAAGGTTTGTTAACTACCAGCCAGTTTTTTTTTTTTTTTGGCTTACTTTTTGGATTTACCAGCCACTGGCTACTCAGCTAAAATTCCAATTTGAACCTATATATGCAGCTAAGCTTAATGATCAAATGGGCTCCCATGCAGAGAAACATGCTACAAGAAAACAACCGACCATCGGCTGGTTAGTTCTCTTGCAACGTGTTTCTCCAAGCAGAAGTGCAGAAGACTGTTATGCGTAACCGCTCCATGTTAAAACACATTAAGGAAAAACTGTCTGTAGAAACTGAATAAGAATTCAATAGACAACTGTTAAAATTTAGTGCCGATAATCTTTTAGGGAATTAAGAAATAATGTGATATAATGAAAGTAAGATCTATTAAATTCTATGCAGGCAGTAATTGCAATCAAAGGATTGAAATCTGAAAAAAAGAAAAGTTTTTCAACAAAACAAAAAATCCCCAGATTTTTCAATACCCTGATTTTTATTTAAAAAATAAATAAATTTCTTCTGAGTCTTCCCTGATTTTTGGAACCATTTACAACTTCCCTGAGAATTGCAGGTATTCCCGGTTTTCCAAGCTGCGTAGGAATCCTGTGCCTTCTAACGATGCACAGACAGACATACAGTGAGTGATCACTGAATTATGTCTGCAGGACCAAAATAAATCCGCGATGTGCATCGGCCGTCGCCGCGATTCTACTACGAGGATTAGTAGAAAATGAATCTGCAATGTACGTTGGCCGTCGCCGCGATTCTGCTACGGGGATTAGTAGAAAAGGAATCTGCGATGTACGTCGGCAGTCGCCGCAATTTTTCTACGGGGGTGAGTACAAAATAAACCTGCGATATACTTCGCCACCTTTCTTCTATGGGGATGAGTACAAAATAAACCTGCTTTGTATATCGCCCGTCGCCGCAATTCTGCTACAGGGATGAGTACAAAATAAACCTGCGATGTACGTCGCCCATTGCCACGTTCTTCTACGGGGACGAGTACAAAATAAATCTGCAATTTTTCACGGGGATGAGTGCAAAACAAACCTGCAATGTACGTCGCCACGATTCTTCAACAGGGATGAGTACAAAATAAACCTGCGATGTATGTCGCCGCAATTTTTTTATGGGGATGAGTAAAATATAAATCTGCGATGTACATCGGCCGTCGCCGCTATTCTGCTATGGGGATGAGTACAAAATAAACCTACAGTGTACGTCACCCATCGCCGCGATTCTGTTACAGGGACGAGTACAAAATAAACCTACAGTGTATGTCACCCATAGCCGCGATTCTGCTACAGGGACGAGTACAAAATAAACCTACAGTGTACGTCACCCATCGCCGCGATTCTGCTACAGGGAAGAGTACAAAATAAACCTGCAATGTACGTCGCCGCGATTCTTTTACGGGGCTGAGTACAAAATAAGCCTGCAATGTACATCACCGCGATTCTTCTATGGGGATGAGTACAAAATAAATCTGCGATGTACATCGGCTGTTGCCGTGATTCTTCTACCGGGATGAGTACAAAATGAATCTGCAATGTGCGTCGTGCGTCGCCGCGATTCTGCTACGGGGATGAGTACAATATAATTCTGCGAAGTACATCACCCATCATAAGAAAAAAATTTCGATTACGGAAGAAACCCTCACTACGCCTAACTTCCGTTTTTGGAAATTTTGAAAGGCGGAAAACTTGCGTCTATGATAGGGAGCCTGCAAGATGGTTTAATAGGGTTATGGGGATGGTGTTTTTGTCTGCAGGACCAAAATAAATCTGCGACTTACGTCGCCCGTCGCCGCGATTCTGATACAAGGCTTTTGTCTGAAAAGAGAAAAAATGAAGGAAAACATGACTATTTAAAAAAATTCGTATTTTTGGCTGCAAAATCGTATTAGCGTACTGCAGCATGATTTATCGTACTAAATACGATAAAATCGTAACAGTTCGCAGGTCTGCTAAAGCGTTGGTCTGCCACTCTGTTTTATTTCCATTTTTCCTTCAAATGACAAACTTGAAAATACCAGTTCTTTTAATTTTGAAACTGTTAACTTACTCAAAGCCAGGATGTGCTTCTTTTTGTACTGAAATGTAATTAAATTAATCTCCCTCACGAAAATAAAATCCTACAATTCACAATACAACAGGTCAACAAAACTTGAATCACCGCAAAGAACCAGCGAAAAGCGAGAAACTGCTACGATACACCACAAATGATTTTCAGCTGTGCACATCTGACCTGTGCTCCAACAGCAGCTTATTAAAAATGAACCCCCACCAGTTTGCCTAAATTTTCTGTTGAGCCAACACGCACTGTTTCTCGATCGCACGTGCGATCATGATCACCAGAAATCTAGTTTAGCCAGCAGTACACGATAACTCTCAGTGAAGATTATTTCGTGCTTTCTTCAACAGACAACATGTAAATAACAAGTATTTCTTTTTATCTTAGGGTGCTAGTATAAGAATTTTTTAGTATCTGGGTATTGAATTTTAATTTTTGATTGGGGGTTCACGTGCTCCAATAGATTTGCCGCCACTACAGACAAGATTAGGGATTTCCTTTCTTTTAGATATGCTCTACGTTACAGTATCTAACAGGTAAATTCTATACCAGGAAAACATCCATGATTTCAAAGATAATGTTTCCAACCCGCCTACATAAAAACTATGTTTATGCCACCTAGCAAGAATACAGAGCTCAAGCAAAATTTGTTGCACATCTTAGGAAAGTTTGCTTCTATTTTATTCAAAAATACTTCTTATTTAAAATGTCTTTTGAAACACAAAAAGTACATCAATAGCATTACTACAACTGTCCATTGTGGATACCATCTCTCTGTAGCAATTAGTCCAATTTAAAAAAATTCTTTCGGTAGTCAAAAGTCTGAACTGTGAGAATGACAATCCACATGTGCTGGGCTTTCTCCAACACATAACCTTACGATTAGGGGGCAAAAAAACCAGATGCTATTAAATGCAATATACACTGAAGAGTGCTTGAATTAAAGATCTAGTAACGTGTGGCACCACCTTTCGCCCTAATAACGGCGGCGATTCATCTCGGCATGGACTCGACAAGACACCGGAAGCGTTGGGAAGCCATACGGATCCATGACCCCTGAACAAGCTCCCACAGTTCACGAAGATTTGATGGAGGGGGTCAGAGCCTCGAACATCTCTCTCAATGGCATCCCAGATGTGCTCGATGGGATTGAGGTCAGGTGACCTAGCTGGCCAAGGAAGCGAGGTTACGTCGGTGGAGTGTTCATCCAACCATTCGGATACAATTCGGGAGCGATGGCACGGTGCATTGTCTTGTTGCAGGATGAGGTCATCAGTGGGGTGTTGAAGATGCACAAACGGGAGCAAAGGGTCGTCTAGGATATCCCGGTAATGTTGACCTGTGAGAGACGATGTCACACATACCAGGGGTCCCATTGTCCACGTAAACAGTCTGCAGACGAGAATGCCAACCCCACAAGCTTGAAAAGTACCCCGCTGGCAAGAAGGATCCATCGCTTCATGTGGTTTGTGCCGTACTCGTATCCTACCATCGGCATGTACCAACGTGAATCTCGACTTATCAGTTCAGGCAACATTTTCCCACATGTCTAGCATCCAGTGGCGATGTTCCCGCGCCCATGCTAATCTTTGCACCCTGTGATGTGCGGTCAGCAGTAGTACCCTCGTGGGATGATGGCTTCTGTACCCCATAGCGAGGAGATGGTTCTGGATGGTGTGGCTGCCTACACGTTTTTGTGTACCAGCGTTAAATTGCTGAGTGATTTCTTGCACCGTGGCCCGTCTATCCGCTGTTACAATGTGAGCTAGCTGACGATGACCTTGCTCATCCACACACTGTTGTCCACGGCAGTTGGCCCTTGCAGGGATGGTTTTACCGGATTCGATGTACTCACGGTGCACCCGTGACACAGTGACTCGTGAAAATCCCAGTGCCTGCACGACTTCCGAGATGGAGTGACCCATTAGTCGGGCCCCAACAATTTGCCCACGATCAAATGTGCTTAGATCCTTTGTCTTACCCATACTGCGCCCGACTCTTACTAATTCCCATCACATCACTCCTTATATTGTCGGATCGCTGCATACGTCATGTTGTTTCCGTTTACAGGGCCGCCCACAGCACCACATTTGCATAACGCCAGCTGTCTCTAATTCAATTGCTCTTCAGTGTATATTTTACTCTACACAACTGCTGAAAAAAACAAAACAAAAAACATTTCATAAAATTCTTAATTTCTGATATTTTTTACCACGAAAGTAATTTTACATACAGTTTCTATTTGAAATAATGCTTGGTGTCTCAGCTAGGAGGCACAAATGTGTATCGCATTTTTCTCAAAATCTTCGCTTCTGAGAATAGGTTTTTAAAATTTTTGTTTGTGTTACATAAAAGCCACAATGACAAATATTTTGCATGCATTTTACAATATTTTGTAACAAAATGCTTTGCCATCAGGAGGAATAAATGTATATTTCTGCTTTTAACTCTTTCCAGGCATGGGCGCGATATCACACCGAGACAAATCAAACAGTTAACCAGCATTGGCGTGTTTAGATGTTTAGGCACATGTCGACATTCGGGTCACTCCTGTATGCGAAAGGCAAAACATATGAACAGGAAAATGGATCAGTGGATACACGAAGGTTTGTTCATGACAGTGATCCCTATGTTTATGCAGATGTGCGGTGGATAAATAACCGAGATCGAGATGCGTCCGTGTCAGTTCAATATGGCTTCGCATACGAAAGGTTTAGATCCCGCGGAACTTGAGAATGTGGTAAATGAAATCTGTGCAGATGACACGAGTGATGAAGAATGGATAATTCCAGAAGTGGCAGAATGACAAATGGGGTGAAGAAAGTGAAATTAGTGATAGTAATACCAAAGAATTAGTGCGTATACCGTCTACTTTAGCAACACCTACAACGTCAGAGCAATGGATGAAGGACGATATTATTCCAGTGATCGTTCCTTTTACGGACGACAGTGGACTCAAGATTGATATCGACAGTAATAGCGAACCTTTCGCTGGCTGAAAATATACCTGGATGATGAACTTATAAATTCAATGACTGTCAAAACAAGCCGCTACGCCCACCAGTATGTAAGTAGGCATATTTTCAATCCACATTCAGGTGGCATAAATGTCAAGGAAATTACTGAGGAGAAAATGTGGGCATTTTTAGGAATCATATTCACGACAGGGATAGACAAACGCTCAGACAACGAGGATTACTGGTCTACAAGGCCGTTTTTCCACACACCATGGTATGGCCAGACAACGTCTCTACAACAAATCTCCAAATTTGTACATTTTGCTGATAATGAGGCCAGGCCAGAAGATTGCAACGACAGGTTATATACAGTGAGACCCATTGTACATTCTCTTTCGAAAACATTTCGAGAAGCATATATCCCAGAGCGGGAAATTTTAATTGATGAGGGTATGATGGCCTGGAAGGGGAGACTATAAATGCCAGACAAACCACATAAATATGGCATTAAAGCTTATCTGCTTTGTGAAGCCACAAGGGGGTAATATGGAACTTGTCAGTTTATTGTGGTAAATCAAGGCCTATCAAAGACCTTGTGTTGGATCTCTTAGGAACCCCTCTCCTTGATAAAGGGTACCATGTGTACCAAGACAATTATTATAATAGTGTCGAGTTGTGTGAGATGCTTCTAGCAAAAAACGTGTATGTTTGTGGAACATTTCGTCTCGACAGGGGTGCACCCAAACCAAACATCTGAAAACTGAAGCAGATAAACTAAAAAAGGGAGAATCCACATTTGTACATAAAAATCAAGTGCTTTTACAAGCATGGAAAGACAAGAGGCCAGTGAAACTGATTTCTACGATTCAGAGTGCAAAGATAGTGGATTCTAACAAGCATAATTGCAAAGGGGAGGTAATATGGGAACCCGAAATTATTTTAGACTATAACAAATATATGCAAGGGGTGGATAGGGCAGATCAGATGTTACGCTATTATCCCTGCTGTCGTAATACCATCAAGTGGACCAAAAAACTTGTGTACTACTTGCTGCAAATGGCAGCCCAAAATAGTTTTATTTTGCTAAAGAAGAAACTGTTTGTTCAAAAATACATGGCAAAGGGATATGATTTCAAAGATTTTCTCCTTGACGGTATTGTGGACCATGCTTGCTAGATGAGGACACACATGTCGATGAGGACAAGTTGCTGGCATCCACATCCAGCACGCCTACACCACCACCACTGAGGAGATCGCCAAAGACAGACTATGCACATCGACTACAGAGTGGTCAGAAGGCTTATCAAATGATCCATATGCCCCCCAGTAAAAAGAAGAAGGGTGCTGCAATGCGAACGTGTAGAGTGTGTTCATCCCATGGAGTGCGAAAAGAAAGAAGTGCAACATGTTCTGCCTGTGGTGTGGGTCTATGCAAAACCCAGTTTCCAAAGCTATCATACGAAAACAAAGTATTAAAGTATTTTCTGTAGGTATTGTACTATTTGTCTTTTATATTTGCACATGTTACCTTTATTACCTGTCACTTTCAGCTCAAATTTAACAATTGCATAGTCCCAGGAATTGCGTTTTTGAATTTATGCATTGCAGCACTTTCCATGTTACATAGCCTGCCAGGCCAATGTAGGATTTACCTGCACCTCACTGCCAGGGAAAGAGTTAACATGTTTGCAATCGCATCTTGGCTTCTAAACATCTAATGCTAAAAAATCTTTTCCAGTCAGAAGCCACTCAAAAATGTTTGTGTACTTTTTCTTTAATGTTTATTTTTTCTGTTCGGAGGGGGAGTCAATAATGTACTGTAAATCTTCCTAATAATGGTATCTCTGCTTCTATAAAAGTCTAACTTAAAACAATTATTTTTGCTATTGACAGCATTTTGGGGGCAATGGATAATTTTTTCATACATTTGCTAAATTTTATAATAGATAGTTTTGCTACTAGGGGTATTTTAAGTGTTAAAACGATACCCCTATCTTCAGAACAGTATCTTCATTTTTATAAGAACCTGATTTGAAAAATCTTTATATTGGATAGCTTCTGTTATGAGAAATGCTCTGTTCATAATTTGTTATTTTTTTTTCGTAGCATAAATTTCAGTCGCCAGTGACCGAAAATGGCTAAATTTTTCTGTGGCTTTTTTACTGATAGTGTAGAAATCAAGTTGATTTTTTTTTTCTTGTAACCTTGGTTTAATATACTACGGAGGATACTGATTACATTGTGCATTTTAAATAATGCACAGATTTTTTTTCCAGGAGGTGCAAATGCGTTCTCTTTCTTGCTGAACTTAAAAGATTCAAAAGACATGCTCATAATACACCTGAGGATTGAGTGTCATCTTTCTTACTGAATTTTTTTTTCAAAAAATCTGCTTTGAATTTTTTTTCTTAAAAGATTCAAAAGACATGTTCATAATACACCTAATAATTCGGTGTCATCTTTTTTGTTTAATCTGTTTGTGGAAAGATGGATACCATAACAAACACAAATGTACATTTACATCAACCATCAAGATAACAATGTGTTCCATATAAGATAATATTGGTCAGAGGTACTGCTTAACAGCAATACTTTTTTTTTTTTTTTTTAATCTGTCTTTAAAATAAGACAACAGCAATACATACAAACTATATTAAATGAGAAAAACGGATTTTTGGTTATTTTTTTCTCATGTACAAGGACATTTTCGGGTATGCATTCCTTTACATGATTCAAGAATTTTTCTAAAATCTAAGAGATTAAGAAAAAGGCTGCTTACAAGCTACACAGCTTTGCGTGAAATTTTGAACTATAAAAAGCAGAAAATATATGATAAACCTTGGTCAAGCCAGCATCTATTCATGAAACACAAACAAGTGGAGGAGATAAAGACAAATATACCATGGCCACAGGAGGATGTGCTAACACAACACATAATTTTTGAAAAACATTTGTCAGCAGACATATTAGAAAAGAATAGCCAATTGCATTAAATATGATTAATACAAACAAATCCATATGTCACAAAACACTAAGCAAGAAAATTACATTTTTTAATTTTTTAAATCTGTTAAATGCGGAGCAATTATACTTACTCTTTAGGGCACACAATGCCGCATGATCCATTATGAAGAACAAGACCTGGCAGGCACTGTAAGCACTTCCTAAATGACTCATCCACACATTTTAAGCACTTTTCACCACAACTGCGACATTCTCCGAGATCTGGATAAGTTCCACGAGGACAATTCTCAGTACACTTCGATTCTGATTCAGACCAGAAGAAGCTAAATGAACAGCATATATATACTGTCAATAAGTAACACCTGGATGTTATAAACACAACAATTTTTAGAAACTGATAAGATTATTCATATGTTAATAGTAGGATATTTACACTGGATCTCCACACATCACAATAAATTTCAACGAAGATTTTATATTACAATACCAAGGAAATATAAACCAAATGCTTTACTTTTGCATTAACTGAGTACAACAGGATCGTCTATAAATAGTGATTTACACACACACAAAAAAACTAAGAGCAAAAGCTGAAAGTATTTAAGTCCATATAAAATAATGTTAGCCCATGTCATATAACAAGGTACTTTTTTGCTCTTGTTGTCAATAGATATCCAATGCGGCAAGACAATTACAGCAGAACCTCAGTTATACATTTTTCAGTCATACATTTTTCACTTTTATATGCAATTCTGCATTTGTCCTGATATTTTACTGTAGTTTCCATCACTTTTTAAATTTAGTTATACGTAATTTATTTATACATAAGTTGGTCAATAAGTAACACACAATCGCCTGTAACTCCCCAGTTTTCAAAGGTTGAATTGTGAAAGTTGGCGGGTAGCAACCTTGGATGTTTGACTTTAGAGATAAGTCACTCAATGTAGGATCCATTGGCTTCACTACATTGCAGCCAACGTTGTTTCCATGGCAAAAACATGCGTTGGTAAAACTCTGGAGGTTGGTCATCACACTACTTCCTGACGCACACAATGAGTTCTGCGTCACTCTGAAATGCCCATGATGATCCCAAAAAAATGTGAAGTCATGGCTTCTTCTTCAGTGGTGATCCCACATGCTTCCATTCCATTGACTGATGTTTGCTCTGTGAGGGGTCATAATGAAAGAGCCATGTTTGAAAACACACCATGAAAACATTGTGGAAAGTCACCAGTGAAATATTCTTACATTCCCAAACGCAAAAAAAAAAAAAAAAAAAAAACAACGAATGGTGCGATATTACGTGGCCAAAGACTTCAATGTAGAACTGCTATATTAAGCAGCAGTAATACTGTTCATCACGTATATTTTGTTTAAGTGTGCAGGGTGGAGTAGTTAGGTCCATATAACGCTATGAAATACAAAACGAACATTAATGGTAAAATAAATTTTACTTATTCATAGTAATTTCGGCATTTTTGTCACTGTTGTAAATCCTCTGCTCGTAGAACGGACATTTGCTTATTTTGATGAGATACTAGATCTGCCTGAACGGAAAATTCACGGATTAAAAGTACTATTTCAAGTTAAAATTCTATACCTTTAAGATCACAGGAGCGGAATGGCAAAAGTAGACTGAGGTGAACACAATGCCACAGATGCCGCCACTAACAGCTTGCGCAGTGATACACAGTTGGTCTGCGACGACGAAGGTTGAAGGCAGAGCGATACAAGACATTACATCAGTCATTCAAGAATCGTCGACGAGGACTTGGTGCCCACGTACACCTTGATGTTCCACTGAAGGCAAAATTCTTGTCGAAACATGTCTGGAAGTGTGTTGCGGTGGTGGGTTGAGTTTGGGTCCATCTTTTATTCCTTTGGGTTTTAACTTTCCTCATTTGGCTTTTATTCCTCATTTGGGTTTTTAACTTTCATTTTTTAATCATCATTCCTTGCAAACACCTATACAAAGGTATAGAATTTTAACTTGAAATAGTACTTTTAATACGTGAATCTTCCGTTCAGGCAAATCTAGTATCTCATCAAAATAAGCAAATGTCCGTTCTACGAGCAGAGGATTTACAACAGTGACAAAAATGCCAAAATTACTATGAGTAAGTAAAATTTTTTTTACCATTAATGTTCGTTTTGTATTTCATAGCGTTATATGGACCTAACTACTCCACCCTGCACACTTAAACAAAATATATGTGATGAACAGTATTATCGCTGCTTAATATAGCAGTTCTACATTGAACACCAGTGAAATGTTCAAGCAGATCGTCACACACCTCTTTCTGAATTATCTTCATCTCTTTTGTGAGGAGGCATGGTACCCAACGAGCACAGATTTTCTGATATCCTAAGCGTTCTACCACTGTTAAAGCACTTCCCTTTGACATGCCAAGGCAGTCCATAAGTAATGAAGTGGTGATGCATCTGTTATCCTGAATCAGCTTCTCAATGGCTTCCTCAGTTGCAGTGGTTGTCACAGTGGTAGGCCTGCCGCATCGTGGTTTATCCTGAATGCTAAAATAACCTCCCTGGAACCTCTGCAACCATCGCTGCACATTACTGCGATCCATTGCATTCTCACCATACACTGGCAACAATTTTCTGTGGATTGATGTGGCTGAGCTATTCCCAAAATTTGTAGAGAAACTATTACTGATCGTTGACGTAGTAGGGTGCCCATTTCACCATCCATTATGCTTCACCTGCAAAGAGAAGAAACAACTATTAATGATCATTTGGAAGCTAATAGAATGAAGGTCCTACCCACCAACTTTCATGATTCAAACTTAGAAAACTGGGGAGTTACAGGCGATTGTGGGGTACTTATTATTGACTGACCTTTGCACATTTTTCAAGTATATGATAAAATTCAAATTTCAGATTATGAAAAATACACGGTTCTTTGATTCTTTCATAATACATAACCTGGTATGTTATAAAATTGGACGGAATTAAGACAGCATTGTTGTGTTCAATAAATAAATCCATCGCTCTTACCACGTCAAGCAACGCACAGCAACCGAAAAATTGTTATTCGGCCGCCGTCCGGGAATCGAACCCCAAATCTCTTGATATCTAGCTGAGCGCGTTAACCTTACACCACAGCGGCCAACAATTCACAGCGCTATGCATGTTTTTCTCTTTCAGTGAGCATCTGACATAAATCCGTAAGATGGGCTCAGCTGCTGAGACGTCTCCATCTGGTGGGCATTAATGGCACTGGCTGTATATAATTATAGCAATAATCCAAAGGGCGAGATCCAAGGTGAAAATCATCTAAATACGTGGCGTCAGTTGCCACATAAATACCTCCATCGCTCTTTCCACGTCAAGCAATGCACAACAACCGAAAAATTGTTATTCGGCCGCTGTCGGGGAATCGAACCCCGAATCTCTCGATATTTAGCCGAGCGCGTTAGCCTTACACCACAGATATCGAGAGATTCGGGGTTCGATTCCCCGACAGCAGACAATTAACAATTTTTTGGTTGCTGTGCGTTGCTTAACGTGGAAAGAGCGATGGATTTATTTATTCAACTAACGCCACATATTTAGATGATTTTCACCTTGGATCTTGCCCTTTGGATTATTGCTATAATTATATATAGCCAGTGCCGTTAATGCCCACCAGATGGAGAAGTCTCAGTAGCTGAGCCCATCTTACGGATTTATGATGTCAGATGCTGACTGAAAAAGAAAAACACGCATAGCAGCATGAATTGTTGGCCGCTGTGGTGTAAGGCTAACGTGCTCGGCTAGATATAGATAGATTCGTGATTCAATACCCTGACGGTAGCCGAATAACAATTTTTCGGTTGCTGTGCGTTGCTTAATGTGGAAAGAGCGATAGATTTATTTATTCAACTGACACCACATATTTAGATGACTTTCACATTGTTGTGTTCCTTTTTGGTGCAGCCAAAGTTGAACTTTGATCCCATCAGAGAAGCCATATGTGTTTACTTTCGGTTTGGATGAATATGTTTGGATAATATTGATGATATATTTAGAATAAAATGCTAAATGTATTATCAATATTCAATATTCTGGTTTCAAATGAATACATTCAGGATCTGCAGAAAAAAATAATAATAAAGAACAGCTGTTAATTCATGTGTTATATATTGAAGAACTGGTCTCAGATTCTTAGTTGTGATATTTCAATTAACCTCGAATTAGAATTTTTATACACAGAGTTGCCAAAAGAGAAGTTTGATTTTCATAGGTTTTATAATTTTTGCAGAGATAAAATATAACATCATTACTAAGGAACATCTTATACTCCTTTAAAGCATAAATTTTTCAAAAGTACAGTAAAACCTCAAAAATCCGGCATCGACGGGACCGGACACATGCCGGATTTAAGAAAACTCCAGATTTCTGAAGCTATCCAAAAATTGCGTAATGAGCGTTGCATAAAGCACGTACTTGTACGTAATAGGTCCCTTTAACGAAAATTTGCACATCTATGCCTTATAAATACGCAGGGGTCGTGCTTCCAATCACATTCTTTGCAATTTGCAAAAAAAAAAAAAAAAAAAAAAAAAAAAAAGAAAGAAAGAAAAAGAAAAAAAAGCATCTATGTCTTATAAATATACGCAGGGGTTATGCTGCCAATCACATTCTTTGCAATTTGCAAAAAAAAAAAAAAAAAAAAAAAAAAAAAAGAAAGAAAGAAAAAGAAAAAAAGCATCTATGTCTTATAAATATA
The DNA here is from genome assembly GCA_039090855.1 of Macrothele yani. Lineage (NCBI taxonomy): Eukaryota > Metazoa > Arthropoda > Arachnida > Araneae > Macrothelidae > Macrothele > Macrothele yani. Next base: position 131,998,198 of record CM077025.1, read on the forward strand.
CGCAAGGGTTATGCTGCCAATCACATTCTTTGCAATTTGCAAAAAACAAAAAAAAAAAAAAAAAAAAAAAAAAAAAAAAAAGAAAGAAAGAAAAAGAAAAAAAGCATCTATGTCTTATAAATATACGCAGGGGTTATGCTGCCAATCACATTCTTTGCAATTTGCAAAAAAAAAAAAAAAATTGTTTTGGTGATGGAAAAAAAGAAAGTTTTGGTGAAAATATTGGCGATTACCTTTTTGTACTATTTATTACAAAACTCTGTCGAAAAAAATTGAATTTAGTCAATGGTTAGGCAAAAACTTGAAAAAAGCCAGAGCAACCGCTAGGGCTGGGCGATGTATCGATACATCGCGAAAACTCAAAGTGAATTTTTGCATCGATGTTTCGGTTTTTCGTCTGACGAAGCTACAATACACCGCGAAGGCGATTACCGCAATGCATCATGAAGGATGATGTAGATTTCATTACACGATCGAATCCACATACTGCCAGCACCAAGCATAGATCATCATCACACGTTCGAAACACGTTTCAAACATACACGCCGATTCGGCGCCGCATTGGTCCACGTCACTTCAGCTTGGCCCAATGAGATGACGAATTTGAGAAAGGTCTCTGAGATTGGATGATATCGCAATGTGTTGTTGAGACAGTACATCAAGAGATTTCCATGGTTGTTGGTGAAACATCGGATGTTCTCATGAAAACGAAATCAGAAGAGTGCCGGATTTCTGAAGTTGCCGATTTTCTGGATGCCGGATTTGAGATTTGCAAAAGTATAAGTAAAGTTGCCAGTTTTCTGGATGCTGGATTTTCGAAAGTATAGAAGATCTTGTGTACGGAGTGTGATGGATGTCAGTGAAGCTTGAGTTTTATGCCAAGATCGCTGTAAACAAAGAAGTTTGTTACAGCAAAAGTAAGTGAAAATTATCTGGTAGTTTGCATTTCTTTGTGGAGCTAACTTCTAAATCTCAGAGAAGTTTAGTGGTATGTATGTATGTATGTATGTATGTATGTATGTATGTATGTATGTATGTATGTATGTATGTATGTATGTATGTATGTATGTATGTATGTATGTATGTATGCATGAATGAATGAATGCATGGATGTATGTATGAATGAATGCATGGATGAATTTTTGAGGCTTTACTGCATTTAACATTTTGAAATTTTGTTTATGCATTTTTAAAGCCATCCCCTAGAAAAATCCATAGCTGAGGTTTTGTTCAAAGATGTTTATTAAAAACAATGAAAAAATACAGAATGAGTACATGAAAATAACACTTTCACAGTAATAATGTATCACATTGTTTGGAACAATGATGCAATACATTTGATGAACAGTTAGTGGGTATAAGTTGGGGACCAATCAGTATCATGACATCAGAACATTTTGTTATTTACAGTAATATACAAGGTATGATGCAAATAGACATGCCTCAGAAAACTTGAAAACTACATTGTCCTGGAACGGGAAACATTCTGAATGATGTAATTTTCAAGTTTTCTGAGGCATGTCTACTTGCATGATTAATTTGGCATCCATCTGCCTGTAGCACCTTTTTGACTATCATACAAGGTATGGCTATTAAACAACGATATAGCTTTGGTTAAATAAGAAACTTAAGGTTTTTAAACTCATATCACCTTCAATGTGCTCCCCTCCTGCATCAACAAACCGCTGCAATTTGATCTTCCATGAAGCAATGCAGCGCTGTAGCTCATCTGGTGTGATCCTTTTGAGAAGCTTGTTCATTTTCATTTTCATCACAGAAACTGACTCAAAGCAGGCCCCGTTGAGTACAAATTTGATTTATCGAAAAGGAAAAAATCGCATTGGGCAAAATCCAGCAAGTTAGTAGGATGTTCAAGCACTGTGATATGCTCCTTAGCTATAAACTGCTTCACTGAGAGCACTGAATGATCTGATATGAAGTCTGTTAAAAAGTCCCCGAACTTTTATGATAGCGTGCAAACACCATGTCACACTGATATGCGGTAGGTGGGGCTGCATAGCAATGACCTTGGCAAGTGACCTTTCATTTACCACATCTCTCCATTGTGATTAGTCATCATGCTGCACTTCTATATTCTGCGATTTTCAAGATGGACGAGTTTTGCAAGTAGTGCATTAACATCAAATTTTGTGTCGAACTTGGGAAAGCATTTACAGAGACTCACAAAATGATGTAACAAGTTTATGGTGATCGGTGTTCAGGCTGTACGCAGCAATACAAATGGTTTAAGTGATTCAAAGATGGCCACCAGTGAACTGATGATCAACTGACGACACTCGTGTTTCTCAAGTTCATGAAATCGTACATTTCAATCATCAATTGACTGTTCGAGGAACTGCAGACGGTTGCAATATTTCAATTGAATCGTGTCAACAAATTCTGAACAAAAAATTGGAAATGCAGTGAATTGATGCAAAGTATGTCCCACATCTGCCAATTTTGAATCAGATAGACAATTGCATTGCAATCTGTCAGGAACTTTTCGGTTGCACAAACAAGGACAAACATTTCTTGATTTTTGTCCTTGTTTGTGCAACCGAAACTGGTGATAAGATGTGAGTTTATGGCTATGATGTAGAAATGAAAATACAGTCTTTTCAGGGGGTTGGAAAAAGTTCACCAAGACCGAAAAAACTAATCCATCTTGAAAATCGCAGAACATGCACAACAAGCTCTTAAACAAAGTGATGCAGCATGATGACTAACCACAACAGAAAGATGCGGTAAATAAAAGGTTACTTGCTATGCCGTGCCACCTACAGCACATTGATGTGACATTGTGTTAGCACGCAATAATAAAAGTTCGTGAACTTTTTGAAAAGACCTCATGTGTTATCCTGGTGAATAGATGAAACCATTTTCTGACAACTCAGGCCTCCTTGTTTTGACTAGCTCTCTCAAGAGTCACCAGAATCTGTTTATAGGAATGTTAGTTCACTGTTTCTCTATTGGGAACTTACTCTGCCAAAAGCATAGACTTAAAAAGTCAAAGAAAACAAATAACATGGCCTTGCTTTTGCTGTGCTTTCTTTTTTCTTGGTGGCATTGGTGTTTTCCAAAGCGTTGATTATATTTTTCATTTCAGAATCGTACTGGAAGAGCCTGGTTTCATTACAAGTGATAACACTTCCTAAAAGTCATTTTTCTTTTTGTTCACGCAGGAGAAACTTCTGAACCACCTCAAAACTAACTTTTGTCTTGTTTACATTTTCATGCAAAATTTGCTTTAATAGTCTTTTTATCGATGTTTACTCTTCCTGTTATCACTCTTAATACTCAGTTGTCGATCCTTTTGAACAATTGCGTAGATTTTGCCCATACCGTCTTCTGTTTTCGAAGTGCTGTGGTGTCCCGGACAATTGTCATCTTCAATGTTCTCTTGGCCTTCTCTGAAACATTTGTGCCACACAAGAAACATAAGCATGTGACACATACTCTTTCCCACACTCCTCAGTTAACATACAGAAAGATTCGGTACACATTTTCTTTAATTTCACCAGAGATTTCACTTTTATCCATTGCTCAATTCTTGAACTCAGAATTTTCCTGATGTGCAACAGACAACATGCCTACTTTCCTTTACGTCACAAAATTAATTCATAGAGTAAGGTGAACTTCGGACTTCTGGTTATGGGCAGTTCAAGGTCAATGGCCTACCACTTACTTTCGACCTGAATGGAAATTGCATCGCTTCCCACTTGTTTCTATAGCAGCTCTCACTATTGTTCACTGAATTAGGGAAGCAATTTGACAGAGATCTACTAATTATCTTAGAGGAGAATATTACACCATTAAAAGATATTCAGAAATTCTGCTACAGTTTAAAATTGAGAAAGCTGAAGCACTTTTACAAAACATTTTAATTTTGATAAATATCATGTTGGTTCAGTTATGCTGATCTAGGTACTTGATTTTTGCATAAGCTAAAAGGGATCATATACGCATATATGTATTTTTTTTTACTTTCAGCTAATGTTGCAAAGCATTTATTTACCATGCCTAGGTGAATTCCATTTTTTATTAAGTTTCTGAATTCCCCAATTAAGAAATTATTTTCTCAAGGTTCAATATCAATAGTTTAATTACTTTAATGATCAACAAATTTGCCTTAACATTTTGCCAGCATTTCACACCTGTGTGTGAAAGACAGACTGAAAGGCAGATTTTTTCTCTTTCAAAAAATTCTGCAAATAATATTTAATTTATTTTATGGCAACCTATGATCCAGGCAGCACATGCTTTATGAAGCTACATAAAGTTAAACAAAGTCTGATATTCAATTTCACATCCACTGTATTGTGGTTTTTGCCATTGAATGTACTGATGTCTACCTTTGTCCTTATTTAATAAGTTTAGCCAACATTAAAATTAAAAAAAAAAAAAAAATCTTGTAAAAATAACTGTCATATCGAAACTACAGTTCGGTATCCTTTTCACACAAATGCAATGAAATATTAATACCAGTTCAAAAGTTACAAACTTGTAAGAAAAAACTTTTATGCAGCTGGTAAGACTATTGAATAAATTTCAGGTGTTGATTAGTAAAAACCGACTAAATAAAGTATGCACAGTAATTTTAAATATCATCACCGGGACCTGATTCCAACATTACACGACACTACAGAACACCACACTGCAGTAAATGTGTTAAATATTAACAACAAATTTAAATTGAGATCCAAACAAATATGACTTACCCATCTTCGCACATGGCACAATCTGTTAGATCAGAACACTGTTTGCAGTTATCATTGCATGGTTCGCATCTTTCACTCGTAACACGGTACCATCCTGAAAATTTATTAATAAAATGATGTTGCTCAGTCACAAAGATTAAGAACTTGTATATCCAGCTATATAGAGCAATAAAGTAATCTAATAAAAATTCTACTTTAACATAAAATCTGATGTCCAAAACTGAAACAGGACTCTAAAGATGATATGATGGCAATAGTACACTTTGCACAGAAATAAACAGATATCAAATGAACACAAGAAACAGTTACCTACTCTGTTGCACACTTCACCTACTACTCCCTTCCCTGGCTTCCTACTTTATTTGCTATTTCTTCTCTAATTTTCTTTATTCATTTATCACTGCTTCTTCTATGTTTCAGGGTGTTTTCTGGGTTGGACTGTCATGGCTTTAAATGATACACTACTACATTTCCCATACCAATAATGAGAGCATTTGGCTTGAATCAAATAAGGGATTCTGGACGGTAATCTACTACAAGCAAAACCTGCATTCCAAGTGAACAGCAGTAATTTGCCAATCCACATTTCCTACATTTCCAAAGGATTTTTAATCAATTACTTAACAAATTACTCTCCTTACAAACAGTAATACACACACATATCATTTACTATCATTAGCAAAATGATACACAAGACAAAAATATTTCTAACATAACTAATTTTGAATGTAATGATAAGCAGAGCCCAGATTATATGCAATTACACATTTTAGCCATTTTTGACTTTGTGCACATAAACACACAAATTACCCATAAAGATGCATATTTCAAGCAAAACAATTTTATTATTTATTTGATCTTTTAACATTGTTTACTTAACAAAAGTACTTAAAAAAAGAAGAAAAAGACATGCTTAATCTTCCAAGACCTGAAAAAGCAAGCAATAGCCCAAACTCAAAGAACTTCTAAACTCAGCAGTAGATCAAGGGATGGGCAATCCACTGAAACCAAGCTAATCACAAACAATATACTTTCCTTTGTCTGAATGTTTGTCCCATTTTGGTGGTGCAGTAAAAAGAGAGCACTTGCCTGTTTTAATTGTCAAATCCCCGCCTCAACCAATTTACTTTGTTTCATTGTTGTACTGTTTATGAAACATACTTTCACATTTGGACATCACAAACAAAAATAATACCTGGTTATTAAAAAAATACTCTACATATCTTACTTTTCCCCATCATTATTGACAGCTTTCACCTAGTGAATGAATAATAAACTACCTTCTGCACATATGACAACAATAGTGTTCTCCCTAGGCTTTTTTTACAGCTGGGTGGTAAGAACTTTTACTGGACGGTACTATTAATGACCCCTTCCCCAATAAATAAATTAAAAAAAAAAGGATGTTTTGCTTAACATTATTATACTAATTAAACATCTTTATCAGTGTGGTAGGTATTAATGTAACTAACATGATAAACAACATTAGAAAAGTGCACATAAATGATAAAAAAATGAGCACTTACTAATAAATCATATTTGACACAGATTTCAGCCAGTTTTCATCAAATTATGTGCATTGTGAAAATGTTCATTAAAGGAAATTTAACTGGGTGGCTGAGAAAATTAACTGGGCAGGCCGCTCAGTAAAAAAGCTCTAGGGAGAACACTAAACAAGAAAGGAGAATCAGAAACGTCTTCTGCCACTAGGCACGCTTTGATGCCTGTACTCCAAGGTTGAAATTTTCACCCACAAAAGCTAAGGTGACATTTATACAGAGTTGCGCACAAACACAGCATGCAACATTTAGTTTTGTGAACTAGTTTTTATATCTAATGATTTTGTCATCTCAGTAAGGATGAAACTACTGATGAAAAAAGTCCATGCTGAGTGATTAGTGAGAGAGGAAAAAGAAAAAAAAAAAAAAAAAAAACATCCATTGTGAGAAAAGATATCAAATCGATCAGCATGGAAAAACCACCCTTCACAAATTAAGATGGTCCAACTTCCCACGAATTGTGTGTGCAGATTAAAATGGTTTTGGATGACAGATGACAAAATCTAAAAGTTGAACACTTACAAAATCATATTATGGTCTATTGCAACAAAAATTATGTCATATGAAACTATATCATTTCAGGAGCTTTTTATTTATTAATTATGGGTTATAAATCGTGTTATTGTGCTTACAAATAATGCATTAATTTGTGTGTGGTTCTTTAAATTCATGTTTGAAAAGCTGTTTCTGAGTTCACAGCATTTAGTATAGGATAAATAAATAAGGGATGTAAGGTCAAGTGATGCGTAACATCACAGCCTCTTCTTGACAAATGTCAACCCCGCCTTCTCGTGGTGCATCCTGTTCCCACTAAAGGGGCTCTGACGACCGCCAATAGCGGTATAACTATACCATCGGGATTAGAGGAAATTCTATCCCACACTCACCAACCCGCTTGGCCAGCGTGGTGAGTTATGGCCAAACCCCTCCAAAATGATTCCACAACTTAAATCTTGGCCCTCAGTCTCCGGCAGCTGGAATGTGCCTGGCCAAGGCAGCGGCCAGTGTGACATGAAGGCAGAGGGTGCTAAGAATCCCCGGAGGACCTGACTAGGCTGCCATCTGATGCTGACCTTCTCTACGTATAATGGACGCTCCCTATCTTCTGATTCAAGGCTTCTTGAATTGGAAGAGGAACTACAAAGGATCAAGTGGGACATCGTGGGGCTACGTGAGGTAAGGAGAAAAGGAGAAGATCTCATCGAACTGAAAAGTGGACACCTCTTCTACTATCGTGGGACAGATACTGGCAGAACTAGTGGTGTTGGATTTATAATAAACAAGAAACTGAAGGATAAAGTTGTAGAAGTTGAAAGTTCCTCTGACAGAGCTGCACGACTTGTTATCCAACTCTCTAAAAGATACCAGGCTCAGATTATTCAAACTTATGCACCCACCACAAGTCATCCTGAAGAAGAAATTGAAGAATTTTATGAGGAAATTTGTCATCTAAATAATAAAGGTAAGCAGCACTTGAAGATAATTATGGGAGATTTCAATGCAAAAATAGGGCAACAGCAACAGAATGAAACTTCAGTAGGTAAATTCGTTCACGGCAACAGAAACCAGCGTGGAAATACTCTCGTTGAGTTTGCAGAGGCAGAAGGGTTTTTCATCTTGAACTCCTTCTTCAAGAAAAAGCCACACAGGAAATGGACATGGAGACATCCAAATGGGACGACAAGTGAAATTGATTTTACTATGCGTAACAAAAAATTCGTCATAGAAGACTGCAGTGTGCTAAACAAGTTCAACACAGGTAGTGACCATAGATTGGTGAGATGTAAGATGCACCTCAACACTAAACTTGAACGTTGGAAGCTCATAAGACAAACAAAATCTATTGACATAACCAACCTTAAAAAACACCATAATACCTTCAAGTTGGAACTGAAGAACAGGTTCTCTGCTTTAGAAGGCCTAACATCGGAAGAAGTGGACATCTCTGAAGTTAACAGAAAAGTAACCAAAGCTCTTATGGAAACAGCAACAAAATTAGCTGGGTCTAAGAACAAGTTGCATGTAAACAAATTATCAGGAAAAACGAAAATGTTGATGCAAAAACGAAGAGAGATGAGGACAACTAAAGAAGATGTGACTTCCAAAGTGGAATATATAGAGCTATGCAAGACAGTAAGAAAAAGTATCACTGAAGACGTAAGAAAATTCAACTGTGAACTAGTGAGGAAAGCAATTGAAAACAACCAAAGCCTAAAGATAGCAAAGGGACATCTCAGTAAGGGAAGAAAACAGATTATGGCACTGAGAAAAGAAGATGGTTCTGTAACAAGAAATAGAGGCGAAATTTTGACAAGAGTGAAAGATTTCTATTCCAAATTATATGAAAGGGATGATACATGCACTCCAGACATCATGAAAGATACCAGTACCAGAGTTCCTCCAGTCCTTCCAGCAGAAGTTGCACATGCAATCAAGAACATGAAGCGGGGAAAAGCTCCAGGAGAAGATGGAATTACTGTAGACATCATACAAGAAGCAAGTGGAGAAATCGAAACAGTACTCGCCCAAATTTTCACTTGATGCCTTAATGAAGGAAACATTCCTGAGGATTGGAACACCGCTACAATGATCCTGCTACATAAGAAAAGTGACATTGAGGATCTCGGAAACTACAGACCTATCAGCCTCCTATCAGTAGTTTATAAAATCTTCACTAAAGTTCTTTCACACCGCTTGAAGGTAACACTGGACATGGCTCAACCGAGAGAACAAGCTGGATTCAGGAGTGGCTACAGCACAATAGATCATATCCACGTACTGAGAGAACTACTTGAAAGAGCGAGGGAATATGAACTTCCATTGTGCATGGCTTTTATCGATTATGAAAAAGCCTTTGATTCGGTGAAACCATCAGCAGTTACAATGGCTCTGAAAACCTGCGGTATTGAAGATGCATACATTAATATTATTAATAACATCTATGAAAATGCAAGTGCAAAGATTCGGCTGTTTGAAAATACAACACACGTAAAAATTGGAAAGGGAGTGAGACAAGGTGACACCATATCTCCGAAGCTCTTTAATGCCACATTGGAGGGTGTTTTTCAGTCGCTGAGCTGGGAAAACAAGGGGATAAAGATTAATGGAGATTATCTAACCCACCTTCGTTTTGCTGATGACGTAGTAATTTTTGCAACTACCCCATCAGAGCTGCAGAGTATGATCCAGGAACTTGCTGACAAGAGTAAAGAAGTGGGATTAAAAATAAACTTTCAGAAGACAAAAGTGATGTTCAATGCTTTTACGAGAAATGAAGATTTATCGATTGATGGAGAAAAGCTGGAGATAACAGACACGTACGTTTATCTTGGACAGCAGATATCAAGTGAGGGTCACATTGATGAAGAAATTAATCGGCGTACAAAACTTGCCTGGAGAGCTTTTGGAAGAAACAGCATAATTTTCAAGAGCAATATGCCATTATGTCTTAAAAGAAAAGTGTTTGATCAATGCATCCTTCCAGTGCTTACGTATGGTGCAGAGACGTGGACCTTAACTAAAAGAGACATACAAAGGCTGCAGACAACTCAAAGTAGCATGGAGAGGTGCATACTTGGTGTAACCAGGAGAGATAAGAAGAGGAACTCGTGGATCCGAAAAATGACAAGAGTGGAAGACATCATGATCAGAGTTAAATCCCTGAAATGGCAATGGGCTGGACATACTGCCAGAAGGACAGATCATCGATGGACAGCCGAAATTTTAGATTGGATTCCAAGGGACAGGAAAAGACCCAGAAGAAGACCACATGGGAGATGGGTGGATGAAATTCGAAAGTATGCAGGGGTGACATGGAGGAGACTGGCACAAGACAGACCGTTGTGGAGGAAACTTGGGGAGACCTTCGTCCAGCAGTGGATTGATAATGGTTGACAATGATGATGATGATGATGAAATAAATAAAATTTATAAATACATAATTTACATTTTAAGTGCATATTTGCCAATTTTAGTGCATATATATCATTTACTATGGTGTCATTTACTTTTTCAATACTGTCCGTCCATGCATCATTTATATAATTATCATCTCAGGTCTGTTATCAGCATAATGTTTGTGCATTAGAATTGCCAACTTTCACGAATCGAAATGTGTAAAAAAATTTCAGTAAACACTTAATTGATGAGTTATATTGACTAATGTGTCGAACATATTTATTAAATATTTTGAGCAATCAATTAAAAGCCAATTCATTATGCAAATGATACATTGATTTTAATCAATTTCATGTGCTACAATTAAGATGTCTGGCAATATTTTATGCTTATAATGCATAAAATACTGCCAAACATTTTTCTTGTATGCAGCTTAATGATAGCACTCATTAGTGTGCTATCATTAAGCTGCATACAAGAAAAAAATTCATTTGTGATTGTGAAATTTTAGCAATAAATTGCAGTGAACTTTTCATTTAACTTAACAGAGGTTCTGAACATAAATTTTTGTGCCAGCATGTTTAGAAAACATGTGAAAACACAAATTTGTTGATAAAAGGAATCGAATCTGTGCCTTCTCACTCCGAAGCTAGTTGTTCTAACAGACTAAACTATACCAATGGAATGAATCACTGCAGATTTGTCGTCCTGACACATGCTTCACCTCTAGCAATTTTACGTTTTATGTGTGGGTGTTATTCCCCCCCTCTCTAGCAGTTATCACCAATCCTAATCCTACAACATTTGTTGCTGAGTCTCTCCTAATAGGCTGTGATCAGGGAGGGTTGGGGAAGCACAAATGGATGAAACTGTGATCAGGTAAAACAGAACTTACAGGGACGGTGGTCCTTTGGGTCATATGGCATTAACCAATCAGTAGGGGAAGGGGATCTGCAAAATAAGTGCAAAAGAAAAAGCAAGCACAATTTTGCAGGTACACTGCAAAACTTGGCAGGTATGAGGCATGCTTTTGTCACAGGTCACATAACAAAAAATTAGTTTATTTTAATGATGACCTTTCACCATCAATTCTCAACTACTCCAAGATTTTCTTTACCTACTCTATTGCTTCTTCATCCATCAATACCTGATTTCACACCTGCAATACACCTTTTCTTAAGTCTAACCCCCAGTCTGCAGCTTGGTACCAACCAGTGAATTTAACTCACATTCAGGCAGTCTTTCACCTCTTATTTGGCATCCATGCCCATGCCATCTTCAGTCAGTTCTTATTAACTTTTTGATCTTCAAAAGAAGTGTTCAGCTCTGTTCTGATGTCTGCATTATTAACTCCGTTTTGCTACTGAATCCACCTTTTGATCCCTTAACACCCAACTCACACTGCCATAAAAGAGAGTAGTTTGAAAACTCAACATGTACAGCGAATTCAGTTCTCTAGCTAACTACCTCCTTTTAATACCCTTATACAGCTGAAAAGGATTTTTTTGCCAATTCTGTTGCAGAGTTCCTTGTTATGCTTTCTATTTCTAGTCTTATCAGGTAATAATATTCAAATAATTAAAAAGTGTTACATGTTACAGACTCATTCTTTGTGTTACAAAATTTAAGAGTCTGATTGTGAACTATTATCAACACTGACCTTTGCCTAAAAATTTTTTGTGTCCTTTACAATTGGAGTAAAATACAATTTTCACCAACTTCCAATTAAAAGTACGAAGAAAAATGCCAAATAGGCACATTAAGCTTTTGTACTCATGGCATTGAACCTCCATTACAAACAAGGCCATCTGTTCCTTCCCCTCAGCTATTTCTCTCACTCCCGTGGTTCCTTGGAGTACGTCATAGTCTGATATTCACCACTATGTCAACTTGCACTGTTCATCTAGCACTTTTACTTCTCTGAACTGCCAACCCACTGTCCAGCCTGAGCTTGTAGTTTTAATCTGATGTCACTTTGTTACTTCACTTGACCTAATAGATGCATCTGTGACACAGGTGGTAATGGCATTATACATTTGCCCCTTTGGGGGTATCCCCAACACAAATGCACTTGCTTCTCAGTAGCCCACTTTCGTCTATGGGTGCTGTCACCCATACAATGAAACTTTTGCACACAGTCCTGGTTCACACATCGATGGATTTGTGCAATCGATGGATTAGTGCAATGGTTATTCCGATCTCTCTTTCTCCAAAGAAAGGGGTTAAGTTAAATGACAGCTTCATTCAAGGATAGCAAAAATACAAATGTTTTAAGGAGAAAGACAATACAATCACTGACAAAAAAAAAAAAAAAAAGCTTCAATTACTCAGCTCAATGCTTCTGAACAGTTGAAGGTATCAACACTATGGTCTAACAATTGTTCTGTGGAATGCCTACAACTGGAACAAGCTCCTCTCTCTGACACATACATATGTATACAAAAAAAAAAAAAAAAAAAAAAAAGGTGGACTGCTATAATTCATTTAGATATCTACCACACCATATTCTCTCATGCAGGATTTAATTTTGGGAGTTCTCAGCATGACTGACACTGTAAAATATAAAATAATGAGTGAGGCATGTGAGGCAAAGAAATATTAATGCAGAGATGCCAACCTGTTTCAGATATTTGAGTAGTACTCATACAAATTTTCAGTAGTTTGGGCCATTTTTCAGTACTCATACCAAAAAGAGTAATTTTAACTGAGGAAAAAAATGCTATTACTCATTTAATTTAATTAGTATTTTTTACTTATTCATTTATATACATGAAAATCTATATCAAAATATTTCAAATTTTTCACGTGGAAAATAATATACACCATGACTGAAACATTTTTTTTTACAAAAAAAAATTGATTAAACAGCTTTCTTTAGTGATTTTGCTTTACACTGTTTTGCAGATTTGAGTTCCTTAGCAGAAAATATTTATCACACAGAGGAGAACATATTCATTTTTGCAATAAGAAGTGCTTCTACAGTTTCTAAACCTAAATTAGGTCAGAAATGGGTTTGATTTTTTTTTACACTAAACTAAAAACTCTCTCAGTCATAGCATTCGAGTGTGGAACTACAAGTATAGCAAACATTACTTTTGGGAGAATAGTATACTTAACAGCTCCAGTACGGCCTCTTAATTTGGAGATTTCTGACCAAGTGACATCTATTCTATCTGTTTCTGCTATGGTCCTTAATTTATCAGCTTGATAAGAAGCAAATTTTACTTCCAGTATATCAAGTTCATTTTCAGTTATTATAAATGGAAAGTGCTTGACTATGTATAATACAGAAGTAAATGATGTTCTGGCTCTAAATGAAAGATCTGCTACTTCTGCATGTTTTAAGAATTCATCATAGATCAGTATCTTTTCTTGAATATAAGGACATCCTTCAATGTAAAATTTTCTGACAGATGTACAGAACTTAGAAAGTTCATTTTCATTTAAAATTATTTTGCTTAAATACATTCTTGTTTTTACTCCGATTACCAGTTCTGTGTCCTCTTTCTGATTTTTCTTTTTTGAAAAACTGTTATTTGAAAAATTAAGCTCAACATCACCATCAGCTATGACAGTAGACTTCACAAATCTAACCACAAGATCCATAAAGAACTGCACAATGGTTCTTCTTAACTCATGAATATATGGAGCATCTTGCCAGAGCAAAAGATTAATTTTTGTGAATAATGGTAAAACACTATGAAGGAATAACAGATTTTTTTTATACTAGGTTTATCCAAAGATGATCTTATATGTTGGAAACGTTTATTTTGAAAATTGTGACTTTCGTCTTCTACAAAGTAAGCTCTTAATGGTTCCCACTGTTTCAGGATACAGTCAATACAATTTGCTAGTGACAACCATCTCGTATTGGCATATATCAAAATTCGATGAGGCTTTATCTCCTGGCTGCAAAGCTTTTTGTAGCAATTTAAAACTGCCTTTACACGTGGAGCTTTTATCGAGAAAATAAAAGATGTCAACTAAGAGTAACCCTATATTTTCATTGAATACTGATGAAGCTTTTTTCACAGCAATGTGTATCAAGTGGCAAACAACCTCTAATTATCATTAATGGATTTTCTCTTAATAGAAATGATGTAACTCCTTTCTTTTTTCCCATCATTGTATTTGCATTATCATCTGAAAAGCTAACACACTTCTCCCACTTTAATTATTTCTTCTGAAATTCAGTATTTACAATGTGAAATATGCTTTCACCTGTGTTATCAGAAGATTCTAATAACATTAATTTTGTTGTAATGCATCCAATAGTCTCATCAAAATATGTTATAAGTAGTGGATAAAGTTTTACATCTTGATGGTTATTACTGCCATCAGTGCTTGAAGAGAATGGCAGACATTTATTTAATGTTGAAACCACCTCGGAAACATTACTTCTTGCCATATTTTTCACAACTGCCGTAGTTTTGGTGCGATCACTAGTAAAATGTTTGGCTATATTTTAATCCGGGAACATTGCCGAAAATAAATGCTTCCCGTGCTCTGCTGCAGAAATTGGAATATTATGAAATAAGCTCTCAGCTTTGATTACATTTGCAGTATCATCTTTAGTAAAATAACTTGTAACAATCTTCATTTTTGCTGCAGCTGTCGAATACATCATATGTTTTTTGGAGTATTAAGACACAGGCATCCACACCTCTATGTGATATGTTGAAATCCTTTGAGCATAACGCACAAAATGCCATATTTTTGGATAATTTTGATAGTTGAAGGCAAGAAAACTCCATATGATGCTTTAAACTTCTGGCAGTTCTTAGGATTTTTCGCTACTGCCTGTGGTGTTGCTTCATTTGATAATGTTCACTTCCTGGAATCCATATTTTTTATTTTCAGGAACGAAAACTAAACAGAATTAAATCGTTTTCATAAAACAATGTAATGCAGCACTGAGTCAACGGCTTAGAGTAGTCCACATAAGAATGAAATCCAAGCATACTTTTCTGCAATGCAAGAAAAAAACTTCAAAATATTAATTACTGACATGAATGGCAGATGCACACACACAAAAAAAGACTCCGATGCCAGGCAATGACACTCACTTTCGGCACCAAATAATTTTCAAGAGCTCACCACTGCGCGAGCGCATTCAGGAGATCACTGTGTTCTGACCCAAACTCTGTCCATGTCCACCAATACGAGCTGCGCTCAACGTCCTCAGAATGTTGCATGCTGGGAAGGGTGGGTTTTCACTTAGAATGACTCAGCACAAGGCCACACTCACCGAGTGCTGGTCGCACTAAGATCTGAGTAGCCTTCAGAGGCAGAACTGTAGGTGCACGCAGCATTGCAAACAAGACGAATGACAGATTGTCAAGTGCACGCCATTGCATGGTGGTGGTGAGGGGGCAAGCAAAATAAAACTAATTTTCTGTAGAAAAGTCACAGTTTTCCGTATTTCGTAGTACAAGAGCTATTTCTGTAGTAGTTGGCATTTCTGTTAATGGATATGATTCACACATGAGGAATAATAAAAATGGGGTTCCTTCTCTTTTTTGTTTAGAAATTCATTCCTAAGATTTCATAAATAATTCAATAGAATGAATGAGCATAATTCCTGTACATGACAAATCTTAAAACTCAGTTTAAACATTATTCATACATTTAACAAACAAATAAAAAACAAAAAAGAGAGAGATACTCAGAATTTTATATTTGTCTACTATGTATACATAAGAGTGGCTGATGTACACAAACTCAGAACAATAAATTTACAAACCTTTACAGGAAAACAAAACCAATAACTTCACAAAATTTTTCAAAATATGATTTTACTTGTACTCCCCCTAAAGGAAAATGCACCCAAATAATAACTATTATTTATTATTGGGTCACATACCTGTCGAACATGGAGAATCATAAACACAGAGCCTATCAGTATGTTTCCAACTTTGCTGGCACAGTAAACATCTGGATTTATTTGCACATGTTCTACAAGATCTATGACACCTGCAAAAAATTCATGTAACATTTTCTTGAATTAAAATTATATGTTGATTTTCAAATATTGAAATACACATGTATTAGGCATATTTAAAAAGTCATCACTTTGCAATGTTCAATATCACACTTGTATCGATTCTTATACCAATTCTCAGGTTAGTACTAGATGAGTGTGTGTTCTACTTAACTGAATAGATAGCTAAGGGTTTATTTTAATTAGGATGGGTCAAAAAATACCAAAATGTTTTTGATCAAATCACTACAATGTAGAAAAGTTGCCCCTGGTATAGATAATGTAAAAAAAAAAAAAAAAAATGAGATCAAACAATACTTTCTGTCCGTGCATGATTATTGTAATTATAAAAATACCCAAAATTTACACAATTTTATTAATTTTTTTCTAAATACCAAATAAATTATGATCAAATCATTATAATGCAGAAAAGTTGCCTCTAGTTTAGCTTATATTAATGTAAAAAGTTTTTTGAATTAAGACAATATTTTTCGTTCCTGCACGATGATCAAATTTATAGAAATTTCTACAAAATTAGACATTTGCAGATATATATGTGTTATATATTCTTCCCCCTCCACTCACTTACAGCTGAGGCCCGTTGAGCTTGAAAAACACACCATATGCTGCTGACACACATGTCGACCTTGACAAACCCACTGTTCCTTCGGCCAGTCATGAGGTAGCTGGCAACCAGTGCAGATCAGAGTTTGAGTTTAGTTCAGTGGTTCTACTTAAGTACTTATATTTATTTACCTTGTGATATCACAATTTAATTGTGTGTTTTACAATTATAGAAGTAGCACATAAACATACAGGGTGTTCCAAAAAAGGTGTAACCAATTTCAAATGATGATAACTTTGAATATAAAACTAATATGCACATTCTGTTTGTTGCAGGTGGTAAGGAATAACCCTCAAGTTTTCTAGAAGTGTACCAAATGGATCTTGTTACAAAAGCACAGATTCTGGAGTGGCTTATCGAAACCCAATCCGATACACGGGTTCAGTGGAATTTCAAAACAAAATATGGAAGCAAACCACCCACACATAACAGCAGCAGAAAGTGGTACAAGTCATTCAAGGAAACTGTAGCATCCTTACAAAGAAAAGCCATGGACGGCCATCGCTGGTTCCATAAAGGTGAGACAAACATTCACTCATAACCCTCGAAAGTCAATCAGACAAGCAGTGCAACAGCTGGCCATCCACAAGTCATCAGTGCACAGAGTATTATGTCAGGGATTGGAAATGCACCCACATAAACTGCAGATAACCAATCACATAACCCCAGATCATCACATGAAATGAAAACAGTTTGCTGAAGAAATGTTGGAGAACATTGCACATGCTGAATCTTTCCTGAGTCAAATCTGTTTCTTGGATGAGTGCACTTCCCATGTTTCTGGAAAGGTTAATAAACAGAATGTGTGACTTTGCGGAACTGAACACCGGCACTGCACAACGGAAGATGAACATACTAGCCCAAAAGTGAATGTTTGGTGTGGCATAATGGTTGACTTTGTTATTGGACCCTTTTTCTTTCAGGAAGCAACTGTGAGAGCTGATAATTACCTGGGCATGATTGAGCAGTTTGTGTATCCCCAGTTGGATGAACTTGCAACTCTGGTCATTTTCCAACAAGATGGGGTGCTACCTCATTGAGCTTTGATTGTGAGGTCTCTGGATACCAAATTTCCCAATCGACAGATTGGGCATGGCAGTCCCATTGCGTGGACCACACGTTCACTAGACTTAACACCCTGTGACTTTTTTTTATAGGGATTCATAAAGGGTGAGGTTTACAGCACCCATGTTTCAGACATTGCTGACCTAACAAGGGGGATTACACACACACTGCACAAAGTTAATACGGACATTCTCGAACAAACATGGTTGAAACTGGAATACTGTTTAGACATTGTTCGGGTGACAAATAGTGCCCATGTCAAATGTCTATAAAACTTCATGATCTGTTCTGTCAATTTAACACAAGTTGTGTATTGAGATCATTTATATTAAAACTATTATGATTATTTGAAATTGGTTACACCTTTATGGGGTCCCCTTTATAACAAGACAAAAATTTATTTGCCCTTTATTTGGTCATCCAACAGATCTTGTTTCAAATAAACTGCCTTCACATGAGGATGTAATACGGTGCTGCTTTGAAGAGAGATGTAAGCTGGTATTAGAATGTAACAATAGGAATGTTAACTTTTCATCTGTTGCAGTGGCAAACAAAATAAAATCTATATTTGATAAAGCATGCATCCCTACAATTTCTGAATATAGAATACTGGAGCTTTTAAAGGCTTACCATGATAAATATTACAAACTGAAGAAGTGCTGTAATCAGGACAAAAAGAAACCAAACTTTCAAAACAAGCTTGACAGTTTCAAAAAGAATTTAAGGCACTTCTTGATGCTGCTGCATGCAAGTTTTCTATGATGCTAGACTGTGTATGTAACAAAAAACATGACTCTTTTACTTGTCTAATATCAATCACCTGCACCTGTGAGAAATTGAAAAAAGTCCCTTCAACTGAACTGAAGTTCCTATCTCTCTAAAGACAACATGGGATAGGAAGGATTGGATTAGTAGATAGACATACAGGAAACCCAAAAATTAAAAAGAAGAAAAAAAGAAAAGAATCTAGACTCCACTGTATGTCAATTGTTGCCACTTCTAACTCTGAGTTTCCTTCCAGTGGGCAAATTAAGCATCTAGCAAGATTTGTGGTTTTCAGGCCAGAGATGAATACATTTGTGCAACATTGCTATCAAGATCTATCATGCCTGAGTTCTCACATAATGCTGCCTTCAAAGTGATTCCCAAGAAATAAAAGAAGTAAAATTGAAACTGACAAACTGCCTAAATTTTTGTCATTTCCATAATTTTGATCATAATGTGCTAATAGAAAATATTGTCTTAATTCAAAAAACTTTTTACGTTATATTTAGCTGTATCAGAGGCAATTTTTTCGCACTACAGCAATTCGATCACAATTTATTTGGTACTTAGAAAAAAATGAATAAAATTGCATAAGTTTTGGAAATTTTTATAATTTTGACTGTTATGTGTAAACAGAAAATACTGTCTGATTTAAAAAAAAATCACATCTTTTGCTATACCAGGGGCAACTTTTCCGCACTATAGCGATTCGATCAAAAATATTTCAGTATTTTCGGCCCACCCTATTGTTGATGGTAATTGTGCATCACCATCACAGCATTTAATGACTGAATACAATGGTGTTCAAATCTGTCGCTTGAAGCAAGCTAGCAAGAAAGAAAGAAAAGAAAAAAGGAAGAAAAAGAAAGTAAGTAAGCAAACAAGCAAGAAGGGGGAAAAAAAGAAAGAAGAAATGAATAAACTCATTTCACATTGCTTTAAACCATGCTTTCTATCTTTGGACCCTTTTGGTCCACTAAAAGATTTGCTGCTTCCTCAATTACTAATGGCCTGATTTTAAACATTCTACCCACTTTATTCTAGATCAAGGTTTAGGTCTTTGGCCTAGGGTAGAATGAAAATCTTAATTGCAACATTTGCCCAGATAATCCTTAGTTGGAAATATGTCAAGTCACCTCAACATATTCTCGTTAACATTTTTTCGTGCAGAAGAAGTACCCACTCAGTTCTAACAAATGCATTACTAACTCTCTCTGTTCTGCTGCTGAATCCACCTATTTTCTCCAATGTAGTAATTCCCCAAAGTTATGATGCAATTTGTTCCAAGATTGGTAACATTAGTAAAGACAGATTTTCTCATAGACGCAATGAGAAAGAGATGAGAGTGGTTCTACAGAATCACAATCTTGGAATGGGTGGCAAAGAGTATCTGTTCCACAACTCTCCTCTTGACAATTTGATGTATGCCCATTTTTTTTTTTTTTTTTTTGGCAAATGAAAGTGAAATTAATGCATCACTTATCGTGCTTCAACAAAAATTGCTTTTGCTAGCACATAAAGCTTCCTCTAGGCTGTTGCAATTTCTTCTTGTATGCCAGCATTTCTTATTTCTCCATTCTAGGACAGAACAAAGATTTTTTTCTGCCTTGTTAAATATGGAATTAAATTAAATTTTGTTACTTATTAAAAGCGATCACCTCAGCTTTTCTATTCCTCATTAAATCTGAGGACTTACTATTTTTTTTTTTTTTTGTTAAAACTGATTGAATTAGCAATGGATAAACTTTACACCCCAAAAACAGTTTCTATTTTGCTTACTAAATCCAGGATCTCAATAAATATGGGCTTGTTATAATAGGGTTCTGTTGTATATATTATTTTCCCAATAACGAATATGTGGATAAGCAAAATGACACCAGCAAGACACATCTATCGTAAAACAAACACAACATCCATGCCTGACCGGGATTCGAACCCGGACCCCTTACGGACGAATGATCAGAGGCAGCGCTTTCGACCACTGCGCCACCGGGGCGGCAAATGTTGAAATTCATACAATCCTTCATTAAAATTAGTATGAATTAGCACACTTTTTCATTAAAATTAGTATAGTATTTACCTATTGAACAGTTAAATTAGTTTAACAACAAAAGCTGTGAAAGGGCATTCTGAATCCTCTGCTATTTTAAGTGTCTACACCAAAACTTTATTTCTATGCACAGTAACTTATCTAGAAGCTTTTAATAAAACAATGGTGATCAAATGGTATTTAAAATAAATGCATTGATATTAGTATATTCATAAAATTAAAATATATCCTGTTTTCTATGCAAGAGAAATAATCACAGTAGTGAAGTATGAAAGCAGAATTAAGAATATTCTTTACCATTTTCTTTCTTTTGTTCAAATGGAATGTACTTTGCATCACACAGAATAGTCCTACTATTTATTAGGAACATACAATAAAAAGTCTTATGCAGAGATTCCATCATGAAGGTACTGAATTTTTTTAACTGTTTCGATTAATGTTCCAACACTTCATATTTCTCTTCACACATTTTATCTGCTTGAAAACGTATATACAAAATTAAAAAAAAAAAAAAAAAAAAAAAAAAAATTCACAATACTTTTTACTTTTTCATAATTTGTTGTGAATTTTAGTTTCGGGGTAAAATTCCATTGGGAAGTACTCAAGCATGAGGTTAGGCTTTTTTTTTTTTTTCTTTTTGTTCTGATTTATATTTTGGGGAATTTAACATTTTTGTGGCTGTATACTTTACGTATGCCGATTTTTATACTAGAATTCATTCAAGTAGTGTGGAAACTGACTGTCAGTTGCAGGAGCCATTTAATTCCCCTTCTCCCCTTTTTGTAAATCAATAACTGTTTCTTCAGGTCTGGACTTGCATGGTACTATACTTGGACCAGTTATCCAAAAGGATGTAAAGTGCAATGAAGGACACTCGAAGAATTACAGATATAATTTTAAATACCCACAAATCCCTTTGTGCTGTTTTGCAAATAAATGCGACCCCCCCCCCCACCAAAAAACAAAAACAACTGCCACTTCCTAAACTGCGGTAAATTCCAGAGATCCAACATGTGGCCTCTTTCTAGTATCGTCGATGCATGGAGGCCTGGCAAGAAACCTGTTTGAACATTGTGTCTGCTTCGTGACAGATTCCCTCACTCACACGCGAGGCTCCGATGTCAGCGATCCTCTGACGTAGCATCTGGAACATGGTAAACCACGAGACACTTACATCGGACCCTCGCACATGAAGAGTTTTATGGTTCCAACATAGCATCTGGAACAGTAAACCGTGAGGCCTTCATGTCTCACCTGATATTCATGGGTCTCTGCTTGCGTACCACCTCTGCCAATAGCAGCAAGTGAACATCGGACTGGAAAAACCAGTTTGAACGACTGTGCTTGTTCATAGCTTGGTGGCAAATGACAGCGATACATTGTGCAGGTACTTCATGATGGCAATGAATCGTAGCTATGTAAGTCAAAACACCAGAACATCGATGTTAAATTTACACCGGTTTTTCGCAATGTATCAATACATCGCCCAGCCCTAGTGATGGAGAAAAAAGACGGAACTTTCACACACTCACAGAAATTACAGGTTAATTTTACTTTTTAGGATTTTCGGGAAAATTTGTACATTTTATCAAGTAATCCGTACAATTGTACAATGAGGTCAAAATTCATACATTGTACGGATGATTCATACAATCTGGCAGCTATGAATGTGTCATCTCTATTCACGTGGCATTACGGGCTACTGTTCACCTTGATCAGTCTCAATGTTTTTGGAACACCTGTTTTATAATACAATAAGCATAACAATCTGGAAGTCATGAAGACATTAAACATAAAAAAAAAAATTCCTTACACAAAAACTGGCAAATAACACTAAGCAAAGCAACAAATGACATGCATTTCCTTCACCATAATAATTATGATCCATAATACCTGCGGCATATTCTTTCTAAATCCGAGTCAGCATAGTAGCCATCAGGACAGGATGAAATACAGCTTCCATTATGAAGATATTTCATTTCTTTACACGTAAGACATTCATTCTGCTTAAGACCAACACAAGTATCACATGATTCATGACATGACTGACATCTGAAAAGTATGAAAATCTTTCATGAAACAAGAACATTTAAATTATTTTTCATACCTTCTTTTAATAGGAATTAATCTGAATTCTTGTTAATCTTTATTAAATATATGTGATGACAGAAATAATTTAAAATTAAGTTTAAAATTAAAATAATAAATAAATGAAACAAAGACACTTTGTACATCACGGCATTTTGGAAATGTACATTGATGCATCTCCGTTATACTAAATTCTGGCAACAGTTCCCACACCTCAAATTCATATTATAGTTCTGGCAACCAGTCCTCAGATTCAGTTGATAGCTGGTGATCAAAGCTGTAGAATGGTGGAAAGCTTCCGTTTAGCGAACTTCACTGCTATATGTGAATCTGTGCATGTGTTCACCCAATTCCTTTGTTTATTGTGATATTGTTTTGTGAAACCTAAGTTTTCAACTATATATATATATAACCAAAAAGTCTAAAGAATACAAGTAATAATAAGGACCAAGAATAAAAAATAATTAAATGAATCAAAACATACCAAAGCGGGGACACGCATAAGCAGCTAACACCTACCCGCAATTATATAAGATAATAGTCAACTACAAACCACAACACATAAAACCAAAAATCCACCCCCCACCAAGCTCAAAACACCAAGCCAAGCCAAACCAAACCAAACCAAACAAACCGAATCAAGAAACTAATAAAAACACACCCATCCCTACAACTGAAATCCCAAAAGGCAAGTACACCCAACCAGTGGCGTCGCCTAGGTCTTGTACAAGTGGACGCTGAAATAATCTAGTTAAAATCGAAATGTAACCTTTTATTTTGAAACTCTGTATTGCCCTAAAAAGAAGGGAGTACACACAAAAAAAAAAAAAAAAAACATTTATACAAAATAGAATACCATATAATTATCATGAAATGTCATTTGGTCTTAATTTTGAGCATAGAGGTTCTTTTTAAGTTAATGTACGAAATTTGTGAAATGCAGAAGTTTTGACAGGTGTTTATATTGAATATACAGCTTTGAATTTCAAATTTCACCTACATATACTGTATAGTACCTTTACTTGTTTGCTTAATGTTCAAGTATGGCGTAGGTCTTTTTTTTTAAGTAACACCGTTTCTCCAACGTAACATCACAGCTGGGAGTTTTTTGCAAGTAATCAATGAAATCCACGTCCAACATGCTTTCCACATCAGGCATTTTTTCACAGTAAAAATATTATAAAACAACACTGAACACAAAAAACCATGCTGAACAACAGAGAATGTCTGCATACCAACGCTCGCTAAAACTCGTTCTCCTCGAATACGCTGGCGTTTCCCGTCGCAAACAAACGGGAGTGATCACCCTTCGCAAGCATGCGCAGTCACATGAATTTGACCCTGGCCTCGGTTCTTCTCAAGGTCATCAGACGCTAGATTGGTCGAGCGTCTGGCATTGAGGAGAAAACCACTTTACATCAGATGAGTAAAAGTGAGAGGGAACTACGTATTTGCTATTATGGGAAAATAAACGCTAATATAGTGTTTTCATGCTATTTTTGTTAAAAATAACATTTAAAATTGCCGAAGGAAATGTAATGGAATAACACACTCTTGCAAGGAAAGGCACTATTCTCCGTCGATTTTTCAAGGGACGCTGAGCGTACCAACGTCCCCTCACGCTACGCCACTGCACCCAACTTCACACTACGTAATTTTAAACACATGATTAATACGTACCTCAAATTCCCAAATTAAATAAAAATCCCACATTGAATAACAAACAAGTCTGTGTTCCCTTGAGAAGTTATGACATGTACCTTACCTGTCTCGGTTCATTTCATATGGGGTAAGTTTTGTGCATTTTGACACTCATTTTAGGATTTGTTGTTCTATTTGCCTCATACAGCTTTTTATATATTTACTTGTTCCACTTGTTTGTTGTTCAATGTGGGAATTTTATTATATTTGGGAATTTGAGGTACGTATGAATCTTGTGTTTAAAATTATGTAGTGTGAAGTTGGGTGTACTTGCCTTTTGGGATTTCAGTTGTAGGGTTCGGTGTGTTTTTATTAGTTTCTCGGTTCGGTTTGGCTTGGTTGTAAGGTCAGGTGATGCATGACATCACAGCCTCTCCTTGACAAATGTCAATCCCGCCTTCTCGTGGTGCATCCTGTTCCCACTAAAGGGGCTCTGACGACCGCCAATAGCGGTATAACTATACCATCGAAATTAGAGGAAATGCTATATCACACTCACCAACCCGCTTGGCCAGCGTGGTGAGTTATGGCTAAACCCCTCCAAAATGACTCCACAACTTAAATCTTGGCCCTCAGTCTCTGGCAGCTGGAATGTACCTGGCCAAGACAGCGCCCAGTGCGACATGAAGGCAGAGGGTGCTAATAATCCCCGGAGGACCGGACTAGGCTGCCATCTGATGCTGACTTTGGCTACGTATAATGGACACTCCCTATCTTCTAATTCAAAGCTTCTTGAATTGGAAGAGGAACTACAAAGGATCAAGTGAGACATCGTCGGGCTAAGTGAGAAAAGGAGAAGATCTCATTGAACTAAAAAGTGGACATCTCTTCTACTATCGTGGGACAGATACTGGCAGAACTAGTGGTGTTGGATTTATAATACACAAGAAACTGAAGGATAAAGTTGTAGAAGTTGATAGTTCCTCTGACAGAGCTGCACGACTCGTTATCCAACTCTCGAGAAGATACCAGGCTCAGATTATTCAAACTTATGCACACATCACAAGTCATCCTAAAGAAGAATTTGAAGATTTTTACGAGGAAATTTGTCATCTAAATAATAAAGGCAAGCAGCACTTAAAGATAATTATGGGAGATTTCAATGCAAAAATAGGGCAATGGCAACAGAATGAAACTTCAGTAGGTAAATTCGGTCACGGCAACAGAAACCAGCGTGGAAATACTCTCGTTGAGTTTGCAGAGGCAGAAGGGTTTTTCATCTTGAACTCCTTCTTCAAGAAAAAGCCACACAGGAAATGGACATGGAGACATCCAAATGGGATGACAAGTGAAATTGATTTTATTATGTGTAACAAAAAATTCGCCATAGAAGACTGCAGTGTGCTAAACAAGTTCAACACAGGTAGTGACCATCGATTGGCGAGATGTAAGATGCACCTCAATACTGAACTCGAACGTGGCAAGCTCACAAGACAAACAAAATGTTTTAACAAAACCAACCTTAAAAAACACCATAATACCTTCAAGTTGGAACTGAAGTACAGATTATCTGCTTTAGAAGGCCTAACATAAGAAGAAGTGGATATTTCTGAAGTTAACAGAAAAGTAACCAAAGCTCTTATGGAAACAGCAACAAAATTAGCTGGGTCTAAGAACAAGTTGCATGTGAACAAATTATGAGGAAAAACCAAACTGTTGATGCAAAAAAGAAGAGAGATGAGGATAACTAAAGAAGATGTGACTTCCAAAGTGGAATATATAGAGCTATGCAAGACATTACAAAAAAGTATCACTGAAGACGTAAGAAAATTCAGCTGTGAACCAGTGAGGAAAGCAATTGAAAACAAACAAAGCCTAAAGATAGCAAAGGGACATCTCAGTAAGGAGAGAAAACAGATTATGGCACTGAGAAAAGAAGATGGTTTTGTAACAAGAAATAGAGGCGAAATTTTGACAAGAGTAAAAGATTTCTACTCCAAATTATATGAAAGGTATGATACATGTACTCCAGACATCATGAAAGTTACCAGAGTTCTTCCAGTCTTCCCAGCAGAAGTTGCACATGCACTCAAGAACATGAAGCTGGGAAAAGCTCCAGGAGAAGATGGAATTACTGTAGACATCATACAAGAAGCAAGTGGTGAAATCGAAACAGTACTCGCCCAAATTTTCACTCGATGCCTTAATGAAGGGAAGATTCCTGTGGATTGGAACAACGCTACAATGATCCTACTACATAAAAAAGGTGACATTGAGGATCTCAGGAACTACAGACCTATCACCCTCCTCTCAGTGGTTTATAAAATCTTCACTAAAGTTCTTTCACACCGCTTGAAGGTAACACTGGACATGGCTCAACTGAGAGAACAAGCTGGATTCAGGAGTGGCTACAGTTCAATAGATCATATCCACGTACTGAGAGAACTAATTGAAAGAGCGAGGGAACATGAACTTCTATTGTGCATGGCTTTTATCGATTATGAAAAAGCCTTTGATTCAGTGAAACCATCAGCAGTTATAATGGCTCTGAAATCCTGCGGTATTGAAGATGCATACATTAATATTATTAGCGTACATTAATATTATTAATAACATCTATGAAAATGCAAGTGCAAAGATTCGGCTGTTTGAAAATACAACACACATAAAAATTGGAAAGGGAGTGAGACAAGGTGACACCATATCTCCGTAGCTCTTTAATGCCACATTGGAAAATGTCTTTCAATCACTGAACTGGAAAAACAAAGGGATAAAGATTAATGGAGATTATCTAACCCACATTCGTTTTACTGATGACATAGTCATTTTTGCAACTATCCCGTCAGAGCTGCAGAGTATGATCCAGGAACTTGCTGACAAGAGTAAAGAAGTGGGATTAAAAATGAACTTTCAGAAGACAAAAGTAATGTTCAATGCTTTTACAAGAAATGAAGATTTATCGATTGATGGAGAAAAGCTGGAGATAACAGACACATACGTTTATCTTGGACAGCAGATATCAAGTGAGGGTCACATTGATGAAGAAATTAATCGGCGTACAAAACTTGCCTGGAGAGCTTTTGGAAGAAACAGCAAAATTTTCAAGAGCAATATGCCATTATGTCTTAAAAGAAAAGTGTTTGATCAATGCATCCTTCCAGTGCTTACGTATGGTGCAGAGACGTGGACCTTAACTAAAAGAGACATACAAAGGCTGCAGACAACTCAAAACAGCATGGAGAGGTGCATGTTTGGTGTAACCAGGAGAGACAAGAAGAGGAACTCGTGGATCCGAAAAATGACAAGAGTGGAAGACATCATGATCAGAGTTAAATCCCTGAAATGGCAATGGGCTGGACATACTGCCAGAAGGACTGGACAGCCGAAATTTTAGATTGGATTCCAAGGGACAGGAAAAGACCCAGAAGAAGACCACATGGGAGATGGGTGGATTAAATTCGAAAGTGTGCGGGAGTGACATGGAGGAGACTGGCACAAGACAGACCGTTGTGGAGGAAACTTGGGGAGACCTTCGTCCAGCAGTGGATTGATAATGGATGATGATGATATATATATAAGGACAAAACATACGTTGTTGTGATGAAGATTAGTTGCACGTGATGATGATATGATGGCGGTATCGAAAGAAGGAGTGCATGCAATATTTCTCTATGAATATTTGAATGGCGTGAAAGTTATGGAAACACTCGGGAAATTGCGCAACGCATTTGGTTATAATATTATCAGACAGAGTACTTGCTACGACTAGAACAGGAAATTCGACACTGGTGTACGGGATCTGTCTAATATGCCCAGAAGTGGCAGATCCTGTAAGGTAGAAGATGATACACTGCAACATAAGCTACTGACCAAACCTGATGCAACACTATGGGAATTTGCAGAGGAACTGAAGACCTCCCATATGGCCACCAACACCCAACTTCGGAAGTTGGGATGTTCGTGTAAACTGTGTGATAGGGTACCCCTCGCTTTGTCTGACCAGAATTGGGTGTAATGCTACTCTATTGCTGTTCTCTGCGTGTAAGAGAAAAACTCGAATGCCTTTTGCATTGGTTGGTCATGGGTGACAAAAAATGGGTCACATATGTGAATGTTACGCAACAAAGAGCGCGGATCAGGTGGGGATAACCCCCATAGAAGATCCCTAAGACACCCCTTCCTGGACGGAAAGTGATGCCGAGTTACTGGTGGGGTTGTCGCGGTGGGATTCATAATGAACTCTTATTATGAAACAATGACATCACAGCAAATGCTTGCATCCAACAGTTGGACTGCATCCAAGCTACACTTAAAGAAAAGCACCCAGCATTGACTAATCGCCATGGAGTTGCATTTCACCAGGATAACACTCGTTGACATGTCGCTTCACTGACCCAGCAAAAATCGCACGAGTTGTAATGGGAAATATTGTCCCACCCCCTTATTCCCTAGACCTTGCCCCCATCCGACTTTCATCTCTTCTAGTCTCTGTCGAATTTTCTTGCTGAGAAAAACTTTGCTATTGATGATGATGTGAAACACTGCATTGATGACTTCTTCAACTCCCGCTCACCAGACTTCTATCACAATGAAATATTTCGAGTCGTAGATCAGTGGAACAACGTCATAAGTTCCAACAGGGACTACCTAGATGATTAGGTTAAGTGTTTTGTTCAATTTTTTAAGCTTGAAATACAGGCTTCTCTATTTTCCGGATACTTTTTTTACAACCTAATATCAATCTCCAGACATAAATCTCCTTCAGTAAGGAAATTATGCATGCTACAACCAATGGCCATCTTGGACTCTTGGGAAGGTTTCCCCACCCTGTTGTGACTCCAACTGTGCACCACAACTGCTATGTCACAAACCAAGCTGGCTGGAAACATGGCGCCCAAACATCTTGCACTCCAGCTTCACACAAGATGAAAGAAATGACATCCTGTCACCACCCCACATGGAAGAACACGATGTGATCATTAAAAGATACCACATGGAGCAAGAGCAAAGTGACATAAGCAATCCCAAAATTTTGAGCAATGTTTTTTATTGCAAGAAAGAATTCTAGGACTATTCCAGGGCCTTTCAGTAAAATGCGAAAAATCAAGAACTTTCCAGGCCTGGAAAAAAAGGGAAATCAAATTCCAGGATTCTAGAAGCTGTGCAAATCCTGATTATATTCATTTAAATTTATGACATTCATAACCCATCATAATCCTAATAAAATAAACAGAATGTCACATGTGCCATATAATATTTATAAAAGAAAAAGATAATATGAGGGTGAGTCAATAATTATCCACAATACAGCTATAAAATTTATTTCAATAAAAATAAGGAACTTACAATAACATTTTTCAACAGTCTGCTTGCTACGAAATATGCAATTCATGAGGCAACCTTAAGGGT
This sequence comes from Macrothele yani, assembly GCA_039090855.1. Lineage (NCBI taxonomy): Eukaryota > Metazoa > Arthropoda > Arachnida > Araneae > Macrothelidae > Macrothele > Macrothele yani. The sequence continues at coordinate 132,027,995 of CM077025.1, forward strand.
TGTCTTATGCTATAAATGTGCTTTTGATTAAATATACATAATATCTAAAGTATTGTTTACCTGATATTGTCAAAGTATTTTGCACATTGTTGCTCTGTGAGGCACGTGCTCCTGGCCTGGGAGGTCTTTTATGTTACGGGTTTTTGGTTAGTTATAAAATTTTTTTTAGAAATAAAACAATTAGGTTATATATTTTCAGTTCTACATTCATTCATTCGCACAATCAATAGTAAATTTAAAACGTTTGATTGTGTGAATGAATGAATGTAGAACTGAAAATATATAACCTAATTGTTTTATTTCTAAAAATTTTTTATGACTAACCAAAAACCGGCAACATAAAAAACCTCTCGGGCCAGGAGCATGTGCCTCACAGAGCAACAACATGCGAAATACTTTGACAAATATCAGGTAAACAATACCTTAGATACACTGCTGGACAATTGCTAAGGACGGATCCTAAACGGCTATATAGCGCATAAAAAAGTAAGTGTGGTTGGATGCCAAGTGAAATAAAAAAATGTCAGAATGCCAGGACATTACAAGAAAGACAATTTATTGTGCTCTGAAATCCAGAAGGCTTTGGAACGTGTTCAAGGGACAAACAGGCCATTTTGTGCAGAATACGTAAACGTGAAAAAAATGCAATTACCGTCCGCAGGCATTCAGGCGTAAGATGTCAATACGAGATATGGCCATCATGGAGGGCGATGCAAGATTCCACACGTCGTGTCATGCTTTGCACAACATTATCAAGCAGCTGTTAGGGTAATTTATCCCATTCCTCTGTCAGTGCACGGATGAGGGTGTCCTTGTTTATTGGAGGGCATTGGCGACAAGCAAGACTCCTCCCCAAAGCATCCCACACATTTTCAATGGGATTCAGATCTGGAGAACGTGCTGGCCATACGAGGCGTTGAATATCCTCGCTCTCAAGACACTCCTGGACAGCGACTGTTCGATGACATGTTGCGTTGTCGTCCATGAAAATGAATCTATCACCGACAGCACCACGGAACATGAAGTAGCAGAACATCATTAATGTACCGTTGGCTAGTCATAGTCCCAGTTGGAAGCACATAGAGGGACGTACGGCCATTGATCATGATGCCAGCCCATACCATGACACATGTCAGATATCGGTCCCTTTCCTGTATGTTTGCTGGACAATATGCAGTACCACTATCACGCAAGATCAGTTGTCGTCGACAATCAGACGATAGACTGTATCTACTCTCATCTGAGAAGAGGACAGCAGACCAGTCGTTATCAGTCCAATTGCGATGTTGTGGCACCATTGCAAACGGGCGGTATGGTGACGTCTGGACAATGGGATGCACACAACAGGACGGCGGGCGTATACTCCTTCATGCAAACATCTGGCGACAGTTTTTCGGGAGATCCGCTTGCCAGTAGCAGCCATAAACTGATTTGCTACCTCACTAGCTGCGCTGCGCCGGTGTCTTTTTGTTGATAGCACTATGTACCGATCTTCTGCAGGTGTCGTACTGCGAACACGACCTCCCCCGTGACGTTTGCTACACTCTCCATTTGTTTGAAATGATTTCCAAAGCCTTGAAACAACACTGTGGCTGACGTCGAACTCCCTGGCAACATCTGTTATTTTTCGCCCTTCTTCAATCTTGCCAATAATACGGCCATGTGTAAAATCATCTAAGTGATGTCGGGAAGACATACTGAAAATTGCAAGTTCGTCAATTGATTCTTTCCCTTTCAACTTTGCGTTTGAACAACAACGGTCAATACGCGTCAAATCCTTTATATCTCTTATCAGCGCTATGACGTCATGAACAAGTTCGACAATCCAAAATTTGCATACGCACAACATGTCTTACTGTATCCCGCACTTATGCTAATTTCCACATTTTCCTGCCTTCCATTTTGTGGTTGCTATCGTTGCTATTGTCATCCGTCCTTAGCAATTGTCCGGCAGTGTATTATGTATATTTTGTCTCCTTGCTTTTCAGCACATTTGTTCCATCGTTGCACAAGCTTCCTTATGCCCTCAGGAAAATAAGTTTTCGGCTGAGCAGCAAGCTATGCATGCACTGCTTTTTTCAGTTCTTAGTCCAAGGTGAATTGATGGCCTCTTAAGTCCTCTTTGAGTGAACCAAATAAGTGATAGAATAATGACTAATTTGCACATGATTTGCCACTTCATCAATAGTCACTCGTCTGCCTATCAGAATCATGTCACATATGCGATCAATGTTGTCGTCAGTTACAACCATGGACGGGCCTCCAGCTCCTTCTTCATGCGTAACACTTCTGCGACCATTGTTGAACTTTTCAATCCATTCACAGACACTCCATTAAGGCAAAACACTGTTCCCGTACTGTGCTGAAAGTCTTTGCTGGATTTTGATGCCATAAAAAACAGAACGCTGAGTGCTGCTGTTTTTTGGTGCAAATGCAAAGAAGAGTGGCCATGGTTAATATCACAGCAGTGACAATGGAATTGACCTAGCAACTTCAAACCTGGGCAGCAGTGATGAGATGGCAACCTCGCCTAGCGATGCACGCATAAACGACAGTGCTGCCAACAGAAACACAAATACAACTGCATTGAAGATAATTATTGACTCACCCTCATACAAATAATATAAATCATGCTAAAAAAATAATTCAATGCAACTTTAAATACTTAAAACTTTCTGCACCATGTCTATCAAAAAATTAATCTGACATTTAATTAAAAAGCTATAAATAAAATCTCACCTACAATGCATTGGAAAGTTTTTGCAGAGCTAACAGCCAAAAAAAGGTAACACAACTAAATATACATTATCAATTCAGAAAGAAAGGAAACACATAGTTTAGCAGATAATCAACCAGGGATGCAGGAATCACCACCCTAATATATTGGCACAGCAATGCAACTTGCACAGGTAAAAATCTGACCTGCCACTGGAAGGGAACGTTTCCATAGGGCAAGATGTTCGGCAAGTCTTCTGGTAGTAAAACATGTTGGGTTTACAAGATATACAAGAATTTCTTTCATCCTGGCATCTTAAACAATAAGTGGAACAAGGCAAGCATTCTCTATTGACAGGGTCTGAAAATACATTAGAAACAAGAAAAAGAACTGTTACTATACAACACAGCAAAAACTTTATATTTTCACACTAAACAGCATTTTTGGCCCAAACTGCATATGTACGTACATACAGATCACTAAGCTGTTCTCTGATATTCAGAGGTTAGCTCCACAAAGAAAAACAAATTACCAGATAATTTTTACTTACTGTTGCCGTATTAAACATCCATTTACAGCGATCTTGATATACAACTCGGGCTTCACCCACTTCCACACATACTGTACACAAGATCTTCTATACTTAATACTCATTATCTTTTTCTCGTGCAGACACTCCTGAATCTGATTCTCCCATGACTTCCTTGGCCTTCCTCTACCCTTCCTTCCTTCCTGCCACTTGGGCTAAACAGATTTTCTTAGTAAGCATCTCATCAGTCATTCATTCAACATGGCCAAACCACCGAAGCATATTAGTGTCCACCTTGCTAACAACATTTTGCTTCACATTACACAACTGCAACACATCTTCATTTTTCACACAATCAGAGCATGTCTTCCCACAAACCTCCTGTAAGTAATGCATTTCTCCAGCACACAAACGGCTAATATGTTTCTTCTGAAGCACCCAGGTTTCACTGCCATGCATGAGTAGGGACAATTACACTTTCATACACAGTCATGCGGGACTCTCTTGAGAACCCATCATTCCTGTGAAAACCTCCCAAAGCAGCCATGATTTTCAATGAAAAATTCACTCGCCTACTAATATCGCCATCTAATTTGTTCTCTCCGTCAAACATGCTTCCTAAATACACAAACTCATTCACCTGGTCAATCACTGTGCCATTTAGACATATATTACATTCAGTACTACCAGTTCCTCTCTCAAAAACCATAACTTTGGTTTTTCCCTTTTTTATACTGTTTGAATTTCATGCAAACTTCGTACATTCGAGACAACATATTCTGCAACTCAATTTGCTCTCTGCCAACAGGACAGTGTCATCAGCATAGAGTAATCTGCACACACGGAAACTAAACACAACATAAATATATTAATCAATTAAGAACAAGGTAAATTTGTAAATTTCATTTATTTATTGTTTTCAACATAAGATTCCAAGTTTTCAAAGCAGGGATTCCTGGAATTTCTGAAAAGTCTTGAAATTTTATTTTTAGAACCCCAGGCCTGGAATTTTTTTTTTTTTTTTTTTAATGAAGGATTCTGGAAGTCCTGGATTTTTTCATTGGGATAAAAGAGTATACCTCTGCTGATTGAATAATGATAGTAGCCAAGAGCAGCCACAGTCACAAAAGCCCACCTTGGATTTTCATTTCAAAACACTACCCCCCCCCCCCGCTTGGTTTCATTTGCTTGTGCGAGGAGATGCCAAGCTCTAGTGGTGGAGCTTGTCAAGTGTGCCCACACTGCTAGCAGTGATTGTATAAATTTATAGTGCAGGGTGATGGATATCCAATATCCATATTGCAGCATTACAGAAAAAAAAAAAAAAAGACAAGAATCTGATATTACCTTATTTGCAAGTATGAAATGCGGTTTAGTAACATCACGGTCTCAGTGATTCTTGGCACACTGGTGAGAAATTTGTCACAAGAGAATAGCACCACACCTGTCTTTTTAAGTATGTAAATTTGTGTCAAATGGTCTATGAATTGTAGTGAAAAATGGAATGTTGGGGGTATTTTTTGACCAGGAATTTGCCTGTTAGAATGTTGCTGTTACCATGGGTTACAGAGTCTATTGCTCTGCTTCCTGTCTGTACTTGTGACTGGGGCATAACAAAATTTCCGCCCTGTTGTTCATTCCACATGGAATGGTTATATCTCTGTGGCATTCAGCACTAAGCTGCAGTGGTGGGAATCTAAATGAGGATGAAAGGTGAAGGTAAAGAATTTTTTTTCTTTGTTTCAGCACTTAACATTTCAAAACACTGTATGAATTATGTCATTTGTTAAATTTCTCATACATAATTAGGAAATGAATTTCTTGTGCCATCTATTACATTTGTATTGCCTTCTGTGTATTTGTGAAGCATTATTTCTTCAGGGAAATTCGTTTCCCAGTTATGTATGATGTTCTCTGAAGCACTACAACTTGTGACATACATCTGACCTTGGATGTGAGAAAAGGTCGGGTGATGATACGAGGAAGCATGGAATAGCCTTGACTAGTGCAAATCTGAATGGTTCTCAGATTTCTAAACTACATCTGCTTAGCTTCAGTTGCTTGGAACTTCTTTGTCCCGGGTGGTGTAACTGATAGAATGCTCGAATGGGAATCGGGAGATGTGGGTTCAATTCCGGCTCCAGGCAATGTAATTTTCAAGTTTTCTGAAGGAGTTGCTACATGGAAACAGTGGAAATATGGTACATTTGTGCCATCGATTACATTCTTTAAATTTCTCTTGTCCTTTCTGTAAGACAAGTGAATCAAATGACAGGGACAACTTTGGAAAACTATTATTGTTTGCAATCCCTTAAGAAATGCAGCTACGTCTTTTAAAGCCCCATCACTATGCTAGCATTATCACAAGCAGGGAAGAAATTTTCTAGGGAATATTAACCCTGAAATTCAGAATTTAAATCGAATATATTTCAACACAGCACTGGGCTCAAACTAACAGGATGTTCTATTGTTTGTCATTTATTGTAACTATAGAACTATCCACCATCTTATATATAAAACGCAAAACGTCTGTTTGTCTGAAGCAGCAAAAACTCTCAAATGCCGAACAGTGGCATCATGAAATTTGCATAGCTTATTAATACTGGAATTTCTCGATCAACGCAACTATTTTAAGATCTCTAAGTTGTTCCGTTCGCGAGTTATGAATTAATTAATAAGCTAACTAATAAAGCCAGCGTCATTTGCTACATCATCGTTATCTGTTCCAAATCTGAAAGCATGTGACTGCATTAATTTACAGGTGTTTCTATTTCTTGAGAACTGTGCATAAAAAAATGCAAAAAACGAACTTTGCAAAATCTTAACGAAACGGGCTGAAATTTTTGTCAACACTATGAATTGGTAATAAGAGGAGTCCCTCAAAATTTCACCGGAATCCGGTCAAAACTTTTTAAAATAGGCATGGAATTTTTAATTCACCGGTAAACAGAAATAATATACGCAGAAACGGTTAATGAAATTTTGACAGCTAATTTAAAAAGTTATTTACCGATTCAGGCGAAATTTGGAGGTCATGTTCCTATTAACGATTTATGGTGTTCATTAAAATTTCAGCCAGTTTCATAAAATATTCGCAAAGATACGTTTTTAACTTTTTTATCCCAGAGATTCACCCTTCAAAGACGGCTGAAACTGAAAGCACGTGATGCATTTGATCGTCGATAACAAATTGCTAACGAATTTTGTTCAGTCAGTGTTCCAATGCTGTGTCTCCTGGACGCATGTTAAATAATTTGTAATGCTTTTGGTCCATTTGATTCTACAGCTGTATGTTGGAATGTCAAGAGCAAAGGATCCAACAAAATTATATACTGTCGCCGATGAAGGAGAAACCAAAAATGTTGTGTACATCCAAGTAGTGAAATAATCACACTATGGATAAATAATTTGTAACGACCGAATTTGTGAAATCAGCTTTTTTCTTTCTTGCAAGCATCAATTTTTTCCCCCGATTTTTTTCAGTGACGTATAAGGGAATTTGAAATTAATAAGCCTAAATCCCGGGCAAAGCCGGGTAGTAAAGCTAGTAAATTTATAATGAGCAACAATTGAATTATTTCTATTTTTCAAACATTTCACTTCAGTAACTTATTAGAGAAGTAAGAATTACAAATTAATATCAAACAAAACAATGTTGTGAACACTTTGAAAATAAACTAGACTGACTTTCTGCTTCCAATCTGTAGATCTAAAAATCCAAAGAAGTTCTTGTGTTTATTTGTTAGAAACACAAGACACACCAGACGTTGAGGAGAGAGAAATTTACTGATGAATTGCATTCATTTTGGGGATCTTAAGTATTTTTTGCACTGATGACTCTGGGAAATCAACTTTGCAGCCCCAGAAAAGGGTTTTATTTTGCAATGACACTTATTTCCAATATCAGGAAATTGATGCGCTTCCACACCACTACTCAATGCTTCAAGTAATTCTATTTTGAACAATGATTTTCTGTCAATGCAGTCACACTTACTTTAAATCACTGCACTTATTAATAGACATGCTGTTTTTGTCTGAATTGCTGTCCTGGGAGAGCAATTAATTGCACTGCCATCCAAACTGTTCAAAATTCTACACCTTTTTAAAGCCATTAACTAAGAGTCTCACAGTGATGTGATCACATGCACTTTTCACTTACTCGCAAATGAACTTCATGTCTGGGTTTTTTATGCAGTCTGTATTGCACATTTACACAGTGGCCCTGGAATGGAACCTTGTGTGCAAAATCTGAACCCAGAATTTTCAAATATGATTTTGGAAAAAATGTGCATAGATAAAAGTATGCACATGGAGCAATGTTGAGTGCATATCACTTCCTGGCATAAGCTATTACAATGGCTGCAAACCGATGCTACAGCATCAGAGAGGATTCACTGTGAAGAGATTGCTGTGGCATCATCAAACACCATCAGTTTTAAACTTTAATTTGGAAGAGCAGCTTTCTTTGAGGAATTAACCTCTGAATTTCAGAGAATAGCTTAGTGATGTGTAATTAGGGTGGTTCGAAAATACCGAAAAGTTTTTGATTGAATCGCTATAGTATGGAAAAGTTGTCCCAGCAACAGCTAAAGATATTATTTTAAAAAATAACAATCCGACAATATTTTCCATTCTCACATGACGATCAAAATTATAGAAATTTCTAAAATTTATGCAATTTTATTGATTTTTTATAAGTACTAAATAAATTACAAGCAAATAGCTATAGTGCAAAAAAGTTGCATCTAATATAGCTAAATATAATGTTAAACATTTTTCGAATTAAGACAATATTTTCCGTTTGCGCATGACAAACAAAATTATAGAAATTTCACAAATTTAGGCAATTTTTCAGTTTAAATTTTACTTTTCTTATTCCTTTTCTTTTTTTGGGAATCACTTTAAAGCAGCATTATGTTTGAATTCAGATATGATAGATCTTGATAGCAATGTTGCATGGATGAAGCAGTCTCTGGCCTGAGAACCACAAACCTTGCTTGATGCTTCTGTAACTAGTTTCACACATAACTGTACAGCTTGTATGTGACATGAAGTAGACTCTATAGAGCTGAGCAAAGACCTGAGATATCTTTTTGACATATCAACGGCTATAAAATTAGGCACATGTTCGGATGATCTTGCTATTTTTGATCCAGAACCACTTTCCCACATTCCAGATGATTAACAGCAGCTAACAGAGTTGTTTGTTTATACATATCCATAGAGATGCTGTCAGTTAAATTAAAACAAATAGTTTAATTTATTTTGCTTACGTACATGCCCATGTGCGTGTGTGCAGTTTACCATAAAGAAGAAACCCTCTTTCAGGGATGCGCTAAAACATGTATTCATAACGATACAAACTTCCCGATCCTTACCAAACAACTTGCTTAGAGTAATAGATCTTGTAATCGAGCGTAACGCATACTTTAGACATCAGGAGAACCTGCTCTTAGCTATAGCACTGGATGAAAGACAACATATCACAGAACTTGTGTTGCGGCATATTTTGAAAGCCTGCTAGTTTGACTGTCATCCTTGCAAGTTGTCACCCCTGCCATTTTTATATGACAACAAGGATGACTCTATTTCATCACTTATACAATCTAGGCCTGTACCTGACTGAAACATAACAAGATTTCTGTGTCACACACAAGCTGTGGTGCAATGTGTGAAACAAGTTACAGAAGCATCAAGCAAGGTTCGTGATTCTCACGTGCAAGGTTTGTGATTCTCACGCCAGAGACGTGAACATCCGAGCAACATTGCTATCAAGATCTACCATGAATTTCGGCAAGATATCGCAAAAATCCTGTCATTCTTCTGTTCCTCACGTTTTTAAAAAGTTCGTTAAAAATCTCGATGTCCAGACCCCACAGCTCCATATTTAACCAGTGGGCATCATACTGAGAGTGAATGATATAAATAGTAAAATATGAACCAAAAAACTTAAAAACGAGGATAAAATAATAGCTTGTTACCTTTCATTGGTCAGTAGCTCCTTCCCAGCTAGTTGCATTTGGTAGAATTTCGTCATTACCATTGACCTTCGAGTGACCTATGTTCCTCAAGAAGAAACTAAGTAGTCAAGAGATATTTCATAAACCAAAGTCTCATTCGAGCAATATGTAGCTAAAAGAAGGGTTTGGGGGTGGCAGACACTTCGCAACGAAAATACAACTGACGATTAAAATATATTTATGGTAGCTAAAAATCTGTGGATGATAGAGATGGCAGCAACGTCGACTTAGCTAGCAGTTAACGTACATGGATCAGTATGAAATGCCCTTGCAAATGGCCACGAGAAAAGTGACCCGAAACACGTCGGAAATTTGGTGTCTGGATTCCTTGGTAATGTTGGGCGCTTTGACTATCGTTTTCATTTGAAGTTGGACAAATGGATTTTAATTTAATTTTATTACTTCATTGGATTAATTCTTTCAAATCTTGGTCGGAAGGCAGATTTCTTCACTTTGAATTTTTTTACGGATTTTTAGCTACCATAAATATATTTTAATCGTAAGTTTTGTTTTCATTGCGAAGTGTCTGCCACCCCCAAACCCTTCTTTTGGCTACATATTGCTCGAATGAGACCGGTTTATGAAATAACTCTTGACTACTTAGTTTCTTCTAAAGGAACGTAGGTCACTCGAAGGTCAATGGTAATGGCGAAATTCTACCAAATGCAATTAGCTGGGAAGGAGCTACTGACCGATGAAAGGTAACAAGCTATTATTTTATCCTCATTTTTAAGAGTTTTTTTGGTTCATATTTTACTATTTATATCATTCACTCTCAGTATGATGCCCACTGGTTAAATATGAAGCTGTGGGGTCCGGACATCGGGATTTTTAACAAACTTTTTAAAAACCGTGAGGAACAGAAGAATAACAGGACTTTTGCGATATCTTGCCAAAATTCATTTTTATAAGCCATGTAGTGACGTTCAAGTGGTTAGACATAACGATTTGGACCAATATTAGTAAGATCTCTCATGCCTGCATTCTCACATAAGGCTGCCTTCAAGGTGATTCCCAAAAAATAAAATAAATAAAATAAAGTAAAATTAAAACTGAAAAATTGTCTAAATTTGTGGAATTTTCATAATTTTGATCATTATGCGCAAACAGAAAACACTTATATTAATTCAACATTTGTCGAAAACATTACGTGGTTTCAGAAATTATTAACTATATGTCAACAAAATAGTTTCCATATCATCTACTGTTTCGCACGTTATTAGAAATTCGAGCACGGGAAAAACGTCCATATAATAAGAAAATTTTTATTTCAACTTGTCACTAATATTCCTTTTTTTTCTTTTTGATGTTCTTTATAATAGTTTAGAATTTTATTATGAAGATTACAAATTTATATGAAAAAATGTTTTTATATGTGCAGTCAAATGCATCATAAGTTGTCAAAGTCCTCCAATACGTAGAGACAATATGTATTAAAAGATTAATATTATTCCAGTTTTTTAAGTCATGATTTACGAAATTAATACAATAGAAAAGAACTTTCGAACCTTTTGATTATGATGCGTTGAATCAGTAATAAGCCATCTTGTTATCGAAGAAGGCATGATTTTCCTTTCCTGTGGTATCAGCTTCCAAGTTGAACTTCGATCTTATAATTTCTTATTATAGATGATGGTTGCATGTTTTATTTTCCGTGGCTCGATATCCCAAACTAGTTTCAATTCCTTCTTTTTGGAATCATCTTCAGTGGGTATTATGATCTTCTCATACATGTTGTGTTTCGGCCACTTACATCGATTCTACTGGCAGTCGTCCGACTTTTCACGGCAGTTGTACTCTTGCGCATGCTATTTTTGGTATTAATGCACGTTCTTAGTCGTGTTTTGATATAACCGGATGACATGAATTCCGACTCCAAATTAATTGGTGTTGCCATTCGTTTGTTGAAAATAATTAATAAGGTCTTTTATTATATTTTTTATCGTTAATTTCTTTTTCGATAAAATATTTCCAAGCGTACGGTAGATTCATTGGATCATTATTATTACAATTTATTTCTTTAGTTTTTTCAATCATTATCGCTTCTGAGGTTAATATTTGGTTTTTAGTTTTATGTGAGGTTATTAATTTTGCATCATACCAAACAGGATAAGCTTCATTTTCAATACAATGATTTATTAATGATGTTTTGTTTTCTTTTTATTCCAGTTCGATATATGTTCTTTTAATCTGGTCTTAAATCTTCTTTTTGTACTTCCTATGTATACTTTATTTCTTTCATTTCTTTCTATTTCTGTATAATATTTTGTTGGTATAGAATATACTCCGGCTTTATCAAGCATTGATCTTCTTTCATTTCCATTAATTAATATAGTTTCGTTATCTATGACGGTTTCTGCCAATATCATTTTTTCTTTAATGCATTCCTTCTTTAAGATATCTGTTATTGGAGGAATGTAGGGAATTTTACCAGCAAATTTTATTTCATTTTTTTGTTTATTTTTATTTTCATTTAAAGATTTCTTTATATTTTCAAGTATATCATCTATGATCTTTTTCTTGTATCCAAATTTCATAGCAGTTCTTTTTATCCAGTTAAGAACTATTTAAACATTTAAAACAGTATTACTTTCAACATATTTATACAATTAACAACTCCATTGAAGTGATTAAAAAAGTTAAAGAACTAAAAACAACCGATTTTCTGATGATCAGTCTAGATATTGTTTCCCTATATCCAAATACACCTGTTTATGAAGCAATTCAATTGTTAAATCAGAAGTTAAAAGATGAAAAAAAAATACCTGAAGCACAAAGAATTAGTATTATCCAGGCATTGAAACTAGTAGCTGATAATAACTACTTCACATATAATAAAAAAAAAAATATACCGACAAAAACAAGGTGCACCAATGGGATCACCAATTTCGGGACTTCTTGCTGAAATAATATTACAAGACATAGAAAATAAACTTTTGGATTCATTCAATCAAAAACAACTAATACTATACGTAAGATACGTTGACGATATCCTTATCTTCTGGAAGCAATCTGAAAAAGAACTTGAAACATTTGTAAACAAATACAATAGTTTTTATCCTACAATACAAGTTACTATGGAAAAAGAAGTTAAGAGACAACTAAACTATTTAGACATTTCTTTATTCAGGCGAAATAATATGATTGAATACGAAGTATATCGAAAACCAACTTATACTCCAACGATAATTCCGATTGATTCAAATCATCCTTGGAAATATAAAAGAGCAGCACTTCAATTTTACATAAGAAGAGCATTAACCCATTCCTGTAATAAACACAAAGAAAAGATTGAGATTAACTGGATAAAAAAGAACTGCTATGAAATTTGGATACAAGAAAAGATCATAGATGATATACTTGAAAATATAAAGAAATCTTTAAATGAAAATAAAAATAAACAAAAAAATGAAATAAAATTTGCTGGTAAAATTCCCTACATTCCTCCAATAACAGATATCTTAAAGAAGGAATGCATTAAAGAAAAATGATATTGGCAGAAACCGTCATAGATAACGAAACTATATTAACTAATGGAAATGAAAGAAGATCAATGCTTGATAAAGCCGGAGTATATTCTATACCAACAAAATATTATACAGAAATAGAAAGAAATGAAAGAAATAAAGTATACATAGGAAGTACAAAAAGAAGATTTAAGACCAGATTAAAAGAACATATATCGAACTGGAATAAAAAAGAAAACAAAACATCATTAATAAATCATTGTATTGAAAATGAAGCTTATCCTGTTTGGTATGATGCAAAATTAATAACCTCACATAAAACTAAAAACCAAATATTAACCTCAGAAGCGATAATGATTGAAAAAACTAAAGAAATAAATTGTAATAATAATGATCCAATGAATCTACCGTACGCTTGGAAATATTTTATCGAAAAAGAAATTAACGATAAAAAATATAATAAAAGACCTTATTAATTATTTTCAACAAACGAATGGCAACACCAATTAATTTGGAGTCGGAATTCATGTCATCCGGTTATATCAAAACACGACTAAGAACGTGCATTAATACCAAAAATAGCATGCGCAAGAGTACAACTGCCGTGAAAAGTCGGACGCTGCCAGTAGAATCGATGTAAGTGGCCGAAACACAACATGTATGAGAAGATCATAATACCCACTGAAGATGATTCCAAAAAGAAGGAATTGAAACTAGTTTGGGATATCGAGCCACGGAAAATAAAACATGCAACCATCATCTATAATAAGAAATTATAAGATCGAAGTTCAACTTGGAAGCTGATACCACAGGAAAGGAAAATCATGCCTTCTTCGATAACAAGATGGCTTATTACTGATTCAACGCATCATAATCAAAAGGTTCGAAAGTTCTTTTCTATTGTATTAATTTCGTAAATCATGACTTAAAAAACTGGAATAATATTAATCTTTTAATACATATTGTCTCTACGTATTGGAGGACTTTGACAACTTATGATGCATTTGACTGCACATATAAAAACATTTTTTCATATAAATTTGTAATCTTCATAATAAAATTCTAAACTATTATAAAGAACATCAAAAAGAAAAAAGGAATATTAGTGACAAGTTGAAATAAAAATTTTCTTATTATATGGACGTTTTTCCCGTGCTCGAATTTCTAATAACGTGCAAAACAGTAGATGATATGGAAACTATTTTGTTGACATATAGTTAATAATAAGAAAACACTGTCTTAATTCAAAAAGCTTTTTTACATACTTACTACAGTAGAGGCAACTTTTTAGCACTATAGCAATTTGATTGTAATTTATTTGGTACTTACACAAGAAAATCAATAAAATTGTGTAAATTTGAGAAATTTTACGACCACCGTGGGCAACTCAATAAAGTAAAATTAAACCTGAAAAATTGTCTAAATTTGTGGAATTTTCATAATTTTGATCGTTATGCGCAAACAGAAAACACTGTCTTAATTCAAAAAGCTTTTTTACATACTTACTACAGTAGAGGCAACTTTTTAGCACTATAGCAATTTGATTGTAATTTATTTGGTACTTACAAGAAAATCAATAAAATTGTGTAAATTTGAGAAATTTCTACAATTTCGATTGTCATGTGCACACGAAAAAAATATTACCTGATTTAATTTTTTTCACATTATCTTTAGCTATACCAGGGGCAACTTTTCCACACTATAGCGAATCAATCAAAAATATTTCAGTATTTTCAACCCACCCTAATGTATATGTATGTGACTAGCTAACACCTGTGGTTGAATGTGGAGTACCAAACTGTCTTTCACATAATGTGCTACTTATAGAACAAGGTAAAACAAATTGCTTACCAGTGTGAGATGACAATCAAACACTGTGAGGTTCAAAGTTTAAGGTTTTGGCACCTTTGAACATCTGATGTGAAAAGTGGTCATCAGGATATAAGAGGTAACAAATTCATGAAGTGTCATAGCAGACTGGCTACTGACTGGTACATTACATCCACAATGCTTTGAAGTTATTGTTACACCTGCTATTGCCCATAATGCTTTAAAGTCAGCTGGAAATCAGAAAAAACTACAGAAAATCCATTACTGTCAGCTCTGAAATTTATAATGAGTTTTGGCACTTGCCAAGGGAATTGAGGATAACCTCACAAGTTTTTGTGAGCATAATTCAGTTTCTATCTACACATAATTTGTATCGGTAGAAATTGTGTACAGAGAATCACAAATATCAAGTAGAACTTAAGTGTGCTTTGGTTGTGGATGGTGATAGAAGAGTATCATAACAGCTATATTCATGACGATGATGGGCAAAACACATAACAATATTGACAAATAAAGGTAACTTGATCACCCTAGTTACGTTAAATGAAAAACTTTTACAAGAAAGTTCGTAAGTTGGGAGCTTTCGACCTTATCTTAGGTCTTCATCACGCCAAGGGAGGACTAAGATTGTTGCCAGATTCTACATTTGAATTTTTTCTATATTTGTTGCCAAAACTTAGAATTGATTTCCAGATCATCGGAATGTAGAGAGGAGATTTGGAATTGCATGTCATTGAGTTGAAAATAATTTCCAGGCTTTCACGGTAACGGAGGGCAAAACGATTGTCAAAAGAAGCAATTCGTTTAGCTTCGTTCCAGCGGGGAACTGCAGATGTGTCTTCCATTGTCAAAATAGACAAGGCTGTATTAGGATTGGCTTTCAAAACAACTTTTTTATGTTCTAAAATTCTATGGTTAATGCTCCTGTATGTGCTTCCAATGTATAAGTTATCCCCTGTTGAAGAAGAGATAGGAATGCAGTAAACTCCTGGGAGGTCCAGGTTTTCAACTTTGTCCCTATCCCTTTGTAGAAGTTTCAAGATGTTTGGGGTGGATTTAATGGCAAGATGGTAAGCAAAACTTCTAAAAAGAATCTGTAACTTATAAGCATAGGAAGGATGGTAAGGAACAGAACCAGAGAATTTCAGGTTTTCTTTCTTTTGAGAAAGGAGGCATTCAATTTTCGAATTGTTTTCATATTTCTTTATGAGGGAGTTGACTGTAAGAGCAGGGAAACCATGAGAGACGGCTATTGTAGAAATTTTGGAGAATTCTTCTTGAAGAGAAAGTTGGTTGTTGCAAATGATATGAGCCCTATGGATGTAAGACTTCAATGTTGCAAGCTTGTAGAGATGCAGAGTGAAAGATTTGTAGGGAATGATGTTAGTGGCCGCAGAAGGTTTACGATAGACGGAATGAGTAATGGAGAGATCAGCGTTTCTGCAGATAGATACATCCAGGAAATCAATTTTGTTGTTTACTTCCTTAGATATAGTGAGATTAATGGAAGGAAATGTTTCCGTAATGGAGTTGATCAGTGTCTGTATTTCAGACTCGGCATGTAACCAGCTAATGAAAATGTCATCTACATATCTTAACCACAAGGAAGGTTGAAAAGGGTGTTGAGGAATGATGGAAACTTCAATATGTTGCATGTAGATTTCTGCAAGAAGAGGGGAAAGAGGTGAGCCCATGGGGAGACCAGATTGTTGCTTGTACACAATTTTGTTGAAAACAAAACAACTGTGTTGATGAATAGTGTGGAAACAATCAAAGATCTTTGATAAGAGTACCGGGTGGTTCAAAATGAAGAATCAATTTCTTCATGAGGAGCATGTAGGACTCAAAATATGGTACAGAGGGAAACAAAGATTCCACATCAAGAGTATATAGATTAACACTAGGAGAAAAGGGATTAGGAAGTTTGTGGATGAAGTCTGAAGTAGAGACAACAGTATGAGGATGGTTGGCTGCCAGGGATTTGCATTTGAGGACCAATTTCTTTTGAAGGTTTACTGCTGGAGAAAAAGAATATTCAACTAAAGGTCTGATGGGGTTACCAGCTTTATGCAGTTTAACTTGCAGGGAAAGCCTAGGAGTTCTAAAGTAAGGAGGTGGTGATATATCTCCAAGGAAGGATTGAAGAGTTTCTTTCTTACATAATCTGTCAACTGAGTTTTTGAGTGAGTTGGTGGTGTCTGACTGCAGAGGAATGCAGTTACCAGAAGTAAGAAATGAATGCACTTTTTGGTTTAGTATTTCTTTACCAATGATGACTCGGCAACCAACTTTATCTGCTTTGCATACCGCAAGGTCATTTTCTTGAACAAATGACCCGAATTCTTTCAGACAAGAAGAAGAGTACTTGATTGGCACAGAATTTTGCTTGGATATGATAACAGCAGCATTGGCACAAAGGATAGGTTGGTGAACAGTCTCAGTTCTATGGATGGCTGATTCTATAAGAGAAACAGTTTGTGGAAGATTGATAGGAAGAGCTGGTGAAAATTTTGGGCCTAATGATAAGAATTTATCCAAGCTAGGAGGAATGATCTGGAGATCAATTCTAAGTTTTGACAACAAAAATAGAAAAATTCAAATGTAGGATCTGGCAACAATCTCAATCCTCCATTGGCGTGATGAAGACCTAAGATAAGGTCGAAAGCTCCCAACTTATGAGCTTTCTTGTAAAAGTTTTTCATTTAACGTAACTAGCGTGATCAAGTTACCTTTATTAGCTATATTCATTTGAGAATTCTGAAATGTTTACTATAATACACATAAAAAAAAGTTGCTACAGTTTTACCTTTGTTTTAATAATAACGGTGGTCAGCAAAATAAATGACAGTAAAAAATAAATATTCTATATGATGTAAGATGCAGTCAAAATGAGAACAAAACAAACTAACTTGCATGAAAAATCAATCAAACAAATGCTGTATTCCATTTAATGCAAGATGTAATTGAATGGACACACAAAAAACCAAAAACAACAACAACAAAAAACTAACCTGCATAAAAACCATCTGAACATGTATTGATACACGTGTTGTTCCACAGAAATGAATTTCGAGGACATGACAAACAATTTGAAAGTGATGGTCCGTAACAAGTTTGGCATGACTTCTCACACTTCTGGCAAGTATAATCCCTGATACTTCCATACTGTCCTTCTGGACATTTTTCATCACAAAATGTCCTATAAATATCCAATAGTTAGCACTTATAAATGATAATTTACAAAAACAAATTGCAAGAAATTAAGAAGATCATGAAACACATTACAATTAAAATGGCACTGATATTTTGAACATGATACAAAGAATTGCTTTCACTTGCAAGTGTAACCATAAAACAATTTCTTGTTGGAATATTCAGTAAATACTATAATTGCAAACAGATGCATGCACAGTTTCCTTCCTGATTTAAACTTTAATGATTCAACTATAGTATTTTCGTCACAAGAGCACATATTTCACTTCTGCAGAGTTCCATAACTGAAAAATGTACATTGATTTTCTTAAACTTTTGGAAAGCTCTGGAAATGATGACACATCCCAGTGCATTACTTTGAGGTAATCAGTCCACACATCTTAAAATACAAATACAAAACCAGACACACAGAAAAGTGGATTCACCATTTTATTGACAGTTGCCACACCACATTTGTAATTTTCTTGGCAGTACACATCTTTGGTAGGAGAAAATTTTAATGAGCTGGTTGGACATATGTATGAACAAAAAGAAAAGTAATGGAAAAAATCTATATATATATATATATATATTCTATAAAGAAGATACCTAAGCAAAAAAATACATATCTAATTTTGACTCACACCTAGTACAACATAGAAGAGGTTATGTATCTACCTGTGTGATCAAAAGGAAAAAAGATAAAAAAATAAAATAAAACAACTGAATGTAGAAGGTGTCGAGAATACTGAGCCTTGGCTTTATCAAGGACCAGCAAAAACTCTGCATTTTCTCACTTCCACAAAGACCTAGTTGGAAATGGGTTTCTGCAAGGCCATAGATGCAAGTAACATTCCCACCTAAAATAGTTTAAAAAATATATATATAAGTCATGTCCTCCTTAGAGTTGCATGACCTAGCACTAGTTAACAATTTCGCTTGCATCCATTAACCTTCCTGGCCCGACCCATACTCTTCATCTGTTACTATTAAACAGAGAGAAGAAGATTAAAGAGAACTCAAGCTGTGAGAGTGACATAATAATTAGAAATGATTTTCAACCATAACGAAATTCCAAGTTCGTTTGAGAGAGAATTTAAACCTGAAAAACAATGCAAAAGAAATCCAAATTTTACATTGCAATTAAAAAAGGAAATGTTAAATTATAACGAACAGATTTTTGAAAGAAAACTTGAGTCTAAAACCCCTACTCTACAACTTATGACAACACGAAAACGAGAATAAGTTAAAGATAATAATTAACTAAAGAAAACTTTGTGAAAGTTATATACCTTAAACAGTTAGTTGCAATATGTACAAAGTATTTCAGCAGTGCTTTAAGTGCATAATTAATTAGTTATTAAGAACTTAACTACTTTGAAAAAACAGCGCATAGACAGCGCATAGAAAAGGAACAAGCTAAGCCCTCTTCTGTTCCTAGGTACCCCAAAAGACGCTCAAAGTTACAAGGAAAAGAAAGAGTTAAAACCCGCAAAAATGTTAACAGACAAACCAATGCCTAAAAGTTGAAAAGCTAAAAAACGACAGAGAAAAGGTACATGAAGTACAAACATTGAACTTATAAAACCTAGAATCCAAAAACAAGGAAGAGAGCTTACCTCTTGTGTTACAAAAACTTTTCTCCTCACAAGAGAAGAACATGGCTGACCTCTTCTGCCACTCCCTAGACGCTGGGGGGCAGTGAGGGTGGGGCTGATGGCCTCCTCATACAGCAAGAAACCAACGCGCGGAGATTTTAACCAGAGAGAAAAAAATATATAAACATAAGACTGTGGATCTGTATGATCAGAAAGAGCAGAATTAACTCTCCAGAATACATGAGAAATATTATAAAATACACGAGCAGTTTATTTAATAATATCTTCTTTATAGAATGTGAATTCTGAATTTTCAAAACTGCTGCGTTGCGCGTTTTGATTTTCAGGTTATTTTGCACCCTTCGTTTTAAATTCTAAAATTTTTCCTTAGTCTTCAGTTTTGCTCTTTAGTATATATATATATATATATATATATATATATATATAATGCGAGAGAAAAAATTTACTCAGGGATTGTGCTGCCAATCTCATTGTTCGCAATTTGTGAAAAAGAAAATCGTTTTGGCGATAGAAAAAAGAAGTTTTGGAGATTACCTTTCTGTACTGTTACAACACCATGGTGAAAAAACTGAATTTGGAGAATAAGTTGGGGAAAACTTAAAAAGTCAGAGCAACTGCTGTTTACTGCAGGAGTGTTAGCACTCACAAGGTAATGTCCAGCCTTTTTTATTATTAATTGAGACTCTTCTTTCAGTTTCCATACCTTCTTCTGGCTGCCTTTTCACAAAGTGCTGCTGATGAGACCAAATTTTTAGGGTGTCCCAATAAATTGAATGTCTGGTGTTTTGAAAGTGCCCGTCTGGTCTTATTTTGAAGATAACATTTTTTATTGTGGCTTTATATTCTGTTACACAGGTCATAAGTTGTCTCTCAGTTTTCTTGTACTTAGGTTCTACCACAGTTGCAGTTGAACTTGTAAACTGCTCCTCGCTATAGCAGGGCACTGTCTTCTTTTTGTTTTATGGAACGGAAGGATTTTTAAAATTTTGCTGTTTAGAGACATAGATAGAATACAGCAAATCAAACATACAGTTTTTCTTTTCTTAATTTCATTAAACTTAGAGTAGTTCCGTGTTGTTTGGACACAATCCTTGTATGTGTTTGACAGTCCCTCTCATTCAATCTCAGGTTTCACCCACTATTCTTCTTCACCGATGAAGTTTTGCCATGCTTTGTGTATGCATTTACAACCATGGAGATTGTTGCTCTTGAAATGCTAAACAATTTGGCAGTTATGGTTACAGGTGCTCCTGCTAAACAGGCTCTCATGATTTGTCCTCTTTGGAAGTCTGACAAGTCACCCATTTCACCGACTGCTTATATGAACTGCTGCTGAGCACAACTTCAACTACACTGGCATACAACCTAGAGAATGCATACAAAGGAAAGGTACACAAAAGATAATCACAACCTTTTTTTTTTTTCTCAGTGTAGCCTACACGAATAACATTGAAACCTATAATCACATGTTCACATTATTTTGTCCAATCCCTGTACACATTTCCAAATAATAAATAGCACCAATTGCATAACCATTTTAAATCTATTTCTGGATAAAATTGACACTCTGATTTGGATTCTTAAGAAATATTAGAAAAAAAATCCATATAAAGAAGAATTAAAGTCACACTTGCAAAAAATAATCATTCTGCTACACTAATTGAAAAAAAAATAACTAAAAAATTAAGTTTTAAATCAATAAAGTAATAACATTACACTAACAAGAAAAGTTACCTACCATAAAGGTTTATTTGAAAAACTTCCGTGTTTGACTTGCTCCAGGCCTACCGACAATAAAAGAAAAGAAAAACAAATCCCTTCCATACAGCAAAAAAAAAAAAGACAAGGTTTATCAATGAGCGTAGCGTTTTCAAACAGAAATTTATGGTTGTTTACGTGACAATGCTGGGCTACAGACGACTTTTTCAGTTCACAATTTCGTATGTAGGTCTAGTGTTCCTTCACACGGAAATTTAAAACTCTGCGGGTCACCTACGTACGGAATTGTGAAATGAAGAAGTTGTCTATAGCCCGGCATTGTCACAAAAACAACCATAAATTTCTGCAAAGACAAGGTCTTGCTACAAGGAAGTCTACAGTGTAAACTGCCGTTGTGGTGGAACCTATGCAGGAGAAATTGGAAAATAACTCAGGACCTGTGTAACACCATCTAAATCTGCAACAAAAAACATTACCAGCAAAACAGGACTTGACAGGCACATCTGAAATACTGGACATTCTGTTAACTGGGATTCCCTAAAAAAAGTTTATCTCATCTGCAACACTTTCTGAAATGGATACTGAAAGAAGGTGTGGAAATTGAAAGAAGCCTCATTTAAAGATTAAAAAAAGGCTGAACACTCCACATGAGTTGTAACACATACTTCTTTGCATCAGACCTGAGACCGGTTGGAGTAAAACCCAAAAATTTGACAATTGACAATTAAAAGAGATCATAGTAATCTGCACAAAACAAAGACCAAATTTAAATCATAAATTTTTATTCTTCGTTTCATTAAACTTACCGTTCAAACTGTTGAACTAAAAACTTCTTATTTTTAATGCAGTCACTCTAGAAAAAACAAAAATATATATATATATACAAGTATATTTGCCATTAATCAGAAATAGCATTATTTGTGAAATTAGCAATGAAATTTGACTAAATTCATTGTTTAAGCACTCACTGACAAATTATTTAAAGTAATGAACAAATATGTTTTTTAATAAGCTGCAAACCCACAGAATAAAATACAGATTATAAAAATTGGCACAATTTGGATGACTCATCAAGACATTTTTTTTATTTAAATACATCTAATTATGACAAAAATGTTTTTTTTTTTTTTTCTGAAATACAATTACAGACACCCTCGTGAAATGAGTAGCAATAAAAGCTGTGACTGAATTAAAAAACAACTGCTTTTTATTATATTTAGAGAGAGCCACTGAAGATTCTCAGAAAACTTTCTGCACTGGCTAGAGCAGGGGTGCACAACCTTTTTATAAGTGGCGACCAAGTTTATTTTTACATAATAAGTGGCGGGCCGCAAGTTACCTTTTTCACATAGGCACTTGCCAAACCCTACCGCTAAAGCTAATTTTACTATTATCCGAATAACCTATTTTACCAGCAGACAAAAAATGTGTTTCAATACCATTTTTGTGTCCTCTAAATGGTTTAAATCCATTTTTGAAGTTTTTTGGCAAATTGCGTTATTAAGTTATCAAATTACTGATTTACAATCAACTTACTCCTAACTGAAAAAGGTTTAGGGGTATATAAAATAAAATAATACTATCACAAGGTTGTAAAATTTTTATTTTTACAAAAAACAGAATTCTTAACATCAAAGTATATAAAAAATTAAAATCAATATATCGTCAAACTGACCATCAAATCAAGTAGTAGCCTAATGCTCCTAATGAGATGCTTGGCATTGTTTATTTTTCAATAGTCTGTCAATATCAGGTTCAATGTTAGAGATGGTAATGCGCAAGTTTCCCTCCAATAGTGTATCACTTAAACGGGAACGACACTTTGACTTTATTTGTTTCATCAAAGAAAACGATTGCTCGCATAAGTAGGTACTTCCAAACAACGTTGCTGTTTTTAAAGCATGATCTTTGAGCAATTTCATTTCTTTCGGTAAGTAATTTTTGTAAAATTCTAGGAGAGAAACTTCAGAGTATTTTGTTTTTAACTCATTGTTACACTGAAGATCAATTAATTCCATCTGGAAATCTAGTGGCACTGACGCAACGTCAGTAGTGAATGGTAGAGAAAACATATCAAACAAAACCTCAAATTTTCTTATATCTTCAAATCGTCTTTTAAACTCATTGTGAAGGTCCACTACAAGAGATGCATATTTAGCCACATTTACATGGAATTCAGAACTTTCAACAAAACTTTTCATTGTTGGAAAATTTGCTAGTAGGCCATTGCTTAGTTGTGACTGCCATAAACTGAGTTTAACCTCAAATGATTTTAATATGTTGATCATGTTGTTTTTACCTTGAAGCTTAATGTTTAATTCATTGAGATGTTGGGTCATATCAACTAAAAAACATAAATCACTCACCCATTCGCTGTTCTCAAAATGTGCTGCTAGTTGAGACTCATTACGACTGTGTAAAAACATTATGATTTCTTGATGCAAGTCATACACTCGTTTCAGCATTTTCCCAGCACTAAGCCAACGAACTTGTGTAAAATAAATAACATCATCATATTGGGATTCCATGTCTGATAAGAATTCTCTGAACTGGCGGTGATTAAGAGCTCCGGCACGAAGGAAATTGACCACTTTAATCACAACCTTCATCACATGCTCCATACGTATGCTTTTAGCACACAGATTCTCCTGGTGTAAAATACAGTGAATAGTAACTAGATCACTGCACTCTTTAGCAAAATAGCTGACAGCCCCTTGTTTACTTCCAACCATGGCAGGTGCACCATCAGTTGATATGCCATGTAGTTTTTCCATATTTAAATTAAACTTCTCTAAAATATTTTTCACTTCACGATAAATATCACATCCTTTAGTTGTGTCTTTCATAGGAACCAATGCCAGTAATTCTTCTGAAATATAAAAATTCTCGTCAACACTACGCACAAAAATACAAAGCTGGGCAGTATCAGTCACATCTGTGCTTTCATCAATTGCCAGTGAGAAGTACTTGAAATCCAATATTTTTTCTTGTAGTGTTTGCTCAATGTCCACTGCTATTTCTTCTGCCCTCCTGGAAACTGTCATTTGATTAAGGCTAATTTTTGATATAATACTTTTTTTCTCTGGGAATGCCACATTTGCCACTTCTTCCAAGCATTCCTTAACTAGCTCGCCATCTTGAAACGGCTTCATTCTTTTTACTAAAATCTTTGACACAATAAAACTTGCTTTTACCGCAATTTGCTATTCATCGTTAACCTTACGAAAAGATTTTGTTGAAATTTTAATTTTCTTTGCAGTTCTTTTACTTTCTCTTTTCGCATATTACCAGAAAATTCGTTGTATTTTGAAGCATGTTTTGTCTCATAATGCCTTCTTACATTGTACTCTTTCATAACACCAACTGTTTCTTTGCAAATTAAACACGTTGCTTTGCTGTTGTATTCAATAAAAAAATATCTCTCACTCCAGGTCTCTTGAAAAACACTTGACACTCGTCCGTCACTTTACGCTTTTTTACAGACATGATACTGATATTATAATAATAATGTAGAAACTCTGTAAACTGCACACAAGCTGTAACAACACACAAACAACTCACAAACGTGAACTCTGCCACGACAACAATGATACTCCCAGTGCACGACGTGGCGTCCAGTCAGAAATAACAAACCTATAAATAGCCTCGCGCTACACCACTTCAAGGTCACACAGCGCCCTCATCCTCCCCTGCCGCACAACGATGAGTCGGTGTGTCAGTCACGTGCTCACATCCACTTGTATTGCAAAAGTGACTCCACAGTCAGTCTGAACCTTGCAGCAGTCTGGTTATGCAAAACTTAAAATCTGTCCAATAATTGTTTACTTTTTAATTTATTTTTAACAAACATTTTTATAATTTTCTTATTTCAACTAGGGCCTACAATAATGGGAAAAAATCTCATCATTCACAATATATATATTCACGTTTTCAATAGTATAAAATATTTATTCGCGGGCCGCATAAACTGACTTTGAGGGCCGCGGGTTGTGCACACCTGGGCTTGAGAGTCAGATATAACTGTCCTAAATCCCAATATTGATGGCACATAATTCTTGGACACAATCATGTTAGAACAATTCTAAGACATTTGAAAGTTCCACTGTTGCAAAAAATAAAATAAAACTGCCGCTAATGAAATAATTATTAGTCTGTGCAGCAACTTCACAAACACAAGTAAGGCAAGAGAGTAGCAAATGCCCTCAAGAACAGAATCTAATGCATGCTACTCTTCACGCACACTTGAAATAAGCTGATCATAAATCAAAGAATTATTTTCAGAATTAACAACAAATACTTCAAACTTATTCTGGGACTTCAATAACTTTTCTTTCAACAGAGCTTTGCTATTCACCAGGCTTTTCCAGTAAAATTTAATAACATACTCTCCTACAATAATTCTGAATGATTTTACAATGTCACTATTTTTTTTAATTACACCAATAAACTGGTTTACAAAAAGTATGCCAGTATCAGATGGTTCTAGTACAATTCTCAAAAACATGTGTATATATAAAAATTCAAAGTAGAATTGCCCATCAGTTTGCTGATGAGTCAGTGCTACTTTATAAGAGTGCAAACAATCCGTAATGTAAATCAGCTGAGCAAGACTCCACTGAAAAATTTCCCATTAAAATACTGCTGCAACAACAACAACGAGCCTTGTCAGTAGTATTTTACCAATGAAATAAATGTAAAAGCAATGATTTTATTACACCAGAGAGGAAAAATTCATATGTGAATTTTAAATGTTCTGCACTCCATCCTTTATAACTTTCCAAGCAATAAAATTTGACACTTGGTATGCAAAATCATTCATATTCTAAATTCAGGCAGGTCATTGCCTTTACCCATTGCTTGAGCTTCATACTAGCAAAATGATAAGCCTGCCCATGCCATCCATATACACTGAAGTGCCAAAAAACCTGGAATACTTCTCCATACCTGCCAGCATTGACAAGAGCCTTGTCAGTAGTAACTAGTATTATTGTGCTTCACACATAGACACTTTTTTACGAACGATCCATCTCTTTGTGAAAAAGAAATACGTGCCACAACAAAATGTCACAACAAGCAAGGATACTAACGAACTTAACACGTGCGAAACACAAAGTTGATTTCCCTGGTGAGGGCATGATGGCTCATATTGCAAGATTTAAGTTCAAAACTTTCACCAGTAAAAATCAGTCAGATGTTTTCAGAATTCCACAACGATAGACAGATGGGAAATCCGAAATTTGCAAAAAATGTATCAATTTTTACAGATTTTTCAAATTCATCACTTACATTTTTGAGAATTTAACCTCCCTTATCAAGAAGCTTAAATGCAAAAAACTTATGGGACTCGGGATATGTAACAATGCAGGAGAGTAAGAACAGGGGGGGGGTAGGTTTACGGGGAAAATCTTTGCTCCATGCAACTTCCAGTTTCGGAAATTTTCCTCCAATGTTCAAGCTGAAATAAAAATATGTATACAGTAAAATGTTATTTAACAATAATACTGGACAGAGCAGAGAAAAAGGAATTACGATTACAGGAAAAATCTGAACTCCGTCAACCTTCCGTTTTAGAAAGTTTCATTAAGATGGAATAACGTCCTCCTCTGACCCCACCCACCCACCCACCCACCACCAACTTCTGCTCACTTGCGAATGGATCTCGTGAATGACCAAAATAAATACGAAAATGGCGGAATTCTTTGAATTCGCAGAAGAAACTTATGCCTGAAGATTACGAGGAAATTTTCGCGGTCTTACTTTCGTTTTTGCAAATTGTAGCCTACAGTTTCAAGCTGAAATACAAACATTTATGCAATCAAATGATATTTAACAAGAATACTGGACACAAGGACAGCAACATCGGGAGCAAAAAAATTGTATTGTGATTACGGCAAAATTTTTTACTCTGTTAACCTACCGTTTTTGAAAGTTTTGAAACACAAGATACCCCCTTCCCCCAATGAAAATTCGTAGAATCCGTAGTTTCGACAGTGAGTTCCATAGTCAGACAACGAAATCTGTAGAAACTACGGACATTCCGTAGTAGTTGGCAGATATGCTTCTCTAATACCATGTTGGTCTCCCTCGCGATCGGATAACGGCAGCAATGCGATGGGGCATGAATTCCATGAGCTCTCTGTAGTACTGTGGATACAGTGCACACCATGTTTCCTGAAGAGCATCCCACAATTCTGTAATATTCACCCGTGGAGGATTCCTGGCATTGGTGGCACGTTGAACAGCATCCCAAACGTGTTCGATGGCATTTAAACCTGGCGAACAAGGAGGCCTAGTCAGGAATGCCAAACTCCGTGGAATGTACCTCTAGCCACAATTGGAAGACTGTGGATACGTGCAGTGGCGCATTGTCATGTTGAAAGAGGTCACACCCATTAGAGTGGTTGCATGACATGAATGGGTGCAAATGATCCCCAAGTATGGTTATGTAGCCTCCAGTGGCCAGAGCAGTCTGCCGACATATGAGGGGGTCCTAATGCGTGCCGGCTGAAAATACCCCACACCATAACAGAGCCACATCTGGTCTGCACTGTCTCTTGTAGGCATGGGGGATCCACTGCCTCGTGGGGTTGCCACCACGCCCAAAGTCTGCCATCTACCCACAACAGTTGGTACCACGATTCATTGGATTAGGCTACACGTTTCCAGTCATCTTGTGTCCAATGGCAGCGTTCCTGAGCCCAGGTGAGGTGCACAGCCTTGTGTCGTCAGGTCAGCAATTGCACCTGGGTAGGCCGTCGGCTCTGGAACCCCATAGAACAAGGGAACATTTCACTGTCCAAAAGCTGATGCTAGCAGTAGCCCCAGCATTGAATTGTGCTGTGATTTGTGGCAATGTTGCATGCCAGGTGGATGTTATGATGCTTGTCAGATGCCACTGTTCACGGTCACCTAGGGCTTTTCTACAGACACACCAGTCTCGCACTCTGAATGCTTTCCCTGAGTTTGTGTAGTCCAGGTACACCCTTGAAACTGTTGACCATGTTAATGCCCTTCCCAGTTTTTTGGCACCTCAGTGTATATTTTGTGATGTCAGTGACATCATTAGTATATGCAGTGGGATATGTCGACTCATGAAGACAAGAGTGGCCATAATGTTATGTCATATGAATGTATTTCTGATATATGCTGAAACACTTATCCCACTGCAATGCAAATCCCTGTGATTATTTCTCATGACATTCCCTCTGATGGTTATGAACCAGATAATGCTGATCCTTCCCTAGATCTGACATCAAACTTCATATCTTATTCCCTCGGGGATTGCATTTTTACTTCCATTTTTCAGAAAATAGAAAAATGGGAATCACAGAACTGTCTAGAATATTTGCAGCAAGCGTAAGTACTTTCCCACATAGCACTGTGAGTATGGACTGTCTTCAAGAGCCCTACTGCAAGAATTCAGGCACTGTCATGAAGAACTGTTCAGCTGCAAAATGGACCACTGAAAGGAAATGGAACTTTGGCTATAAAAGAAGTGCTTTAATTACTTTTTAGTGTGCTCTGAATGCTTCAACAACAAATTTGCCAGCACATACCTCCGACAGGAGCAAGAACAACAAACATTACTACATTCTAACACATAACACAAGTCTTGTGCTCTGATGTCATACTATGCAGCACCACAACCAACTTGCTCACCATCAAAACATCTGCAAGTAAAATTTATGTTTGCCTATTTTCATTCAATTGTGCTTTATAGAATGAAATAAACACTTAGGCCACTTTATGTCAAAATGATAATTCACAATAATAAGACACTGTTAACAAATAATAAAATAATTACTGTATAAGAAATCTGTACTTATGGATCAGTTAATGAATAATAAATACCTACAACACACATACAAATAGCCCAAATTTTCTGTTGCAACATTTTTTCATTTACACTTGATCCCCCCCCAGCGAAGTGGAAAAGTGGTGAAAGAATGAAGGAAGTCAGCAAAGCACAGAAAGCAGCGCATGCAGGTGAAAAGATAAGTGAAAGAAGAGAAAAAAATCTGCTGCTATTTATATTAAAAGGCTTACAAACAGGTTCATCCAGACACTGGGAAAATCAGGCAATCACCTTTTGTTTTAAAGTTTATACAATATCATATCTTGTCTCCAATCCTGTTTTCTTTTCCAGTACATCTTTTGTGAAAAAAGTATGTGCTTATAGTATCACTTTGTCCGTCTGCCCGTTCAACTGTGTGCACTATATTTCTGCAACTATTAGTCCAGTTTGAAACATTCATTCTGCATTAGAAAGTTTGAAATGTGAAAATGATGATCCTTGCTTTCCATTTGTTGTTGTTTTTTTTCCTTGGATGCATATTTTTGCAACTAGATAGCATAAATGCAGACACTATAGTATTCAAAATACATTTTATTCTATATATTGTTTCTAAGGGATGTAAGGTCAGGTGATGCGTAACATCACAGCCTCTCCTTGACAAATGTCAACCCCGCCTTCTCGTGGTGCATCCTGTTCCCACTAAAGGGGCTCTGACGACCGCCAATAGCGGTATAACTATACCATCGGGATTAGAGGAAATTCTATCCCACACTCACCAACCCGCTTGGCCAGCGTGGTGAGTTATGGCCAAACCCCTCCAAAATGATTCCACAACTTAAATCTTGGCCCTCAGTCTCCGGCAGCTGGAATGTACCTGGCCAAGGCAGCGGCCAGTGCGACATGAAGGCAGAGGGTGCTAAGAATCCCCGGAGGACCGGACTAGGCTGCCATCTGATGCTGACCTTGGCTACGTACAATGGACGCTCCCTATCTTCTGATTCAAGGCTTCTTGAATTGGAAGAGGAACTACAAAGGATCAAGTGGGACATCGTGGGGCTAAGTGAGGTAAGGAGAAAAGGAGAAGATCTCATCGAACTGAAAAGTGGACATCTCTTCTACTATCGTGGGACAGATACTGGCAGAACTAGTGGTGTTGGATTTATAATAAACAAGAAACTGAAGGATAAAGTTGTAGAAGTTGAAAGTTCCTCTGACAGAGCTGCACGACTTGTTATCCAACTCTCAAAAAGATACCAGGCTCAGATTATTCAAACTTATGCACCCACCACAAGTCATCCTGAAGAAGAAATTGAAGAATTTTATGAGGAAATTTGTCATCTAAATAATAAAGGTAAGCAGCACTTGAAAATAATTATGGGAGATTTCAATGCAAAAATAGGGCAACGGCAACAGAATGAAACTTCAGTAGGTAAATTCGGTCACGGCAACAGAAACCAGCGCGGAAATACTCTCGTTGAGTTTGCAGAGGCAGAAGGGTTTTTCACCTTGAACTCCTTCTTCAAGAAAAAGCCACACAGGAAATG
The DNA here is from genome assembly GCA_039090855.1 of Macrothele yani. Lineage (NCBI taxonomy): Eukaryota > Metazoa > Arthropoda > Arachnida > Araneae > Macrothelidae > Macrothele > Macrothele yani. The sequence continues at coordinate 132,058,426 of CM077025.1, forward strand.
GACATGGAGACATCCAAATGGGACGACAAGTGAAATTGATTTTATTATGTGTAACAAAAAATTCGTCATAGAAGACTGCAGTGTGCTAAACAAGTTCAACACAGGTAGTGACCATAGATTGGTGAGATGTAAGATGCACCTCAACACTAAACTTGAACGTGGCAAGCTCATAAGACAAACAAAATCTATTGATGGTTGGTTGGTTGATGAATTTTAATGGCGCAAGGGCCAGGTTTGGCCAAAGAGCGCCAGACAAAGAACTATCAGCTACAGATGTTTAAAAGCGGGGAAAAGGATTAAGAGAAAACAGGCTTGGTAAAAGTTGGAAAAGAGGATGATGAAAGCTGTGAAGACACGGTAGTGAATTAGGTTTATATAAAAAATTATGTATTTAATAATGAACTAATAGAATGATCATCAGTAAACACAACTACACAAAGGATGATTCACCAGGAGGGGGACGAACCGTCACTCTCCTCCCTCCCACACTCCTCTGCAATGCTAGCAGAGGGCGGGGACGAACTGTCACTCTCCTCCCCCCATGTTCCTCGGCAATGTTGGTTGAGGCTGGGGACGAACTGTCACTCTCCTCCCCTATGTTCCTCTAGAATGTTGGTTGAGGGTGGGGACCTCGCTGAGGCCGAGACAGTTGCAATGTTGGTCAGGTGGACCGCGACAGTTGGATGGACACTGCACACCTTTGCGGATTGAGGGCCGGGTCTGCCGCACGTGCAGACTTTCGGCTGGAAACTGGAAGAGACGGTCGGCTGCAAAAGAGAAGGCCCAGAATCAGGTATTCGAAAAATCTGGAGCTCGGGGAAAAACACCTGTGTCGCTTGGTCAGCTGTAGATCGCTTGGCAAGGGCGGCGAGAGCTACAGGGCGCGGAACAAAGGGCTGCACGGGTTGTGGTGGGGACTGAACTACTGCGGCAAAAGTACGCTGTCGGGTGGTGGGTATACCCAACTTGGCCTTGGCAGCAGGGTACGAGAGGCCGTCCAGGGTCTTGAGGCGCTGGATCGCCATCTCGTCCTTCCATTTCATACAGGTGCGGGAGTAAGCCGCATGGGCCTCACCACAGTTAACACAGGAGGCCGCAGAAGTGCAACCTTCCCCGTCATGTTCACTGGAGCCACAATTTGCGCAACGAGCGGAACTCTTACAAAAACGTTGTGAATGCCCGTACCTCTGGCACCTGAAACAGCGCAGAGGACTGGGAATGTACGGGCGAACTCCACAGACCAAGTAACCAGCCTTGATTTCGGTCGGAACCTTCGGGGAGTTAAAAGTCAAGATAACATTTTTAGACTTAATTAAAGAACCATCGCGCCGGAACATCATACGACGTGCAGCAATAACACCTTGATCTGCAAGTTCAGTCACCAATTCTTCTTCACTGCATGGCAAGAGATCAAACTCAGAAATAACACCCCGAGAGGTGTTAAGAAACGGGTGAGGTGCCACTTTGACAGGAATGCCTTGAAGACTAGTGAGGTGCAGAAGAGTGTTACTCTGAGAAACACTGCAAGTTTGGACAAGCAGGTCCCCAGAGCGAAGCTTCCTCACAGACTTCAAGGGGCCAACTGCAGCGTCCAAAGCTTTAGAAATGAAAAATGGAGATCTGGTGGACAGTCTCTCATTCGGATCGACGGATTCTACAACTAAGTGTGTAGCATGCGTATTCACAGCAATCGAGGGAGACGACGCTTCGGAGCGACTGGTACAGCTGCCGAAGAAGAGGTTCCACATTCTTGGTCCAGGTCATGGTCTAAAGATCGTTTAAGGGTATGAGACTTGGTAGGTTGAGAAGACGAAGGAGAGTCGTTGTCAACTATCATATTCACAGGTGTCCGAAATTTGGAGTTTTGTTTTTTGTTTCTACCCATGGAAAAAAGAAGGAAGATTCGTCTGCAGACTACTCCACCCACCACCGAGCCCTACAAGGGAGAACTGGAGGTCCGCAAGCCAAGAAAATGACGCTAGACACAGTTCTGGAGCTTATACGTTGCAGATATAGTCCGTTGGCTGTGATCACACGCACTCGGCGGACACTTCGGCCTCCTGGTACCGTCATGCCAACGCCTTTGGCATGATCCCACAGCCCCCGGGCTCACCTTGCCGTGCCATACGACAAAAAAGCCGCTAAAGCCCTGTACACAACTTGGTACATGACTTCTGACTAGAGGTGGGTTAGTCTCTAGCCTCCCGTTTACAGCGAAGCCGGGGTCGAAGAGGAGTGTTGGTACACAGGAGGCACTTATCCGGTCTCCTGCGACCTCAGCCGCCAGACATCCCATTTCCGCCTCACGGGTCTCCGCACGCGGCAAACATGCAGGTAGGTCTAGCACCCAAACCAGCTAAAAGGAAAAAAAGAAATCTAAAGAAGACAAATCCTGGCAGGGAACCTAAACGGAATCTCAGCAACCCACGAACTGAGCGGTTAATATAAAACAGTTAGTGGTGGAGGGTAACAAAACCACAAGACCGGGGTGTTAGTACATAACGTGGTAGCGATTAGGTACAGAATACAACACGGGCAACTAGCCAGTGGAGAAAACAAATAAAAACGAAAAAGCGAGACACAAGACCAGCTCGGGAACGTGGGGACGCGACTCCCCAACAGCTGGATGAACAGCCATCCCTGCAAACACCAAAATAAAAAACAAGCGGTGGCATGACATCAGATGTTGACCAGTCACAAGGTCAGCTCGGGCCGTGGGGGCGCCGCTCCCCAAATAACTGGAAAACCAGTTATCCCCGTGCGGGGCAAAATCTATTGACATAACCAACCTTAAAAAACACCATAATACCTTCAAGTTGGAACTGAAGAACAGGTTCTCTGCTTTAGAAGGCCTAACATCGGAAGAAGTGGACATCTCTGAAGTTAACAGAAAAGTAACCAAAGCTCTTATGGAAACAGCAACAAAATTAGCTGGGTCTAAGAACAAGTTGCATGTAAATAAATTATCAGGAAAAACGAAAATGTTGATGCAAAAAAGAAGAGAGATGAGGACAACTAAAGAAGATGTGACTTCCAAAGTGGAATATATAGAGCTATGCAAGACAGTAAGAAAAAGTATCACTGAAGACGTAAGAAAATTCAACTGTGAACTAGTGAGGAAAGCAATTGAAAACAACCAAAGCCTAAAGATAGCAAAGGGACATCTCAGTAAGGGAAGAAAACAGATTATGGCACTGAGAAAAGAAGATGGTTCTGTAACAAGAAATAGAGGCGAAATTTTGACAAGAGTGAAAGATTTCTACTCCAAATTATATGAAAGGGATGATACATGCACTCCAGACATCATGAAAGATACCAGTACCAGAGTTCCTCCAGTCCTTCCAGCAGAAGTTGCACATGCAATCAAGAACATGAAGCGGGGAAAAGCTCCAGGAGAAGATGGAATTACTGTAGACATCATACAAGAAGCAAGTGGAGAAATCGAAACAGTACTCGCCCAAATTTTCACTCGATGCCTTAATGAAGGAAAGATTCCTGAGGATTGGAACACTGCTACAATGATCCTGCTACATAAGAAAGGTGACATTGAGGATCTCAGAAACTACAGACCTATCAGCCTCCTATCAGTAGTTATAAAATCTTCACTAAAGTTCTTTCACACCGCTTGAAGGTAACACTGGACATGGCTCAACCGAGAGAACAAGCTGGATTCAGGAGTGGCTACAGCACAATAGATCATATCCACGTGCTGAGAGAACTAATTGAAAGAGCGAGGGAATATGTACTTCCATTGTGCATGGCTTTTATCGATTATGAAAAAGCCTTTGATTCGGTGAAACCATCAGCAGTTACAATGGCTCTGAAAACCTGCGGTATTGAAGATGCATACATTAATATTATTAATAACATCTATGAAAATGCAAGTGCAAAGATTAGGCTGTTTGAAAATACAACACACGTAAAAATTGGAAAGGGACTGAGACAAGGTGACACCATATCTCCGAAGCTCTTTAATGCCACATTGGAGGGTGTTTTTCAGCTGAGCTGGGAAAACAAGGGGATAAAGATTAATGGAGATTATCTAACCCACCTTCGTTTTGCTGATGACGTAGTCATTTTTGCAACTACCCCATCAGAGCTGCAGAGTATGATCCAGGAACTTGCTGACAAGAGTAAAGAAGTGGGATTAAAAATGAACTTTCAGAAGACAAAAGTGATGTTCAATGCTTTTACAAGAAATGAAGATTTATCGATTGATGGAGAAAAGCTGGAGATAACAGACACGTACGTTTATCTTGCACAGCAGATATCAAGTGAGGGTCACATTGATGAAGAAATTAATCGGCGTACAAAACTTGCCTGGAGAGCTTTTGGAAGAAACAGCATAATTTTCAAGAGCAATATGCCATTATATGTCTTAAAAGAAAAGTGTTTGATCAATGCATCCTTCCAGTGCTTACGTATGGTGCAGAGACGTGGACCTTAACTAAAAGAGACATACAAAGGCTGCAGACAACTCAAAGCAGCATGGAGAGGTGCATACTTGGTGTAACCAGGAGAGATAAGAAGAGGAACTCGTGGATCCGGAAAATGACAAGAGTGGAAGACATCATGATCAGAGTTAAATCCCTGAAATGGCAATGGGCTGGACATACTGCCAGAAGGACAGATCATCGATGGACAGCCGAAATTTTAGATTGGATTCCAAGGGACAGGAAAAGACCCAGAGGAAGACCACATGGGAGATGGGTGGTTGAAATTCGAAAGTATGCAGGGGTGACATGGAGGAGACTGGCACAAGACAGACCGTTGTGGAGGAAACTTGGGGAGACCTTCGTCCAGCAGTGGATTGATAATGGTTGACAATGATGATGATGATGATATTGCTTCTAAATATATGATTGTAAAAAATATTTCTTCCCTTCAATACTATTTACAACAAAGATTATTTTGAGTACCATTTCTTTTCAAGTAGTGCCCAGATTTTCCACTAGGGGCATAAAGTTAAATTGTGATTTCCCCGACATCTCTGCTTCCAAAAGTCCAATCTGATGATTTTTTTTTTCATCATATAGAGCTTTTTGTGGGACACATTCTTCATGTAAATTCTAATTTTTAAGAAGAATGGTTTTGCCACTAAGGTGTGTAAATCTATATTTTTCAATTTTTGATGTATTGGGTGTAAGTGTATGTATATTTCTATTTTTGATGTATTGGGTGTAAGTGTATGTATATTTCTATTTTTGATGTATTGGGTGTAAGTGTATGTATATTTCTATTTTTGATGTATTAGCAGCAATATCTGTGTGTCTGAAAACTCAACTGAAATAATTCTTTTGTGATCAGATATCGCTCACCACAAAAAAGCTTTTGAGAATACCTTCTTTAAAAAATGCATAGTTTTACTGCTGGGGGAGTAGTTGTACATCTTACTTTTCTCAATATCTCTGCTTTCTAAACAGTCCCATTTGAAAAAAAAAAAAAAATCTTCGTTGGAGAGCATTTCACGTCCAAAATGTTTTGCACATAATTTCAAATTTTTCTAAATATATACAGAGGGCATAAGTTCACTTTTGCATTTATAACGCACTTTCAGTAACTAATTAATCTGTGTGTCTAAAAATGCCAACTGAAAAAATCTTTTCATACAGATACTATTAACTACGAAAAGTAATTGTGGGCGTTTCCTTCCCAAAATAACGCACAATTTCTTTGCTAAGGGGCGCAATTATTTAATCTATTTTTTTCTCGATATATCTTCTTCTAAAAGTCCAATATAAAAAATTCTTTTAATACTGGGTTCCATTTACCTTCCGGAACACTTTTTCTGTACTCATGGGCTTTTGCAGTTTACAGCTCTGCTGCTAGGTGGTTTCTCTTTCAGCTGTACCTTTTTTTTTACTCCATGCAATTTGCAGCAGTAAAGATGGAGAACACTTTATCCTCTTTAAAGAATGCACAATTTTTCTGCTAGAGTGCATAAATGTCAAAACCTTTTTCTCGCTATCCCTGCTTCCAGGAGACACACTAAAAACACTCTTTTTCTTAGCATAGCCTTTGCTATGAAGAATATCTTCCACTATGTGGCATAAAATATTATATTATGTTTTCCTCTATATCTATCTCTTTTTCTAACTGTTTGATTTGAAAATCTCTCTCTGATATCTTACTTAATCTACGAGAAATGTTTTGTGCACAATCTGTTCATTTTTGTAACATATTTTTCAGCTGGTAGTGGGAGAAAGTAGCTGTTTCCATTTCTGAATGTTTTATTGATTGTAGAAATATGATTTTTTTTTTTTTATCTTAAAACATTTTGTGTCAGAAAGGATTCAAAAGACACACTTCTTACAACTGAAAATTTGGTGACATCTTCCTTGTTATTAATTACATAACCCTTGGTGTCACAACAATAATAATTTTTTTAATAAGACATACATCCTGGAGTCACATGACAATGTATAAACAGTAAAAGCGGAAACAAGAGGTAAATATCATTAAGTAATACTATAAGAGATAATATTCTGTCAGCAAAAACATGACTACCAAATGTAGAAGGTTGAGATTATTTTCAATTTAAAATCAGGCATCTTTAAGTGCTAAAATACTTTTATAATAATAATAATGTAATAAAATCTACTATATTTTTCCAAGATCATATTTACCACAATATTTTCTTCATTTCTGTCACTGGTGCTTCTACCTAAAAAATTAACATGGCTACTAACTTTAGGGGACCTGTTTTTCTCTCTTTTATACTCTTTCACATTAACAGGTTGAGATGCTGTGCCATAGAACACAAGAGACCACTGTGTAAGTTTACCTACAAGAGAAAGCAAAATAAGAAACTGCATACAATGTATATGCACATAATTTACATAAATTATTTTCCTTTGCTTTGCCAAATTTGTCGAAACTTCATTTCAGCACTAAAGTACTGTTTTTTTTTTTTTTTTTTAAATGGAACAGAAATAATGACGACAAAGTGACTAGTAATGTGACTAAGTGTGTAAAACACAGAAAGGAAGTATTTAACAGTTCTGTTTGTTCTTGATTTCAAGCAACTGAAAGTTACACGACTCAAAGGAGACTGTTAATTAATAGGGAGCTCAAAAGTTTGGATGCAGTAGTAAACAATAAATTCAAAACATTTTCTTTGTTAACTTATTTCTTTTTCCTTTCTATTCTTTGTTTATCCATTTTGTTACTACTACTTCAGTGTGAGTTAATTCTTTTGTAACACCAAAGCTATGCTTTATTTCTGTTATTGTTACAGAATCTACAGGGACAGGTGAAAACAAGGACTACACAACAAATGCATTGCTCATGTTAAACTTGGAACTTAGGTATTAACAAGTTAACAGCAGATTGTCGGTCATTTATAGAAGTGACTCTGGTGTGCAAGATAACCCTCAGATGTAGTTACATCCACTTGCTCGCATCATGTGATACATGTCGCATTTTCTTCAAGAGAAATACCTTATTTGCCCCTCAAACACACAAAATGGCCTTTTGTGAGCCGTTTTGTGTGTTCGAGGGGCAAAAATGGGTTTCTTGTGAAGAAAATGCGGCATTTCCTTTTTACAAATGCAACATGACAACATCTGTGGTAGGTACGAAAAAGAAATTGTTATCTCCCTGGCAAAGAATAATAAATATCATAGCTTCATTGATCTTAATGCTTTTGGATTTTGGGGTATGTGCGAAAGCTGTACGCTTGTGGGCATGTTGGTTTCTTTAAGCACTACAAAGAAAGTATAAAAAATTACTACAGGAAAAATTTTGCTCTTTATGTATGATGCTTAAGAAAAATATTGACAAGCCCCCTTTTTTCAATGATGCAGGTGTTTATGCCATACCACTACAATATCCAGACAGCTCCAGGCGATACTACATCAGAATGACGAAACGTTCGTTTGGAATTAGAATCAGCAAACATAAAAGGGATGCAAAAGACGGAAAAACAACCACTGCCCTATCAAGAGAAGTCAAGTTCAAGTCTGCCGATCCTATATGAAATGATGTAGAGAAATTAGCTTCATACTCCACACCCAAATCTACTGCCATTCGCAAAACCTTGAAAATCTTGACCAGCTGCGAGGCTTGCAATGATCAGGCATGAAAGTGGGCAGTGATAGAAAAAGCTGAACTTCAACGCGCGCCGAGGGAGGGGAGGGGGGGTAACAAAGTGTTGAATCTTGCATCATACTAAAGGAATTTTCCTCTCTAATGTATACAACCATGACATTTAGGTATTGGTCACATGCCTGCCAAGCCTGCCAACTAAATAGATTTAATGCATGTATTTTGTTTCAAGAAAATTAAATATATAGTACAATATAATGTAGGGGGAGGGGGATTGCTGATGAGGTCATATGCATAGAAAATCACTCACCTTAGAACAGAACGATGCCTTTAATCAAATGAGGAAATTAATCAAATGCCCTTATAAGATAATGCTGTATGGAAATGAAATCTTGAAGGTTTGAAAAACTTCAGACATGTTTGTTGTTAAGTAATAAAAGTTTGATGAAGAATAAATGTTCATTCTTGATTTGACACAAAATTATTAATGAAGAAATATGATAAATGCTTGCAAAAACGTTAGGCATTTTGTAGATAAATAATCAAAGTCATTCACAACTAATGAAATTTCATTTTCTTAAGTTGTTTCTGTCTAACAATTTGTTCTAACCTTTTATGAATTAGCCGGCTACAGTCAGTCTTCTTTGTCTTGAACCAATTCATTTGATTTTAATTTGCTGTGTAAGTTATTAGAGATATTTAGCTCTTTTCATCTTCTTCCTTATCTTGTAATTCCTTCTTATATTCTGAATATGATGATTTCATATTTTGGCATAAATCTATTTACAGGGTCATGCAAATAATTGTTTTTCTTAAAAAAAACTCCAAGGCTGACTTATCCTGATTCAGTAGCTTATATTTCATGGTTTGAACAGATGAAAATGTTTCAATTTTCATGTTGCTGGATTCTTTATCAAGTACATCCCCCATCATACTAAAGGAATTTTCCACTTGAGAGCCAGGAAAACAACTCAATAATGCTTTCATTATTTCTGAGAGAGCACTGAATTTGTTTAACTTAAAAAGTGCATGTTTTGGGATTCACTGAAATTTATTTATGTAAATATTAAACTGGAGCACATCACTGCATCCAAAGTGTAAAATTACTGACATTTAACAACAACACAGGGTAGAGGGAACGTCGTGCGAGCGGGGATTACGATTGCCGGCGAAATCTTCCCTTCGTCCGACTTCCGTTTTCGGACATTTTCTCCCCGTTTTTTTAAGTTAAAATACAAATATTTATGCATTAAAATGAAATTTAATAACAATACTGGGCAGAAGAAGCATCACGAGAAAAATAAATTAGAATTATGGGGAAAAATCTTCACTCCGTTTAACTTCCGTTTTCGAAAGATGAAATACCATTCTCCAAAAAACAGCTTTTTCTTAGTTTTACATCGATTGCGAGTATGACCCAAATGATGACAGAAAAAGCGAAATTCCGCGAATCTACGAAATAATATCATGTATGAGTAAGAAGTAACTAAGAAATAGAAAAACACGAATTTTATGGAAAATGAAAGTGAAAAATCGATACTGCATTGCTCACTCAGCCGTGAAACAATTTTATGGGACACGGAAACGGCGCGGATTCCGCCATGGACGGATTAAATACCGATCTACAAATTTAATTTCGTTTAATAAAAGGGTAAGGGGCGAAAACTATTGCTCTCTATTGATTAGTTTTGAAGAAGTAACATGCATTTCATTAGAAAAATTTCTTAAAAAAAAAAAAAAATTAACGAAGTCACTCCTTTTTACTATTACCAAAGATATTAAAAACGAGGAATATGACAAGAAATCATCAAAAATAAAAATATAATCAGACAGAGGGAGAGAGAGAGAGAGGGGGGGGGTTGGTCGAAAAAAATTTAATATGAGGAAAAGGAAAACGACGTGACATTCTCAACACCCAAGAAACATTCCAGAAAATATTTAGCAAGTGTTAGAATCTTGAAAACATGACAATTAACCTTACACAGATGTTTAATAATGTTATTTCACTGAGATTTTCGATTTCCGTTGCAAGCTCTGCATTTTCCGTCGTCCATAGCGGACCTACGATTTCCATAGACACTCGATGCTTTCCGTCGTCCATAGCGGACTGACGACTTCCGTTGATGATTTCCATAGTAACTACATAAAATTCCTAGTACTTGGAGTCGCTGAATAGTTCTTCCCACCGTTGGACTTACTCAGCGTCAAGCGCAAGAGTGAGCATGGAGAATTTACTATACTGAAGTCCCGACGATGACGACAGGGAAACAGAGGTTCTGGCCCCCAATGGCGCAAAACCTGCCTATTGTAGCAAGACGGCGCAAGACTTTTGTTTCGGCACACTTTGGCGCAGAACTTCCATCCCTGGAAGAGGTGACGTCATTCCCAGCCGTAACCATCCCGTTGTTCGAAGTCATTACGATTTTGCTTTCCACAAGAGGGAGGCATACCCCCCACCATAAAATTTTTATTGCATTTTTGGAATAATATCGGCAACACCAAAAACAGAACAGAAAAAGCGGATTTCAGCATTTTTGCGGAAGTCTTTCATGCCTGAATGATAGCGTCTCTCTGGAGTTGCCATGTATTTGGAATCTATTCTTCAAATAATGCTGTGTTTTCTACCATGGACCACATGCCCAACCAATGTGACCTCGTTTCTTTGAATTATCAAGTTTGCACCTATTCATTTATTGTCAAGTCAAGTCACTGCATTCAAATTGTTGAAAGGTTCTATTATCCAGTTTGCAGTTAGCTGTCTACCTTCCTTGAAAAAGCCATCTGGTTAATGTGCGAAAGTTTTATTTCTATTCTACGCCAACAAATTTTGGATTATTCGTATAGTTATACTATTTTGAGCATAATTGGCGTACAGTTCCTACTTATTGAACTTGTTGCACTCTCCGAGCAATGTGGAACACCTTTAAATTATTTCGACAGCTGAGACTCAAACTGCAGAAGGAACAGTCCCATCTCAACTTCCTAACCACTTGCAAGACATTCTGTCTGATCCCAAAGTTCCTTGATTTTAAGACGTTAGTAAAAGGATCATGGTTCGAGAAGAAAAAGGACAAATTTCTTCGCCAGATCTTGTCAAGGATAGTGAACCTGAGAAAAAAGGACGTCATGTCATTAGAATATATATATGAAGTTGCATAGGCTTTGCAACCCTATTACCTTCATCAACCTTACCCTCTGGGTGGATATGCTAGTCCAAAGACTCTAGTCTTCCTTTTCATCCAGACACAGCAAGAAACTGGATTACCTGAAGTCTTCCCAGACTCCTAAACCTAAAAATTTCACCATTCCAGTCATCAATATTTCTAACCAAATGCTCTCCCGAGAGGAAACTAAAGTTTTGGAACTTGGACCAAAGTTCTGCTTCCAACCGACACCAAACCCAAAAAGAGTAGTTTCTGGGTTTGTAAAGAAATTTGAGTTTTATTTCTATCCTACGCCACAAAATTTCGAATTATTAGTATAGTTATACTATTTTGGACAATATTAGTTTATCTCTTGGTAATATCCATGTGTGCAGATTGCTGTATGATAATGACACTGTCCTGCTGGTAGAGAGCAAAAGTGAGTTGCAGAGTATGTTGTCCTGGATGTACAAAGTTTGCATGAAATTCAAACCGAGTATAAATAAGGGAAAAACCAAAGTTATGGTTTTTGAGCAAGGAGCTGTTAGTACTGAATGTAATATAAGTCTAAAAGGCACACAGTGATTGACCAGGTGAATGAGTTTGTGTTTTTACGAAGCATGTTTGACAAAAAGAACAAATTGGATGGTGAAATTAGTAAGCGAGTGAATTCTTCATTGAAAGTCATAGCTGCTTTGGGAGGTTTTTACAGGAATGATGGGTTCTCAAGAGAGAACCGCATGGGTGTGTATGAAAGTGTAATTGCTCCTACTTTGATGTATGGCAGTGAAACCTGGGTACTACAGAAGAAACATAAGAGTAACTTGTGTGCTGGAGAAATGAGTTACTTAGGGTTTGTGGCAAGACACGTTCTGATCATGTGAAGAATGAAGATGTGTTGCAGTTGTGTAATGTGAAGCAAAATGTTGTTAGCAAGGTGGAGACTAATATGCTTCAGTGGTTTGGCCATGTTGAAAGAATAAGTGATGAGATGCTTACTAAGAAATTTTTTTTAGCCCAAGTGGCAGGATGGAAATGCAGAGGAAGGCCAAGGAAGTTATGGGAGGATCAGATTCAGGAGTGTCTGCATAAGAAAAATATTATGAGTATGAAGTATAGAAGGTCTTGTGTACGTCGTGCGATGGATGTCAGTGAAGCCCGACTAGTGTGTCACGATCGCTGTAAATGGAGAAGTTTGATACAGCAACAAAAAGTAAATAATCAGTTAAAAATTTATCTGATAGTTTGTATTTCTTTGTGGAGCTAACCTCTGAATCTCAGAGAACAGGTATATGTAGTGTATGTATGTATGTTAGTATGTATGTAGAAATTTTTTGCTCTGGCCAACTTCCATTTTCAGAAATGTTTGTCTTCTTTTACAACCTGATGTACAAACATTTATGAAAAACATTTACATTTAACAACATAGGAAGACAGAGGGAATATTTACAAACTTATGTCTCCAGAAACATTTGGAAGGCGGAATTTCATTCCAAGGATGAAACACTTTCATCCACAGACATATACATATCATCACCAGGTAAAATAAAAAAAAAGTGATTAAAAAATACCACCTACTCTCCAAAAATTTCCAAAGATATTTCATCATATAAACACCACATAATAAAGAACTCAAAGATTCACAGACGCAGTTGCGAGGGTGGGAGAATGATTTAGAGCAAGAGACTACGGCCTAAAGTGGGAGGTTGGCAGGTATGCTATTCATATGTTCTTTACTTCCCCAGTTTAGGGTCTGTTTCTCACAGTGCAGATTCTAAACCAATACTTTTTTGTAAAATAAATGACCCTTCTACCCACTCACCCAACCACAACCACCTCCTACACAAACACAATAAAAAAGAATATTTTTAAGTTTTGCAATCATATTCAGAATGATTCAAATGATGATGAAAACAGAGGAATTTCGTGAGTCCACAGAAAAATATCATGCCTGTTTTCAATAATAATAACAATAATAATCCTTAGAAAAGATATTTTTTCCTTAATTTGCTTTGTGAAAATGTTTTCTATTCACACCATGACTAGGTTCAAGAAAAAACAACACTAAAATGTTTTGAAATTTGAAAAAGAAAAAAAAACTTTTTTGAAAAATCCCTTTTGTTGATAAACCCAAAGTACATATACAAAACATTTCTAAGCAGTATTTCCATGACTTCATATGAGGAAAAAAATCAGAGATGTGTGCAATACAATATGGGTATGATGACCCAGATTACATATACTTTTGTTAATTACATGGCCGATTTCTTTTTAACCTAGGTCCCAGAATTCTTATCTAACTTTTGCTGCATCATCACTCACTGCTTCTTAAACTGGTGCAAAAGATTTGCACCATTTAGCTAACAAAACTCAAAATTCACATGTCACAAATAAAGTACTCTTGGTCAAAAGAGTGTGATAGATTTTGTTGTCTATGATCAGCGTCTGAAACAATTAGTTGTTGACACTCCTGTGATGAGAGATGCGGATGTTGGTCCTGATCATTACCTGGTAGTGTCATGAGTGAAACTGAATGTTGTTTGGTGGAAAAGGAATAGAAAGAGGCCCAGGATGGAAAGAATAAAGGTTGAAAGGCTCCCTGTAGATCATCAGTGTAATTCTGACATACTCAGAGAACGACCGAAGTAGTTGAAGTCTTGTGAGACGGATGTAGAAGAGAAGTGGGAATGTTTTAAGAACTGTGTAGTCACTGCTGTTGAAGAGGTCTGTGACACCACAATAGTGGGCAACAATAGAGGTGAAGCTTGGTGGAATAGTGATATTGAAGATGCAGTAAAGAGAAAGAAGGAAGCCTATTTGGGGATGCTGCAAGGTAGAGTTTCTGTGGATGAATATCACTGTAAGAAGAGTGAAACCGCTAAGCTGGTTCACCAGAGTAAGGCAAAAGATAGGAAGGAGAGGGTGGAAATACACATGAAGTGGCTTTTTGGAAAGATAGGAAGACTTTCTGTAAGTACACGAGACTTAGGAAAAATAGGGGAAACAAAGTTGTAAGTTGTGTGAAGAATAGGATCGGGGAAAGGATATCGGAGCCCAATGAGTTAAGTGAAAGATGGGTTGAATACTTCTGTGAGTTATTAGATCAGGAAAGCAAAGGTGATTCTGAGGCGGAAGCAGGAGATGTCACAGTGAAGGATGGAAGCGCAGGAGGGATCTCAAGAGAAGAGGTGTGTAAAGCTCTAAAATCTCTTCAGAATGGTAAGGCTCCAGGAATTGATGGCATAACTGCCAAGATGTTGAAATATGGTGGCAACTCTGTAAGTGACTGGTTAACTGAAATTTGCCAGTTGTGCTGGGAGTTAGGAATGGTACCTTGGGTTTGGAAGGATGCTATCATTTTTCCCTTGTATAAGGGAAAATGTGATCAGACTGACTGCAAGAACTACTGTGGTATTAGCCTACTGAGTGTGCCAGGGAAAGTGTTTGGTAAGGTTGTTATTGAAAAACTATGGGGTCTTACATCAAAGAAAGTGTGGGATGTTCAGTGGTTTTATGCCTGGTAAAGGCTGCACTAACCAGATTTTTGCATTACGCATGATGACTGAAAAGTATCTGGCTGTTGGTAAGAAAGTTTTGCTGCCTTCATAGATTTAGAGAAAGCTTATGACTGAGTAAATAGGACACTTTTGTGGAAGGTATTGAATGAATATGGTGTCACTGGGAATCTACTCAACAATGTAAAAGCTATGTATGCTGGCATTAGAGCTTGGGTACGTAAATGGTGTTTTATCAAAATGGTTTTCTATTGGTGCAAGAGTCAGACAAGGTTGTGTAATGTCACCATGGCTGTTTAATATATTTATGGATGCGTGCATACGCGATGCCAAATTGGATAATACTGGTTTATGTTTTGGTTATATCCATGTGTGCAGATTGCTGTATGCTGATGACACTGTCCTGTTGGCAGAGAGCAAATTGAGTTGCAGAATATATTGTCTCAAATGTACGAAGTTTGCATGAAATTCAAACTGAGAAAAAACAGTTATGGTTTTTAAGAGAGGAACTGTCAGTACTAAATGTAATATAAGTCTAAATGGCACAGTGATTAACCAGGTGAGTGAGTTTGCGTATTTAGGAAGCATGTCTGACACAGAGAACAAATTGGATGGTGAAATTAGTAGGCGAGTGAATTCTTCATTGAAAGTCATGGCTGCTTTGGTAGGTTTTCACAGGAACAAATGGTTCTCAAGAGAGTCAAACATGGCTGTGTATGAAAGTGTAATTCTTCCTACTCTGATGTATGGCAGTGAAACTTGGGTACTACAGAAGAAACATAGGAGTCGCTTGTGTGCTGGAGAAATGCGTTACTTACGGGGGTTTGTGGTAAGACATGTTCTGATTGTGTGAGGAATGAAGATGTGTCGCAGTTGCATAAAGTGAAGCAAAATGTTGTTAGCAAGGTGGAGACTAATATGCTTTGGTGGTTTGGACTTGTTGAAATAATGAGTGATGAGATACTTACTAAGAAAATCTTTTTAGCCCCAGTGGGAGGAAGGAAAGGCAGAGGAAGGCCAAGGAAGTCATGGGAGGATAAGATTCAGGAGTGTCTGCATGAGAAAAAGATTATGAGTATGAAGTATAGAAGATCTTGTGTATGGCGTGTGATGGATGTCAGTGAAGCCCGAGTTGTATGTCAAGATCACTGTAAATGGATAAGTTTGATATGGCAACAGTAAGTAAAAATTATCTGGTAGTTTGTATTTCTTTGAGGAGCTAACCTCTGAATTTCAGAGAACAGCTTAGTGATATGTATGTACAAATAAAGTACTGAAGTTGTGTGTGTGCATACATGTGCACAATATCTAAAGAAGAATTAGCAAGCACCACTCCTGCTACCCCCCCCCCAAAGAATCCTATGCACCATATCAAAAATATATCCCATTTAAAATAAGGATACAACAATAATAAACAACACACGCACATGCATGCATGTGCAGTATGGAAAATATAAGATCACAACCAGATTATAAGTATAGGCTGCAATGCAAGTAGCTTAACAGAAAAAATAAACCACAACACATGTACTAGTCACTCTTGACAGAAATGCATTTGTTTTGGTGGTGCAATTGAACTTTTTCCAAGAGGACATAAGCTCAACTCAGCTTTCAATCCTGAAATCTTAGGTGTGAATCTATGTAGAGTTAAATATAACCTAAAAGTTTACATCTAGCCAAAAGTACTGTTTCCAAGGAGGAACTTTGAAAATAATTCACAATGAAGTGCTGTTCTGCATGCTAAAGCCTTTTTAAGAAATAAGACATTCTGACTTTGTGATTATCATTGTACATTTTCGGGGGGGGGGGGATAGAAGAAGTTCACCTCCCGACCACTAAATGAGCAACAGAAGACATCGAAAAGAAAAAAGTGAAGTATAACAATCAACAGGAATCAAAACTAAATTGAGGACATTTCCAGGAGTCTGAGGGTAATTAAGGACAAAAAGGCCCATTTAAAGAGTTCTCGTTAAATTCTAGAAGGCGTATGAACTCTGGACTAATGCATTATTGAAATTTCTTCCCATCAACCATTCAGGTTCATACATGAGATGCCAGAAAACTCACTACAAAGTAAGGCACAAAAACAAACATCACCTATCTAATTTTTAACTAAATATATCTTAAGCAAAGGTGTTATCCAGTGCTTGTGATCATAATACATGGAAAACAGATAAGACTTTAATGGTTTTTTACTCAAAAAACACAAGCCATTTGTATTTTTAAATATGAAGAAAATATCTGCAAAAATAATACACCGTTAAACTTATCGCATGCTTGGAAACATTTAATTGAAGCAGAAAAAAATAATTAAGGAAAAAAAATTACAAGTAATAAGTTACTATACAACCCAACAGAGGGTGACCTAGGAAAAATTGAGCTTTGACAAGTAGCATGACAGAGAAGAAATTAAGAACATTAACACAGCGGGAATGAATTCTACATAATTTGCTTGAGAATGCCCAACTGAGTGGATGAAATGCATAGCGAGCATTATGATCGATGATACATAGGGAGGATACAACATGAACGCTTACATCAGATGAGTTAAGCTAACAAAAAACTCCTTCCAGTTATTTACTATTAGAACTTGGATATGCTGATTCTGATTGTGTATAAATCTACATTAATAAACACAATTGATGTGGATTAGGAACATCAAACAGAAATCATTGCTCTTTCCATGTTTATAAGTGAGTCACAGAAAAATTCTCATCGCCGCCACCGGGAATCGAACCCAGGGTCTTCCAGTTACACGCCGGACATGCTACCACAGTGCCACAGCGGCCTCGAATTCTACAGACTCACATACAACTAACTGCCAAACCACATGGCAGGTTGCTTCTTGGAGCCCCGCACAATGCTGGGGATTCACCAAAGATGGTAAGCAGCAACTGAACAAATAACTAGGAGGTGAATTAATACACACAATTGACGTGGATTAGGAACATCAAACAGAAGTCATCGCTCTTTCCACGTTTATAAGTAAGTCACAGAAAAATTCTCGTCGACCACCACCGGAAATCGAACCCAGGGTCTTTCGAGGCTCCTGTGGTGCAGTGGTAGCATGTCCGGCGCGTAACTGGAAGACCTTGGGTTAGATTCCCGGTGGGAGCCGATGAGAATTTTTCGTGACTCACTTATAAACGTGGAAAGAGCGATGACTTCTGTTTGATAAATATACATCTTTGAATGAATCGGATTGTGAATATCCACCAATGTACTGCATCGTGATTAAACAAATCTTTGAAACGTGTTGAACAGAAAAATAAAACAACATATTTTTTTTGGTAAAAAAACGTTAAAGTCGTATTTAATTTTTGTTTTACGACAACGGTTGTGAGAATTCCACCAGGTGAGGCACTTTCGATCAGTGGTGAATGTAGGTGATTTGTGCCAAATGAAAAGGGCTGTAAGACTTCTCATTTGGCATGGCTCCAACCACTGATAGGCAATTAAAACAATCAGCAATTTCACCAATGCTCCAAAAGAATGGAATGCAGATGTTCTTGTAAAGGAAACAAAATGTAGAGGAATAAAATACATAAACCTAGACATGACAAAACCATGGTTACCGTGAAGCTCAACTCCAGTATATTTGAATTCGGACAAACATTTGAATTCTCACAGATGGAAATCGTGCACACGATGGGTTGAGTGGACATATAGAAGATTAAAGTTATCCCATGAAGATCCCAACATAAAAGGAATTGAGATCAAATTTTCCCAAGGCATGATATAATTATAGAATAACATCCACTTATGCAAAACTGTCTATAAAAGATTAAAGTTATCCCAGGAAAATCCCAATATAAAAGGCATTCTGATAAAATTTTAAAATTATGCAAGGCATGACATAAGTATAGAGTAACATCCACTTATGCAAAACTGTCTAACTTAAATCACACTATAATCAACATGTGAATAAAGAAGAAAAAAAAATACCTGGTTCTGGCGATTCAGCAGTTCCTTCATTGATGATTATCAGTTTCCAGTTTCCCTCAGGTTTTTCACCCCAAAAATGAACAGACATAAAGGGCCAGTTCGTAAAAGTTCCATCATTCAAATCATTTGGCCTGGGAAGGAGCACCGTGGAAGGAGTACCTGAAGGTGATTTTAAGATGATCTTCAAATTCCCCCGAGGTACAAAATACAGAGTTACATTCACTTGAACATGTTCCAGATACGTAATAGCATTCTTTTGATGACGGCAACTGTTAGTAGTCATGTTTACAACTAGCTGACCTCCTTGAAAATTGGGGATAGTTCTACAAATAAGAAAAGAAATATATCAAACAAAATGAAATAATATTTAAAAAAAAAAAAGTCATTTAAATAAAATATTGTCATTTTTTTTTCAAAAGAAATGCAGACTTCACCATGCAGATTCTTCACATGAAAAATATTTTCAACAGTTCCTGTCTTACTTTCTCTTACTTATCAAACTCTACAATTAACATCAAATTACTTACTAGCGCTTTTATCAACAGCTACTTTATGAGACTAAGGTTTTCTATTAACTTTACCCACCTATCACTTTCTGTGTAACTTTTTAACACTCTGAACTTGTTTAGAAATGGTCAAAAGTTATTTTAGAGTCCACAAGTACCACAGGCAAATCCTCATTTCATACATGGAATTTAAAAAAGATATTTGTAATAAAATGTGTGCTTCTCTCAGTCCCTTATTACTCTTGAAGTCGCCGTACACTTCACTAGTTATTTTTTCATTACATTTCCGAATTTCATACCTGGAGCATTTTTTTTCAATTTGTTGGTTTTGTGTTAGGGTTAACGACCACCATGAGCGATTCTTAAGAGCTACAGGCAAACAGCCATTCCTAATTTAATGCCATTGGTTCCAAGGATGTGAGACAGCCAACAGCATAAGGCAAACACACCATTGATGCCTTATCCAGGAACTGAACCTGGTCCCAACATGGACAACTAACCAGAAACCTACACCTCTGACAACTCAGCTAAAAGAGCAGCCTTGGCATAGCTGCACCAACTATGCAAGGAATAAAAAGTAAAGAAATGACACAGCAGTTACTAAAATTCTTTCTTTTTTTTTTTTTTATATACTACCACAACAATGTTTCCACCAATCACCAAGAACCAAGATGGCCTTGCATACTATCTGAGGGATATGATACAAGACACCACTTACTCCATCATGCTTAGTTAATTTCTCAAAATCACAGATGAAACAACATCTCTTACTTCAGAAAATTTAATGATTACTCAGCTGCTACACTAATCATTCACACTCAGATCACCATTAACTATCATTTCACTTATCCTTCGGTTTTCACCCAAAGAATTTCAAAGCAATCTCTAGCCAGTATTCTCCAGCAACATCAAGAACTGCAATGTTTCCCCACGCCTTTCAATTACTACTTATGTTTTTGATTTGCATTTTTACACCCTCTCCAGAATATAAGTAATGCAAAAGACAAAACCAGCAGAGTTCCTATCCAGACTTTCAATTTTCCCAAAACAGATGCAGCACCTTCTTTATATGGAATTTACATATAATCAAGATACCCTTTCCTCCAAATGAAGCTGTGGCCTCAATTAGAATTCTTGTCTGGGAACACACCAGATTGGAAGGCCAGCCCAGTGCTGGAAGACTTTTCATATGGCATTATAGACTGTGAAGATCCTTTGCCTCCAGATGGACTGTTGCATCAATTTGGATTCTCAGATTAAAATGCACCAGACTGGGTAACTATCCCAGTGTTGGGGAAATCTTTCATACGGCATTAAAGATCATCAAGATCTTTTGCCAACAAACAGAATTGTGGCCTCCATTAGGAGTCTCAGCTGGGAATACACCACATTGGGTGGCCAGCCCAATGCTGGGGACTCTTCAAACAAAATTTACACATTGTCAAGATCCCTTTTCACCAAATGGAGCTGTGGCCTCCATTAGGATTCTCAGCCAGGTATACAATCAAAATTATTGGGTGACTAGCTCAATGCTGCGGGACTTTTCATAAGAAATTTACAGATCATCAGGGTCCCTTGCCAATGAATGGAGCCATAGCCTCAATTATGATTCTCAGCCAGGAATGTGCCCGATTGGTTGGCCAGCCCAATGCTGGGGACGAGTGAAAATCACAAAGACAACTACTGAAAATGGCTCAGCTGCTCAGAGATGATTTTATGAGATCTATCCACACTCTGCATTATGTTCACAGAAAATGATAGAAAACCCCTGAATTCGATGGGCAACAATGGGAATCAGACCCACAACCATTGCCTCCCACACATACGTGAGGCTGGTGATCACTCAACTGTGCTAAGCTGGTGATGCAGCACCTGTAATATAAATATACACAGATGGACAACCTAAGCTTAAAAGGCAGTGAATTAATGAGTGATGACAATTAATGGCAAAAAAGGGCAGATATGACCATATAGTATTAAACATGGGATGGCTAAGAAAAGAAGAAGCTAGAAGTTCCTTCACATAAAATTTGAAAAATGTGAAAGGCAATGCAAAAGAACTATGAAACAAACTACAATTCACATAGAAGCTCCCTATTTTATGAGACATAAGATCCAAGAAGTAACTTCCTTCCCCTTTCTGTTTTGTTTGTTTCAGGATTTAATGACACCAATTAACATCTAAGACTATATGGATTTGCACATCCCTAATTCAAAACCACCGATTCCAAGGCAGGAAAGGAACCACTGTAAGATGAACAAACAAAGGGTTTAGGATATCCACGAGCATCCAAGGCTATATGGAGAGCACATTCCTAATTTAGAGCCACTGGTTCCAGTGAAGGAAGAGAGACATCCATCAGAAGGACAAACACATTGGTTTAATGATGCCAATGAGTATCTAAAATTATGATAGGGTTCCCACTCTTTTTTCTCCAACAAAAAAATAAGCACTTTTAAGCACACCCCAAAAATGTTTTAAGAACCTTACAAACTGCATACACAACAATAACATGAGCACAAATATACTTTTACGCACAACTTAAAATTGAAATGATGATGAAGCAAATCGAATTATGACAATGAAGTTTGCAATACTTTTCCAATTAATAAGAGTCTGTGGATGTAATAAATTGGAATTTATGCAATTTAAAACAAATTTCTGCAGGTCAAATCAGTTTTCTTATGAGAGAGGAAGATCACATATGCAATGAAGTGTATGTTAATTGTAAAACTGTAGTTAACAGTTATGAGTTCAAGATTTTAATTTTGCACTTAATTTCCTCATAGCATAACTGAATAATTGTTATTTGTAAATACAAAAGGGGAAATACAAAAGCTAAATGTCAATACCAAGAGATGGTGGTGGGGCTTGTTGGGTGGAACTGCTTGATGTATTTAATTTAGCCCATGGTCCTTCACTTTTTTCAGCAAATTACTTATCTCTCACTGCCATATGCTCCTCATGGCTTTTCAGCTAACATCACATGGCTCATCATCAACACAGCCAACCAGCAGAAGTTCTAGGGGAACTACATCTTATGGATTTCGTGCAACTGGTTAAGAAACACATGTTCTTTCTGCCATTTCTGGCAAAAAAAAATAAGGACTTCTGAGCACCCTAAATAAGGACTTCTGAGCACCCTAAAAAAAAAAAAAAAAAAAAAACACACACTTTTTAAAGAATTTTGAGGATTTATAAGGACCATGGGAACCCTATATAGAAAGTCTTGCATCCTTAATTTTCAGCCACTGGTTCCAGGTAAGGAAGAGAACCAATGCCAGAAGTGAAGAAGTGATACATGGGGATTTGGTGTTAAGATATTATTTTTCTATTATGATGATGAACTTACTTACTTCTTAAAATGCAAATATTACAACAATTTTATTTTTAAAAAGAAGAAAAAGGCCAATGATCTATCTAGGGACCTCCTTTAAGAATTTTTTTCATTAATGAATGACACCCAAGGTATGATCCTAAAAACTCCCAGTAAATGGAAAGTGATTCCACCACCATCGACAAGAGAAATTCACATGAGACACAAAATAACTTGCTCAAACATGTATTCCGGTTAACTAGAGGTTTATTTTGTGCTCCCAGGCACATGCTGGAAAACAACTCAATACAATGGAATCTTTTGGTGGCTAGGCCGAATAAAAAAAATTAAGCTATGATGTTTTGAGTCCAGAGTATGTTTCAACAGTCCTAAATAATCCCTCTCAGAAATCTTGGTCTGCAAACCAAGTAGTTTTCACCTGTGTGGTTTAGAGGATGAGGGAGGTAAGTGGCACAATTTAGTTACCTGCCTGCTTTACAAAATCATCAAAGGATGTGACCATTCACTCAAAGGGTGTTAAGAGTTTAATGCTCGATGTGCATATTTGTTACATGTTTAACCTTGAGCTAGATGCTCTTTACAATTTAATTTAGATGGCTAAGAGTGACATTTTAAATTTTTCTTCACAATACACTGATTCTCGTCGGTTACCTGGAAAAATCTTTTTCTCACTTTACAACAGAAAACAAAACAAAACAAAAATGACAAGTTACTGAAAGGACTCCCCACATTTATTATGACAGAATCTATGCATAAGTTAAGTTGCTACTCCTACTGGTGAAACCACAACAAGACGATTATGGGCAAAACACGTAACAATATTAACAAAGAAAGGTGACTTGATCACGCTAGTTACGTTAACTAAAACTTTTACAAAAAGTTCGTAAGTTGGAAGCTTTCGACCTTATCTTAGGTCTTCATCACGCCAATGGAGGACTAAGATTGTTGCCAGATTCTACATACCGTGAAAGCATAGAAATTATTTTCAACTCAATGACTTGCAACTCCGAATCTCCTCTCTACATTCCGTTAATCTGGAGATCAATTCTAAGTTTTGGCAACAAAAATAGGAAAAATTCAAATGTAGAATCTGGCAACAATCTTAGTCCTCCATTGGCGTGATGAAGACCTAAGATAAGGTCGAAAGCTTCCAACTTACGAACTTTTTGTAAACGTAACTAGCGTGATCAAGTCACCTTTCTTTGTAAACCACAACAAAACAAGGGTTTCGAAATTTTTGTGTAAAATAATGCACGCCTTTTCACAAAAGTCAAAACCTAGTACGCTAAAATTGTAGCTTTTTCTAAAGAAAAGTCCATTTTACGCCACCCATAGTTCTTTTTTTTTTAATCAGGAAAGCAAAAAAAGAAATTTGAAAATACCGATCACAGAGCAATAGGACGTAAAAAACAAGAAAGATGACACCTAATATTCGGGTTAAATAAGCATGTCTTTTGAATCCGTTCTGACGCAAATTAAATTCATCAAAGCTATTCAAAGTCAATGGAACCGGTATGGAAAACAATAGATCTGACCAAAGAAAGAAGATTTTCAATCGGGTTTTTAATCCCTCAGATATTGCTGTAAACGGAATCGTGAGCTTACGAACTCGTAGAAACAGAAATATCGACAAAAATAAGATGTGACTTTACATCCCCTGGTGGGAAAACCATGCATTATTTTAGGAAGAAAGTATTCTCAAAAGGTGTATCTGTATCAGCGGTATCGGTTGAAGAAAAAAAATTGAGTTTTCAGAAGCCCAGATTTTGAAACAAGTACTTCATAAGCAGAAATTAATACATATGACCCCTGGTGGCTAAACCATTCTTTACCAAACATTAGAAATTCTGTGAAAAATATTTTCCATCAGGTCTTGTATGCGATACAGGAAGAATTTTTCAAATCAGAGCTTTAGGAGCAGAAATAACGCAGAAAACGCAATTTACATACGTGCCCTGTAGCGGAAAGTGTATGATTAACTTGAAAATTTTGAATTTATAGGAAAAACATTTCGCATCGGAAACACTATCTAACAAAGAAGGAATTTTTCAAATCCTACTCTTAGAAGTAGAGATATTGACAAAAATAAGATATACATCTACACCCCCTGGCGTAGAAACCATGCATTTTTTCAAGAAGAAAATGTTTCTAAAAGGTTTGTCGACATGAGTAGTATCGGTCAACAAATGACGTTTTTTTCAATCGAGAATTTAGGTCATTTTGCTACAAATAAAAAAAATAAGCGGAAATTAAGATTTACGCCCCCTGGTGGCCAAACTATTTTTTTTACAAAAATTAGAAATTATGTGCAAACGATTTCCCATCAGGAGCTGTATCCGGTGCAGAAAGAATTTTTCAAATCTGAGATTTAGAAGCAGATATATAGGGGGAAACGCAATTTACATTTACGCCCCCTAGCGGAAAGTCTATGAATTACTTGAAAATTTTGAAATTATATGAAAAACATTTCACACGGAAAACACTATCCAACAAAGAAGGAATTTTTCAAATCTGATTCCTAGAAGTAGAGATATTGACAAAAATAAGATGTACATCTACGCCTCCTGGCGGAAGAAACTGTGCAAAATTTTAAGAAGAAAATATTCCGAAAAGGCTTAATGTGAGTGGCATCAGTCCACGAAAGAATTTTTTTCAATCGATATTTTAGAAGCTCCGATTTTATGGCAAATACATCAGAAGCAAAAATTAACACTTACGCCCCCTGGTGGCCAAAGTACTCTTTACCAAAAATTTCAAATTATATGCAAAAGATTTTCCATCAGGAGATGTATCCGCTGAAGAAAAAATTTTTCGTGTCGGAGTTTTAGAAGAAGAGTTATCGGGGAAAATGTCATTTACTTTTACGCCACCTAGCAGAAATTCTGTGCGTAATTTGAAAAAGTAACTATATCTAAAATACTCTTTCGACATAAATGGAATCAAAAGATAAAAAAAAATTTCAATCGGATGTTTAGAAGCAAATATGTGGAATAAAACGTATTTTTGAATTCGACATCATCTGCATTTACGCCCTCTAGCGGCAAAATTGTACATAGTAAAAAAAAAAAAAAAAGAAATAAAGGACCATCATTTGCATATTTCAAGCTTCCAAACGCAAAAAGAATTTTTCAAATCGGACTAATAGTTGCAGAGATATCGTAGGGACGGACGGACGGACGGACGGACAAAGCGATAACAGAAGCACAATCTTTTTTTACAAAAGACGTGCTACAAAAAAAGAATAGAATAGGCTATTGGAAGAAGTATGCTCCCCTATCTGAGCCAAAATCAAATTCCCCACATTTTTCCCTAAGGAAGGCATGCCATTACAATACCCTACTCTGATGTCACATTCCTCTCATTTGAGCTAATGAAAAACCTTGTTTTAACAGAAACCAAAATTAATACACTTCAATCCCTTTTCTTTGTTTTCTTAAGGCTATCACTGGCATTAACTAGACACTTATACAAGAATACACAATGACATTATACTATATTTGTTGGTTCTGGCCAGACCATTAACTCCACACATACATTTGCATTTCTTTATTTTCCTACCATTTTAATTTCACCTTCCCCCACTTTTTTTCTCTTACCCCTGAATTTTAAATTTTTAGATCATTCCATTTTTGATCCAGACACATTTTTTTTTTCAATTAGGTGGTCCTCAATTTTTTCTTCGTTTCTCCTCCTCCTTAATTTTCTTTTGAAGCCGAAGTGGTTGTGGTGGTGTTGTTACGAGAGCTAGCCGGCACGTTGGGGAAACGGGGCCCGATGTGCTTACGATGCCATGGTAGGTATTTCCCTCTTCTCCTTCCCTTCTTTTTTCTTTTGGTTTTTTTAATTTACTCCCAAGGCCCAGCCTTTGAGGAGTATCTCTCTCTCTCTCTCTCACGGCGACAGACGGCAGCAATGTTACCGAGCGGGTTATGAAGTGCAAGGCCTGCTAGTGCCTCCGATGATACATGCGTCATTGTGACGACGTCAAGCACTTTTGCGCGCCATCTCAACTTTACAATCTAGGGCCCAGCAGAGTAACTTAGGGCCATGGGAAAAAAAAATAAAAAAAATAGGAAGATCCTACCGTTTTTGGGCCATCGCTGCAACAGGTTCCTGGTGCTGGAAGGCTACGGCAAGATTTTTGTGCGGACTTTGAGGGACTCTCCCTTACGAAATCTATCACTGAAGTGTGTGAGCAACACGCAAAATTCTCTGCTCCTTGCCAAACCCTTTGCACACACGCCCGAAATGGCGGAAGGCAATTGGCCCGAAGTTAAGTCGGACGGCGGAGAGAGAGACACAATTCCCAGAAAATTACTGCCAAGCCTTTCTTGGAGCCAGGGTTGAACTTTGACCAGACTTTCCAAAAGAAAAAATGGCCGACGACAGAATCTCGGCGCACAGGGATTAGCAGTTGGTAACAGATTTTAAGCATTCTCCTGGCATTTTACGCATAAATACTTGGCAAAACCGATTGCAGAGCTGGTGAGAAAGAACGCGAAACATCCGACAGCGTGATGGCACCGGGTTATGATTTATGATCGTGTTCGAGAAAGCCAAGCTTACGGTGAACCTCCTTTGAGTTTGTTTTGACAAAGAAACTCCTAAAAACCCGGGCAAAAATGGTGACCACCTTTACAAATTCAGAAAAATTAACTAACATCTTTTATACAATTTACATTTTGCTAAATTAGTACGTAACGCGAAAGATCAAATTCATGCCTCGCCGACAGTAAGGACAATATCTTTCCCTTTCTGTGATCGGAATTATGAAGAACAAAAAAAAAAAAAAAAAAAAAAAAAAAACTTTACTGCCTGCCATTTTTAACCAAATGAATAAGAACTCTTTTTCCTGCACTTCATTTTTAATTTATTTTCCGTTCCGTTTCGAGTTTCAATCGAGTTCGCAATTACATAAAAATAACTTCGTAAAGATGTCCTAGCTTTTTCTTTCTTCCCCAAAGATACGGAATTACTCTTCCTAAATAGCCCTCTTAGAGAGTTAAATGCTGACATTACATATAGTTCTAATCACAAACAGTTACAAAATTAAAATAGATACACAACTAAATAATGGTTAGCTATAGGAAACAAGACACGGCCCACGTGTTCTTTCTTCGTTACGAACCAGTTACAATACGATTAAATGATTACTTTACTAATTTATGAATACTTTAACATAATTATAGTTTACAGGTTAATATAAACAAAGAAATAGCAATTACACGACGGTAATTACGAAATTGATTATGCATACCACTTACGATTTTTATTTAGTTTTTTCCGTCAACCCGACGTTTCGATTGTCAGAGTTGGCGACAGAATTACATATACTTTACCACTACATATATTATGCAAAATTACTACTTAGGCATTAACTAAATTCATTTGTGCTACACTAAATACTAGATTTAAAGATACTCTACTAAATTTCTGCACACTTTCCAACACTTACACAATTCAATGAAAATCAGCACTGAAAACAAAGTGCAAAGAAAAGCACAACAAGATACCAAGGCAATATTCATCAAACACTTGAACACTTGCTCAACTAAACCAACCAGTACTTCTGCCTCTACATAGCCATCAAAACCCTGAGGGCTAGCTTACCTTGACAGATCACCAAAAGCAAAAATATCACCACATTCATACAATAGAAGTAAATTTACAGAGAGACAATAAAGTTGAGAGAGGAAAAGAAAAAAACAAATGAAAGAATTTACCTGATTTTTTCTTGACTTCTATATTTTCTAGCCCCCTCATTGCCAAAAGGGGCCTTTTGGGGTAACACACACAGAAAAAAGAATTCACTCTCATTGAGAGTGCGTGGATCTGGTAATGGGTTTTTCGATCTAAAAATATTTTTGGGCCCATTAATTTAGAGATCGGAAAACAGCACCAGATCAAAAGAAAAAACACAACATCCATGTTTCATTCCATAATTTAAACCCAGATCCAACAGTATGAGAACTTAAAAGCCCTTACTGCATATAATTTGACCAGTAAGTAGGCTCTCTGTTGTGATCAATTTTTCAGGGCAAGGTTCTTGAACTTCCTGAAGAGTTGGCTGGCTGGCTGGCTGGCTGGCTGGCTGGATGGAAGTTTATTTTGGCATCTCTGTGCCACAAAATAATGGATATAAAAGGGCAGTTGTATCCCCCCCTTTTTTTCCCTTTCTAATTTGTAAATTGGTTTCCAAGTTCTAAAGTTAGAAAAAAAAAATAAAAAAAAACATTTTAAAGAGGAAATATTACCTTTCTTCATTGTCTGGTGGAGTGTCACATCTGTGCTGTGAAGGCACTGTTGTCCACTGCTTAGCCAATTTTACCATTGCTGCTGCATCCATCAGTCCATAGCCAAATTTAGAGCTAACTGAAAAACAAATCAAAATATAAAAAGTGCATTAAGAAGAATACACAAAAAACTTAGTATCTAACACAAAATAAAAATTACATTCTTAATTCAATTTTGAACTTGCATGAGAGGAAGCTGGCTTAATTCTACTATGCTTAGGATTAGTTAACTGGTAAAATTCTTTGTCATGAACACATGCCTTTAGTAGAAACATTACACAACAAAACGAAATGATTAATGGACACCAATAAATGAGAGAGATTTTTCTGAATAGTTATTCACTATGACTTTCCTGTGCAACATTTATAAATACAGAACCTGACTTTGTTTTTTGTTTTTTTAATGGGGGTTTAACGACCACCGTGAGCAACTCAGTGGGCTATAAGCGGTAGCCCATCCCAAATTTAGGGTCACAGCCTCCAGGGAAGGGAGACAGCCAGTGCCGTAAGACAAACACAACATCCATGCCTCACCAGGATTCGAACCCGAACCAATCTTAGATGAATGTTCAGAAGCTATCGCTTAGACCACTGCACCACCGCGGCAGTGCTTTGGTTTCCACTCTCCTTTTAAAAAGAAAGTTACGAAAAAGAACACTTGATATTTGGCATTACTGAGAACTTATTACAGACCCCAATATACACTTACATACTTAAAAAGCAACCAAGGATATCCAGTTTGTGTGCCATTACTTATATCTAGACTGAATAACTGTCTTTTGCATGACATAAAAGAAATGAACATTCTTGCAGAAGAATACTTTTGTATAAAATTCAGCTATAAATTGAATGTTTAATAAATAATATGTCATGTTACTAAACAGACATATTTATATGCTTGTTTTCATGCAATCAGCATTGAAATCTTACATGGACTAAAAAATTAATAATACTTATATTAATATCATGATAACCCTGAAAGCAGATTTTAGTTACAGTGTCCCTTCACAGATGGCTATTTTTGCTGCATCTTAGTTGCTGGGACCTCACTAGTCTGAGGAAGAAATCAAAGTATCCCATCTGAAATGCAGAAGGCATTTCTAATACTGTAGAATTGGTTTCACTAATAAGTCTGAACACTTTCATTAGTGAAATAAAATGTCTACTTTGAACTACTGAGTAAGGCTTTATTACATACAACTTTAACTCTCCTACCATTCAGAGAAAAAATGTGCAATTTTGTTTTATCATCTACTTTTAGGAATCTCACATAAATTCAGCTGTGTATGAACAGAGGGTTTCATAGCTCAGGAACAACTATTTCCGATGAATGCCTTATAGCTTTAATGAATCCTAAGCATAGTAGATTTAAGCCAGCTTCCTCTCATGCAAAACTCAGCTGAACAGAAAAGTTTTTGAATTGGAAGGAGAAGTTTGATATTACTGGATTCCTTGCAATAGACACATTCATCCTAGCCAAATGGTTTTTGATTATGCTAGCTTTAACTATGAAATCAAAAAAGTTAACTAATCCCACACTGCTGAGTGGAGTTGGTAGATTTTGATTTCTTGACAATATGATGGGCAATATAATAATGCACTTTTTTATTTCAATACATGCAGTGGTAATCCTGGTATTTCCAAATAGTTTGAAAATTAATAAAAAAACAAACATTTCTCAGCATCTACACTTGTATCCACTAGTGATACAAGCTCAGGATAATCTTATTAGTGATAAAATAGCTACAGAGACTTTGAATGCCAACTTTTTGTAGGTGCCACATTCTTCGGGTAATCTCATTTATCAGCAATAAACTAGGTACAAGATACTCAACAACACCACTTACAGTAAACCAGATAAATTCTATGTGGGAAAGCACGAAACCCAACGAATGGTAAACCAGATAAATTCTACATGGGAAGATGACGCTTTTCCACGAGACTACAGGAACACCACAAAAACTGGCTTCGGAAAAAGAAAAAAACCTCATTAATTCAGAACTGTATTCAACATCAAGTAATCCCAGATTGGGAGAATTCCAAAATATTAACGCATAAAAAACATGGCCAGATTCTAATGTCTGAGTCAATGGTAATTGAGAAGACCAAAGACAAAAATTGTAATACCACCTACCCATATGAACTGCCATACCCGTGGAAATATTTGATTCAATGGAATAATGATAAGCAAAGAAAATTAGAAAAAAAGAAAGAATATAAGCAACCTAAACAACAGCGCTAAAATTTCCTCTTGCATATACGACGATGACAACTAGATGGAGCCATGAAGCAAATTCAAGTTTAGACATGTGCTGAAACGAAACAACGAGAAACGTCTATGTGTATCAGTGGGGCTTCATGGGAAATTTGTGATGGATGCCAGTGCATATGATAGATCTGGCCGTAGATTCAGCAATATATATATACCACTGAAGAAGTCAGCGACGAATAAGCTGTCAAAACTAGTATGGTTGTGTCTGCAGGCTGGATGCAGGGCCTGATATTTCAATTTTTTTAGGTTTTAAAAATTTTAATTGGCTTTATTATTGTCATTTCGTAGGTCCTTTTTAAAATTTTATGATGTTGAATTCATCTTAGTGATTCGATTCAAGGTTTTAATTACAGCTTGCACGTCCATTCGAACAAATTTTGGTTCTCATTGGTATTTTTAACAACGTTTCTTCAATCTGAATTATATTACCGTTTCATGCGGGTTACCTGTGCAAGATACGTCAAACAACACTAAAAGTACAGCCATTTCATTGAAGTGCTCGAAAAATCCTAACAGACGTAACAAATTGTGTAAACAAAGGTGCCACGATACTGAGGCCTAACCTGCAGCTACCGAAGCCTAACCCGAAAGTAAGTAAGTACACAATCGATATCTGCGAATTCATCTTAACATTGATAATAACTGTTTAATAGAAAACCTCTTGGCAAAAATGAATCCAGCACTAGGACAACGTTATATATAACGTGTGATACAGTAAATGACAACAATGGTTAACCTATTGTTACAACACAAACTTATACCATGTAATATCTATGGCTAATGGTCACATTTGGCCATAAAGGTATTAAAACTCAACAACACCAATTTCTAACAAACATAAAACTAGTATTTTCCAGATCAGTCATCTAAATGATTATGGCTGAATTTTTCAAGAGCTCATATGTTATAAGCTGATGTTCAATGCCTATGTGAAAGCAGTACATGTAAATTGCTCTTCCACTGCAAGGGGCCTCACATGATATCTTCCCAGTTCCATCAAGATAAGTCTGGTTAGAACACCCATGAAGCAAACAAAAATCATCCAATTACAGAACAAATTCTCTTGCCCTTTACAACACTCAATTTTATGTTTAGCATTCTTTTTTTTGGTAAGGGTTTACATAATAGTTTGTTTAGATATGGCTACTAGTGCTTCTTGCCTAGTTAACTGTATGGTCTCTTTGTATATTAGGTTACATGGTTGATTTATTTACAAGTATAAGAATAAAAATCAATGTTCCCATCAGATGGCTTTTTCAAGAAAAATATTAATAAAATCAACGTTCCAACAAGATGGTGTTTTCAAGGAAGGTAGACAGTTTTCTGTCTACTAAATTCCTGGACTAGAAAAAGGGAAATCAAATTCCAGGACTTTTCCAAAATTCTAGAAACTGTGTAAACCCTGTACTTTCCAGGACTAGAAAGAGGGGAAATCAATTTTCAGGACTTTTTCCTTCCAGAATTCTAGGGACAGTGTAAACCCGTACTGCATGCCTTCCACAGATCAACTACTAACATGTGTAAAAGTGCCTTTACTTCTGTGTACTTCTCCATGAGTTGTGTTAGGGCAAATATGGCACCTGTTGCACTTCTGGGCATCAACCAAAGCTGCTTTTCTGTCATCTTTACCTCTTCCAATCTCTTGCGCACTATTCTTGCTCATATCTTCATGGCATGTGAAATTATGCCACTATGCATAAATATGCATATTAGGGAGATTCAAAAGTCATTGCCATTTTGAAGAGTCATCCCTGTGTCAGGCAATTACTCGGTGTGCATGCGCTATGCAGATAAGAACAATGCATGACTGGAAAACTGGTATCATCTAGTTGGTATAAATAGGTGCACACACTGCCGTGATTTATTTGAAAATTTTGTGCTGTCGAAAGCTATGGATGAGAAATACACGATGTGAGTGCTGTTACTGTTTCTCTTGAAAAAAGTTGACCGTGCAGCAAGGGAAATTTGTGCTGTGGAAGGTGAAGGAGCAGTATCTGAAAGAATGGCAAGATTTTAGTTTCACCAATTTAAAAATGGAGACTGCAGGCTTGAAACAAAGCACGTGCTGGAGGAATCTTGATGGTGAATTCTGAAGATGTACACAAAGTTGTAGAGTGAAATCCATACACAAGCACTAGACAACTATCAAATGAACAGGGAATACCTCAGCCCACAATTGTTTGCAAACTGCACAAGCTCAGCAAGATGCATAGAAGATGTCGACAAGTACCCTATGAAATAACTGCTGCTCAAGCTTAGTGATGTGTGCATGTGTGTCACCAATTGCAGGAAAATTTCCAGGATGACCATTTCTTTAGGTGAATTGTGACGTGATGAAAAGTGGATATTTTTCCAGAATCCCAACATGAGGAAACAACGGTTAGATCCCAAAAAGCCACTGGAACCAGTCCCAAAAGGCAGACAATTTTAACACAAAGTTATGTTATGCATATGGTGGAACTATAAGGGCCTCCTCATTAATTGGAAATTGGTTCCAAATAGCTGAAGCATTTATATGCAGCTGTACTATCGCCAGTTTGAGCAGATGTATGCTACATTAAGCCAAAAGTACCTTGCTCTGGTGAACAGTAAACGAGTAATCCTCCAACAGGATAATGCTCCAGCTAGTTACCCTGGCCAACTAAGGAAAAAATACAGGAAATGAAGGGTCTTGAGCTAATGTCCCACCCTGCTTATAGTCCAGAACTTGTGCCTTTGAGCTACTACATATTCTGGTTCATTGCACATTTTCTATGTGGAAAGGGGAACACTTCCAAAACATCCACAATGTTAAACTCAGGGTCAAAAACTTTTTCGCTTTGAAATCAAAGGAATTTTTTTACAGGGGAATTCAAGACATGGCATCACAATGGTGTAAGACTATCAAGCACAATGGACTCTATTTTGAAGATTAACCTTTTGTGTTTATGCATTTATACATGTTTTCATCAACTGTCAGAAAATGGCAATGACTTTTGAATCACCCTGAAATATATATATATATATATACAGAGAGAGAGAGAGAATTATGAAACAACAATAAAGGAATATCGAACAAAACATATTTTTTTAAGACAGGAACGAATAAAAAGTAAAATCAATTCCAATTAGTAGTTCTAATTCTGACTATTATATAGCTCTAATTATTCTACTATTCTGTTTTACGTGTGATATTTCAAAGTAACTTGTACAAAAATCTAGCGGATAATGCTTACCTTGACATTTCTTTCTAGCGATGGGAACATTTCATGCACGTGTTTTCCGGTCTTTGTTGATGTTATTGTCCTAAAGTCCGTTGTATGCGATGACTGGCTTTACTCACTTTTCGCTGGGTATACTCATTGGATCTTTGCCTTAGGATTCAAACACATCAATTTTTACCGTTCTTTATACTCGAAATTTTCGCCCATGCTCTGGGCATCCTCAGGAGCGTGGTGACTTTACCACCGATGTTCGTGGTTAACTTCGCACTAATGGGGTCCGATACTCCTTGTTGCCATTCGTCGGATATACTTTCCTGGATATATTTCGTTATCAAGCCCGGCTGGCGCCATCTATGTTTCATTGAAACACTTTTTTTTTTTTTTTTTTTAATTTTTTTTTCTATTTTTTTTTTTATTTTCTTCTTCTATCCTGGTTTTCTTGTCTTTTTTGCCGGTTTTTCTTTTGTTGTTGTTTTTCTTGTCTTAGTTCTTTCCACAGGCCCGATAATGTGCTAGGGTCGTTCTGGTTACATACCCTTGCTTTATTTTTATATATTAATATTGCTTCTTCCCTCCTCATTTGCCTTTCCGATTTTTTATTCTTCTTTAGCATTTTAATTTCATCGAATTTTGGGAATGTCCGGTTTTCCATGCAGAATTGCACTAAAGCAGTTTTAGCTTCTTTTTTTGCCAGTTAGATATGTGTTGTTTAAGACTTTTTTTTAATGTTTTTCGTACTTCCAATGTACGATATTGGGGGTATGTGTGCAATTGGAATTTCGTAGGTTCCTGATTCTTCTAGCATTTTTTCCTCTGTTTTTTTGTTGACAGTCATACTTTTCACGGTGTGCACTGAGCTTCCTAGTTGTAAGTCATATTTAGCACAGTGCCTATTGATTTCTTTACTCACTCCTTCCAAGTATGGGAAAGCTCCAATGTATTTCAATTTTTTATTCCTCATCTTCCTTTGGTTGTGCACTTCTTGGCCTTCTTTACTCTGAGTCATATGCTTTTTACTCTCATGTATCCATTTATTAATTAGCTTGCTCGGGTACCCATACTCTTGTGATATTTTCGAGATAAACTCTAGCTCTTGATTTTTAGCCTTTAGTGCAATTCTGCATGGAAAACCGGACATTCCCAAAATTCGATGAAATTAAAATGCTAAAAAAGAATAAAAAATCGGAAAGGCAAATGAGGAGGGAAGAAGCAATATAATCTATAAAAATAAAGCAAGGGTATGTAACCAGAACGACCCTAGCACATTATCGGGCCTGTGGAAAGAACTAATAAGACAAGAAAAACAACAACAAAAAAAAATCGGCAAAAAAGACAAGAAAATCAGGATAGGAGAAGAAAATTAAAATAAAAAAAATGAAAAAAATAAATAAAAAAAAATTAAAAAAAAAAGTGTTTTAATGAAACATAGATGGTGCCAGCCGGGCTTGATAACAAAATATATCCAGGAAAGTATATCCGACGAATGGCAACAAGGAGTATCGGACCCCATTAGCGCGAAGTTAACCACGAACATCGGTGGCAAAGTCGCCATGCTCCTGAGGATGCCCAGAGTATGGGCGAAAATTTCAAGTATAAAGAACGGTAAAAATTGATGTGTTTGAATGCTAAGGCAAAGATCCAATGAGTATACCCAGCGAAAAGTGTGAGAAGTAAAGCCAGTCATCGCATACAACGGACTTTAGGACAATAACATCAACAAAGACCGGAAAACACGTGCGTGAAATGTTCCCATCGCTAGAAAGGAATGCCAAGGTAAGCATTATCCGCTAGATTTTTGTACAAGTTACTTAAAAATAAAATGAAACTGAAAAAACTAGGTTGCCTTCATCAGGAGAGCAACAACCCAGGAGAGCAGCTTTTCTGGTATCAGTGAATGACTAGGAAAAACCAATAGTTGACTGATCCTGCTCCCGAAGCCACTAAATCTAGACCAGTTAGAATGAGAAACTTCCGAATGCTAAAAAACAGTAGAAAACAAAGAAACGGTAACTCACCCAAAGATGGTGCGAACCCTGCGGCCGGAGTAAACAGCTGAGCAACCACTACCACTGAAATACGAAGGAAAGGAACAAGAAATAAATAATTAACACGGAAATGTTGTAATAAAATGTAAAGCAAAAACGGGGAACCTAATTGGCCGAACCAGGTGAGCGTAACAATAGATGCAAGACTGTGTATGTAGATGTTCTTCAGCCACAGGGGACCTGTCAAGGAGCATTTGGTGTTACCTGCTGAACTTAAATTTGTAAGGTCCTATGTTAGTACAGAGTGTTGATGTGTAATTTAAAGCTGGGGGAGGTAGAATTTAAATTAAGAATTAGTTCATGTATGCAACGTCTGAGAAAGTGGACTGGAACATTATTATTTTTAAATTTAATGACTAAGTTGTTGAGGTTTTTGGTAATGTTTTCAGCGTTAGAACATATTCTGGCAATGCGGTGAAACTGAGAAATAATGACGTTACCAGCAGACTCATGAGATTCCAATGGGTAGCAGTTTCTCAAGCAGTCTGGCAAATCTTTACCTACACCACTTCGAATCTACATTCCTTGCTACTCAACCCGATGACCCTGGGATCGTTATGAGATACATTGATGATATCATTGACTTCAATAACCCTCGTTTCTCAAAAATGACTGAAGCAATTTATCCCGATGACCTATTCCTGGAAAAAACTAATAGTACATCCAATCATGTGAACTTTCTGGACCTTGACATTTTCATCAACAAAGAAATGGGCTTTCGAATTGACCTCTACGATATAAGACAAGATTTTAATTTTGATATAAAATTCTTCACCCACTGGTCTTCTAAATGTCTCTAAAACGTCATTATTTCTCAGTTTCACCGCATTGCCAGAATATGTTCTAACGCTGAAAACATTACCAAAAACCTCAATAACTTAGTCATTAAATTTAAAAATAATAATGTTCCAGCCCACTTTCTCAGACGTTACATAATCAACTAATTCTTAATTTTAATCCTACCTCACTCAGCTTTAAATTACACATCAACACTCTGCACTAACATAGGACCTTACAAATTTAAATTCAGCAGGTAACACCAAATGCCACTTGACAGGTCCCCTGTGGCTGAAGAACATCTATATACACAGTCTTGCATCTATTGCTACGCTCACCTGGTTCGGCCAATTAGGTTCCTCGTTTTTGCTTTACATTTTATTACAACATTTCTGTGTTAATTATTTATTTCTTGTTCCTTCCCTTTGTATTTCAGTGGTAGTGGTTGCTCAGCTGTTTACTCCGGCCGCAGGGTTCGCACCATCTTTGGGTGAGTTACCGTTTCTTTGTTTTCTACAGTTTTTTAGCATTCGGAAGTTTCTCATTTTAACTGGACTGGATTTAGTGGCTTAGGGAGCAGGATCAGTCGACTATTGGTTTTTCCTAGTCGTTCACCGATACCAGAAAAGTCACTCCCCAGCGTTGTTGCTCTCCTGATGAAAGCAACCTGGTTTTTTCAGTATTTTTATTCATTCCTGTCTTCAAAAAAATTTTTTTTTTGTTCGATATCCTTTGTTGTTGTTTCAAAACTCTATAATTCACTAATTTCTTCAGTCTGCTGCATATTGCACAACCGAGATATTAGCTTCACAATTTTTTATTTTCGTTTCATTGTATTTCAGTTATAAATCTTTGGACTTCAGTTACAGTCTTAAAATTTTCTCGTGTTATTAAATATTTATTATATATATACAGTAGACACGCATTTTCATGAACCTCTTTTTTGCAAACTGTTCATATTTACGAATTAATTCGCATGTCCGGAAATTATTCCATAGAGCTTAATGTTACTTTCTGTTCTGATTAACGAATTAAAAATGTGCATTATCTCCTTCTTCCGAACTCAAATTTGTCAATTTCACCACTTTTCTTTTGTCCTCAAACGAATAAATTTTGTAAACTGCACCAACAGCAAGCCCCTGTCTTTTAAGTTGGGGGGGGGGGGCGGGCTGGACAACCAAAGAAGTGAGTCACCAATGTTAATACCTGCAAACAGTTTGATGAGTGGTGAGAGAGAGAGAGAGAGAAGATGGCTATGCTCATTTGCTTTCAGTCGCCTTTTTGTCATGCGAGAGGTTTTCTGTATGTAGAATGTCAGATAAAAAGAAACGAGTTTATCAGTAGATGTTAAGAAAAATATTTTGAAAGAAGTCGATGCACATGTCCTAACCAAGACAAAAATTGCAAAAACGTTTGGGATACCGAAGAATTCTCTGCCTAAAATCATCAAACACGAGAAAAGGTTGTTTCTGTTCATGTGGTGGCAGAGGCAGTGGTGGCAGAGTCGCACCTTCCTGAAAGTATTTCCGTGAAGCGAAGCATCCAGAATTGGAGAAAGCTTTAGTTACTGGGCTCAGGAAAATGAGAGGCAAAAATACACTCATTGACGGCAACCTACTCAAAGAATAAACAGACACTTTTGCTTTGAGGCTGAAATTGAAAGATTTCAAGGGTTGGGTGCAAAAGGTAAAGTTGCGGCACGGCTTGACTTTCAAGAAAGTATGTGGTGAAAGTGCAGAGGTCAACACAATCACTATGAACGAATGGAAAGAAGAAAGGCTGAAAGCTATCCTTTTCAAATTTTTGTCAGAAGATGCTTCTAATGCCGAAGAAAGTGGTTTATTTTTTAAAGTGGTGTCAGACAAAACATTGGTTTTCAAAGGTGATGTATGCAGTGGTGAAAAGGATGCTAAACAATGAATTATGAACTGATGGGAGCCGACATGTGCAGCTCAGAGAAGCTGCCACTTCTATTCATAGAAAACACAAAGAAGCCCAGATGCTTTACGAATGTGGAAACATTCCCCTCCGAGTACTACGCAAATAAAAAAACATAGATGACGGATACCATTTACAACAAATGATTGAAAGAGCTGGACCAATATTTTTCTAAAAAGAAAAGCAAAAATCTCCTAGTACTGAATAATTATACAGCTCATGGGGCTGAAGGTAATCTCGGTTGAGTTCCTTCCACCAAACGTTAGTTCTATTTTACAGCCAATGAATAAAGGCATAATCCGGCGTTTTAAAAGAATATACCGCAATTTTTTTTATAAAACAGGTTATTCTTGACTTGTACCATTGAAAAAGCTACGAAACTGATTTCCACGGTGCAATGCATCTGTCAGTTCAGGTGTGGGATGAGGTCTTCCAGGCAATGATTGCCCACTATTTTGGCCATGCAGGGTTCATTAAAGACGAAAGCAGCTGCAGAGGAAAGCATTTCGGATAATGATTCCAGTGGTGATGAAGACTTGCTACAGGAACCCAAACATGCCTGAAAATTTGACTTTTCAGGACCTTGGGTATAGATCAGAACATTAGAATTCTTGAATCGTCATAGCACGCATAAGCAGATTATTGAAAAATTAGTTGTTGCTCCATCCCTCTTAAAACCCACCATTTGGTTACGGTATGTGGACGACATCTTCATCATTTGTTTCTGTTTGAACTCTCGTCCTCCATTTTTTTATGGAGGACGAGAGTTCAAACAGAAACACTGTCTGTTTGAACTCTCGTCCTCCATAACTTCAAAATTCGCTCATATAAAATTTTCTTCTCAAAAACGGGTCAACTACAATATTAGTTTTCTGGATATCAACATCAACCCAGACTTCTCACTTGGCCTCTCTGTTTACAGAAAACCTTCTGCCACCCATATCATCCCTTACCATTCTTGCTGCTTTGAAAAATACAAATTGGCTGCACTAAAGTCGTACATTCACCAAGCCAACCTTATTTGCAACAGCCATTCTGCTCTTCAAAAAGAATATCAGAACATCATCAACATTGGCAAATTGCATGGCTTTCCACCCCTCTTAGTACATAAACTAATTAAGAGATTTGAATGATTTGAATCACAGAATAGTTCTAGTTTACTGCCTGAACCTTCCACCACCCATCAGTTTGTTGGCACTTTGCCCTTTAGCCAGTCCATCACTCAAAGTTTGCTCTATTTTCAAGTCTTTTGGCTACCGGATTGCAGTCAAACCACCTCCACATCTTCTCAACCTCATTCTTAATGACAGAGATCCCAACAAACCCCTAGAGTTACAAGGTGTCTACTTTATTCCTATCAACACTTCCACAGGCATTTCCCACTATATTGGTAGTACATACCGCAGCATAAACCGGCGATTGATGTAACATATCGCTGATGTTAATAAAGGCAACCCTTCCACCTCCCTTTCAATTTTAACCATCGGCGATACGTCCGCGATTCCCGATTGGCAAAATGTGAAGCGGATCACCCAGTTCAGGAATCGGCAAAACCTCGGGTACCACGAAAGCACTGAAATCTACCTTACCCCTAACACTTGCAATACTGATGCACCTTTCAACATCCCTATTATTTGGAAAGCGATTTTGAAATCTGGCAACAACCGATGCTTTTACCACGTGTCTCATTCCATGGCTGATGAAGGTAGAAGTCACTACCAAAATGTCCCGTTTATAAATTTCAACGTAACTTATGTGTGCTATGACGATTTCAAGAATTCTAATGTTTAGCGTGTTACGTGTTTTCCTGCCAATTTTTCTCACTATGATAGATGAGAACACTATCTATGGACGAAATATCTGACGTCAAGATAATTAATCAAGTTTTGATGCCAAAATACAGAAGAATTTTCTGATAACAAGGATGAACGCTAGGCTATACCTAGACCTATGCTTAAAGAACCACTGATTGGCTGTTAGAGCTGTGTCATTGTTTTTTTTTTTTTTTAAGAAGACTTTAATGCTGGCATACTTGCTAGCATTGACTCCATAGAATTATGTTCACCAAAGTGCTCTTCTAAAGCTAACAAAAATTAACAAGTTTTTTTTTTTTTAACTTCCAGCAAATAAATGTCAGTGCAGCTTACATTTTTCGATATTTTTAATTCTATTTCCATTTACGAACTTTCTATTTCACGAACTCTTTTGGTGGCCCACATAGGTTCGTAAAAACGTGAATCTACTGTATTTTCTTTTCACTCAAGCAAATACAACTTGGTAGCATTATATTGTATTCAAAACTAAATTATCTCCCAGTGACTTCTGTTGGCCAACTGCCAAGTTCAGGGTTGTAATATATTTTGTACTGTTTCTCACATTGTATTAATATTGAAGTGCTTGTGGGAGACTTAATCATCTTTGTCTGACCTTGAATTATCACGGTTGAATGTCACTGAATATTAAAAAAAATGAAGGTAAAATATTATATAGAAAAAAGCTGTAACTCATGTTTTCATTTTCTTGGAATCGGGATATTGCACTTTAACTTGTCGGAAGCATAAATCTGCTCTGAAGTCTTCTGTTAGCATTTCCAGTTGTCACTTTGCAAACATATTCCACTTGGTAAGTTGAGAAAGGTGGGTAACCACTCTTCTTAGTGAATCTTGATTCAAATCAATGAAATACTTCAATATAAAATGAAATCAAAATAATAAAACAGCAAACGGCCAAACCTTCAATTCGAAGGGAAATCGATCTGATAAAATATTCCGTCTTGATAACAGCTTAGACTTTGTTTTCCTCTGCACTAATAGTCAAAACTAGTATGGAAATTTATGATAGTCGAAACTAGTATGGGAATTTTAGTGCAGCAGGAAACGAAGTCTAAGCTGTTATCAAGACTGAATATTTCATCAGATCGATTTCCCTTCGACTTGAAGGCTTGGCCGTTTGCTGTTTTATTATTTTGATTTCATTTTATATTGAAGTACACGGTGTCCAAGAATTATTGGACACATTACAAAATCATATACAAAAAAAACAAAACTATGAGCATTGTCTGTTTTTATATGTCACGTATTACTAACACCGTTTCTATATTTTTGCTTTACAGAATTGTTATTCCCAGAATCCGGTAGATGGCGCTAGGTGTGGCCTGATGAGGAATGTACGAGAAATGCGCAATCAGTAGTCATGTCATCCGTACAGCAGAAGGCGATGTGTGCGTTATGGCTTGCGGAATTAAAGACGGTCATTAAAGTTAAAAGACAGTACAGTTTAGAGTATAGTTGTAATCCTCCATCAACGAATTCAATTAAGCGGTGGATGAAACAGTTTAAAGAAACTGGCAATGTGGAACATCGTGGAGGAGCCGGTAGGCCTAGCGTCAGCGGTCAGACGGTTGACCAAGTTAATGAAAGTTTCCGACGAAGCCCCGGGAAATCCGTTCGTAAAGCAAGCAGAGAACTGTGCATTCCAAAATCGACAGTTCACGATATCTTGCACAAGAAATTAAAGTTTCATACTTATAAAATTCAAATAGTGCAAAAGATGCATGTAAATGATCACACTCTGTGATACGATTTTGCTGTGGATATGCTGAATCGAGTGGAAAACGACAAAAACTTTCTCAGTACTGTAATTTTTAGTGATGAATCCACATTTCATGTATCAGGTATTGTGAATCGTCGCAACTGTGGGATATGGGGCAGTGAACCGCCTCATGCTGCTATTGAACTAGAACGTGATTCTCCAAACGTTAATGTGTGGTGCACCCTATCAGA
Source organism: Macrothele yani (assembly GCA_039090855.1). Classification (NCBI taxonomy): domain Eukaryota; kingdom Metazoa; phylum Arthropoda; class Arachnida; order Araneae; family Macrothelidae; genus Macrothele; species Macrothele yani. Next base: position 132,101,229 of record CM077025.1, read on the forward strand.
AAGAGAAGTGATTGGCCCTTTCTTCTTCTGTGAAAAAAACATAAATGGTGACATTTACTTGGATATGCTAGAAAATTTCGCTATACCCCAGATCAAAAGACATGACAACATCGTTTTCCAACAAGACGGCCCCTCCGCATTGGTCAATGTGTGTACGTAAGTGCCTAAACGAGCATTTCCCCAACAGATGAATTGGGCGTGGTGGTCCCATTCCGTGGCCTCCTCACTTTCCAGATCTAATTCCATTGGATTATTTCATGTGGGGTTATGTGAAGGATTGTGTCTATCAGATGCCTTGTACTGATTTGCAGGAACTGAAGCAGCATATCACAGCTGCTATTAATTCCATAACTCCTCAGATGCTTGCCAATGAAATAGAGTATCGCTTGGACATACTACGAGCAACCAAGGAATCTCACATCAAAATTTATTAACTTGTGTAGTTACATTGTAAGTTAGTACAGTCAGTTTCCTTTTACCTGTTTAAGGTTTTGTTTTACATAATTTTGTAATGTGTCCAATAATTCTCGGACACCCTTTATTTTATTGATTTCAATTAAGATTCACTAAGAAGAGTGGTTATCCACCTTTCTGAACTTACCAAGTGGAATATCTTTGGAAAGTGACAACTGGAAATGCTAACAGAAAATTTCAGAGCAGATTTATGCATCCGACAAGTTAAAGTGCAATCTCACAATTCCAAGAAAATGAAAACATGAGTTACAGCTTTTATCTATATAATATTTTACCTTAAATTTTTATTTTTTTTTTAATATTTAGTGGTATTCAACCATTATAATTCAAGGTCAGACAAAGATGATTAAGTTTCCCACAAGCACTTCGATATTAATACAACGTGAGAAACAGTACAAAATATCACAACTGTATAGTTGAAAGATATATACAATAAATCTTATAACCACGCAATGAAGTTCAACACCGAATTGTGTTTGAAGAACTAATTAAACGTCAAGTTCAGATCATAATTCAGCAGGAAAACTATTCGAAGCAGATAACCAATCTTTGAAGAATTTTGTGGGTCATTTTCTCATCACAAGAATAGATACCTCTTTCAGTGAAGAGTATAACTAGAGCTTTGCCAAAAGAAATTTTCACATTTGTGAAATGTGTGATGTAAAAAATGTTCTGTATAAAACGAAAACAGACAAACCTTGCCTTCCTATAGCATTTCTCACCCATCCATCCTCTTTAGATAAAGGCTCAGGTCGGGATGTTAGCACAACCAAATACTGCATGTCACGCCATGTCAGTCGTCGACTGAAAATTAAAAAAAAAAAATGTGAATTACAATTTCCTACATAGATATGTTTCAAAATTATGGAAAAGAAGTGGTGTAAAACTCTGAATAAATATGCATGCACACACAATGAAGAGAAAAATAAATGGTGCTGTGTATACCTTACACTATAGTCTCATGTTTCACATAAAAAGAATGTTGACTAAAATGGGAGATTACTGGATATGAGACTATAAAAATGTTTCATCTCATCATAGAAGACCCCTGGGCTCAGGGGCGTAATGCTCATTTCGTTGGGAAACCAGTCGATTTAAGTCTAATTTGGAGACTGTTTCAGACAGGCACATGCTGCATTCTTAGCATTGCACAGATCCAACATACAGATTATTTTATTGTAATGTGACGCAGTTCATTCTCGCAAAACACCCACACAAAATATGCAGCTGTGCGAATGACGCTGTGTTATGAGTGCAGTCAACACACGTTTCCAGTTGAGTATGGAGTTGGGTTTTGCACAAGATCTGAAGTTCGGCAGTCGTGTGTTACCCTCTCGTGGAGAAGTGTTGAGGTATTACTTCTATGAATGAAGAGAGCAGAAGTCACTGATTGGGAAACAAAACCAGTCATTCTCAGAATTCGGATATACTGTTGTTGCTGTTGTTGTTTGTTTAACTTCTGGTACTGTTGCCAGAGTAAAGAAAATCTGAACTAAGGCATCAATTCCTGTGGTCAGCAGTCAACGGATTAAAGCAATGCTCAGGTCAAAAGTTGATATGTACCAGAAGTTAAACAAATCATACACAAAGAAAAAGATATGCAATGCATATCTTTTCTGAAAGGTACCTGTTGTCGCCTTATTCAGTGGTCCAATTCCTTCCATTCTTGTCATTCTTTGATCTTGTAGATAATTTATCTCAATTGCCAACATTCAAATCCTTTTCACAGATAACATTTATACACGTCTTTGCACTTGCAAGCCGCTACATCAAACAGTTTTTTTATTTGATCCTGATATTCACTCACTTTCATTGCAGAAAATTCTGTTCTCTTCTTTGTGTGTGATTTGTTTAACTTCTGGTACGTATCAACCTCTGACCTGAGCACTGCTTTGATCCATTGATTACTGACCACAGGAACTGATGCCTTAGTCCAGATTTTCTTTACTCTGGCAACAACAGTATATCCGAGTTCTGAGAATGATGGGTTTTGTTTCCCACGAAGTGACTTCTGCTCTCTCCATTCATAGAAGTAATATCTCAACACTTCTCCATGAGAGGGTAACACATGACTGCCGAACTTCAGATCTTGTGCAAAACCCAACTCCATACTCAACTGGAAACATGTGTTGACTGTACTCATCTTCACAAGCTCAATTTTGACAAAAACTAGCACTTGTAACACAGCATCATTCGCCCAGCAGCATATTTAATGTGGGGTGTTTTGAGATAATGCACTGCGTCATATTACAATAAAATAATCTGTATATTGGATCTGTACAATGCTAATGCAGCATGTGCTTGTCTGAAACAGTCCCCGAATCAGACGTAAATTGACTGGTTTCCCAACGAAATGAGCATTACGCCTTCAAGCCCAGCGGGGTCTTTTATGACAAGATGAAACATTTTTAGTCTTATGTTACTTACGTGAGGTCTATAAATGAAAAACCTGCAAAAGTGAGATATATTTGCTTCTAGTTAAAAATTTCAATTTTTGGCTAAAAATTTGAAACCTTGATGCAAAAGCGCAGACGGAAGATATTCTCTGAATCAAAAACATCTTAAGCTGTGGCATACTGACCACCAACCACAATTTTTTCACTAGGGTATTTGAGAATCGAAAATTTTGGTTTTTTCGCACCACCCTAATAATGCACAGCATACACAGTGCAGCAATTAAGTAATGAGAATGATTTTTTTTTTTATAAAAATGGAAAAGCAAGAAAACATGTGAATATATTTTATTCGAAGAACACTTCTCCTGCATTAATACAAGAAGTGGTATGCTCAGCCAACGAAAATAAAGACTTGCAGAGGTCATCTTTTGGTAGGAGTGAAGAACTGATGTCACAGTTCTTTATATGTCTTCAATGTCTTGAAAAACTTTTCCTTTTAAAGGCAGCTTTAATTTAGGAAACAAAGCAGTCACATGGTGACAAATCTGGAGAATAGGGAGGACGGTTGAGTACACACACTTGTTTTCATGCCAGGAATTGCTGTACACTGACTTCTCTGTGTGCGGGTGCGTTATCACGAAAAAGGAACCATTGCGTGTTTTCATATTAAGGCCTGACGTGAACAATCCTCTTCCACAATCGTTCCAAAATGGATGTGTAAGTATTGCCAGTGACAGTTGCACCTTCAGGAATGAACTCGTGATGCAGAATCCCCTTGCTGTCGTAAAAACACACAAGCATTTATATATTAATTCTAGAAGTGTGAGTCCTATTTTGAGAGAACATATCAAAATAAAGGCCTTACCATGTAGATGTGCCAGTCGAAGAGAAAAATGAGATTGGGACAACGGTTCAAGCGTAGCAGAGCGGCAAAGTTCCCATGTAGTCTATGGGAGAAGAGTACAGTTGACTCACGCGCTGTTGCAAGGCAGAAGCATAGAGGGACTGAGATAATCCAAAGTCTTATCTTTTCTGAGTGAACTGTTGCACAAAGCAACGCTGGCAGGCATTCCTATCAAAGCTCTCATCGGAACAGCGAACACTCTCAAAGACCTGATTGCGTTATGCCGTTGGACTGTGTGATGTATATATACAATTTAATATTCATTCGATCTTGTTTATTCGCGTAGGTAAGACGTTTCCCATTATGTAAAGATGTAAATAAACATTACGTTGACCATTGTTAGTGAAAATATTACGGGCGACTGCTTATAGCCCATCGAGTTGCTCACGGTGGTCATTAAACCTTCAGTGCAAAAAAAAAAAAAAAAAATCACGAACCTGGACTATTGTCTTTAATGAAGTGGTTGAATAAATTTGTCAATCAAATGAAGTTTACATTTGTTGTTTCATATGAGTTTATTCTTAAAAAAAAAAAAAAAAAAACTAACCGTCGATTTAGATGGTTGAAGAGAATTTGAAACGTGAATCTCATGCCAACAACATTTAGAAACACAGTTATATGATTGAAGATGAGAGTGAAAGAGTGCGCTATTCAGTTGAATTTTTGCACATGATTGAGATGAGTGGACTTCCGCCTTACATTTTACGACTGGAAAAGGGTGCAGTCTGGATGCTCAAAACAAACCTGGCTGCCCCGGTGGTGCAGTGGTCTAAGCGCTGGCCTATGATGATTCGTTCATGAAGGGCTCGGGTTCGAATCCCGGTGAGGCATGGATGTTGTGTTTGTCTTATGGCACTGGCTTCTCCCCCTTCCCTGGAACCACTGACCCTAAATTAGGGACGGACGACTGATTATAGCCTATTCAGTTGCTCACGGTGGTCGTTAAACCTTCAGTCAAAAAAAGAAAAAAAAATCGCGAACCTGGACTATTTGTCTTTACTGAAGTGGGTGAATGAATTTGTCAATCAAATAAAGTTCACATTAGTAGTTTCATATGAGTTTATTCTTAAATAAAAAAAAAAAAAAAAAAAAAAAAAACTAACCGCCGATTCCAACGAGTTTCATCTAGTTTTCTTGATTTTGAACTGCTGTAACCTGATCATCTTCCCTTTGGATGATTACAGCGACTTCCACTGAGCACTCTTGATGCTTTGTTTCAGGATCATAACAAAAACACCATGTCTTGTCACCTCCCACAATGCTTCGGAGAAAATTTTGCATTGTTTCTGCAGTCTCTGTGATGTCTATTGTATACATCACTCATGCATGTTTCTGGTCGTCTGACAAAGCATGTGGAACAAAACATGCTCAAACTTTTTCTACCCCCCCCTCCCAAATCTTGCACAAAAATTGGACGAATTGTCTCTTTATTGACACTGAGCTCACATTCCAGCAGCTTCACTTTTCTCAATGAGTTCAGACGTGTGCACTGAAATTGGGCGTCCAGGTCTTTTGTCGTTTTCCAAATCTTCCCGCCCATCGTTGAAACTTACATATCACTGGAATATTTGTACATGACACGAGCAATTAGTTCCATACACATCACGCAACAATTCAACTGTATCGATGCAGTTTTACTGATTTTAAAATAGAAGTGGATATTTGCTCACTGCTCCATAACAGACCAGTGACAATGTTCTTTCACCAAATGATATAATGCATAGTATAAATAATCATCTACGCAAATCTCATGCAAACCCTGTTGCCACCACATAGCTGATAAATGACAAAAAAAAAAAAAAAAACATGCCTTCTAGACCACTTGTGTTTTACCGGGATTTTTTAAAAATCTGTCTCATTACTTAATTGCCGAACTGTGAAAACCTTAGAAAAAAATGCATGAAATGCTAACAGCACTTCAGAAGGGGCTTCTCAGAATATGCATTCATTTTTTTGGATAAGAGAACCAGAATAAAAAACAAAACAAAAAAGCATAACTGACACCACAAATGATGTCTTTAAGAGACAGCATTAAAATAAGGTAGTTGGGCACACACACACACACAAGCAGAGCTGCCAACTTTTCAAAATAAAAAACCGGGACATCAACGAGCATTCAGCGGCGCACGTACTTAAAATTTATAAATAATCAAATATATTACAAGTTTCTCTATTTTTTTTTATTACAGTTCATTACTTAATACAAATAAAGAAATATTTACAAGAAAAATAGTATTTAAGTATAAAATAAGATTAACAAACCATGTTAATGAGCTTCATTTTTAGAGAGTGAGACACTATTTTTTCCAGTGAGACACCATTTTTTTCCTCGCCATAAAATGAGTGTTATCACACAATAAGGCAAGACAGTTCATCCACGGAATACCATGATACTGAAATTCTTTGGACACAAGTTTGGCAATATTTTCACCTGTTGAACTGGTTTCTAGGCATGGCAAAGAAAGCAGCGTACATCTCACTTGCTTGCAAAGTATGTTACCACAATTGGATAAAGTTGATTGTCAGCATCATTACTGCCAACAGTTGTGAAAGAAAAATGGTCCACTTTTAATAGCACAGAGAACATTTTTTGAATGATATTTTGCCATTTCTTGAACAATATGCAAAGTTTTTTGTCCTGCTACATGCATATCTTTTTACCCTCTTTTGGGGAGTTAGGAAACAGCTGACAACAATTGGGAAACATGATCAGCTGCTGCTAGTGGTATGTTGTGCTCCAACAAAAATCCGGTAAACAGAACTTCTGCACGAATCATTTGAAAATCATTCGGCACTGAAACAAAATGATCCATATTGCACACACTTTTTGTGCTATCATGATTTTTTATGTGCTTGTTAGTTCCAACATGTGCAACAAGGTCTCCACGACCAGCCTGAGAAACAGAGAAATCAATGCTGCACAAAGTGCAATATGCATGAAACTCACCCTTACGTGATGGTTTTACAAAGTCACGCAAAAAAAAAAAAAAAAAAAAAAAAGAAGAAGAAAATCACAAAACCAAATTTTTTGTAGAAAAATTGGATTCCCAGAAAATATTTTCAAAACCAGACAGAATCTGGGTAAACCGGGACACTTGGCAGCTATGCACTAGTTATGTTAGCAAACAAGAAAGATGACATTGAACATTCAGTTGTAACGAGCATGTCTTTTGAATCCTTTCCAACATGAGAAAAATATTTCAAAGCAAAGTTTTAGAAAATCTAAAAATTCAGCAAAGAAAAAAAAAAAAAAACATCTGGGGCAAAACTGCACATAATTTAAATACGTAATGTGAGCAGAGTTATTCATACTCACTGGAACCGGTTAAAAAATCAACCAAAATTTTACAATTGATAGAACATCCAGAAACAGAAAACAGCTACTTACAAACATTAGCATCTAAATAGTGTGCGGTGAAAATTTACAAATTGTGTATAAAACGTTTTTCAAAGTGGAAGGAAGATATCAGAGACAAATGGGGTTTTCAAATCAAACAGTTAGATGAGATATAGAGAGCAACATGATATAAATTCACGCCTCCTAATCGCAAAGCTTTGTGTTACTTAAAGAAGTAAGTGAATTCAAAATAATCTTCATAATGAAGAATACCAAACATGGACTTTTCTACGGGATTTTTAAAATCAAATTAATTTTTTCAAATAGAAATATACACTGACGCCCAGGAGAAGAATTGAGAATAATGGAAAAGCAGAAAATATCCTAAAAGTATTCTTCACAGCAAAAGCTATCTAAGGAAAAAGGATTTCTCAAAGACATCTCTTGGAAGTAGAGATAGCAAGGAAAAAGTTTCAACATTTGTGTCCCCAAGCAGGGAAAACTGTGCATTTTTGCAGAGGATAATGTTACCCATCTTTATTATTTAGCGAATAGCATACAGTAAAAAAAAAAGAATTAAATATAATTTTTAGAAGTGGATATATGGTTGCAAACATATATCAAACTTTTAGAAGCAGAGGTATCTAGAAAAACATTAAATATTTGCACCATTTAGGGGGAAAACTGTGCATTATTTTGGGCAGGAAATGCACACAAGATGGTTTCTTAGTAGTAACTGACTGAAAAAGCATTTTTTTTTTCAATCGATTGTTTAAACACACAGATATTGCTGTAAATGGTAACAAGAATTTATGCCCTCTACAGGCAGACTTATATGCATTCAGAAAAATATGAAATTATGTGCAAAATATTTCGCACCAGAAATGTTTTATAACATAGAAATCAAATCGTACTATTAGAAGCAGAGGTATAGGGGGAAATAAGATATGTATACAACTAGGCCCCTGGTGACAAAACTATGTGTTATTTTAAGCAAAGGTATTTCAAAAGGCTTTTTGTTGTGAGTGCTATCTGATTGCAAAAGAATTGTTTCAATTTAGTTTTTAGAAGTGCATATATTTCTGGAAACACACCAGAAAGAGAAATATACACTTACACCCACTTAGTGACAAAACATTCTTTACAAAAAATTAAGAAATTATATGTGGAACATTTTCCATAAGAAATACTATCAGACGCAAAAAGAATTTTTCAAATTGGAGACCTTTAGAAGCAGAGATATTGGAGATATCCAGAAAAACTGGGGAGTACTTGGGGAAAAAAAAACTGCATTCAAAACAGTCTTCTCTAAAAAGGTACTGAATGGAAGAAATAATTTGAAATAATTTTTTCAATCGGATATTTAGAAGTAATTATATGGAATAAAATGTATTTTGAATTTAATAGTATCTGTGCCTTCATGGAGAAGTTGTGCATTAGAAAAAAAAAAGGAAAGCAGCCATCTTAGTTCTCACAGTTTACGCTTCCCAATGCAAAAAGACTTTTTTCAAATCTGGCTAAGAATTGGAGAGATATGGTGTCCACAAATGGACAGACAGTGATAACATAATCCCACAATTTTTTTTTACAAAAGACATACTAAAAGTTGCAAACACAGAATACTTTTAACCCAGTATGGGTCTTAATCACCTGTAAAGCATTAAAAACACCAGTTCTTAGAAATGTTGAGATATGTAATTATCATTTATTAATGGCATTGATTATCAGAGCCACTTGTCAAGTAGTTAAGATGGCTTAAGTTATTAATACAGAAAATGATTTTTAAGTTAACATGTGGCTTCAGAGCAAAAAAAAACTGAAGTTACATTAAAATCAAAACTACAATGCAAGAAATCAGAGAAACTGAGTTAAAGAGAAAAACAAAAAGAAAGAAAAGAAAACTATGATAAATGAAGTTGCAAATATATAGCATAATGCCACTTAATCTGCCATTGGTCATGCTATGAGCATTTCTCTTACACTTCGTATATAAAGGGTGTCATTTATTTGGAAGTGACCCTGGGGCATCACCCCCGCTTCAGCTGACTTTTAGAATCTTCTCAACAATCTACCAGTTCCAATAAGGATACACACATCTTTGACCTTCAAGCGATCTGCTCTTTGCTCCTGTGTGTTTTGTGTGAACATTTCTCACGTTTGCATTACGTGAGAGCTTTTCTCATCAGGTGACCACTGGCATTTGTGTTTTGTATATTTACAGATAAAGTGATGATACAAGTGCATTTTTCACCTAATTTTATTTGTAACTATATATATTAACTATATTTCTTGCAAAGGAAGAATTCCAAAGTGATATTATTCCGTAGGCTTCTTAAAACAGCAGAAAAAGGTAGTGTGCGAAAAACTCTTATACAGGACCACTGCCGCTGTTCAACGTGTAGCAGCCAATGACAGGTTAACAGAAGGAAAGTTATAATCCTGTTAGTAGACATGACTACGAAGGCAGCAGAGGGATTTAAACCCAGTGGCAATATTCCTGTACGTAACAATTGAAAAATAATTTAGTTGAATACAACAATTTTTTCCTTAGTACCTTGCTATGCAATATCTGAAAGGGCATGGAACACTAACGCAGTGGGCGGGATGTATAAACCTAGGAAATTTGGCAGAACTTTTATGCTCAGTCACTAAACAACAGATAAAGATATTCATATTAGAACAAATAATGATTATTCTATGTCAGAAAAAACATCAATGTGAGGAAAACACATAATGAAATGATCAATATAATTTAACATAGTGTAAAAGCACACAAAAGTACAGGACTCCCAATTACTTTGCTTCCAATGCTAAGGCACATATTGCTGCTGCTATCGGTGCAGAAGCAGAGGTACCAGTGTGACTCTGGGTGCATAGAGTTCTTGGATTAGGATTTCTTCCATCTTTTTTTTTTCTTTAAATAAATGGTGTCCATGTCAGCTGTTGCCTACATCATCATAAAATTGAATAACTTATATTTATCATTATCACTTTAATTAACATGAAAAACAGTCATAACATTTACATTTACAGATGCAATAACAAAACACAAACACATACACATTCACACAAAACCAGCAGTCAACCAGTATGATCAAATGAATTTACACACAGTAATTCCAACTCGGTAAAAAAAAAAAAAGTTCTGCAAAAGTTAGAATTTTCTTGGCCACCTCAGGTGGGGTAGTAGTTAAGTACTGGCTTCTGAATGCTCATCTGAGATGGGCACGGGTTCAAATTCCAAGTGAGGCATGGATGGTGTCTTAGTCTTAAGGTGCTGAGCCGGGATCTCCCATGGAACTAGTGGCCCTAAATCTGTGACAGGCGACTACTTGTACCCCATTGAGTTACTCGCAGTGGCTATTAAACCCCCAAACAAAACAAAAACAAAGTTATTTGACATGGAAGTTGTTTGTAGTGTGGAAGAAATATTCTTCTCATAATATGTGGAAAATACGCCATGATAATTAACACAGCAATCAGATGTCTCTGAATTGACTGTGTTTTTCGTGTAATATCAATCACATCAGAGAACTTGAAAATTCCATCGCCCTGGAGTGGGAATCGAACCCGCATCTCCCGATTACCATTCGAGTATGCAAACCATGACACCACCCAGAACGAGAATACTCGAACAAAAATTGGAAGCATACCCAAAGGGTAATCAGGAGATGCGGGTTCGATTCCCACTCCAGGGCGATGGAATTTTCAAGTTTTCTGATGTGATTGATATTACGTGAAAAACAGTAAATACAGTCAGTTCAGAGATTTCCGATTGCTGTGTTAATTATCATGATGTATTTTCCACGTATTATAACAGAAATATTTCTTCAAACACTGCATACTTGGACGACTGGGGATATGCTTAACAATGCCAGATGGCAGCACAGTTTCGTTTGATTAAGAATGCAGTCGGATGATACTCCGATGCCCTTAACACTCAGATACTTGGGACTTTTTCATTCTGGCTGGTGTAATGGTTAGCATACTCTAACAGTAATCAGGAGATGAGGGTTGGATTTCCACTAAAGGGCAATGAAATTTTCAAATTTTCTGATGTGATTGATATTACGTGAAGAACAGTTAATACAGTCAATTCAGATATGTCCGATTGCTGTGTTTATTATCATGGAAGTTGTTGTTACAAGGTAGTAGAGCAAGTAAGCAAGTATCTATTTATTTTATGTAAAGCAGAACTAAAATTCAAAACTGGTACTTCAACTTCTTATTACTGTCTTTCGCGACACATAAAGCTATTCCGTCTGTGCAATGAGCAAAGTTCTTAGACTTTCAAATTTCATTTCAAACTAAAAAAAACAAACTTTATAGCAAGAAGTGACTAAAGAATGGAGGAAACATGCATTTTAAGGAAATTTTAAGTTAAAATAAATTGGTACTTCCACTGATTATCATTTTGCTATAATAACTTTACAGATCACAGATATGGTGCTCTCTCCATGATGGAGAGAGTAAATACTGCTTTTTTATTATATCCCCCCCCCATGCGCCCTCCACACACAAACAAAACCAAGTGTAACGCTTTCATTAATACCGTAAGGAGAGACTAAGCAATGGGAAAACATATTTCACTAGAAAAGTTTATATAAAAATACAAAGCTGCTTTTCTACAGCATTACTGGAAGAAACACAGAAAATGAAGATTATTACCAGAAAATATTAAAAACAAGGAACATCATTAGGAGCAGAAATGAAAAAATAAAACCTCAGAAACACGCATAAATGTGGAAAACTGCAGAGAAGACTTATCTCTGCTGTGTACAAGTGTTTATTAATGTTCCTAGAAACACTGCTTCTGACATGCACTGTCAAATGATAACAAAACAGAATTCAATGCTGTAGAAAAAGCAACAACAAAGCAAGAAATATTCACACTGATGATGATGCACATATATATAAATGAACAAAATAAAGAACTTGTGTGCCACCACCTTGGGAGATTAAATTAATGAGAAAAATTTTACATGAAATATAATACAGTACAGTGAAGTTCTCTCCATATGTTACGAAATGTCCATAATGGATGGAGGAAATTTTCACTGAAAAACGTACTGTTCAGCTATCATGCAGCATACACTCACCATCAGTACTGTATAAATAATGACGGGAAAAAAAATCTATTGGTGCTGTTAAAAGTCTAAAACTACATATGAAGTGAGCAGTGGAAAATTTCACAATATCATTATTCAGGGACACATGCACATTCAGTGACAACACTTCTGACATCACACGGCCTGTGTGTATCCTCTTAAGGTAAAGCTGCACTTGATCCAACAGTAATTTTGTTGCTGTTTCTGCTGTATAATGTGCAAAATAACAAAACACAATTCAGTATAAAATTCTGTCCACATTCTTCACAAGTTCATTATAGAACAAACAAATTCGTTACAGGATTCTGTCAACATTCCACCCTCAATCAGAGAGGTTTTAGTGTGCACTTGCTCAAACGATGATTTTGCTGTTGTTTTTGTTGTATCATGTGCAAAATAACATAACACAATTCAGTATATAATTCTGTCAACAATCTTCCCCTGTTCACTATAGAACTAATGAATTTGTTACAGAATTCTGTCAATATTTTTTCACATGTTCATTATAAAACAAATGAATTTGTTACAGAATTCTGACAAAATTTCATAACAGTGTGTCCTAAAAGCAACAGAAAATATGTTTTGGTAGAAAGTAAGCTTGAAACCACAGAAACACTGTAAAAAAAGGAAACAACAAAAAAAACACTAGCATTTAAATTAGGTGTAGATGAAGCGAATGTGATGTAAACTGGTAATGAATAGGAGAAGAAACTAAGAAATAATGATAAGAAAAATGTTATGGCAATGTCTTGAATTCATAAAAAACCAGAAACAAGCCAAAACATTGAAATTATGTTCCTGTGGTTTTCACTGCAAGGATTAAAAGGAAGCATAATCTCCTAGTAATTTAAAGAGCTTTCTGGAAAGATTGAAAGTTTTGTAACACAAATGAGGAATTATATAGGATGTTTACTGATTTTGAAAAGGCTTTTGGAAGAAAAGTTGGGAACAAGTTAAGTTACTCAGCTTGTGAAAAAAGTATAGTGAAATGCATGTCATTGAAATCAATCACAAACCTGTATACATCAATAGCCTTGCAAATCTCACGCACGCGCGTGCGCGCACACACACACACACACACACACACACACACACACACACACACACACACACACACACACACACACACACACACACACACACACACACACACCTTGGAAAGTGATTTACAATTAACTCTGAAGTAAGACACAAATGTAGACTATCCTCCTTTTTGGCTGTGACATATATATATATACACTATATTGACAAAAGTCACCAGACACGCCTTCAAAAGCAAAAAAACGGATTTGCTGTGTTGTTAAGATGTGTGGTACAGCTGCAAACGGTATAAAAACAAGCCTGCAGCTGACCGTAATCATATTGCACTGTGAGATTGAGTGAAATTATTGCAGCAGGGGAAAACTGACTTTGAGAAAGGAAAGATTGTTGGGTGTTATATTAATGGATTATCCATAAGAGAAACCGAGAGGCGTTTCAACATACCCGAGTCAACTGTTTTGGATGCACTGAATAAGGGGAAGACACGTAGCATGCCTGAAACAGCAAAACGTAACGGCAGAGCAAAGAAAATCAGTGATAGAGGATGTCGAAGCCTCAGGAGAGTCGTTACAGCTAATCGTTGGAGTACTGCACAAGACCTCAGTTTACAGGTGTGTAAAAATGCTGGAACCTCGGTATGCACACGTACCATTCTCAGAGAACTTCATTCCATGGATTACTGTGGTCGTGCGGCTGCTCATAAGTCTTTCATCTCCACTTGGAATGCTACTTGTCGTTTAGCATGGTGTAAAGAACATTTATCGTGGACCGTAGATAAATGGAAACGGGTCCTATGGACTGATGAATTCAGATACACGATCCATCAGTCTGATGGACGTGTGTGGGTATGGCGGCAGCCGGGAGAATGCTATTTACCACAGTGTACTGTTCTTATGGCCAAGTTTGGAGCTGGCAGTGTACTCGTGTGGGGGCGTTTTTCATGGTATGGTCTGGGTCCATTAGTTATCGTGGTCAAAATTGTTAACTAGCACGTCTACCTTGATATTCTGGACAATTATGCCCTACCAACTCTGTGGTAATACTATGGAACCGAGCCTTGTTGGTACCAGCAGAAAAATGCACCGAGCCTTGATTTGACGATAATTTTGTATCATGTGTGGACTGGCCAGCACAGAGCTCTGATCTTAATCCCATAGAGCACCTATGGGATGAAATAGAAGCACCGCATAAGAAGTTTGGAACCAAGGCCTACTACTAAGCAACAGTTAGCAGCAGCATTATGTACTGAATGTAAGAGAATATCTATCGCTGTGTTCCAAAACCTTGTAGAAAGCATGTCTTGAAGGGTCAGTGCATGCATTAAGGCCAAAGGTGGACCGACATCGTACTAGTGTACGTCAATAAATGCTATATTGTGTTTCTCTTCTAGGTGTCTGGTGACTTTTGTCAATATAGTGTATATCATCATCAACCATTATCAATCCACTGTTGGATGTAGGTCTCCCCCCCCCAAGTTTCTTCCACAATGCTCCGTCTTGAGCAAGTCCCCTCCATGTCACTCCCACATGCTTTCGAATTTCATCGACCCATCTCCCATGAGGTCTTCTTCTGTGTCTTTTCCTGTCCCTTGGAATCCAGTCTAGAATTTCAGGTGCCCATTGGTGCCCACTGGTGGTCTATTCTTCTGGCCATATGTCCAGCCAATTGCCATTTCAGGGATTTTACAATATATATATGAACTAAACTAATAAATGAATACAAGAATGTAATCCTACTGCCTTCAATTCTGCACAAAGCTGCTAGAATTAGACACAGTTTACATATTAAAAATTCTGAATCTTCAAGCAACTTGCCCCTCTCAGATATACAATAAGGCCAACTGACCAGCACAAAATCATACACAAATATGCACCTCAGGTATACAAATATTAGGTATATATATATGAGAAAATACTACATGATTGACTGAAGGTGTGGAATCAAATATTAAGTATTTATGAAAGCAATATGGCACCAACAAAAAAAAAACTTACAATGGACAGAAAGAGAAGATAGTTTATTGCAAAGAATAATTGTTATTTCAATTATTTGTTATGTAGTACATGACAGAGACATACCCGAATACCATATCAGTGCATGTGCTTTAACAATCGTGACGTTCACTAGCCATAAAAACTGACAGGAATGTGTGTCATTCTGATGTTTAAATGATGACTTTTTTTCTCAAAAAAGGTCATTATCTAAGCATCAGAATGACACAAGAACAAAATGTGAGCAAAGAAACAGTCAGATGGATTTCGGGAGATAAAGATTAAAATGCATGTCATCCAGTGCACCCAAAAAAACTGAGTAAAGATCAAAAACTGAACAGGAAAGAGATGTGTTCCAAATGCTACAAGAAAAACTAAAGATTATCCAGACTTTCTCAGCAGTGCCATCCATGTAAACATCCCATTGCTGTTCTTTCCATTGTTTTATTTTCTGGTCGCCTAAGTTTCTGATCCATATAAGAGACCATGTCTTACTGAGGTCCTGTACATTTTTTATTACTATTTTATTGAAGTTTTCTTATCACAAACAACCCCTGACATCTCTTTCAATTTATATGAGCCTGCTCTCACTCATTCCCTTGTCACTATTCTTTTGTAAGGTTGAGCCCCAATTATTTGAACTGTTCTACTCACCTGTTTACTTGTTTTATCAAGTACCAACAAATTCTTTTTGAGATTTTCTTGTAGTCAGAAAAAAAAAAAAATTCAAAGATAGATAACAAGGAGAAGAATGACCAGACTCTCCGTCAGAAAATATTCCGGTGAACAATGTTCCATTGGTTAAATAATTAATTTACAACAACAAAAAATAAAAAATAATAAAACATTCCTGTGCTTGATTATGCTCTAACTCATCAGCTCTGATTTTGCAAACTTCTTCCAGCTTACTAAGTTAAAAAGTTTGATGAAAAGACTGTATTTTGAATCTGTTAATGATGTCCAAAAAGGAATACAGATTTATTAAATGGCCACCCAAGGGAGTAGTAAGTCAATATACATAGAAGAAATGCATATAATATTGTACAGGGACCCAAGGGGACAATTTTAGAAATACCCAGTAAGACAATAAACCTGAATGTAATTTTTAAGATGTTATGCTACTTAATAGCCACACCCAGTCCTTTTTTTCTAGAGATAACAGTGCAGGTACTCTTAAACATAAATTGTTGTAAGGGGTGGATTGACCTAATAAAAACTAACTCTATTTCTTGAACATTTAGACATTGCTGTTTAAGCTTTATTATTGTTTCATGGTACAAAATGCAAAAACACAATTTAGGAGTGGCTACAGCACTATAGATCATATTCACGTACTTAAAGAACTAATTGAAAGAGCGAGGGAATATGAACTTCTGTTATGCATGGTTTTTATCGATTGTGAAAAGGCCTTTGATTCGGTGAAACCATCAGCAATTACAATGGCTTTGAAATCCTGTGGTATTGAAGAAGCATACATTAATATTATTAATAACATCTATGAAAATGCAAGTGCAAAGATTCGGCTATTTGAGAATGCAGCACCCATAAACATTGGAAAGGGAGTGAGACAAGGCGACACTATATTTCCCAAACTCTTTAATGCCACTTTGGAAAATGTCTTTCCATCACTGAACTGGAAAAACAAAGGGATAAAGATTAATGGAGATTATCTAACTCACCTTCGTTTTGCTGATGACGTAGTCATTTTTGCAAGTATCCCTTCAGAGCTGCAGAGTATGATCCAGGAACTTGCTGACAAGAGTAAAGAAGTGGGATTAAAAATGAACTTTCAGAAGACAAAAGTGATGTACAATGCTTTTACAAGAAATGAAGATTTATCGATTGATCGGGAAAAGCTGGAGATAACCAATAGCTACATTTATCTTGGACAGCAGATATCAAGTGAGGGTCACATTGATGAAGAAATTAATCGGCGTATAAAACTTGCCTGGAGAGCTTTTGGAAGAAACAGCGTAATTTTCAAGAGCAATATGCCATTATGTCTTAAAAGAAAAGTGTTTGATCAATGCATCCTTCCAGTGCTTACGTATGGTGCAAAGACGTGGACCTTAACTAAAAGAGACGTACAAAGGCTGCAGACAACTCAAAGTTGCATGGAGAAGTGCATGCTTGGTGTAACCATGAAAGATAAGAAGAGGAACTCGTGGATCAGAAAAATGACAAGAGTGGAAGACATCATGATCAGAGTTAAATCCCTGAAATGGCAATGGGCTGGACATATTGCCAGAAGGACTGGCCATCGACGGACAACTGAAAGTTTAGACTGGATTCCAAGGGACAGGAAAAGACCCAGAAGAAGACCACATGGGAGATGGGTGGATGGAATTCGAAAGTATGCAGGAGTAACATGGAGGAGAGGGGCACAAGACAGACCATTGTGGAAGAAACTTGGGGAGACCTTTTTCCAGCAGTGGATTGATAATGGTTGACAATGATGATGATGATTATATTAAATTATATAAAAAAAACAGCATTCTGTAACAGTTTTATAATGCACAGCAAATGCTTAAATTAAGATCTATATCAAGTTTACCTATGAATGAAGAACTAAATTTGAACAAAGGATTACAGTAAAACAAGAAAGAAAAGGAACTGCATTTTGATCCTAAAATAATGTCCAAATTTTGTTCAACTCTTGATATATTTCTACCATTCTTGCCCACTCTTTGCTTTTCGTATCCCCTGCTGAATGGCATCCTTGAATTAGAGGACCAAACTCGGTTAACAGAGGCCTGATAATTTTTATCAATAATAATGAAGTTGTTGCTGTGATTAAAAGAGAAGACCTAACTGGGGTGATTACCAAATTCATTTAAGAAAATCCCCTTTCACAGTTGCTGGGTGAAACAGCAAAAGTTTTGCAAAGTTCACCTCAGCTGCAAAAATTGTTTAGGTATCTCTTTTTCTTGAAGTTGTAGGTATTCTCAAAAACCATGAATCACATCACTTTCATCAAGTTGAATCCTGTTAGATAACTTTCCAATTTCGTATTCGCCATACAGTATATTTATCTTTATACGTAAATTACATATAAAGGGGAAAATTTTGCACAGCAATACATTGTACAATATAATGTATCGCAATGTAAAAGTTATCCAGTGATACATTATAAACATGACTTAAATTAAATATATATAATTATATGTTATTATACTACTTAAATTAAATATAATTACATATTTTTACAATACTTTAATTAAATATATATATACACAGAATTATGAAATATGCATATCATGAGACAAATCCCTAAGGACTGTCTTATGTTAAAACGTGCTTTAGATTAAACAAATATAATATCAAAGGTATTGTTTACCTAATGTAGATAGTTTATGGCCTGATGATAGTGCTCCCGGAGCATTGAAAGTGCTCGCCGTGATATCGTAGCCGAAGAGCTTTTATGTGAGCCCATGTTTCCCGACCCAATGAGTATAGCCTTTTCTAATGTGATTGTTTTAATTAATGAAAAATTTTAAATATTTGATTGTGCTATTGAGTGAGTGTTTAACTGAAAATATTTAACTAAATTGTTTTATTTGTAACAAAAACCTATAACATAATTAGGCATCTCGAGGTGGGAGCACGTGTCTCACGGAGCGACAACGTGCGAAATACTTTTCAATATTAGGTAAACGATCCCTTTGATACTATATTTGTTTATATACACAGTGATCACTGAATTATGACCACCACTATAAAAAGTGGGTGTGGCCCATTCATCACATGGTTTCTGAGAGGCAGAATTAGTCAACCAATGTAGAATATATAAAGTGTGAGTGGAGCAGTACGCAGTAAAATTTGGAGTTTGATGAGTAAACAGGAGGAGGATTCATCAGACTTTGAGAAAGGACAGATTGTAGGAACTCAGACAGCGGGTGCCTCGATTTCCCAAAGAGCTGAACTGGTGGGATGTTCGCTAGCTGCCATAGTTAGTGAGTGTATCGGGACTAGTGTGAAAATGGTCAAACAATGACCCAGAGGCAAAACTGCATAGGACAGCGAAAGGTTGATGTAAGAGGTGAGCACTGGGTCCGACAACTTGTACAGGCCGACAGACCCAGCACTGCTCCACAGTTGACTACCCCAAGCAATAGAGTTCTACCCAGAATAGAATCTGTCATGCCCATGTGGTGCATGCTCCTACGTATGGGCTATAACGGCAAACAACCCCGACGATATCTTCTCCTAACTATGGTTCATCAGCACAAAAGACTCATCTGGTACAAAGATCATGCAAGTTGGATGACTGGAAAAAAGTGTGCTAGTTTGACGAGTCATATATTTTACTCTACTCTATGGATGGTTGTGTACATATTCGGAGCAAACAACACGAGGCACTCGATCCATCCTGCATGGTCTCCACAGTGCAAACCAGTGGTGGCAGTTGTCTAGTGGGGGGCATGTTAACCTGGCAGGAACTTGGACCCCTGGTGCATGTGGAACAATGTATGACTGGTGCCCACTATCGTGAATTGGTTGCAGACTCTGTACACTCAGCAGTGTCACATTTTCCCCCGAATGGCAACGGTGTCTTCCAAGATGACTATGCGCCAAGCCACAGGTCCAATGTTGTGCGTGAATGATTTGAGGAACACATTTCAGTCTTCCAGCATATTGATTGATCTCCGAACTCCCTCGATATCAATCCCAAAGAGCACTTGTGGGTCACTATGGAATGGCACATCAGGTGTCTGGATACACCAATCACCTCCATACCTGCATTAAAGTCCATATCACACAATTTGATTGGCCATACCTCCTAACTGCTTCCAGCATCTTACTAAATGGATGCCACGATGGAAAGCTGTTATACTAAGGACAAATGAAGGACCTATGAAGTGTTGGGTAGGTGGTTATAATTCAGTGATCACTCAGTGTATAATTACATTTATTAGATTACAGTTATTACAGTATTCTAATTAAATAATTATTTAAAAACTCAAAACCAAACATTTTTGTGTTAAAAAAAAAAAAAAAAGGTGCCAGAATGAAATCCCTGTGTGTTCCACACACACACACACACACAAAAAAAAACCTGATCACACCTCATATTTAACTTCCATATCGCATACCAAGAGTTATTTGACATGAATAAACAGTTTTTGATTATGACCATCACCTCAAACATGCAAAGGACTATTATGAACTTCATCACAGAAATCACAGTAATTATGGAGAGAGAAATCTTCAAAAAGAAATTACTCTTGGTATCTCCAGTACATGGAGATAATGAGAATTTAATGGCATTTACATTACGAACTGCTCAGTGTAATTCCAAAAATAGCAATAATGTGGTTTTGATTGCACGCATGCAACTGAACACATGTAAATTGTGGACATCTACTTGTATAACATATGACATAAGTTTTTTTATTGTGGGTTGTAAAATAAAATACAAATAAATTAGTAAACAAATGAAGTACTCACAATACTCTTGTCTTTATTTAATGTTCCACTGCTATATGTAGTCGCTAAAGTAGAGGAACATTGTTCTAAGTACCAAGGCATGTATCCAGCTTGTGTAGCACTACTGATTGACAGAGTATAAATAGAATTTGTGTATCCATCACAGTTGCAGCTGTCACCATACCTTCCACCATTTCCAGATGCCCAGACAAATATGGAACCTAATCCATTTCGGCCCTAGCAAAGAAAAAAAATTAATTTAAGTTCACCAAACAGAAAAGAAATATGAAATTTGATTTTAAATTCATAATTTCAGAAATTTTAAGTTCAACGTGGTGATTTAGATTTCATACACAAATGCAAAGTACTTCCATAAACCAATGGAGAAAATCAAGACAGCATGGAGCATCAGTCATGCATCTCGAATTTTTACCACACAAGCATCCAGTTCTTATTTAAGTGAATCAGAAAAGCAGATATCTATCCATAGAGCAACAATGAAGGTTCAGTATGAATGAAGTTTCATAACTGAGAAGCAGCAGAAATAATGAATCGAAAACTATTACAAATGTGTAGTATTTTGTTATAGTTTTCGACTGCTTCTCAGTTTATAGTTTTCGACTCATTATTTCTGCTGCTTCTAAGTCAAAACTTGTTTATTAATGGTAACAATCAAAGCATGCCACATACAGCACTTTTACCAAGCTAACTATTAATGTCATGGGTAATAAGCAGAACCAATTCTGAATGCAAGTTCTCACCTGTACATACCTTCCATGACTGACACCTACTTGAGCACAATGTCTCCTATTTCAACTCATGTTTCTGTGAAGCTGGTTGTTAGCCATTGACATCTGACTTCACATTACGGCAGAACTGTACATTAGTTTATCAAGTTTTTTGGTGCAAAAACCTTGGTAAATGTCACTCTTTGTCCACAAAGGCTAGCTTGGACTGTGGGGACACTAACCTCCAATCAGGTGGAAACACTAACAGACTCCTAGTAGTCTACCACTGTAATGCTACCTTTATTGTAATCACGATGGCTTCTAAGCACAAAGGAAATAAAAGTGCTAATGTCCTTAAATGAGAGGTTTTTAACCTTTTTTTAGGCCACAGACCTCAAAAACCAAGGCCAAAGAGTGCACTTTATCCCAATCAACAGCCATGCTATGCCACAAGTCTGGTTTTGACCCCTCTGATCCACCAGCTATTGCCAATAGCTGAAAGTTTTTGCATGTTGCACCATTCACAGTATACCTTTCCTATGGTTGTGCATGAGAAGACCAAAAGGGCATCCATTTGGGAGATGCTCAAACCAGCATGCTTGGTGCCAAATATCATGCCATGCTCAAAGACCCTCAGATCACTTGTTTTGTCCATTCCTACTATCAATTGAACACTGATTGATGCTTAATAAGCTACTCTACCTGATTTATACCGCACATCATGCTCATGTGTTGTTTTACATGTTGGAGTGAGTCGTGTATTTAATGAGGGCAGGTGTACCTAATAAACTGGCATCTAAATCTACATGCAAGTTGAGAAAAAATGAAATTATGTTACCTAATGTTTTGCCCAAGGTCTGATATTTCACTAAAGTTCTTTATCGATACCGGGACTGATCACTGACATGATGTTTCTCTTTGGTCCAATTAAAAGTTGTGTAATTTTGCAGATGGACAGTACAGTAGAACTACTTGGCCTAGGAAAACTCAAATACACAGATAATACATGGTCGAGTCACATTATTGTCACCACCAGATAATATCCAGAGTAACCGCCGTGTGCAGCACGGACAGCAGCTAAACAGGCTGGGAGTGACTCAGTAAGGTGCTGGAAGGTGTTCACAGGTATGTGGAGCCATGCTGACTGCAGTGCATCTGACAGCTGCTGGAGGGTGTGTGGTGGATGATCCACAGAGCGAATAACACGATCAAGATGGTCCCACAGATGCTCAATTGGATTTAAGTCTGGGGAATTAGGGGGCCAGGGAAGAACTTTGAAGTCTTCATCATGATCTTCCAACCACTATTAGATGTTTCTAGCTGTGTGACACATCGCGTTGTCGTGCTGGAAGATCCCATCCGCCCCAGGAAAACCAATCAGCATGTATGGGTGTACATGGTCTGCAAGGATGGATTCGGTCCATAGTGCCTTCCACACGTATGAGTGGACCCAGGGAATGCCACGAAAACATTCCCCAGGCCATAAAGCTACCTCCACCAGCTTGTGTTCTTTCAGCAATGGTTGAAGAGTGTTTGTTATCCGATGTTTCTTGCCTTATACGCCAACATCCATCCGTTCGATGAAGCAGAAAGCGTGACTCATCGGAGAAGGCAATCCTTTGCCAAACAGGGAGGTTTAATTCCAATACTACCATGCAAATGTAAGACTTTTCTGCGGATGCACCTTCGTTAGCATTGGTGCAATGACGTTTTAGACACACTTCCAGTAACCCCTGGTTCATTCGGCCAGTGAGTTGCTCCACTGTAGCGTGTCAATCGGCCCTCACACACCTTCGAAGTTGATGTTCACCTCTCACAACAATGGCACGTGGTGCACCCCAGTTTCCATGTCGCTTATTCGCAATGGTGCCATTTCTCCAATCACGATACACTTTAACCAGAGCAGCACGCAAACAGTTCACAAACTGCGCTGTTTAAAAAATACTGCCACCCTTGGCCCCAAAGCTGATAATCATCCCTTTTTGCAAATCTGATAAATTGCTCCTTTTATCCTTGACAGCAACAAGTGATGTGTTTTCAGAATGCCTACAGCACACCTTATACACCCTCCAAGTCAGCTCACAACACATGCCTTATTTCATTGGCTATGCACTGCTGACGTCAAAAATAGAAGGTGGTCACAAAAATGGGACTCTACTTTGTATAACGAAGCTTGGCTTAGCAGTATGAATTTAGTCCTGAAGAAACAGAACTCCAATAGTATACACACTATGTAGGCAAAAGTGACTGGACACTCCCACACAGGCACAATGGTGTGCTCCCACAACAGACACATGGTCCATGAGGTATTAAAACAGCAACTGGTGTATGCTCGGATCAATCGCCAATAAAATGACTAGCAGGAGAGAGCTCTCAGAGTTTGAAAAGGGTAGGCAGCTCAATTGGAGGTATGAGCATAAGAAGCATTGCAGATGCTAGACAGGTCGCTAAATCGAATGTAGCCTTTGTCATCAGGAAGTGGAAGACGACGGGATATCGCAGGAATTCACCTCGCCCTAGAAGACCCACAAAACTGCAACATAGGGTGCTGCAGAGGGAGGTATGGAAAACCAGGTCCCGACCAATGCATGCCACAGAACATGAGTTCCACATGGTTACAGATTTTATGGTCTCCACCAAGACACTTCAAAATGAGGCCCATGCACTGGGGTACCATGGCCTATCAGACGCCCCTCTCATCACAAAGACCAATAAAGCCACGCGGCTACAACAGTGTCAACAGCACAAACATTGTACATTGGAGCAACGGTAGAAGGTGTTATGGAGCGACAAATCCCGCTTCCGATCAGATGGACGTGTCTGGGTTTGGTGGTTACCCGGAGAGCGTCTGCTTCTGGAGTGTACAGTGCCAACCATGAAGCATGGAGGCGGTGGAGTTATGGTATGGAGCTGTTTCAGATGGTATGATTTGGGTCCACTGGTTGTTATTCATGGCAACATGAACTCTGTGCTGTATAGAGATATTGTAGATAACTCAATGCTCCTAATGTGTAGCAGTTCTACGGACATGACGATTGTTTCTTCCAGGATGATAATGCCACTTGTCATGTTTCCAGGGCTACAATGAAGTGGTATGAGAAAATAAGGTCTTGCGGAAGGACTGGCCTGCTCAGAGCCCGGATCTCACTCCCATTGAACACCTATGAGATGAACTTGAATGACAGGTGAGGTCTAAACCAACAAGACCTTCACTGACAGAGTTGGTCAATGTACTCAAGGTGAAATGGAAGAACATTCCGGTCTCCGTACTCCACGGACTTGTGAACAGTTTACCTCAATGGATAGCTGCTATAATCTCTGCAAATGGAGGACATCCCCACTACTGATGTAAATATAATACTGTTTCTCTATTTGTTTACATTGTCCAATCACCTTTGTCTGCATAGCGTATTACACTCTGAATTACTTAAAGTTCACAGATGTTTAGAGTTCATGCTTGATTATCAGGTTTGTGATGCATGCACAACACAGAAATAGGCAGCATGTGAAGAAACCCAAACACTGTACCCAACAATTTAGCATCCTGGGATAGGAGTGAAAAAAAGAAAAAAAAAATCAGGACAAGTTGGGGTTTTTTTTTTCAATTTTAGGACATGTGAGTCCAATACAGTCATTATATGGAACATTAGAAATTTTGCATACAAAAAAATGATTTTACCTGATCATATTTTCCCCTACTTTAGTGGATATCAGAATAGGCTACGTAAATATATATATCTTACATATAAAACTCAAAACGTCTATTTGTCTGAAGCAGCAAAAACTCTCAAACGCCGAACTGTGGCATCGTGAAATTTGCATAGCTTATTGATACTGGAATTTCTAGGGCAACACAACTATTTTAAGATCTCTACGTTGTTCCATTCGCGAGTTATTAATTAATTAATAAGCTAATCAATAAAGTCAGCGTCGTTTGCTACGTCATCGTTATCCGAAAGCACATGACTGCACTCATCGCTGCGGCACATCCACAGGTGTTTCTATTCTTTGAGAACTGTGCATAAAAAAATACAAAAACAAACTTTGCGAAATCTTAACGAAACGGGCTGAAATTTGTATCAACACTATGAATAGAGGAGTCCCTCAAAATTTCACCAGAATCCGGTCAAAACTTTTAAAAATAGGCATGGAATTTTTAATTCATCGGTAAACAGAAATACAGTCGAGCCCGCTTTTAACGAGGAGCTCGGGACTGGCGAAAATGCTCCCTAAATCCGTTTCAGTGCGAAACCAACCCAATGTGGAAAAATAAGCCTAAATGATAATGACAAGGTACATAGTACATGTAGTATGTATTTTCTTACATACAGTCCGCGAACTATCTGTGTTTTTCTTTTTTGTCTGTGAAACTGTTGGGTGCGGACAATCTGGCAATAGTACCGTATTTACTATTTTTAATTGTTGCACTCAAATACAGTAACATACATACTGTATGTATGTACCTCAATTTTCGTGCCCACCGCACCTTAAAAATTAGCATTTTAAAAATGATAGCTTTGCATTTGTAGACGGAAGCATACCAGGGCGAGCTCAGCAGAAAATTAAAATTTCACTGCCTGCATCTTTTTTCATATATGTAGAACGGCAGTAGCAAAGTCTGGGAGAGAGGGGGGGGGGGAATCCCTCTTTGAAGCAGCTGTCGGTCTTTGGCTGGGCAGTGTTTGATTGACGGAGGTCTTTCAACTACCCCCTGTTTCATACCCCTCCTGTCTTCCCCTACTTGTTTATGATCAAGGCTCTGCCCCTTCCGAGGCACTGTTGTTTATTTGAGTTGGGGTAATAAAGAAGTAGGTAGTTATACTGCTGGATTCACATGCAAGAAGAAGTATGACACCATTTGTAGAGAAAACAAACAATTGTGCGGCAGTTAGGGAATTTAAAGTGAATGAAAAAATGTTTGGGATCTGCACAGTTAAAGAAGTCATTTCTTTTAGAACTTCCAGAGGCCGATTATTTGTTTAAAGCTTTTTTCAATCTGTTTGCAGGTAGTCTTCACCTTCCTACCCCCCCCCACACCACCACCCATCGAGATTGAGCGCAGTGCAACTTTTATCTGTGGAATAAACGTGACTGACGCTTTCACCTCATTCTTTTAGGCAATTTACCAACAGGATCAAGGTCCCATCCGGATCCATAAAAAGACTTTAAAGACATCAGTGACAAATAAAGGTTTTCTATCAGTGAAAAAAAAAGAAAAGTCACTGCTTTGGTACAAATGCAATAATTACCCCCCCCCCTTTTTCCGCTTTTTAACAAAATACGGACTATCTGGTAAATTTTTCTTTTTCGGAGGGGCAAATGGTTTTGTTGGGACTCTATGTGAGGCAGACTATATGCAGGAAAATACAGTATACAATTGTATACTGTACTATCCTTAACGATTGCATATACAAATTAAATAAAATAAGTTTCTTAATTAAAGAGAAACTTGCATGAATTCTAAAGTACAGTAGCAACAAAACCTGAAGTGAATGGAACAGTAGCAGCAAATCCACTAATTGGAAACATTTTTGAAGAAACAGTCTATAGTTGTTTGTTTTGTTTTATCAGTGTACTTCTGTTCCCTTAATTTTCTGCAAATAACACTCAGTTCAGTAAACACAGCATCATTGCAGTGATCTGTTGCCTCGAAGAAACGTTGGAGGTTTCCCGTACAATCAATGGCTGATGCATATGACGGTGGTTGAGTACTTTCTTCTTCACTTTCCAGTGCAATTGTTGATACCTTAATTTCCTCTACAATGTCATCTCCAGAAACAATGCCCGATGTAGCGACAGCATCATCGGCGGTAACAAAGTCATCAATTTCAGGGACATCATTAAAACGTGTAATGTTCTGTAGTTTTAACCACTCAGAAAGGGGGATATTGTTCATTTTATCACTGCGACTTGTGTTATCCAACCCTGATTTTCTGAAGCAGTTCTGAATACAAGATTCTGATACTCATCCCCAAGAACCAGCCAGCATTCTAATTGCATCAAGAATGGAAATTTTCACTTCAACCGTTTTTTCCATCCTTTCTAACATCAGTAGGATTAATTCCCATCTGTAGTGGCATTTAAGGCTTCGAATAACTCCTTGGTCCATTGGTTGTAGCAAGGCTGTGGAGTTTGGAGGGAAGAAGATAAGCTGAATGTTAGTCAGGTTTTGAACATGAGGATGTGCTGGGCAGTTATCTATAACGAGATTAATTTTAAGATTTTTTTCCGGAGTTCTTTGTCCCACTCCCTAAGATAAGCTGTAAAAATGTCCGATGTCATCCATACTTTCATATTGGATCTGTAAAGAAGGGGAGACATTTCACGTTTTTAAAACATCTTGGGTTTGCAGATTTTCCAATCACTAGCAATTTCCTCTAGTCCTTGCCGGACATATGAGCTCACACTAATGCAGCCAGGCGATTCTTTTGGTTTACCCCCTGTGCACTTCTCACCTTTGAACTTCATTGTTTGATTGGGAGTTAGATTATAAAACATACCTGCTTCATCCGCATTATAAATGTCATCATCACTGTAGTTCTGAAGATCCGGCCACACTGTTTTCAACCATGATGAAGTTTCTTTTGTATAAACTGATGATGCTTCCCCGCTAATTTTTCCAGAACAAATGTTGTGTCGTGTTTTGAAGCGGAGAAGCCACCCATTAGAACACGAAAAATTTCGTAACCAAGTTGAACTGCAAATTTTTCAGCTTGAATTTTCATTATTGGGCCATTTATTGGTAAGCCAGTGTTTCGTTGAACAGTAAACCATTTTAATAAGGCTTCTCCTACGTCAGTTTTCTGGCATTTCTTCAGTATTTTGCTAGACGTAACACTGCATTCAAAAGCCTGCAACAATGTTTCCTTATTTTTAAAAAGGGTTAAAAAGGTGGAAGATGACAATCCGTATTTTTTGCATATCACACCATTTTTTTTCGCCATTTTCCAATTCCCTAATGATGGATACTTTATCGTTCATGGATAAAACTTTTCTCTTAGACATTTTTTTAACTTCCTATGTGATTCCTGTTTATACAGTAACTAGCATTGCACGCAGCACCGAATAAGAATATACAGTACAAGAAATGCCAGATATGAGAAGGTGACACATGAAAAAAAATTCCAGGAAGTTAAGTCTTGTTTCTCCTAAGGCGTGACTTTCACATTCCCTCACTCCCCCACACACCTTTGTTCTCTAGGCACAAAAGCTGCTGGGTGCGACCTTGTAGCCTTGGATCCTCCCCACCACACCCATCCTCTTTCTACCACATCCGAGGGGAAGAGGATTTGGTTTTCAACTTTAACTTTGGAACCCACAATACTATTATCCCACTTGCTTGCACTGGGGGGGGGGGGGGGGTAGGCTAAGTGTTTGTGCATACCCTCCACATTCTTCTTCCGTTACTGAGCTTACACTAGTAAAAAGAAAAGATATTACTCAGCGCCTTTCTATTCCCTCTAGAACCCTGACCGTCAGATTTTCTCTTCCTCACGTTAAATGTGATTTCCTTAAATTCTGTTATTTTTTGTTCTTCTCCCTCGTAAAATCCGGGGTTTTCATTAAACTTTGTTCGCTAAAAATGATTACATTTGCCTTAAATTAACATTGTACCAAACAAAAGTTGTGTTTAGTTCGTTAAATACGGAATTTCGCTAAAAATGATTACATTTGCCTTAAATTAACATTGTACCAAACAAAAGTTGTGTTTAGTTCGTTAAATACGGAATCTCGCTAAAGAATTGAACTGCCTTGGTCGGCTAATAATAATTTTTTCACAGTGCTCGAGAAGCAAGTAAACAGGAATTTTACAGTCACGTGCGAACTTTGCCCATTAAACAAGAAGCTGTCGGTTTCAAAATCATCCGCCTTTAATTTGAAATTGCACATAGAGGTAAGTCAAAATTTTCAGTACTAATAGTAATGAAATAAATAATTAGTCATGTGTATTTTTCGCTGTCTTTATAACCACTCATTTAAAAATCCCGGACTTTTTTCAATCCCGGACACAGCCCCGGAAGTCATTACAAATCCAGGACTGTCCGGGCCAATCCCGGATGACTGGTAACCCTAAATATATGTCATAACCAAGTTTTTTTTATTTAAATAACGGAAAAGAAGAAAAACTTTGGTTTTCTACTTTCTTCCTTATTTTTGAAAATTTTCTGTTTTAAAATATCAGGTACAATGCCATATTTACAGATATTAATATATTAACTGAAACTGCAATATACTAAGTTAGTACTCCTAAAAATTCAAATTATGCTCAAAATAGTATAACTATTCTAAAAATCCGAAAATTCTTGGCGTAGAATAAAGATAAAATTTTCCAAGCTTTCACATATCAACCAGGTGGCTTTCTCAAAGAAGGTAGACAGCTAACTGCAAACTGGATAATAGAATGTTTCAACACTTCGAACGTGGTGACTTGACTAGACAATAAATGATTAGGAGCAAACGTGATATTTCGAAGAAACGAGGTCACGTTGGTTGGGCACACGGTACAATGGTAGAGAACTCAGCATTATTTGAAGAATTGATTCCAAATACGTGGCAACTCCAGAGAAACGCTATCATTGCAAGCCTCGCAGCTGATCAAGATTTACAAGGTTTCACGAATGGCGGTAGATTTGGGTGTGGAGTATGAAGCTAATTTCTTTACATCACTCCATATAGGATCGGCGGACTTGAACTTGACTTCTCTTGATAGGGCAGTGGTTATTTTCCTGTCTCTTGTATCCCTTCTATGTTCACTGATTCTAATTCCAAACGAACGTTTGGTCATTCCGATGTAGTATCGCCTGGAGCCGTCCGGATATTTTAGTGGGATGGCATAAACACCCGCCTCATTGAGAAGAGGGGCGCTTGTCAGTATTTCTCTTAAGCATCGTGTATAAAGATGCCAGAGACCTTATGCCGGCAACACATATTCACCAATATCATCCCTAGACCTACCACCTGGCTACGATATGCAGACAACGTATTTTTCATATGGCGACATGGAAAGGAGACTCTCCCGTTTTTCCTCGATAAAATAAATTATATACACCCTACAATCAATTTCACCATGGAGCTTGAACACAATGGTACCTTACCTTACCTCGACGTCTCAGTGAGCAAATTGCATGACAACCGCAGGGATCATAGCATACTTCTGGAAAATTTTAGGTAGGAATTTTAGGAATTTTTAGGAAAATTTTAGGAGTGTATTTCAATAAAAACTAGATGTATATTTGTATACATTTAGTAAAACAACTTTGTATACATTGTAAAGAGTTTGCTTCACACCCTTCAACCATATATACTGATAGACTGCGCATGACATCAAAATTTCTGGCTCCAACATAAAATCACACGACATCAGTCAAAAAGATGGGTTACACCTGCTGTGCTTATGGTTGCTCTGAGCGATATAGTAAAGGAAGTTCTATGATTTTTCATGGGTAAGAAACGAATTAAATACCTAAGTCAATAAAGTTCAATTACTTAACCAGAAACTTGCAGCTATTGATATAAAAATATAGTAACTTAAGAAAAAAAATGGAATGCATGTTCCAAATTCTTCGCAAATGTTCATCACATTATAAATCACGAAATGTAAACAACCCGATCATGCATGTATATAGCTCATAAGTAAACTTACCTGAAGAGCTTTCATTATATATGAGGCGCATTCACATAATACACCGAAAACACTGAAGTTCTGCAGCGTAAATTAGTAATCATAACAGCATTTTTACACGAAATTTGGAGTCTGATGATGACGTGCCCAATGTTGGAGCCATGGCGACTTTGATGCAGCTATTGCCAATGCGCAGTCCATTAGTATATATGGTCGAAGTTCACACCCAAATTTTTTGCATAACGTCTAATGTCTAAGTATGATTTACTTCTAATGTTCAGTTCTTATCTTTTCACGTGTTATTATCATATTCAAGTATATTTACCACATTCAAGTTTCACTTTGAACATTAATATGCTGTTGAACCAGAAGCAATTCACGATTTTCACAGTAAAGTTTTCAGGTTTCACATTAAATTATAATATCCTAAAAAGGTAATTGAAAACCAAGAACTATGTACAATTGTTCACTGAATTACTTTTTTCATATTATTGTTTTAACCTTTTCCTGATAAGCCTATCTTTTTCTGCTTCCACCACAACTAATTTACTTTCAGTTTTCTTTATTTCAGCTGAACCTTGTATGATCAAGTTAGAGGCAACTGCTATTTCAACAGTATTTTGTTTTTCTACAGCTTTTCTCATTCTTTCTGTTCCCTCTTGAATTACTTCTAGGGAGGCTTCTTTATCTTTTTTAAGCCTATTTATTTCTGCATCATTTTCTTTTATTTTGTCATCAAACTCAGCTTTTCTTTTTTCTCTAGCTGCTTTTCCTTATTTTCCCTCTCTTTCTGCTTCCTTTCTTTACCTTTTCTGATTCTTCTTCCTTCAGCTTATCAACATACTCTTTATAAAATTTATGTGAATCACGAACACTATTTAACAAATTTCTTGTTATGGGAACTTTACTAACACATCCATAGTGTTTAATGGCCCCTTTAACTATTCTTAATGACGTTATAGTTGAGTCTTTTAAGTTAGCCTTGTCCTTCCTTAACAGAGCAGTGTTAACCGAAAATCCCCTTTCTGCATCAGCATTACCATGAGGTAAAACTAAAATTGACTTGATGAGTTTAGCAAGATTTGAGTATTTTTCTTTTCCGCTAGAGTCTTTAATACTAAATATATTACGACAGTAATGATCAATCCGCACTGGAATATGCCCTTCCTCTGAAAATTTCACTAGTTCATCTAGAGTTGGCTTATTGCAATTTAAAAGTTTCCACTTTTCTCTTACTCTATCAATTTGTTCCTCAGAAAGATGCAAAACACTTGAAATTCTGGCTATTTCCGAAAGTCCTTCAGTGACTGAAAGTTGAGTTGACTCTTTCTTTGGTTCTTTCACCTTTAAAACTTCTATGTCTCTTAGCTTTTGATTGCAGAATGGCAAATTTGACTTTAAATATTTTGTGGTTGCAATTAGTGATGATCTTACATCTAAGAGAAATAATTTCTGCCTGGTCTCCTGAACATTCCTGAGGAGATTTTTTGTCTTCATACCAACTTCTAACTCCCCTAGTTTTTTCCATGAATTTTTGTTTTCAAAATCTACATTCTTTAGGTCTTCTCCAAATTTCCCTGCAATAACATCATCTTGGATAAACTGAGCCATAACATTCCTCATTAAAGTATTTAAATCAGAATATAACTGGTGTATTTTTGGTTCTTCACTCTGATAACATAATGAAAACTTGTGGAATAACTTTTTTACGGGTCTTTTAGAGGTTATTTTTAATGAAAGTTGGTTGTCAAATTTTCGAACTAAAGCCTAGTTCGTCATCAGGACTATGTCACTGGAGTAGTTGCTGCCACTCAATTGGAAGAGACCATCCGCAATTATCGTTAATTGTGGTACTTCTTCTTCTTGCTATTTCGATCCCTTCTTCTAGTTTTCTCTTTACTAAGTTTGACTGGTGGGCGATTATTTTCACTGAGTCCCAATTTATGGAGTGTCCACTTGCTTGTACATGTCTGTCTAGCCCTGTTTTGTTCCCAATGTTCCTAATAGCTGCTTGGTGTTCTTTCATTCGGACCTTAATACTTCTCCCTGTTTCTCCTATATAGCTGAGTCCGCAGTTACAGTCGATGCAGTAAATTACTCCTTCCTGCAATTGGATGTCCAATTCTTTCTGCTTTAAAGCTGGCAAGAATTTCTTTATTTTGTTATTAAGATCTGGAGCTAGCCTGATATTATATTTTGCTCCGATCCTTTTCAGTTTCTCGAAAAGTCCCTTGTGGTACGTAATTTTGCTGGTGAATTTGAAGTTGGTTTTTTTCCTGCTTCTTTTTTTGGCACTTGTTTAAATATTTTCTCAACATATGGGGAGGGGTAATTGTTTTCTGCCAACATTTCCTTTAATTCTTCTTTGTGAAGATCTTTTTGAGAAGCTGAAGAGACCAGGATTTCAATTTTTTCCAAAAATTGTCTCGCTGTATTCGATTTAATATAATCAGGGTGGAATGAGCAGAAGTCTAACATCTTCCCTGTGTTGGTGGGTTTTCTAAAAAGCTGAGTGAATATTTTCCCTTCTCTTGAGGTCAAGGTTAAATCCAGGTAATTGATGCTATGGTCTTTTTCCTGTTCCAGGGTGTACTTCAAGGTATTCTCTAGTAAGTTAAATTCTTCCAGAATCTGAGAGGGT
Organism: Macrothele yani; assembly: GCA_039090855.1. Classification (NCBI taxonomy): domain Eukaryota; kingdom Metazoa; phylum Arthropoda; class Arachnida; order Araneae; family Macrothelidae; genus Macrothele; species Macrothele yani. Next base: position 132,134,898 of record CM077025.1, read on the forward strand.
AGAGATTGGTCCACAGTATCTACTATAATTAGGACATCATCCATGTACCTTACATAGAGAGCAAACAAGGAGGGTTGTATAAGGATTTTTGCCTCTAGTTTACTTATATAATAATTTGCTAGCAGAGGTGCTAGTGGAGAACCCATTACAAAGTCCTGAAGTTTGCCTGTAATATTTCTTTCCAAACTGGAAGAAATTATTCTTGAAGGAAAATAGGAGCAGTTCATATATGCCAAGTAGTATTTCTCTATTGTGATTATGGAATACTATTTTTTTCGCATAAGGTCATCTGCAATGAATTCCAGTAGGAGGTCCAGGTTAATGTTGGTATACATAGAGACTATATCCAGGCTTGCCATTACTGGATGAATTAATTCTGGCAAGTTGTCCAGTTTTCTTTTTAGCTGCATGGAATTTTTTAGTAGGTAGGGAGGAGAAGAGGAAAATATCTCTGAGGTGACCAAGCAAATAATAATTAATGTTGGAGAGTGGCGAATTTCTAGTGTCTATTATAGGTCTTATTGCTTGGTCACCTCAGAGATAGATTTCCCTTCTCCTCCCTACCTACTAAAAATTCCATGCAGCTTTTAAAAAGAAAACTGGACAACTTGCCAGAATTAATTCATCCAGTAATGGCAAGCCTGGATATAAGTCTCTATGTATACCAACATTAACCTGGACCTCCTACTGGAATTCATTGCAGATGACCTTGCGGAAAAAATAGTATTCCATAATCACAATAGAGAAATACTACTTGGCATATATGAACTGCTCCTATTTTCCTTCAAGAATAATTTCTTCCAGTTTGGAAAGAAATATTACAGGCAAACTTCAGGACTTGTGGCAATGGGTTCTCCACTAGCACCTCTGCTAGTAAATTATTATATAAGTAAACTAGAGGCAAAAATCCTTATACAACCCTCCTTGTTTGCTCTCTATGTAAGGTACATGGATGATGTCCTAATTATAGTAGATACTGTGGACCAATCTCTACCCTCTCAGATTCTGGAAGAATTTAACACTAGAGAATACCTTGAAGTACACCCTGGAACAGGAAAAGACCATAGCATCAATTACCTGGATTTAACCTTGACCTCAAGAGAAGGGAAAATATTCACTCAGCTTTTTAGAAAACCCACCAACACAGGGAAGATGTTAGACTTCTGCTCATTCCACCCTGATTATATTAAATCGAATACAGCGAGACAATTTTTGGAAAAAATTGAAATCCTGGTCTCTTCAGCTTCTCAAAAGATCTTCACAAAGAAGAATTAAAGGAAATGTTGGCAGAAAACAATTACCCCTCCCCATATGTTGAGAAAATATTTAAACAAGTGCCAAAAAAGAAGCAGGAAAAAACCAACTTCAAATTCACCAGCAAAATTACGTACCACAAGGGACTTTTCGAGAAACTGAAAAGGATCGGAGCAAAATATAATATCAGGCTAGCTCCAGATCTTAATAACAAAATAAAGAAATTCTTGCCAGCTTTAAAGCAGAAAGAATTGGACATCCAATTGCAGGAAGGAGTAATTTACTGCATCGACTGTAACTGCGGACTCAGCTATATAGGAGAAACAGGGAGAAGTATTAAGGTCCGAATGAAAGAACACCAAGCAGCTATTAGGAACATTGGGAACAAAACAGGCTAGACAGACATGTACAAGCAAGTGGACACTCCATAAATTGGGACTCAGTGAAAATAATCGCCCACCAGTCAAACTTAGTAAGAGAAAACTAGAAGAAGGGATCGAAATAGCAAGAAGAAGAAGTACCACAATTAACGATAATTGCGGATGGTCTCTTCCAATTGAGTGGCAGCAACTACTCCAGTGACATAGTCCTGATGACGAACTAGGCTTTAGTTCGAAAATTTGACAACCAACTTTCATTAAAAATAACCTCTAAAAGACCCGTAAAAAAAGTTATTCCACAATCACTATGAATAGAGGTGCCATAAATGCATTTACAACTATAATGAAAACTTTTCAAAATTTTGGTGTGAAAATGAAATTAATGCTAAATAGCAAGGAGTTAGCTCATTTTTCAGGAAACAGTGAATTCTTTTATACCTTGCCGAATTGCGTAGTTGTTTTTCAAATATTTTTTGAGATGGCAAGAAGTTTAAAAAAATATTCTGTAATATTTAACCATTGATCCAAGAGCCTCTGGGCTACAGAACCAACGGTTAACCATCTGTTGCTGACATGACGCAAAAGAAATTTGGCTATGACCAATGTTATATCCTCGACAGATTTATAATCCTCTCGTCTTGCAGCACTACTCTTTAAAAAGTAATGCATATCAGTAGCAAATTCGTCAAACTCTATATTTAAGCTTGTCAAAAAAATTTTAAATGCATTACTAACAACATGCAGGTTGCAAAAACCTAGTTCCAAAGATTTCTGGCCTGTTTCTTGTTTTACAACTTCATTGAATTTGCGTAAAAAGCACTTATTTACATTTGGGCTGTCCATGGATACACAAATAATTCTGTTCAATGAAATATTGAAGGATGATAACACATCAAGAATTTCTTTTAGCAAAATATCTGCTGTTGCATGACCCAGAAAAACGCTTGTTAGGTATCAGCAAGAAATTGATTTATTTCTGAAGACCAGTACCTGAGATACATATCCAACTGCCGTTTCACTTGTGTATTTGTAGTTTCATCAAATGCTATAGTAACCTTTCCTGGGCTACTAGATGCAATGTCTTTTTTCAAATCCTCTTCAAAATATTTTGACAATCCATGTGATATCACATAAGCAACTTTTTTCTTTAAGTTGCATTTTGGCTGCAATAGCAGAATCAGGAAACATTTCTTTGAAAAGTTCAACTGTTTCAGTGCATGAAACAAAAGACATATTGTCCTTAGCAACTTTCATGGCCCATAATGCTTCGGCTTTAGCCAACTGTAAATCATGACTCAGTACTTCACTAATATTTGTTTTGGGCTGAAGATCCCGTCCTCCAAAGGCTTTCAAGGATGGACTTATTTTGAAATTTACTTTGAAATTTCTGCAAATGTTTCTTCCCTTTATGATGCGCTTTTACTTGTGAAAAGCCACTATTAGAAATATTGAAAATTTCTGAACACAATATACACTTAGCAGAAAATATTGTTTCAGTTGCAGAACACCATTCTTTCAACTTCACTCCGTCCAATTCTTTGGCGAGCCACGCATCTTGAAATTTTGTTTTGGATTTAGGCATCTTAATCACTTGTATTACTAACCAGAAAATGAAAGGGAAGTACAAAAACACGTTCCAATATTGCAAAACCAGACAACTTCCCGAAGTTTGGTTGCGAGGATGTCAGAAGATAGAAAAAAAAAAAAAAAAAAGCAAGTCGCCACTTGAGAACTGAACCTGCACACAGCACAGAGAACACCATAAAAGACGCAAAACCAGAAACTATCATACGCATCTCACGCAAGTTCAGTCAAAGCGAGTTGGAGCCGAGATATATTGCGCATCGAAGGTCGCTGTCGCCGACGCACAATCGAAGGTCAATGATCACGTGCTCTACTGCCTGCCACGATAACACTCAGCTACCATCCCATCGTCATTACCGGAGGTTACGGAAGGAGACCGCATGTTTCCTCTTTGCTTCCACCCACCTGCGGTTTACAATAACAAAACATCAGCAGAAAGAGGAGGTTCCACGAGGCATGTCCAAAAATAAAGTACGATCTTCTGCGTGCCACGGAGTTCGTCTGCAAAGCGCAAACCAGGGGTGAAAATGACCCCTCCCGTTTTCCCTTAGATCTCTTGTTACTCTCGAAAACTGTCCGAAGGCACAAAAGTGGAGCGCCCGCCCTGAAGCAAGTGCATCTCGATGGTGTCATTTTCCCTCCCTTTAGCAGCACAGCATATAGGCTGTGTTTCTACAATAACAGGTCTTTTTACCTTACCATAATGGTAAACTTATTGGCCTTGATAACGGTTGTATTTTTAATAAATAAGCTTACGAAAATTTTAGGTATAATTTTAGGAATTTAAGGAGGGTCACAAAATATTAGGAATTTTAGGAGGAATGAGATCCCTGCAACCGCCTTCATATGGAAGTCTATTATAAACCCACCTCCGTTCCCAACCTGATCTCCGCAGTTCATTCTGCCCTGATGTTTACAAGACCGCCTTATTCTGTTCTCGAATTAGAAGAGCCTTCGCTGTCTCATCCGACGTCCATTCTAGACAATCTGAACTAAGAAACATCGTCATATTGGCCACTGAGGCAGGATATACTTCGAACCAGATGCATAACTTTATCGAGAAATCCAGAACCAGCCGTGCTAATAACATTTCTATGCCGCAACTTCGCTACCTGGGCTCTATTCCCTACATACCAAATGTTTCCTATCAACTCAAAAACGTGCTCAGGAGGATTAACTTCGGTGTCGGCATAAGGTCTCCTGCATCTTTAAACATGATGCTTAAGAGAAATACTGACAAGCCCCCTCTTTTCAATGAGCCAGGTGTTTATGCCATCCCACTAAAATATCCGGACGGCTCCAGGCGATACTACATTGGAATAACCAAACGTTCCAATGGAATTAGAATCAGCGAACATAAAAGAGATACAAGAGATGGGAAAATAACCACTGCCCTATCAAGAGAAGTCAAGTTCAAGTCCGCCGATCCTATATGGAGTGATGTAAAGAAATTAGCTTCATACTCCACACCCAAATCTACTGCCATTCGTGAAACCTTGTAAATCTTGATCAGCTGCGAGGCTTGCAATGATAGCGTTTCTCTGGAGTTGCCACGTATTTGGAATCAATTCTTCAAATAATGCTGAGTTCTCTACCATTGTACCGCGTGCCCAACCAATGTGACCTCGTTTCTTCGAAATATCACGTTTGCTCCTAATCATTTATTGTCTAATCAAGTCACCACGTTCGAAGTGTTGAAACGTTCTATTATCCAGTTTGCAGTTAGCTGTCTACCTTCCTTGAGAAAGCCACCTGGTTGATGTGCGAAAGCTTGGAAAATTTTATCTTTATTCTACGCCAAGAATTTTCGGATTTTTAGAATAGTTATACTATTTTGAACTACTAAAAATGTTCATAATAATAATAAAAAAAAAGTAGTGAAGTAGTGACTACATTTTCAAAGTAGTTTGTAGTCACTACTTTGTTAAAAATGTAGTTGTAGTTAACTGCATTTATCATAAAGTAGTTGTAGTTGTAGTTCACCACAATAAAAAGTTTCTCCAACCACTGTTGAGGGGTAACCTTTGTCTCTATCATTCATAATTAATTTGATGATAGAAGTGTTGAAACTGATGGCTAGATGACATCCAAACTTCTTGAAAATTTGTTTCAGCTTGTAGGCAAGAGGAGGATGGAACTGATAGATCCACAAAAGTGCAGATTTACAAAAAGGATTTGCTGGAGGCTACTGTTTTTTTTATCTTAATTCACAATAAGTGATTTAAGTTTTTAATTATGGGTGGAGGGTTCCCATGCAAAGTGGCAGTTTCCAAAGTTTTCTCATATTCTTTTTCAAGAGATAAAGTATTATTGCAGATGATATTGGCTCTATGAATACGAGATTTTATGGCAGCAAATTTGTGATTTTCAAAGGTGGATGAGTTGAAAGGAATGATACAGTAGAACCTCATTAATCTGGACTTATTGAGGCTCTAAATCGTCTGGATTTATGAAAGTCCAGATTGAAAAAAAAAAAAAACCTAAAAAATGAGCCAAGGTATAGTTAAAACACCTTGTACAATAACAAAAAGACATTTATTTTGCACTTGAAGTAATACAAAACATGAAGTAATACAAAATGTAAATTAATCCACAGGAAAGAAACCAATACATAACTTACATGATATTTAGGTCCTACAATATAACTTTAATTTACTGCTTAGAACATGACAGTCCAGGCTCATCCACACTCACGTCACATGACATGCTCACTGGTTTGAAGAAACTACTGATCTTCTGTTGTCTACTTTTAGAGTTAATTTCTTGAACTATTAATTCACACAGGTGCCTCAAACGTTTGTATTATCCAGATATGTTTTCATTTTTGCTGTCTTTGGCTTGTCTGATCACGAAATTCAAGCGTTCTTTGATTTCACTAAGTTTCGTCTTTGGTTCACTAACAACGTCTGCTTCATCGTGGTCACCTTCATCCCCTTCAGAACTTTCTGCTGCCATCACAATTTCAACAATTGCCTCCTCTGTCAAAAAATGATAACCTGGATCTTCTTTGTCTTCTTCTAGCCACAACTCAATGTCTTCCAGTGTTACAGCATTTTCACCACCTTGGCGGAGTATGTCCTGAAAATATTCTGTTTCGAACCCAGGTGCATCTGGTTCACCGTCCTCATTTATCAGAAGTTTTTTCAACGATTTAACCAAAGTTGAGGGCTTTACATGATTCACAGAAGCTGCAAAATTAAAAATCATAGACATCAGATTGTAAGCTTTGTGATTCTGTAACGTCTTCTAACTTCTTCTGCCTACTTCTCCTGCAGTCAGTTCCTTGACTTCCAGAACTCCATTTTAAAGCTTTTTTTTTTTTTTTTTTTTTTTTGTATAGAAATTTGGCTTTGTAGTTGATGCCTTGGTCTATAGGCTGGATTAGAGAGGTTGTATGGGGTGGCACGAACATACACATAATCTTTTTATCATCACTTGCCAGCTTTTCCGCATCTTTGGAGCATTGTCAAGTGAAACAAGAGATATTACTTCATATTCAAAAAATTTTAAAACCTCAGTTTGGTATCTTCTGATTTCTGACACTGTTTTTTTTTTTTTTTTTTTTTTTTTTCTTTTGAAACCAATCCATTGTCATATCTGAAGTGAACCATGCCTTTTTTGAGCTGTAGTAGTGGATTGGTAAATTGTCCATTATATTTTTTATTGCCCGTGGCTTTTTGCTTTTGCCCACAATCACAGACTTCAACATGCGACTTCTGTCAGCATTTGCGCATAGCAATGTGGAAACTCGCTTCTTACTAATCTTCCTTCCAGGAGTGTTTTTTTCAGCCTTAGACACTTGGGTGTTGTCGGCCTTAGACACTTGGGAGGTCTCTCCCATATAAGCCTGTCTCATCATAATTACATAGCTGTTGAAGGCTGTATTTTTTCTTCCTTTAAAAAAAAGGTCCAATTTTTTTCTGAAGGACTTAACAGCTTCAACATCTGCACTGAGACTTTTACCACATAGTTTATTTGTTAAACTCGTTCCTTACTAATCTTCCTTCTAGACGTGTGTTTTTTATTTTTTTTATTTTTTTATTTTTTTAGTCTTAGATGCTTGGGTGTTGTCAGGTAAGGCTCTCCAATATAAGCCCATCTCATCATAATTATATAGCTGTGAAGGCTGTATTTTTTCCTCCTTTAAAAAATCGACCAATTTTTTCCTGAAGGGATCAACAGCTTCAACATCTGCACTGAGACTTTCACCACATAGTTTTTTATTTGTTATGACGCCTTCTGAACCTAAAACAGCCAACCTGAACTGGCTTTAAATTTGCTAATGCCCAACTGTTTAGATAATATTTCCATTGCAGCCTGAATTTCAATCCCTTGCACGGCCAATCCAGAAAGACAAAGCTGAGAAAACCATTTATAAACTGCATCATCCAGGGATTGATTTACAGGCATCAGCATTATTTTCACAACACTTGCTTCTTTTTCTATATTAAACTTGTTTTCTTCATGTTGGGGTTTGTGAAGAACATCATCTAGGCACGACAACCCCTCAAATCCTGGATGACTTGAAAGTGAAAATTTCTGCAGCATTAAGCACAAATCACTCTGCAGATGCTAGAAAACACGTGGCAAGAATTGAGCACACGGTATGAATTCTGCTGAGTCTGAAAAGGGGGCATGCAGAGTCCTAAACAAACTCCCATCCATAAAAGTAATTACTGCCAAATATTGACTTTTTATATCTGCTACAAGTCATGCCACAGCATTTTAAAATTATCCGTAACCAAATGGATCATCCAGTATATTTTCAACAAATTAAACCAACCATTCTTTTAACCAGCTGGAACGACTTAACTCAGGGTTAGCAACATGAACTAAATCAGCTCGAACGAATACATTCGTTGTCTGAGTCAGAAGAATGCGGATCGGACGAGTAAATTTCGCTTCAGAAAGCATTACTATTTTTCTTATTCAAAGTGGCTACTTAGGAGAAGACTGACACAAATCCTTTGTGACATTACCTGCTAAAAGGGCTATCTGACGCTTAACCTTCCATATTGACGTTAATCCTTTTTGTCATTTTACCGCTAAAAGGGCTATTGCAACGAAATTAAGAAAGGTGAGAGAAGATATTTGATTAACTTGTTTCTACCCAATGGCATGATATCCAAGTCAGGGGGACTGGCACTGTTCCATCATTCCTCGGGTCACGGAGTAAGTGAAGGACTAGAAGAAAGCATTAATCACACTAGCCAGGTTTATGATAAGCACTCATGAGATAGAAGGGAGAAAATTGTTTTGCGGTTGCTTCCATAAAACCCGGCCACTATGTCAATATTTCTGTAAAGGAGCAGCAGAGAATTTTGGGCACAATTTGGTTCAGTTACATCGGCCGCTTAAAGGGTTAAAGACTCCAACCCAACCAACTACTTGGCTGAAATATGTTGGTGCCATTTTTATGATATAGCCTCATCCCAAAGAGCTGTTACTACATTTAAGGTGAACGTCAAGTAATTTTGCTTCCTATACTTCCAATGGAAAAACTTTTGTACTCATTTCCTTCACAATTAGTGTGTTCCCAAGGATGAAAATTTGAACATCGATTAAAATAACTTCATATTATAACTTGGAATACTTAAAATTTTCTAAAACATAACCGTAATTATAGTAAAAATCAATAACTTTTCCTTTGGTGGTGTTGAAACCAGAAAAAAGATGGCGCGACCTGTACTTTGATGACGTCAGTAGACAAATAAATGTTGGATTGCATAAATATGGTTATGTTTTAGAAAATATTAAGTATTCCAAGTTATAAAATGAAGCTATTTTAATCGATGTTCAAATTTTCATCCTTGGGAACGCATTAATTGTGAAGAAAATGTGTACAGAAGATTTTCCATTGGAAGTATAGGAAGCAAAATTACTTGACGTCCACCTTAACCAACTTAATCACTAAAAAGTTTGCTATGATTAAATTTACTATGAACACTGAAGAGAAATAGTGCATCCATTTTTTTGGATATCTCCCTCCAAAGGAAAAATAACCATAACATCTTAATATCTGCTTATCATAAACCCACTGCAACAACCAATATTATTTCTTTCAACTCATTCACTCAGTCACCTTTGAAAATTACTAATCTGTTGCCATAAGAACTTTTGTTCATAGAGCCAATATCATCTGCAATAATCCTTTATCTCTTGAAAAGAAATATGAGAACATTTTGGGAGCTGCCTCTCTGCATAGGTACCCTCCTTCTATAATTAAAAACTTAATCACTCATTGTGAATGAAGGTAAAAAATCAGTAACCTCCAGCAAAACCTCAAAGAAAATCTGCACTTTTGTGGATTTATCAGTTACTATCCTCCTCTTGTCTACAAGCTGAAACAAATTTTCAAGAAGTTTGTATATCATCTGGCCATCAGTTCCAACCCTTCTATCATCAAATTAATTATGGATGATAGAGACAAAGGCTACCCCCCCTTCCTGGTGCTTACTTCATCCTGATCTCAACATCTTCTGGTGAAATTACTACATTGGAAGAACTTACTGCAACATCAACAGCCGTTTATTGGAGCAAAGAAATGGTGTCCATAAAGGAAATTCTGAAACTTTACTAGCATCTCTAACTTCGAAGGACATTTCTACTGAACCTCTTTTGTTACGCTATCAGGAAAGTTTGGAAATTTTTCTCAGCCCCAAGAACTGCAATTCTGATTCTCCTTTTACCATTCTACTAACATAGAAATCAATTTTAAAAAAGAAATAATGTATATGACTTTACAGGTCTGGCAATCACTTACTATCTTCATCATTCATCCATCACAAGGTTGATGAAGACTGAAATTACCAGTTAAATGCTTCTTACATTACACTTTTTATGTAACTTAAGCGTGTTTTAAAGTTTTAATACTTATGGAATTCTTTCCTGTGCAATTAAGTATGAAACCAATAGCCACAGGTCAAACTTAGAAGTTTCAAAAAAAAAAAAAAAAAATTAAAAAAAAAATGTATAGAACCTTTTTGATCCCTTCAGCAAATGCTTGTCTTGCTAAAGGACCAGGACCATCTACAGTTTTTCCATCATCCTCTGGTCCCCAGGAAGCACTGTAAATGTCAATATGCCAAGGATTATGGCTCAAGGCCTTAGCTTCTGTGGCATCTGTAACTGTGCCATCAAGCATTCTGACACCTGTGAAGAGTCTTTCACATTAGTATACCAAAACTAGAGTCCAAAAACTTTTCAAAAGGAATTTTGTGAGAATTGAGATGAATTGCATTTTACAAAAAAGTCATTAAGCATAACACTGCATGATCAAAACACTTTGTAGCATACATAATTACAAAACTTGTTCTTTTGACAGAAATACCAAGCATATATATGTTTCTTTTCAGCAATTTAACTTTTCATGTTTAGTTACTTTTTAAAGATATCTGACTTGCAACTTCAAATTACAGAGGGTAATCATTTTAAAAGGATTGGAATTATCCTAGCGTGATTCTCCAGCAAAAATGATCATCTATTGGCTCCATCCATATTCAGGTATTTATGCTATAATCAGTTAAAAGCTTACTTTGTAGAAATAATCTTTTACCTTTATATGCAATCTTTGTTGTCTCTTCTGCACACAGGCTGTTGCAAAAAACTTAGCAACAAAATGTTGTTTTTGCAAAAAAGAATTATAATCTAAAAACAGCTTACGTGAAGTTCCATGCATAACAAGGCTTTCAGGAACAATCACTTTTGAGTAAAAATCAGTAACAAGATAGTAAAATCATGCAATGCATTGAGATTATTATACACTTTCCAACATACCAGAGATCATTATCATCGCTGCACTATGATTGCAGGCTGAACCTTCTTTATGTGAGAAACACCTTTTACTTGACCTATCATAGTGTTAGCATTGTCACAGAAAAATGACACACAGTTGCTCCACGAGATATTTTTTTAACAAACTCATTGTTTAAAACGTTGATATTCTTTAACCTGTATTATTACTTGATTCAACCAATGATAACAAAACAGTTGAATGTTTCCCTATTTTTTTGCCAAAATTACAGTTTATTTGCTTGAGCATCATTACTTCCGTCCGTAGATAGAGAAAAAGGATTTTTTAAACTTCAGATACGATGTTACTTGTAGAATTGATGAAAATTTGCTTTCTATCTCAGAAAATTAAATCAAATGGCAATTTTTCCGTAATTTCAGCGGTGTTTCCGTACTTCCGTAACAGCAACCAAAAATCCGTACTAGTTGGCATCTATGCAATATATCCCAACGACATCAAAAGAGCAATGACCCACCTCAACATGTTCTCAGGAACATTTATTTTTTTTGTCACAAAATGTTATAATTAATACTTCCTTGTGCCAACAGACATAATCAGCTCACTTCTACTGTCTGCATTACTTAACTTGTTCTGCCACTAAATTCAAAATTTATATTAAAAAAAAACAAAAAAAAAAAAAACACATGCTATAATCAGTCAAGTTTATTCTGCGTATTAAAACTGATGACTCTGTTAGACGTACAGCAACATAAAATAACATCACTATGAAAGGAATCTTGTTTTAAAGAGAAAAACACAGCAAATTAAATGCAAAAAAGCAAAATTTGTGATCTATGTGAAATTTGCATTATACCCAAGGGTCGAGAAATGCAGTTGCCTTGCCTGGTTGTGCAAAGCAACTAAAAAAAAAAAAAAAATTGTTTGGGCCACCATGGAAAACATCATTGAAGAACATGTTAAAAAAAAAAAAAAAAAAAGTTAAGTATCGTATGTATGGGGGGTGGGGGGGTGGAGTAGAAAAATATCCCTGGAAAAAAATAAAAGTACCCTTTTTTAGCACGTTTTTGTAAAAAAAGATTGTGCTTCTGTTATCGGTTTGTCCGTCCGTCTGTACCCACGATATCTCTGCAACTATTAGTCCGATTTGAAAAATTCTTTTGCATTCATTCGGAAGCTTGAAATATGCAAATCATGATCCTTCATTTCGTTTTTTTTTTTTTTTACGATGCACAATTTTGCCGCTAGGGGCGTAAATACAGATGATGCCGAATTCAAAATTACGTTTTAATCCTTATTTGCTTCTAAATATCCGATTGAAAAATTTTTTTATCTTTCGATTCCATTTATATCGAAGAGTGTTTTAGATATAGTTTCATTTTCAAATTACGTATAGATTTTCCGCTAGGGGGCTTAAAAGTAAATTACATTTTTTTCCAATAACTCTTCTCCTAAAACTCTGATTTGAAAAAACTTTTTTCAGCGGATACATCTCCTAATGTAAAACCTTTTGCATATAATTTCGAATTTTTGGTAAAGAATACTTTGGCCACCAGGGGCCGTAAGTGTTAATTTTTGCTTCTGATGTATTTGCCATAAAATCTGAGCTTCTAAAATATCGATTGAAAAAATTCTTTCGTGGACTGATGTCACTCACATCGATAAACCTATTCAGAATATTTTCTTCCTAAAATACCGCACAGTTTCTCCGCCAGGGGGCGTAGATGTATATCTTATTTTTGTCAATATCTCTACTTCTAGGAGTCAGATTTGAAAAATTTCTTCTTTGTTGGATAGTGTTTTCCGTGTGACATGTTTTTCATATAATTTCAAAATTTTCAAGTAATTCATAGACTTTCCGTTAGGGGGCGTAAAGGTAAATTGCGTTTCGTCCCTATATCTCTGCTTCTAAATCTCCGATTTGAAAAATTCTTTCTGCACCGGATACAGCTCCTGATGGGAAATCGTTTGCACATAATTTCTAATTTTTGTAAAAAAATAGTTTGGCCACCAGGGCGTAAATCTTAATTTCCGCTTCTGATGTATTTGCAGCAAAATATGAGCTTCTAAATTCTCGATTAAAAAAAACATCATTTGTAGACAGATAGTACTCATGTCAACAAACCATTTAGGAACATTTTCTTCTTAAAATAGTGCATGGTTTCTACGCCAGGGGCGTAGATGTATATCTTATTTTTGTCAATATCTCTGCTTCTAGGGGTTCGATTTGAAAAATTCCTTTTTTGTTGGATAGTGTTTTCTGTATGACATGTTTTTCATATAATTTCAAAATTTTCAAGTAATTCATAGACTTTCCGCTAGGGCGTAAAGGTAAATTGCGTTTCGCCCTATATCTCTGCTTCTAAATATCCGATTTGAAAAATTCTTTCTGCACCGGATACAACTCCTGATGGGAAATCATTTGCACATAATTTCTAATTTTTGTAAAAAAAAAAAATGGTTTGGACACCAGGGGGCAAAAACCTTAATTTCCACTTCTGATGTATTTGCAGCAAAATATGAGCTTCTAAATTCTCAATTGAAAAAAAACGTCGTTTGTAGACCAAACTACTCGTGTCTACAAATCTTTTAGAAACATTTTCTTCTTAAAATAGCGCATGGTTTCTGCGCCAGGGGGCGTAGACGTATATCTTATTTTTGTCAATATCTCGACTTCTAGGAGTTCAATTTAAAAAGTCCTTCTTTGTTGGATAGTGTTTCTAGTGTGACATGTTTTTCCTAATAATTCAAAATTTTCAAGTAATTCATAGACGTTCCGCTAGGGGCGTAAAGGTAAATTGTGTTTTGCTTCTAAATCTCCGATTTGAAAAATTCTTTCTGCACCGGATACAGCTCCTGATGGGAAATCTTTTGCACATAATTTCTAATTTTTGTAAAAAAATGGTGTGGCCACCAGGTGGCGTAAATCTTAATTTCCAATTCTGATATATTTGCAGCAAAATATGAGCTTCTAAAATCTCAATTGAAAAAAAAGTTTTTTGTACCGATGCTACTCATGTCGACAAACCTTTTGGAACACTTTCTTCTTGAAATAATGCATGGTTTCTACGCCAGGGGGCGTAGATGTATATATTATTTTTGTCAATATCTCTACTTCTAAAAGTCCAATTTGAAAAATTCCTTCGTTGTTGGATAGTGCTTCCGATGCGAAATGTTTTTCCTACAAATTCAAAACTTTCACGTAAATCATTTAAGACCCGCTAGGGCGCATAAAGGTAAATTGCGTTTTCTGCTCCTAAAACTCAGATTTGAAAAATTCTTCCTGTATCGCATACAAGACCTGATGGAAAATATTTTTCACATAATTTCTAATGTTTTGTAAAGAATGGTTTGGCCACCTGGGGTCATAAGTGTTAATTTCTGCTTCTGGTGTATTTGTAGCAAAATCTGCGCTTCTGAAAACTAGACTAATTTTTTTTTTCTTGGACCGATACCGCTCATGTGGATAAACCTTTTGAGAATACTTTCTTCCTAACATAATGCATGGTTTTCCCACCAGGGGACGTAAAGTCACATCTCATTTTTGTCGATAACTCTGTTTCTAAGACTTCGTAAGCTCAAGATTCCGTTTACACCAATATCTGAGGGATTAAAGACCTGATTGAAAAAACTTCTTTCTTCCGTCAGATACTATTGTTTTCCATACCGGTTCCATTGCCTTTGAATAGCTTTGATAAATTTAATTTGCGTCAGAACGGATTCAAAAGACATGCTTATTACACCCGAAAATTTGGTGTCATCTTTCTTGGGTTTTTTTCCCAGGGAGAAATAAGCCAATGGCTGCTGGACAGCAGTGTACACAACTTTGGTATTATACAAGGGTTGTCCCAAAACAACTGAGAATGTTTTTATTAAAAAAACATGCATACCTTAATTATCAAAAAAGTGGTCATCTTTTTCGAAATACAGCCCACTGCATCGAATACAGGTGTCCCAATGTTTCTCCCATTTTTTAATGTCTTCTGGAATTCTTCTTCTGAAATGCTATTGAAGCACCCATGTGCAGCTGCAATAAGTTGTTGATCAGTCTCAAATTGTCGTCCCCATAATGTCCTTTTTAAAATGGGGGACACCCAGAAGCCATATGGTGGTAGGTCTGGACTATATGCAGGTTGAAGCAACAACTTAACATTCATTTTCTCCAAATACGAAATGAAAAAACTGGCCATGTGTAGCCTTGCATTGGGCTGCACATGACAAAAAATGGGCAACCCAAGTTGAACAAACTTGTTTCATGCCCAAATGCTCGGTTAAAATTCCGTAAATTGATGATTTTGAAATGTGAACCATATCTTTGATATCTCTATTTGATAGGTGTCTACCTTCCTGTATAATAAAACATACTGTATTGATCTTTACCTCCATAGCACTTGTTGAAGGTCTTTCTGCATGCACAATTAAAGCTGTTTACCCACGACCATCCATAAATTCTTTATGCCATCTGTAAATTGTAGATTTTCCTAGACATTCATCTTTATAAGCCTGCGGCATAAGACAGAAAATCTCTCCAACAGACTTCTTAAGTCGACATCAAAATTTGATGACACATCTTTGTTCCTCTATCACATCCACTTTTTCAAAAAGTCACAGTGCGAAAACGAATGTTAAGAGTCCACGAAACAATGCTTATTAAACTGAGCACTACTGATGATGCATGCGTGATAAACAGGTGTGGCCGGTTGCTATGGTTATTACAACAGCTAATGCTTTTTCAAGACTTGTACCAAGGTCAAATGCAGTATTGCACATTTTTGTAAAAACATTCTCAATTGTTTTGGGACAAGCTGTGTATATACTGGTCCAATGTTTTGATTCTGGCCACTAAAAAAGTTAGCCAGCCATCAGATTTCAGAATATTTTTCTACTATTGATTATACCACACCGAAAACTGAATACAGGTGTCAACATGGGCTATGCAAACTGTTTGACTGTCTGCTGTGAGTTTATAATGCAAAGGCCAGAAGTGGCTGAAAACACACCAAGGCCAAAATACATCAGATGTTGAACAGTTTACTTCAAAATAACTATACTCGGAGCAAGCCTAACCTGACTATGGAGTTAAAGTACGAAGTGTACACTTCCACTGCATAATATAGTTCCAGTTGGAAAGCCCATGTTTGAGTTTGAACTGACACCTAAACAGGACATGGATATATAGGTGTCCTAAATGTTGTATGTACATACATTATAAAAATAAAGATCCCCGTTGTGGTTTCTAAAAGATACAAATATTTGCATTTTGGCAATGTCATTGTCATTTCTGTTTTGCTATACACGAAGGATATTTACTGGGAGCAGAAGGGGACAATTGTGTTAGTGGGGAGATAATAGTTTGGAGATTAAGCTAGCTACTTTCTTTGTGGTTATTGTTTTACAATACTCATTCAGAAATCATTTGCCTGGTGGTCAGCAAGGTTGAGAAGGCATGGGGAGGGGGGTTGAGGGGTGACATTGTTATGGAATGTGGGAAGTTTCCTTTTGTCTTGCCTTAAGTCACCCTTAGGGTATATTTATGCTGCAGCCTGGCTGCTGGCACATCGCCGAGCTGTGCACATGGATGCCTGGGGATGATAAAACAAAACCATAAATCCTTACAGGCTCATTTATCGTGGAGCAGCGATGCAATCTGTGCTGTAATCATCACCATAGCAATGATATCAAACTGGTTTGTTTTTTGAGCCTCGACCATCGTCGGGCATCCTCAAACTAACGCTGTGATTGGTTCCTTCAAGGCCACTTTTCCCGTCCATTGACCCACTTCCCAACTGAGTGTGAAAGTACTCAGTCATCTCTCTTGCATCTTTAAAAACCGTGTTGTGTTTTTATAGAAGCAAGTTTAATTTGTGGAGTTTTCCTGATTTGAACTTTTTTTTTTTTTAACTTCTCCTTGGATTGATCAACAGTTTTCCTAGCATAAGGCTTCATCACCTATGAACACAAAGGGGGCTTGGATGTCAGTACTTGGTGGGAAGTTATATTCAGGAATGTTAAGCACACCCTTTTTCATTCTGTCATACAAGGCAGACTTTCTAAAAGTGCCCCCACACTTTGTTTTCCATAGGCTCCGACCTCAATAAAAATAAATTTACAGTGTGCATCACTATTGAAAAGTAGCTTTTATAATTAAAGAACATGGAGCCTGACCATTGAGAGCAAAGTTTCCAGATGTGCTTTCCATCAATAGAACCTAGACAGTTAGGGATCATCACCACAGCAATGATATCACATTTCTTGTAAAACATATCAGCGATTTCTTTGAATTCTTCTTTAGTTGGTGGCTTCATATGCAGTGGTTGTAAAACTTGCCATAACACTGGTAAAGTCTGTTTGACAATAAGAGATACAGTTGTGATTCCTATAATAATAAAAGCGGTGTGAACAGCTGCAGGGTAAATGCTCAATGGTGAACATCGCAGCTACATGCAAGCAGCGAGGTGCCTGAGCGAGCATCCATGTGCCAGCAGCAAGGCTGCAACATAAGCGTACACTTAAGTAGAAGGATCCGTGCCACACGACACCCCATTAGTGTGTGGAGAAATACTGATACACAACAGATATCTTGTCAGTGAATCAGTTTCACAACATTAACAGTGTAATCATAGCTTTGCCCCAAGTACAGATATGCTACATTTCCGGTACCTGCACACAATAGCCAAAAAAAAAAAAAAAAAAAAGCATGGATTATATGGAGTTTAATTACTTTGAAGGATATGATTCACCATGTTCAACAATGCTTGTGTACTTTAACTACCCTGTAAGCTTTTCCAAAGCTACAAGCCATTACTCTTATCTTAGCAAAGTAAATACTCAAGAGGATTGGCCTAACTGGGTGAAATCAAATAATGCTACACAGAAGAGGAAAGACCCTTTCCATCTCAATTTAGGCAGGGGTTGTCAGTTGACCACCACCAATTTTTTTGAAAAAAATATGGTAGCTACTCCTAATATAGAGGTATAAAGTACTGCAAAAGGATTTTTCATAAAAAAAAAAAAATTTGGGTTGAGCTACAGCATTTTGAAAATAGGCAAAAAATACACCTGTGACGAAAATCATGTGAAACGCCAAATTTTTAAATGTACACTGCTCCTGTACTATAATAGGTAGAGGCTTGAATTTTTTATTTTTATTTTATTTTAAAGCTATTGAATTGGCCTTTCTTTATGTTCAGAGAAATTGATCAAAGGAATGTTGCTAGATGGCAAAATAAGTCTGTATTTATTACAAAACATTTTAATTTTCCACAAATTTGGGATTTTTTTTTAAAGGAAAATACTTATCAGGTTGGTAAGTGTGCCAACCTGCACTCCTACTAAGGTTGTTTTAGCAGTAATTTTTTTTTATCCTGTGATGCATGCAACTCATAAAATTAATTTTTAAAATATACAAAATTTCAAAAAATTAACATTTTTGAATTGCAGTATCTCAAAAACCCCATTTATAAAAATTCTGAAATTTTGTCCAAATAATGTCCTAATGGTAGGTAGTTAACTGGGGAAATCAGGTTACTGGATTTTTGCCTTGACATTTTCCTACAAATTTTTGAAAATGCACTTCTCTCCTGCTCAAACCTCACAGTTGGGGTTATTATTAAAAAAAAAAACTTCGAAAGATATTTCTGAAAAGTTTACCTGAGTATATATTCCAAATTGCAGGGTCAATCTATATTTTAAAGTCATTTTCATGTGACGATGATGGGCAAAACACGTAACAATATTAACAACAATCTTAGTCCTCCATTGGCGTGATGAAGACCTAAGATAAGGTCGAAAGCTTCCAACTTACGAACTTTTTGTAAAAGTTTTCAGTTAACGTAACTAGCGTGATCAAGTTACCTTTATTTGTCATTTTCATGATTTTTAATAATTATCACCTATGTACATCTTTATTGTTTTTTTAATCCATAGTCTATACACATTATCTTAGTTGCAGTTAAGATTCAATTTCTATTTACATAAGAAAAAAGGCCTCAAAAAACAAAATTATGAGCTTACCATCATAACTACAAATTATTCAAACTGAGAAAAGCTACTGGATTTTATTCATTTCCTTCTCATCAAAGGTATGAAGACATGCAGAACATCCAACAGTTGGGGCATTCACCTTTAGAAGTACATTTTTTTAAGGGCACTGGACACTTGTTTCTTTTCTGGCCACCAAAAACCTCTGGCTGGTCCATGAGGGAGCATGGAAGATACGGTTATGTTCTTGAATTCTCTAGATATGTTTGTAAACTGTCCCATCAGTTATCATAATAAATGGACCCTATAAATTCTCCTATTTGAAATTCATTAACAGAAAATGGGATCTTTTTTCTGTTGTTGGCTTGAAAATTGCACTGCTTTATGTGGGTGCTGGACTGTTCTACCCATCGATGATTTATTTCCTTGTACTAACCAGGGATGCTGTGACTGTGTCCCAACAATAGATTTTACTGTATCCCACTCTTCTACTTTGCTGGTTCAGTAGGAATGAACTTCATCAGTTGTGAGGAGTAGAAGTTTAGTCTTTGGGATCAAGGGGAGACAGTTTCAACAAATGAAGGTGCATCTCTCATAGCTTGTGAAGCTTCTTTCTGTAAGTTGAACTTAGTAGCAAAATGTTTGCACAGACCACCCACACTGTCACATGCACTCTTGCCATGGGCTGTGGCTGAGAAGATCCACTTCCTTGTTACATTTGGGTCACCCTTCATAAGCTCATAACACTGATATTTGCTTTTGAAGTGCCCTGCTGCTCCATCTAAGATGTAAACAATTGTTTTAAATTCTTCTAAAGGTCATGTCTTAGCAATTTCACTTTTTATGAGCAGAATGGCACACAGAGCATGTGCTGTATCATGGCTTATATCATTGCACGCTATAACAAAAGACTTAGTCTCATTTGGAAAGTATGCAATGCATGTAAAAAGTGAGATCTGAACATTTTTTGCCAGTGGTAACTTAGCACTTCATCAGGTAGAACTACAGACCAGTTCTGAGCAAAGTCAAAGTGCAACACCAACACTGGACTATGTGCTGCAGACTGTTTAACCTCTGCTATCCCATCTCTCTGGATCCGCTCATTATAAATTACGGAAGAGTTTCTTCCCTCCCAATACCCCCCACCTTCAGTAGCTCTTATTTTCAATGAATCCCCCAATGACTCTCAAGTAGCCTTGATAGGTATTTCAGTCCTCCATAACAATTGCACCAGGCAGTACCATTTTCAGCTCCACAGCATTGGAAAATCAAACTTTGAAATCATATCAGCTGCAGTTTAGCCCCAAAATTACCGCAAATTGCAGTTTACCCATGAGTCAAAAACTGCCTAAGTTTCATAAAAGCATTCACCACCATTTTCACCGTCACTAATTTTTTCTCGCCATTTTCGGATTTAGTCACGTTTGGCAACTTGGCGAATGCTTAGTGAGAGCCCTGTCGAGGATTGTGTTCTCCTGCTATTAAAAATTTACTAAATAATGTTTATAGCTCTCTTTTTTTCTCTGGATTCAAAAATTCGAAAATAAAGTGCCATTTTTCAAAAATTGGAAAAAATAGAAATTGAAAAAAAGTGTCATTTTCAACAATATGTAGGAAAATTTCAAGGCAAAAATCCAGTAACCTGATTCGCCCAGTAAACTACCTACCATTAGGACATTATTTGGACAAAATTTCAGAATTTTTAAAAATGGGGTTTTTGAGATATTGCAATTCAAAAATGTTGATTTTTTGAAATTTTATATATTTCAAAAATTAATTTTATAAGTTACATGCATCACAGGATAAAAATAAAATTACTACTAAAACAACCCCGGTAGGGGTGCAGGTTGGCACACTTACCCACCTGATAAGTCTTTTTTTATAAAAAAAATAAAATAAAAAAATCCTAAATTTGTGGAAAATATTTTTTTTTTGTAATAAATATAATTTTTTTTTGCCATCTGGCAACATTTGTTTGATCAATTTCTCTGAATTTGAAGAAAGGCCAATTCAATAGCTTCAAAAAAAATTGAGTCTCTACCTGTTATAGTTCAGGAGCAGTATGCACTTCAAAAATTTGGTGTTTCACATGATTTTTCCGCCATGGGTGTATTTTTTGCCTATTTTCAAAAAACTGTATTCGACCAAAAAAAATTTTTTATGGAAAATCCTTTTGCAGTACTTTATACCTCCATTCGGAATAGCTACCATATTTTTTTCAAAAAAATTGGAGGTGGTCAAGTGACACATGTTGGCCATACCTGCCTGAAATTGAGATGGAAATGGTCGAAACAAGACTGAAGTGCACTCAATGCCAATTTTCCCCCATTAGACATTATCAGTAGTGTCAGCTGTTGAAAGTCAAGTAAGATGGAATGGTCTATGAAGGAAAACAGCATTGTAATACATTGCATTACACAAGAGCGGCCATCCAGCAAGTATGTTCTTGAAGTTACTGAAATCACATAGTATCAACCTCAGATTTGTTTATCAAATCACTGAGAGATAAGAACTTGTCTGAACATGTGTGACAGGGAGATAAGGTTAATGTTGTTCTGTTCAGAGCCCTGCAGTCATAAACTAGATCATAGCTCAAATTTGGAGAAATCCTCTAGGTAAACAAAAGATAATGGCCCAGAAGCTGAAAACTTTAAAAAGAATGTGTCGAGAGTGCTGAATAAAGACCTTTGGCAGAAAGCTTATCATCAGACTACTGATCATCTACAGACACCTTGCCTTCAAAAAGAAATCAGGTTGGAAACAGCAAACAACGTCTTTCAATGGTATGACAGCAATGAATATTGAACCATGACTTCCCCTGATAAGAAAATGTTTGCCATTAAAAATAGAAGTTCAATAGGTAAGAATCACAGGGTGTATGCCCACAGTAGTGAGGAAGCTTGTCACATTATTCCAAGTCCAGCATAGTCACCACCCTGTATCAGTGATGCTTTGGTTGGGAGCATTAAAATTTAAACAAAGTGCATTTCTATGAAGAAAGTGTAAAGACCAGTGCTAAAGTCAATAAAGCAATGGTCTGTTCTTCAAGTCCAGCGTGGTCACCACACAGAATCAGTGATACAAAGTTCAACAGGGATGCATTTCTGCAAAAAGAGTGGAAAGACCAGTGCCACATCAATAAAGAAACAGTTCAAAGAAATCTGTGAGCCCCCTCAACCAAACACTGTTCGACTCACTCACAAGAATAGAGAAAAACCCAACTGTGGTTCCAAGACAACATTTCTGAATTCATTTCCCATGGTAACTAGCCATCCTAAAGGCCAGATCTTGGCCCAAATAACAACAAATTGTGAAACACTTGGGAAATCCAGGTCTGCTCTTCCAGACATGCCAATATTAACAGCCAGCCAAGTCTGAGGTGAGCAGTTTTAACCTCAGACATGGCTGTCTGTCATTGTACAGCTCTTGATAACAGGCTGATTCATGTGAAGGCCAAGGCATGCCATTTTGAATGATTTTATTTTACCCACGTGCCCTAATAAAATTTACAGGTGAATCCCAAAGCCTCTTCCTGTTTTCAAACATCCACCCTTATCATTGCGACACTGTATGTGTAAACATTAAAGTGCACCACAGGCAAACTCGGGAAAGATTAATATGAGACAGAAATACATTATGAAATCCATAAAACAATTTTTATAAAAATTATAGGAAAAAAACATTCAGGTGGCACATTTTCCATGCCCCATTAAGATCTCACAGAGGTGCCAACCTTCTGAGGTGCCTATCAGTAATCACTATACGAAGCCTCATTGTTTACACATGGGTAGGGTATTTCATGAAAAATTAATGTGCGAAATGTGTAATAACCTTATAAAATCAAATACCTTATAACATGACTTCTACACTGGCATGAAAAAATTTAAGGACGAGATGGTTTTTCGAATGTAACGTCATGCAGAAGTGCTCCACATCGACTCAAATCATACCATAAGATCCCCAAGATGTAAGAATATGGGACAAGTGAGCAAAACCGTCCAAACAAGGAATCCAAAGGATACAAAGGCACTTTATTGAAAAGGTAGCTTCGAGCACAACTGGACAGAAGACAGAAACGCCCATGTGACAGGCGGCTGCCAAGAAAAATCCAGTCTTTAGTAGGGGATATGATCACCCACTGACTGCGTTGCAAGATTTACAACGTCTGTCCATGCTGAGGACGAGGTTGTCAAGGAGCTGTTGAGGCATCGCGGCCCATTCCTCTTGTAGTGCCAATCGCAGCTGTGGAATCGTTGCTGGCGGCTGTTGACGTGCTGCCAAGCATCTCCCAAGAAGGTCCCCACACGTGTTCGATTGGATTTAGGTCCGGGGACCTTGCAAGCCAATCCATGCATTGAATATCTTCACTCTCCAACAGCTCTGCGACAGCCACTTTCCGATGAGGTGTAGCGTGGTTGTCCATGAAGAGGAACTCAGGACCCACAGCACCTCTAAACAGACGCACATGAGGCAGCAGAACCTCGGTACAATAGCGAACACCAGTGACTGAACCTCCTTGGAAGATGTGTAGGTCAGTATGGCTACCAAGCATGATACCGCCCCAAACGAGAACTCCGCCACCTCCAAACCGGTCCTTTTCGATGATGTTGGAGGTGTGATTGCGTGTTCCCTGCTCTCTCCAAATGTGTATACATCCAGAATCGCTCGTCAGACTAAATCGGCTCTCACCCGTAAAGAGAACTCGACCCCATTGCTGATGTGTCCAGTTCTTGTGTTCCTGGCACCACAGAAACCGCCGTCTCCGATGAGCAGGCGTTAATGGCACACACCGTACTGGTCGTCGTGCAAATAGACCACCTTTGTGCAGCCTCCTGGCCACGGTAAAACGCGATAACGGACGTCCAGTTATCTGTTGCATGTACCTTGCGATTTCTCCCGCTGTCTGCCGTCTGTCTCTTCTCGCCTGTAGGACAATATACCGGTCGTCCGCCACTGTGGTTGCTCGTGGACGACCACGGCTAAACCCTCGGACAGCTGTTCCTGTCGTTTGAAATCCTCACCAAATTCGTGAAACGATGCTGTGAGCGATCCCAAACTCCTCGGCCACACTAGTCACACTTAGACCTTCTTCCAACTTCCCAATGGCACAACCTCGGGTAAAGTCATTCAGATGTCGTCTACTGGATTGCCTGTTGGTCATATCAAACGGTGACAGCAACTCGACGTCGTCCAAAGTGATGTACAGCGTGCCATAGCTTTCACCGAATTGCTGAGCATACGCCGTCCATGTGCTTTATACCCTTCGATAACCCCCCCAGTCATGCTGCATATATGTGCATGCCCTGCCATACCGGACCCTAGTCTATATCCTGAGTGGTCTTTCGGTCCGTTCTGCCTGCTCGTTCCGCTGTCATGCTAATTTCTCCTCTTCGTCCTTAATTTTTGCACACCAGTGTATTTTAATGCTTAATATTTTTTTATAAGCCAAGTGGGAATGAATATCAGCTAGATATCGGGCCAATATTGGCTGTAGCGGCTGAACATCGGTAAATGTCAGACGCATACCTGCCAACCAAAATTTTCCTGAATCAATAAGATTTACCATAAAATCAAAACGATTTTCTAAAATCAAGAAAGTTTGCGACAGTACCAAAACTGTTAATTCATTATTATTTATTATTAGGGGAGAGTGGTAATGTATGGGATGCGCTAGCAGTATGTTTGGTACTTGTTTTCAATTATATTTCTGTATCAGTCACTCATAGATGGAGTTCAGAAATTGTGATGATTTTCAAGGTTTTGTATTTTATTTTTTTTAATTGAATGATGCATTTTTAGAAATAACTTGATTTCAAATTCAAACAAGATTTCTTTTAAGCAATGACATGACAGTGGCTTTTTTTATTTTTAATGCCCTTGCATGACAGTTTTATCCATCGTGAATGCACAATAGCACAATTTTAAATAAAAGATTAATAATGTAACTTTGAGAATATGAATACTTTTGAACACCATGTATCAATTCTTACAAATTTGTTGCTTCGTCATTTTCGTTTTTGCCCGCCCTTTATCAAGCTGAAATGCAAACCCTTTTTTTGGGGGGGGGGGGGGGTGTACTTAAGAATACAAGATACATGTTCAGAACATCTTTGGGAAAAAAAAAATACGGTTATGGGAGAAATCTTTGCTACGTCCGATTTCTGTTTTCAGACATTTCCCCTCCATTTTCAAGTTGAAATACAAATATTTATGAAACAAAATTATATTTAACAACAATACCAGGCAGAGGAAACATTGCGTGAAAAATAAAATTAAGATTACGGAAGAAATCTTAACTGCGTCTAACTTCCGTTTTCCAAAGTTTTGAAAGATGAAACTTCTGTTTTCCAAAGTTTAGAAAGTTTCAAGCGAAAAACATCCTCTCCCACTTCCAATTGCTCCAAAATCCTGTTCAGTTATGCATTGATCTCGAGGATAATTCAAATTATGACGGAAAAGGAGAAATTCCTTGAAGCCGTTGCACTCTCATGCCTGAAGATCACAGGGGAATTTTTGGACCGTGGAATTTCCGTTTACGGAAATTTTTCCTCCATTTTCAAACTGAAATACAAATATTTTTGGAATAAAGTGATGTATAACAACAATACCAGACAGAGGCAACATCGCAGGAAAATGAAATTATGATTACGGAAAAAATCCTTATTTAGTTTACTTCCGTTTTTGAAAGACTAAATACCATCCCGATGCGTATTTTCACGCGTTGGTAAAATTTCGATGTGTAAACACACTTTTTGACGCGTACTAGATGCATATTTTCACATTTTGGCAAACTCTGCACGGCGCAGAATAAAAAAAAAATTGCACTTCTGCGCAATTAGCGCAGCTATTCCAACACTGAGAGAGAGGGAGTTTTGGAAGGACTGGTGGGAAGGGGGGGGCTCTACAAATATATATCGCTTACTGCTAGAAACATGAGATAACATAAGGTTCAATCGCTATGAGATCATAATAAAACAAAAGCAGGAGTTTAGACTAAGCTACAACGATATCAATTTTCATTAATAAAAAAAAATTCACGAGCAATTTTGGCGAAAATCGGAAGAAACTATCTTCCGGCCGTAAAATCATAAAACTACCCAAAAATCCGTAAAACTTCCAGGAAATCCGGAATACTTGGCAGGTATGCAGACATCATTTGCGTCGATATTGGCTTTTCCGACACATGCGATATCGCCTTGCTGTTCTTCATCTGATATCGGCTTTGCAAATGCATCCAATATCCTCTTGCCATTCTTCACTCGATATCCGTCCAATATTGGCTTTGCCAATGAATCCAAAGTCTGAATTTCAATGGTGCTTACTCAGAAAAACCAACAATTAAACATTTTCACATTTGTGAGAAAAGAACTATAAATATATTCGCAAAATGCAATCACAGTTTAAACCGTGATTTTAACAAAAAAGGACACAAAATTCAGAACTTCTACAAAATATACTGAAATCCATAATTCTTCCAACCTGTCCATAATTCCGTAATCAGGCAGCCGAAACCGTAATAATTACAGAAAATCCGTAAGGTTGGCTCCACTGGTCTCATATAAAACACCCATTTTCTACTAAAATTAGCATAGAACATGCTGCATTATACTAACAATTCTTCCCAGCTGGTGGTGAGAATACATAATGGATAATACTGGACAGCCTTTTTTTTTTTTTTTCCACACTCTGCATTTGAGAGTGAGGACAGGTCAAAATAATGCTACCATAAAAACCACATTTTTCAAATGCAACAATGGCACTTCTAGGGCTTGACTTCACCTAACAATCCCAAATATAACATCAAAATGCAGAGAAAGAGAGAGAGAAAAGAATACCATTTTTTATTTGTATTGCTTACTAGCGGAAATACCCAGCGTTGCCCGGGATAGACATAAAGTTTGTTTTCAAGTAACAACGTAAATCACACTATAAAAAAATCCTACCATGATGAACAACGCTAAAGTCGGGTCTCACGCTGTTCCAAGGTTTCTGCCGCCCTAGATACACTAGCTCTTTCCCGCTGATCCACAAGTCTTCGATCACGTTGCTCGGTTGTGTATCACTCTCTCGAAGTAATTTTATTTTCTTTGCTTTTGGCTGAACTTGTCCGATGAGTTTGCGTTTTTTGGAGGCATTTCACTACACTTGATTAAAATTTTATTATAAAAATTACAATTTATAACGGCCGTTCTGAGCCCTAAAAACTCAAAATAGCAAACATGCACAATAATGCACTTCCTGCACTCCACATTCAGCTTTCTAGGTTGTAGATATACAACCTGATCACACCCAACGTGAAAGAAAGTAGTAGTTCACGATAATATACAGATTTTTTACTAATTTAGAAAACTAAACCGATTCGAATAATTCTTTCACCATTGCAAAGCTTTCCGGAGGACATAGGCTATTTCGTTTATTTATTATTTTTTATTATTTGTTTATTATTTTTGGCTGTACTACCGAATAACATCACTTTCAAGTAGTTTCCAATTTCCGATGTATCGTTCCGCTTTGTTTACATACAACCTGATCACACCCAACGTGAAAGAAAGTAGTTCACGATAATAGATGGAATTTTTTTACTAATCTCCAAAACTAAACCCATTCAGATAATTCTTTCACCGTTGGGAAGCTTACTTCTTTCCGGTGGACATAGGCTATTTCTTTTATCTATACTAATACCAATACTAATCTTGTACTTAAATTTTATGTATGAAGAAGACTCTGTTTTAACTTCAACTTAACCTTGATGCTATTTGAGAGGACAACACTTATTGGTAGGAATCTGTAGCTCCACCCATATTTGAGACTCCTGCGCCAATTGTTGGGAGTCTAATGAAACCTAATCCTTGCAAAGAAAATGCGATGGTAACATAAACAAAAAAATACTTATGATAATATGTTCCGCCGGTACTTTGTGTTTTCAAAAATCAGACTCTTCCCTGTATGCCTGAACCGCGGAAGCTTGCGAGGAGTGAGGCGTCACCTGGTGACCGTTGCACTGACACGCAGAGCCGATTTGCACCCAGTCTATAGAGGGCCCTGTAAAAACACATTTGACCCCCTTAGTGATGGAATTTCTAAAAATTGTCCCGCCTGTATTTTAATCTGGGTGATGAAGAGTATATATGCCAATTTTGGTGCAAATCCATCAAACCGTTTAGGAACATATGCAGAACAAACATACAAACTTTCACTTTTATATAGAGAGAGATGTATGTTACTTAAAACACAAACTGAATTTAACAAAAGGCTGTTTATATCTGAGACATTTAATATACATCAACTCAAAATTTGTATTTTTTTTTTTGTAATTTCTTTAGAAATACAAACGTTTTCTACTCATCAGACTTAAGGTGTTTTAAAATTGAACTCATTTGTTTTTGTTAGTGAAAACTATTATAAATAACAATGTGAATGACAGTTCATAATGAAAAGAAAAATATCAAAATCAAATTTATGCAATAATCTGGATTACAATTTTGTGATTTCCACCTTCTTATTCACAATAAATATTTATTGATATTTTATTTCTCAAGTCATATAATTAATCACAAAAATGTCTCTAGAAGTACAGTTTTACAGATCTGTAATGGGGAAACCTTGAAGTTACTAGATGTTTACTGACTGGTGTTTGCTTACACAAAACTGAAGATGTTTTGAAGAATATATATGCATTTGCTACCACTTGCTATGCAACTACAAAATACATTCAAGCATTCCATTGTGGGAAGATTTATTTTGACACTACTACTGGAAATAACATGTTTCTTTTGCATTCCCAACCACATCAACTCGATACATATCATTTCACATATAAGGCACCACCAGATGATTTATTCTTCAAAGAAATTCTTAAAAGTTTCTTAAGTTGGAGACATGGTTCAAAATGATTTGCTATACTTAATTTCATTGAAAGGTATATGTGCAAAAAAGAAAATTTCTTTTCTCAGTTTCTGGCATACCACACAGATGACTTCAACAAAAATTCTGAGAGAAATACATGCTCAATTTATGGCTCAACTTTTGCAGTCACTGATTATGGATGCTTCTGTCTTTTTAGTTATTACTTCCATTTCCGATTTTAACATTATTATATAGCTGCAATTTTTAGCATTTCACATTTCACTTTTTTTTCGGCATCAATTATTTCTGACTGAACCTCTTTGTTTTTTAATTGTTCTTATTTTTTTTTTTTTTCAAGTCCATTTCTATTTGAAATGCTACTGGAATGATGAGGTGGGAAGTGAAAGTTTTAGCGTAAATTTACAGTGGAAATTTTTTTCTGAATGTTGTAAGTTATCAAAACTGTAATTTATTCACACAAAAGTTAGTAAAAAGGAAAACATAATCAACGATTAAAAAAAAATCAACCTGATTTAGACCAAACGTTTTTAAAAGGGGCCCTAAAACTACAGCTTCTTAATATGGGGCAAATCAATATTACCTGTGCACATAGAAGGCCATCATTATTTTAAATATATATTCACTCAGATGTAATGTCACCCTGGCTGTTTAATATATTTATGGATGCTTGATGCCAAAATAGATAATAGTCTTATATTTCTTAGTGATATCTGTGTGTGCAGATTGCTGTATGCTGATGACACTGTCCTGTTGGCAGAGAGCAAAAGGGATTTGCAGTGTATTTTGTCCCGGATGTACGAAGTGTGCATGAAATTCAAACTGGGTATAAATAAGGGAAAAAACAAAGTTATGGTCTTTGAGAGAGGAACTGGTAGCACTGAATGTTATGTAAGTATAAATGGCACTGTGATTGACCACGTGAGTGAGTTTGTGTATTTAGGAAGCATGTTTGACAGAGAGAACAAATTGGATGGTGAAATTAGTAGGCGAGTAAATTCTTCATTGAAAGTCATAGCTGCTCTGGGAGGTTTTCACAGGAATGATGGGTTCTCTAGATAGTCCCGCATGGCTGTGTATGAAAGCGTAATTGTTCCTACTCTGATGAATGGCAGTGAAACCTAGGTACTACAGAAGAAACATAGGAGTCGTTTGTATGCTGGAGAAATGTGTTACTGTGGCAAGACATGGTCTGATTGTGTGAGGAATGAAGATGTATTGCAGTTGTGTGATGTGAAGCAAAATGCTGTTAGCAAGGTGGAGACCAATATGGTTCGGTGGTTTGGCCATGTTGAAAGAATGAATGATGAGATGTTTACTAAGAAAATCTTTTTAGCCCAAGTGACAGGAAGTAAAAGCAAAGGAAGGCCAAGGAAGACATGGGAGATCAGATTCAGAAGTGTCTGCATGAGAAAAAAATTATGAGTATGAAGTATAAAAGATCTTGTGTACGGCGTGTAATGGATATCAGTGAAGCCCGAGTTGTATGTCAAGATTGCTGTAAATGGAGAAATTTGATACGACAACAGTAAGTAAAAATATCTGGTAGTTTGTATTTCTTTTTGGAGCTAACCTCTGAATCTCAGAGAACAGCTTAGTGATATATGTAATGTAATGTATATTCACTCAGATACCAATTCAATCAGATAAAAATGAGCACATGCAGTGCTTTTTATCTAAAAAAAGTTTTAGGGGTACTCTCAGTTTGACTCAAGGAAATCACCATTTTATAGTTAAAATCGGGAAAAATAAATGCAGTCAATGGACAAAATTACCAAGTACATGCATTACCTCATATCACACAGCTCACAGTAACTTCCACATTGGCATGAGGTTGTGTATACTAACATCTTCCCGATTCCTCTGCTTGCTTTTGGTGTCCGTCGCCAGATGTCGTCCTTTCAAAAACCATGAATTTACATACACTGAAGGCTTAAACAAACTCAAAGGAGGGCCTACCAATTTTATAAATATTAAGTTGGCTACAGTGTTTAAATGCAACAAAGCTCTTGTTGGAGTCAGTATTAAATTCATCTGAAAAACGTCCACTGTAAATTTATCAAGAACATCCCAATTTCAACAACTGTGTTCACACTCACTTGTTGAAATTGGGATGTTCTTGATTGCATTTAAAAGGGGCATAAGAAATGATGGAATCTTCTTTTCTGAAAGATACTCTCAAAAACCCCTTAGGATTTGTCTATCGGGAAGTCCAAATCTGTTGCACACGTTCATTATTTCTGTTTCATTAAAGGTTAAAGGAGGATTATCTGGCCAAGTTTTACAATCCAGCACCTTAGCCCATTGTGGAATTTCAGCATCGCCTCTTGCTAAAAGTCGGCTTTCCATACAGGTTTTCAGAGTGTCATAGAATTTTACTGGATCCATAAGACTTTCCTGTTTATGTCTTGCGGCTCTTGCCCCAATTTTCAGTGAAACTCCTTTTAAATCAAAATTGTTTTCTGCTTTTAAGGCTTCCAGATTATAAGGTCCCATGTTTGTCTTCCTTTCATCAAACAATTTAAGTTGATTGGTTATTTTTTTTTTTTTTTTTTTTTTTTTTTTGTGAGCAAAGTACAGTGTGATATCACATGCTTGCAATTCTGTACTAAGTTCTGCTAATTCTTGAACATCACACATCAAGGTAAGATCTAAAATGAAATCGACATTGGTGATTTTTTGTAGCAGTCCTTCATACAAGCTTCGCTCAGTTCTGTCTCTATTCTCATTTACTTTAGCACTTCTGAAATGGGCAACCAAAGCCTCGAAATTTTGCCAAACAGCAGAAACACTTCTGAAACTGGAAGAAACCCATCTACTATCTAAAATCCTCCCAATTCTTAAAATTTCCCTGTCAAGCTGTTCCGCATGACATTTTAATTCCCTTGCATTTTTAGGGGACTGGTGATACAGTGAGTACAGTTTATCAATAAGCGATTTGAAGTGGTTTACTTGTGATGGAAAGTCTTTGTTTATTACATCTGACACAAAAAGTTATAATCTGTGATTAGCACAATGCCAAAATAAAATTTTGGGAAACTGACTTTTAAGTAGTGTCACTACGCCGTTCTTTCGGCCAAGCATTACTGCAGCCCCATCAGTTGCAATTGCCAAGAGATTTTCTTTCAGAAAATCATCATGAAAACCAAGTTCCCTTAAACGGGTTATCAGCGACTTGAATATTCCTTCAGCAGTGGCATCTTTAAGTTCAATGATATCAAGGAACAGGTTGGTAGGCTCATACATGTCTGGAAATGTGGTTCTTACGTAAATAATGAGAGAGGACAACTGACTTATTGTAGTGCGATTTTATTATTCGACTCTATTATGTTCTTAACGACAGTGCTTTTCATTTCCACTGCAATATGGTTCACAATATTAATGAATGCATTAGTCGAGTGTAAAATACGGCCCATACTGATTCCATTCAGCTCTTGCACATCAATTTCTGACTCAAAATCATGAAACGCTTGATTCTTTTTAA
Organism: Macrothele yani; assembly: GCA_039090855.1. NCBI lineage: Eukaryota > Metazoa > Arthropoda > Arachnida > Araneae > Macrothelidae > Macrothele > Macrothele yani. The sequence goes on from CM077025.1 coordinate 132,167,194, forward strand.
CTACTTTGTATGCTGTTCTAAATATATTGGTGGTTACTTTCTGTTCATTCTCGAAAGCTTTGGTGCATATACTTTCCAAAGATTTAGTTTTTGCTCTTTCCGGTATTAAAAAAGCTGCCTGATGAGCGGAACTTTCTTTATGTTTGAAAAATTTCCATAGGAGACAAAGCATCTGATCTGATTTATCCTCACCTGTTGCACTAATTGATTCTGAAGCCCATTGTTGAGAAATGTTCATGCCTTGCATTTTACACTATGGTCCCAAAGCACCAACTTCTTTGCAAGCTCTGCAGCCAAGTTTTTTATTTTTAACCACTAACACCAGTCGTATTTATTGCAGAATTCATTTCTCTTATTAAAATCCCAACATTCAGGAAGATCTTCAGAAGACGGGGTCGCGCACTCACTCTCTATGTTGTCAACAGACGACGCTGTATCACACAACACTGTTGTCCCATCTTTTGTTTTTACAGATTCATCATTCACTTTATTATACTTCTTTGCTGGCTGCGATGATGTAAAATAGTTACTAATTTTCCTACTCATATTGAAATACTTCCGCTCAATGAGGCCAAACTTTCATCAGTAAAACACTACACATCCACACTGCTTCACACATTAAACACTTGCTTCCATCTGAGACTGGAAACACCATTAAAGGAAATGAAGCTGCCATCGTAGGTAGCAACAAAACTGACCAATCACCGTGCTAGATTCGAACTCCTACTTCACACATTAAACGCTTGCTTCCGTCTGCGACTCAGAAAACACAATGAAAGGAAATGAGGCTGCCATCGGGGGTAGCAACGGAACTGACCAATCACCGTGCCCAATAATGTAACAAAGATGTTTATTTATATTTCTTTATATTATTATGTTCAGCTCATACTTCTTACATTAAATGCTCGCTTCTGTCTGAGACTCACGAAACACCGTGTAAGGAAATGAGGCCGCCATTGGGGGTAGCAACGGAACTGACGAATCACCGTGCTAGAGTCCAAGAAAGTTTAAATATAAAGAAACATTTTTGTTACGCTATTATATTAAACATATGTGACATAAAACTTACGAAATCACATAAATATCCATAATACATTTGGAGTTGGTTTAGTGGAAATTCAAACATATTAAAATTTTTAGTTTCTCCCGTTAGATTCACGAAACGTTTAGGGGTACACGTACTCCTTTGTGCCCCCCCCCCCCGAGAAAAAAACCACTGAGCACATGACTGGGAATGCCTTTAATGCCCATAATCTGTTTTTCTGAAATGTCAGTCTTTACAGTGAAGACAAATACCTACTATAATGTGTTTACTACTGAAATATGTACAGAACACCTTTGCATATCTAACTGCAAAACTGCTTTACAAGAGAAAGAGAGAGAGAGTGAGAGAAAGAAAGTGGAATGATGAATTTACACAGCATACTTTCCTTGAGGTTGAAGATAACAATGAATGAATGAATGAGAGAGAGAGAGAGCATAATTCGAGAGAGAATTTTTAGATCTGCCTCCAAATACAATTAAGTTGATTATCTGTCATCCACAACCCCAGGAACCCATAAAGTTTTGCCAACAAAGCTTTTGCCATTTCACAGTATTTGGCATACTGAAAATTCTTATCAACATATAACAAGTAAAATATGCAAATAATAGTATTCGGTGTATCACCTTTCGAAAGTAGAATAAGCTGAATGTACCTCCTATGCTGGCATTGTATGCAACACCAACTCCACAAAATTCATTAAATGCCACAGATGCTACTTCCCCTGCACATCTCGTACCATGCCTACAAAACAGAAAGCAAACACTTAACACTGTAAAAATATACAATAGTTTACAAAACTTGATGCTCAAGAATAAAAGAAAACAGTAATACACAACAGAAAAAATAAAGTGATCAAGAGAAAACTTTCAGATAAAACATGAAACACAAAATAATGAAAAAGAAGTTTTAAAATATGAAAAGGATAATGAATAAATAATTCATATCTATTACCACCATACTACATTGGCACAGCCACCACAACCAACAAAGTGACAATGGAAATAACCAAAACCTCTAAAATAGCAAATAATATAAAGTCACTATCTTTGTATTAAAAAATTAATTTTAAACTTTGTACATGAAAAAAAAAAATCAAACTTTGCCAAAGATGAAAACAGAGTAATTCTGAAATTTTCAAACTGGATGGCATCTATGTAGGTTGAAGTAAAATCTCCTCACTTTAGCACTTTTAATCTAAAAATTTTGATCTCCAGATACAAAACAATAATAATAATTTTGCAGAAGAAAAGAAATCATAATACTACCAGAACCAATGCTAGTTTCAAAATCAATTATTCATAAAAAAAAAATATTAAGGTGTGTTTCAACATCATTACTATATAAAACGACTAGCAGTCATACCTGTTCCCCAAATAATGAATCCATAAAAACATTTTTTGAACATAAAATTAAAAAAAGGGAAAAGTAATTTAAGATTCGCAACTGTTTTACGATTTAGAACAGGGTTGTGATGTCAGTGCATACAGTTTGACGTAAAAGAGTAGCAGGCTTTGGTGCTCCTTAAATTTAAATCAAAATTTCATGGAATTTTTACAGCATTTCAATGTTTCTGGCATAATTATCTTTAAACCTATCAGCATTTTGAACAGTAAAGCTGTTCAAAAATGTTAAATTTTTGGTTTTCAGACTTTTCTAGGTGCAAAAGTGATAGAAAAGTTCAAACAAACAATATTCCAATTGCAACATTTTGATTATTTTTTTCATTAGTTTTTGGACTTTTCCCAGCATCTAGACCTTTAGACCTATTAGCATCCAATTTTCAGATCTCTAAGTCATTTAGAAGTGGTTGAATAATTTGCGGACGGAAAATCTTGAATTTTCCCACTTTGCTTTATATATAGATATAGCAAAGGATGGAAAAAAAGAAAACATACTGTAAATTGTGATAAACAAAAACTTTTGTTTATCACAAATTACAGTACTTGTGTTTAGGCTAAAAACCTAATTTCTCATCCTGAGCACAAGTTCATTTTATGCAGGAGTCTGGCAATAAATGATTTTAAGTTCCAATTTATTGTGGTTTCATACTTCACCAATTTGAAATTTTGAGAAAGGTATATAACAGTTCCTGATTTTCAAGATAAACAGAATATGAATTTGATTATAATAACTTCTAGCTGCTTTCCCGAATTATGACAAGTGCTAAGTGTCTGGTCAGTGATTTTTTTCTTTTCACTGACATGAAGGTCACAAGTGCACTGAAAACTAGTATACCATGGAAGGAAGATCAGCAACTTTTGTCCATAAACCACACATCTAGTGACAAATGTTGACACTTGTAGTCTCTGTCCAGATGAAGTTTCACTTCTACATAACTATGGTCCTTACAGTTAACAATGGAGGATAAAAAAAAAAAAAAAAAAAAAAAAAGCATGTGTGTAGCCAGTATGAATGAAGGAAAGAAGAAGTCTAAGTTACAAAACAAAATCAGACGCTTTAAAGCACAGTGATACATATCAGTGGCAAATGGATGTGTATGCAATGATTTAAGACTTCACAAGTTTAACTGTATCCAAACAAAGAGAACTCAGAAGATCAGAATAATCACATAACAATTGTTTACATGCAGTGGCATGCTGTCAACATTATGTGTAGGCATGGAAAAAAAAACAAAAAAAAAACATGTCATTTATAGCAGAATTCCATCCTGTGACTTATCTTTATTTTTCTGTTACCTTGACTTCGACATCAAAATCTTCAGTATAACTTTTTCCAATTGTTATTCAAAAGTTTTTAGATAATATGTCTTGCCTTTGCGTATATTGCGTGAATAAATTTTTATTTGCACAATTTAATGACAAAGGTATTATTCGTGCAAAGCTTTGAACAATTTGTACATTGTTTTAGTGCTTAATCCAGAAAGATAAGTAAAACACACTTAATTCATTTTTTAACCTAATGAAATCAAAATGAGTGTATAATTAATATTTAATTGTGAGAAACGTTGCTATTTTTATTCTATCTCAACACCACAAGTTTTGCAGTCGCACGTGAGCTTCCCATTGGTTAATGCAACTCTCTGTTTCGTATTTCAACCAAGCAAATAATGAAGGCCCCAACCCAAGTGGGAATAAACAGTGGAGACAGGGGGAACGGACTAAGGTTCTCTGATTAGTTGGCTGCCCAAGCCCTGAATGCAACAGAAATTTTGCATGTGGTGGATTTCTTCGTTGCCATTTGTACTTACCAGGCAAGGATACGCTCACTCCAACGGCACAACCTAACATGAGTACAGGCTTACGAAGTTAGGTTCGCATTTTTGCTTTCATGTCTGGCTAAAATGCACACAAATATGTGAATTTGGTTTTAAATAAAACTCTTCTAAAACTAGGCACTTAGTTTAAATTTCCCCCTTAAAAAACTGCAGCACAAAGTTTTTCTACGTATAATTCTTTATTTTATTTTTTTCAGAGAGTAAATTTTTGTACATAATTAGGGCATGCAATGCGTGCGTTGCATATAACGACTGCATGCCACTGTTCACATGCCTCCAAAAACTATGTCTCTGATCCTACCAATGTATTGAAAGATGTTGCCAGATTCAAAGCCATTTACATAAGGAACACTTTTTTCCAACCTGTTAAAGATAAACAACACTGGTAAAAGTGCATCAAGCCACAGGAAGTTTGGGAAATTTTACAGCCATCTACATTCATGAGCCAGGAATGAAATGGCTTAGTACGCCAAGAATGGAGTGTGGAGGAAACTTTTGGTTGGATTGCATGAAGTATTCCCAAGAATCTGGTAATCCCACTGAAAATATTTAAAGAAGGAATTGTTGAGCTCAGAAAAGAAGAGGGATTGGATGAAATCTACAATAACAGTGTACATGAGCTGACTGAGAATAACAAGGATGGTCTATCAAATGAAGTACCCATGGAAGTGACAAAAGAACAAGAGCATGCAGTTGATTAAAATGATCAAAGTTCTGTAGATATACAGGGTGTACAAGAATTATTGGACACATTACAAAATTATATAAAATAAAACATTAAACAGATAGAAAGAAACTGACTGTACTAACTTACAATGTAATTACACAAGTTAATAAATTTCGATGTGAGATCCCTTAGTTGCTCGTAGTACTCGATTCCATGGCATGTATTGGCAAGCATCTGAGAAGTGATGGAATTAATAGTAGGTGTGATATGCTGCGTCAGTTCCTGCAAATCAGTACAAGGTGTCTGATAGACATGATCCTTCACATAATCCCACATGAAATAATCCAATGGAGCTAGATCTGGAAAGCGAGGAGGCCACGGAATGGGACCACCCTGCCCAATCCATCTGTTGGGGAAATGCTCATTTAGGCACTTACGTACACACGTTAACCAATGCAGTGGCACGCCGTGACGTTGTCATATCTTTTGATCTGGGGTATAGCGAAATTTTCTAGCATATCCAAGTAAATGTCACCATTTATGTTTGTTTTTTTTGCAGAAGAAGAAAGAGCGAATCACTTCTCTTTTTGAGAGGGTGCAGCACGCATTAACTTTTGGAGAATCGCATTCCAGTTCAATAGCAACATAAGGCAGTTCACTGCCCCATATCCTACAGTTGTGATGATTCACAATACCTGATGCATGAAATGTGGATTCATCATTAAAAATTACAGTACTGAGAAAGTTTCAACGTTTTCCACTGGATTCAGCATATCCACAGCGAAATCGTATCGTAGAGTGTGATCATTTACATGCATCTTTTTCACTATTTGAATTTTATAAGCATGAAACTTTAATTTTTTGTGCAAGATATTGTGAACTGTCGATTTTTGAATGCACAGTTCTCTGCTTGCTTTACGAACGGATTTCCTGGGGCTTCGTCGGAAACTTTCATTAACTTGGTCAACTGTCTCACCGCTGATGCTAGGCCTACCGGCTCCTCCACGATGTTCCACATTTCCAGTTTCTTTAAACTGTTTCATCCACCGCTTAATTGGATTCGTTGACAGAGGATTACAACCATACTCTAAACGGTACCGTCTTTTAACTTTAATGACAGACTTTAATTCCGCAAGACATTGCACACACATCGCCTTCTGCTGTATGGTTGACATGACTACTTATTGCGCATTTCTCTTACATTCCTCATCAGGCTACACCTAGCGCCATCTATCGGATTCTGAGAAGAATAACAATCCTGTAAAACAAAAATATAGAAACTGTGTTAGTAATATGTGACATAGAAAAACAGACAATGCTCATAGTTTGTTTTTTTACATAATTTTGCAATGTGTCCAATAATTCTCAGACACCCTGTAGATACGAGGGACAGTCAAAAAGTCAGTTGCATGCACCCACAATTTTTTTTGTATAAAAAATATTTGGATGATATTACTTGTACTTTTTCTTTGAAGCTGCTGTGTTAACTTTGTTGTTGTGGCGGGAACAGTTCATCTGTTATCACTGGCGAAAGATATTGTGTCTGTTGGAAGTAGGTCTAAATTTAAAATCTGTGCAGTGATCTGTTTTTTGTGTGCCAAAAAGAACCCCACTGAAATTCAACACCAATTAATTGAAATGTATGGTGAAAAATCATTTTCGTGGCAGGTGATCGCATAATGGTGTTTGTTATTCAAGAAAGGAGGCGCAGATATCGAAGACGATTACCGGAAAAAAGGACATCAACTTCAATGACGAATCAAAATGTGGACCTCATTAATGAACTGATTCATGCAAACAGGCAAATCACAGTGGATGAGATAGCGGATTATTTGAATATTTTGCATGGAAGTGTGCACCACATTATTACCAAGTGTCTTAAGTTTTGAAGTGTGTGTGCTCGATGGGTGCCTCATTTACTCACACAGCAATACAAGGTGCAACATTTTCAAGCAGCTCTTGCTTTTTGGTTCATAGTCACAGAGAAGGAAATTAATTTTTGGACTATATCGTGACTGGAGACGAGACTTGGGTCCTTCACTTCTCACCAGAAACGAAGCAGTCACATTCTTTAACCTCCAAAAAAAAAGCTGAATTCTTCCTTCCACCCGAAAGATTATGCTCACCCTTTTCTTCAACAATAAAAGTGTTGTGCATCACAAATTCGTGCTATATGAGAACCACAATTAATGCAGCATAATATTGTGGAACCCTTACGAGGCTGTGAAAGGCGATTAAAGATCAACGGCCAGGAAAACTGTCAGGAGGCATTGTCCTACTGCATGACAGTGCGACACCACATTCGGCACGCTTTACAAACACCCTCCTTGACAAATTCAGATGGGAGGTGGTAACACCCTTCCCACAGTCCCGATCTTTCCCCTTGTGATTTCCATGTGTTCTGCCCCATGAAAAATTACCTTGCAAAGCAACGGAATCACTCCGATGAAGACGTCAAAAATTCAACGCGAGAACGGTTATCGCAAGTTGGACAACAATTTTTCAAGAAGGGATGGACAAACTCGTGCCACGCTATGATAAATGTTTAAATAAACTAAGCAATTACATCAAAAGATTGCTCTTCCATTGTATTTCCTACGTAAGTATAAACATTTAACAAAATGTTCATTTTTTTTTTTTTTAACGTGCGAGTGCAACTAACTTTTTAACTGCCCTATGTGCATACAATATTACTAAGCTCTTCTCTAAGATTCAGAATTTAGCTCCTCAAAGAAAGCTGATCTGCCAGATTAAAGTTTAAAACTGTATTTTACTTACTGTTGATGTACCATACATCTCCATTTACAGTGATCTTAGCACACAACTGAAGCTTCACTGACATCCATCACACATCTCACACAAGACCTTTTATGCTTCATGCTTGTCCCCTTTTTCTTAAGCAGACATTCCTAAATCTGGTTCTCCCATGATTTCCTTGGCCTTCCTCAACTCTACCCACTTGGGCTGAATAAATTACCTTAGTAGCACTCATTCTTTCAACATGGCTAAACCACCTACGAATATCTGTCTCGACCTTACTAACAACATTTTGCTTCACATTACACATCTGCAGCTGATCTTCATTCCTCACATGATCAGAATGTGTTTTACCACAGACACCTCAGTAAGTAACGCATCTCTCCAGCACATAAATTACTCCTGTGTCTCTTCTGCAGTACCCAGGTTTCACTACATACACTATATTGACAAAAGTCACTGGACACCTAGAAGAGAAACACAACATAGCATTTATTGACAAACATTAGTACGGTGTCCTCCACCTTTGGCCTTAATAATGCATGCACTGACATTCCGAGACATGCTTTCGACAAGGTTTTGGAACAGGTAGGCGCTTCCATTCAGTACATAATGCTGCCGCTAACCATTGCTTAGTAGTAGGCCTTGGTTCCAAACTTCTTATGCGGTGCTCTAATTCATCCCATAGGTGCGCTATGGGATTAAGATCAGGGCTCTGTGCTGGCCAGTCCACACATGATACGGAATTATCATCAAACAACGCCGTAACAGTCCTTGCTTTATGGCTCGGTGCATATCCTGCTGGTACCAACAAGCCTCGGTTCCATAGTATTGCCACAGAGTTGGTAGGGGATAATTGTCCAGAATATCGAGGTAGACGTGCTGGTTAACAGGCTTGTCCATGAAAACCAATGGGCCGGGACCATATCACGAAAAACACCCCCACACTAGTACACTGCCAGCTCTTAACTTTACCATAGGAACAGTACACTGTGATAAATAGCGATCCCCCGGCTGCCGCCATACCCACACACGGCCATCAGACTGATGGATCGTGTATCTGGATTCATCAGTCCATAGGACCTGCTTCCATTGATCTACGGTCCACAATAAATGTTCTTTACACCATGCTAAACGACGAGTAGCATTCCAAGTGGAGGTGAAAGGCTTATGAGCAGCCGCACGACCACGGTAACCCATGAAATGAAGTTCTCTGCAAATGGCACGTGTGCATACAGAGGCTCCAGCATTGTTACTCACCTGTACACTGAGGTCTTGTGCAGTTCTTCATTGATCAGCTGTAATGACTCTCCTGGGGCTTTGACGTCCTCTATCACTGATTTTCTTTGGTCTGCCAGTAAATTTTGTTGCTTCAGGCACATCATGTGTCTTCCACTTATTTCGTACATCCAAAACAGTTGACTTGGGTATGTTTAAACGCTTCTCAGTTTCTCTTATGAACAACTCACTAATATAACACCCAACAATCTTCCTTTCTCAAAGTCAGTTCTCTCCCACCTCAACATTTTCACTCAACCTCACAGTGTGATAATCATGCATCTTAACAACGCAGCGGATCCATTCATTTGCTTTAGAATGGGTGTCTGGTGACTTTTGTCAATATAGTGTATATCAGAGTAGCAGTTGCAGCACCTGTGATTGAACTGAAACTTTTAAAGAACTGTTGCAATTATACAGGGGTTGTTCAAACATCAGCAATGTAAAACTGAAAGAAATTCTGCCAATACAGGTGAAAATATTTTGACCAAAAGTGCATATAATGTTAAACCTTCAGCATTGGCTCAAACAGCATACAATAAGACTTGATTGCAATACTACAAGAAGAAGGTGAGTGGAATTAATTTTAAATTGAATATGCAATGTCACTTTTAAATTCATTTTTTTAAATAACTGTTTTTTCAAAGTAGTCTTAGATCAATATCGAAGCTAGTCACTTTTTCTAATCTGTAGTAAGCACATGTAGTACAGAAATGTTAAATAGAGTCAAGTTTCACTATAATATTGATACCACTTACTTGTTATCACCATTATCCTGTGGCATTGGATCATCATCCCCTCCATTTATATCTAAACTAGCATTCATATCCTGTAATAATGCATGCAGCATTAATAGGTGGAAAGAAAATGTCATATTAAAAAATACCACGCTAATAAGAAATACTTCAACATAAATATAAAACAATAATAACAATTTAATATAACGTACTGATGCATTTCACTTAAATATGAAATCAGTGATAAATCTTTACTTGCTTCACATCTTATGTAAAATCCCAATTGGTGATGACTAGTTAAGCTCTCGTGATCACACTTAACAATTTTCATGTTTGAATATGTTACCATAACACATTTCCAATGAAAGATGCAATTCAATTATTAACAACTGAAGTCCAAAATTGCTTTCCGAGTTTGGCTGTGTAAACTAATGTTATGTTATTAATAAAGTGAAGTATATGTTTACTATGACCCAGATGAGTGAAAGCCAAAATATCCCTTACAGTGAAACTTGAAAGACAAATAGAAGATCTTCTTTTTCAGATATTATTTTTACATTCTTTAAATCATGAGTGAATAGTACAAAGCCAACTGTCATTACAGCATGTATTCTCTGCAGTTGATGAAGCCCAATGTCTAATACAGCACAACACCAATCATTTATGCTATGGTAATGCAAACAAAAAATGGTAACACCATGAAGATAACATTAATGAAGTTATAAGTACCTATAAATTCAATTTATTATAAATTTCAACAAAGACACACTACAGTGGCTGGATTCAATACCGATTTTGACATTTAATTTTGCTTAAAAAAGGGCAGGGGCAAAAAATGCTTGTGCTGTTTTTTGAATTTGAAGAGACTGTTAGCAACAGGAAAACATGTATTTCATTACGAAAACATTTAAAAAAATATGAAGTAGCTCTTTTTGTACTATTACAAATAAAAAGGGAGGGGGGACATGTGAAAAATATAAAAAATGAAGAATATAATCAAGAAAAGAAAAAGTTAAAATTTGTCGGAAAAATCCAAAATGTGAAACACAATGGAACATTCTCATCCTCGCCCATTTTCCACCATTTAGTTCGAAACTTTGAAGGAACCAATGGGCTTTGATTTCAACCATTTTCTTCAATATATTCATTTGATATTTCCATAACTATTAAGTTCCACAAAGCTGCAAATAATATTTATTCATTTTTACTTTCTGCAAATAATATTTATTCATTTTTACTTTCTGCAAATAATATCTATTCATCTTTACTACGATAGCTTTCATTTTCTTTTCTGTTCATGTTTAAGATTTTGTACTTCATTTCTAGCTCATTTTTAAAGAAGTGCAAAAATTTGCAACACAAATTTTAACCACAAAAGAAATGTGCCCTATGTTATTAATTATTAAAAAGTTGTCCTGAGGATCACAGGAGATTTTTACTTACATAGTTAAGAATAAACCTAGCAAAGAAAGGAAATTGCCACAGCACTCCATCTGTACTCCAACCCAAGTTACCTCAGACAGCATTTTTTTAGTACTATTTTTTGTCTCTGATGTCCCACTCTCATATATCTAGGGAAGGAAATCTCATAAAAGCAGGTGGTTTCATTCCTTTGCTGGACAACTACTCAAACTTTTGTTTGTGAGCAAGTGACAACTCAGACCTTTTTTGAAACTGACTGGGGTGTTTCACTGACCACTGTTAGATTCCGCTACAGCTGTTCTGTAACAAACAAAAAACCCATTGTTTGTATGTTACCGCTGTTTGGAGGCATCCATTAATAGAGGTTTCACCATCGGGGAAGATCCAGGGGGCATTTGACACCATCAGGTGCTATCTTCACAAAAATATTTTAAGCTGTAACGGTATCTTCACAAATTGTTTACAACAAAATTTCATTTTAACAAAAATATTTTAGTGTGAGAGGCATCTTTAATATTGTGTTTAACTACTGAGCTATTGGGGGAAGCAGCATTCAGACTTTTGCTGTGAAAGCAAAACAGGGCAGTTGGCCCTGAAAGTTTTTTGTTTTGCTTTTTTATCATTCCTGGCCAGGCAACTCGATTTCTTATTAACATGCCCCAGACCAATCATTAATGACCCTTGCATCTGGAAAATGGCATTTTTGTAGTCTTGATCTCAATGATGATTCTATCTATGAAGTCACACCATCTTTGAACTTTTGTGTACTTTGTCTTTTTTTTTTTTAAATCATTTTTGAAAAAAAATGATCAGGCACAAAAATAAGTAAAATTTAAAATTTCACTAAAATAGGTAAAATTTCACAGAAATAGGCACATCCCCCAAAATGGGTATCATCTTTAAAAACCAAGATCAACCCCTGATTGTACAAAGAAAAACTAGTGGAAATCTGATAAGTAAATCTATGGAGAATATGAGAGGTTTGTAGGCTATCACTGCACCTTAAGGAACAAACCTGCAGAAGTTCGTAATGTTTTAAAGGAGGAAGGGACTGCTGATACAGTTTTTTTTTTAATCATATCATACATTTCTATTAAAGGATAGCATCACTGCAATTATGATTTGTATGATGCATTAGATTTCTAAATACTAAAAGAATAAGGGCACTAATAACATTAAACGAACATGAGTGTGTTGCTGTCTACCAAAATTTTACAAATGACTCTGTGGTTTGCTATTCACTCTGAGACTCAGTTTGCATATATCGAATGTTTTTGGCACTCCCTTCAACTTCATTACATACAGGTTCAACTGTATATAATGAAGTTGAAGGGTGCAAGGGGAGCAATATCCAATGCTGAAGGAGGATATTGCTTCCCTTGGGCCCCAGTTATATATATAGAAGAACAAACATATCAACTAAAAATCAATGAGAGATAAGTGCAAATAAAAAAATTAACAAACATCATAGAAACAGTTGCACACTTATTTCACATCACAAACAGTATCACATATGAAAAATTGGTTTAGACACAGACTCACATAATTTTGAGCTAGGTCAGGGTGATTAGTTTGAATGCCATCATCTAAAATGCTAACAACAATTCCCTTCCCAGTATAGCCTTCTGCCCATGCAGGTAACACGTTCATGTCATACCCTCCTTTGCCACCACCATGCTGTAGAATCAAAAACGAAAAAAATTAAGGTCAACATAAAACACACAACTTGGTACAGCTATTGGGTGAAATTTGATGAAAAGCAACTAACAAAAAATCATATTAAACAAGGGAAACATCTCATTCAGATTTAGTTATTATGAAGACAGCAGAAAAAGTGAATGGAAAATACCCAAAATGATTCAAAACTTACTGTTAACAGCAATATTTATTAGAAATCTTCTCTTTAAACTAAAAGGTTAATTTTGTCTTCAAAATGAACACTTTTTGTAAACTTGAAAAAGAAAAGAGAATTCCACATTTGATAAAGCATTGTATATTTTAAACTTGAACTGAACTTAAATTAAATCATTAACATAGATTTGCTAATTTATTTATTATAATACAACACTAAATTCATAAGCACAAGCTAATACATAAAATACACAGGAAGTTTTCCACAGTGAAAGGAATATAGTAGTTCTCTTTTACAGTTTCATAAGATAATAACACAATGATTCCAAAAAATCAGTTTTCATTATCTTTGAATATCAAAGATAGTGACAGCTACTCTATCACAAATTAATTTGTTGGATATGACACTAAGTAGGTGTCAAATCACAAATATTCTCCAACAATTTTTTTTTTTTTTTTTTTTTTGTATCTTTGTTCCACTTTTTAATTTACAGGTTAACTTTGATTTTTTTCCCTACTCTTTAAAGTCTAGCAACATGTAGTTCATAAACATGCCTACTATGGTATGCTATCTGTTTACTATTATATCAGAATGTACATTATTCAATACAATATTAAGCACTATATAATTATGAATCCAGGAGCTTGATAACAGATGAACCTACAAAAAATACGATTTATGGGCAATGCTTTTACAAGAACTGAAGAATTAGGAGTTCATGGGGCAAATTTAGAAGAAACCACTGCCTAAATCTACCTTGAACAACATATATCAAGTGTGAGCCACATCAATGAAAATATTAATAGGTGTATAAAACTGGGCTGGAGTACATTTGAAAAAAAACAGTACAATTTTTAAGAACAATTTACCATTGTGTCTTAAAATGTTTAATCAATGATCCTTTCAATTCTTATTTATAAATCAGAAACATGAACCTTAACTTAAAAAAAAAAAAAAAAAAAGACATATGGAGAGTACAGACAACTTTAAGAAGCATGGAGGAATGCAAGCCTGGTGTAACAAAAAAAAAAAATTAGGAAAAGGAACTTGTGGATCAGGAAAACGACAAGACTAGATGACATGATGATAAAGTAAAGCGCTCAAAAGCAGCAACATAATGCTAGAAAAACTTACCATTGTCGGGCAACTGAAATAATAGATTGGATACTAAGGGACAGGAAAAGACCATGTGGGAGATGGGTGGATGGAACACGCCAGTGATATGGAAGAAACTGGCTCAAGACAGAGAGTCGTGGATGCAACTTCGGGAGACCTTTATACACTGAGTGGCCACTTTATTATGACCAACTCCTCAGTACTTCGTTGGGACACCTTTTGTCTTTAATACTGCGTCGATTCTTTGTGGCATGGACTCCACGAGATGTTGATAGGTGGTTTGTGGAATCTGAGACCATGCTTGATGAATAGCACTTTCCAGGAGTGTGAGATTGCAGAGTTGTGGATCCAGCTATCTGATGGCTTGTTCGACTTCATCCAACAAATTCTCAATGGGGTTGAGATCTGGAGATTGTGGGGGCCACCTAAGCAAAGTAAACTTACCAGCATGTTCCTGAAATCAATCCTGTACAATACGAGTACTATGGAAGGATGTATCACCTTGTTGAAAGTAGCCATCGCCATTGGGATAAACCATCCACATGACAGGATGCACTTGGTCCGCAACGATGTTTAGATATGATGTGCCAGTCAGACTTTGATCAGCACGAATTAAAGGGCCCAAAGCATGCCAGGAAAACATTCCCCAAACCATAATGTTGCTTCCACCAGCTTGAAGGGTTGTAGCAATGCATTTGGGGTCCATGCTTTCGTGCTGTATCCGTCAAATTCTCACGCGGCCATCAGCATGGTGCAACTGAAAACGTGATTCATCAGACCACATAATTTGTTTCCAATTATCGACTGTCCAATTCTTGTGCTCCTGTGCGAACTGGAGACGTTTTCTCTTGTTAACTGCAGACAGCAAAGGTGTTCGAACAGGTCTTCGGCTGCCATATCCCATCCGATGCAGTGTACAGCGAACAGTGCATGCACACATCATTTGAGGGGATCCTTGATTAAGATGGTCTGTAATTTGCTGCACTGTTGCCTTTCTGTTGTCTGTTACCAGTCTGGACACTCTCCATTCCGCCCGAGCAGTCACTAGTCGATGACGACCACATGTTGCACGTAGAGACCCGGTTTTTTTGCTGACAGTCAAGTCTTTAAACACTTTAACAACAGCTGCTCGGCGGTTTCAGTGATACTCGCTCCATGGCTCCAAGCTCCTACAATCATCCCACGTTGAAAGTCCACCAAATCGCATTTTTTACCCATCTCGTCACCCAAAAATCACTTCTACTACTGTCACAAGCACTAAGCTTTCCCTTTTTATACTAGCCTTGCCCTCTGGCGGCAACAGCGTGCAGCCACAGCTCATTTGCTTAAAACTGTCAGGTGGTCATAATAAAGTGGCCACTCAGTGGATTGAAAATGGTTGATTATGATAACAAAAGACACCCCAGTACAAGTAAACTTGGTCTTGTAAGTATCATATAGAAAGAAAATCACAATAAAAAAATTATCATTGTGTAAATTGAAGAAGGAATCATTATAGGAGACACCAGTGTCTACAGTTTTCAAAGGTAAAGGAAATATGTCTACCTGAGAATACCATTTGCCATTCCAGCAGCACTGTTTGAGAGCTTGGCTTTTTGCCCATGCATGGTCCTGGTTTCTTTTTGCCATGCATGGTCCTGGTTTCTTTTTGCCATGCATGGTCCTGATGCATGAGCCTGTGTTCGAGTTCTAGATTAGGCATGGGTGGCGTGTTTGTCCGATGGAGCTAGCTCTCTCCACTCCCAAGAGTCCGTGGCCTTTAATTAGAAAGAGTGTTTATAGCCCTTAGAGAGTTGCTCGCGGTAAGCCGTCAAACCCTGAATCCAAAAAGGAAATCTCAAACTCAGTGCACAGGGTGTCTACCAAATTTGGGGAATGCAATTTCGTGAGCAATTAACAATTTTCATGACCTTTTTTAAAAAAAAATCTGACTCAACGTACTTCGACAGTGCCAAAAAGTACGTAATTTGAAATACTCACCACTGTGCTACACGATTTCATCACACACTTTCCTTTAACATTTATACTGGAGAAATGCCATGAATCTAATAAGCAACGCAATTTAAATTGCTAAAGTGATCTCAAAATTTTGTAAACAATATTTTGTACATGTATTTCTATGCTAAAACATTTTTTGTTCTAACAATTTTTTTGTATCATAACCTTTTTTTGACACTGGGATCGTTAGATGAAAACCACATTCACGTCTTATGTGGTCAGTACATAGAGAATAAATAGCTTAGACTATCGCCAGAAAATGAACAATTATTAAAAATAAAAATAAATTCGTGACCCCATAGCAAAATTCGTGACTTTTCTTGACTTACATGATTTTCGTGACCAGTAGACACCATGGTGCACATACTCATGACATCTTCAGAATGTGCACTATTGGAACAAGTTATTATGCAAAAAAACATAATGGAAGAAGAATTATTACAGCTATGCTTTGCATAGCAATGTGGAAAGACTGTCCAGTAGTGATTCAATGACAGTTGTTAAGGACTTAATGATATTTTTATGTCCATTTAGTCTTCTGTGCAGCACAGCCTGATTAAAGACACAAATGTGTTCCTGAAATGGACCTTGTCAATCCAGGCAACTGTAGCCCAAAGCATGAGCTCCAAAACAAAATAAAAGATTCATGTTTCTGTTATTGTTTTTATTTTTTTATTTTTCATATTTTTCTTTTTTAATTCTATCAACTTTCATTCCTGCATTATTGTCATTCACTAAAAATGACTTTTTTTGTGGAGATCTTTATTATAACCAGAATAACTTATTTTAATTACTATTGTTAAAAATGTCACAATCCAACCCCTGCAGGCAACATCCAATTCCTTCCAGTGATAACATCTAAAAATCAATTAAACGAAAGAAAGCATCAAGATCTTCATCTTTCATGCTACTGTTTGCTGTAACAATCCATTAATATATACTTGAGTGTCTATGCCATAAAAACACTGTTTTTGATGGAATATTTCAGGATAGCCTTATCTTTTTTTTTTTTTTTCCCTCCTTTCTTCTACTTTTTTTTTTTTTTTTACTTTTATGAGGAAACTCATAACACCAAACAGAAGAAAATGTGAAAAATTAAGCTTCCTACATGTGTTCTGAGTGCAATCCACAGTTTTACAGCATTTGATGGTTTTTCTCAACTGTGCTAGAGAGACTTCAAATCGTTTGTGCGGTGGTGTCATCTACTGCACATTTTTCAATTTTTTCCGCCCCGCTTTAATTAAAAGATTCCAGGCCAAAGGCAATTCTAGTCCACTGCTTGTCAAATAAAAAAAATAATAATAACTTGTGGATTTACTTTCACTCTGTAGTTTTGCTTCTTCAAACATAGGAACTGCTTTTTCCTTCCTCTTATTTGTTTGTTTTCTGGGCGAAGGGGATTTTCCAGTCTGATTTAAGCTGGTTTCTTGTGCTGCCAATGTATTCCTCTTTTCTAACTACATTCCTGTGTTCTACAGGAATTCTATATACCCCAATCGTTTTTCATTTGTATTATCTCTGTTTTTTAAGATAAAATTTTCCTGAGTGAAACACTTCAACCAATGACAAAACCAAAAACTTTGCAAACCAGAATATTCCTAGAAATTCTTTTCATGCAGGAAAAGCTACCAACAAACTTTTTTTTTTTTTGGATATTTGCTTTTTATTCTTAGTGTTCATTATTTTTAGCACGTCTTTTGTAAAAAAAGATCGTGCTTATGTTACCGGTTTGTCCGTCCGTCCGTCTGTACCCAGGATATCTCTGCAACTATTAGTCCGATTTGAAAAATTCTTTTTGCATTGGCAAGCTTGACATATGCGAATGATGATCCTTTATTTCGTTTTTGGTTGTTTTACGATATACAATTTTGCCACTAGTGGGCGTAAATGCAGATGATGTCGAATTCAAAAATACGTTTTATTCCACATATTTGCTTCTAAGCATCCGATTGAAAAAATTCTTTTATCTTTTGATTCCATTTATGTCGAAGAGTATCTCAGATATAGTTACTTTTTCAAATTATGCATAGATTTTCCGCTAGGGGGCGTAAAAGTAAATTACATTTTTCACAATAACTCTTCTTCTAAAACTCCAATTTGAAAAAATTTTCTTCAGCGGATACATCTCCTGATAGAAAATCTTTTGCATATAATTTCAAATTTTTCGTAAAGAATACTTTAGCCACCAGGGGGCGTAAGTGTTAATTTTTGCTTCTGATGTATTTGCCATAAAATCTGAGCTTCTAAAATATCGATTGAAAAAAATTCTTTCTTGGACTGATGTCACTCACATCGATAAACATTTTCCGAATATTTTCTTCTTAAAATATTCCACAGTTTGTCCGCCAGGGGCGTAGATGTATATCTTATTTTTGTCAATATCTCGACTTCTAGGAGTCCGATTTGAAAAATTCTTTCTGCACCGGATAAAGCTACTGATGGGAAATCGTTTGCACATAATTTCTAATTTTTGTAAAGAAATGGTTTGGCCACCAGGAGGCGTAAATCTTAATTTCCGCTTCTGGTGTATTTGCAGCAAAGTATGAGCTAAATTCTTGATTGAAAAAACTCGTCGTTTGTAGAGAGATAGTACTCATGACGACAAACCTTTTAGAGACATTTTCTTTTTAAAATAATGCATGATTTCTACGCCAGGGAGCGTAGATGTATATCTTATTTTTGTCAATATCTCTATCTAGGAGTCAGATTTGAAAAATTCCTTCTTTGTTAAATAGTGTTTCCAGTATATGTTTTTCATATAATTTCAAAATTTGCTATTAATTCATAGACCTTCCGCTAGGGGGCGTGATGGTAAATTGCTTTCACCCCTATATCTCTGCTTCTAAATCTCCGATTTAAAAAATTATTTCTGCACCGGATACAGCTCCTGATGGGAAATCCTTTGCACATAATTTCTAATTTTTGAAAAAAAAAAAATGGTTTGGCCACCAGGTGGCGTAAGTCTCAGTTTTTGCTTCTGATGTATTTGCAGCAAAATATGAGCTTCTAAAATCTTGATTGAAAAAAAGTGGTTTGTTCACCAATACTAATGTCGACAAACCTTTTAGGAACATTTTCTTCTTGAAATAATGCATGGCTTCTATGCTAGGGGGCATAGATGTATATCTTATATTTGTCAATATCTCTACTTCTAGGAGTCCGATTTGAAAAATTCCTACTTTGTTGGATAGTGTTTCCGATGCGAAATGTTTTTCCTACAAATTCAAAATTTTCAAGTAAATCATAGACTTTCCGCTAGGGGCCACAAAGGTAAATTGCGTTTTCTGCTTCTAAAACTTCGATTTGAAAAATTCTTCCTGTATCGCATACAAGACCTGATGGAAAATATTTTTCACATAATTTCTAATGTTTGGTAAAGAATGGTTTGGCCACCAGGGGGCAAAAGTGTTAATTTCTGCTTCTGATGTATTTGTAGCAAAATTTGGGCTCCTGAAAACTCGACTAAATTTTTTTTTCTTGGACCGATAGTGCTCATATGGAAAAACCTTTTGAGAATACTTTCTTCCTAAAATAATGCATGGTTTTCCCACCAGGGGACGTAAAGTCATCTTATTTTTGTCGTTATCTCTGTTTCTAAAAGTCTTGAAAAATCCTTTCTATGTTGAAGAACGTATCCGGTGCGAAATGTTTCTCATATAAATTCATGTTTTTCTTAACGCACAAGTCTGCAACCAAAGGGTGTAAGCTCACAATTCCGTTTACAGCAATATCTAAAGGATTAAAATCCCGACTGAAAAACTTCTTTCTTCCGTCAGGTACTATTGTTTTCCATACCGGTTCCATTGACTTTGAATAGCTTTGATAAATATAATTTGCGTCAATACGGATTCAAAAGACGTGCTTATTACACCCGAAAATTCGGTGTCATCTTTCTTGTTTATTTCTTCTTTCCAGGGCAACAATAAGCTTCTTTTGAATAAAGTTAAAATTCAAGAAATATGCTCCGATTAAGTTAATAACACTGAAGGGAAAACAGTGGAATTTCAGTTATATTTCACAAAAATATTGCAAATTTTAATAATAACAATGCCTTCCTTTTGTGAGACAGTTTGCCTTCACAATTTCTGCACACACTCCAATTTTCCCATTTTTAGTTTCCTATATGCAATCAAGGGTATCATGATACCGGGAGTGACAAAACAAAATTTTTCTTATTAGGACATAACAATGCAGTGTTCACAATCTTTTTTCCACTGAAGATTGTAGGTGGAATTTTCGATGGGAAAGTGCAATTTGCAGGAAATTATAGCTTGAAGGTCATAATTTGTTTCCTTGAGGCTGTAAGCATTTCATATACGAATAGCATCAAAAAGATCTATAATTTAAAATAATATACTTACCAAAAACCATTGGTCACCATACAGTGGATCTGGATAAACCAAATAGCGGCTCGCTTCCTCTTCCTCCTCCTCAATGTCTCGTTTAACTCTCCGCTTCACATGTTGCTGTTCAAACCAAAGAACCTAACAATGAAGAGAAATTAAAATCAGATAGATATAATAACTGTTATGTGTTTTTTTACGCTTTCAGTTGAAGAAGTGTATATATGCTTCAGCTTTGTCTGTCTGTCCTTTTTAATATTGTCCTTTTTAATTCCTTAAATTTAAGTATCAGGTTTTCACACAAATTGTTGGATACATAAAAGTAGGAGACCACAAAATGATGAAATTTAATTTGCTATTTCATGAATGTGGAAAAGATTAAGGTGGTTACAAAAATCATTTCGAATCTGCAAATCTCAGTGTCCGTACAACGAACAGGGGGATAACGTATTTAAAAATGGGGAGATTGGAAACATACAAAAAAACCTTCAAAAATATATTTTTAAGGGCCTTGCACCCCAAAAGTTACAAAAAAAAATGTAATTAAATTTTTTTACCGAAAATTATTTTGTTTTCTAAACTGCGGGGCCTGGGGCTGGGTTGCCCCTATGATCCAGCCGGCCCTGGTGTTGACTTATGTTTTGCCGTATCTGGTCACTGACAACAGTTTCAATACGAACAGTTCCAAAAGTTGCGAGTGCAATGGACGCATGAATATGCTTAATAGCAACATCATTATCCTGTATTGCTTTAGTTGAATTGTGTAGCTTGCTGTATCCTGTTGTCCAGGTGGAGCTTCTGTCACAGCTAAACAGCAAACAATTCCAACAAAACAGTTTGTTGGTCTTAACACTTCCGGCAAGCGATTCTCATCTTTCATAATTGGCGTTTTGAAAGTGTCCAGTAATATTCTTTTGTTGCTGCGTTAAACTTGACAATTCAAGCATCAGTCTTACTTTCGAAATCATGTTTTTCTTTTCTTCAAAAGTTCGGCGAGAAAACAGAGATTGCAACAAATCGGCTAATGTAATCAGACATCGCTGATTACATTAGCCGATTTGTTGTTTGTTTATGGAATCAGACATTGCTGTTTAGAATCTTTTTTAATACACATGCCTGATATATTCAGTAATTCACAGCACACGATGTAAAAAGAACTTCGAACAATGCATCCACAGTTCAGCTCCCATAATCCAAGCAGTCAACCCAAGCAGTCTACCAACTGCTTGGCTAAGAGCAGCTAAACGGCAAGACGGTTGTTTCTAGGGAGCATTTCTCATTGGTTAGCAGACTAGTGCCGTCAGGTTGTCATAGCAACACCCCTTCAGTGGCGGTGATGCTTGGATGACGGGAGCAGGTGTTGCATGAGCTCGGCAGCTACGACCAATCGCAGTGCAGCATAATTTTTTTCTCCTTTCTCGTCGTTCTTTTTGCCAGTGTGTGTGGGTTATACACTTATGAAAACTTCAAAGGTATAAGAACGAATTTATAACTTTGTGTTGATTATTATCTGTGTCGAAAACAGAAATTTAAAGAATTGGAGATTTTTTATTTATCCATCATTTCCTTTGCCCATTGCCCAAGCACTGCCTAGGTTGTTTGGGTGGAATGCACGTCACTGAATGAAAATGTGTACTTTTAAAACTCTTAGAAAACTTTGGACATTGGCACATGCACTCTTCATTTTTTTTTCAACTATGTTTTAATAGCGAATATTCCATAATTGCATCTTCATTCATTTTGGAAAAAAAGAAAAAGCTGGTCTGCCAAGTTTTTCATCTACCAAAACTTGTGTTTGTTTGTTTGTTTGTTTGTTTGTGTGTGTGTGTGTGTGTGTGTGTGTGTGTGTGTGTGTATGTTGCTTCAGAGATTCAAGCCTCTACACACTCAAACTTCAAAAAGAGTTCCATTGTGGAAGAAGGAAATCTGCAATCTATCTCAATCACAAAAGATAAAATAAACCTTCACTGTACATTGTGATGTGCAAATTTAGTACTACAAAAGTCAACTAATTTATTATTTTTTAACACGTTTCCCTTCAGCTCTGAAAAAAAAAAAAAATCTTGAATTCTATGTACGAGATGTTTGCAGTTCACATAATTGAGACTTGGTTGATTCAACCATTCTTCTGATATGATGAATATGCAGTTTTTCCATTTGCAACTATTTATGGAGGGAAAATG
Organism: Macrothele yani; assembly: GCA_039090855.1. Taxonomy (NCBI): domain Eukaryota; kingdom Metazoa; phylum Arthropoda; class Arachnida; order Araneae; family Macrothelidae; genus Macrothele; species Macrothele yani. The sequence goes on from CM077025.1 coordinate 132,189,827, forward strand.
ACATTTGATTCAGGACACTGGGAACATCGAAAAAAGAAAAATTACGATTACGAAAAAAAATTTCCGCCTTCCGTTTTCGGACATTTTTCCTCCACTTTCAAGCTGAAACACAATCAGTTATTGAACAAAATTATTTTACAACACTCAGCAGAGGGAATATCGCGAGACAGAAAAATTACAATTACAGATTAAAGCTGCAGTTCGTCTAACTTCACTTTTCGAAAGTAATTATCTTTAGTTTTGAGAACGATGCAAATGATGACAACAAAGTCAGGGTTTCTCGAATCTGCTTAAGAAACGTGTGCCTAAAGTTTACATGGAAACTTTTGCTCCGTCAAACTTTTGATATCGGAAACTGTTTTCTACACTTTCAAGGTAAAATACAAACATTTATGCAATAAATTTAAATTTAGTAACAATACTAGACAGAGGAAACTTTGAGAGAAAAAGAAATTACGATTGCCGGAAAATTTTTCACTCCATTTAACTTTCGTTTTCGGAAGTTCTGAAAAACGGAATTCCATTTCCCAGACGGAAAACGACCCCCCCCTCCCCCCCCCACACACACATACACACACACTAATCCTAAAAAAAACCAACACATTTTCAGTTGTTTTTTGCATTGATCTCTAGTATAACCGAAATGTGGCGAAAAAGCGGAATTCCGCGAATCCGAAGAAGTATCTCATGCTCGATTCCTAACAGTCCGTGATATGCAAAGTGAACTGCTCATGCGGCTACATATGGAAGCTGATTCACGTGTCCATAAACTGATTATGTTCCCGACATGAACAATATATTCGATTGCATATTCAGAACTCTGAACGGTCGTTTTTTAACGCACATATTTTTACGAAGGATACGTTTTTAATGCGCAAATTTTGCGAGTGGTCCAAAAACGGACCTAAGGTTTTATATATATATATATATATTTTTTTTTTTCTTAAAATTTCTTCAGGCGGGAGGCGGGTAACAACTTTATTTCGGCGGGAGTTTAAATTTTTCTGCGGGAATCCCGCCCTGAATTTTAACCCCTGATACAATAATAATCAGGAAGTTTCTTCTAAAAAAAAAAATCCTTTTTAGAAATAAAATATTTCAGAAGAAACTTCCTGAATACAGTATTGTATTTATACTATGCTGTAATCAGGAAGTTTCAGGGCACAAAATTTTCTGTCGCCCACTTGCCACTGCTGATCGAAAATAAATTTTTGGCGAGGAAAAAATACATTTCAGGTGTTTTCTATTCAACTTCGTCAAAAATATGTTGCCGACGTTCGGCGGGTCCCATTTGTTTACGCTTGTACGACTATTGAATCTGCCGGCTGTCATAGGTGAGAGTTATTACCCATATCTATGCCCCGCCCCATGTGGGAAAAAGTGCAGTTGAGGACACAAAAATGTAAGAACGGTATCATATAGTTTATTTGCATTTTGACTGAAGCGCAAACTCAATCCATCACTTACTGTCGCATCGGTAATGATAAAAGATGTTAGGTTTAGATAGTCGTGACTCATTTTGCAAAAAAATACGGTACCTGAGCTTTGCTATGGAAAATATGAAAGTTTTGTTACTTTCCCCCTGTTATGGACAGGGAAAGCTATGAATAAATAACAGCAAACAACTTTGTCAAAAATTTGTGGCCGAATATTTTGACAAAGTTGTTTGCTGTTATTTATTCATAGCTTTCCCTGTCCATAACAGGGGGACAGCCACATATTTTTGACAAAGTTGTATGAATAAAGAAAAAAATGTGAAAAAATATAATTTCCGCTAAAAATACAGTATTAGAAATGCTTAAGCAGTGGGGCGAGGAAGCTATGGATACTAACAGTCGCACACGAGAGCTGTGAAAGCGTAAACAAACAGGAAGGCACTTTCCCGCCGAACAGCGGCCACATATTTTTGACGAAATTACACGACTGAAAAAACATGTGAATTACAATTTCTGCCATCAGAAATGTTTGTTTAAGCAGAAGAACAAAATAAAATTAGAAAACAGATTCACTCATTTGCTTAAAAATTCATAAAACTAGTCCGTTGATCTGGTTGATTTATCATGAAATAAAAATTGAGAGGTGTATACCAGGGCTTGAGAGCCCTGGGTATATACGGACTGGAGAAATATTTTTCTTTTTGTGAGCGAACAATTCTGAGGGAGCAGTTTCCTGCTCCCTCAGAAATTGTGACTTCGCTCTTTCCCGGAAATCTGAGAGCTGCGCGTAGCGTCCCCTCAGGAGCCAACATTATAAACCCTGCAACATTCCACCCTCGAGAACGGAGTCCCGTCGTAATCCCCCCTCCCCGCCGTGGTTACGGCTGTGCCAAGATGTGCCTTGACCACCCACCCACACGGCACTGACATTTCGTCTACAGGAGGAAGGCGGCGGGGGAAATGGAAACGGTACTTGGATCCATTTATTTGTCAGCAGATTTGTTAAGCAAAGCTGCAGAAAAGAAAAAAAGAGGACCTTTTTTTTTTGGTGCGAATTATATCAGAAAAGAAAAGAGAGTAAATTGATCTGCAAGATTTGTTGAGCGATCTGCGATGCCCGTCGCCGTGTCGCACTGTTTCTGCGACCGGGGAGAAACATAATCGCAAAAATAATATAACCAGAAAGAGAAATGGGGAGGGGGGGGAGCAATCAGCAATAAAAAAAAAAAAAAAGCATAGCTTGGTCAGAAAAATTCGAAATTCCAAGAAACATTCTCATCCGTGCTAAAACAATTTCTGGGTACTGGGCTGCATGAAGACACCAAAATATATCATAGAAATGTCAAGATATTAAAAACATCTAATAAATAATCTCAAATATATTTAATGAGTGTTAGAATCTTGAAAAAGGGAAGAAAATCATAGTTGGGATGGGTTTGCCTCCAATAGGCAACAGTGGCACACACAACAGCAACAAGGGCCTCTATGAATCTGAGAAGCGGACAAAAAAATTAAGGTTCGGTATAAATATTGTTGAGGTACCAGCTAGTTCTGTGTGACATTGGCCAGAATACTCCAACTCACTGGGTTTTGTTCCAGAATCCATAGGTGGAATGACCATCTGAAACCTTCAGCTGTGGGTTGATCCCCCACCCTGATGTTACTTTTATGATTTTTAAGACTCAAAGAAAGAATTTAAAGAACTTAAGTATGGGATATGGTGGATCTGCCACACTGGAGAAGGATGGTCCACCATGAAATCAACCTGGAACAAATAAACTGAATATGACAAAGAGATCTCAGCTGAGTGAGTGTAAGATTGGTGTATGGAATACTAGAGGAATAAATGGAAAAATGAATGAAGTGATTGAAGAAATTAATAAGTATATATTGGATATGTTGTGTGTAAGTGTAACTAAAAAGAAAACAATTGGGGTAGAAGAAGAGAATGAAATGGCGAGTGTGTGGTTTGGAGTATTGGATAACGTAAGAGAACATGCTGGGACAAGTGTGCTTTTAAGTGAAAAGATGAAGAACAACTTGATTCACTATAGCTGCATAAGAGAGAGAATTCCTTGGATTCAACTGAAAGTGAAATTTCAGATAATTGTAATCTATGGGGTGTATGCTGCTCGTAACTCAGAACCTCCTGATACGAAGAATGATATCTGGAATGAGCTGAAAGCTGTTTAGAGGTTCAGAATGAGATTTCTGATAATGTTCTGGAGAAATTTAACGATCCTGGTGTGAATGAGAATGGTGAAAGATTAATTGAACTCTGCGTTGAAAATGGATTGCGCATATCAAATACGTTTTTCAACATCGTATATCCACATGTATACTTAGGAGAATCATACTCTGGGGCAAAAGAGTGCAATAGCTTTTGTTGTTTATGATCGGCATGTAAAACACTTAGTTGTTGACACTCTTGTGATGAGAGGTACAGATGTTGGTCCTGGTCATTAGCTGTTAGTGTCACGATGAGTGAAACTAAACGTTGGTTGGACAAAGAGGAATAGGAAGAAGTCAGTCATGAAAAGAATAAAAGTAGAAAAGCTTCCTAAAGAATATCAGCATTACTCTGAAACACTCAATGAAAAACTCATGTGAAAGGGATGTGGAAAAGAAGTGAACATGTTTTAAGAACTGTGTTGTCACTGTTATGTAGGCCCCCTGGTGGCCTAACCATTCTTTACTTAAAAATAGAAATTATATACAAAACATTTCCTATTAGGAGCTGTATCTGATGCAGGAAAAAAATTTCAAATCAGATATTTAGAAGCAGAGATATCGGGGAAAACACAATTAACCTTTACACTCTCTAGCAGAAATCTCGAAAAAAAAAAGAAAAAGGCTGTGCCTAAAAGAATCTTAAATACAAATGGCATCAAAAGGAAAAAGAATTGTTTTAATCGGATATTTAGAAGCAAAGATATGGAATAAAATGTAATTTGAATTTGACATCACCTGCTACACTCTCTAGCAGCAAAGCTCAGCATTGGAAAACAAACGGAAAGTAAGGATCTTTATTGTCACATTTCAAGCTTTCCAAAGCAAAAAGAATTTTCAAATCAGACCAATAGTTGCAGAGATACAGTGTCCACAGACAGACGGACCAAGTGATAACATAAGCACAATCTTTTTTTTTTGTACAAAAGACGTGCTAAAACAGGTTTCTTGACACTGGTTTCAAAAACTGGATATGATCTCATTAAATTGTGGCACTTAGCAGATTATCATCACTACTGTCTTCCTTATCAACAGTTGCAACACAATATTTATTAGAACAACACAGGAAACTACTGGTAACTTTTTCTTTCTGCCTAGTGGTTGAGAATCATTGCGAGCGTGTAAAACAAGGTGACCAAGGTAGGTATCCCATTTTTCACAGTCTGAGCTGTGATAGATGTATGACTATGATTTAGATCCACGCAATATTTCTGCCATGAGAAATGAAATTCATTTTTGAAAGCTATATACAGCCTATTTTTATTTTCACACCAGGAAGAGCCTAACCAAAAGTAAAAGGAACTATGACACGATTTCAGCTCATGTATTTAATTTTCATCAAGACAGGGCTCTAGCAGAATAGCAGTGCCTTTGAAATATCATGTATGAGCATTTGAAGTTCAACAACTCTCCAGGAACTGCTAGAGAAACTGAAAACAAGTAGGTTTCAGTACATAAAGATCACGACACAAGCTGTTGAAATACTACTGACCATTATTATGCCAAGCAATATGGAACTTGAGAGAATAAGAAGCAGCATGAGCAATATTCTTGATGACAAGACATTGCTCATGCAAAAATGGCTTGTTTAATTTGCTGCCTAGAAAATAGGCAGCAAATTAAACAAGCCAAAGAACTGGTTGAAATTTTTGACCCATCTACTGCTGTCAATTTATTGTGGAGAGATTTTATTCAAGGACTAGAAGAAAGACCGTCAATAACGACAGGGAGATATAAATTTATGATACAGAAATTATTGACATTTATTTATTGAGTTTTTGAGTTCCACGTCAATAGATGGTGACGTTGGCTCAAAGCTTTCTGAAAAAAAATTTGCAGTCGGTTATGGAATTTGATATGACAGGCTGTCTGTTTATTACCAGTTTTGTAAAATCTTTAGTGCCTATTTCATCAACACTTCCTTGTACACAACATATTTTGTATACACTGACTGTGAACCCTGTATCAATTTTCCCTGTTCTTTTCCGTGAACTATTTTTATCTTGACGTCGTCAGATCATCATACTCTTGACGTTGCCACATACAGAAGGCTAAACACCGGTTCAGGTAGTGAACCAAAATTCCTGATGCAAAGTTTTTCGTAGCTGCCCTGGTGGCACAGTGGTCTAAGCAATGACCTCTGATGATTCGCCTGAAAGGGGTCCGGGTTTGAATCCCAGTGAGGCATGGATGTTGTGTTTGTCTTACGGTACTGGATCTCTCCCTTACCTGGAACCAGTGACCCTAAATTAGGGACGGGTGACTGCTTATAGCCCACTGAGTTGCTCACGGTGATTATTAAACCTCCAACCAAAAAAAAAAGTTTTCGTATCTCTAGAGTTGACCGTGTGACGTAACGCATCTCTTACGTCACGTGAGAATGATTTGGATTAAATTATGTCACACCAGTAGCTGTGTTCTTTGTTGCTATGACAACAAAACAAAGTGGTATATGCGTGGACTGTGCACGTCACTTACACGAAAAGCTAAGCATGACGTCACAAACATTTGTTTCTCGGTTGTTGCTATGACAACTTAAAAAGTGACACAGAGGAGGAGGGCTCTAGCAGATTATTAGAGATGTAAAGAGGGACTGAATATAAATAATTAAATTATTTTTACAATAAAAACTGTTTGTCTAGAAAATTTGGGTGATGTTGAAAAACAGAACAAAACTTATAAGATTATGTTTATGCATTTAATTGCACTGGGCAACAGACAGGTGCCCCAGTAACCAGTGAGCCTCTATATAATTATCAAATACATTTATTTATGTCTAAATATATGAAAGGTGTACAGTGCAGCAACAAAATGTGTATACAACATGTAAGAGTTCCAAGCAAAGTGGCTACTAGATTTTGATCATCCACTGGTATTATGACTTAACTTGACACTATCGTAATTAGTTTTAAACTAGACTCACAAATGGAAAACAAACACTTACCTCAAGTTAATTGAGAGGTTTAATATCCTTATGAATTATCACAGCATGGAGAAGTAGTAACATGGTGCGCACAGAACATCTTACCTCGTGACACACATACAAAAGCACAACATGCCAACTCTTCTGTCAGCTTCCCGGGGAGGGAGAAAACCAGTTTTTCCACTACGTCAGTGGAGCTTGGAATTTGCTTCTCTCAAGGACAATACGACTAGCCACTTTGAAAAATGACCACTTTTTATCTTTAGTTCCAGGGCAGAGATAGAGCCAATGTCATCAGAGAGGCACAACACCCATGCCTCATTCAGGACTTGAACTTGGGCCCATTTTGGACAAATGGTCAGAAGCCAATGCTTTAGACTACTCAGCCATCAGGGCAGCTGAACGTTTTGTTCTATTTCTTCACAAACGACAAAACAACTCTTTCAGGAAGACAGAAGGTGGGTGAGTGAATGAGAGAGAGTGCACACATGAGTGTACAGACACTTGATTTTTAACACTCAACAGGCTGATGAAAAATAAAGATATTTTTTTATTCATACATTTTTTATTGCACTTTCAAGTGACTGATGATGACAGACCAATAAAAAAGGAAGCACGAATAGCTTTTTTTTTCTTTATCTATTCATTGGGTGACTAATAACGGAAGTACAGATAACACCTAAACATCAATCAAAGCATTTCATTCTCTCCTCAACCTAACAATGTCACCCACAAATACTGAACCATTTTTCCTCAAATTAGCACTGAATGAATTTAGAAGGATCAATATCATGCTAGAAATGCTATTTATCACTGAGTATCATCTTCTAGTATTGCACATCCTTCTTCCAAATAAGGACACTTTTTTCTTTCTACTCTCAAAGTTATGCTATATACACTCCCATCTCACTGAGGCTCCCATTTTTCTCTCTCTTAGCTGTAAGAATTTATGTTTATCAACTTTATATAGGCTAAAAATAGATTCACAAAAAGTGGACAACGCCACCAATTTGTGTCGTCGAGAGAGAGAAATGCAAAGACAAAGAGAATCTTTGTTAAAAAAAAAAAAAAAAAAAAAAAAAAATAAAAAATAAGAGAAAGAATCTTGGAAAGTGTATATTCTGGAAACAGGAAAGGCAAAATCAATGTTTTCTAAAAGGCTGCTGCATTTTCTATGATCATGTTAAAACTGAAGGCAAAATAACAGGTGATCAGCAGTCTAAAAACATTTAATTTGATTTGGTTAAATTGCTCTGACATAGCATTTTTAATTGAGTAAAAAGGTATTTTATCAGAATATGTGTCCAAATTTTATTTCAGTACAACAAAATTTCAACACAATGGAAAAAATAGCAGGCTCTCAAGATTTGTTTTAATGAGATTTGATCTGCATTTCAAATTAATTAACTGCTGTGCTAAGGATAATTCTGTTTCCCATTGACAAGTTTAATTTTCAAAATTGTGCAATAAAGAAACACACTTATTCTCTAGAAATATGCTTCAACCGATGACAAACATGATCTACTTCTACATAAGAAACTGATATAACTTACCACTGGGTTTTGTTTTAGAATGTTGTGATGATGATGGCTAATATTCAATGATCTTTTATGGATATTGTGATGTTTAAATAAATAAAAGTCTTCAAGGCTTCCAATCTGAAAAGGAAAGAAATATAATAATGAGATAAGGATGTTTTAAATTTCGAATTATTTAAATTTTAAAACAAAAATGTGTGTGTCTGCAAAGATTCCAGCCCCCATTCCTAAGTGCAATTCTTGAACTTAATCCACAATTTAAATTTTCAAATAACACTAAAACCATATCACTGAGAATAAACTATGTCAGACACTTACATACCTTGTTCAGAAGAAGGTGGCACTGCAAATCATAATACAAAATGTAACAACTCTATTTACATCTTAATATCCCTAAACATAACATGAACTAAATGCAACAGAAATTTTTTGAAAAGCATAGCAAAGTTGGTGGATTTAACAATGGACTTGTTGCCTCTATTCATTAGAGTACAAGCAAAAACGTGGCTCATCAGACCAAATTACTCGTTTCCAATCCTCTACAGTAAAGTTTTGGTGCCTGCGAGCCCATTTGATAATGTGTGAATTTGTGACTTGCTGTTAAAAAATACCTCTTCTGTGGTACTACGCTGCAGATGTCCATTGCATGAAGTTCTTGTCGCAATGTCCTTTCAGAAATTGGTTGGAGTGGACTTTCATTGACTGTTTAGAATAATTGTTGCCTGGATTGAAACCGATGAAACATGTCGGAGGTCCCTGTTGGTGAGAATCGTTTTCCAGCCACAGTTATGTCACTGATTCTCAGTTGACTGCAAACTACACCACTATTTGCAGACCTGCTGGACAGGATGCTCCAACACACCAATGAATTGGACGACTTCATTCACTTTGTGTCTGTGGGCACGACCAAACACGATGGCTCCTTTTTGCCACTCAGTAACGTCTGTCTTACAACCCATATTGCAGATTAAATTCAACACACACGTTGCTCTTCACCACTGCACAAGACAGGAATTATCCTGTAGACCACATCAGCGCTGTTTATTTCCCAACAATGATATCACAGTGCCCTCTGTGCAACCGATAACTTCCTATTGTCATTTCTGTTAGGGGTGACTAATTTTTTGTCCGGTGTGCTTACTATGGTTAGTACTTCTCACATAGTAGGCAACACTAGCTAATGTATTAATTGAATAGAATAAACACCAGGTCAAGTCAAAGGATTTGTTTGGATCTCTACCTTTAAGCATAAGATTAGCATACAGGAATCTTGGTTACATGTTTTGCAGATAGGGGCAGATTGGAAAAACCAAACTAGGCTGAGAATTTTTAGTCTTGCGGTCATTTACAAAAACAGGCGTACCCACAAGAGAACACCTCATTAATTCCCCATGAAAAAACTTCTGTTAGATCCTTGATGAAATGAAACTCTTGAGTATGCATTATATAACAAATTCAGTCATGAACAGATATTTACAATAAATTAATGATGAAAGAATTTTAAAAATAGTTCATGATTGAATATAGTATCAAACCATGCTTAAAACTAGGTGTTGTAACAGATTACAGATTATTTTCCTATTAAAAAAATTGGTTTTCGACTAAAAAAGGGAAAAAATCACAGGTCTATTGAAACCCTCACTTCATACTAAATTACCATAAAGATTATTTTGAACGTTGAAATGTGATGCAAATGTCACATAGCAATTTTGCTACGCTATTAATTTTTACATTTATTTGATTACTGATTGCCATACAGCCGATGATATTGGTATAACCTCCTTGAGCGGACACATTTTTTAAGTCTTCCCATTATTTGGACCCATGAACCAGTCCAGTACTGATAAATCATTGTTTCTCTTAAGATAAATGTGGGTGGAAGAGGGATTTCAGAATATCTCCAGGAGAGAATCGATTGGTGCTCTGTGCCAGGTTTTGGATAAGTGGGTTGGAATGATAGGCAACTGACTATTAGTATATCCTTCAAGTTACGAAAGGAGGGTAGGTCATACAAACGACACTGAACCCCAAGTCCAGCAACCTAAGTCTAAGTTTTGTTAGATTTAGCTTAATTAATTTATAAAGTGCACTTGGTCCAGTGGCACTTTTCTCACACAAGTAGAAAGAATTTTGCTGTCATTTCAGAGCAAACGTCCAACATACAGATAGAAAGAAAAGTTTCTAATTTTAGTTACAAAATAACTTTACAGGTAGAAATATAGCTCAAACAAGTTAACGATTACTTTTTATAAGTGCCAAAACAATTCTTCGTTCATTCTAAAATCCCAGTAAAAAAGAATACGAAAAAGTAGGCCATTCTTGAGTGGTCCACAGGGAAATGTCCTGGTATCCCTGGTGGACCAATCTGCTCCTGTTTACAGTTATAAATTTTTTATGGTCACCATTGATTTAGGTGACCTTAAACCAATAAATCAATGGCGACCATACTCAGCACCAAAAGAAGCAGCTCCACGTCCCTTATGGACGCAGGTATCTATAGCCTTCCACTACAGTACCCAGACTCGTCCACTAAGCATCATGTGGGACTCACTAAAAGGTCCTTTAGTGTGAGAATGTCAGAGCACAAACGGGGCGTGAAGCAAAATAAACTTACCACAGCTCTTGCCAGGGAAGCAGCTATCCAGGGAACACAACCTCAATGGCAAAACATCTGAAAGATTGCTTCATACAGAGATGCCAGAACAGCTGCCATTAGAGAAACTATTGAAATATTAACAAGCCATGATGTGTGCAACACAGAGGTCTCAATTGAGTTCCCTGTGGCCTGGAGCCATCTGCTTGGCATCACAAGTAGGATGCAATGATTCTGTATACATTAACGACTTAGTACGTTTTGATCATTTAACATTTCAGTTGTTACCCACATGTTTGTCACGTGCGAGCGTGGTGTTCTACATATCTTATTTGTTTATTTATGTGTATGTATCTATTAGTTTGATTCTGTTTTCCTTTGTAACCACCTGAAGAAGCAGTCCGTTGACGGGGAAAGCTTGCGGGAAAGATTATTTTCCTACACTAATAAGCACGGATTATTATATAGGTTTTGTTATTCCTTTGGTGTTAACAACCCACAATTTACTCAAAAATACATTTGCTGAAGCATGCAGTTTATGAAAATATTTACAGAGACCAGGACTGAGCATAGCCACAACCCATGACAGACTGGTCAACCTGAACTGAACCGGTGCGTGCTGCTTCAGTGGCGAACCATCAAAGAAACAAATGAAATGCTCCTTTCTTTATTCATACCAGTAAAGCTCTTGCAAAATATGCTCTTGGGGCTCACTGGTGGCTTTCTGCAAAAGGAGAAAAGACAAGAAGGTTGGAAAAATGACAACAGGGCGAAGCAGCTTGGGACAGTGAAGACGGAAACGAAATAATGAGGAAGGATATCAGGTCGGCGGAGCAAAGCAGTGATGACAGAACGAAAAATTACAGGGATAATAAAAAAAGAACACATGGGCGAAAAGCAGGAGTGGGTGTGATGACGGAAAAAAAGTATGAAAGGGATGAAAAACAATGCAAGGGCGAAGCAGGAGGTGGGAGGAATGAAGGGAAAAGAAACCAGGTCGGTAGGTTGAAGCAGCAATGACAGAACGAAAAAAGACTGAAAGAATGATGAAATGAAAAAAAAAAGTACTTTTTGCCATTTTTGGCAAAAAATAAGGACTTCTAAGCACCCTAAAAAAATTAAGCACTCTTTACGAACTTTTAACAATTTATAAGGACCATGGGAACCCTGAGTAATGGAGTTGGCTAAGTACTTCAACCTAGATGATGATGATTTATGATACTATTAGCGTGTGACTAGTACAAATCAATGTTTTTATCTCAAACTGCTATTGAGAGTAGTAATTTGTCAATTCCAAAAACATGTTCAATGGTGTCAAAATCAGAACGGACTGTGGGTAGAAGATTCCATTAATCCAGAAACTTTTAAACAACTTTAGCAATTTCAAATGAAGTAGAAAAAATATTTTCTCAAATTGAACTAGTATTGACTGATAATATTTTAATATCCCCAGTGAATTACTGTTGAACTTTTCCAGTGAATTAACACTGCTTGCACTGTCTTCTTTTTGTAAGGTCGATGTATACTTTAATCCTTGTCGAAAGTGTAAGCTACCCTTTTTGTCACAGCAAGCACCCTCAGGGGTTAAAATTCAAATTTGAAATGGAAGGGAGTCTCCCCAAATTTCAGGTGGGGAGTTTTAAATGTGTGACTTAATAATATTAAAAGACTCCGGGGAAAACAGTAGTAATTTTTCAAACAATATCAGCTATACTTGGTTCTTAAAACAAACAGGTAAATTAGATCAAAACATTTACTACATTCAATCTAATACAAATTACCATGATTCACTTTACAAAACTAGAGTTGTTCGTTTTGCAGTACGTTGATATAGAATTGCTCCTGAAGTATGTATGTCTGTCTTTCATTCCTTGCCACCGTTAGCAAGCTTTAATCAGCTGTTTTATTTCTGAGGGTTTGTCTGGTCCAATTTCAGAAATATGCATTAAGATTTTTGTTGCTCAGAGAATCTCTAAATTTTGACTGCATTTTGTTTTGTGTGTGCTAAAGCCACGTTCAGATGGTATCTTTGTTAAACATAACACAAGACTTACTTGCAGAAGAACCTTTTGACACTAATGGAAATGTATGCAGATGGTTGCTTATTAAACTCTTGGAAAACTTTGGACATTGGCAAATATACTCTTCATTTTTTACAGCTATGTTTGAATAGTGAATATTCTATAACTGCATCTTCATTCATTTAAAAAAAAAAGACAACTGATCTGCCAGGCTTTTGAAAGACTGTACCAAAACGTGTGTGTGTGTGTTTTGCTTCACAGATTCAGATTCTACACACTCAAACTTGAAAAAGAGTTCTATTGTACAAGAAGGAAATCTACAGTCTATCTCAATCACAAAAGATAAAATAAGCCTTCACTGGACATTGTGATGTGCAAGTTTAGTATTACAAGAGTCAACTAATTTATTATTTTTGAACATGTTTCCCTTCAGCTCTGAAAAAAAAAATCTTCTTGAATACTATGTATGAGATGTTTACAGTTCACATAATTGAGACTTGGTTGATTCAACCATTCTTCTGATATGAGGAATGTCCAGTATTTCCCTTTGCAACTATTTTGATGGTGTAAGTTAAAAACTAAGAAATGATTTGCAACTGTAACTTTTTATTTTAAAACAGTAGCAAAATTCAGCATATCAGCTTTGTTGTGATTTCAGACTGTCTCAAACACAACACTGCAGCTGTGTATTTATTTCAACAGAAACTCTTAAGACTTTTTGAAGAGCAGATTTGAGAAACTGCCCAAAAGAATCTATTATTTTTCTGACGGCTGTGCTTCACAATATAAAAACAAGAACTTTTTTAATTTATGCCGCCATAAAAAATATTTCAACATTGCAGCAAAGTGGCATTTTTCTGCTACAGCTCATGGCAAAGGGACATGTGATAGTGTTGGGGGGGGGATGGCAAAAAGGTTGGCAGCAAGAAGAGCAAGTCTCCAAAGACCATACCAGGACTGAATAATGATGCCAAGACAACTCTATGAATGGGCGAAAGAAAACATTTCAAAAATTGACTTCACATTTGTTATACAGGAAGAGTACATTGCAACAGAGCAATTTTTGACAGATCGTTTCAGCAAGGCACAAACTGTATCAAGAAGTCAAAAACTACATGCTTTCATACCTTTAAGTGAAACAAAACTCTCAGTCAAACCTTTCTCTTTTGCTCAAACATCAGTTGAACATACTGTAACAATATGTACAGGAAGACTGCTTTTCAGTGAAATATGTGGTTATGTCATAGCTCTCTACAGTGGCAATTGGTGGTTGGCCTATGTTTTAGCAAAACAGGAAGAGAAGGCTGAAGTAAAGTTAACATTTCTTCACCCAGCAGGTCCATCTCCTTCATTTGCTTATCCTAAAAATTCAGATTTTCTGTGGATTCTGTCGACATATGTCCTGTGTAAAGTGAACCCTGTAACACCAACTGGCCGTATATACACTCTCTGTGCTCAAGAACTCCAACAAGCTATTCAAGCCTTCCATCAGTTCACTAGCTCAAGAAAATACTGAAAATATGACTTGTGTAAAAATGGATTGAACTAAAACAATCATGTGAATTAATCTTTTTAATGATATAACTGCATATGCACCTATTGATTTGATAATTATATTGCACTGTGTATTTGTTTTCTTCATTTTTATGGCCCCACATCATTGGAGATACATAGGATCACTACCTAGAGAAAATATAACAAACAAAAAAAATCCCAAAAGCTACTGTAGGGTGGGGGTGGGTCTGAAGTACAAAACAGCAAATCTGGGTCACATTTGTCTTGATCATGCGTATGTGTTACCTCTCATATCTTATGATCCCAAAAAATATTTTGTGGTTAGTTACAGATAAGTATAAACTAATTTTGAGATTTTTTTCAAATTTAAAAAAAAATCTGTTTTTGAGAAAATCGATTTTGAAATTTTTAATTGGATTTTGAATTTTTTTGTTTATACAAACCCTATTGTGTTGTATATCATATAAAAGCCCATTAAAAGAGCTTTAAAATGAGACCACTTTCAGCTACATATCTCAATTGGGAGGCCTGCTAAAGCAATATAAAAAAAATCTCCAAGCCCGTTTTGAACCGAAAATCAAAAACTTTACATAGCTCTAACATTTCACATAATGAACATAGGCTCCTAAAAACTGGCATTTTTGCACAACACTATAGGACCATTAAGCACCCCAAATTTCATAAAAATATAAGGTCAGTCTGAAACAGTTTGATGAGTTGACTTTTTTTTTTTTTTTTTTTTTTGAGGTTTAACGACTACCGTGAGCAACTCAATGGGCTATAAGCAGTCGCTCGTCCCTAATTTAGGGTCACTGGTTCCAGGGAAAAGAGAGAGCCAGTGCCGTAAGACAAACACAACATCCATGCCTCACCGGGATACGAACTGAGTTGACATGAAATGACCCAGCCATATCATATGTGTAGCAAGGGGGCATAGGTCTGGGGACACCCTCCCTCCCTCGAAGGGAACTGAGTATGATGTATGAATTTAGAGCAATATACACTATATTGATAAAAGTCACCGGACACCCGGAAGAGAAACACAACATAGCATTTATTGACATACATTAGTACGGTGTTTCTCCACTTTCGGCCTTAATGCATGCACTGACCTTTCGAGACATGCTTTTGGAACACAGCGATAGGTATGCACTTCCATTCAGTACATAAAGCTGCCGCTAATGGTTACTTAGTAGTAGGCCTTGGTTCTAAACTTCTTATGCGGCGCTCTAATTCATCCTATAGGTGCTCTGTGGAATTAAGATCAGGGCTCTGTACTGACCAGTCCACACACGATACAGAATTATTGTCAACTCAAGCCGTAACAGTCCTTGCTTTATGATTAGGTGCATTATCCTGCTGGTACCAACAAGGCTTGGTTCCACAGTATTGCCACATAGTTGGTAGGGCATAATTGTCCAGAATATCAAGGTAGACATGCTAGTTAACAAGTTTGTCCACGATAACCAATGAGCTGAGACCAAACAACAAAAAATACCCCCACACTAGTACACTGCCAGCTCTAAACTTGACTGTAGGGCCAGTACGCTGTGGTAAATGGTGTTTCCCTGACTGCCGCCACACACGGCCATCAGACTGATGGATTGTGTATCTGGATTTATCAGTCCATAGGACCTGTTTCCATTGATCTACAGTCCACGATAAATGTTCTTTACACCATGCTAAACAATGAGTAGCATTCCAAGTGGAGATGAAAGGCTTATCAACAGCCGCACGACCACGGTAACCCATGGAATAAAGTTTTCTGTGAATGGCACGTGTACATACCAAGGTTCCAGCATTTTTACTCACCTGTACATTGAGGTCTTGTGCAGTACTCTGTCGATTAGCTGTAACAACTCTCCTGAGGCTTCGACGTTCTCAATCACTTATTTTCTTTGGTCTGCTGGTATGTTTTTGCTGCTTCAGGCACGCCATGTATCTTTCACTTATTCAGTACATCCAAAACAGTGGACTTGGGTATGTTTAAACACCTCTGTTTCTCTTACGGACAACCCACTAATATAACACCCAGCAATCTTTCCTTTCTCAAAGTCAGTTCTCTCCCACTGCCGATATGATTGAGGTCAGCCGCAGGCTTGTTTGCAGCTGTACTGAGCATCTTAACATTGCAGAGGATCCGTTCATTTGCTTTTGGAGGGTGTTCAGTGACTTTTATCAATACAGTGTAAATATATATTAAAGTTTCTTTCTCAGTAATGTTTTTTTCTTCTTCATTTCTTGATTTTTAAAGCTTTTGGGCTTATTCCCACTTGGAGAATTTTGTCTGGGAAGCTTTATCTGATGAACCAAATCCATGGACACCCCCACCCTTCACCCCAAGAAATTTCTGGCTATGCCACTGAGCCATATTATGTTTTACTTTCTTCCTTACTACTAATACTAATTATATTTTTCACCATTTAAACATATTGCTATCAGAAAACAATACCTTCCACATGCAGTTCTCCTGAGCAATTATCATTGATATTATGTACCACCATTCTTGTTCCATATACAAACAAGTTTTGCTGGGTCTCAAGACTTTTTGTTTTCAGCAGTGCTTTTTCAAGCGTTTCTAGCAAGCTTCCAGTTTCATCATCTACCACAAATAATTTTCAGTCTTTCAGGCATCTTGAAGTACAATTAAGCACATCTGGTATCCTGTATATTAGTCTGTTTACACACAACCCGCCAATCAAGTATTCACCTGCCTTTTCTGATCACAGCACTTATATGCATTATATAAACAAACACTTATTACCACGTAATAAGCACAATTTCTTACCTGCCCTTGAAATATAAAGCCATGTTCCACTGCTAAACTACGGGCAACTTCCGTACCACCAGCTACTTGCACTGCGAATTCATTAGTGAAGATCTGTCCACGAATGACGGCAACTTGAAAGAGCTCTATAAGCAACAACAGAAGCACGAATTCCCTACTTGTTATTTTTAAAGGTATAAAAATCCGAAGCAATAAAAAAATACCTTTTCCTAAGGAGGACAAAATTTCACGAATAGTCATTTTCCATTCAGCACCCACTACTTTCTGATCTGCCGTTATTACGAAACGTAATCCGACAACGCTAGAAAGATAAGTTTCTGGTAATTATGAAGCCAGGAAGGATGCATCAGTTTACAAATGTTATGAGCCAACAGAGATCTTATCTGATAAATCTCCTGATAAACAATTTATAAATAAATACTTTTTGTTACTGACGTATTACAAATAGTGACGCTGTTTCCTATACGACGGGAAAATGAAAATTTAAAACTATGAAATAACGTCAAAGACTACAAATAAGCCGAAATTTTAAATTCATCCTAAAACAAACTCGACACAAACACTCAGCTGATGCCAGAAACTGACTGGACTTGTCACTGACAGGCGGTGACAGGCAACATAAACAAACGCCTAAGCATAGAGAACCCTCGAACCACAGAACAAGGAGCTTCAACTGTTAGAACAGAAGGGGTAAAGATGACGTCATCGCTTTGAGCAGACGACGCGGTTCTGATGGCCACGCCCAGCGACATGCCGCAAGCACATTTTTACCAAAATGATACAGAATTGATTTTCACCATTGTGGAAATACGTCGTGGAGTTCTTGACCGAAGACCATGAAGAGAATAGACTGGCAAACCTAATGCTGTGTTTCGGAGGCAATGAACAGCCATTGAGATAGCAACGCCATCTGATTCCGCAAGGAATTGGTGAGAAATTCATAGCTACTGCCATGGCTTGCTACTGCAAAGGTACATACAGTGTTTGATTCAACACATAATATATCGTATAAATAGAAAGGAGGTTAGAAGAAGAGGATGTGATTTCCCGGGTACTGGGCCCCAGTAATAAATGAGGGCGTCTTCCTCCCCGTTTCTACTTCGCTTCCGTGTCTCCTTCCTATCGGGCACTCTAGCCCAAATCTATTAGCTTCCTATTTCTAAGGGTTGTTTAAGACCTGGGGTCAGACACTCCCTACCTAAAATCCTCGTGCAAATTATTATTATTATTATTAGAAGAGGATGTGAAAGGACCTGTTTTGAGTGCAGCCGAAACATATCAGCTGTTTTGATCTTCTCTGTGAGGCGGTGCGAGTTTGCAGGAATTCGGAAACGTGACGTCACTTCCCGTGCCTGAAGCAGGTACGCTTAGCGCATGCAAACCATGCAAATAAGTTAACTCCTTGCCGCAGATTCTAACCAAGCCACCCCAGTGGCGCAGTGGTCTAAGCGATGGCCTCTGATCATTCGTCTGAAAAGGGTCCGAGTTCGAATCCCGGTCAGGCATGGATGTTGTGTTTGTCTAACGGCACTGGCTCTCTCCCTTCCCTGGAACCAGTGACCTTAAATTAGGGACAGGCGACTGCTTATAGCCCATTGAGCTGCTCACGGTAGTCGTTAAACCTACAATCCAAAAAAAAAAAAAGATTCTAATCAAGGAGGGTAGGATAAGGGGACAGAGCATGTGCTTTCACTGGTGAAGCCATCTGAGTTGCATGCCCGCCATGTTGCGCATTTTAAGTTATGGGAGTGAGCATTAGCGTAGTTCCAGTTTAGTTCTTTTTTTTTCTCATTTTCATTTTTGCTTGTGTGCTGTTTTTTCCTTTTTTTTTTTTTTTTCGCTAAAGAAAATTCTTAAAAATGCCAGAGTGCGTAATCCACGGCTGTACCAATAAGACAGATAAAAAAATTGCCTGGAATCATGTTTCACAGGTGAGTCTTGTACATCTAACATCTGTTGTCAAGTTTAAAAGCTTATGGTGGAATATCGGAAAATTTCTATTACGAAGTAGAAAGTTGTCCTTTTTTCAGGAACACCCGGGCAAAAACTACATTACTGAAAATGATCTATTACGATTTTGTAAAACATTCGTTTCTTTTTGTTGTCGTTCTTTTTTAAATTCTGAAAATTATTGTTTATTACTAGTGTTTAGTAATAGATTTTATATATACTAGTATAGTATCCAATTTTATATATTACGCGTACTCTTCGTTGAAGTTTTTGTAAGCCGCCCCGGTGGCGCAGTGGTCTAAGCGATGGCTTCTGATCATTCGTCCGAAAGGTGTTCCGGTTCGAATCCCGGTCAGGCATGGATGTTGTGTTTGCCTTACGGCACTGGCTCTCTCCCTTCCCTGGAACCAGTGACCCTAAATTAGGGACGGGCGACTGCTTATAGCCCATTGAGTTGCTCACGGTGGTCGTTAAACCTCCAATCAAAAAAAAAAAAAAAGTTTTGTAAATTATCATGGGTTTTTTTTTATTTTTTTATTGAAGGTTTAACGACCACCGTGAGCAACTCAATGGGCTATAAGCAGTCGCCTGTCCCTAATTTAGGGTCACTGGTTCCAGGGAAGGGAGAGAGCCAGTGCGGTAAGGCAAACACAACATCCATGCCTGACCGGGATTCGAACCCGGACACCTTTCGGACGAATGATCAGAAGCCATCGCTTAGACCACTGCGCCACCGGGGCGGCAAATTATCATGTTTAGCAGGATTTATTGGTTTTTAACAGGGGTGTATTTAGAAAAGTCCCAAGGGACCTTGCTTCCCTCCTCCTTTCGTTTTTGACCCAGCACTGATTCAAGTGGTGATCCGTTAAAACGGAGCAAAGCTAGAGACTATCTTCAACCGGAATTTATCCCTCGTGTAGATCTTCCTTTTCTCCTGGATCCTGATTTTGCCGAAGATAGAGATAAGCCATCACGGTATCGTCTTGTCATGGAACTTATTGCATCTTGCCCAGATTATGACGAAACTTTGGATCTTTTCGAATTGAAAATTTTTTTTGTGCCTAAAAAAGATATGTCCACTCACTCCGGAGTTTTACGAGTTAAATATGTATAAGTTAAATGCTATTGTACATCGTTTCGATGCCGTGTTGAATTGGATAATTACGAAAAATCCTGTTTCTGAACTTTTAGACACTTATTACGAAACATACTATAAACGTATAGAGGATGTTAAAGCTTACATAAAGAAACATAATGTGGTTGACGATATTGTCTTTGATGTGTAGAGATGTTTCAGATGTATTCCTTGATGTTGGTTTCCTTTTTTCTTGCAGTGTTTTTTGAAATGTTCTTGGACTTTAATAGATATGTATTTCTGCTTACTTATGTTTTAAATTAGCGTTGTTAATTAATGATTCAGTTTTTCGGGTAGCTTTGTTAGTAAGATAATGTAATGTTGTTGTGTTTTACGGCACTGGCTCTCTCCCTTCCTTGGAGCCAGTGGCCCTAAATTAGGGATGAGCGACTGCTTATAGCCCATTGAGTTGCACACGGTGGTCGTTAAAACCCCAATCAATCAATCAATCAATGAATCCTCTCGTTTTTGGTTAAAATGAGACTTACATAAAAAAAAAGGTGTTAATTAAATTTTAGGGCGACGAACCCAGGTCAGAAACTGTAGTTTTGAGGCTCACTGTGAAACACACACATACCAACAGGAGAGTACCTGATAAATTCCCTCATTAAAAAAAATGCTATTAAATTCTGGAGAAAAGAGACCTGTTTTTTTTTATTGGAAGTTTTACGACCACCATGAGCACCTCAATGAGAATGTAGCAGACACGTGACTTGCAGCATGGAAGCGAGCCTTAGTAACGTAAGTGAAGGACAACTAGTCCCCGTTGAAATGATGACGTCTTTGAAAGTTTAACTTCCTAGTACAAAATGAGGTATTTGAAAAAAATTAAAGAGATTGGAGGAAAAGATCCCTATGTGCTGAATTCAAGTATCTTGGAAGGTGACCAAAAGTACAAATAGTAAATATTTTCTATTACTTCGTTTTTGGTCGGAGGGTCTTTTCCGGAGAACAGTTTGCAACGCTCGTAGCCCCCCCCCCCGCCGCCGCCTCCTCCTCCGAATGAGGTTTTATTGCCTGGCTAATTTCTCGGCTTTCACCTGTCTTTAGGGTCCGAGTCAGGCTTCGACGTAAGATGAGGTTAGACAGGTCTTTCTCTTCAAATAACCAACAAACCAACTCAAAAATTACTCATACCCAAAAATCCAGTTTGTAATTCTTTATGTAATCAGAAATTAATTCAGAATATTGTAATATTTATAGTAGACAACAATTTCAACATCATTGCACAACAGCTCAGCAATCACTTGACGTTTTCACCATCTATCGAGTTATTAGAAATTTACATTTAAAATAATTGCACAAATCATCTAACGAAACTCAAATTTGGTAAGCACTTAATATCTATAACATACTATAAATTCTCACTTTCAAGTCACGCAACAAAAAAGCCTAACAATGACACAACAAGAACAAGAAAATTTACTAATACAAATGTACAGCTTTCTAATTCCTGTCCTACCCTAGGTTTCTCTAATCATAATTAATATCCTCTGCCAGTAAACTATTAAAAATTATTAAATGTAAACATAACTCACGCATCGCAATCCGGGAAATCCTAATAGGAACCACGTTTGGATACAATCTCATGCAGCAGAACCAAGGCGAATACTCGCTCTGAGCAGAGTAACCCTCAAACATAAATCCAGGCACACTTCAAGAATCCCAGTTCCAAACAGATGAACATATTCAATTCCAGGCAGCAGGGACCCAATCGATGAACCAGTAAGATCAGAGTAAGACCTAATGGCTAGGTGACTTTTAGAACAACATACAGCAAAAGTAACTTTACAACCAGAGTCCTCAGGAAGCAAAGTCTCAGCAGGAACGTAGCTCGGTCCCAGCTAGGCACGACACAAGAAATCATAGTTCCATCCATAAAGACTCCCACAGAAGAACATATTCAAGTAATTCCAGCACAGCGCAGCAACGATTCAATCAATGAACCAGTACGGCCTGACGTCTAGGTGAATTTTAGGACGTCATACAGCAAAAGTAACTTCACAACCAGAGTCCTCAAAAAACAATTTCTCAGCAGGAACGTAGGCCCAGCTAGGCACAGCACTTTAGCAATCATAGTCCCACCCATAAAGACTCCAACAGAAAAATAGATTCCAATACTTCTAGAGTAATATGGCAGTAACACATCCAGATTCCATTACTCAAACTAATATTACTGCTCTCATCGTTCCATCAGGACTTCGCCAGGAACAAACTCGCCACCCAAGGCAGCCGGAAACCTCGCAGAGGTAACCTAGGAAGGCAAAAAGCAAAGCTAAGCTAAGCAAGAAGGTCCAACGTCCAAATGATCATATGTAGAGGATTTTAGAAAGGGAGTGTCTGACCCCAGGTCTTAAACAACTCTTAGAAATAAGAAGCTAGGAGATTTGGGCTAGAGTGCCCGATAGGAAAGTGACACGGAAACGAAGTAGAAACGGGCAGGAAGACGCCCTTATTTATTACCGGGGCCAGTACCCGGGGTCCTACGGCTTAACCTGCCCATCCGACACACGGCGGCTATTTAATGGATCGAGCGTTCGTACCTGCTGGGATCGGTCCTTTCCGTGGCAGTCACGAACGTTGCCCACTAGTCCACCCGTGGCCGCCAAGAGTCCAAGATCCGTGGAAATTGATATAAATAGTAAAGCAACCCTCGGACCCCGACGACTTTCCATATCGCCTTTTTTTTTTTTTTTGAATGAAGGTTTAACGACCACCACGAACAACTCAATGGGCTATAAGCAAATTAGATCATATCATATGTAGGTAGAGGGTTTTAGAAAGGGAGTATCTGGCCCCAGGTCTTAAACAACCCTTAAAAAATTTTGAAGCTAGGAGATTTGGGCTAGAGTGCCCGATAGGAAAGTGACACGGAAGCGAAGTAGAAAGAGAGAGGAAGACGCCCTTAAGTATTACCGGGGGACCAGTACCCGAGATCCGACAGCTTAACGTGCCCATTCGACGCACAACGGGTTTTCCGTGGTTCGAACCTGAGGTTACCACCATGGCGGACGAACGCTGACCACTAGACCACCCGCGGCCCAATGGGTCATAAGCAGTCACCTGTCCCTAATTTAGGGTCACTGAATCCAAGGAAGGGAGAGAACCAGTGCAGTAAGACAAACACAACATCCATGCCTCACCGGGATTCGAACCCGCACCCCGTTCGGACGAATGATCAGAGGCCATCGCTTAGACCACTGCGCCAAAGGGGCGGCCGTCTCGCCTTCTACAGACGTCATCACATCACACATTTACCTACTTTCCACCCAGAACTCTTTTACCACACACAACGTAAATATCATTTACATAACAAAACAAAATATGTAATAACAATTTTGAACTTACAACAGCCGCCCTGGTGGCGCAATGGCCTCTGATCATTCGTCCGAGTTCGAATCTCCGTGAGGCATGGATGTTGTGTTTGTCTTACGGCACTGGTTCTCTCCCCTCCCTTTAACCAGTGACCCTAAATTAGGGACGGGCGACTGCTTATAGCCCATTGAGTTGCTCACGGTGGTCGTTAAACCTCCAATCAAATTATAGCCCCCGGTGACGCAGTGGTCTAAGCGATGGCCTCTGATCATTCGTCCATAAGGGGTCCGGGTTCGAATCCCGGTGAGGCATGGATGTTGTGTTTGTCTTACGGCACTGGCTCTCTCCCTTACCTGGAACCAGTGACCCTAAATTAGGGACGGGCGACTGATTATAGCCCATTGAGTTGCTCACGGTGGTCGTTAAACCTCCAATAAAAAAAAAATCAAATTATAAAAAAACTTCCAACAATAACCACACTCAAAGAATATAAATTATACAATCATACTCCCGGAACGCCAGCACCTGAGCTGTTATCATAGGAAAAAAAAAAGGACCCAGAATTGAAATTTCACTAATTTTTAATATTACTGTAAACTAATATTCTATCCTTTTTGAGGCAGAACATAGCTCCAGTCAGTGACTCCGGGACGAAACCCACCCGAACGACTCAAGTTCCAGACATATAAAAGTCTGGAAACATATAACGATTTCTCATCGTCGATATTCTTTTACATGGTAATTTAGTGAGATCCCTAATTAGTCAGTAATTAGTAATTCAGTGAGAAAATAGGTACGCCGCCTTAATAAGTACGGTTTTCTGCCCTCCCAGGTGCAGAGCGCTGGTTAAAAACGATAGGTTCTCTACTTTTACAGGAATCACCGATTTCCGTAAAAAGCTGACCCTTGAAATGTTTTCTGCCTTTTGCAGAGTTTAACGCTTCAATAAAAAGTGTTTTCCTAAGTTCTGGGAAGCGATTTTTAAGATTTAGAAAAATTTTAGAGCAAAATCTGGTTTTTCACGCAAAATTGTGGTGAAAAAACACAGTAATTTTGCTGGGATTTGCGCCCTAATTTATTTATCCGTAAATAAATTGAGAAGCATAATCCCGGTCTGTAAACAGACATACACACCAAAAATAATGTTATTTGGACAATAAGTTTAGCCATTATTTGCATCTTTCCGCAAAAGTGTGTTTCAGCTCCAGATAAAAATCCAGGTGTACTGAAAATAAAATTAACAGTGGTTAGGGGAGGAAACACTGGCGGCTCGTGGGTTATTCAAATGGGGGTTCACAATACATAAATTGTTAAAATTAAATTTTCAGTTTCGACATAACGCTCAGGTTAAAATTCATTTCTGTTTCTACAAGTAAAAAAAAGCAATGCAACTAAAAGAAAAGAAACAAGCACTGATACGTAGAAAAACTGTAACATTCGACTTTGTACAAAAGAAGATTCTATTACAATAGTGCTTACAATTTACTTCAAAGGTAAACATTCAAACGGAAAGCTGAATACTCAAGTGCAATCCGCATGTCGCCGCCCCGGTGGCGCAGTGGTCTAAGCGATAGCTTCTGATCATTCGTCCGAAAGGGGTCTGGGTTCGAATCCCGGTGAGGCATGGATGTTGTGTTTGTCTTACGGCACTGGCTCTCTCCCTTCCCTGGAACCA
The DNA here is from genome assembly GCA_039090855.1 of Macrothele yani. NCBI lineage: Eukaryota > Metazoa > Arthropoda > Arachnida > Araneae > Macrothelidae > Macrothele > Macrothele yani. The sequence goes on from CM077025.1 coordinate 132,214,945, forward strand.
GTGACCCTAAATTAGGGACGGGCGACTACTTATAGCCCATTGAGTTGCTCACGGTGGTCGTTAAACCTCCAATCAAAAAAAAATCCGCATGTCTCTTTTTGAGGCAAACAAATCAATGACATTTTCGTTGAATTTACGTATGTCATTTATCATGTTTTTTTCAATTGAGAGCAGGGCTAGAGCGCTCTGTCTGTCCTCACTCATGATGCTTCTTAAAAATGTCTTAACTCGTTTTAAAGTTGAGAAGCATCTCTCGGCCTCAACAGTTGTCATTGGAATAGTAAAAATAATTAGCAACAGTGTAGGTCTCCGAGAACGTAGTGTGCAAGTTATTTTTGTAACGAACTGTAGAAAACTAATGGCACCATTCATATTTCTGAAATCTAGTCTGTAAATTACTCCTAGTTCAGTTTTCAGGCGATCCTTCTGTAACATGGGATAAACATCTGTTGTTTGCTCAACAAGCTGATTTGGAAACTTTTTCTTATACTCCTGAAATTTTTTCAGGTTGGAGGAGAAAAACAGCAGAGTACCGAATTATAAAAGAAAATCTGTCTTTTACCTGATTCGTGATAACATCACACATCTCTTTAGCTGCCACAGTTTTATTTATGTAAATATTTTCTCTCTTCCTTTTCTTTGATGTTTCCTCTGTTTCTGATATCTTCATGGCCACTCTGTCCATTCTCTCCCCATTGACTGCTGGAAAGTGTTTACATGCTTTCGAATGAGTGCTGCATCAGTTAGTGTTTTCTGAAGCTGGTTGTGTAACAGCTTCAGAAAATAACCTCAAAAGTGAATAACCTCAAAAAGTGAAAAAGCCGAAAACTCCCCCCCTCCAAAAACAAAAAGTGCGTCAAAGGGACGGTGTGCTCGAGCTCCCCAAAAAACACCAGAATAGCCAAAAAGATTTGATTCTGACTAAAAGCAGTGACGGCTCGTGGTCGGAAAAATAGGTGAAGAGCTACAAGAGCAATATGAAAAGATATCTACTGTTTCAATGAAAATCACTATATGAGGACTGACCTATTTTATGTATATTAGGTCAATTATTCTTCCTTTTAAAGCTGCAAATTTGTCGATTAGGTCATCATAGAATGGTTGTTTCTTCGTGAGCATCAATAAAATATCTTTCTGAATAGAAATATTTGCCAAAGAAGCAAGTCTATCCTGAGAAAGTGTTTCTTGAGTAAGTTTGTGATCTTTAAAGGCAAGAAAAATTTCTTTCCACTGACACATTTGTAGATAAAATTGTTAAAATGAGGGAAACTAATTTACAAGTTTCTGCAAAAATGTCTTTATCTCCATGAAGCACGCGAAGAAGTTCTTTAGTCAATATATTCCTTAATTTTTCATCGGAATATAACAAGACTCAGTTCATTTTTAAGGTGCTGGAGTTTAGTAAATATTTTACCGTAAAAATGTTGTAGATTTTCAAAAGCGTCGGAGGGAAAACATGAATTAAATTGGTCGAACTTCGTTGTGTCAGCAAGACAGACAAATTGAAGTTTCTCACAGTCTTCAAATCTTATATCCATTTCCATAAGAATGTGGTCCGCAATTTCAAAATACAATATAATTTTGAAAAATTGTTTCTTTTGTAAGAGCAGCATATTCCCGTATCATCATCATCATCATTGTCAACCATTATCAATCCACTGCTGGACGAAGGTCTCCCCAAGTTTCCTCCACAACGGTCTGTCTTGTGCCAGTCTCCTCCATGTCACCCCTGCATACTTTCGAATTTCATCCACCCATCTCCCATGTGGCCTTCTTCTGGGTCTTTTCCTGTCCCTTGGAATCCAATCTAAAATTTCGGCTGTCCATCGATGATCTGTCCTTCTGGCAGTATGTCCAGCCCATTGCCATTTCAGGGATTTAACTCTGATCATGATGTCTTCCACTCTTGTCATTTTTCGGATCCACGAGTTCCTCTTCTTATCTCTCCTGGTTACACCAAGCATGCACCTCTCCATGCTACTTTGAGTTGTCTGCAGCCTTTGTATGTCTCTTTTAGTTAAGGTCCACGTCTCCGCACCATACGTAAGCACTGGAAGGATGCATTGATCAAACACTTTTCTTTTAAGACATAATGGCATATTGCTCTTGAAAATTATGCTGTTTCTTCCAAAAACTCTCCAGGCAAGTTTTGTACGCCGATTAATTTCTTCATCAATGTGACCCTCACTTGATATCTGCTGTCCAAGATAAACGTACGTGTCTGTTATCTCCAGCTTTTCTCCATCAATCGATAAATCTTCATTTCTTGTAAAAGCATTGAACATCACTTTTGTCTTCTGAAAGTTCATTTTTAATCCCACTTCTTTACTCTTGTCAGCAAGTTCCTGGATCATACTCTGCAGCTCTGATGGGGTAGTTGCAAAAATGACTACGTCATCAGCAAAACGAAGGTGGGTTAGATAATCTCCATTAATCTTTATCCCCTTGTTTTCCCAGCTCAGTGACTGAAAAACACCCTCCAATGTGGCATTAAAGAGCTTCGGAGATATGGTGTCACCTTGTCTCACTCCCTTTCCAATTTTTACGTGTGTTGTATTTTCAAACAGCCTAATCTTTGCACTTGCATTTTCATAGATGTTATTAATAATATTAATGTATGCATCTTCAATACCGCAGGTTTTCAGAGCCATTCTAACTGCTGATGGTTTCACCGAATCAAAGGCTTTTTCATAATCGATAAAAGCCATGCACAATGGAAGTTCATATTCCCTCGCTCTTTCAATTAGTTCTCTCAGCACGTGGATATGATCTATTGTGCTGTAGCCACTCCTGAATCCAGCTTGTTCTCTCGGTTGAGCCATGTCCAGTGTTACCTTCAAGCGGTGTGAAAGAACTTTAGTGAAGATTTTATAAACTACTGATAGGAGGCTGATAGGTCTGTAGTTTCCGAGATCCTCAATGTCACCTTTCTTATGTAGCAGGATCATTGTAGCGGTGTTCCAATCCTCAGGAATCTTTCCTTCATTAAGGCATCGAGTGAAAATTTGGGCGAGTACCGTTTCGATTTCTCCACTTGCTTCTTGTATGATGTCTACAGTAATTCCATCTTCTCCTGGAGCTTTTCCTCGCTTCATGTTCTTGATTGCATGTGCAACTTCTGCTGGAAGGACTGGAGGAACTCTGGTACTGGTATCTTTCATGATGTCTGGAGTGCATGTATCATCCCTTTCATATAATTTGGAGTAGAAATCTTTCACTCTTGTCAAAATTTCGCCTCTATTTCTTGTTACAGAACCATCTTCTTTTCTCAGTGCCATAATCTGTTTTCTTCCCTTACTGAGATGTCCCTTTGCTATCTTTAGGCTTTGGTTGTTTTCAATTGCTTTCCTCACTAGTTCACAGATGAATTTCCTTACGTCTTCAGTGATACTTTTTCTTACTGTCTTGCATAGCTCTATATATTCCACTTTGGAAGTCACATCTTTTTTAGTTGTCCTCATCTCTCTTCTTTTTTGCATCAACATTTTGGTTTTTCCTGATAATTTGTTCACATGCAACTTGTTCTTAGACCCAGCTAATTTTGTTGCTGTTTCCATAAGAGCTTTGGTTACTTTTCTGTTAACTTCAGAGATGTTCACTTCTTCCGATGTTAGGCCTTCTAAAGCAGAGAACCTGTTCTTCAGTTCTAACTTGAAGGTATTATGGTGTTTTTTAAGGTTGGTTATGTCAATAGATTTTGTTTGTCCTATGAGCTTGCCACGTTCAAGTTTAGTGTTGAGGTGCATCTTACATCTCACCAATCTATGGTCACTACCTGTGTTGAACTTGTTTAGCACACTGCAGTCTTCTATGACGAATTTTTTGTTACACATAATAAAATCAATTTCACTTGTCGTCCCATTTGGATGTCTCCATGTCCATTTCCTGTGTGGCTTTTTCTTGAAGAAGGAGTTCAAGATGAAAAACCCTTCTGCTTCTGCAAACTCAACGAGAGTATTTCCACGCTGGTTTCTGTTGCCATGACCGAATTTACCTACTGAAGTTTCATTCTGTTGCCGTTGCCCTATTTTTGCATTGAAATCTCCCATAATTATTTTCAAGTGCTGCTTACCTTTATTATTTAGATGACAAATTTCCTCATAAAATTCTTCAATTTCTTCTTCAGGATGACTTGTGGTGGGTGCATAAGTTTGAATAATCTGAGCCTGGTATCTTTTTGAGAGTTGGATAACAAGTCGTGCAGCTCTGTCAGAGGAACTTTCAACTTCTACAACTTTGTCCTTCAGTTTCTTGTTTATTATAAATCCAACACCACTAGTTCTGCCAGTATCTGTCCCACGATAGTAGAAGAGATGTCCACTTTTCAGTTCGATGAGATCTTCTCCTTACCTCACTTAGCCCCACGATGTCCCACTTGATCCTTTGTAGTTCCTCTTCCAATTCAAGAAGCCTTGAATCAGAAGATAGGGAGCGTCCATTGTAAGTAGCCAAGGTCAGCATCAGATGGCAGCCTAGTCCGGTCCTCCGGGGATTCTTAGCACCCTCTGCCTTCATGTCGCACTGGCCGCTGCCTTGGCCAGGTACATTCCAGCTGCCGGAGACTGAGGGCCAAGATTTAAGTTGTGGAATCATTTTGGAGGGGTTTGGCCATAACTCACCACGCTGGCTGGTGAGTGTGGGATAGCATTTCCTCTGATCCCGATGGTATAGTTATACCGCTATGGGCGGTCGTCAGAGCCCCTTTAGTGGGAACAGGATGCACCACGAGAAGGCGGGGTTGACATTTGTCAAGGAGAGGCTGTGATGTTACGCATCACCTGACCTTACTATTCCCGTATAGATCTGCTTATTTCTGTGATTTTTGCTAGCTTTTCCGAACAGTGTTTCAAATACCTCACCGTTAAGGCAATTACTTTGGGCAAATAAAATTTAAGAGGATTTAGTACTTAATTTGAATAAGTAATATATATATATATATTCTATAAAGAAGATACCTAAGCAAAAAAATACATATATAATTTTGACTCACACCTAGTACAACATAGAAAAGGTTATGTATCTACCTGTGTGAGTAAAAGGAGAAAAGATAAAAAAATAAAATAAAACTACTGAATGTAGAAGGTGTCGAGAATACTGAGCCTTGGCTTTATCAAGGACGAGCAAAAACTCTGCATTTTCTCACTTCCACAAAGACCTAGTTGGAAATGGGTTTCTGCAAGGCCATAGATGCAAGTAACATTCCCACCTAAAATAGTTTAAAATATATATATATGTCATGTCCTCCGTAGAGTTGCATGACATAGCACTAGTTAACAATTTCGCTTGCATCCATTAACCTTCCTGGCCCGACCCATGCTCTTCATCTGTTACTATTAAACAGAGAGAAGAAGATTAAAGAGAACTCAAGCTGTGAGAGTGACATAATAATTAGAAATGATTTTCAGCCATAACGAAATGCCAAGTTCGTTTGAGAGAGAATTTAAACCTGAAAATCAATGCAAAAGAAATCCAAAATTTTACATTGCAATTAAAAAAGGAAATATTAATTTTTAACGAACAGATTTTTGAAAGAAAACTTGAGTCTAAAACCCCCTACTCTACAACTTATGACAGCACGAAAACGAGAATAAGTTAAAGATAATAATAAACTAAAGAAAACTTTGTGAAAGTTATATACCTTAAACAGTTAGTTGCAATATGTACAAAGTATTTCAGCAGTGCTTTAAGTGCATAATTAATTAGTTATTAAGAACTTAACTACTTTGAAAAAACAGCGCATAGAAAAGGAACAAGCTTAGCCATCTTCTGTTCCTAGGTACCCCAAAAGACGCTCAAAGTTACAAAGAAAAGAAAGAGTTAAAACCCGCAAAAATGTTAACAGACAAACCAATGCCTAAAAGCTGAAAAGCTAAAAAACAACAGAGAAAAAGTACATGAAGTACAAACATTGAACTTATAAAACCTAGAACCCAAAAACAAGGAAGAGAGCTTACCTCTTGTGTGACAAAAACTTTTCTCCTCACAAGAGAAGAACATGGCTGACCTCTTCCGCCACTCCCTAGTTGCTGGGGGGCAGTGAGGGTGGGGCTGATGGCCTCCTCATACAGCAAGAAACCAACGCGCGGATATTTTAACCAGAGAAAAAAAATATATAAACTTAAGACTGTGGATCTGTATGATCAGAAAGAGCAGAATTAACTCTCCAGAATACATGAGAAATATTATAAAATACACGAGCAGTGTATTTAATAATCTTTGCATGTATTAAATCACCTTAGTGAGCTTCTATAGATTAATCAGAATCTTATTAATTTTAATGTTGGTTTTACTATTTTTAGTATAGCTATCCTAGTGATGAATAACTAGTTTTCTTTTTTATTTGTTTTTATTTTTCTTTTATAAACAGATTTTTAAGCTTTTTTTGTGATTTTGTTTATATTATTTAATTTTTTGTTTTAATAGGACCGTCATATCCATAGCACTAAGGTTCCTTTAGGTAGTTAATAGGCATCCTCTAGCCAACTTCCTTACGGCTTTGATTGGTCAGAATCATATTATTAACTGTGTAGAAAATTAAAGCAGATCTGCCAACCTTACTCGATTATTCAGAATAATTTTTCTTAAAGTTCTTTTGATGAAAGAAGAAGGAATTTCGTTCTCTAGAAAACTTTCTAATAGTATATTAATGTGGTAATTGAAGTCCAAATTGTTGCTGCAAATTCTTGAAATTCTTAGGACCTGAGAAATTAGTACATTCTCAATTACTTTGGTTGAAATGTTATTATTCCAGTGTAGATATTTAATTACTTTGAAAGGAAAATTAACTCTTTTATCAAAGAGGCTAATAGATGGGTTACCTCTGTTGAGCTTAATGCTTAAGTCTAGGAACTCAAGTTCCTGATTACTGTGGTTGGTTTTACATAAGTTAAGAGAGCTAGGATAGATATTATCAAAATCACTCTCTATAACTTCTGAATTATTGATACACAGCAGATCATCAATATATCTAAAAGTGTAAACGTAGTTATCTGAGCAGGTGGGGTGATTTTTAATGAATTTATATTCCTTAAAGAACAGGAATAGATTAGCGATATTCGTGGACGTTGATGTTCCCATGGGAATACCGTTCACTTGCTTATAGAGAGTATTATTATATAAGATATGGTTATTTTCTATGCAGCAATTGAGATAAGAGTTCCAAGTTCCTACATTAACAAATTGGTTAAGTTTAAATTCTGCATACAGCTCTTTAAAGGTAGTGATTATATCTGATAGAGGCAGATTAGTATATAGGTTTTCAAAATCATAACTATTAATATCTAGGGGACAAACTTTGAGTATAGTAGAAATTACTTCTGCATTATTATTAATTATCCAAAAATCTCTGTACATCAAGTTAGAACAGTTTCTAATGTGTTTCAAAACCTTCTTTAAGACATCTTCAAAAGCAAGATCTATTTTCTTTTTATGACTCCTTACTCCACTAGCTATGAACCTGAACTTCACAGGATCCTTATGAAACTTAACCGTTGCAAAAAGAAATGGAAATTCAGGCTCATATCTTCTAGTTTGTGGAATTTTAAGTTTCTTGAAGAATGCCTTAAACCGATTTTCTAACTGCTTGGTAGAATAACTTACGGGCTCGTATGTTACTCTATTATTGAGTTCCATAGTTAACAATTCAAAATAGAACTTCTTACAGATAATTGCAAAATTATTGCTAGCTTTATCCGTAGTGGTAAAAATAAATTGGTCTTGTAGTTTGGAGAGTGACCTTTTAGCTTCTCCAGAGAAAAAAGAGATTTCTGTCGAAACAAAAGTCCAGACCTGCCAACTCACCGGTGAAGCTATTGATTATATTATATTTCCATTCTGCGAAGGCCTCAATAGGCTGATTGTACGTTAAACTGGTTTTTACTATGTACCTATTAACATCTTGAGTGAAGCTCTCAAGAATCCTTTCTTTGGAAATTGTGAAGGAAGGTCTGAATTTAGAGCCATACTCTAATAAATTCCTAAGCTTTTCATTTTCAACAAAACTCAAGTTTCCGGTGATAATATGGTTGTAATTCTTATCATAGTGAACTGTTTCTTTATGTTCATCACAAGAACATGTAGTAATTACAGGAATGTAGCTCGAAGAGTTAAGTTTGTAGTTTTTAACTATTGACCCTAAGGTCTTAACATATTTAAAACTTACAATAGACTGGTGCCTGTGGATGGGAAAAAAAATTGCATTATTGTAGAACAGCTTCCTTACATTGAGATTATCGTAGGCTTTATTTAGAAACCTGATGGTAACAACGAAGATATGAGCCTGAATTTCCATTTCTTTTTGCAACGGTTAAGTTTCATAAGGATCCTGTGAAGTTCAGGTTCATAGCTAGTGGAGTAAGGAGTCATAAAAAGAAAATAGATCTTGCTTTTGAAGATGTCTTAAAGAAGGTTTTGAAACACATTAGAAACTGTTCTAACTTGATGTACAGAGATTTTTGGATAATTAATAATAATGCAGAAGTAATTTCTACTATACTCAAAGTTTGTCCCCTAGATATTAATAGTTATGATTTTGAAAACCTATATACTAATCTGCCTCTATCAGATATAATCACTACCTTTAAAGAGCTGTATGCAGAATTTAAACTTAACCAATTTGTTAATGTAGGAACTTGGAACTCTTATCTCAATTGCTGCATAGAAAACAACCATATCTTATATAATAATACTCTCTATAAGCAAGTGAACGGTATTCCCATGGGAACATCAACGTCCACGAATATCGCTAATCTATTCCTGTTCTTTAAGGAATATAAATTCATTAAAAATCACCCAACCTGCTCAGATAACTACCTTTACACTTTTAGATATATTGATGATCTGCTGTGTATCAATAATTCAGAAGTTATAGAGAGTGATTTTGATAATATCTATCCTAGCTCTCTTAACTTATGTAAAACCAACCACAGTATTCAGGAACTTGAGTTCCTGGACTTAAGCATTAAGCTCAACAGAGGTAACCCATCTATTAGCCTCTTTGATAAAAGAGTTAATTTTCCTTTCAAAGTAATTAAATATCTACACTGGAATAATAACATTTCAACCAAAGTAATTGAGAATGTACTAATTTCTCAGGTCCTAAGAATTTCAAGAATTTGCAGCAACAATTTGGACTTCAATTACCACATTAATATACTATTAGAAAGTTTTCTAGAGAACGAAATTCCTTCTTCTTTCATCAAAAGAACTTTAAGAAAAATTATTCTGAATAATAGAGTAAGGTTGGCAGATCTGCTTTAATTTTCTACACAGTTAATAATATGATTCTGACCAATCAAAGCCGTAAGGAAGTTGGCTAGAGGATGCCTATTAACTACCTAAAGGAACCTTAGTGCTATGGATATGACGGTCCTATTAAAACAAAAAATTAAATAATATAAACAAAATCACAAAAAAAGCTTAAAAATCTGTTTATAAAAGAAAATAAAAACAAATAAAAAAGAAAACTAGTTATTCATCACTAGGATAGCTATACTAAAAATAGTAAAACCAACATTAAAATTAATAAGATTCTGATTAATCTATAGAAGCTCACTAAGGTGATTTAATACATGCAAAGATTATTAAATACACTGCTCGTGTATTTTATAATATTTCTCATGTATTCTGGAGAGTTAATTCTGCTCTTTCTGATCATACAGATCCACAGTCTTAAGTTTATATATTTTTTTTTCTCTGGTTAAAATATCCGCGCGTTGGTTTCTTGCTGTATGAGGAGGCCATCAGCCCCACCCTCACTGCCCCCAGCAACTAGGGAGTGGCGGAAGAGGTCAGCCATGTTCTTCTCTTGTGAGGAGAAAAGTTTTTGTCACACAAGAGGTAAGCTCTCTTCCTTGTTTTTGGGTTCTAGGTTTTATAAGTTCAATGTTTGTACTTCATGTACTTTTTCTCTGTTGTTTTTTAGCTTTTCAGCTTTTAGGCATTGGTTTGTCTGTTAACATTTTTGCGGGTTTTAACTCTTTCTTTTCTTTGTAACTTTGAGCGTCTTTTGGGGTACCTAGGAACAGAAGATGGCTAAGCTTGTTCCTTTTCTATGCGCTGTTTTTTCAAAGTAGTTAAGTTCTTAATAACTAATTAATTATGCACTTAAAGCACTGCTGAAATACTTTGTACATATTGCAACTAACTGTTTAAGGTATATAACTTTCACAAAGTTTTCTTTAGTTTATTATTATCTTTAACTTATTCTCGTTTTCGTGCTGTCATAAGTTGTAGAGTAGGGGGTTTTAGACTCAAGTTTTCTTTCAAAAATCTGTTCGTTAAAAATTAATATTTCCTTTTTTAATTGCAATGTAAAATTTTGGATTTCTTTTGCATTGATTTTCAGGTTTAAATTCTCTCTCAAACGAACTTGGCATTTCGTTATGGCTGAAAATCATTTCTAATTATTATGTCACTCTCACAGCTTGAGTTCTCTTTAATCTTCTTCTCTCTGTTTAATAGTAACAGATGAAGAGCATGGGTCGGGCCAGGAAGGTTAATGGATGCAAGCGAAATTGTTAACTAGTGCTAGGTCATGCAACTCTACGGAGGACATGACATATATATATATTTTAAACTATTTTAGGTGGGAATGTTACTTGCATCTATGGCCTTGCAGAAACCCATTTCCAACTAGGTCTTTGTGGAAGTGAGAAAATGCAGAGTTTTTGCTGGTCCTTGATAAAGCCAAGGCTCAGTATTCTCGACACCTTCTACATTCAGTAGTTTTATTTTATTTTTTTATCTTTTCTCCTTTTACTCACACAGGTAGATACATAACCTTTTCTATGTTGTACTAGGTGTGAGTCAAAATTATATATGTATTTTTTTGCTTAGGTATCTTCTTTATAGAATGTGAATTCTGAATTTTCAAAACTGCTGCGTTGCGCGTTTTGATCTTCAGGTTATTTTGCAACCTTCGTTTTAAATTCTAAAGTTTTTCCTTAGTCTTCAGTTTTGCTCTTAAGTAACTAATTTCAATTTATTATTTAGCAGCTCATGCGCAAATTCTAGTTGAAATGTTTTATTATTATTTTTTTATTACTATTTTTTTATTTGAGGTTTTTTTCATTTTCTAATTTTTATTTTTGTATGTTTTGGATGCGGCTTTTTGGAGTGTAGTTTATACTCGAGTTTGGTCTTTTCTTGGACTGCTTATTTCTAAAAAGTTTTTCCTAGTTGGTTTGCTCAGAATTTGTATGTTTTGGCCCAAGTGGAGTTCTAAGGACGATGAAAGGATTGGAGGTCAGCTCAGATATTTTAAATCCTCCCGCTCGGTTAGGCTAGCACCCTTTCCCATAGTGTATGAACTCGCTGGCAAAGGTAATCTAAAGTTATGAAATGACAAACGTTGTTTGACATGTAAATCTGCAGATCCTAACCTGTATTCTTCTGTTGAGGATAATTGCTCCAACAAGTTTTGCAAAGCCTACAATACCATCTATAAGGTCACCTGTACTGTCTGCAACCTTAGCTATATTGGCCAAAGTAAAAATCCTCTTCATCTTAGGATTAATGGTCACAGGTCTCTAGTTAACAAGTTCTCTAATTCAGGAGTGAACCCCTCCACAAACGCCAACCAGTACTCTACCTTTGAATTAGAGCATTTCCATACTCATGGTTTTGACAAAGTGAAAATAGAGGTACTACATATTATCCCTGACCTCTATGCTCGGCTAGAAACTGAATCCCTTGAAATTTTGCAGCATCAGTCTCTTTATCCCTATGGCCTTAATTCCACTCTATCTGACAATAAGCATAATCAGCATAAATTTTCAATTCGTGAACTCTTCTTTCTTGTTAATAATAAGAGCTGCTCTAGAGGTAATAGAGGACAGAGGTTATTTCGCACATCAAGCAAAGTTGATTTTGCTAACTTGCTAAAAACTCTGGAAAGCCTTAAAACTGGCACTAATTTTGTTAAAAATACTTACAAAATTCTCAAGTCCTTCAAGCACTCTGTCCTTAAAAGTTTTTTCAAATTCTGGAATGAAACTGCTGACCATGTTGATAAGCATGTTTTTGCTTTGGTTCTGGACATTCTTAAACATATTCTTAAAGATAAAATTTCTCTTAAAGAATTTTCCAGTAATTTTGTTACCATCAGGTTTCTAAATAAAGCCTACGATAATCTCAATGTAAGGAAGCTGTTCTACAATAATGCAATTTTTTTCCCCATCCACAGGCACCAGTCTATTGTAAGTTTTAAATATGTTAAGACCTTAGGGTCAATAGTTAAAAACTACAAACTTAACTCTTCGAGCTACATTCCTGTAATTACTACATGTTCTTGTGATGAACATAAAGAAACAGTTCACTATGATAAGAATTACAACCATATTATCACCGGAAACTTGAGTTTTGTTGAAAATGAAAAGCTTAGGAATTTATTAGAGTATGGCTCTAAATTCAGACCTTCCTTCACAATTTCCAAAGAAAGGATTCTTGAGAGCTTCACTCAAGATGTTAATAGGTACATAGTAAAAACCAGTTTAACGTACAATCAGCCTATTGAGGCCTTCGCAGAATGGAAATATAATATAATCAATAGCTTCACAGGTGAGTTGGCAGGTCTGGACTTTTGTTTCGACAGAAATCTCTTTTTCTCTGGAGAAGCTAAAAGGTCACTCTCCAAACTACAAGACCAATTTATTTTTACCACTACGGATAAAGCTAGCAATAATTTTGCAATTATCTGTAAGAAGTTCTATTTTGAATTGTTAACTATGGAACTCAATAATAGAGTAACATACGAGCCCGTAAGTTATTCTACCAAGCAGTTAGAAAATCGGTTTAAGGCATTCTTCAAGAAACTTAAAATTCCACAAACTAGAAGATATGAGCCTGAATTTCCATTTCTTTTTGCAACGGTTAAGTTTCATAAGGATCCTGTGAAGTTCAGGTTCATAGCTAGTGGAGTAAGGAGTCATAAAAAGAAAATAGATCTTGCTTTTGAAGATGTCTTAAAGAAGGTTTTGAAACACATTAGAAACTGTTCTAACTTGATGTACAGAGATTTTTGGATAATTAATAACAATGCAGAAGTAATTTCTACTATACTCAAAGTTTGTCCCCTAGATATTAATAGTTATGATTTTGAAAACCTATATACAAATCTGCCTCTATCAGATATAATCGCTACCTTTAAAGAGCTGTATGCAGAATTTAAACTTAACCAATTTGTTAATGTAGGAACTTGGAACTCTTATCTCAATTGCTGCATAGAAAATAACCATATCTTATATAATAATACTCTCTATAAGTAAGTGAACGGTATTCCCATGGGAACATCAACGTCCACGAATATCGCTAATCTATTCCTGTTCTTTAAGGAATATAAATTCATTAAAAATCACCCCAGCTGCTCAGATAACTACCTTTACACTTTTAGATATATTGATGATCTGCTGTGTATCAATAATTCAGAAGTTATAGAGAGTGATTTTGATAATATCTATCCTAGCTCTCTTAACTTATGTAAAACCAACCACAGTAATCAGGAACTTGAGTTCCTAGACTTAAGCATTAAGCTCAACAGAGGTAACCCATCTATTAGCCTCTTTGATAAAAGAGTTAATTTTCCTTTCAAAGTAATTAAATATCTACACTGGAATAATAACATTTCAACCAAAGTAATTGAGAATGTACTAATTTCTCAGGTCCTAAGAATTTCAAGAATTTGCAGCAACAATTTGGACTTCAATTACCACATTAATATACTATTAGAAAGTTTTCTAGAGAACGAAATTCCTTCTTCTTTCATCAAAAGAACTTTAAGAAAAATTATTCTGAATAATAGAGTAAGGTTGGCAGATCTGCTTTAATTTTCTACACAGTTAATAATATGATTCTGACCAATCAAAGCCGTAAGGAAGTTGGCTAGAGGATGCCTATTAACTACCTAAAGGAACCTTAGTGCTATGGATATGACGGTCCTATTAAAACAAAAAATTAAATAATATAAACAAAATCACAAAAAAGCTTAAAAATCTGTTTATAAAAGAAAATAAAAACAAATAAAAAAGAAAACTAGTTATTCATCACTAGGATAGCTATACTAAAAATAGTAAAACCAACATTAAAATTAATAAGATTCTGATTAATCTATAGAAGCTCACTAAGGTGATTTAATACATGCAAAGATTATTAAATACACTGCTCGTGTATTTTATAATATTTCTCATGTATTCTGGAGAGTTAATTCTGCTCTTTCTGATCATACAGATCCACAGTCTTAAGTTTATATATATATTTTTTCTCTGGTTAAAATATCCGCGCGTTGGTTTCTTGCTGTATGAGGAGGCCATCAGCCCCACCCTCACTGCCCCCCAGCAACTAGGGAGTGGCGGAAGAGGTCAGCCATGTTCTTCTCTTGTGAGGAGAAAAGTTTTTGTCACACAAGAGGTAAGCTCTCTTCCTTGTTTTTGGGTTCTAGGTTTTATAAGTTCAATGTTTGTACTTCATGTACTTTTTCTCTGTTGTTTTTTAGCTTTTCAGCTTTTAGGCATTGGTTTGTCTGTTAACATTTTTGCGGGTTTTAACTCTTTCTTTTCTTTGTAACTTTGAGCGTCTTTTGGGGTACCTAGGAACAGAAGATGGCTAAGCTTGTTCCTTTTCTATGCGCTGTTTTTTCAAAGTAGTTAAGTTCTTAATAACTAATTAATTATGCACTTAAAGCACTGCTGAAATACGTTGTACATATTGCAACTAACTGTTTAAGGTATATAACTTTCACAAAGTTTTCTTTAGTTTATTATTATCTTTAACTTATTCTCGTTTTCGTGCTGTCATAAGTTGTAGAGTAGGGGTTTTAGACTCAAGTTTTCTTTCAAAAATCTGTTCGTTAAAAATTAATATTTCCTTTTTTAATTGCAATGTAAAATTTTGGATTTCTTTTGCATTGATTTTCAGGTTTAAATTCTCTCTCAAACGAACTTGGCATTTCGTTATGGCTGAAAATCATTTCTAATTATTATGTCACTCTCACAGCTTGAGTTCTCTTTAATCTTCTTCTCTCTGTTTAATAGTAACAGATGAAGAGCATGGGTCGGGCCAGGAAGGTTAATGGATGCAAGCGAAATTGTTAACTAGTGCTAGGTCATGCAACTCTACGGAGGACATGACATATATATATATTTTAAACTATTTTAGGTGGGAATGTTACTTGCATCTATGGCCTTGCAGAAACCCATTTCCAACTAGGTCTTTGTGGAAGTGAGAAAATGCAGAGTTTTTGCTGGTCCTTGATAAAGCCAAGGCTCAGTATTCTCGACACCTTCTACATTCAGTAGTTTTATTTTATTTTTTTATCTTTTCTCCTTTTACTCACACAGGTAGATACATAACCTTTTCTATGTTGTACTAGGTGTGAGTCAAAATTATATATGTATTTTTTTGCTTAGGTATCTTCTTTATAGAATGTGAATTCTGAATTTTCAAAACTGCTGCGTTGCGCGTTTTGATCTTCAGGTTATTTTGCAACCTTCGTTTTAAATTCTAAAGTTTTTCCTTAGTCTTCAGTTTTGCTCTTAAGTATATATATATATATATATATATATATTCAATAAAGAAGATACCTAAGCAAAAAAATACATATATAATTTTGACTCACACCTAGTACAACATAGAAAAGGTTATGTATCTACCTGTGTGAGTAAAAGGAGAAAAGATAAAAAAATAAAATAAAACTACTGAATGTAGAAGGTGTCGAGAATACTGAGCCTTGGCTTTATCAAGGACCAGCAAAAACTCTGCATTTTCTCACTTCCACAAAGACCTAGTTGGAAATGGGTTTCTGCAAGGCCATAGATGCAAGTAACATTCCCACCTAAAATAGTTTAAAATATATATATATATGTCATGTCCTCCGTAGAGTTGCATGACCTAGCACTAGTTAACAATTTCGCTTGCAACAATTTCGCTTTAATTTGCAACCTTCGTTTTAAATTCTAAAGTTTTTCCTTAGTCTTCAGTTTTGCTCTTAAGTATATATATATATATATATATATGCATGTGAACAAATTATCAAGAAAAACCAAAATGTTGATGCAAAAAAGGAGATGAGGACAACTAAAGAAGATGTGACTTCCAAAGTGGAATATATAGAGCTATGCAAGACAGTACAAAAAAGTATCATTGAAGACATAAGGAAATTCAACTGTGAACTCGTACGGAAAGCAATTGAACACAACCAAAGCCTAAAGGTAGCAAAGGGACATCTCAGTAAGGAGAAAAGAAGATGGTTCTGTAACAAGAAATAGAGGCGAAATTTTGACAAGAGTGAAAGATTTCTACTCCAAATTATATGAAAGGGATGATACATGCATTCCAGACATCATGAAAGATACCAGTACCAGAGTTCCTCCAGTCCTTCCAGCAGAAGTTGCACATGCAATCAAGAACATGAAGCGGGGAAAAGCTCCAGGAGAAGATGGAATTACTGTAGACATCATACAAGAAGCAAGTGGAGAAATCGAAACAGTACTCGCCCAAATTTTCACTCGATGCCTTAATGAAGGGAAGATTCCTGAGGATTGGAACAATGCTACAATGATCTTGCTACATAAAAAAGGTGACATTGAGGATCTCAGAAACTACAGACCTATCAGCCTCCTATCAGTGGTTTATAAAATCTTCACTAAAGTTCTTTCACACCGTTTGAAGGTAACACTGGACATGGCTCAACCGAGAGAACAAGCTGGATTCAGGAGTGGCTACAGCACAATAGATCATATCCACGTACTGAGAGAACTAATTGAAAGAGCAAGGGACTATGAACTTCCATTGTGCATGGCTTTTATCGATTATGAAAAAGCCTTTGATTCGGTGAAACCATCCGCAGTTACAATGGCTCTGAAATCCTGCGGTATTGAAGATGCGTACATTAATATTATTAATAACATCTATGAAAATGCAAGTGCAAAGATTCGGCTGCTTGAGAATACAGCACACATAAAAATTGGAAAAGGAGTTAGACAAGGTGACACCATATCTCCGAAGCTCTTTAATGCTACCTTGGAAAATGTCTTTCAATCACTGAACTGGGAAAACAAAGGGATAAAGATTAATGGAGATTATCTAACCCACCTTCGTTTTGCCGATGACTTAGTAATTTTTGCAACTACCCCAACAGAGCTACAGAGTATGATCCAGGAACTTGCGGACAAGAGTAAAGTAGTGGAATTAAAAATGAACTTTCAGAAGACAAAAGTGACTTTCAATGCTTTTACAAGAAATGAAGATTTATTGATTGATGGAGAAAAGCTGGAGATACCAATAATTACATTTATCTTGGACAGCAGATATCAGGTGAGGGTCACATTGATGAAGAAATTAATCGGTGTATAAAACTTGCCTGGAGAGCTTTTGGAAGAAACAGTATAATTTTCAAGAGCAATATGCCATTATGTCTTAAAAGAAAAGTGTGTGATCAATGCATCCTTCCAGTGCTTACGTATGGTGCAGAGACATGGACCCTAACTAAAAGAGACATACAAAGACTACAGACAACTCAAAGATGCATGGAGAGGTGCAGGCTTGGTGTAACCAGGAGAGATAAGAAGAGGAACTCGTGGATCAGAAAAATGACAAGAGTGGAAGACATCGTAGTCAGAGTTAAATATGCCAATGGGCTGGGCATACTGCCAGGAGGACAGACCATCGATGGACAGCCGAAATTTTAGACTGGATTCCAAGGGACAGGAAGAGACCCAGAAGAAGACCACATGGAAGATGGGTGGATGAAATTCGAAAGTATGCGGGAGTGACATGGAGGAGACTGGCACAAGACAGACCGTTGTGGAGGAAACTTGGGGAGACCTTCGTCCAGCAGTGGATTGATAATGTTTGGCAATGATGATGATGATGATGATATATATATATATATTACTTATTCAAATTAAGTACTAAATCCTCTTAAATTTTATTTGCACAAAGTGGGTGGCCTTACTCATCGTTCCTTTTATGGCTCAAAATTTCACGAGTTGTTTTAATTTGAGTTACACATCAGTACTTTATGTCTAGTGATGGTTTTGCAAAATTTTGAATTATAGATCGGTGGAGCCAAAAATTTCCTTAAATACTATTGCCAAAAATGTAAATTCAAAAGTGTGTAACGTACCAGGAGATGTGACGTACCTGCCAGAAGGACGCACACGACATAGAGGCAGATAGGAATCAGAATAAAATGTCCGCGTAGCTCAAATGGTAGAGCGACTTATTCCGGAATGAGGGGATCCAGGTTCGAATCCTGGCATGGATAAAAATGACGGAGAAATTCACTTCGTTATAAGTGTTCATACCATTTCAAAACCCCTCGGCAAGTTGAATTTATTTTTTGTCCGATTGTTCACTGTTTGTGAGAAATTCTATTGCTTCCTTCAATTTATGCCAGTCTTCAACAATTACACTTACTAACTTCGAAGTGGAGGACTATCGAGTTTTTGTTATGGTTAATATGCATCTTGCGGTTGTTGATGCGAGTGTATAAGATCGCTTCGCTGAGTGGTGAAAAAACGAAGGAATTCCACTGAGACTTGCATAAAATATTCGACACTTAGAAATTTTAGAAAAACTCTGCTGTAATACAAGTTTCAAACGATGCGCTAAGCAATGAACAAAAGCAGCTTGAGAAGCTTTATCCTTGATTTTTTTCTGGAGTCCATTCAAGTGTCCAGACATTACCTTGCCCCATCGTTACATTGTCCTATTAATTTGTGTTGATAATCAAACTGTTCCAAAATTTCGTGGAAGCCCAAAAATCGCTCAGCCAATACACCTTCCGAACAACAAATCTTATTATTAAAGAGCACTGAGAAGTCTAATTTATGTCTGTGGTGTCATCTACTTGAATAGAAAAGCATTCAACTTCATTTATTTCATTTTTAACGTTATCGTTTATATATTCAGAAATACATTCACTTAATTCATTTTGAATAGTTTTCGAGTCACCTGTGAAGACATATTTTATCTTTTCGTATTGATTTTGAATTTCTAAAGGAATTCTTGATGTCAACAATGAAAGTAATTCCGTGAAATTTTCACGATTTATCGAGTCGATGCTTTCGTCATGATCACGGAATGCTAGTTCTTGTTTGCTCAAATACAGTACTGAATCAATCACTGTCTGCAGGAAAAGTCTATTTAAACGAACGTTTCCGTTGAAATGCCTTTTCAAAAGCCTAGCACTCTCCCTTACGTTCTGATTTTTTTCAAAATTCCTTAACTTTTATTCGCATTTCAGGTATTCGCTAGAATCACCTTATGAAATGACCTAATGTTTATAAAGTGACCACGTTATATTTAATAAATCTGAGAAACCGTCTTTATTCCACGCCGAATGTTTTTTACTATAAAGTAACACGGCCAAGAAAATCATTTTTGTAACACAGAAGTGCTACAAAGCCATTTTCTGTCATGAGAGAGAAAAGACATTCAGTAAACCAACAGTTTTTACAATTAAAATTGTAAGATTTACCGCTCTTCCTGATTTCTTTCTTGGCGACAATTGTCAGTGAATCCGTGAAGAAAAAAGAGACATTTTACGTTGAAGCAAAATGTCTCTTTTATCTTCATCTTTCCATCGATCAAATGGAGTTTGCAATAAATTGCAGACAATGCCGCTCACAGAATACATACTAAAAACTAAAACTATCAGTTAAACTGTACACGAAATTTAAGTATCAGGTGAAGTTTTTGATAAACGATCACAAAGCACGAAAGAACAAATATCTTTCGGAAAGCATGTACCACAACGAGAAAACCCTAGTGGATTGCAAGGAACTCTGGGCAATCCCTCCAGTTCCTCCGCGATCTCTTCCGAAGGTCACGAATCCAGGTGCAGAGCCTGAGTGTCTCAAGCTAAAACTCTTCACTTGCCCGGCAGATAGGAGAGGGTGACGTCACGGTTACCATGGTAACTCGGCCGATAACTGCAGACTTCCACGCATTCTCATTTTGGCTCTTCACTTGAACTGTTTTGCGTAGAGAGACTTGGTTTCCGTATTGAACGTCCATTGTAAATTGATCTAATAAGAATTTTGAGCATTTTGGCACTCAATAAAGGCAAAGAAGAATATATACACAAAATTACTGAATAAAATTTTATTTTAAATGAAATAGGTGAAGAGGCACTTCACCTGAAAAGCCGCCACTGACTAAAAGTTACGTTGGCTAATAAATTATAACTTTTAGCTCCATAAAACGTTTCAACCCCCATTCCTCCAGTTCAACCAGGAACCTTCTGAATAGAAGTCCCTGCAGGTGAAAAACTCACGTGCACAGAAGCGCCGATTGGGTTCCAAAGCGTTGATTTAAGAAATTTTTTGACAAAGAGACAAACTCTAAAAGGTGTTTTATAAGAAAATAGTCAATAGTAATAAAACCTACGCAAAAAACAGACAACACCTTTTAAATTCAACACTAAAAATTGGAATCAAGGAGTGAAACGCCTGGCTCGATAAGTAGAAGCATTGCACGCCAACAGAAATCACTGATTTCTGGATAGAACTAACCTTTAAAAGGTTCTCTGTTTTTGGAAAGTCTAACAATAAAAAGTGTATCGAAGCGAAATCCTTTCGTTTGGCAGATAAGCAAAACTTTTCGGTACTGCCTTTAGAGACAGCAGCTCGCAGAGTAAAAATGAACTCCTCTACTACCGCAATTAATGCCACAAAATCTAGGCATTTTGGCTTCAAATTTTTATAAATACCGACCGCCACTTTACACACTAAGTGCAGTACAGCCAGCTATGCTTGTCCTTCAGGAACTTGCAAGGACTGTTACCACTTCACTTACTGGTTCCAGGGAAGGGAGAGAGAGCCAGTGCCGTAAGACAAACACAACATCCACGACTTATCGGGATTCGAACCTGGACCCCATTTGAACGAATGACCAGAAACCATCGCTTAGACCACTGCGGGGACGACAAAGACACCTGTTAAAATATGCATTGCAAAACAAATTCAGTTGTGAGCGAATTTTAACAACAATTTAATGGTGGAAGAATTAAAAAAATTCGCTCGTGACTGGAAGAAACATTAAAACACACTCGAAACAGGATGTTGTAACAAACAATTATTTAAAAAAATGGCTTAAGACAGCTTTTCCAACAAAATTAAAATAAAGATCATTCTGAAATTTGCACATCACGGATTAAAAGCCTAGTTGGGCCCCTAGGCTAAGACATTTAAGTGGGACCCAAGGCAAGGACATCTGAGTGGGCCCCAAAGACCTTTATGCCAGACGCTCGCCGCCCCGGTGGCGCAGTGGTCTAAGGCGCTGGCCTCTGATTATTCGTCCGTAAGGGGTCCGGGTTCGAATCCCGGTCGGGCATGGATGTTGTGTTTGTCTTACGGCACTGGCTCTCTCCCTTCCCTGGAACCAGTGACCCTAAATTAGGGACGGGCGACTGCTTATAGCCCATTGAGTTGCTCACGGTGGTCGTTAAACCTCCAATAAAAAAAAAAAAAAAAAAAAAATGCCAGACGCTCATTATTGAAATCCGTTAAAACACGAAACTTTGGCAATATACAGTATTTGTGATAATTAATACGAATTGCATTCTTCAAACTAATAGATTATCTGCAGAGTTTTCATAATAAGTTATTATTTTTTTCATTGTTCTCATAAGGACATGAGATGAAAGCTTAAAATTTTTAGATTTCCTAATGATTTAGTATTGTATACTTTTATTAGTGTATGTGTTTTGTTACACGTTGTGTGGCCACCACAGGGGACTTCGACCATTAATGGTTCCAAGGGCAAATTGGGAGGTGTGGGTGAATGGTAGTGAAAAAGCTGAAACACTCGCCGGCCCCGCTCTTGAGAGCGACATGAAACCTTTACCCTTGGTGAATAACTGACTTGACATCTGTTCGTCTCGCTCTCTCTCCTTTTCTACCTATTATTTGTCCAGGCATACCTCCTCGGTCCTCGGTCATGGTGCGCCCCAAGGCAATAGCCCATATAAACCCTCTTAATCCGGCCTTGTGCCACACCACACAACAATTTTCCTCAGCAATTAATTTTTTTCTCACTGATCGTATACCGCACAATGTTATTGGCATCTCCTCTTTAGACGGCTTTTTTTGTTTTGTCCTCCCATGAATGCCTATTTTTGTGCATAGACCAACACTGATAAGCCATTGTTTTTTTTAAGATAAATGTGGGTGGGACTCGAATTAAATAATATCTTTAAAGCAGAGTTACTTTGAACACTGTGTCAGTTTGTGGATGATGGGCCATCACACTCGCTATTTGCGTGTTCTTCAGGAATACAAAAATAGGGTAGGGGTAGGACATACCAATGACCCTGGGCACCAAATTAATTATACTGTAGCTTAATTCTGCCCAACGCAGTTACTAATTAATTAAACTGTAGCTTAATTGATTTTTAAAAGCGTGCTTGGTGAGCCCGCATATTTCTTCATTAGTACAGGGAATTCTGTTTTGTCATTTCAGAGCAGATGCCCAATATATAAGTAAAAGTAAACAGTGTTTCTTTATTTTTAAGGAAATTACTTTTCAGATATAAATTAACGGTCAAATGAAGTTAAACTTTTTATAAACACAACATTCAATAGTATGAAAACGGTTATTCGTTCATTCCAAAAAATTCAGACAAAAGCAACACGAGAAAGTGAGCGATTTGGCGAATGGTATGTCAAACAATATCCAGATGTTCCAGAGGGCCAATCCGCCCCTGCTGCCCTAAAGTCAGAGGTCCATACGATCTGAAAAGGTCAGAATAAGATTTCTTTTTTTTTTTTTATTGGAGGTTTAACGACCACCATGAGCAACTCAATGGGCTATAAGCAGTCGCTCGTCCCTAATTTAGGGGCACTAGTTCCAGGGAAGGGAGAGAACCAGTGCCGTAAAACAAACACAACATCCATGCCTCACCGGGATTCGAACCCGGACCCCTTTTGGACGAATGATCAGAGGTCATCGCTTAGAGCACTGCGCCACCGGGGCGGCAAATAAGATTTCCGGAGATACCCCGGATCAATGGAGCCATACCACACTGAGCAGTGACGTAGGACAAAACTGCCCGTTTTCAATGTTTTTTAATATATCTTAGCAACTTCTAATCGCACATAGATAAATGCGTGCTACTATGTTAAAATCAGTGGAGGCTCGTAGCTAAAATTAGTGGGGGTCCAGCTTCAGAAATTTTTTATCCATTGTTTTAATATTGTATAAAACGAAACAAACATGTATAAAAAGAAAATTTATACATAAAAAAAATATTTTTTATTTACTAATAGCCTAAATTGTTACAGTTCAAGCTTGATCCATTAATTTGAAAAACAAAATCCATTCTTCTTGTTTTAATTTGCGCGAAAAGATTAATAATTTTCTCCATCTCTGGATGGCTGTTGAGAAAATTTTTCTCCATTGAAAGCACTGCAAGTGCATTTAGTCTTTCAGGATTCTAGTGCTCCTTTGAAAAGTTTTTATTCTTTACAGTGCTGAAAAGCAGCATTCTGGTTCTGCTGTTGTCATGGGAATTGTCAAGAGCATTTTTATCAGTTTCGTAATTTCACTAAGAACATAATCTAGATTATTTTCCAAGATAAATTTCAGAAAGGCAATTAATTTGCAATATTCATGCATATCGTATCTACAATGGAATACTTTCAGTTCAGTTTCAAGCTTTTCTTTGTCAATCATGGGTATGCTTCAGTGGTCAATACTATCTCTTCTGTAGGCAGTTCATTCTTAAAAATAGTGAAGCTTTTCTTATTGAACAATTTAGCAGCTACTAAGTGTTTAGGGATGTAAGGTCAGGTGATGTGCAACATAATACAACCTCTCCTTGACAAATGTCAACCCCGCCTTCTCGTGGTGCATCCTGTTCCCACTAAAGGGGCTCTGACGACCGCCAATAGCGGTATAACTATACCATCGGGATTAGAGGAAATGCTATCCCACACTCACAAACCCGCTTGGCGAGTTATGGCCAAAACCCTCCAAAATGACTCCACAACTTAAATCTTGGCCCTTAAGTCTCCGGCAGCTGGAATGTACTTGGCCAAGGCAGCGGCCAGGGCGACATGAAGGCAGAGGGTGCTAAGAATCCCCGGAGGACCGGATTAGGCTGCCATTTGATGCTGACCTTGGCCACGTATAATGGACGCTCCCTATCTTCTGATTCAAGGCTCCTTGAATTGGAAGAACTACAACAAAGGATCAAGTGGGACACCGTCGGGTTAAGTGAGGAAAGGAGATCTCATTGAACTGAAAAGTGGAAATCTCTTCTACTATCGTGGGACAGATACTGGCAGAACTAGTGGTGTTGGATTTATAATAAACAAGAAACTGAAGGATAGAGTTGTAGAAGTTGAAATTTCCTCTGACAGAGCTGCACGAATCATTATCCAACCCTTGAGAAGATGCCAGGCTCACATTATTCAAACTTACGCACCCACCACAAGTCATCCTGAAGAAGAAATTGAAGAACTTTATGAGGAAATTTGTCATCTAAATAATAAAGGTAAGCAGCACTTGAAGTAATTATGGGAGATTTCAATGCAAAAATTGAGCAGCGGCAACAGAATGAAACTTCACTAGGTAAATTCGGTCACAGCAATAGAAACAAGCATGGAAATACTTTCGTAGAGTTTGCAGAAGCAGAAGGGTTTTTCATCATGAACTACTTTTTCAAGAAAAAGCCGCAAAGGAAATGGACATGGAGGCATCCCAATGGATTGACAAGTGAAATTGATTTTATTATGTGTAACAAGAAATTTGTCATGGAAGACTGCAGTGTGCTAAACAAGTTCAACACAGGTAGTGACCATAGATTGGTGAGATGTAAGATGCACCTCAACACTAAACTTGAACGTGGCAAGCTCATAAGACAAACAAAATCTATTGACATAACCAACCTTAAAAAACACCATAATACCTTCAAGTTGGAACTGAAGAACAGGTTCTCTGCTTTAGAAGGCCTAACATCGGAAGAAGTGGACATATCTGAAGTTAACAGAAAACTAACCAAGGATTTATGGAAACAACAACAAAAATAGCTGGTACTAAGAACAAGTTGCATACAAATTATCAGGAAAAACCAAAATTCTGATGCAAAAAGAAGAGAGATGAGGACAACTAAAGGAGATGTGACTTCCAAAGTGGAATATATAGAGCTATGCAAGACAGTTCGAAAAAGTATCATTGAAGATGTAATGAAATTCAACTGTGAACTAGTGAAGAAAGCAATTGGAAACAACCAAAGTTTTAAGAGAGCAAAGGAACATCTGAGTACGGGAAGAAAACAGATTATGGCTCCGAGAAAAGAAGATGGTTCTGTAACAAGAAATAAGAGGTGAAATTTTGACAAGAGTGAAAGATTTCTACTCAAAACTATATGAAAGGGATGATACATGTACTCCAGACATTACGAAAGGTACCAGTACCAGAGTTCTTCCAGTCCTCTCAGCAGAAGTTGCACATGCAATCAAGAACATGAAGCGAGGAAAAGTTCCAGGAGAAGATGGTATTACTGTAGACATCATACAAGAAGTGGAGAAATTGAAACAGTACTCGCCCAAGTTTTCACTCGATGCCTTAATGAAGGGAAGATTCCTGAGGATTGGAACAATGCTACAATGATCCTGCTACATAAAAAAGGTGACATTAAGGATCTCAGAAACTACAGACCTATCAGCCTCCTATCAGTGTTTTATAAAATCTTCACTAAAGTTCTCTCACACCGTTTGAAGGTAACACTGGACATGGCTCAACCGAGAGAACAAGCTGGATTCAGGAGTGGCTACAGCACAATAGATCATATCCACGTGCTGAGAGAACTAATTGAAAGAGCGAGGGAATATGAACTTCCATTGTGCATGGCTTTTATCGATTATAAAAAGGCCTTTGATTTGGTGAAACCATCAGCAGTTACAATGGTTTTGAAGTCCTGCGGTATTGAAGATGCATACATTAATATTATTAATAACATCTATGAAAATGCAAGTGCAAAGATTCAGCTATTTGAGAATACAGCACCCATAATTATTGGAAAGGGAGTGAGACAAGGTGATACTATATCTCCCAAACTCTTTAATGCTACATTGGAAAATGTCTTTCAATCACTGAACTGGGAAAACAAAGGGATAATGATTAATGGAGATTATCTAACTCACCTTCGTTTTGTTGATGACATAGTCATTTTTGCAACAACCCCATCAGAGCTGCACAGTATGACCCTGGGACTTGCTGACAAGAGTAAAGAAGCGGGATTCAAAATGAACTTTCAGAAGACAATAGCGATGTACAATGCTTTTACAAGAAATGAAGATTTATCGATTGATGGAGAAAAGCTGGAGATACCAATAATTACATTTATCTAGGACAGCAGATATCAAGTGAGGGTCACATTGATGAAGAAATTAATCGGTGTATAAAACTTGCCTGGAGAGCTTTTGGAAGAAACAGTATAATTTTCAAGAGCAATATGCCATTATGTCTTAAAAGAAAAGTGTGTGATCAATGCATCCTTCCAGTGCTTACGTATGGTGCAGAGACATGGACCCTAACTAAAAGAGACATACAAAGACTACAGACAACTCAAAGATGCATGGAGAGGTGCAGGCTTGGTGTAACCAGGAGAGATAAGAAGAGGAACTCGTGGATCAGAAAAATGACAAGAGTGGAAGACATCGTAGTCAGAGTTAAATATGCCAATGGGCTGGACATATTGCCAGAAGGACAGACCATCGATGGACAGCTGAAATTTTAGACTGGATTCCAAGGGACAGGAAAAGACCCAGAAGACCACATGTGAGATGGGTGGATGAAATTCGAAAGTATGCGGGAGTAACATGGAGGAGACTGGCACAACACAGACCGTTGTGGAAGAAACTTGGGGAGACCTTTGTCCAGCAGTGGATTGAAAATGGTTGACAATGATGATGAAGTGTTTAGTGGAAGAATATCTGTCTGTTATATCAACACATATACAGTCACACACTTCCTTAGCTTCTGCCATGAGTGTGTTTGAAGGATTCTCACAGTACTTCGAGTTTATTTCTAAAATAGCAGTTTTGAAATTTGTTATACACTGGCGGAAAGTGAAAAAAGAACACCAATAATAACGGAATGCAGAGGATAACGTAATCAAAACATCACGACAAAGTACAGCTGTATTTGCTGGTAAACTGAAAAATAGCATTTCCATGTAACATGGTTAGTACGAGGTTGAACCGCCATGAACTGCGTCAAACTGTGCAATTCTGGCATGAAGTCTGTCATACAGATGTTGGATGTAAGTTTGGGGTATTGAGTTCCAAGCATCCTCAACCTGGACGCGCAAATCGGGGATGATCGTGGAGACCGGATAAGTCGTTGTCCCATAAAATCCCACACGTGCTCAATGGGGGACAAATCCGGTGAGCGTGCAGGCCATGGAAGTTGTCTCACCCTGAAGTGCATGTTGCGTTGCGTTGCATGTGCCGTGTGTGGGCGTGCGTTATCTTGCTGGAAAACACCATGATGGACCGACCTTACAAATGGCACAACGGGCTGAATGATGTTGATGTAGGAGGCTCTGTTTAACGTACCCGGTACAAACGCTAGTTGTGTACAGGAGTGATAGCTGATCGCTCCCCACACCAGGAGACCAGGTGTAGGCCCAGTGTGTCGCTGGCAGATGCAAGAAGGGTGGAGACGCTCCCCTGTGCGTCTGTGAACACGCATACGGCCATCGGAGGCTCCCAAGCAGAATCTGCTTTCATCGCTGAACACAAGATCGCCATTGCGTTCTCCAGTGCAGACGTTGGCGACACCACTGCAGCCGTTCCTGACGGTGGACTGGAGTCAGAGGTACACATGCCAGAGGCACATGTGCACGTAGTCCTGCATCCAGTAGATGGTTGCAGATTGTTCGCACAGTCACCTCAGGTGTAACGGCAGCTCGGATATGCATCGCAGTGGATGTTCTGCTTGACAACGCCGCTCTTTTTATGCGTCGATCGGTCTGCTCATCAGTCCGTCTGTGACTCCAGGTTCCACGTCTTCTTGTGTGGTAATGTTCCTCGGACCATCTACGCCACCATCGCACCACCACCGATACTTCCCGTCCAATTCGCTCCGCAATACGACCACCCGGCCTAGCGGAGTCTGACTAGACGACCTCGCTCAAAGTCCGATAACTGCTGAAATCGTACACGTCTTCCATGTCCAGGTATTGCAGCTTCTTCAGGGTCTTCGCACGTGTCTGTACGTCGACGACTGATGACATTCACTTCGCCATACTCCTTAAACACCACCGACAATAATTTGCATATTATGCCGTGCTGTGGCGTAAGCGCTCACCGGTTGGTCCTGAAATTAACATCACAGCTACGTAAACTCAACTCCATTAACATATGTAAATTTCATTATCATCCGCCAATTCCTTCTTGGTGTTTTTTTTCACTTTCCGGCAGTGTATATTCATTGACTTTAAACACACTAATTTCTCGAGATCACATTTGGTTGTAAATTACTTCAACATGAGGCATAATCTGAAGAAAAAATTCTAACCAAAACATGAAATTATCATCATTCAGGTATTTTAAAATTCCTGCTGCTTCTGCAATGGTTCCATCTGCATTTGATGTTGACTGAATTTCAGTATGGCAGCTTTTTAAAGGTTGTATATTTTCATGAACTCCGTTTACGGTCCGTATGTTAAAGTTCCACCTTGTAGAGGATGGACGTGGAATGCTGACGTCTATATGCTTCTTCAGAATGGATACACGTTGTAGTGATCTTGAGAAGAATGTTGGAATAGCCGAAATGTTAGAGAAAAATATTCTTGCGTTCCGTGTAATACTTGCTGCATTTCTCATTATTAAATTAAGTTGATGCGCATAGCAGTGAATAAAATGTGCATTACTATAAACTGCTTTTATTTTTGATTGAACTCCTGCTTTTTTGCCTTTCATTACATTTGCATTATCAAATGTCTGAGCTATCAGTTTTTGTCCATTTCTTTGAAGTATTATGTCTAATTGTTCTAGAATACGTTTCGATACGCCATCTGCAGTTTGATTTTCTGGAATAAAGGATCCCCAAAACGCTCAAATACTTCTCCATTCAACACGTAATGTAGAACAAGGACCATTTGAGTGTGTTCCGATACATCTGTAGTGTCATCAACCATGACAGCTACAAAGGAAGCTTCTCTAATTTCTGTCCTTACCTCCTCATGGTATATTTGTAGCAGGCAGTCAAGTATCTCATTCTGAATGGTCTTAGTATCTCATTCTGAATGGTCTTAGAAACACCTTTGAAGACCGTACTGGTTTCTAACTGATTCTTCAAATTTGAATCTAATTTAGTTGCAAAATTTATTAATCCTCTAAATACCCCTGGATTTACTGAATTGTCTTTTTCATCATGTCCACGTAAGGGAGTTTCAAAGTATCCACAAAACAAAATACAGTCTATTATTTTGGATAAAATTTCACGGTTCTGTTCAACCTTTATGTTATGCTAATTGATTGAAAGTCTGTATGCCTCACTAGGTTTCTCCTTAATATTTAAGTTCCCTAAAAGTGACAGTGAAACCACATTTTCAACGTGGTTCTTTGACTTCTCGTGTTTTTTAGTTTTTTCTTTCATTTTGTTTATATTTCTAAAACCGTCTTTTGTCCGCGGTACATCACCTCCAAACAGCAAACACAGGAAGCAAAACAATGCATTTTTTACTTCACAGCCGCAAAGCCAACTTTTCCGTTGGTACCATTCAGAATTAAAGCTACGAATATAATTCTTGTAGTTACTTATTCCTGGCTGAGATATTTGAATATTAGGTGTTGAATGGCCTCTTTTCTTCACTGCAACTAGGAGAGATAACTGTGAAAACTTAAGCTGTTGAACTTCACTTACAGTTACAGAACTTATTTCTTGGGGATGCAAGGAGGCCATGGTTAAATTATTTAAATATTCTGTAAAATAGCAGAGCCGAAAAAAAACTATGAATTAAATAGAATAGCTGGAAACATCACAAATTCACGATCTTCCAATTCTACACTTTATCACATTCAAGAAAGAATATGATACGACTGTTTTTAAGAGCAACACACGCAGAGTCAAAAGGAACACTACACTACCTTACGCTTGCCCAACAGGGTCGGTATTGCGTAATCGACAGTGCTCTCTCTACATAGCGTGCTGTCTCCTATCTCGGACATGTAAGCGTGCGCAAAACAGCCAAACACCGCGTCGCTGGAACTGTGAAACATACAGTTTCATACAAGGATGTTTGTAATTTTTTCATGAACTAGGGGATGGCTACTGGCATTACGCTTAAGGATTATATAATGTACAAGTATAAAGAAAAAATGAAAGAAAAAAAAGACTCATTATATTGAATGTTATCGATAATATAGAGTGAAAATAGGGGGTGCTGCAGTTCTGCAGTGCCTATACAGGAGCCACCCTAGTTAAAATATCTATATGTAATATTATATAAATAATACGAATCATAAGATAATGTTACATAAAATATGTAAAAATAAAGAATCTCGAAGTATCGGAAGGTCACGTCGGCAAAAAGACCAAACGTGTAAATAGTTAAATAAGAGACCTGGATTGCTGAAGAGGAATTCTGCTACTTAACTGCTTATGTTACCTCTCATTTTGTGAAACTGATCAATGATCTTTACTCCCATACAACTCAAATAATGGAAGTTGGGGTGGCGTCTCATTTCTTTCTTTTTTTATTGGAAGTTTAACGACCACCATGAGCAGCTCAATGGGCTATAAGCAGACGCCCGTCCCTAATTTAGGGCTACTGGTTCCAGGGAAGGCAGAGAACCAGAGCCATAAAACAAACACAACATCCACGTCTCACTGGGATTTGAACCCGCACCCTTCTCGAACGAATGGTCGGACCACTGAGCCAACGGGGCGGCGTCTCATTTTGTTAGGCCTGTGAAGAGTCAGCTGAGAAAACAGTCGAAATGCTAGTTAAAAGTATGTGAACAATTATATCCCCCTTCTCCATCTGAGGTTTAAGAAAAAAAACAAGCAAATGTTATTCACCCTGCCATGGGCAGTTGAAGTGTTGAAAAACAATTGTGACAGGGCCTGGATAAGTAAAGGGGATTTATCCAGGAATTTTAAAATTGAAGGATGCTAAAAAAACTTTGGGAGCGTTCAAAAAAATTTCGGGGAGGGGAGGCGGTTGATGAAAAGAAAATTTTTGAAGGCTTTTTTTTTTTTTTATAGTGAATTATTTAGGATTTTCACATCTGGTAATAAAAACGGGTAAAACATAAAATTGAGAACTTAAATTTTTTATAGTTAAGAATGGTTGAACCCATGAATTTTTTTCTAAAACTGTACATGTTTGTTTTGTTCTTGTTCTGTTTTTATCTCTCATATCTAAATTGTCCCTAAACAAGACAAAGGTAACTAAGTACTAACATGCGTTGCTGAAACAGTAGGTATTGATATTTTCACAAATCTTGTGTGTACTCAAATGATTCAAAAGTATACATCTGCAAAACATATAGCAGATTAATGTAAAGATACACATACATACAGGGGTTGGACAGAATAATGTGAAAATCACGGTCAGAGACATGACTTTTAATGCAACTGCGTGCGTCACAATACGCAAAGCTACCCACCACTTTTCAGTTGTAATAGCTTTGTTTAGAAACTCAAGGTCGTATTTAAGTGCATTTAAAGTGTCTTGTTGCAAAATCTTTCAAAGTGATGACGAAATGAGTGACCTGACAGACTTCAAATGAGGGCTAATTGTTGGTAGCCGGCTAGTTGGTGCAGGAGCATACTGATAGACCCGCAACCCACGCGGTGTGGGGGTGCCTCATGCTTAAAAGTGCCTCTACCCTGAGCAAAAAGATTTTACAAATTCTTTTTGCCAAAACTTTGTATGAAACAGGTTAAAGAAATAGCCAAGAATTAAAGCAGCTTTAAATAACGTATTAATTAAGGAAAGCATTTTTTTTTCGCAGCAAATACGTAAAATCTTTAGAAATCATTTTTGTTGCTATAGTACAAAAAACTGGATGAAGGTGACAGGGAAAGCAGCTATTCAAGGGAACTTGAGGCCCTTTTTCACAGCCCTTGCAATAGTTTCTACGCATGTATGTTAACAAGAGAATGTGAAAGAAATATCAGTTCAATGAGCGGAATTTTTATACCTGTGAGAATAAGGTGTTCTGGATTACAGTTGTTTGCACATAACTACGCGCAGGGCCTCAGAATGGAAGGGAGGGGGGCACTCAAATTGCCTCCAAAAATCAAATATACTTTTAAGTCCATTCATGCCAAATTAATGAAAAAAAAAAAAGAGTGCTTTGTTAACAATTATCTGGGACAACATTGCATCGAATCAAAGTAAGCACTTCCCTGCAATCTTCTATGGGCAATTTGTCATTAGTTCCACCATTATATGAGTCAATTACTGACTTAATCCTGAATTTTGTGAGAAAATGCTTTGAACTGTTTGAAAAAGAATCCAACCAGTAGCTAGGGATCGAAATGGATTATTAATCCTCAAGAAGGAAGAAAATACCAAAGAGCCGACTTTTAGATGATTCATCAACTTCAGATGTTTTTAATAATAGAGATTTCTTCATCACTCAAACATTTTACGTAATATGTGGTAATCTTGTTTCGCAGTGCAAACCAGAAAAAAGTCATATGAGGAATTTGACTCTAGATTTGGATTTGTCTACAAGAATGACCTAGGTAATGTGATGGAAGCAGCAGAATTGTTGCAAAAGCAGTATTCAAATGAACTTGAAGACTTTGCTGAAGAGTTCCTTCAGCTTGGAATGATGAAAAAAAAAAAAAAAAAAAATCATTGAGAGCACAGATTCCCTCATTTACCTCGGAAAAGTTGAATTTAGTTCACATTTTTCTCAATGTTGACACGTCTCAGGATTCTTTTAACATTGTTCAAGCGAACTCTCTGGTTTTTGGTTATGAAAAGAACTAAGCATAGACTTAGAGCAAGTTTAAAAGAAGAGCCAATTGATGGTTTTGGTATACTGTTCATTAAAAGTCATGTAACAGCAGATTTAAGTTTTGACAATATAATTGATGATTTTTCAGTGACAAAAGTTAGAAAAAAGCCATTTTTTAAAATGTCCTGCTGCCAATTCAACAGTTAAAATTTTTTCGGGTATTCTTTAAATATTTTTATTCATACATTTCTAGTGGTTTGTTTAAAAACGGGGTGTGACTTATAATCACACTCCTATAATAACATGTAGGTATGGTTCGTTTTTTCTTGAGATCTCATATCACGGGTGAAGCCTATATTCGGAGCAATACGGTATGTTACACATGAAAAGCATTTCAGCAGAACATGTAGAATTTGCTAAAAATATCTTTATTATTAATATTAGTTTTGTGAGAACAAGTTTTGTGAATCAGTATTCATAATTATGTAGTTTATTATTACATAAATAAAAATACGAAAAAGTTTAATTTATGCTACTTCATTAAAAGGCTGTTGTAATAATTTACATGGACTGCACAATAATTTATCCCACAATGTGTGTGGTCAGCTGTAACACTTTGTGAGGGGTTACTTCTTACAGCTTAAACTACCATCGGTTCATCATTTCCATTAAATTTATGGTAAACTAGAGGTTTTAAATTATATCTCTGGGAGGATAGTTATTTGTTTCGTAAATGATACTATAAAATAAAAATAGAATTCCAGAGTAATTAATGTTACAGTTGTAAGCTATACGGGTGCGAGGAAGTACAAGTGGTGCGAGTGCTCGTCTATTACAAGCCACATTGGCTATACAGTTGACAAGCATGTGGGATGTGTTTTAATGCTTTACTACTACAAAAACTGCTTGCAAAAAACAAAAAAATTACCAGAAAATATTCTTTTCAACTGTAGACTGAAAATTTTAATCGACAGGGCCCCAGACATAGGATGTGCACAGGGCCTCAACTGACCTAAGTCGGGCCCTGACTACGTGTCTTTCAGAATAAAATGAACTAAAAAGGTGTTCTTTGTTGGAGAGAAAAATCAGACTTGTGTATATATATATTTTTTATAACAGAGTCAAAAGACTTTTTTTTTACTATGTGCAAAACATTGCAGCATCATGTTAAATATGTTTTTTTACATCCAGAGTAAAATAATTTAAGTAGTTTTACATTTTTTGCGCTACAGTTCTTAATCACTACTTAGTTACACTATCTACCAACAAGTAATTGGACACCCCTGCAATCGACGATATCTGCGGTCCTGATACACGTCAAGGCCGCCGCCGTTAAATATCGTGTGGGAAACAACAACGCAACCAGTTGCATGCAAGATGCCACGCAGTTCGGAGCTCTCTGATTTCGAGAAAGGTGTAATCGTCGGGTATCACAGAAATGGCCGATCCATACGTGACATATCCAGCGAGTTGAAGTACCCAAAATCGACAGTGGCCTACATGATTGGCAAGTAGAAGATGAGAGGTGACTGTCGGAATGTGCCCCGACTCGGCAGACCCACAAAACTGGGAGTTAGAGACCGACGGGTGCTGGCCAGAGAAATTTGGAAGAACCACACCAAATCGACGGGCCACATCCGCGAGGAGTTTCAACAGGCATCCGGGGGTGTTCTTTGGATGAATACCATCCGTAAGGAAGCCCATCTGCTCTGTTATCATGGACGTGCTGCCGCCCACAAGCTTTTGATCACCAAGTCCAATAGCGCTGCTCGGCTAACGTGGTGCAAAGAACGTCGACCGTGGACCGTTGAACAGTGGAAACAGGTTCTCTGGAGCTATGAATCAAAGTTCAGCCTCTACCGTTCGGATGGCAGGGTTTGGGTTTGGCGTCTGCCTGGAGAACGCCTCCTCAGGAATGTATTGTGCCAACTGTGAAGTTCGGCGGCGGTGGAATTATGCTATGGGGGTGTTTCTCTTGGTATGGCACGGGACCCTTGGTCGCAATTCCTGGTAGACTCAACGCCGAGACCTACTGCACCATTTTGGATGACCATGCGCTTCCTACATTGTGGCAGTTTTACGGCGTGGACCCATGTTACTTTCAGGATGACAATGCCACCTGTCATGTTGCGAGGTTCACCATGGCTTGGTATGGTGAAAATGGGGTTAATCGAATGGACTAGCCTGCGCAGAGCCCGGACCTAAACCCTATCGAGCACCTACGGGATGAGTTGGAGCGTCGATTTAAGGGGTGCCCCCACCGCCCAAAATCGGTGAAGGAACTGACCTGTCTTCTCCAAGCCGAGTGGAAGAAATTACCGCTAGACGTCGTACAACACCTGGTTGAGAGTATGCCTCTGAGGGTCGCAGCTGTAATTGTTGCTCGTGGTGGCTTTACCAACTATTGAAGGTGAATAAACTTAGTTTTCCTTTGCTATCACAGGTGTCCAATTACTTGTTGGTAGATAGTGTATTTTCTTATGTTGTGACATTTCGCATAAAACGAGAAGTCATTAGACACTGCCACACAGTAGTTGCATGCTTTGTGTGTGCAATGGTGTCATTTAAAAAAGTTGGTCTTAAGTTCTTTAAAATAATAAGTTTTGCATGATATGATTAACTTTTATGTAATTTGTATCGGTATGAAACTAGGGTGATTATTTTAATAACAACATACTTGTTTGCGTTTCACGCAATTAAGCGGAATAACATTGATTTTACGAAAAATGCTAGTAGGTTTCAAAGAATTTGATTTATTAAAACTGGGGTAATTAAAGGCTAATGAAGTTTTGCAAAAGGGCCCCGAAATTTTTTTGCGGGAGGGAGGCTAGAGTTTTTCCGGTACGCCACTGAGTTGATGCCTTCATGATAACAGTCGCCAGGGTAATGAGGGTATCGAGAGCTACTGTGTCGAGCGTCATGACAGAATACAGTGTTCTTGGCAAAACCTCATCTGCGAAGCACAAGAGTGCCTGGAAAATTACCCTGACTGATAAGAGTTAGGAGAGCACTAAAGAGGGTTGTTACCCACAATAAGGAGACTACGGCGCCAAAAATTAGTGAGGAGCTCAATTTGCATTTCCAGACCCCAGTATCAACGAAAACAGTGCACAGGGAACTGCATAAACAAGATATTCATCCCTGGAGTGCAAGGTACAATACTATCACAATGCTTAGTTATTTCTATTTTTTATTTTTTTCCACCCCCCCCCCTCCATAGATTCTACATGCTCATTAATTCTAATTAAAACAGAGCTAATGGCAGCAAAATAGTTACCTTTTTAAAACAAGAATAACTTAGAGCTAGTTCATACATACATATATATCATTAAGCTGTTCTCTGAGATTCAGAGGTACATCTGACAGGTTAATGTTTTAACTTTTGTAACCAGATTTTACTTACTGTTGATGTACTGAATGTCTCCATTTGCAGCACTATCTTGGCATACAGCTCCAGAGCTTCACTGACATCCATCACACGACACACAAAAGACCTTTTGTACTTCATACTTATGACCTTTTTTTCATGCAGACATTCCTGAATCTGGTTCTCCCAAGATTTCCTGGGCCTCCTCGTACCTTTCTTTTCTGCCACTTGGGCTGAAAAAATTATCTTAGTAAGCATCTCATCACTCATTTTTTCAACATGGCCAAACCACCTAAGAACATTAGTCTCCACCTTACTGACAACATTTTGCCTCACATTACACAACTGCAACACATCATTCCTCAACTGATCATACCAAGTCTTGCCACAAACCCCCTGTTATAACACATCTCTCCAGCACACAAACGACTCCCATGTCTCTTCCGCAGTACCAAGGTTTCACTCCCATACCCCAGAGTAGGAACAATCACACTTTCGTACACATATGGGACTTTCTTGAGAATACATCATTCTTGTGAAATTCTCCCAAAGCAGCTATGACTTCCAATGAAGAGTTCACTTGCCTACTAATTTCATCATCTAATGCGTTCTCTCTATCAAACATGCTTCCTAAATACACACTCTTTTGCCTGGTCAATCACTGTGCCATTTAGACTTATCTTTCATTCAGTGCTAACAGTTCCTCGCTCAAAAACCATAACTTTGGTTTTTCCCTTATATATACTCGTTTTGAATTTCATGCAAACTTCGTACATCTGGGACAACATACTCTGCAACTTACTTTTGCTCTCTGCCAACAGGACTGTATCATCCACATACAGCAATCTGTATATAAAAATAAAATTTCCTGTTAAGTGGTCACAGTATCTCTGATTAACTTTAATAGTATTAATTTACAACAGTAAACATCCATTAACAACGTATAATGGGAAAATACGTATTTATGAAAAAATGACACCAGTTGGCAATTTGTGGTACTGTAGCCTACTTGCCGCCGGCAAAAGCACTTCAGTCAAGTTGGCAAAGTAATTTTCGTAAAAAGAAACCATTTTAAAAAATTAAAAGAATCCATGATCCCCCCCCCCCAATAGAAATATGCTTCAAATAATGCTATAATCTTCACACTAACAACAAACTGCATTTGCTAGTCAAATGTAAACAGATCGTACGCGATTTAAAAATAAATAAAACAGTTTAAATCTTGTCAGATAAACTGTATTTTCAGCTCAAAGTAAATGATTACAAGCAATATATAGATTGTGGGACGCTAACACCAGAAAACAAATTATAAATATAATGATCCGATTTATTGGTGTCAAAGTAAGAAATCACACTAATTTCACTCCGCAAGCTTTCCCCTTCAACGGACGGCTTCATCAGGAAGTTACATAGAGAATACAGAATCAAAATTTCAAACGGAACGTAAATTCTAATATGACAAATGAAATCATGCGTGAAGACCGCACGCATAAATCCCTCTACCCCTCTGTTCCATTACCGGAAGCTACACAAAACATCAAACGAACCCTGACTGGAGCTAACCTTTATGATAAAGAAGCTCTGAAAGATATCTTTGCTGTTATCAGGGTTCGTACTCTTTTTGGGGAAAAAATTCAAGGACTTTCCAGGCCATATACAAAAAATTCCAGGATGAATATTACGCTTTACAGTATCATGCTCAAATTATTTTTTAAAAGCAATTTCAGTTTTAAGTAATAAAAATGATGAAAGATGCAAATGAATGAGTGTGCTTTTTTACCCATTACATTTCTTTTTAATGTTTTTAATTGGCGAATTACCCAATAATGCTAAATTGAATCATGATGCAATTACCACAAGGCTATTCAGAAAATCCTTTCCCTCAATCAGAAAATGATTAATTCAATCAGTCATTTTAGCTGCATCACTATT
Source organism: Macrothele yani (assembly GCA_039090855.1). Lineage (NCBI taxonomy): Eukaryota > Metazoa > Arthropoda > Arachnida > Araneae > Macrothelidae > Macrothele > Macrothele yani. Next base: position 132,253,171 of record CM077025.1, read on the forward strand.
CTGCACTATCTTCCATGTAATCAGACTATTATTGATAACAACTGAAATTATTATAAAATAAAGTGAGGGCAGATTCAGAATTTAAGAATGGGGAGGGCGCACGTCTAACAGAGGACTGGTAAAAAAAATCTCTGAGATTTATTTTCTCCAAAAAAACACGGTGGTAAAACATGGAGGACCCATAAAGGGGAGAGAGGTGCTTGCCTCTCAGAGTACATCACAAACAGCAGTTCTGAAGTACTGCTGTGTGGATCACTGAAAAGTTCGGGCAAATGTAAGACAAAACGTGGAGTTGCAAATCCATAAGTGAAAAAGTGTGATGTCTGAAAACAAGAAACGTGAGACAAAGCAAAGCACTTATCTACTTACTCAACCTCCCCCCCCTTTTGAAATGGGGCATGTGCTTGTTATGCCCACAGGTGGATTCAAGTCTCAAATCTTTCATACTTACCCAGCTGGAGAGTGGACGTAGGGCTTCAAGCTTGGAGAATGAATACTGCTCTTATATCTATGCCTTTGAATTTAATTTCGACCATTTTCAACAGGGTAGGTTCCTAGGTTGTACCTAACAGCATACTAAAATTTCGCCAAAATCCAACCCCTTTTACGGAAAAAACCAAAGCATAAACGTTTCTGCAACCTACAGTTCGAAAGGGTTAGTAATTTCTAAAATAAAAACATAACGAACAGCGTGAAAACTAGCTCATACACAGAATATTTGAAACTACAGTATACGCTCTCAATTATTAGGGATGATAGGGGGAAGGGAATAGAACTGTCCATAATTAGCATTTTCTCGTTGCGCTAGGCGCTTAGCACTGCTGAATTCCGTCAGACCCCCAATGGTCAAATGATTGAAATGTGCTGATGTTCATGGAATGAAATGGTTGATCAGCTATGATAACCGCATAAAAGTTCGAAGGGGGAGGAGGGGGCGATTTTTTTTTACTTTATGCAACATTCTACATTACTCCAGTATTTATCTTGTCATCATCAACAATAGCAATGTAACTACCACTTACGATCGCGGATATCGGCCAACTCAAAATCTGCCATACAACTAAGGGATACAACACACAGGTATCCTGTTACAATGTATTGTAATTGAAAAAAAAAAAAAATTAGGTTTCAGAAATTAAAATCGAAAAAAAAAAAAACTTTCAGAAATTAATATCATCAAGTCATGGTGTTTCAAAAATCCGCTTTCCTTTATAATGTTTAAAAACATGTAATGTTTTTTCTTTTTTATCTGTCGTGTATAATAAAAGTGGGTTGATTTTTTTATGGAATCAGACGTCCATATGTCTGATTGTCTTCGTCTGAGTTCACACGTTAGCTACTGTGTACAAGTAGACCTATTTTTTCAGCTCAAAAATATGTAGTTTTGTATGTATTCACAGTATAACTCATTCCGTATTCCCACAGAACAAAATTCAGCAGATACAAATGAAGAACATCAAGACCCACCCAACACCATGTTTCCGATTGTCTGCTGTTTATATTCAAGAAATGCGAATATGGATCAATGGTGAATGCAGCAACTATGGTTTTTATTTATTACCAAGAAAAAAAAAGGAGCCTGAAAGCTGTAAAGCTGAAACGGATATTTCTCTCCCTCCCGAAAACATTCCGATTAAGTTCAAACAGCAGGAGCACGCGTCCACGCACACTCAGCCTCTGGAATGTCCTTCTTTTCATTTGGCACATCGCCATAAATCACCACCTGCAGCTCATTGAAGTGTCTTCCTCCTTCACCCTAACTATAGGAGAAAACGTAAAAAAAAAAAAAAAAAATGCTGCCCAATTTTCGACAAAATGACCAAATTTACGTCATAACGTTGCAATTTACTAAAATACGTTTATCTGCTGAATTTCGCCTAAATCCATTGAAAACTTTTTAATTATAGATTTTTTTATTAAAACAGTAACTCAGACATCTGAATAAAAATGCATGTTTGTAATTAAAATAGAGTCCATATCATCACAGAAACAAAATTTAAGGATCACTCTGTTTAAATAAACCATGGCATCTAAAAAAAAAATAATTTGCTTGCTTTTCCCGTAATTTATAATTGCCGTTTCTTTTTTTCAATCCGATTTTGCAACGGAAGATTTTTTTTTTTTTTTTTTTTTTTTGCATCTGCTAAAGTTTCAAACGGAATTTGGTGAAATTTGCACTAGAACTTTATTGTGATGTATTTTAACCACTGTAAAAATTTTACTGTGTTATTTTCAAAATTCGGGAAAATGGATTTCTGAAAAATATCTTAGTCCTTTTGAGCCGTGGAAGTGATAAACAGGTGTTTGCTTTCTTCCCAACCAAGGGCTTCGGACCAGCGCTCCCAGCTGTCAATCAACCGTTGCTATGGTAACACACTTTCTGCTCAAGGTTCACTGTCTAAAGAGGCACACATAATAAAAATTTCCAATGCTAACTTTTTAAGTTTTAAACGGATTCAAATGGAATTTTGGGAGTGAGCTTCTGTAATCCAATTATAGTAAATGTAAAAATTTCAGCCACTTTTGTGAAAAATTCGCAAAGATAGTTTTCTTATTTTTTATCATAAGTAGCCGAAGTCTCTTGAGGGGTGGGCCGGAAGCAAGCGTCTTAATGCAATAAACAAGGAGCACATGAATGTGTTGTTCAGGCATACTCTTCACTGGTGGGTGCCAGCTGACTTGGTAAACACGCGACCCACTTGCAAATGCTAAATGTCTCTTCTTTCCCCTTCTGTTGTTCTCAGTAGTTGTCGGACGGACATCAAGCTCAGGGCTAGAGAATGCATCAAGCTCCCCTTCCCTAACAGACCTGCTAGTAATCATCCAATTTTATTGCACTGGAAGTAGTGCTTCACCCCCCCAGCCAAATTAGGATTTGGACACATCCAAAACACCACTGTTGCCGGCGGTTTCTTTGAGAACAGAGGAGAGGAACTTAAAAAAATGAAGGGGTAACAGTCAGTAACACGATTTCCTAAACGGGCATTTTTTTTAAGCACTAATTTCAAATTTCAAGGCTTTTCAAGACAGCATTAAAAAAATACCGTTTTTCCAGGATATTCCAGGCCTTGAAAACGTAATCATGATTTTCCAGGACTTTCCAGGTTTTCAAGCACGCGTGCGCACCCTGTGTTATTGACTTAGCTGTAGAATCCAATTTCTTTGCCTATGGCTCGCACGTTTACAAGCAATCAAAAGGAGTCCCGATGGGTTCAGCCTAGTCTCCAATACTCACTGAAGCCATCATGAGACCTATTGAAGACACCGTGCTCACCACTCTTCCCAGGACACCAAGAGTATGGCTACGCTATGCAGATGATATCATTTTTGTCTGGGAGCACGGAGAAGCCTGCCTGCAAGACTTTATAGTAGACATAAACAACATACATGAAGACATTAAATTTGTGATAGAAATAGAAAATCAAGGAGAATTACCTTATTTAGATGTACTTAAAATATACATAATATCTAAGGTATTTTACCTGATATTGTCAAAGTATTTCGTACGTTGTTTGCTCTGTGAGGCACGTGCTCCTGGCCCGAAAGGTCCCTTCTTACGGAACTTTGGTTAGTTATACATTTTTTTTTGCAGAAATAAAAAAGTTAGGTTATATATAAAAAAAAATAAACAGTTAGGTTATTTTTTTTTTTTTTTTTTATATATAATTAACCAAAGGTCTGTAAGAAGGGACCTCACGGGCCAGGAGCACGTGCCTCACAGAGCAAACAACGTCTGAAATACTTTGACAATATCAGGTAAAATACCTTAGATATTATGTATATTTTAAACAAAAGCACGTTTATAACATAAGACAACCCATAAGGTTCCCTTATGAATTGCAATTTTCGTTAGATGTACTTGTGACAAAATCATAGGCTACTATAAACCCATGCACGTACCTAACCCTATTTCACCAGGATCAGCCAACCCAACAACACACAAGTATGCTCTATTCAAAAACGGGGCTAAAAGAGATAAAGATCTTTGCACCTTGAAATCAGACTATGATGAAGAAATTAAGTCTATGAAAGATCTTGCCATTGCAGGAGGGTTTGACGTCTCCCACATAGAGGACACAATAGCGAAAGTTGAAGCCAACGCAGTTGCTACACTGAACCGAAGAGCACCTTTAAAATTTGTTAGTTCTATCCCATACATCCCCAAAGTATCTTATTTCATTAAAAATCACTTCCAGAAGAGAGGATTGGATGTCGGCTTAAAAGCTTCTAAACCCATGGCAACCATTCTCAGTACACAACAAGAGGTAGATCCCCATTTCCGTGTATTGTTCCACTTTTTTACATACAACCCGGTCACATCCAATGTGAAAGAAAGTAGTTAATGATAAATTTTACGTGTATCTGTTTAGAATTTTGTTATAATAGACACCTTGATGACTTTTTTAATTTGTAAATACATTTTACGAAGAAAGTATATTGAATAATAGTACTACTTTTTTTTTCTTTCGTTTTTACCCGGAACCAGCGTATTTCTTACACGAAGCTATTTCCAACTTTTGTTATGAAAGTTTCAGTGGCTAAGCCTGATGCCTCATTTTTTTTTTATAGTATTTATTCGGATTTTATAAATTATGACGTTTCACTCATACAGTCAATTACAAAAAAAATAATAGTGAAAATCTTCTAAATGTGAATAGACAAAGTCATTGATCTTTCCACATTTTCTTTAATCAACACACAGCAACCAAAAAATTGTTATACGGACACGGCTGGGATCGTACCCGGCAGTGTCCGGATAACAATTTTTCTGTTGCTGTGTGTTAAATAAATTTAAGAAAACGTGGAAAGAGCGATGACTTTGTCTGTTTACAAAAAATTATAGATCCCGACAGTGCAGCTCATACTCAAAGTATTGAATCCTATTGGGGAGCTCTCAAGCAAAGTCTCAGAAGCCATACTAACAAATCAGAAGAACTATTGGCCAATAGCCTAATGGAACATTTGTTTGGACGATTTTGTAAAAAACAAAATTTAGATCCATTTGAAGAGTTCATTGAAGTACTTCGTTCTACCAAGTGGAAAAAATTAATGTTAGGCACAGTTTCTGAAAAGGGTGATTTCCCTTATTGAAATTATAATGCATAAATCTGTGGTGTGAAAATAAATATATTATTTTCCATAATAAAATAAATGCATCTAATTATTTCCATTACAATAAGATTTATTTCGATGAAAGCAGTTTAAAAAAAAAATGTATATTATCGTGAACTACTTTCTTTCACATTAGGTGTGATCAGGTTGTATTTAAACAAAGCAGAACAATACATAGGAAATCGGGAACTACTTCAAAACATTATGATTCGGAAGAACATCTGAATTTCTTTATGAGGAAATAGGAAAAACATCTCGGCAACATTCCCCAAATTTTGAAAATTAAAAATTGATTGAAAACATGCATAAAAAAAATCTGATAGAATTTATGAAGATTATTCTAGCTGGTTTACAAATAATAATTCTGACACACTCAGTGGCGCCCATTTGAGAACTTTAAGAGGGGGGGGGCTAAGGAAAATCTTTACTTCCTTTAAGGCTGTCAAACATTTTAGTAAATGTACAAGATACTAAAATACAACAAAAATAATTGATACAATCAATTATTAATATCTTATTTTTAAAAATGCTTTAAAAAAAGGTTTCTTCTATTTTACTGTTTTAAATTTATCAAAAATTTGGCTATACCAATGGCGGGCGGTCTAGCCTCCACATGGACACCCTTGGACACGCTGCTATGGTGCAGACAGAAAGAAACGTGGTGATTAGGTAAACTCGCAATGGTGATTTTGGACAGTGACGTCACAAAGCAATTACCGGAGTGCAGGATGAGCACAACCTTGTCATCTACTAACCTTGGTGATGTCATAACCATGGTACCACCTGTCCATGCGCTCTGAGTTGAACGCAAGTTCTGCGCTATTTGATCAGCTTGACGTTTTTATCGAAACTACACAGAAATCTCCGACACAACTTTTTTTTTAGCACAAACGATTATTTTACACATGCTCTTTCATATCATTACTCAAAAAACAAAACAACACAAAAATGTGTTTTCGAATACTATTTACGAAGTATTAAACCTTTTCAAGTACTTTCAAGGACTTGAAAATAAACTATTTTTTCAAGGACTTTTCAAGGAGCATACAAACCATGTGGATATTTTGACGTAAGAGTAAGTCTAACTCTGCGGATAGTATGGGCAACTCACGGCCGACCACCTGTGACAAAAATAGGTCCCAACTGAAATCATTATAGCGTTAAAAATACGTGCAGCACACTAATTGTGTTAGCATAGTTGTAAACAGTATGGAGTCCAATTTGCGTACTGCACAAAACATCGTGAGCGTAACACTCCCCTCGCACCCTGTGTGCAGAGGAGATGATGCAATATTTCTGAGTGTGCTGCCACGCTTGAATCAGTCTATCTCAGCAACCGTGAGTGCAACATGACTGTGTGTGATATCGTTTTCAAAGCTCTCGACTGAGATCTATTCAAATATACGAAGAAAATTTCACATTGGTTTGCACTGAACATTCTAAATTTTTTTTTTTTTTTTTGTGAACTGGTGAACACTTTTGACAATATCACAGTTTATCTGGACAACTGTGAGTGTAAAACTACTGTGTGTGGTATCGTTTTAAAGCTCCGGACAAGATCTATCCAAATGTATGAAGAACATATCGCAGTGGTTTAAACTAAAAGTTTTAGAAATTGTTTTCGTGTGAATGGGTTAACATTCTTAACAATGCCACGGAATTTGCAGAATGAACGCAAGCAAAAGTGGAGAAAATCAAAACGAGAGGCAAGAGCAAGTGATGAGGAATGTAAGAAGCCCAAGAAGACAGAGCACCACGTTGGGTAATTTGTGTATCGATCTGCTTTGCGTTCGCAATGTATTCAGCATTGTTCGTAAAAATTATGTAAGCTACTTTTCATATCATAGACCTTGTGTTGGCTATAACAAATTAAATAAACACATTGAAACCAGACTTGACTAGCTAATTTCAATTCTCCGATCTGCAAGTTGTAGTCCTAGATTCTAAACTGACGGCTCAATCAGAACTGATCCTACCTGTATTTTTTTTCACAAGAGTTGTAAAGAAAAAGAAAATAAAAAAATACCAGAAAGCATTATCTCACAATAATAATAATAAAAAAATCTGCCAATGCATGCCATTACTTCTTTTTTTAGGACAGGAAAACAAATTTAATAACACATTCAAGAGTGTAAAGAGCTAAGGTTTTCTTTTTTTTTTTAAATGACTACCCTACCACAACCTGTAACTTTGGGAACTATCACAAATTATGGTGGAATGTGTTGCCACATTCTTCCAACTGTCCAGGTCTGATGGCATTTTATTTTCCACTGCCTGGGTTGCAACAGGAATGTTTTGGTGTGAAAAAGTTTCATGAGTATTGGAAGAGTTATTGTAAGCATTTAGAAATCTATATTACTGTGTGACCAGAATTGATTTTTTAATAAATATAAAGATATTTCCTAAATGAAAATACAAGTGTGCTGAGATCGTGTGAGATTACTTAAAAACAGCAGTGTAAGTAATATTTACACTTCTCACTTAAATAAAACTTTTATACACAAATTCTGGCTTACATCTGAACACCAGTATATCATGCATATGAAATTATATGAAAAATACATGGATAAGAAAAAATGTTGATAATTTTATAACCTTGTAAATTTCAACAATGCTTAGCAAAACAGTAGTAGTAAAAATTGAATTTTCACTTGAACATAAGACAACTGGTCCATATTTTCATCTGCTTATGATGGAAAACAACATTACCAATTAAATAAATCAACAAAGTATTTTTTTTTTTGCATGTGCAAATAATTAAGCAACACTAAACCTAGTAATGATGACAATGATATGCATCACTGACAATAAAAGAGTTTAAGTTAAACAAATACCTGCATCTTTTTCCTTTATTTATATCAATCTTGATGTTTTATACAGACAAAGTTCAAAATGCTGACACTGACACAAAATGAAATGCTCATAAACCATAGAAATGTTCATTTACAGATGTGTTTGCTTAAACATTTGCTTTAAATAAGTGATAAATTATTTACATTTCCATATACTTATTTGAAAAAACAAAGGAAAACACAAAATCTGATGTATTTTACATATTAATTGTGGACTACATAAACCATCTTTTCTAAATCTGAATTTAAAAAATCTGGTTTTGATCCCTGTTTAGAAAGCTAAAAAACTTCCAAGGATAATTACTATATATCTGTATGGCATTGTGCAGTCTTCATTTAAAAATTACACCAACTCTGTACATACTGTTATTGTCTTTTTTTGTTTTTCTCTTCTTCTCCTCTTTGTATGACAAAATTTCCCTGACGCTTCCAAGTTTCACTGCGATACCATCAAGTTCAAGACTTGAAACACTCACTATCATAGTTTATGGTGAAAATTCCAAGTTCCACCAAAACACTATTTTTTCATGAAGAAATGAAAATTTGAGGAATTCACTTAAAAGTCAGGTTCAATCAAGAGATATCACATCTGGAGTAGAACTAGAGGTTTTCCTATTAGTATTAACTAGGGAATATGAGGAAACCTAAAATGAGAAAACATATCACATATTAGGAACACTAATAAAAAAATGGTTTAATGATTTAGTGTTTAAAAAACAAACAAACAAAAATAAACAAGACCAGAGAGTGGAGTAATCAAATTACTAGTAATAATGGTATACTTAATCCCATATGAATAGCATGGATACAAATCACATTTCAGCATGAGTAAAAGTTCTACGGAAACAAACAATCAAACAACAATGACAGAGTGAAATACAGGGTTCCCACTCAATTTCAGAAATGAAATTCTCTGACTTTTTCAGGTTTTTAGGAAAATTTCCACAAAATGCCAGACCATACTTATACAATTCACGGCACTTTTACAGTAGAAAAACTAAGACTTCTACTCAATATGCAGTAAAATCGACCTAAGCAAAGATTGTCTTAAGCATATTAACATAACAGATTAATAACAAAACCATATACCTTACTAGTAATTAGCAATCAAAATATTTTAAAATTCAATTAAAGCCCAATTTTATGACTCAGTGAACTGGAAAAAATAATCGCTGAACTGGGGGTATCATCAAACCGGGGAACTTTAAGCAAAATCGGGACCCTAAAGAATTAATTGGCTGTATTAACTTACATTGCTTGGAAAAATAAATTACTCCTACATGTACACAATCTCTTTTTTTAGTTCGGTAATTTCTTCTTTGATTTCTTTGCTTTGAATGTTTGTTTTTTTCCCGTTTCAAGTCTTGCTCTTTTTTGCTGAATGATTTCACTGCATCATATGTGCTACGTAGCACAATTAAAGATTTTTCCTGTAGATTTTCAACAAGAATGTCTTTGTTTATTGAAACACCTGACTCTGATGAGGCATTGCCATGGGATAAAGTCATAATGATTCTCACTACTTACCACAGCTCTTTAAATTCTTTGTTATTCACGTATTTTGAAAAAAAAAAAAAAAAAAATACCAACAACAACAACATCTAATCATGTGTTTTTCATACAAAATTAGGAGAAAACTTTTTTCCACTCTTTTTCTACTTTGTTTGTAAATGTTGAAAATTGTTGCTTGGTACAATCCACTGATAATGCTGGTAAAATGTTACTATCATGCAGAAGGTGCAGCAAGTTATCCATTCGTTTTTCACATAGTACAGCATTAGAACATAGTAGATGAGGATCTAAGCAGGACATAGATCTCACGGTTGAAAAATTTATTGAACTATTTTCAATAATCTTGCTGGTCATATTATTAACCAGGAAATTTTTACATTCAGTGACAAATTTGTCCTCCTCGCATTCAGAAGCATCAGTTTTTTTTTTTTTTTTTCATGTAGCTCCTGGCAGCAATTCCAATATCAACTTCATTTCTTCCATGGGATTTAATGGAAGACATTTATTTTCACTAATTTAAAGGGAGTGGGAGCTTCCCTAAGTAGTTCATGTTTGACAAATCTTGCCATTTCTGCCAAGGAACTGTACAGAAAAGAAATCATAGGCGAAGAACTTTGAAATGATTTTAGAAATGGCTCCAAAATAGAAGCAACTGATATAAAAAATAATATTTTTGCCAAAATTAACTTATCGTTACACACATCTTCGATGTTTCCAACAGGTACGATTTGTGGCAAATCTTTCTTTGCTGTTTCAAAATATTTTAACTTGAGGGAAGACCTCCAAGAGCTCTTTCAGCAACCCTAACATTTTACACCCACCTAATTTGGCAGAACTTCATTGGAAAGATATGGCTGTTTGTTAGGGATAAGAAATCAGCACACCTTGCTGGACTGTCTTTGAACAATCTATACATAGCTTGAAATAAGAAATTTAACTTTCATGTAGTTATTCTGTTTCCTCTCTGGAACACTCTGTGAATTACATGGACTACATGTCCCAGTATTTAATAAAGAATGATGCTTTCTTTATTTCATCACAAATATGTCTCCAAAATTTAAGATTCACGTGTGGCCCATCCATAGAAATTTGTAAAGATTTTCCAAATTTAAATCTGATGAGCCTTTACAAAATTGTTCATATAAATCCTGGGCAGTAGAATGGCCAAGAAAACTGAATTAAAAAAATGAACCTTCACTTCATTAGAATTTTCAGGCCAGTATCTAATTATTAAGTCCATTTGCCTTTTCTAGGCAACAGCATTCAGATCTTCATCAATACATAGTACAAAATATGACCATGAAATTTCTTTCTATAGCAAGAAGTGAAAATATGGGGCCAAACAAAAAGTAACGAAGTACACCATTTTCATGCTCCCCAAGATGATATTCTCTGCTACCTCACTATCAGGAAACATGGCTTGAAATATCTGTGCTGCATCCTTGAAGCCATTGTAGGATGAGTGTGTATTCACTAAATTTGAAAGCCCACAAAATTTTGGACTAAGTTTTTTTTTTTTTTTTATTAACACAATTCACCACCGAAGAACATGCCAATGTTGAGTTTGACTCCTCTTTTTGTGTTTTTTTTTTATCACTTTCAAAACTAGAAGCACTGCAAAATAAGGTAAAAATAGATACTTGCTTTGTATTCTCGATTGACTTCCGGTGCTTAACACTCTTCTCATGACTGAATATAGCTTGTCTGCCCATGTTGCTTAAGTTGAAAGTTTTACAGCAAAGTTGACAACGTGCTTTATACGGGTCCACGTGTACTGCTTCAATCCAGTTCGCCCATTGTGGATTCAATTTTCTATCGGCCCATTCCAAATTGAAAACCGTTTTCTTATTGCTCATTTTGAACAAAATCCTAGCATGCAACATGTAAAAGAAGCGTGAAGATCTTTTAACTCAAAGACTGCTCAAAGCTCACGTGCTTCCACCTGAAAGATAATGCTAAAACACGATTACCCATACTTACGATCAGGTTGCATTCTCATTCATGGGAGCAACTTCGCATCAACAAAGAGCTGGGGAGGGATACACCGCTAGCACTAACATTTCCTACACCCCTATTCCGAGGACACTGCAGAGGCGTGGGAAATCTTCACCTTGGCGCGGATATCATGTGCTCCCCCTGCTTAATCCCCCTTTCTCTCTCAGCAAGAGCGGCACATGACCATCTTGTTTCTCCATTGGATGTCTGGGTTCAGCAGCGAACGCAATCGGCTAGCGAAAGAGGATTGGGTACAAAATATGACGAAATCTTAACACTTGCAGGATAGTTGTACAGAGAACCGAATGGCTGTGTATCAAAGTGTAATTGTTCCTACTCTGATGTATGGCAGTGAAAGCTGGGTACTACAGAAGAAACATAGGAGTTGTTTGTGTGCAGGAGAAATGCATTACTTACGGGGTTTTGTGGGAAGACACGTTCCGATTGTGTGAGGAATGAAGATGTGTTGCAGTTGTGTAATGTGAAGCAAAAAGTTGTTAGCAAGGTGGAGACTAATATGTTTCGGTGGTTTGGGCATGTTGAAAGTATGCTGGTAGTAGAGCTTGTGTATGAGTGAATGGTGTTTTATCAAAATGGTTTTCTATCGGTGCAGGAGTCAGACAAGGTTGTGTTATGTCACCATGGCTGTTTAATATATTTGTGCATGCATGATGCCAAAATAGATAATAGTGGTTTATGTCTTGGTGATATCCATGTGTACAGATTGCTGTATGCTGATGACACTGTCCTGTTGGTAGAGAGCAAAAGTGATTTGCAGAGTATGTTGTCTCGGATGTATGAAGTTTGCATGAAATTCAAACTGAGTATATATAAGGGAAAAACCAAAGTTATGGTCTTTGAGAGAGGAACTGGTAGCACTGAATGTTATGCAAGTATAAATGGCACTGTGATTGACCACGTGAGTGAGTTTGTGTATTTAGGAAGCATGTTTGACAGAGAGAACAAACTGGATGGTGAAATTAGTAGGCGAGTAAATTCTTCATTGAAAGTCATAGCCGCTTTAGGAGGATTTCACAGGAATGATGGGTTCTCAAGAAAATCCTGCATGGCTGTGTATGAAAGTGTAATTGTTCCTACTCTGATGAATGGTAGTGAGACCTGGGTACTACAGAAGAAACATAGAAGTCTTGAAGATGACAATCCGATTTTTTGGCGTAAATGTGACTAGGATGGTAAGTCAGATAATATCCGAAAACTTGAAAATTTTCATCGTCCTGGAGCGGGACTCGAACCCGCGTCTCCCAGAAAACGCCTAGGTATGCTAACCACTACACCACCCAGGACGACCAAGTTTCAAGTTTCCGATCAATTTGAATTTAACCATCACAGGATTCGCTAGTCGAAGCAACCGGCATTCATGTTCAGCGAATCTGGAGGTTAGTAATCCTATCCCGTGATTGCCCGGAGAAGCAGATAAATCATGAACGAAATACGGGATTACGCCATATAATACAAATTTTGAAGATGACAATCCGATTTTTGGCGTAAATGTGACTAGGATGGTAAGTCAGATAATATCCGAAAACTTGAAAATTTTCATCGTCCTGGAGCGGGACTCGAACCCGCGTCTCCCAGAAAACGCCTAGGTATGCTAACCACTACACCACCCAGGACGACCAAGTTTCAAGTTTCCGATCAATTTGAATTTAACCATCACAGGATTCGCTAGTCGAAGCAACCGGCATTCATGTTTAGCGAATCTGGAGGTTAGTAATCCTATCCCGTGATTGCCCGGAGAAGCAGATAAATCATGAACGAAATACGGGATTACGCCATATAATACAAATTTTGAAGATGACAATCCGATTTTTGGCGTAAATGTGACTAGGATGGTAAGTCAGATAATATCCGAAAACTTGAAAATTTTCATCGTCCTGGAGCGGGACTCGAACCCGCTCCAGGACGATGAAAATTTTCATCTTCAAAATTTGTATTATATGGCGTAATCCCGTATTTCGTTCATAACATAGAAGTCGTTTGTGTGCTGGAGAAATGCGTTACTTGGGGGGGGGCATTGCGACAAGACACGGTCTGATTGTGTGAGGAATGAAGATGTGTTGCAGTTGTGTGATGTGAAGCAAAATGTTGTTAGCAAGGTGGAGACTAATAAGCTTCAGTGGTCTGGCCATGTTGAAAGAATGAGTGATGAGATGCTTACTAAGAAAATCTTTTTAGCCCAAGTGGCAGGAAGCAAAGGCAGAGGAAGTCCAAGGAAGACATGGATGGATCAGATTCAGGAGTGTCTGCACAAGAAAAAGATTATGAATATGAAGTATAAAAGATCTTGTGTATGGCGTGTAATGGATATCAGTGAAGCCAGAGTTGTATGCCAAGATCGCTGTAAATGGAGAAGTTTGATACGACAACAGTAAGTAAAATTATCTGATAGTTTGTATTTCTTTTTGGAGCTAACATTTGAATCTCAGAGAACAGCTTAGTGATATGTATGTATGTATGTATGTATGTATGTATGTATGTATGTATGTATGTATGTATGCATGCATGCATGTATGTATGTATGTATGTATGAAAGAATGAGAGACGAGATGCATACTAAGAAAAAAATTTCAGCCCAAGTGGCAGGAAGGAAAGGCAGAGGAAGGCCAAGGAAGACATGGGTGGAACAGATTCAGGAGTGTCTGCATGAGAAAAGGATTATGAGTATGAAGTATAAAAGATCTTGTGTGCGTCATGCGATGGATGTCAGTGAAGCCCGAGTTGTACGTCAAGATCGCTGTACATGGAGGAATTTAATATGGCAACAGTAAGTAAAACTTATCTGGTAGCTTGTTTTTCTTTGTGGAGCTAACCTCTGAATACCAGAGAACAGATTAGTGATATGTATGTATTTATTTATTTGTGCTCTCTGAGTAACACTTAATGATGCTTTTTTACCCATTTTTTTCTATATATAGAAAATACATACAAATCCTCTCAGCATGAAAACCAGAAGAAAACTGACATTCACACGGTTCCCCCAACTCTATCAACAGCTGCCGCTGTAGGACGATGCAACACCGACACGAAGTCGAGTAATAGACACAGTAGCTGATACAATGGGCAGAAATCTCCTAATACCAATAGGCGGTGTTAAACTTTTGCAAATGACTGTATATAGACAGAAACTCGCCCAGGTATGACTTCTCAAGTACCATTAGACGTTTTGCTGTTTTATTGTCAGACATGCCGAGGTATGTTAGCCATTGCTATAAAATGCCATTCAAAAATTTACTGCCACTATGTTGTCTCATCTTAAGTACACAACAAAAGAAAGATGCAACAAAAACTTTGCTGCGATTGGTCCAAATGCACCAAAAGCAAATGCACTGACAATTTTTTAATCCCTGTAATTGATTTTTAATTTACCATCTAATTGTGTTTTAAGAAATCAATTAGATGGCAAGAATTTACAAAAGCTGAACATTCAAAATGAAGAATAATTGGTACACATACAAAATAATTATAACTGTATAAAAACAAAACTATTTTCTCTCTGTTGCAACAGTAAAAACCTACTGGTTGAGAATCTGTTCTTTGCATCAAAGGGCATGCAGACTCCTCCTGTATGATATTCTGCCAACATCAGAAACTTGCCATTGGAGCAAACACATAATAGCTCTATGCTGCAACATTAAAACAGGCTCACTTATATGAAAGTGAGCTTTCCCCATCAATCAGTGAAAATATGTCAGCTTCCTTTTCATTTTTTAAAGATTAATAAATGATTTGAATTTTTAACATATTTTCAACTGCAGAAAATTAAAATAAAATCCAGGATTTTGGCACCAGGGCAAACTCTCAAAGCAATAAATGCACGAAAAGCTTATATCATCACACTTAACAGATGTAATGCACGAAGTGTTTTCCTTCTCAGAAGTGAATGTCATTTAAGCTGCCTATTGGTAAAAGTGCATCAAAAAATAAATAAATAAATAAATAAATGAAGTGGGAATGTAAAAATAATCATTCCCATGGGTCTTCTAACTTTTCTTTTTAAATATTTTTTTCTTTTACTAGAAGTTTAATGACCACTGTGAGCAACTCAGTGGGTTATAAGCAGCACCCGTCTTTGATTTAGGGCCACAGGCTCCAGGGAAGGGAGAGAGCCAGCACCGTAAGACAAACATAACATCCATGCTGCACTGGGATTTGAAACCGGACCCATCTCGAGCGAATAATCAGAAGCCATCGCTTAGACCACTGTGCCACTGGGGCAGCCTTTTTAAATCTGTCCCAAGACGAACAGACATTGTGCCCAGAGATGGATTAGCACTCTGATATTACAGGCACATTATTATTTCTTTTTCTGACACAAATTCATGTATGTAAGATGCATTACTTTATCCCTAACAAAACTATTTTCTATTCCATTGCTACTGGTAACTGCACGATAAATTTCAAATAAGCACAATTTTTTAGTAGAACTTAAAGGAAGTTTTTGAATGTGTTCATTTTGCAAAGAACAAAACACAACTATGCCTCTGACTTTTTCTTCTTCTTTTAAAACCAATGATATGACATGTGCTAAATTTAACTGGCAATCAGAATGATGTGGATTCAACATACTTACCTATTTCACAAAAACAACAACAGTAATGATAACAATAACAAAGTACACACTAACCTGTCGGCTATCACTCTCTGATGGTTGGAGAAGTGAATACAGATCAAAACCACCTACAAGAAAACAATAAACTTAACTATATAAATGAAAAGGGGTGGGTGATTGTACACAGCAAAATGCACATTTTTGTTTTGAACAATCATAGCAGAATTGATCATTTTTAAAGCATGAAAAACAAAACAAAAAATTGCTTAAACATCAATGACAATAAATTTCCCAAACATTTCTCTCATTAACACACACACGCACACTGCACCTTCTACCCGGCACACAGACTTGGCATACTAACAGCCCAATGACATGAAATAAAAATGAAGTCCAATGATTGAAAAAAAAAAAAAAAAAGTGTCAAGCAGATATTATAGCATATAATGAGGAAAACACATATGGACTAACATAAATTACTCATGGTGACTGTGGCTATCCTGAACGATTTCGGAATTTTTTGGAACAACTATAACTTCAAAATGCACCACTGTTCCTGTGTCATATGTGCATACAGGAGTGACATAATGTTTGGAACACAGTAAAATCAACATAAGCATTAAGATTTGACTGATAACAATATACTGGAGGGCTTGAAAAATATCTGAAAAGTTACATGCCTATCTGGGCATGTGCAGAAATTATTTACCTGATCAGGTAGTAAAAGCTGGATGCCCAGGAAAATTTATCTTTTGAGATAACAAATTAGAACCTTAATTTTTTTTAAGTTAAAAAATATGATGAATGTTTTTCGCATGTTTTGCATTTCAGTTTTAAGGGTCTGAATTCAAAATGTTCATTGCAGAAAAGCATGTATTTTAAGTTTTAAGATGCTGATGCTGAAATTGGTATGAAATGGTATGACGATGGAAATTCGTATTTGAGAAATTTAGTGATTCTGCCATGTTCTTATCGTTGAAGTTTTCGCCCTTTGTCACTTAAAACACCGGAAGCTAGTTCCATCAGAGGCATGCATCCTGTTGCCGACGTACAACATTTGGTTCTAATTTCAGGACCTAAAAAGCATAATATAATTAAAGAAACGATATTCTTCTGTTCTTGGCACTCCGTAACAATAATACAACTTTGGATGATTAGCAGTGAACTGTGATGACTGCTTTTTTTTCTTGTAGTAGGCAATTCTATTTCAAACTTTTTTATATTTAAATTTAGTCCAGGCAACTAGATTTTTTTATCTGCCCAAGCCAATAATTTATATGCCCCAGGCATGGTATTTTTCAAGTCCTATACTGTAAACACATGTTTTAAAGTATTCACTTTTCAGTTGCATGTTCTAAAATGTTTGTAATAATATGACATATGCACACCCTGCAACAATGAAATATCAAGACTTAAAAAACAGATGGTCAATTTGTATGCAAATCAGCAAGCGAGGAGTTTCATATCTTAGATTATGCATATGATCAAACTCGATATTAGATTAATCCCACTGCAGTGGTGACCAATATAAGTGCAGATAAATCAACCTCTTGATTAAACACACCATAAACTTCCATTTGTCTGCATTTGGCAACAGTCTTCCAGCTTCCGATTTCCATAGTACTGTATGTTGTGCAAAATGCTGAGACAACACGTTCACTATCAACATGAACAACAATGTAAGTTCAAAAGGGAACAGTTTATTGGTCGCTGAGAGAGATCTCACAGTACATTGACGTAAAAAGACCTACAAGAAAAGAAACACAAGCACACACACACAAACTCATGGTTTATACACATTTACAATCAGAGAAATCTAAGGCTTTTGGATTTTTTTTTTTTACAGGACATATGATCCAAACGCTCCTACTTAAGATATAGTGAAACCATTGGTCTGTTAACAACAAACAACTCCCGACAGGCTAGAGTGAAACCATTGGTCTGCCTACAACAAACAACTCCCGACAGGCTAGAGTCTAAATTTGCTAATTTTTTGAGAAACTGGCTAAAATTAATATGAACGCCATAAATCGCTAATAGAAATGGACCTCCTGAAATTCATGTCAATTGGTTAAAACCTTTCTTTATTTAAATAACCATGAAATGTGCAAAATAATTTTTTTTTTAGAAAAAATTTGGTTTCGATTGAAATTCTAATGGTCAGCTTCTTATACAAAATCATAGTGTATGTAAAAATTCCAGCCAGTTTCATACAGAATCAGAGATGCCAACCCTGTTTCAGATATTTTCGGTACTACTCGTACAAATTTTCAGTAGTTCTGGCCATTTTTCAGTAGTCATACCAAAAAGAATAATTTTAACCGAGGAAAACATGGTATTACTCATTTAATTTAATTAGTATTTTTACTTACTTATTCATTTATACACATGAAAATCTGTATCAAAATATTCCAAATTTTTCACACGGAAAATAATATACACCATGATCGATACAATTTTTTACACAATTACACAACACAAAATTGATTAAACAGCTTTCTGTGATTTGGCTTTACATTGTTTCGCAGATATTTTTTTTTTTTTTTTTGAAAAATCTTTATTTTGTTCACTTTTGTTTTACAAAGGTGAAATGGTGTCCCAATGCATATTTTTATGCTTTGGTAAAATTCTTCGATGCATATTTTCAGCATATTTTCACGTGTTGATGCATACTTTACAAGCTTCTTGACATGTATTTCTAGTTGTAAATGCATTTATGGCACCTCTATTCATAGTGATTGTGGAATAACTTTTTTACGGGTCTTTTAGAGGTTATTTTTAATGAAAGTTGGTTGTCAAATTTTTCGAACTAAAGCCTAGTTCGTCATCAGGACTATGTCACTGGAGTAGTTGCTGCCACTCAATTGGAAGAGACCATCCGCAATTATCGTTAATTGTGGTACTTCTTCTTCTTGCTATTTCGATCCCTTCTTCTAGTTTTCTCTTTACTAAGTTTGACTGGTGGGCGATTATTTTCACTGAGTCCCAATTTATGGAGTGTCCACTTGCTTGTACATGTCTGTCTAGCCCTGTTTTGTTCCCAATGTTCCTAATAGCTGCTTGGTGTTCTTTCATTCGGACCTTAATACTTCTCCCTGTTTCTCCTATATAGCTGAGTCCGCAGTTACAGTCGATGCAGTAAATTACTCCTTCCTGCAATTGGATGTCCAATTCTTTCTGCTTTAAAGCTGGCAAGAATTTCTTTATTTTGTTATTAAGATCTGGAGCTAGCCTGATATTATATTTTGCTCCGATCCTTTTCAGTTTCTCGAAAAGTCCCTTGTGGTACGTAATTTTGCTGGTGAATTTGAAGTTGGTTTTCCTGCTTCTTTTTTGGCACTTGTTTAAATATTTTCTCAACATATGGGGAGGGGTAATTGTTTTCTGCCAGAAGAATTAAAGGAAATGTTGGCAGAAAACAATTACCCCTCCCCATATGTTGAGAAAATATTTAAACAAGTGCCAAAAAAGAAGCAGGAAAAACCAACTTCAAATTCACCAGCAAAATTACGTACCACAAGGGACTTTTCGAGAAACTGAAAAGGATCGGAGCAAAATATAATATCAGGCTAGCTCCAGATCTTAATAACAAAATAAAGAAATTCTTGCCAGCTTTAAAGCAGAAAGAATTGGACATCCAATTGCAGGAAGGAGTAATTTACTGCATCGACTGTAACTGCGGACTCAGCTATATAGGAGAAACAGGGAGGAAAGTATTAAGGTCCGAATGAAAGAACACCAAGCAGCTATTAGGAACATTGGGAACAAAACAGGGCTAGACAGACATGTACAAGCAAGTGGACACTCCATAAATTGGGACTCAGTGAAAATAATCGCCCACCAGTCAAACTTAGTAAAGAGAAAACTAGAAGAAGGGATCGAAATAGCAAGAAGAAGAAGTACCACAATTAACGATAATTGCGGATGGTCTCTTCCAATTGAGTGGCAGCAACTACTCCAGTGACATAGTCCTGATGGCACGAACTAGGCTTTAGTTCGAAAATTTGACAACCAACTTTCATTAAAAATAACCTCTAAAAGACCCGTAAAAAAGTTATTCCACAATGTATTTCTATGCGCCGCAAAAAATTCCTGATGCATATTTTTATGCGTTGGTAAAATTTTGATGCGTACTAGACGCACAATTATGCATTTTGGTGAACTCTGCACATAAGAATGAAATCCAAGGATACTTTTCTGCAAAGCAAGAAAAAACCTTCAAAATATTAATTACTGATATGAATGGCCGACGCATGCTTAAAAAAAGAACAACCTCAGATGCCAGGCAATGACACTCATGTTCTGCATCAAACGATTTTCAAGAGCTTGTCGCTGCACTGCAAAAGAGCTTCAGGCCGAATTGCCCACATCCACCAAAGCAAGCTATACACTCAACGCCCCCAGAAGGTTGCATGATGGGGAGGGAGGGTTTTCACTTAGAATGACTCAGCGCAAGGCCACACTCATCGAGTGCCGGTTGCTTGCGGTAAGATCCGAGCAGCTTTGAGAGGCAGAACTAGAGGTGCAGGCAGCATCGCAAGCAAGACGAATGGCGGATCGTCAAGTGGCCGTCGTTGCGTTGGGAAGGGGAACAAGCAAAATAAAAATTAATAACTTCTGTTAATTTTCCGTAGAAAAATCATGGTTATCCGTAGTACAAGAGCTATTTTCATAGGAACTACAGAGATTCTGAAGTAGTTGGCATCTCTGCAGAATTCACGAAGTTAGCTTTAATATTTTCTTTGTACGGTCTTGTTCTGAAACAAAGGCAGTGATGAGCAGGAAGTATTAAGGAAGTGTGGTGCTAGCCTCTGTCTTTGAGCAGAGAACTGCTCACAGAGCAAGTAGTTGATGAGATGCCACCCTTCTTTCAATTTAAAGTTCCAACCAGAAAAAACAACAGATGCACAATAAAGTAAATAAAAGTTCATAATTTATTCCACTGCAAATATGGCTTTTATCAGGTTTCTATTTTTCAAGATTAATCACTAAATTTTCTTGTAGATATTTTACCTAAAATCCCTAAATTTCGGGAATTTCGGTAAACTCTTTAAAAATTGTCTAAAATCAGGATGTTTTGGCGAGTCTCCCGAAAAACCAGTAGAATTGGTAGTAACATATGCCAACCATGCAAACATCAAATGATTCTACCAATAAATTTAAAAACTAGCCATTTATTTATTTTTTTATTAATACATGCGAAAGTGAAACCACAGAAATAAAAATACATTCCAAATTAATGAAAGACGTATACTAATGTTGTTTCACAGTTTCCTGTATTTTTCGAAATCCAGTTATTTTGTTATCCGAAATCTGGATTCAGATATGACATTTGGAAATATATTTAAATACATTTTTTCTCAGTTTTGCATTTGCTATAACCAATGACTATGATTTGTACTAGAAGTATGATTTAACGCATTTTTTTTTTTGTTAAATTTTTTTTCAGTGTGCGTCATCCCAGCACTGTCACAACAGAAATAAAGAACAAAACAGGCAAAGAGTAGAAAAAACAAAGGATAGTTTTTATGAAAGAAAGGGGAAAAAAATGAAAAACAAAAAGATTCAAGGAGTAAATTCTCAAACAGAATATCAGAAGTCCGATTTTTCAGTTATATGACATTTCGTATTTTTTTGAAAACCAAAATCCAGTTCTGAAATACCCAAATTCTAACAGCACTATTTCATATGAAATAGGTAAATCATCAAACAGGTGAAATATTTTTTTTGTAAAAGATGAAAAAAAGAAAGTTCCACATGTTCTTCTAAGCTTTTTTTTACTTGGAA
The DNA here is from genome assembly GCA_039090855.1 of Macrothele yani. Taxonomy (NCBI): domain Eukaryota; kingdom Metazoa; phylum Arthropoda; class Arachnida; order Araneae; family Macrothelidae; genus Macrothele; species Macrothele yani. Next base: position 132,274,999 of record CM077025.1, read on the forward strand.
GAACTGCACAATTTAATTTTTTTTCATGACTTTCCCGTAATTCTGGACGTAAGGAAATGGTGCTAGAACTTTAAATTTTCCTTTGCATGGCCACTAAAGAACAGCAACTCCATCTCTTAATATAAAACAATTAAATAAACTAAAAAATATTCCAAAACCATTCTCTCACCCTTGGTGTGAAGGAGGCCAAAAATAGAAGCCCAAGGTCACGCACATGCTTCTTTCACCCTCCAACCTACCCCCAAAGCCAGGGCTACCAAACACATTGCTTTCCCATGTGTCCTCAATCATTTAATGTCTGTCTTTTGCAACCCCCTTCACCACTCATATCCTCTGACAAATGATTCACATTTTGCTTTTCTCATCACACTGAGTAGGTTTCATCCAAACAATAATGACAAAAAAAAAAAAAAAAAAAAAAAAAGAGTCACAATAACGCTGAGCAGTAGGTTTTAATGGTTATTGCAATAACTAAAATAATGCATCTTCAGTACTGCTAACAAACACGAGAAAACCAACTGCTCCCTGCATTTTCCAGGGGTGGGAATTTGTCAGACATAAGTTATATCAATAGAAAAAACCTGAACTACAAGACATTGCACAAAGACAAAAGTAAGGAATGGATAAAATTTCAGGACATGTAACAGAATTCTAGGACATTTCCAGGATGCGTACGAACCATGCATATTTGTCCAGTTAGCACTGTTGCGCACTCCTGATGATTGCACTGCACAAAGGACAATTGAACCAGCAACAGGACACCACATTCATGGCCATGCTAACACCCATCAGCAGAATGGTAACACTAGCCAGCAGTAACCCCATCACATCAGCTAACCATTTTCCATTTACTGATACACATTGTAACCAGAATCTGTAGTGGTGACACTCATATACCAACAGGGATACAGAATTGTGTTGAGAGTATATTATATACACTTTATCAAATTTATTATGAGAAACAGGACTAGATCCAACTACCTTTTTTGACAAACTTCTTAGCTATCTTAAAATATTCCTCTTAAATTTTGTTTATTGAATTTAAGAATATATCATACATATCTACTTGGTTCCATTTTGTAAGATTTTTCACTTCATTTTGAAATATATGTAAAAAATGTTTCCTACCTCTCTCAGATGGGTCAGCCCATAGCTATCAATATACACAGCACAAAAAGTTAATCTAATTTGGTTTATTGTACCTGTTGCTTGACTAAGGCAATAAAATTTCAAATTGGAGATTACTTCACACATACTGCTTACACATAAGTAGCTTTTTAAAACCTTTTACAAGACATTCTTAGTGAAGAAAAGTTTTTTTCCCTCTTGCACGGGGGAGGGGGCGGTGTACCAACAAAACTATTTATCTTGGCAAATGGTATTTATTCTACATGATTTTTCTCAATTCTTCTTCACTGAACCTCACCATACTTTCCTATTCCACAAAACTGCTCGGCCACAGAAGCTTTTACATGGGACGGGTGGCAATAATTATGATACCATAATTGGCTGGCATTTATGGATTTCTATACAGATGAGTCAGAATTTTATTTTATTTTACTAGGGGCTGCGCCTCTAGGCTCGCTTCCAAAGTAGCGCTCGGACCCTGCAGCCCGATCTTCAAGTACATCACATGAAATAAAAACTGGAAAATTAATATAAATTTAAATTTGTATTGCATGTCTAAGCAAATAAGTATTGTGTATAGTTTTTGTTTCGCTCCTGGTGAACTCCTTGTTAGATTTTTCCAGAACTTTTTTTCAATTTCCTTCTATTTTTATTGAAGGACTTTGCTCCACCGCCATTCCAAAGTTTCCGAGTTTTTTACTGTCATTATTTTTTTTGGAAGGGAGGACTTTTGTTGTTTGAACTTATAAGTCAAAATTTTCGACAAATGTGTCTCTTTCCGGTGATGCCATCTGACGAAATGAAAATGTTATCCCAATTGTTCAATACTTTTTGTGCAGGATCGATTCCAAGATGGCGGCTTGTTTACAGTTTTTGTTTCACTCCCGGTGAACTTCCTGTTAGATTTTTGCAGAACTTTTTTCAATTTCCTTCTATTTTTATTGAAGGACTTTGCTCTGCCACCATTCCGAAGTTACCACGTTTTTTTTTACTGTCGTTATTTTTTGGAAGGGCGAACTTTTGTCGTTTGAACTTATAGCACTTACTAAATTTACCACCAAGGAAAACAAAAGCGGTCCAAAAAGCATTTCAGACTTTAAGACCTACCAGCATGCCAATTTTTAGATCTCTAGGTTATTTAGAAGCAGTCTAAAAATTCACAAAAAGTTCAAGCAGACAATGTTTCCCAAAGCCACTATTTTTTGGGGAGGGGGGATTGCACTTTTATAGTTATACGGACCTTAAGACCTATCAGCATGCCAATTTTCAGATCTCTACGTTATTTAGAAGTGGTCGAACAATTCACGGATTAACACAATCGCATTTTCCCTCTTTGCTTTTCATATGCGAGGCAAAAGCCGATATTTACATAGGTATTCACGTTTGCAGGCAGAAAACGCCAAACTTTAATAAAAGCGTCCCTACGACATTAAGCATTGTGTCATTACCAGTTTGATATTGTTGCCTGTTCTTTCACCCAATGAGAAGAGTGCTAGAAATAGCTTTGTCACCATGGCAGCAGGTCACGGGACCAGAACGTTCCTCTATGGTTATGGCGAAGACAGATAAAAGCAGTTCGTTTCTTTCCTTTGAGTCTTTAAAAAATGCTTAAAAATCAGAAAATGACTTTTTCTTAATTTTTTTTTGTAAAAAAGGGATGATAGTTGTAAGTTTATGCTGTAAAAATTGCAATGCATTATGATTTATAGTTTGCCATATATCCGCTTTTTTAAATGAATCCCATCGCGAAATAGAGAATTTTGTGAAATTTAAAAATTAAATTTCTTGTAAACTAAATTGAAATTCAAAAAAAGGGCAATGAGGTACAAAAATTCGGTCATGGCACAACATGCCTACAAAGTTTTGTGGTTCTGTTGCTGTTAGTGTGTCTGGAACATGACCTGATAGCACTTTTTTGCTTACTTTAACTTTGAAATACAATGGCTCTTGAAGTACCACCAGAATCGAAAAACGGTTTACTTCAGTGTGTTCTCCAAATAATCCTCTACAAACGATATAAATTTCATATTTTTGTGTTCAATACATTTTGCACTGTGAGCTAGGAAAACAAGAGTGTCACGAAATTTCTAAAACAGTGACAGCAGTTACTTTTTTTTTTAGAATAGAGAGATTTTATAATTTAGGTAACTATAATCTCCTGCTGACATTCTAATATAAAGTAAAAAACATATCTATCTATCAAGGGAGTTAACATCAAAACAAATAGTACTAGCTAATTAAAACTTGGTTGAAGCATGGTACATTTCCATAATCTGTTGCAAATCCCTGCAAAAGAAGTTCTTTCAGTTATGCAGCCCAAAATTGTTCAGAATGTGAACATATAATACTTGTTTGGAGCTTCTGCTTTTTAATAACAGTAAGTGATGAGGCGGGAAAGTTTCATGGACATTTATTTTTACTACAAATGACACAGCTAGTTGCATACAATGTAGTCTTCAGACCTATCCCGACATATGGCACTGAGAGTTCAATGTATCACAAGAATATCATTCAGCTTCCATGTGGCTGATCAGAGAGTGGTATGCAAAATTAATAAATTCTGTGGCACAACAGGATTAGTAACACAGTTATTAGATTAGATCTGTAAAAAAAAAGAAATGTACTGAAAACATATTTAGGTACACATACCGGCCACTGAATTAGAAACTTTTACTCAATACCAGATTGGACTACCTTTAACTTAAATTACAGCATGTAGTCAGTTTGGCATAGATTCCACAAGGTGTTGGTATCTCTGTCTACAAACATACCAGATGTTCACCAGACAGTCCTTTTAACTGGCTCAGACATGACGAAACAGGACTTTGCTTCCAGATCTGTTTTTCTAACATGTGCCATACATTCCCAATGGGGTTTAGAGGACAACATGGAATTCCAGGATGCGTACCCCATTGGGAATGGATGTGCCATACATTCTCAATGGGGTTTAGATCTGGGCTTTGTGGAAGATGGTGGACATAAATGGACAGTAGCATTGTTGCCCATAAAACAGCAGTCATGAGCTAGATAAAAAGTTAACGCTGCAGGATGAACTTGATCGGTAACAATGTTCAGATAATAATCTTTGGAGGACACCTGACCTTCCAGCAATCTAAGGGAAACTGTTCTGTATTAACAGAACATGCCCACACCATGACACCACCTCTAGAACCTTGAGTTGTATTTATAAGGCAAGCTGGGTTCACTGCTTCATGGGGCTCCCAACAAACTCTCCGCCTACCACTGGTACAGAACTAAGTGTACCACGACTTGTCGGGCCACATGACTTTTTTCTAGTTCCAGTCAGGGTGTTCTTGACATCCCTATAGATGAACTTTCCAGTTATTCACAGAAATAAGTGGTTTCTGTATAAGCATGCAACTGCCAAAATTGATCCTCTTCAATTACCTGCATAACATTCGCCGAGACATGAGCCTAGAACCGCCTTCATTGAATATTTCAGTCAATTGCTGCACACAGCAAGTCTTGTTTCTCCACACCAGCCTTCTCAGATAACTGCGATTTCATTCCTCATGCATGAAAGTGGTCATGGAAGAAAAAGGCTAAACTTTCCCCACATAGGAACTCGGTCTTCGAGTTGTCCAGCGAGCTCCTTTGTTCTCCTGGGCCACGTGTTGCCGCACGCCCTCACGTTAGTTCCTCTAAGATTCACTTTCAAAGGTATGTTTTTTTTTTTTTTTTTTTTTTTTTTCTTTTACAGAGTCACCATTGTCCGAGTATTAAGCTAAATCAGCTTATCCTACACGACGAGCCATTTATGTAAGAGACCTGTCTGGCTTTCGGTCTCTTACTTGGTTTGATACGGACACACTTCTTAACACGTGTCTTTCATTCTTTGTAACTCGTGTATTTCCATAAGTTACAACTCGTAAAAAAAATGAAAGTCTTGTGATAAAAATGGCTTTAATATAGAATTAACTTTCAACTGAAAACGATATCACCATACATCTTATAGTTGATTTGCTGACCGCACTTCAGCACATGTGCGTCTCCATTCTCCGGGGTCTCACTCCCACTCCCCTACATGCGTCCTCTCCGTCCCGTGTCTAGCGCTGAACTCCTCTTACAAGATGGCGTTTCCCAGCAAACCGGTCCTGCATAGGGAGTGCAGGACCAGTTTGCTAACATCCACTGGAAGGGTGATCCGGAGTGACGTCAGTAAGTCTCCCCGCACTGCTGGCATTAACACATATCAAAAGAAGAAAATAATCGCCGTGTTCTAATCAGAGTCCTTACAGTAAAGAATTTTTTTTTTTTTAATATATGAAATAAATAATATAAACTTCTGAAATTTTCTAAAAGCAATCAATGCAATCTGCAGTGCCCGACGCAGTGCTGCGTCGTTTCTGCTACTGGGCAGAAGCGTAACGCAATCGCAATGCATTCTGGGGCCCCACAGGAGAGGCTAAAAATAGACGGTGAGAATGTAAATGGAAAATAGGTGACAATTTTATACAGAACAGAGCAGATGCAGGGGGATTCCGCTGGGGAAAAAATAATCGCCAAATGTATAATCATTTAATCACAGCCATTTAAAAATTGATTTGAGAGCTTTTTAAGATTTCAGGATGTTAGGAAATTTATTTCTATATCAAAACAGATTTTTTTTTAAGACGTACTATATTTTGGCGCAATTCGATGAAAATTAGAAAATTATGCATTTTGGAGCAGCACGGCGCAGAACTTGAAAATTTGTGCACTTCGGCGCAACTCTTCCACCACTGCAAGTTACAGCTGCGTTTAACTCCAATGCTGAATGGATAAAATAGGAGCTTTGACGAGGAGAAAGAGGTCCTCTGCACGTGCACAATGTGAAGTTTGATCTCGCTGGGTACTCTGGGCTGGGTCAGATGCACACCCCACCTCATCCTTGCCACAGCTCCCATTCAGGCTTGACCTTGGCTTTCTGCAGCACTCGTTTGGTCCCTTCCAGACGTTTCATGGAATCGCACACAAGCAATTCGGGACATGATCTGAACAATCTGGTCGCTCGATAATTTTACCTAAAAATTCGGTCTTCCTCTTCCTCCTCTAAAAATTGGGGTGCCCCCCCCCCAAAAAAAAACTACTAGGCAAACAAACGGATCCCCTGATTTGGGCTCATCGGTGGTTTAAATGATTTTGTAATGATACTGGATCAGCAGACCACCAGGAAATTCAAGCCCCGAGATGGTGATGCATATGACTACATATTTAGCATATACACTGTGTAAGTGACATTTACACCTGCATAAAGGGTTTAAAAAAGAAAGCAGACCAGTGCATTTAAAAATTGCAATCTCTTATGTTTTTATGGAATAAATTAAATGTTGCATTAATTGGACTCAACTTGATTTTTCATTTAAACCTGAATATTCTTTAATGATGCCACCCCACTTTTTTTCCTTTTCAATACCTGTACTTTTACGGTGTATATTAAAAAGCATCCCATTAAAATGATGAAAGCCTTTTCTCACAGCATACCAAAAAAAGGTTAAAGAAATATATATATATATACAAAATATTTAGATACAAGTTTAATTTATGCACAATACTGATCACTGGAGAAAACAGAGTGGGGAGGGGGGGGCAAACCAACACAACAATAAACTATAAATTTATGATGGTTCATCAAAAACTTTCTCAAGCTTACCTATCTCATAGCTTGATATCCAACACTAATCCCAGCATTTGCACCATCAATTTAAAATATTATGGCTAGGCATACTCCTCAGCATGAAAAATGCTGTATGAGTTCAGAAGACCAAACAGACATTTCACATAATACGTGCAACTCAATATCACAATAAAATAAATGATAAGCCTACCTACAGAATCGTGGTGGCTCATCTTTTAACATTTCTGGCACGTCCACTTCATTAAGAAATTTCCTGATGGCGAGATGTCACATAAAATGCAAATCTGTTCAATTCAAAGCCAATACCCCCTAACCTATCCCTAAGCAAGTATTAACACAAATGCATAGGAAATAAGACTATCCCAACCCCTCCTCTCTAGGCCTGTTTTACACATATAACGTTAGGTAGCAGAATAACACTAGTTTATAATTACAAAGCGTTAAAATAACTAAGGACTTACATTCATATCTATATACAGGTTTAAAAACCAATTAATTAAAAAACAATTAAAAACTGTAACGTCTGACCACACAGAATTCTTTAAACTCTTTCATCCAACAACCATGGGCATCTTCAGAAAGGTGTGAACATGTCGGCTGCCAGCAACAGAGTGTCTACATTAAGGTAAGTTGGAGATTGACAAGACAACGGTACGATGCCGGCGCCATCTATGGGAATTTACAGTGTGTATTTAGATTTACAAAATTCAGTTGCTATTTTAGCCACCCCCATTTTTATCCCCTTTACCCTCCTATATCTTCCTTCCAAGTGTATAAGCTTGTGCAATACTTTGGCAATTGTTTAGGATCATTGTGATTACAAAGTTGATTACTATTTTTTTGAATCAAGACAGTTTCAGCAATTCTTAAATGCTTTTCTGAGTTGCAACTTTTTAAAATCTCAATTTGATCAAACCTAGGATGAACTATACAATACTGTATCAGTGCAGTTTTAGATTTTTTTTTTTGGTCATAATTTTTAATATGTTCATTCAAATGATGTTTTAACCTGTTCTTCATGCAACCAATATAAGAAATGGGCATTCATTCACACATACATCTAACAAGCAATATCAAGTTGAAGAATTGCAATACATAGAGAAAATTTAAAAATATATATAGATATCAAAGAAGAAAAATTAAAAAGTGGACTTATGAAATAGAAAAAAAAATATAGAAGAAAAATAAAAAAAAGAAACAAAAGCAACCTTTTACATATGTCAGTTCATTCCCATTTATAAAAAATATCTCCTATGAAATCAATAAATTATGCACTAAATATGGTCTGCAGTTGGGTAGTACAGTTAATTCTAATAAAAATATTATTATTAATTGCAGTGGTGCTAGTAAAATTTTAGATAAAGCAAATATTTACGAAATTCCTATAGAAACTAACTCACCCATTTCATATATTCGAGTAATTCCATGTCAAATCAACTAGCAAAAATAGCATTTTCAACCCTACCTTTCTTGATTTTCATGAAATTGGTATATTTGTTATGTTCATCAATACAGACAAACATGATTTTTTTCAGAATTTTTAATGCATCCATCTTTTGGTTACTGAATTTTAAAATTTCAAAAAAATCACATGAAATTTCATCTGCTGAGCAAACTTGAACTGCCAGTTACTGTGGTTCTATTAGAGCTAGGCTCATGAATTATGGCTCATTTTAAATATCTTTGTTGGGCTTTCATTTGATATGGCCACATGACACTATTAAAATTTCAAGGTCATTCAAAAAAATTCAAACATAAAAAAAAAAGTGTCTTTAAACAAATCTGCAAAAAATTTATGTTTAACATACATTTTTTTTTCTACATATCCTGGAAGTTTCATAATGGGATCTCAATGGGATCACCACAAAAAAAAAAAAAAAAAACATAGAACAATGCAACTGAAATGTGCCATCAGTGACTGAAGAATCGTTTATTTGGTCGGTCTAAAATGTTATCCCTGGTCTTACAAACACTGTAAATGTTAATGAATTACATTATAATTAGTTAAAAAGTTAATATACATTCATAGGGTAACAAATTGTGTTTCTTTCAGGTTTTAAAGTAGAAGCAAATTTAAAGATGGATGCCAGCAAACCAACCACATCAAAAGTTTGTAGTGAGGTTTACTGCTGCAACCCTCTTGGGAAGCCAAACCATAAACATTACAAAAAAAATCTGAGAGCAGTTTCCAAAAATCTATTGTTACAGAACAATATGCTCAAAACTGGAGAAAAGATCTGTGATAATTGTCGTAAAGCAATCCCGAAATTTAACTCTGAAGCTGCTGAACTTCACATTCTGACAGCTCTAATGAGTAAGAAGCCGAAGCCCAAGGTTTTCCATCTGAAACCACTGGATTATCAAATCCTGAAAAACATTGCTAACTTAACAGAAGTTTACAATGTCTGGATGAAACACCAATCAAGAAAAAACGCCTGCAAAAACAAGAAAGATGACACAGAATTTTCGGGTGTAATAAGCACATCTCTTGAATCCGTTCCAACACAAATTAAATTTATCAAAGTTATTCAGTCAATGGAACCGGTATGGAAAATAATAGTATCTGACGGAAGAAAGAAGTTTTTCAATTGGGGTTTTTAATCCCTCAGATATTCCTGTAAACGGAATCGTGAGCTTACGCCCTCTGGTTGCAGACTTGTGCATTAAGAAAAACATGAATTTATATGAGAAACATTTTGCACCGGAAATGTTCTCCAACACAGAAATAATTTTTCAAATAGGACTCTTAGAAACAGAGATATCGACAAAAATATGATGTGGCTTTATGCCCATGGTAGGAAAACCATGCATTATTTTAGGAAGAAAGTATTCTCAAAAGGTTTTTCTATATGAGCAGTATCGGTCCAAGAAAAAAATAATTTAGTCGAGTTTTCAGGAGCCCAGATTTTGCTACAAAATGATCAAATGTTGAGGATTTTAGGAAGGCAGTGTCTAACCCCAGGTCTTAGACAACCCTTAGAAAGAGGAAGCTAGGAGATTTGAGCTAGAGTGCCCGATAGAAAAGTGAAACGAAAGCGAAGTAGAAAGGGGGAGGAAAACGCCCTTATTTATTACCGGGAGGCCAGTACCCGGGGTCTGACGGCTTAACGTGCCCATCGGACGCAAGGCGGATATTTAGTGGATCGAGCATTCGTACCTGAGGTCCTTTCCGTGGCAGTCATGAACGTTGCCCACTAGGCCACCTGCGACCCGATTTTGCTAAAAATACATGAGAAACAGAAATTAATACTTATGCCACCTGGTGGCCAAACCATTCTTTACCAAACATCAGAAATTATGTGAAAAATATTTTCCATCAGGTCTTGTATGCGACACAGGAAGAATTTTTCATATAGAAGTTTTAGGAGCAGAAATAACGCAGAAAACACAATTTACCTTTGTGCCTCCTAGAGGAAATTCTATGATTTACTTGAAAATTTTGAATTTATAGGAAAAACATTTTGCATCGGAAACACTATCCAACAAAGAAGGAATTTTTCAAATCTGACTCCTAGAAGTAGAGATATTTACAAAAATAAGATATACATCTACACCCCCTGGTGTAGAAACCATGCATTATTTTAAGAAGAAAATGTTTCTATAAGGGTTGTCGACATGAGTAGTATCGGTCTACAGACGACATTTTTTTCAATCGAGAATTTAGAAGCTCATATTTTGCTGCAAATAAATCAGAAGCGGAAATTAAGATTTACGCCCCTTGGTGGCCAAACCATTTTTTTTACAAAAAATTAGAAATTACGTGCAAACAATTTCCCCATCAGGAACTGTATCTGGTGTAGAAAGAATTTTTCAAATCAGAGATTTAGAAGCAGAGATATAGGGGAAAACATAATTTACGTCTACTCCCCTAGCGGAAAGTCTATGAATTACTTGAAAATTTTGAAATTATATGAAAAACATGTCACACTGAAAATACTATCCAACAAAGGAGGAATTTTTCAAATCGGACTCCTAGAAGTCGAAATATTGACAAAAATAAGATATGCATCTACGCCCCCTGGCGGAGAAACTGTGGAACATTTTAAGAAGAAAATATTCCAAAAAGGTTTATCGATGTGAGTGGCATCAGTCCACGAAAGAATTTTTCCAATCGATATTTTAGAAGCTCAGATTTTATGGCAAATACATCAGAAGCAAAAATTAACATTTACGCCCCCTGGTGGCCAAAGTATTTTTCACCAAAAATTTGAAATTATATGCAAAAGATTTTCCATCAGGATGTGTATCAGCTGAAGAAAAAAAAAATTCCAAATCGGAGTTTCAGAAGAAGAGTTATCGGAAAAAATGTCATTTACTTTTACGCCCCTAGCAGAAAATCTATGCATAATTTGAAAAAGTAACTATCTAAAATACTTTTCGACATAAATGGAATCGAAAGATAAAATTATTTTTTCAATCGGATGTTTAGAAGAAAATATGTGCAATAAAACGTATTTTTGAATTCGACATCATCTGCATTTACGCCCCCTAGCGGCAAAATTGTACATCATAAAAAAAAAAAAAAAAAAAACGAAATGAAGGATCATCATTCGCATATTTCAAGCTTCTCAATGCAAAAAGAATTTTTCAAATCGGACTAATAGTTGCAGAGATATCGTGGGTACCGATGGACGTACGTACGTACAAACCGATAACATAAGCACGATCTTTTTTACAAAAATGTGCTAAAAATAGCCTGAACAGAAATATAAAAAAGCCCAAGAAGCATTTCGAACCAAATTATTAAACTTAAATCCTGCGTTGGTACCAAAGAATATTCCATCTTCTGCACCAGAAATTATAAGCCAGTTTGAAAGAAAATTTTCATTCTGCAGAAAATAAAAGCACGAGAATGCAAATATTGAACACCCTACCTAATTCTTGGTCACTGAAATGAATTGAAATAGAATTTGGAGTTTCAAATTTCATGGCCAGAAAGGCTAAAAAGCTAGTAAAAGAAAAGTATCATGTCTTCTGATCCAAAGCCAGGAAAGACTTTAGACAAAGACACAGAAAATGTAATACAAGAATTTTATGAGAGTGAAGATGCAAGCCACCAAATGCCAGGCAATAAAGACTGTTTCTGTTAAAATAGAAAATAAGCGTTGTCAACAGGTACAAAAAAGTTACTTCTGAGTAATATGTGTGAATTGTACACACTTTTTAAAGAGAGATTTCCAGAGAAAAAGGTGGGGTTCTCCAAGTTCTGTGAACTTCGCCCTAAGCACTGTGTACTTGTAGAAGCAAGTGGCACACATTCTGTTTGTGTTTGTACAATGCATCAGAATGCTACACTGATGATGGCACAATGAAAGTTACCTGAATTAACACGAGACACTGTTCAGCCAAATAAACTCCTATAAAGATGTCCTTGCAAACATAATTTGTGGAAACCCTACACCATACATGTTACTTCAGCCAGTGCAATAATTGTCCAGGACTAGAAGAGCTAAAGAAATGATTTGAAGATAGTTTTGATTTAAATAGTATAGAAAATGCGACATTCAAACAATGGATGCAATTAGAGAAGAGAACAGTTCTTGAAACATTATTAAAATCCACACAGGAGTTTTTGAACCTGTTGTTCGGAAAACTTCCAGCACTGCTTCACCATTCTTTTATAATAACTCAACAGTCATGTTTCTAAGACACCTAGACACGTTAAAGACACAGTAACAGAAAATCAATACATAGTAATTTGTGACTTTGCTGAAAATTTTTCTTTTGTATTGCAAGATGCAGCTCAGAGTTTTCACTGGAACAAATCCCAGGCAACCCTTCATCTTATAGTTATATATTACAGTGATGAGAAAACTCAAAACCTAAGACATGTAAGTTTTGTGATAATATCCGATTGCCTAATTCATGACAGTATAGCTGTCCATCTGTTTCAGCATTACCTATTTAATTTCATGCAGTCACATTTTTCTCAAAAACCTGAAAAGATATTTTATTTTTCTGATGGAGCAGCTTCACAATACAAAAAACAAGTCAAACTTCCTCAACTTGTGCTATGGAGACTGACTTTAATATAAAAGCAGAATGGAATTTTTTTGCAACAGCACATGGCAAAAATGCATATGATGGGATAGGAGGGACTATGAAGCGGTTAGCTGCAAAGGCTAGTTTACGACTTGTTTATAATGATCAAATCATGACCCCACGCCAACTCTTTGAATGGCCCAGTGCTAATATAGCCTCCATTCACTTTCAGTTTGCAACAACAGAAAATTACGAGGAGGAGGAGGGCATTATCCTTAAAAGTAGAATAACTTCTGCTAAGACAATAAGTGGTACTCAGAAACTCCATTGTTTCATTCCTGCAGGAAAACACATTATTACTCAAAGCTTCTCACTTTCTGGGCATTTTAAAGAAGAGATATGTGCAGACATGCCAACCTTCAAAATCTGAAAACCGGGAGATTTTTACAGCTCATAAAATCATACGAGCACTATTTTTATAGACATTTTCTAGACGTAGGAACAATTTCCCAGAAGTAGTATCATTGGTCCACTAAAAGTTCTGGAGGAGAAAAAAACAAAAAACAAAACAGCACGAAGATCTACACCCCCTCTCCTTCTACTGAAATTCGTTTTCAGGTACGTCGATTCCGCAAGATAATGAAAACGTAAACTGGTCCACATGTTGTTTTTTCACGAATAAAATTGCAACCAACTGTTTTTCGTTTCTTCTTTAGGTTGTGCGCGAAGGCGAAGACGACAAAAAGTGTCGTACTAACATCACCTTTCGTTACAATGAGAGGCCAACTGTAACTACTACCTTTTGTCGTTAAATGAATTTGCCGTAATTCAACTGTTTATCATCACTTTGAATGCGTGCGGCTCTGTTGAGGCGAGGGATTGAAAGACTAAACTGCAAGTAGGAGGTAGTGTAGATCCCATCTGTCAATCAATTATTGACCTTCCCTGGCATTCTAATGCCTTTGCTGAAGGCGTCGTATGACAATCAGACTCGGGGAAATTTTTTTTAAAGCACATCTTTTCCGACCCATCTCGGACTATTGGTCAGAAGTCAGACAGTCTTTCTTTTCATCTTCAGCCTAGAAACTGTCGTTTAAAAAATGTCTGTGCTTCTGAAAGTGAGCTTATCATCAGTGAATGTCTCTGCATTTCCGAGACCAGCGCGTTGACCACTGCGCCGGCTTTTTACGCTTTCCAACCTTAGGTTGAAGCAGCGTATATGCTCCAGCTTTGTTCGTCTGTCTGTCTGTCCGTCCGTCCACAAGATAACTCACGTAAAAATGGTTCGATTTTGATTAAATTTTAGTATGTGGTAGGGGACAACCTGGGAAGGAACCCTATTGAAAATGGGCGAAATAGGGTCAAAGATCAGGACATAGAAGCGGTATCCATTCCATCGTTCTTATGTGTCATAACTTACGTAAAAATGCTCCGATTGCGACAAAACTTTAGTATGTTGTTCCGGAGGTATACTGAACCAATTCCGTTGAATATCATCAAAATGGGATCAAAGGTCAGGTCACAGGAGTGAGATTTATTCCACAGCTGTTAATCTCATAACTTGAATAAAGATGCTTCTATTGTGACAAAACTTTAGCACGTTGTTCCGGAGGTATACTGAACCAATTCTGTTTAATATAATTGAAATGGGGTCAAAGGTCAGGGCACAGGAGCGAGATTTATTTCACAACCATTATCTTCATAAACTGAGTAATGATTTATGGTATGCTGGAAAGAGTATCACAATCAATGCATTGCATAATTTTACTAATTTGTTTTTTTTTTCTTTTCAGATTAGAGTAAAGGAAAAGTACGAAACTGATTACTGTAATGGTGCCTTGCATCGACGCCGAAAGAAAAAGATTTCACAGACGGTTCGAAATCATGGTGGTTGATGGAATTTTGACAATCCTAACAGCTAATTCTTGGTGAAAATCAGGAGAATTTGACATTTATCCAGAGGTCGGGAGGAAGGGCTGAAAATTTGGAGTCTCCCGTTGGTGTGTCTGTATGCATAACAGAGAAAGCTGAAGAGAACATTAGTTTGGAAAATATGGTAGGTTTTGTGATTAGTAAATACTAAGAGCAGTGGTGGTTGGTATGTGTACTTGGTGTGAATGAGGTCAAAGTGAGCTTCCTGGAGCCACATGGTCCATCTCCATCATACAAGTATCCTCAATCACCAGATATACTCATAAATCTGTTTTGTTAAAAGTTGACCCTACAACAACTACTGGAAGAGTATAAAATTTAACAATTACAGAGACAAAGAAGGCATATCAAGCACTGGCATACACGCATGGCAAAATTTAAAACAGAAGAAAACAGCATTGTACAAGTAGAAGATAAAATTATTTTGTAAGTGTAAATATGCACATCAAACATTATACAGAATTATGAAATGAATTGAATTAGACTGGAACACAGTTTCAAATGATTTAGATGCTTATTTTCATTGTTTAACATTGACAATGTTTGGAAGAACACGTATGACATTTTAAACAAACCAAATGAAGAATGCCCTGCCAGTCAGGGGTGGCACCAGAGTAGCAGAATGCAGACGTACACACGTACGCCGCACGCAGATAGTTTCCAAATATTATTAGTAGATTTTGCAGATAGTTTTTGCTTGTAGTTAAAAAAATAATAAAATGTTATTTACGACAATTAAAACACTTACTCGAGGCTTCTCTCCAATTAATATATTTAATTCTACTTTAATCTAAAGAGCTTTCACTTATTTTTCACATCTTCTGAGTTCTTTTGTTTTTACAGCCTTTTCTGGCCTCCAGATTTTATCAAGGCCTGTTATCAACGTATAGGAACTGTGTCAAAAGTTTCATTTACACCAAAAGAATTTAAATTTTATTGCCAGGTTCTTCTTGCAGTTGCCAGTTATACAATTAAAATAATCTCTTTATGTATTTTGCAAGTCTACTATTTTTGAATGCAGTTGTTGAAAATGCTATTCATAATTTTTGAAGTTCAGTAATGGAACTGTTTTTCTAGATATAAAAAAATTCTTTTAATAGTCTCTTGTTTTTATGAGGTTCATAGTTCAATATTTTTAATATTTTGCCCTAAAGGTATATTTTGCACAAATTGCTGCACATTCAGTTGTAATGTACTTATTTTGTCCTCACTGAAATCTGTAATGTTCTAATAATTATTTATTGTTATATTAATTTTTCTTTAAATTATCTTATTTTACTGTTATCATATCATGTGTGTGATTCACAGATTTGCAGCAAGTTTTCTGTTTCAATGGTTGTGTACGCAGAGACATTTTATTTTTATACAACTCTGGGTGGCACATTTCAGTTGCATTGTTCTACATTATTTTTTTTTTTTTGTAGTGATTCACATTATGAAACTTTCAGGATATGTAGAAAAATAATGTATGTTAAACATAAAATTTTCAGATTCTTTTAAAGACACTTGTTTTTTAATATTTAAATTTTTTTTGAATGACCTTGAAATTTAATTTTTTTTAATAGTGCCATCATGTAGCATATCAAATGAAAGCCCAACTAAATATCTTAAAAATGAGCCATAATTCATGAGCCTAGCCCTACTAGAACCAAACTAATTGGCAGCCCAAGTTTGCTCAGCAGATGAAATTTACTGGGTTTTTTGGAAATTTTTAAAATTCAATAACTAAAAAACAGATGCATTAAAAATTCTGAAAAAAAAATCATGTTAGTTTATACTGATGAACACTACAGATATACCAAGTTTCATGGAAATCAAAAGTGGTCGGGTTGTGAGCCTGGTTGATTTGACATGGAATGAATGACCCATTGGTAGTACGAAGAACAGGTTAAAACATCGTTTGAATCAACATTTTAAAAACCGGCAAAAAAAAAAAAAAAAAAAAGCTAAAACTGCACTGATACAGTATTGTATAGATAATAAAGTTTATCCTAGGTTTGATCAAATTGAGATTTTAAAAAGTTGCAACTCAGAAAAGCATTTAAGAATTGCTGAAACTGTCTTGATTCAAAAAAATAATAATTGATTTTGTACTTACAATGATCCTAGTCAATTGCCAAATTATTGTATTGGCACAAGCTTATACACTTGGAAGGAAGATATAGGAGGGTATAAGGGAAGAAAAAATGGGGTGTGGGGGGAGAAGTAAAATAGCAGCCTAATTTCGGTAATCTAATACTCACTATAAATTCTGGCATCTACAACTGTCTTTTTTTTTGTTGGAGGTTTAACGACCACTGTGAGCAACTCAATGGGCTATAAGCAGTCGCCCGTCCCTAATTTAGGGTCACTGGTTCCAGGGAAGGGAGAGAGCCAGTGCCTTAAGACAAACACAACATCCATGCCTCACCGGGATTCGAAACCGGACCCCTTTCGGATGAATGATCAGAGGCCATCGCTTAGACCACTGCGCCACAGGGGCGGCCAACTGTCTTGGCTAACTCTGTCTTACCTGAATGTAGACACTTGGTTGCTGGCAGCCAACGTATTCACACCTTTTTGAAGATGCCCACAGTTGTTGGGTAAAAGCGTTTAAAGAATCCTGTATGGTCAGATGTTACAATTTTAATTTTTTTTCAATTAATTGGTTTTTAAACCTTTATATAGTTATCAATTTAAGTTCTTAGTTACTTTAATGCTTTGTAATTGCAAACTAGTGTTTCTGTGCTACCTAACGTAATGTGTGTAGAACAGGCCTAGTTAGTTAGTTAGTTAATTGATTTTAGTGGCGCAAGGGCCAGGCTTGGCCAAAGAGCGCCAGACACAGAACTATCAGCTAAAGATTTTAAAAAGCGGGGTGAAATGATTAAGAGCAGACAGGCTTGGTAAAAGTTAGAAAAGAGGATGATGAAAGATGTTGTGAAGACTAGTTAGTTTATTAGGTTTATATATAACTTTATTAATTTACCATTATAATATAACTTTTTTTTTTTTTTTTTTTAAATAAGTTTTAAAACGTTAATCTGTTTTAAAAAGGAAAATACTGCGAAAGTGTCGCAGTGGTCGCCCAAAAGCTTTTGAAGCGTAGCTGCGTCCTCGTCCAGCAGATGAGACTGAAAATAGTGAAACCGATGATGGCGAAAACGAACACAACTGCACAAAACATGAGAGACGGTGAGTAAACAGTCGCACGCCTCACACATTGGGGCAGCGTCGCCACACAACAAATAGCTATGCGTGAAGCGACAATGCCCAATGCGGAGACGCGCAAGAACAACTTCTTCCCTACGGTTCCGGCGACACGATGATTTCCAGACTCCAAGGATGGGTTTAACACGGTGCAGTTTATTCTCCACCTGTTGGTCCCACAGACTTCGCCACGTTCGTCTGATATGATCGTGAACAAGAAAGCGAAAATCACGGTGGAACAGTGGCAAGGGTGTGACGAACAAAGAAGAGGCAGATCTAGCAGCAGCGTCAGCAGACTCGTTCCCTGGGATCCCAACATGCCCAGGAATCCAGCAGAACCGAATCTGGACATCAGCCTCGAGCAAAGAACGAAGAAGTCTCCGTACGGTAAAAAGAAGTGGGTGGCCAGAGAAATCCAAAGATGACAATGATTGCACAACACTCAACGAATCAGTGTACACAATAGCACGCTGATGAGAGCTCGACTGCACGTGAACAAGTGCAAGATACACAGCATGCATCTCCGCCGAAAACACCGTGGCCTCGGCAGGAATGCGGGCAACAGAAACTTCGTCAATGCAGACGGCGGCGCATCCAACGACACCAGCCGCCTTAGATCCATCGGTGAAAACAGGAATAAAGTCTGCATTGACGTAACGGTGTTCGGCGAAGAGCTGCTGGTACACTGACACAGGGGTTGAGGACTTGTCCAAAAGATGTAAAGCTGGTATCAACCATGACACCAAGAGGGTGCCATGGGGGATCCTCAAAGCCCTGGTCTCTCCAACGAGTGACAGAGTCGAGCCCTGCATCACGAGCTACGGCCGCCATACGAAGACCGAAGGTTCGAATGCACGAGGGACGGGTCTCGAACAAACGAGCATGCTGGGGATGAAAAACTGCATCGTGTAAAGTATGTTCTGAGAGAGATCTAAGTTTCAGGTAAAATTGAAGAGACAGCTGCAGACGGCGTAAATGAAGCGACGGTTCGTTCGCGTCGGCATAAAGGCTGGGAATGGGTGACGTGCGAAATGCTCCCGTACAAAGACGCAGCGCTTGATGGTGGATGGTATCCAACGGCCGGAGAACGGAAGGACGCGCAGAGCCATACACCATACAGCCATAATCCAGTTTAGACCGAATGAGAGAATGGTAAATACGGAACAAGGAAGTCCTGTCTGCACCCCAGGAGACTGAGGCGAGGATCTTGAGGATGGACAAAGCTCTCAGACAGGAAGTGCGGAGTCGTCGAACGTGCGAGCGAAAGGTGAGCGCACGGTCGACAGTCAAACCAAGGAACTTGGTTTCCGGCAAAACTGGAATGGCTGCATGGTCCAAATAGAGTTCTGGATCGGGGTGGAGGCCACGCCTCCGGCAGAAATGGACACACGCTGTCTTTTCAGCAGAAAGAACGAAACCATTGTTGTTAGCCGCTTTAACTATCTGGTTAATTGCAGACTGCAGCTGCCTTTCAATGAAATGCATGCTTGATGACGAGCAGAAGATGTGAAGGTCGTCAACATAAATGGTAGTCGAAACCGTAGGAGGAAGATTTTTAAGCAAACAATTAATGCGGAGGATGAACAGAGTCACCGAAAGAATGCTGCCCTGAGGAACACCTTGTTCTTGATGGAAGAAGGCAGAGAGCGTTGTACCCAGGCGCACCTGGAACACACGGTTACGAAGGAAGTTGGCAGGTTTCCCCGCAACCCACTCTCGTGGAGGTCACGGAGGACACCGTGACGCCACGCTCTATCGTAAGCCCTTTCGATGTCAAAAAAGACAGACACCAGGTGCTGCCTACGCACGAATGCCTCTCGAACAGACGTCTCAAGGAGCAGGAGATGGTCAGGAGCTGAACGATGACGACGGAAGCCGCTTTGTGATGGCGACAGAATTTGATGTTCTTCTAGGAAGTAAATTAGCCTAGAATTAACCATGCGTTCAAGGATTTTGCACAGACAGCTAGTGAGGGCAATTGGCCGATAACTAGAGGGAGACTTGGGGTCTTTGCCAGGCTTGGGAAAAGGTAAAACAAAAGCTTTTCGCCAGGAGTCCGGGAAACTGTGCTCCAACCAAATGCGGTTGAAAAGCACTAACAGATTCTCGAGAGACGACTGCGAGAGATGACGGATCATGTCATAGTGGATGCCATCGGGACCTACAGATGTTGCACCGGACCGATGCAGAGCCACTCGGAGTTCAACCATGCTGAAGGGGGAGTTATACTCGGTGTTATGAAAAGGCGCAAAGGAGAGTCTTTGGCGCTCAGCAGCTGGTCTAGTCCTCTGAAAGGAGAGAGGAGTACGCCTCAGAACTGGAAACAGAGGCAAACGCCCTACCCAAACAATCCACTATCTCCCCGACTTCAGCATACGTGCAGCCGTTACTCTCGAGAATAGAGATCTGATGGGAACCACAGTTTCCCCGAATCCTACGAATGTTTTCCCAAACAGTTTTTGAACTGGCACGTGAATTGATCGATGAAACGTATTTCATCCAAGACTCCCTCTTGCTTCGTCGACGCACCAACCGAGCGTAAGATTTTGCTCTTTTAAATTCAACGAGATTAGCATCGGTTGGATAACGCCGAAATGTACACCAGGCCTTATGTTGAGCTCTCCCTAGCCGCTGTGCAATCAGAGGTCCACCAAGGTTTCGGACGTCTTGGGAGCGTCGTTGAGGTCTTTGGGATAGAGATCCGCTGCCTGAATGATACACGTGGTGACATCAGTAACAGCTGCATCGATTGACCCTCGGGTCACCATGACAGAAGGTATCACTGCGGACGATGTGAAGACCTCCCACTTGGCACGATCCATCCTCCATCGAGGAGGGCGGGAAGCAGAAGATGGCACGCTCTCATTATAGCCAAGTACAATTGGGAAGTGGTCGCTCCCATGGAGGTCGTTGCACACCGTCCACGACCAGTCAGCAATAACTGATGGTGAACCCAAAGATAAATCGATCGCACTGAAACTTCGTGTAGGCTCGTGGAAATAAGTGTCAGCTCCGGTGTTAAAAAGGCACAGGGAGGTCGAGGACAGAAGAGATTCGATCCTACGGCCTCGTACGTCTGTTCTGACACTACCCCACAATGGATTATGAGCGTTGAAGTCACCCAGAAGAAGAGCAGGTGACAGCAGCTGTTCAACTAAGCTCTCAAGAGCAGACACGCTAACGTCCTCATCCGGCGGCAGATAGACGCTGCAAACAGTTAGAGGCACAGGCATGGAGATACGCACCGCAACGGCTTGTAAAGATGTTGAGACCGCAACGGGAGAAACTGGAACACTGTGGGGGACAAGAATGGCAACTCCCCCGCAAGCTATATCTCCTGAAACATTATCTTTCCGAAATGCACTGTAGCCTCGAACTGAGAGCAGGTCTGATGGTTTAAGTTTTGTCTCCTGGAGGCAAAGGCACACCGGAGAGTACGACGAGAGCAGATGTTTGACGTCGTCATATTTTGTCCGAAAACCTCGACAGTTCCATTGAACGATTGAAACCATGATTTGAGGGGTAGATAGGAAGAAAAAGAAACGTGGATCAAATGAACTGACCAGGCCTAGAAGGCCTCGGAGTCCATAAATTCCTCTGCCTGGTCTGCAGTGCCCCTCGCCGGCGTGGGAACCGGGGGAAGGACAGGTGGGTGTCTTGAGGATGAAGACCGGGACTGATTCGTTCCGGCTTGAACCTTTGTTTGAGATTGTGTGGCTGAGGTTTGTTTGGTCTTGCCTCTGTGTCTAGCAGGCGAGGGATCAGGGCTCTTAGAACGGGAAACCTGTTCTGCAACAGCGCGCTTGGGCGAGGATGCAGGACCCCGAGCATTGGTCTGTGGTGGCAAAGATAAACTGTCAGTGGTGGAAAGTCGAAGGGCTTTCAGCCCAGCAGCATAAATATCCTCGAGAGAGAAAGGGCAGTCTTTTGGTATAGTGGTGTCTGTCTGAGTGGCTATGGATGTTTTAGGAGCCACAACGGAAGAGTAGGTGCGTGCGCTTGGAGTAGCGGGAACGACCTTCCGTCGAGCTTCAGGGTAGGACAGGTGTTCAAGTGTCTTAACCTCCTGAATCTTCCGCTCCTCAATCCACTTCGGACAGTTCTTGGCATTGGCAGCATGGTCGCCTTTGCAGTTCACACAATGGGCAGCTGCAGCAGAGCAGTCAGATTGAAGATGGTCGTGTGAACCGCAACGATTGCAAGTAGCAGCACCACGGCAAGACTGCTGGGAGTGCCCGTACACTTGGCATCGGTAGCAACGAAGGGGGTTAGGAATGTACGGGCGCACAGAGCAGTTCAAATAGCCCGCATGGATGGAAGATGGAAGAGTCGGGCGATCAAAGGTCAGAATCACTGTTCTGGAGTTGACCAGCTCCCCGTTTCGGCGGAACTTGATGCGACGAACCGCTGTGACACCTTGGTTGGCAAGCTCCTCCAGAAATTCTTCCTCTGAAACATCCACGAGGTCGCGCTCGGAGATGACACCTCTGGATGAATTCAGGGACTGATGAGGTTTGATGTCCACAGCGACACCACCCAAGTTGGAGACGCCCAAGAGCAATGAACCATGGCGTGGACTTGACATTTCCACCAATATATCTCCCGATTTTAACTTCTTCACACTGGTTGGTGACGCAACCGCTCCTTGCAGGGCTTTCTGAATCCAAAAGGGAGATTTGGAGCCAAGCTTGTGAGATTCTTCCCGTGCATGGATGATAAAAAATCGGGCAGTGTCCGGCGGCAAAGTACGCAGTTTCTTATTGGTGGGGTTAGGATCCGTGTCCAAAGATTTCTTTAGTTTGACAGAAGGGGGAATAGTTGAAGAATCCATATATAATGCGAAAAAAATTCATCCGCCAGCTTCCCCGCCCACTACCGAGCCCAACAGGGGAGAGCCGGAGGTCCGCAGGCCAACATGGGCGCAGGACACGGCCCTAGGGTTAGGCGGCGGATATAGCATGTTGATCGTGCACACATGCGCTCAGCGAGTACCGCGACTTTCCCGGGTCTTGGTAATACCCCTTTGGCATGCCCACACTATCCCCAAACTCACCCCGTCGTACGAAATGACAAGCCGATTGACTAGGAGTAGGTTAGTTCCTAGCCTCCCGTTTAGGGTGAAGCAGGGGGCAAAGAGGAGTGTTGGCGACTGGTGACAACTATAGCCTGGCCCCCAGTAACCTCAGCCTCCAGCATCCCCTTTTCCACCTGTACGGGTCACCGCACACGGCAAACGTGCAGGTAGGTCTAGCTAACCCGCCCGAAGAAACGAAGAAAGAACAGAAAATGAAAAAGAAAGGGAAGAGGAGTAGAAAATAGAGAAAAAGGAAGAACAGGGAGTGGAGAAGAAAGCAAAAACAGGAAAGTGAGAGGAAAGGGCTGGCGCATAATCACAACCTCAGCAACCTACAGGACTGAGGCGGGAGCGTGGCGAGATAACAACAACAACAACCACAAATGGAAAAAGATTTTAAACACTACTGTCGGCTCGGGCCGTGGGGTCGCCACTCCCCATCAGCTGGATGAACAGCTGTCCCTTCGGTGGTATCATCGTATCAAGACGAAATCAAAACAGAAACAGTCACAAGGTCAGCTCGGGCCGTGGGGGCGCCGCTCCTTCTGGAGGAGGTGTTGGGAGTCTTATTTGCTATGCATTTGTGTTAATACAGAGAGTGAGTCAAAAGTTTTGCAATATTTGGTTTACTTTATGTCTTCATACGTACCTTTACGACGAAAGCTGACCAGCATTCAAAGTATAGGCCGTTGTGTTACACCGTCTTTAGCCATCTGTCTGCCAGTTCTTCGATTCCACGAATATACCAGTTCTTGTCCTTCACCCAAGCTGCCACCACCTCCTGGTTGTTGAAGTGCTGCACGCAAAGGAAATGGGCTATGGACCGGAACAAGTAATAATCAGATGGGGCAAGATCCTGACTATATGCTGGGTGTGGCAACAGTTTGATGCCCTCAAGTTCTTGGAGTTTTGCACAGGTCATTCGCACGGTATGAGGCTGAGCGTTATCTTGCTGTAGGAGAGCGAACATTCTGTTCATCAGTGCCAGGCACTTCTTCTCCGAAATGGCATACATCCGCTCCAGCTGTTCAGAGTAGAGGTTGGCGTTGATGGTCTGACCGTCTGGAACAAATTCATAATGGATTATCCCCTCGAAATTCCAACAGACACAGAGCATCACCTTGTGCTCAAAGCTCCCATGTTTGGCAACAGGTTCAGGAAGCTGGCCCGGGCTCAACCATTGCCGTTGTGTGTTAGGATTACGGAAATAGATCCACTTTTCATCGCACGTAACAATTCTCTTTATGAAACTTACATTGCACAGGTTTTCCAGAAGTTTTGTGCACGCTTCCACTTTGCAGTTTGCTTCAGCTGGCATCAGTTCATGAGGGACAATGTGGCAGTTCCTGGAGACCTTGCCGAGGTCCTGAAGGTGACAAACCATGGTGGTCTATTATATGCCTATACGGCCTGGCGCACAACCTCCGACTCCTTGGCTGATCGCTAAGGATTCTGTCACCTGAGCAGAATTTCTTGAACTATATGGTTGCTGTGCTGTGGTCCATGGGAACCTTCCCTTTTCACATGACAAAAATTTAGTGTTGCTAGAGCATTGTTATGGCACAATTCAAACTCGCAAAGAAAAAGTTCCCTGATTAGCTGGTTGTGGCTGTTCAACTTTTAGGCGTCCCAACCACAGACAGAATGACGACATGCAATGCTGTTCATAGCAACGACTACCACTTTATATCCCTTTCAACTGACTGCCTGCCGTGCATGCCTTGAACTAGTTTAAACATGTGACATACCCGCCGCAGCACATGCGCTAATGCAAAATTTCAACTCGCCCTCTGTACTTGTTTAGGGATAAATTAGGGGGTACTAGCTTTGAATTGAATGAGTTTGCATTTTATGTGACATCTTGCCATCAGGATATTTCTTAAAGAAGTAGACATGCCGGAAATGTTAAAAGATGAGCCACCACGAGTCCGTAGGTAGGCTTATCGTTTATTTTATTATCACACATTTAGCTTAAAAATCTTTCCCTTTCTGCACAACAGCAAATGATCAAACCACCTCAACATATTTTTACCAACTCTGTCTTCTATAGAAAAAGTACTCACTTCTGATGCAGTTTCTGTAAAAAAATTTGATTATAAATCTAAATTGCAAGGCATTAGCATACAAAAATCAACAGATAGCATACAGAATCAAACTCTGAATATCGAAAAGTAAAAAATAATAAAAAGTACTCACAGCAGACTAAGTACCAAGTACAGATGCAGTAACACACACACACAAGAAGTATTGGATGTATCACCACACATCAACCACTCTTTAATATGTACTTGTCCCCAGAAGTACATCATTTTCTTTTAATAATGCACATCATTACATAAATTCTTTAACTAGACCAGCTGTCAAATTTGAGACACACCCACAAAAGAAATAGGAAAGCTAAAAAACTGCAGCTTTCACTCACTTTATACAATGGTGTGCAAAAGTATTGCATCCCCAGCAAAAACCACGAATTTTAAGGTTTAACTCTTTTTTTTAACTAACTAATTTTCATAGTCATTCCATTGTTTATACATAATTAGATGCAAAATTTAATGGAGATTTTAAAAAAGTCTTAGTTTTGCCTTAGCTACTTCTGTTCTTAAGATACAATAAAATATGGGGTTTGACAAACACATTGAAATTCACGTTAGTTGCATATCAGTTGTTACAGCCAATCATAGACATCCTTTTACCTGATTGGCTGCTTCCTAATGCTATCCTAATCCTACTCCAGCCTTTATAAGGGTTGATGTAGAGCTACTAGAGCACTGTAGTGGTTGCTTCTTGTTATTAGGTGTAATTTGTGTACATTCTCAGTAATGGTTAAAACTGTGGAATTGTCCACAAAGAACAGAGTAAAAATAGTTGTTCTGCATACGAGAGACATTATTCAAGGCAAATTACTGAAAGAGTGGGCTGTAATCAATCTACAGTTATTAGGCAACTGAAGAAAGTAAAAGACACTGCCGATATTAAAAATATGTGTCGCAGTGGAAGGCTCAGATCCACTGCAACCTGACAAGACAGAGTGCTCAGAAAAATAAGATTGGCAGACAGGAGAATCAATTCACCTGAATTGCTTCAAAGATGGTTTGAAGTGACTGATGTTACTGTTAGTACATCTACTGTTAGGAGGAGGCTGCTACACAATAACTTACATGGCTGCAAAGGAAGGCGTAAACCACTGTTAACTGCAAATCAAAGAGAGTGTAGACCAGTGGGCAAAACAGCATGTCTCATGGACAACCAAGCAATGGCAAAATGTTCTTTTCAGTGATAAATCAGAATTTTGCTTTATTGGGAATCAGATTAGTGCCTATTGTAAGGGGATTCAATCAAGCATGAAGAATTCCATCCAAGTTCCCTAGTGACTACTGTTAAGCATCCGGTGAAGGTCATGGTTTGGAGCTGCACGTGCACACATGGCGTTGGGAACCTCCATATTGTTGATGGTATGGTAAATGCCCCAAAATACATCTGGATATTAGAAAACAAGATGCTATCATCTAGAAGACTTTATATGATGGCAATTTTATTTTTCAAGATGACAATGCTCTCCATCAGTGCATTAAAGCAGTGAAAAGTGGTTTCAGGGGAAAATATGTTCTGCAACTTGATTGGCCACCAGAGTCACTGAACTTAAACCCGATCGAAAATTTGTGGTTTTAAGTGTTGTATGGACTATCAAAAAAGAAGCCAGCAACCAAAATTCAACTCATTGAAGATGTAATTCAAATTTGGAATAGTATTGTTCAACTCAATCTTTTACAAAACCTTGTTCACAGTATGCTAGCAAGATGCAAAGCCGCAATTAAAGCTGAAGACTAGGCAACAAAATATCGGGTGTTTCACTGCGTAGTGACAAAAGAAAGAGACAATAAAGTTAACTTGCTTTATTGGAAGAAGAAAAAGATGTTTACAGGAGTAAGAGTAGGCAAAAGGTAATCAATGGATGACATGTTCCACATGATGACCATCCACTGTCATGAATGTGGCGAATACATGCTTTAAGTGCTGCAATACCGAAGGGAAGATGTTTGACGGGATCCATGCAATTTCCTGTTGGATGGCACGTTGTAGGTCAGGCAGTGTTCGTGGGTTGTCCTGGTACACCCGATCTTTCAGATAGCCCCACAAGAAGAAGTCGAGCGGTGTTAAATCGGGGCTGTACGGAGACCAAGAGAGACAGGCTGAAAAATGTTGGGGGAATCGTCTGGCGATGACCTGTGGGGCCATACTGCTGGCGAAGCAAATCAAGAACAGCATTTGTGGAGTGTGGCGGTGCTCCGTCCTATTGAAACATGCAGTTGTGAATCCAGTTTTTCTGAACTGCAGCGGGAAAAAAATTCAAAAGATCACTATAGGCGGCAGCGGTAACTGTGGACTCCAGGAAAAATGGCCCAATGAGGCTATCACCACGCATTGCACACCAAACGGTTAGCTTCAGCGGATGGAGAGGCTTCCCAACACAGACCACTGGCTTCTTGCTTCCCCATATGCAGTAATTTTGCTGGTTAACGTAGCCATCCAACCAAAAGTGTGCCTCATCGCTGAAGACAATGCTTTTCACATCAAAGTTGTGCTCATCGATCAGTGAACACATGTCATTCGCAAACTCATAACGCTGCTGGACGGTTGTTGTGCTCAAAGGCTAACGCATCCGGCTTTTGTAGGGAAACATGTCTAAATCCGACGTCACAATGTGCCACGTGGACAATGGGCTAAAGTCTAGGTGCTGAGCAAGTTTTCGTGTTAATGTACTGGGCTTCTTCGTGAGACTTCAATGTTTTCCGCCATTCGCACTGTTCTCTTCGTTGCCATGCTTGCCACGTCATCTGTGACACTGCCGGTTCATTCGAATTTCGCTACCAATTTTGTCAGGTATGCATGGGACGACTTACGACAATTCTTAAACACAGTACATGGTCCATACGCTTTTTCAATCACAAAATTCCAGGACTTTTCCAGGACATACAAATCCAAACTTTCTTACTTAAAATATAGTGAAACCATAGGTCTGTTCAACCTGTAACCTACAACAAAAAAACTTCCTACATGCTTGGGCAAACAGAATGCAGAATGTTAAAAATGATGTCCACTGCAGTTAATCAAAAACTTGAGTTTTTAGTCTCGCAGATATGGCTGTAAACGGAAAAGTGAACTTACGCCCTCTAGTGGCGCACTTGTGCGTTAAGAAATATTTGAAAGAGTGATATATTGAGAAACATTTTCCACTGAAAATTTTCTCCAACAAAGAAAGATTTTTTCAAATCGGACTTCAACAAACAGATATGGACAAAAATAAGATATACGTGTACATCCCCTGGTGGAAAAATTATGCACTATTTTAAGCAGGAGGTATTGTAAAAAAGTTTTCAGAGGTGAGCGGTATCAATTCACGAAATAATTTTTTCAATTGAGTAAATAAACACCTACGCCCCTGGTGGCCAAACTATTCCTTACCAAAAATGACAATTATATGCCCCCCCCCACACACACACACATAGAGCTGTATCCGATGCAGGAAGGATTTTTGAAATCGGACTTTTAGAAGCGGAGATATTGGGAAAAACGCAATTTACCGTTACGCCCCTAGCGGAAAATTTATGCATTATTTGAAAAAGGGACTGTAACCAAGTCTTCGATATAAATGTCATCGAAAGGAAAAATATTTTTTTAATTGGATATTTAGAAGCAAACATATGAACGAAAATGCATTTTAAATTCGACATGATCTCCACTTGCGCCTTCTAGGGGCAAAGTTGTGCGTCGAAAAAAAAAAAAATAAAAAATAAACCCCGGAATGCAGGGATCATCACTTTCACATTTTAAGCTTCCCAATACAAAAATAATTTTACAAATCGAACTAATAATTGCAGAGATATGGTCACCCATGCCGGACAAAGTGATAACATAAACACGATGCAAAACATGCTACTAAAGCAGCTTCAGTCCCGACAGATAAGAAAACTAACAGCCCCCTGCGTTTTTGCATGGGATGGGGAGTGAAATTTGTCACACATAAATTATGTCAGTAGAAAAATCCTCAACTACAACACATTGCACAGGGACAAAAAGGCAGCAATGGATAAAATTCCAGGACATGTAACAGAATTTTAGGACATTTCCAGGACAAAATGGAATTCCAGGACTTTTCCAGGATTTCCAGGACGCATATGAACCATGACTGTACTCCACTTTCAAAACACTTTTGTGGGGTTTCCGCCCTCAGCATACCAATTTTTCAGCAAAAAAAAAAAAAAACAAACTTTTTCTTGTGCGGTATATCGCCGCATGTCCAAAATCGCATGTCCACTGCCCCACTACTTCCTCACGAATGTTTTTCGCTTGCTGTGACGTCTTGGACTTACAGCACCATCTTCTTATTCTTTAACGATTTACTCCACAAGAAAGTTGTCACTACCCAGTGAAACACCTGGTATTAGGTACATTTTATAAACTTTGCTTCATTATATTTCTGTATTTACATGCTATTTCATTCCTTATGAATTACAAAAATGATTTATTGCTGCAAACCTAAGTATTGGATAAATGATCCTTTTCATAATAATTTGGACTTGGTCAAGATTTTTGTAATGTATCTTAAGAAAAAAAGTGGCTACAAATAAAACTAATACATTTTTGAAATATCTATTAAACTTTGCATTTAATGACATATAAATGATGAAATAACTATGAAAATCAGTTAGTTAAAAAAAGAGTTAAACTTAAAACAATCACAGTTTTTACAGATGATGCAATACTTTTGCACACCATTGTAAATGGTCACATGCTAAAAGGAATTTTCAGCTATAGATGTGCAGAATATTTCATACAATAAAAATGCTTTGCTTACTATTGAAACTGTTGTACACTTGGGTTCCTGAAGGCATAAAGTCAGGAAATGGACTTGACACTGGTGGATAATAAGGTGGAGTAGTTGGACTTATTAAACTGATGTTTGGAAAAACAGAATTACTAAGACCTGGACTATGGCTAGATGATGAGCTTGCTTGTGGAACTGCACTGATGGTGACTCTGTAAGAGAGCATCAGTAAATGACAACATATTATAACTTACAAAAAATAAAATAAAAAAAATCATAACAGCATTTACTATAACTAGAAATCCAACACAATTCTGCCCAAAAAGAAAAAGTACAAAAGATGTGCTGCCAAATAATCTGAAATAGTTGTTAAATCTTGAAAGAAGAAAGAAAGAAAAAAAAAGTTGCACAAAGTTTTTGAAAAGCAATTAAGTTTGGTCACATATACAGAATTGACATTCACAATGTCTGGGAAAACCACTGCCAACAGAAAAGAGCTGACCTCAAGACTGAACAAATATCTGAAATGTCACCACACTTAATACTTTCACTGTCGCATGACACTGAATGGCGTCATACAATACTTAGCCCAGGTGCTGATGACGGCGAACAGCGTCGTAACTGTAGCTTCATATTTCCCTTCCTAAAACCTTCGGCACATGAAGAAAGGTATCTGTTTTGTTACTGGTACTGAGAATGAGTATCCAACTGTTTAAAAATGACCGCAGTTTTGGGATAAAGGATTTTTTCCCACATGGTTTAGGGAAGGGATAGTAAGTTGACTCCCCATAGACTTACATAGTGTGCGCTTTTCCCTGCAATGCTGATTTTCCTTTGAACGTCACTGGTTTTTGCGGTGAAAAGAACTATCAATAAATAAATGCTTGAATGGCAATAGAAAGCATTTGCTGCTTAGATTTCATACGTAAGAGGGTGGCCTATGGAGGACTAAAGGGATCTCAAGAAAACCCATATTGACTTCAATGGTTAGTTTTGTGGAAACAACGGATATATTCAGATGGGCTATCTCCGGTCTCTCTCAACCAAAAGTTCATCGATGAGCACATCCTGCCGAGCAAATAGGTGATCCCGATAATTTGTCATCATACATAGAAACGTATTCTTTTGGTAGCTGTAGTATGACTAGAAGTGAAAGTGAAAATGAAGAATGCGATGTTCTCTCTCATACTCCATCTCAACAGATTTTAGCTACACATCGTTATGATGTTTCCAATGTCACGAGAATAATTTTGTTCACTAGTGTACTAGGACTGAAAATTAATATGATGTGTATTTAACTAATTGAATTTTTCAATCTTTTTGCGACTGGAGAACTCCACAATTTATTAGTTACCGTCTACAGGATATGCACGTCTATAGCATAAACATTGCAAAGCAATGCATATATGCTGTAGACGTGTTTATATCCCTAGAGTTACTGAAGGTTATAATTACAAGTATCAATTATGGATAAATTTTCTCGTATTTCAGAATAGTGGAGTTGTGCAAAAGCTATGAGATCCAAACATGGCTAGGTTGATCCAAATGCATAGAAGCTCATCCGTGGTGTGCTGCGACGCCTTGTGGCGTCTCGGGAGATTTGCTTGGGTTTCTTACCGGCACCACAGGCTTGCCGTTGAAATAGCACAGCAGCATCGAACGGGTTAACTTTATTTCAACAACTCTTGTGATCATCAAATATCATAAAAGTTCCTCACCCCTAATTTAAGTCCACTGGTTGCAGGGAAGGGGAAGAACCAGTGCTGCTGAACAAACACAACAACCATGTCTTATTGAAAACTAAAATATGGGCCCAACCTAGATCATCTGCCACAAGTCCACACTTCTGACTAATCAGCCATGGAGGCAGCATCTTTAAGAAAATCCAAGCTTTAAGTCAATAATATACACACATGAAAACTTTTACTTAAGATTATGCACTCATACAAAGCACCACTACCTTATTTCGATGTAGTGGTACTACATATTTTCTCTGCTGAGTTAATTACAATAATGGTGATGTGTTTTATAAATAATATGGTCCAGTATTTTTCAATCACAGAATTCCATGACATTTGAATTTTTTAGTGCAGGATATGCAATCCAAATGCTCCTACTTAAAATATAATGAAACCACAGGTCTGTTCAACCTATGACCTACAATGAACAACCCCTACAGGCTTAAGCAAAGTTAATGCAGAATTTTGAAAATGATGTTTGCTGCACCTAATAAATAAGAAACTTGGGATTACAGATAAAAACTGAAATATCAAAATTTTCACAGATATAAAAAAAATTTAACCAGGAGAATTCAGTTACTACAAAAATGTTTACATATACTGTGCTATGATTTTGAAACAAATTCGTTTCATTTTGTACTTTGGCTTTAATTCAATTATTAAAGCAAATTATAGTGAAAAATTATAAAACTCAAAACCATATAGGTATAAAAATCTATAGATATATATACATTAAATAGATAGATACATTATACATGTGTCATTACTCTTGAAATACTTTCATATACCACTATCATTATATAAATTAAATATTGTTTATATTTTAATATTTTCAATTAATGCATACATTAGAAATTTAAGGATAAGGTGGAACATGGAGTAAGAATATTCATTCATTAAAGTTAAATTCAAATTGAAAATTGTTACTTCATTTGTCCTTGTCAGAAATTGCAGCATTTCTCTGCCATGAAATCTACTTACTCTATTTATCCATACAGTAAACAGATTTCATGGCGAGTGAGGAGTAGCATTACTGCTTCTTAAAGTTGAATTTCTCTGAAAATGCATGGTTTCTTATTGCTTAACAAATTCTTCTTACATCAACAGACAAAAGGAGCATCCACTTTTTTTTTTTATTTACAAGAAAAAAAAAAAAAAAAAAAAACTACACTTCAAAATCAGAACTTCAACTCTCCGTCGCAGTCTTTCGTTCCTTATAAAGCAGTTTCCTCTGCACAGTGAGCATGCAGTACTATTTTTTAAACAAAATACAACCTGCTTGCACACATGTTTTAAGTGAAATTAAATATAAAAAAATCAGTACTGCATTCATGCAGTCTGCTGTGAAAACAATTTTACAGGTTATGGAAATTGGCTCAGAATCTACTACAGACAGATTAAGTAACTATTTTGAATTTTAATTTCCCTTTAAAAAAGGAGGAGGAAGTAAAAATTTACAGACTGGTATTAAAAATACTGTTAGAAACAGAAAAACGTGCATTGCATTAGAAAAAAATTATTAAAAAAATACAAAGTCACTCTTTTTCACTGTTATCAGAGATTAAAAAGGAGGAACATGATTAGAAAAATATAAAAAATAAGAATGCAATCAGAAAAAGAAATGAGGTTTAGTTAAAGCACAGCTATGATAGAAAAATCTTAAATTTGGAAAATCACTGAACATTCTTATCTCTGCTAAATTTCTGGCATTTCAGAAAAATCTCGGCTGGCAGATGGTATGAAGTTGTTAAAAAAAATATTAAAAAACCATCAAAAAATTTTCCTCATGGTATTAAAAACAACCAATAAACAATTGCAAAATATTTAATATTTTTGTTTGTATCTTTTATACAAAAAAAAAAAATTGTGGGCCCATGCAACTAACTTTTAACCTGTTTTTTTAAATAATTTTGTTCAAACCTTACAGATTTTTTTTTAACTGCCAGTTTTAATGATTCCCCCTCTAAATGTTCTTTTCCTATTAATACTACTACTGTTCACATGCTTTCCCCCTCGTATTCTAAATAACAAATTTAGCAAGTAAATTTAGTTATTGTGAATTATTTTCTTCCTGCATACTTTGACCAATAACTCAAAATTAATTTAACACTTCCAAGAAAAACGGACAATTTGTTTGGATGTAACAGACTAGATCAATGCTGTCCAACTTCTGTGTTCGAGCCAAGGTTTTTAAAGAAATTAGAAGGATGGCCGCATTTTTTTTAAATACATGTACAGTACATATAAGATGATGTAATATAAAGATAGCATGTTTAATTTTGATTAATCCAACTTTAAGCTCTTTCAATTAACAATGGAACAGTTAATTAAAATTTATTAGAAAAAACTTACATTTATTGAGAGCAGCACTGTGGACAATGAAACCCCATTAAAGGTAGTTGCACATTCACTTCGATGCTTGATGTTGAGAGTCGAAGTAATTATTCAGGAGCAGAGTACAGTCAACTCCCGATTATCCGCAATACTGGGCGGCACAAGTTTCGCGGATAATCCAAATTTTTACAGCAAAAATAAATTAATCTACAAATTACATGCATAACATAGTGCTATGTTTTGTTCAGATTACTAGTTATTATTGCAAGCATAATACATACTGAAAAGTTACATGCTTGAATCTTCTTAAAATAATCAGTTACTCGTTTCTGTTTTTTTTTTTAAGGCAAAACATTTTTGTTTGATCTGGGACTGCAGTTGGCGCAAAACTAGCTTATCAGTTACACTATCTATCAACAAGTAATTGAACACCTGTGATAGCAAAGGAAAACGAAGTTTATTCACCTTCAATAGTTGGTGGAGCCTCCACGAGCGGCGATTACAGCTGCGACCTCCGGGGCATACTGTCAACCAGGCGTTGTACACCTGCTAGCGGTATTTTATTTCACTCGGCTTGGAGAAGACAGGCCAGTTCCTTCACCGACTTTGGACGGTGGGGGCACCCCTTAAGTCGACGCTCCAGCTCGTCCCAGAGGTGCTCGATAGGGTTAAGGTTAGGGTTCTGCGCAGGCCAGTCCATTCGATTAACCCCATTGTCACCATACCAAGCCACAGTGGACCTCGCAACACGACAGGTGGCATTGTCATCCTGAAAGTAACATGGGTCCACCGCGTAAAACTTGCCACAACGTAGGAAGCGCATGGTCATCCAAAATGGTGCAGTAGGTCTCGGCGTTGAGTTTACCAGGAATTGCAACCAAGGGTCCCATGCCATACTAGGAGAAACACCCCCATAGCATAATTCCACCGCCGCCGAACTTCACAGTTGGCACAATACATGCCGGCAGGAGGCGTTCTCCAGGCAGACGCCAAACCGAGACCCAGCCATCCGAACAGTAGAGGGTGAATCTTCATTCGTCGCTTTGGAGAATCTGTTTCCACTGTTCAACGGTCCACTGTCGACCGTTCTTTGAACCACGTTAGCCGAGCAGCGCTATTGGACTTGGTGATCAAAGGCTTGTAGGCGGCAGCACGTCTATGATAACCGAGCAGATGGGCTTCCTTACGGATGTTATTCATCGAAAGAACACTCCCAGATGTGGCCCATCGATTTGACGCGGTTCTTCCGAATTTCTCTGGCCAGCACCCGTCGGTCTCTAACTCTCAGTTTTGTGGGTCTGCCGGGTCCGGGCACATTCCGACAGTCACCTCTCATCTTCCACTTGCCAATCACGTAGGCCACTGTCGATTTTGGGTACTTCAACTCGCTGGATATGTCACGTATGGATCGGCCATTTCTGTGATACCCGACGATTACAGCTTTCTCGAAATCAGAGAGCTCCGAACTGCGTGGCATCTTGCACGCGACTGGTTGCGTTGTTGTTTCCCACACGATATTTAACGGTGGCGGCCGTGACGTGTATCAGGATCGCAGATATCATCGATTGCAGGGGTGTCCAATTACTTGTTGATAGATAGTGTAATAACCCATCATCTTGTCCTTCAAGGAACTCAAGCAGGCAGTTGACATGTTGCGATGCTGATTCACGATTCACCTGTAGCTGTGAAATCCCCTAACTTCTTCACTTCCTTTGTTTTCATCTGCTATTCCTCAAACTGTATTAATTATCTGTTCGTCAGTTAAATGTTCAAATCCAGGGTCATGCATGTCGCAGTCCAGCCACATGACGATATTAGTTTCATCAACGTTTCCCCTCCATGAACCGATTTCACTAATTTGGTTAGTTCTATGATGTTAGCACTTGCATTTTCTTCAGAAATGCAGTTTCCACCAGAGAAAATTTTTCTCCACGATTTACTGATAGTAATGGGTTCAACTGAATCCCAGGTTGGTAGCGGATGGCCTAGTGGTCAACATTCGTGACTGCCACGGAGAAACCTCAGGTTCGATCCCAGGCAGGTACGAACGCTGGAATATAATCACTAAATATCCGCTGTGTGTCGAATGAGCATGTTAAGCCATTGGACCCCAGGTACTGCCCCCCTTTATAAATAAGGATGTTTTCCTTCCTCTTTCTACCTCGCTTCTGCGTCACTTTCCTGTTGGGCACTCTAACCCAAATCTCCTAGCTTCCTATTTCTAAGGGTTGTTTAAGACCTGGGGTAAGACACTTCCTAAAATTATCTACATATGATCTGAGATCTAAATCTCAGACACTTTCCACATCATAGATAAAGTCAAGAATTGAATAGCCTTGCCAGAAAGTCTTCAATTCTTTTTTATAATAAAAAAAATTACCGCAACTAAAAAAAAAATACCTTACCTATATTTTAGCGACTAAAAAAAATTACTGCGAAGTTGCGACGTGGATAATCGGGAGTTGAAAATGTCCTCTCATATTTACTTCCAAGCATCAAAATAACGTTTAATTCCAAATCTCTTATGTCTGGGTATTTCGCAGTGAGAAAAAGTTTGAACAGTTCTGCTCCAGGAGCCTCTGGTTGTGCTATAATAAATTCGCCTGCCTGAAGTTCATATAATTCCGTTTAATACATGAAGTTTGAGCTTTCAATGCCAACATTCAATGGATTGCTGAGCAAATGTATTTTTGATGAGTTCATCGAATTTTTCATACCTGTCATCAACAATTCTTAATACAAGTGTCTAGCTGAAGAACAAATACTTCAAAATAAATCTATGGTTTCACCTCATTTCATCAAAAGGCTCCTTGTAGGATTCAAAGTGTGTCAAACTGGTTATTTCTAGATTTGATTTTAAACAATGACAGCTTGTTAAGAAAACTAGCTTGTGGGACTGTAAAGGTAACAGATATTTTAGTCTTTCCATTGCAGAGCAATATTTAGCACATTCAAATGCCACGTGGTATCAGTTAGGAAAGCTAGTGAGCTAAGAAGAGTAACATCACCGAGACTTTTAGTTAGAACATTACCACATTTTATTTTCACTACCTTGTCGAATATATTTCCACATGATGCTTGTTGGTGTACAGCACAATCTAACATTTCAGATTTGATTGCATCTTTTTTCAGTCAGAACAGAAATTAGTTTATTCTTCATTTGTGGACCGCCAGTCAACAGGGGTGTCACGTTACGGGATTGCAAGAGAAACAGTTATCATCAGAGAAGTGCATTTATGAGGCATTGAATGAAATTTAAAGACCTTAAAGCACTTCTTTTTTCTTTGGCACCTCTTCTTCAGTACATCGTCTTGGCGTGCATTTGCAAAATCTTGGATGCACATTCCTCGGCAATTGTTTGAAGTGAGATAAAAGAGCATGTAACGAAGATTTTATTGCTTCTTTGTGTGGCCGTTGCTGTGTTGTTGTTTTTTTCTCCATCTTTCTTCATTATGAGGAAACGACCGTAAAAACCTTTGAAGCTAGGAGACAGTTATTCTTGCTGGTGTTATGCTGTTTGAGGAATGCAGAATAAGTTAAACATGCCTGTGTGTAAAAGTGATGCTGAACACTTGTTCTTATCTTTCCTGCCGATAAATGTGTCTGACGAGGCGAGGCACCTAGGCCAAGCATAATTACAGCTTATTGAACTTTTGTTCTCATCTTTCCTGCCGACAATTGTTGTCTGCCGAACACAGGCTCATGGTCCGAGTTTGACCGCTTCTAGCTGAACTCCTGTTCTCATTTTTCCTGCCAAGGAGAAGTGCATGGGCTGAGTTGGATTGCTTCTTGCCGAACAACCGTTCTCATTTTTTCTGCTGATGATTGCGTCTGCCGAGGCAAGGCACCTAGGGCAAGCATGATTACTGCTTATTGAACTGTCATTTTTTTTGTAGACATGGTATCTACCGAGGTCTGCATTGTAGGAATACTCATTGACTGAATGCAAAGAGGTGACCAGCTTCTTCTTCTTCTTTTTTTTTTTTTTTGGTTGAAGGTTTAACAACCACCGCGAGCAACTCGATGGGCTATAAGAAGTTGCCTGTCCCTATTTTGGGGTCACTGGTTCCAGGGAAGGGAGAGAGCCAGTGCCATAAGACAAACACAAACACAACATCCATGCCTTGCCAGGATACAAACCCAGACAAATGGTCATAAGCCAGTGCTTAGACCAATGTGCCATCGGGTCGGCAGACAGCTTCTCTTCTACTGTATTACGGCTGTTTAAAAGTGATGGAGAATTATATTTCTGAATTTTTCTGTTTATGCAAGGCTTCATGATGTAAGAGATCTTTAAAGGTAAGTATTGCTCTCTGATTTAATGTTGGAAATTAAACAGTAGAGTTCAAAATTTGTTTGTTCTATTTTTTGTGCTCTGTCAGTAACTTAATGCATATGTCAATTTTGCTTAGACAGTCCTTCCTGCAGGATTGAGCTAGTTGGGCTAGGGCAAACAGTTAGGCAGGTTGGACTGCCACAAGGGTTCCCACTCAAAAGTAATAAAAAAATTCCCTGACTTTTCTAGTGGTTTTTAAAGTTTTTTCAAAGTGGTGACCCCTATCAGGTTGCAATGAATTGTTACATTTCATTCCATTTGTGCATTTTCTCACCAAAGCACAAATATGTAAATTCTTTATGTAATATTCCTTTATAAAATTACCTGCTTTTCATTAATAACAACTAAATGTGCATATTATTTTCTGTACCATAATTCAATGAACTTTTTTAATACCACCTACATAGAATTTGTTAATACATTCCCATAGAAATGGGTCATATGCAAGAAAAATTTTGTCAGTACCGTAACTTAAGGTAAATAAGCCAAACTGGTCAAACTGGTGTATACACTGCAGCGATAAAAAAAGAGGAGCAGAATGAAAAAAAAATCACCAGAAACACCAC
Source organism: Macrothele yani (assembly GCA_039090855.1). Classification (NCBI taxonomy): domain Eukaryota; kingdom Metazoa; phylum Arthropoda; class Arachnida; order Araneae; family Macrothelidae; genus Macrothele; species Macrothele yani. Next base: position 132,313,743 of record CM077025.1, read on the forward strand.
ACCTTCGCAGTAAGGGGGGGGGGGGTAACACCGTGGGATCTTGAAAACATTACTAAGATAAAAATATAGTACCTGATCTTTCAAATAATAAATAAAAATATCAATTAAACAAGATTTAATCTTAAGGATAACACTTACTCTACTACCTATTTTATAAAAATTTACTCGTAAAGAATTCATAAGGCGCTTAAACCAATCATAAAACATTTATACCTCAAGAATTTAAAAAATACACACACAACATTCTGAAAATATATGGTACACATAGTTTTTCAATCAAATCCATCAAAATCGGAAACTTCACTGTCCGAATGAAAAAGTTTTAAAAGTTCATCATCTAAAAAAACTTTGAGTTGTCAGCATCACTTTCGCTGTCTTCTGGCATTTCACCGCAGTTTTCAGAAACAATGTTTGCTTAGTGAATGAAGCCCGAAATAATCAAAGTTTTGATGTTTTTCCAGGATTCGGAAAAAACATTTATTTACCATTAGCTTAAAACTAGAAGTATAACTTCTGTGTTTCGTCATTTTACTTTCCATGATAACGTAGAACTATGCGTACTCGAGAAAATGCGATTTGGTGAACTTAATGCAATGGACGACCACATCACTGACAAAATTTGTACGTGCTGTCATTGACCAATGACAATCGATCTTGGATGGTAGTCAAATATCCCGTTTCAAGAGGGAGAGAGAGCGAAGCTGATGACGTCATGAGTTTGAAGAGAGTTAGTTGCGCAGAGCATGAAACAAGGGCGATCCTTGCTAACATGATCGATGAAGTCTCCCCCAACACGGATCTTTGAGTTTTATCGGAGCCGCCTCTCTCTTGCCTGTCCCATCTCAATCCTATAACCTATTATTTTCATGTCTTGTTTAAGAGGGGGTGGGTGGAATGTTTCGCGGTACAGATAGAGAAGCTCCGCCGAACAGGTGGGACATGGTGGGGCATGGATGTTGCGTTTGTTTTATGGCAAGGTGAAATGTGTCCCACGCCTGATTGGGTGACGTGCTCCGCTGCTCAGACAGGTAGGCATGCGCTGAGCCCAACACGTGTGTGCCGCTCATACGAGAAGAGAATGTTGGAGGAGAAACTTGTTGTTCGTGTGCGCTTACGCCATTATTGGAAAAAAGGGTCGAATGCGACAGCTGCCGTGAAAGAAATTTGTAGTGTAGAAGGTGAGAGAACAGTGCACCCTGCAACAGTACGAAAATTGTTCCAGCACTTCCGAGTCCGGAGACCAGTCGCCAGCACCCGACAATTAGCAGAGGAGGTCAGTGCATTACAAACCACCATCGTTTGTCACCTACACCAGCTAGGCTTTCACTCCAAAATGGTCCCCCATCAGTTGAGCTCAAAGCAAGCTGAGGAGCATGTCACTCTGTGTAAAGAATTGCTGCAAAACCCAAGTGACAACCAGTTTTGGCAGAGAATCGTAATGAATGATGAGAAGTGGGCCCTCTTATGTTTTCCTGATACGGGAAACCAATGGCAGCTGCGGCCAGGGGCGAGGCCAAAGCAGCCGTTCAAAGAGGGCATTTTGAAGTGAAGACAGCGTTGCATGTATGGTGGAATTTTGAGGGTCCTGTCCACTGGAAGCTTGTACCACATGGTCGGGCCATCGAAGGGAACTTGTATGCCGACCAGCTGCAGCATGTATATGATGTTCTAAGCCAGCACTAACTCACAATAATGAACTGAAAGAAGATCCTCCTGCAATTTTACAACACCCCATGTCATAGGTCATGGATTGTCTGCCAGAAAATTCAGGATTTGGATGGAGTCAAAATCCTACTACACCCAGCCTACAGGCCAAATTTGCCCCTTCAGATTTTCACCTGTTTTGTTCCATGGCACACTTCTTGGTCAGCAGACAGTTCCATTCCTTGCAGGCTGTGAAAGATGGCATCACTGAAGTTTTTGCATTCAAGCCAGCCACCTGGTATCGCAATGGCATTGCATCTTTGGCTGAACGTTGGCGAAGGACCACAGACTCTGATTCACTGTATTTTGCCGAACAGCCATAATGGTCAACATGTGGTACCGGACTGAACATTGTACCCCAAAACACTACGAACTTATGACTTACTCTCGTATAACACAATGCAGCTAAGCTTAATAATGGAATGGATCCTGTTCAGAGAAACATGTTGCAAGAGAACCAACAGACAAAAGACTTTGCCGTTGTTTGGTTGGTTCTCTTGTGAAGTGCTTTTCCAATCAAGGAGTGTGTCAAGCCTTTATGCCTAATTGTTCCATGTTAAAACAACTGTCTGTAGAAATTAAAAAACCCCTAATAACGGGCAATTTTTAATATCCAATTTCGCATCTTTTTTAAAGAATAAAGGGAAAATGCAATGTAACTGAAAGTAAGATCTACCAAATTCTAGGCAGGCATTAATTGTAAACAACAGTTTAAAATCTGAAAAAAGAAAAATTCTTTGGCAAAATAAAGTATCCCTTGAGTTTTAAGAGGGGAAAAAAGGGGGTGGGGCACTTTCCCCTGATTTTTGAAAACATTTTCAAACCCCCTGAAAATTCTAGGTTGTGTTTGAACCTTGGCAAGGCAGCACTGATCTAAACGTCACACCCAAATTAGTGTTTTTTGTCCGCTTTCCCCCATCTCTCAGCACGTTACATAAAGGGATGGCTGTCCCAACTAAAACTTGGTATGGCCTTTGAGTAAAGCCAAAAGTGTTTTTCTAATAACCTACTTGTGTGTGTTCTGTTCCGATAGACTTCTTTTGTACTAGGAATCATACAGGACAGATGTCTTAAACTGAAAGAAAAGAAGAGTGAACATGGTAGAAGTACAATTAGTAATTTTGATAATTTTCACTAATACCTCATGTGATGTGCCATGTCACACAAGGCATTTCTGGAAACGTTCCTTAATGGATTTGGCAGTTTTCCTGCTTTTCATTGCTTTGTAATATAACTAGTGTCAAAAATAATAAAGATACATGTTTTTGTTTGTTACAATGTACTGCTGGTGACATGATTCAAACTATGACAAAAATGTGCACGATTATGTGATTTTCTTAAAAATGAAATTTATGAAGAAAAAAGTTGAAGTGCTGGACATCATAGGCACGAATTATTACATGTGATTTTAGTGCCATAAAATTATTTGATAGGTCATTTACGAAATAGAATGTCTGAAAATTCTGAGAGCTACTTTTACCTATTCCAAAATATAAACTTTGTACGGTATGATGTTATTAACTTACATACAAAACCTGAAAATTCTAGGTTGCATGACCATGTAAAAAATACAATAGTAAAAATGACCTAGAGCCAATCTTAATATAGAACTGTGTTAAAATGTGTTTTTCCAGCACTGGGAAGCATTTTATTGAAATCCAAAATCCAAATTGAAAGTTGCATTCAACACAAACATGCTGAAAACATACATATTCACAAATACACGTCTTCAAAAACTGTTAAACTGATAAGCATGACAAACTGCATGGACACAAAGCAAAAGGAGAATAAGCATTTAAAACAAGTTTCATTTGCAATGTAATCTGTTTTTTAAATATGATTTCATAACTTTGGTAAGAACATCTTGGGATGATTCATTAAAAACATATCAATATACCAAAATAAAATTTCTTTTCTCACATTTTTTTTTTTTTACCTTGGTTTGGTATGTCGCACAGATGTAGTGTCTCATGGAACTTTGTTTGTCACTGACATTTTGTGTACTTAAATTGTCAGGGTAAAAAAAAAAAAACTACCAGAGAGACCCGGCATTGCCCGGGTTTAGCAAAAAACACATTATCATTGTAACCTCGTACATGAATATATCTATCATTAGGAAATTCTGTTTCACACGTAATTACTTCAAAGACAGAAGAATATGCTTTATATGTTGTTATATAGTTAAGTTTCTGCATAGAAACAACTGACAAAAGTTTTGATTCACCATATTAACTTGGATATTGTGCAGTTGCCCATTTATCATGGTCATTTGCTGTATTCACAATCTCTCTATATAAGATTAGTAAAGTGGAAAAATGCGGGTGTTTCCGTCCACAAATTGTTTGACCACTCCTAAAAAATCTGAAAATTGATATGCAGACAGGTCTTACGGTCCAGATACCTCAAAAAGTCCAAAAACCAAAAAAATCAAAATGGCAGCTTTGGAATATTGTCTGCTGGAATTTTTCTACCTGTTCCACACCTAGAAAAGTCTGAAAACCAAAAAGTCCAAAAGTGTGGCTTAGCTTTGCTCTTCAAAATACTGATAGATTTAAAGATAATTATGTCAGAAACACTGAAGAACTGTAAAAATTCTATGAAATTTTGACTTAAAATCAAGGGGCGCCAAAGCCCACTACTGCTTTACATTAAACTGTATGCTCGTTGAGAAACATCACGACCCTGTTCTACATCATAAAACAGTTACAGATCTTAAATTACTTTTGTTTCCCTTAATTATTAGGTGTACAAATAAATTTTAAAGCATTTTTTGTGCGGCGTATACCGCTAATTTACACATCCGGCATTTCCCGTGCTGTTGTCATGTGACCGTAACTGGCTCAGAGTATAAAATGTGACAGAAAACGTTGCCCAAAGCACTTGCACATCAGTAGGTGAAAGATGGCAAGCGATTCTGCATTTATTCAACACAGCATTCGTTATGAATTTCATCAAGGAAAAGGTGCTGCAAAAGCATGTGCATCAATCTGTTCTGTTCTGGGGGAGAATATTGTATTGAAAAGCACATGTGAGTTTTGGTTTAGACAATTTAAAGCAAATGATTTTGACGTTAGCAATCGAGAACGTAGCGGCGCCTTACAGGAGGTTGTACATGATTGCTGGATAAAGATTTATTTCAAACAGAACTAGCTGAACAACTGGGGGTAACTCAACAAACCATTTCCAATCGTTTACGCGTAATGAGAAAGATTCAGAGGGAAGGAAAATGGGTCCCACGTGACCTGAGACAGAGGAACAAGACTGAGTGTGTCATGAAGTGTTTGAATCTGTATAAACAACACAGAAGTCTTTCCTGTGGAAAATCGTTATGGGTGATGATTTCCTGTGGAAAATCGTTATGGGTGATGAAAAGTGGATATGGTACGACAATCCCAAACACAAATAACACGGGGTAGACCCCGGCGAAGTAACATCTTCGACACCGAAACGCAATATTCACCCCAAGAAAGTTCTGCTGTGCATCTGGTGGGATATGAAGGGTGTGCTCTATTATGAACTATTGGAACAGGGTCAAACTGTTACTGCTGATCACTACAAGCAACAATTGCTGTGATTGAACCAGGAAATCTGTCAGAAATGTCCATTCACAGGCAAAGGATTGCGTCCCGTGAAATTACTGCATGACAACGCTAGGCAGCATGTCGTGAAATCAGTCAAGGAAATGAACATTATTGACGCTTGCCTGGGAAGTTTCGGAGCACCCGGTGTATAGTCCCAACATTGCCCCTTCAGACTATCATTTGTTCCGATCAATGCAACATGGTTTGTCTGCTGTACGGTTCCGGACATGTGACGAAAAGCAATAATGGGTTGACTTAAAACTTATTTGCACACCTAATACTTTTCCCTTTCTTTAATTTTATGTTAAATTTTTTTGTTTATAGATTCACTGTTCGGGGAATGGGCATGACTGCTAGTAGATACATGAAAACGAAATGCAAAATGAAGAAAAGTAAAATTTAAAATCATTTAAGACAAAAAAAAAATAAATAAATAAAAAATTGCGAAAATCACGAATTGCTTGTTACACAAGCCATAGCCCTACTGTTCCATAGAGACACGTTTCAACCACATTATTATGGCCTTCCTCAGTGGTGGACGATGATGTTGTCAGTACAACTGATTCATCACTGCCAGTTCATAATGGGGGGCAACATCATGGTCTGCATTGCGCATGTTACATTCTGCTACATTTGGTGAATGTTTGTAATGTGATTTTTTTTTTTTTTTGATTGGAGGTTTAACGACCACCATGAGCAACTCAATGGGCTATAAGCAGTCGCCCGTCCCTAATTTAGGGTCACTGGTTCCAGGGAAGGAAGAGAGCTAGTGCCGTAAGACAAACACAACATCCATGCCTGACCGGGATTCGAACCCGGACCCCTTACGGACGAATGATCAGAGGCCAGCGCCTTAGACCACTGCGCCACCGGGGCGGCGTAATGTGATTTTATCTGAGTTAAAGTTCACAATTATTTTTTCTAGATCTTTTTCTTGCTTGATTAAATACTTCCATACATATGATAGTTCTATTGGAGTATTAATATTACAATTACATTTCTTTGTCTTCTTGATAGTTACAGCTTCAGATATTAAAATTTGTCTATGGTTGCAATGTTAAGTTATCCTCCACATATTAATCAAATTAGGTTCAGAATTATTATCTAGGTAGTATTGCATTAATGAGGTTTAATTTGGTTTTTATTTTATTCCAACTGCTTAGGTGTTCATTTAATCTGACATTCCAGTTCCTTTTTGTACTTCCTATGTAAATGGTATTATCACTGCCATTTTTACCTTGCAGTAATATTATGGCTTTATTTAAACTAGAGATGGGGTCGCTATAATGGGTTAATAATTTGGAAGTATCATTGACCTTTTCAGCAATCCGAAGGCCTGCTTTACGACACTGTCTTTAGTATACCAGTAATTGGTTGTATATAAGGAATTTTGTCACAATGTTCTGGAGGTTCTTTATCTTCGCAGGGTGCAATATTATTTGCAGATTTTATACAATGTGTGAAACATAATTCCCTGATGATAAATATATTCATCCATAAGGTTACTATAAATTTCCACGTATTGCTGCACTAAGCTAATTTTTAGGTTAAATGCTTAGAATTAATACATCAATCAGCTTTTAGGCCAATGTTTTCATGCGGTTATGATTAAGATCTATATTGCACGTAAATATCTAAATGAAATATATTCGAGTAATGAAAAATGAATTACAAAAAAGGAAAAAAAGAACAAAATCTATTCTTGTGCCTGTTCACTTGGATGAAACCAGCTGTGCTTACTGATTGTGAATATTTAAAAAAATCTATATTTTTTTGTTGTGCTGGGATTAGTGATATAAACAGTTTTTTCTGAAGTGCAAGTAAGTTTATCCTTAAGAACTTCTGGGTCAACGATGTGGAGTGTTTTTCCGTTTGAAGCCAAGATGAAGAAGTTTTAAATTTTGCTAACTGTGGGGCAATCAACATAGAGGGAAGAGCATGAGTTTTGTGGGAAAAGCATAAGAGAATCAACATAGAGGGAAGAGCACGAGTTTTGTGGGTTAAGTCCAACAACTTTTATGACTGACCATTTGCTTGTTGACACTCATGGCAAAATGGAGACAAACAGGAAACCGTGGGTGTTTAAACTTATATGGAAGGTCAGATAGAGAGACAGAAAGGCGTGAAATAAAAACATGGTCTCCTGCTGCATGACAGTTATGACGGTAGCTTTGATGACATTTGACATGTGTTTCTTGATAGTCATGTTCCATTGCAATGTTGGTGGATCCAGATTACGTCAAGATAAAATACCCAGTCTTTGCATAAATACTGTTACAAACGTTCGAAAGATGGCGCGCAACGTCACTGACCAGCCAGGAGGCATGAAGCAGCTAGTGAATCATTGTGCGTTCAGTCACAGAGGAGACCACGTGTTTTGAAAAGTACTTGCCATGGAGTGGGACATGTTGCTGTAATAGTGCTGCACAAAGTTGGAAAATCAGCTTCCGAGATTTTCAACATGCTGAAGGAACTGAAAATCAGCCAAATTTTTGTCTACCGACCATAAAAAGGTTCCTCGAGACTGGGACTGTCGCCGACAGCCCCAGAAAGGGTTGGCCACATACCGTGAGGACTGCTAAAGCAGTGACAGCCCATATTCGGTGAAATCCTGTCAGAAAACCAATCAGTGATGGCCCACGAGCTGAAATTTTCAAGAATGTTGATGACACACATGCTACAGAATGACCTAAAGATAAAAGGTTACCGGCGGCGTACAGGGCACTTTCTCAACCCACAACTGAAGCAGCAAAGGGTGCTAAAAGCGAAACGTTTGCTGCAGTGTTACACAGACAATCGCCACAGACATATCCTTTTCTCTGATGAAAAAATTTTCACTATTGAAGAGGCCTTCAACCGCCAAATGACGAGGTGTATGCGTCAACCTCACGAGAAGCTCAGGAGAAAGCTCCAAGGATCATGAGGGGCCATCATCCTGCTTCTGTCACGGTTTGGTGGGGAGTCTCCTATGATGGTACTACGGAGCTCCATTTCTGTGAGAAAGGAGTGAAAATACCTGCCCAAAGTCTACCAGGACAGGGTTTTGGAGCCAGTGTTAAAAAAATATGAGTCGTACCCTCTTCCAAAACCGACAGTGGAGCATTCAGCAAAATTCTACACCTGCCCACAAGGCCAAGTCAACCCAGGAGTGGCTTCAGGTAAATTGGCCAAACTTTATTTCTCCAGCTGATTGGCCTTCAAACAGCACAGAACCCCACTGGATTACAAGTTGTGGGCTACACTGGAGGGCATGGCCTGCAGAAACAGAACAACCCAGTATTGCCAGTCTCATTCGCTCTTCGATGCGGGCAGTAGAAGCTTTCCGTGTAGAGACCCTGCATAAGGCTATTGATGAGTGGTCACAGAGACTGAAGGACTGTGTGAAGGCAAAAAGATGCCATTTTGAAAAGTGATTATTACAATGTATTCACAAGTGTACTGCTTATGTCATATTAAAATATCTTTAAATTTCTTTTGTTATTTCACTGAATACTTTGTAACAGCATTTATGGTAAGACTACGTAAATTAATACACAGGATAAGGTGGGAGAATGTGTGCACAGAGGTATAGCAACGTTAAACTTCGAAGGAATGAAATGCAAGAAGATTCATATTCTTCTCTCACATTTCATTTCTTGTATTCTACTTGCACTTCATCAATATATATTTCCCCTCTAAAAGAATTGTGGAACTACTGTCTTTAGAACAGTGGAGCTATTTACACTGTAGTAACACAATAGGAGCCGCAGTGTGAAACATAAACAAACCTGCACGCAACTGCAACAGAGCACTCATAGGAAATCTAAAGCAGTAAACAGCAAGATCAAATTTCAAGTTGTAAATCATGCAAGTTAAGTCAAATGTGAAGCAATTGTTGAAGAAACTTGGTTAAAATCTTCCTATGTATTTATAATGTATGGTAGCATATGGAGAGCTGCAGTCTACAATGTAAACAAACCCGCCAGCAACTGGAGTAAAAGGATACACATAACCCTTTGAAAGTGAATCCCAAAAAATTTGGCACAACGTAATATTGTTGCTTATATGCTCACATATATTTTATTCCACGTAGATTTGTAGCATTAGTCCACTTCAATAAAGCCCTTAGTTTGCTCAAGAATGCAATGGAATATTACTGCACAGCCTTATGGCAAAGCATACCACAAGATCAAATTTCAACAATGGTTGAAAGCTTTAAAAACTAAATCAAATAATTAAAAATGTGAAAATTCGATTAAAAAAAAAAAAAAAAAAAGGCTGGTGTGCACTCCTTTTTCTTCTTTTGAAAGAGTTTGTAGAATTTCAAGTCTCTATGCTTGGTAGCTTTTTCTGTAGGCGATAGACAGGCAGACAGGATAATTTTATTTTTATAGATTAATAAAATATCAACCTGTGGTTGTTATTTTTTCAAACTCCTTCAGTGGGACATATCCTCCTTGTAAACATGCTGTTGTCCATGACATTCACACTCGTTGGTTCTAAAAGATGATGTTTTTTTTTTTTTTTTAAGGTGTGGTCTATTAATTAGATTTAAGTTGGGGTCCAATGATGAAATTTTATTTAATTTGTAACTTGTGAGGTTAGGGCCTCAAGATTCAGTTATCAATTGTATTATGCCTGAACAATCAGGTCTCATGACACAGTACAAAATAATTAGCTTCAGGTTGTGATGTGCAAAGATGATTTCAAAAAACAAGAAAGAAATGGTGGCTAAAAGTGAACAAAGGATTACAAGTAGGCACGTTTGAAATCCGAATAAAAGAGTAGGAATTGCTCTGTAGGCCATACATCCACAAGTCATTATGAATCCAAATGGTTATTAGGGTGTCCTGATGTATTTTGTGTGGTTTAGACACAAAATATACATATATATCAATAGTTTAGATGCATAAAAATGTCAGTGACAAAATGTTTCTGTGAGGCATGGTGAAATGGAGGGAAAAATGTGAGAAGAGTTTTAAACCTTCTTTGGCAAATTCACATATTTTTGATGAATTATCCCAAGATATTTGTAAGACATTTAAAACAGTTCAGCAAAAAATAGAAGTTACCGGCAATATCATACAGTTTAGAGGCCAGCATTAAGGTTTTGAAAAAAAAAAAGAAAGTGACCTACACCAGGAAACACTCATTTATAGGCATTAAAAAATTCTGAGCAGGCTGACTGGAAAAGCATTGAATCCTATGGCAAGAAAAATAAAGCAACAGTTTATACATGAGCAATAATGAGCAGCATACTTGATCAAAATATGTCCAAACTACTTAATAAGAACAGGTACAACAGGATTACTTGAAATCACCAAATAAAAATACTGCTGTACCTTCCTCAAGTGGGGAATAAATTAGAGCATGCTTTTATATTGCTACATGCAAAAAGTTCTACTTTATTCCCCAAAGCATGTTGCTTGTCAGACATCATCTGCCCAACTTGTTGCTGCATTTTGCTAACATCATCCCAATGCTCCAAGAACCCAAAATAAGTTATACAACAAAAAGACACAAGGAACCTACTACACTTATAAAGAGATCAAGTACGCAAGAAAATATGACAAAAATCAGCACAGCCTGGGGAAAAAATCACAGCCTCACAGGAGAAACAATAAGCACACAAATTCAGAAGTGAATTTCTTCTATAAGTAAGTCCACTGTGTGCAAGGTGTTACACAGATCTGGTTTCCATGGCAGATATGCAGTGAATGGCAAAGACTGTTTGGAGTATGTACTGCTCATTGCTCGTGCATTTCAAACTGTGGAAGGTACAATGTACTAGCTAATATTACACGCATGCATCAGCTACACAAATTTGGGCGGGAAGAATACCAAAATTAACTCCTGTTAACACATTACATATTGAATAGTTTTTGTATAACCTGTTTTAGTTCCCAAATCCAAGAGATAGCAGGGAATGTACATCAAGTGGAATGCACAGATTTACATGTTTTGTCCACAACAGTTGGTGAGAAAAACACACAGATATACATGTCATATGCAATGTGCTAATATTGATGTTTGGAAATGGGATGGACTTTAGAGTTCGGCCCATCATTTGCTTCAACCAACGCGCTCCTGGAATCATGGGAAATGACACGTGTAATGATAGGTGGCGCTGCCGCTGCTTCCTCATAATCGGTGTTTGCTCAGTGAGTGAGGCCCCTTTACTTACTTTTGTTTGCCCTGTTTTAAGCAATAGGTTGCTTGTGTTTTTTCCAGTGTGTGTTGTAGCACTGTTAGTGTGGAGATGTGGAATTGGAGGCGTTTCTTTGACAAAGTTGGGAAGGATGAAGAAACTTGTATTGCATGGTGTGAGTGGAAAGGATTGCTTCCAACCAAACGAAGATGTTCCGCAGGTCATCCAATGAGTTTGCGAGTGGATATGTGTCGTCGTTAGGACAATTCAGGTGTAGGAAGAATCACGTTACAAGGAAAAGTGAGCAGTGTTCCCGTTTACTTGGGACGCGGTTTGAAGCTGCTTGTATTCCTCTTGATAAGGTGATGACTCTTGTGTATTGTTTCGCCAAAGGATTGTCCTACGATGATGCAATTGAGGAATCTTCCCAGGGTGGGGTTTTCACATCCTCTGCGACAGTCAGCAACTATTATCAGTCTTGCAGAGAACTAGTCACAGAGTTTATGGTGGCCTACGAACAAGATGAAGAACAGCTTGGAGACCCTGGTGTAATCGTAGAAGTGGATGAGGCGAAGGTTGGGAAGTGGAAGTATAATCGTGGTCGTCTTGTTGAGGGCACCTGGATCGTTGGCATCTTTGAATGAGATTCTAAACGATTCAGGGTAGAGATCTGCCCGGAGAATAACCGTTCTGCTCACACATTGCTGCTGCTCATCCAGAAACATGTTCAACCTGGAAGTACTGTAATGACGGATCAGTGGGCTGCGTACCGCAACCTCCCATACTGTGGTTTCCAACATCTCTCAGTTAACCACTTGCTCAATTTCATAGATCCTACTACTGGGGCGCATACTCAAGGTGTTGAGAGCAATTGGCGGCTCCTCAAACGCACACTATCTAATGGAATTCACAAAGACCACTTGGCAGACCACATTCTCTAATATTTATTGCGACGAAATTGTAGTCTTTCCCCTGAACACTGCTTTGAGGTGACGATTGGTATAATCAAACAGTTCTTCCCTAGTACATAATGTTTTCCAGTGAAATATTCGTACCAGCTAGACAGGTTCTCAATGAGGAGGAAACACTTTTCCGTTGTTATAAATATTTAACAACATCTGAACTACTCACATTCCATAAAGGCCCTTTTTAGGGCCAGCCATATTACCAAATAAACCCATTCCTTTAAAAAATAACCCACGCCGCATATTTCTTGTCCTTAACAGTCGTCCCGCACAAACCACACACCGATTAAGTAATGCAGGCAGCGAAGGAGCAAACAACGGCGACTCAGCTGCAGCACCACCTATCGCGAAATGTTTCTCCCATGATTCCAGGAGCGTGTTGGTTCAGGCAGACAACAGGGGCCGAACTCTAAAGTGCATCCTGGAAATGTGATAGCCATATTACTTTTTTTTTTTTTTTTTTTTGTTGAAGCTGATTTTCGTGACCTGGAATGTGTTGATTAGTACCAAGAATCTTGAATTTGGGACTTCTTTACTGATATTTTAGATAACTCTGCTCTGCTTACACATCTGTAATTCTTTGAAGCTGGTCAGTAAATGCTTCATTATAATCCTCTTGTGTACACTGCTGACAAAAACAAAGTATGAGGAAAACAAAGCTGTTGCATTGGCCTAGCATGCCCCACTTTATAAGTTATGACCTGAATCCTACAGAAAATCATTCAGATTAACAGTGCTAGATCAATATGAGACCAACGCTACTGGTAGCCATTTTGAGGAGGAAGAATGCTAAAAAATATCTACTAATGTTTTTAGCATTAGGGTGAAGGTGTTCCAACACATATCACAGGGGTCATGACATGCCAAACAAAAGATATTGCTCCCACAAAAACGCCTGTGTATTGTATAAATGTTTTTCACAGCAGTGTAGTACACCTATGTTTGGCATGCAACACTACTGAACAGTAAATCAGTTATTAACATTACAAAATTATGTACATAATGGAACTTGATTTATTCTCATTCTGACAAAATAAGAACATTAAAATAATTCTAAGACCAATACAGTTTAAGAAAAAAAAAAGGGGGGGGTTCATCAGCAATTAAACCAAAAGGATACATATATGCTGAACTTCAGGGGATGATGTGTGGAGCTGGACAACCCTATGACCTAGAGTTCTATTCACTTCTCTGAGGTGTGGAGTGGAAGCTCTCTGTTCAGTGCAGAGCAACTAACGAGAAGGCTACCAAACAAATTGGGTAAGTTGTCTGGAATAGGCTGAGCAACTCGAATATCACACTTAAGCCTAAGGTAAGATGCCTACCACCATGTCAAGAGCTGAATGGCACTAGGGCCAAACAGTGCCACAAGTGGCCTCTTTGGGAAAGCACAGGCAAAACCTCATTATATCCAGACTTCTGTCTACTTAAGGGATGAACGTGTGATGAAGTAGTTATTAATATAAGTTATTTGGTTTGGGAGTGCAATTCTTCTTCATATGGCATTATAGATTATCAAGATCCTTACAGCCAAACAGAGTCGAGGCTTCCATTAGGATTTTCCGCTGGGAATACAACAGATTAGGTGGCCAGCCCAATGCTGCAGTAGACTACAAATCACAGTGGCAACAGATGGAAATGGTGGCTCAGATGTTCTGTAATGATTTTCAGGGACTAATCCATGAATTTATATTGTGTTCAGGAAAACACCTGAAAAAAATCCTTGAACAGGATGGTGGCGACAGGAAACTGAACCCACAATGGTTGCCTGCCACATGGGCACGAGGCTGGCAATTAGCCAACTCCATCCCATCGATGGTGGTGTGAATCACATTTAAGAAAAAATAAATAAGAAAACCTGGAAATACTATGAAAATAAAGAAATTGAAAAAAAAATGCTGTATTGGCACTTTAGTCTAGTTCTCCAAGCAGTATTTTAGTTGTAGATGGTGGACTTAGTTGCTAAATGAGAGAGATATTGCACTAGGCACAAGATCATTATCAGGATTATTGCCAACATGTAGAGTGATGTCAGATTTTTGCAATGCATAAAGACATTGTGACATGTTAGGTTGTGGCCTGGTTAAAAGTACAAGTCATTTGATCACCCTGATCAACTTATTGAGGGATGACTGGACACCAGCCTTTTCCTTCTTTTCATAAATCCTTTTTATCACAAGCTAACATATAAAAAATCCACCCTTCTGGATTTTTAAAGAACAATGTGGAATTTAGATACATAATTTAGTTGTGCTATTCATGACACAATCTCACAGAATGTGTCATCTCCTTTGTGATGAAATATTTTGGCACTTTTGGTTCTTAAGAGGTCTTCACGCAACCTTTACTGCTTCTAAGGCAATAAAAATTTCACTTCATAATTTGATAGCATGTAATTAACTTTTCAGTGTTGTTTGCATCATCTGATTCCAGCTGTTTAGCAAGATGCACAATTTTATCTGACACTCCCTTAAAAGTTTTTATACCATGCAGAAACTAAGGAAATATTTCCATGCTTTGACAATTCTATTGTCTACCTCTTTATCAGGCCTTCTAAAGTCATTTAGGTGCACCTTCAATCTGTTTGAACATACGTTTGTTGAAATACAAACAGCTATTACCATTAACACATTTCAGTGTTTTAGTACATCTGCCATTTCATTTTCTGGCACTCAGTTCAAAAGGCTTTTTATGCTTTCCAACCGTAGGTTGAAGAAGCGTATATGCTCCAGCTTTTTCCGTCCGTCCGTCGGCACGATAACTCACGTAAAATGGTTCGATTTCGATGAAATTTTAGTATGTGGTACGGGACCACCAGGGGACGAACCCTATATATTGAAAATGGGTGAAGTGGGGTCAAAGGTCACGCCATAAGAGCAGGATCCATTCAATTGCCCTTATGCGTCATAACTTGCGTAAATATGGTTCAATTTCGATGAAATTTTAGTATGTGGTAGGGGACCACCAGGGGACGAACCCTATTGAAAATGGGTGAAGTGGGGTCAACGGTCACGCCATAAGAGCGGGATCCATTTCATTGCCTTTATGCGTCAAAACATGCGTAAATATGGTTTGATTTTGTTGAAATTTCAGTATGTGGTAGGAAACTACCCGGGCACGAACCCTATTGAAAATTGGCAAATTGGGGTCAAAGGTCAGGCAGGGCACAAGAGCGGGATTTATTCCATTGCCCTTATACGTCATAACTTGCGTAAAAATGGTTCGATTTTGATGAAATTTTGGTGTGTGGTAAGGAACCACCTGGGAACGAAACCTATTGAAAATGGGTGGAATGGGGTTAAAGGTCAGGACATAAAAGCGGTATCCATTTCATTGCCTTTATGCGTCATAACATGCGTAAATATGGTTCGATTTCGATGAAATTTTAGTATGTGGTAGGGAACCACCTGGGCACGAACCCTATTGAAAATGGGTGAAATGGGGTCAAAGGTCAGGCAGGACATAAGAGCGGGATTTGTTCCATTGCCCTTATGCGTCATAACTTGCGTAAAAATGGTTCGATTTCGATGAAATTTTAGTATGTGGTAGGGAGCCACTGGAGACGAACCCTATTGAAAATGGGCGAAATGGGGTCAAAGGTCACTGGAGTGGGATCCATTCCATTGCCCTTGTGCATCATAACTTACCAACAAATGTTTCGATTGCGACAAAACGTTATGATGTTGTTCCGGAGATATAGTGAACCGGTTCTGTTGAATATCAATGAAATGGGGTCAAAGGTCATTGCACAAAAGCAAGATTTATTCCACAGCCATTATTCTCATAACTTGCGTAAAACTGCTTCTATTGTGACAAAACTTTAGTATGCTATTCTTGAGGTGTACTGAACTGGTTCTGTTGAATATCGTCGAAATGGGGTCAAAGGTCAGGACACAGGAGCGAGATTTATTCCACAGCCATTCTCCTCATAACTTGAGTAATCATTTCTGGTATGTTGGAAAGCGTGTCATATTCAATGCATTGCATGATTTTACTAACTTGTTTCCTATAATCTTTAATGCTCTTTTGTTGGTGTGTTTGGACACAATGAAACAGTATTGAGGTCAGCAATAATGATGTCATTGGGTTTTTGGTATTGTATTATATTATTTGGCAGATCACTTCTATGGCATTTACCATTTTTTTTGTTTTATACCACAAAAAAAAAAGTAAAATGAAAATACTATCCCCTCCTCTTTAAAATTAGGGAAAGGGGGCAATGAACACTCATGAACAGAAATCCTGGACCAACTGAACCTTTAAAATGGTGAACTTAGGTATCTAAAACCAGGTAGGTTACATCATTTACACTTGTTATTTCATGAAAAGGAACACAGTGGATGATATGAATCCTGTTCTAGACCATCAGTCTACCACTTCAATAACTGGATGTGGGGAACATGAAATTTGAGTGTATGTTCTCTTCATATGAATGTTGTGTAAGCAACAGTTTGCGCTTTTGAATTTTGACTCATCAGTAAAAATAATACTTTAGCCCATTGTTGATGAGTCCTGCTGATATTTCAAATGAGCACTTCTTTGGAAAGGACAAAGGAACACATACATACACTTTTTTTGAACAGAGAACAGCACTTGCTAATTGTATGACAAAATGCAGCTTATTCTGCTGCAAAGCAAGTACTGACAATTGTTGCTTTATGAAACTGTCATGTTTTCTCATAGTTTACACCAGAAAATGGCTATTCCATGTTGAAGTTGACTGATAACATTCTTGCCTAGGGTATTCAAGATGTTTTTGAGTTTAGAAACGTCTATTTTCCTCCTATGCACCACAGAATAACATTTAGCCAACTCAGTTTGAGAGTGCTTTATTTCCAGTCTTACTGTGAACTCCACTCAATGAGAGATCCAGTTTTTCTGTGATGTGTTCAGCATGATATAAGTCTTATTGTTGAGTTTACAAAACTATCAAGTAAACAATTTCTTGTTTTCAATAACATCTCTGTACATGTATTTGGCTAGCACACTGTTCATACAAATTTCACACACAGGGTAATTTACAGGGTGTCCATAAAGTCTTTCCCGCATTACAAAAATTAATATAAAAAAATCCATGTAAGTCAAAATAAAATGGTTGGCAATATAATATGCAGCACTCAAAAGTTTTTTTCTTAAATTCATTAGCAGAAATTCGCAGAAGTCCTGTAATTTTTTCTTCTGTTCTTCACGTTTTTTTCAAGTTCATTGAAAACCACGGTATCCGGACTCCTTAATCTCTTAAAACGTTCAGGTGGTATCGTACTGAGGGTGAATGGCTCATTTATTTAAAATACGAAATAAAACAACATATAACTTATTTCTTGATAGAAGACGAATGATAGGGTTAAAATAATATTATTGTTACCTCATTGGTGTGCAGTCTCCTTTTGACTAGTTGCATTCCGGCATACACTCAAGCAACAACAAACTGCGTAGTCGAGGTTCCATAAAATGTACGTTCTCCGTAGGCAACAATGAAATATTCACGATAGCTAAAACCTCTATCGAACACATAAAAACCCTGTTCTTAATAGAACTTGAAAGAAAATCAATCCAAAGAATACATAAAATCCAAGTAAAAAACCTTAATTCAAACCTCAAATTCGACTGATAATGATATGTAAAACAGTCATCATCGAAGGAATCCAGATCCCGAAATCTCCGACGCGCGTTTCGGCACACTCATTCGTGGCCATTTTCAAGGAGGTCATGTGTAGTACTGTTCCTTGCGTGTTAACTATAACCCAAGTTGACGGTGCTGCCATCTCCATCGTCTGCGTCATCATCATGCTTATCACGTAGAACATCGCTGGGACCATCTAGTGTCAACCTGTTTTTTAAATTTTGTTTCCTTTGTTGACTAGATCTTCTTATTTGAGTTATTCATTGTTTTTCCTGCTTTATCATATTCAACCATGTTGGCGATAATTCGATCGGGACATTTAAATTGCAATTATATGCCTTGGTTTTCTCAATTATGATGGCTTCTGCTGTCAGAATCTTTTTATGTGTGTTGTGAGAAGTAACTAGATTTATATTCTCCCAGTCGGGTATGGCTTCATTATTATAACAATATTGTATAAGTGAAGTTCGAATTTCACCTTTATTCCAGTTATTCAAATGTTCACGTAACCTGATATCAATATTTCGTTTTGTGCTACCAATGTAAACCGTTTTGTTTTCTAGGTTCCTATTTATATTAATAATTGGTATGCTGTATACACCAACTTTACGTAAAATAGAGTATTTTTCGTTATTTGCTTGTAATAATCTGCTATTGTCAAGTACAGTATCAGCAATAAGTAACCCTGCTTTATGACATTCCTTTTTTAAAGGAGCAGATATAGGTGGACAATATGGTAGCTTTCCACAAAATCTGTATGCATCAGTCGTATTCAGCCTCGGTTTATTTTGGTTATTTTGAATTTGTTTGTAAAGATCGTTGATCAATCTCTCCTTATAGCCGAAGTCACTAGCCAGAGTTTTAATCCATTTCAATTCTTTTTGTCTTGCAGTATTATTAGATGAAAGTATAATTGCTCTTTTTAAGTAATATCGGAATGCTGCAGTTTTAAATTTCCATGGATGATTTGAGTTGTAAGGTATTATATTTGGTACAAAGTTGTTTTTCCATATACCTCGTAGTCAATTCTTGAATAATTATTGATATTAATGTCTAAAAAAGGTATTTGTTTATTTTTTCCTTTTCAGTGGTAAGATTGATAGTTGTATATATGTTGCTGTATATATTAACAAATTCTTCCAGATCCTCTTCAGTATGCTTCCAAAATATTAAGATATAATCAATGTATCGGACGAATAGATCTGGATTTTTATTAGTAAATTTGTTGTCAATAAGTATCTTTTTCCCAATGTCCTGGAGTATAACTTCAGCAAAAAGTCCTGACAAAGGTGATCCCAAAGGTGCTCCTGAGATCTGTTTATAAATTGTATTGTTCTATGTAAAAAAGTTGTTGTCATTAATTAGGTTTAATGCAGATACAATGCTAGCTATTTGGGTAGTTGGTATATTATTTGCTATCAACTTTTCTTCTATTAACTTAATAGCTTGAACGGTAGGGGTATTTGGGTAAAGTGAGACAATGTGAAGGCTCACCATTATTATTCCTTTAGGTCCCCGATAGGCCTCAATAGCTCTAACGACATCATTTGAGTTTTTAATTGTGTATGCGTGATCTTCATAATATCTTCTAATAAAATGAAATAATGCTCTTTCTAAATTAATGGTTGGAGCAATTTTCTTTGAAACAATAGGTCGCATTGGATGTCCGCCCTTGTGTACTTTTAGTTTTCCAAAAATACCTGGAATAGTGGCACCTACAGGTGGGTATGCTTTACTTTTAATTTCATCAGATAAATTGCTGTGGTTCTTTAATTTAGCAATTTTTCTAATAATATTTTCAGTGGGATCTTGTTGAATGATAATTGTATCAAGTGTTTCAATTGCTGTTGTCATTTTTTCTCGTAAACTATCTTGATTAATCAAAATAATTTGTTTTGATTTATCAGCCATTATACTTGCTATCTTAGGGTTATTACGTAAGTCAATTAATGCTTGTCGTTCATATTTAATCCTTTTTTGGGTTAATTCTTTCTCTATCTTCTTGATATTATTAATAGCATTTGCCATTTTTATCCTTGTAGGTTCTTGTCTTTCATTTGGTAGTTGTTGTATTATATTTTCCAGTTGTGGTATTATAACTTCAGTAGCTGAAATTATATATTTATATGCATATTTCAAACCTCTTTTCAATGCAATTCTTTGAAGACAATTCAATTCCATATCAGATTGATTAATATAGCTGCAATATTTGTTAATCTTAATATTGCTTTTAGTTTCTTGAGACCTTAGTTTTCTGTCAATTAAGTTATCGATTTTTATCCAATGTCTTCGTTGATATTTAATTTGCTCTCTATCTGTAATAGCATAAATTTTGATAATTTCATCTTTTATATCGTAGTCATTTGCGAGGTTAATAATATTGTTATATGCATGATATGTATCAATACTGATTTTATTAATCCATGATCGTTTTGATCGTATCTGGGCTCGCAATCTCTTTGTTTCAGCCGTGCGCGTAATTTTGTCTCGGTAATTAATAGCTCAATTATATATACGTATATAATTTGAAATAACATCATTATTTTTTCATGTAGTGAGAAAATTTAGGTGTTCTACTTCATGTACCAGCTTTAGTCTTAACTTCTTGAAATGGGTCAATATATCACGAGTTCCACGCGATAGCATTATTTATCTCACAGCATTAATTCGTCAACTCAAATTATTTTAGTTCTTTACTTATTTGAATCTCCAGATTTAATAATACTAATATCAGTTCAAAAAACGTTAAATTCAACGCTAATTAATGAACCCATTTCAAGAAGTTAAGACTAAAGCTGGTACATGAAGTAGAACACCTAAATTTTCTCACTACATGAAAAAATAATGATGTTATCCCAAATTATATACGTATACATAATTGAGCTATTAATTACTGAGACAATGAAATTACGCGCACGGCTGAAACAAAGAGATTGCGAGCCTAGATACGATCAAAACGATCATGGATTAATAAAATCAGTATTGATACATATCATGCATATAACAATATTATTAACCTCGAAAATGACTACGATATAAAAGATGAAATTATCAAAATGTATGCTATTACAGATAGAGGGCAAATTAAATATCAACAAAGACATTGGATAAAAATCGATAACTTAATTGACAAAAAACTAAGGTCTCAAGAAACTAAAAGCAATATTAAGATTAACAAATATTGCAGCTATATTAATCAATCTGATATTGAATTGAATTGTCTTCAAAGAATTGCATTGAAAAGAGGTTTGAAATATGCATATAAATATATAATTTCAGCTACTGAAGTTATAATACCACAACTGGAAAATATAATACAACAACTACCAAATGAAAGACAAGAACCTACAAGGATAAAAAATGGCAAATGCTATTAATAATATCAAGAAGATAGAGAAAGAATTAACCCAAAAAGGATTAAATATGAACGACAAGCATTAATTGACTTTCGTAATAACCCTAAGATAGCAAGTATAATGGCTGATAAATCAAAACAAATTATTTTGATTAATCAAGATAGTTTACGAGAAAAAATGACAACAGCAATTGAAACGCTTGATACAATTATCATTCAACAAGATCCCACTGAAAATATTATTAGAAAAATTGCTAAATTAAAGAACCACAGCAATTTACCTGATGAAATTAAAAGTAAAGCATACCCACCTGTAGGTGCCACTATTCCAGGTATTTTTGGAAAACTAAAAGTACACAAGGACGGACATCCAATGCGACCTATTGTTTCAAAGAAAATTGCTCCAACCATTAATTTAGAAAGAGCATTATTTCATTTTATTAGAAGATATTATGAAGATCACGCATACACAATTAAAAACTCAAATGATGTCGTTAGAGCTATTGAGGCCTATCGGGGACCTAAAGGAATAATAATGGTGAGCCTTTACATTGTCTCACTTTACCCAAATACCCCTACCGTTCAAGCTATTAAGTTAATAGAAGAAAAGTTGATAGCAAATAATATACCAACTACCCAAATAGCTAGCATTGTATCTGCATTAAACCTAATTAATGACAACAACTTTTTTACATACAACAATACAATTTATAAACAGATCTCAAGAGCACCTATGGGATCACCTTTGTCAGGACTTTTTGCTGAAGTTATACTCCAGGACATTGAGAAAAAGATACTTATTGACAACAAATTTACTAATAAAAATCCAGATCTATTCGTCCGATACGTTGATGATATCTTAATATTTTGGAAGCATACTGAAGAGGATCTGGAAGAATTTGTTAATATATACAGCAACCTATATACAACTATCAATCTTACCACTGAAAAGGAAAAAAATAAACAAATACCTCTTTTAGACATTAATATCATCAATAATTATTCAAGAATTGACTACGAGGTATATGGAAAAACAACTTTTGTACCAAATATAATACCTTACAACTCAAATCATCCATGGAAATTTAAAACTGCAGCATTCCGATATTACTTTAAAAGAGCAATTATACTTTCATCTAATAACACTGCAAGACAAAAAGAATTGAAATGGATTAAAACTCTGGCTAGTGACTTCGGCTATAAGGAGAGATTGATCAATGATCTTTACAAACAAATTCAAAATAACCAAAATAAACCGAGGCTGAATACGACAGATGCATACAGATTTTGTGGAAAGCTACCATATTGTCCACCTATATCCGCTCCTTTAAAAAAGGAATGTCATAAAGCAGGGTTACTTATTGCTGATACTGTACTTGACAATAGCAGATTATTACAAACAAATAACGAAAAATACTCTATTTTACGTAAAGCTGGTGTATACAGCATACCAATTATTAATATAAATAGGAACCTAGAAAACAAAACGGTTTACATTGGTAGCACAAAACGAAATATTGATATCAGGTTACGTGAACATTTGAATAACTGGAATAAAGGTGAAATTCGAACTTCACTTATACAATATTGTTATAATAATGAAGCCATACTCGACTGGGAGAATATAAATCTAGTTACTTCTCACAACACACATAAAAAGATTCTGACAGCAGAAGCCATCATAATTGAGAAAACCAAGGCATATAATTGCAATTTAAATGTCCCGATCGAATTATCGCCAACATGGTTGAATATGATAAAGCAGGAAAAACAACGAATAACTCAAATAAGAAGATCTAGTCGACAAAGGAAACAAAATTTAAAAACAGGTTGACACTAGATGGTCCCAGCGATGTTCTACGTGATAAGCATGATGATGACGCAGACGATGGAGATGGCAGCACCGTCAACTTGGGTTATAGTTAACACGCAAGGAACAGTACTACACATGAGAATTTGAGGTTTGAATTAAGGTTTTTTACTTGGATTTTATGTATTCTTTGGATTAATTTTCTTTCAAGTTCTATTAAGAACAGGGTTTTTATGTGTTCGATAGAAGTTTTTAGAGGTTTTAGCTATCATAAATATTTCATTGTTGCCTACGGAGAACGCACATTTTATGGAACCTCGACTACGCAGTTTGTTGTTGCTTGAGTGTATGCCGGAATGCAACTAGTCAAAAGGAGACTGCACACCAATGAGGTAACAATGATATTATTTTAACATTATCATTCGTCTTCTATCAAGAAATAAGTTATATGTTGTTTTATTTCGTATTTTAAATAAATGAGCCATTCACCCTCAGTACGATACCACCTGAACGTTTTAAGAGAATAAGGAGTCCGGATACCGTGGTTTTCAACGAACTTGAAAAAAACGTGAAGAACAGAAGAAAAAATTACAGGACTTCTGCGAATTTCTGCTAATGAATTTAATGTAATATGCCACGTAACAACGTTCATTAATTAGCGTTGAATTTAACGTTTTTTGAACTGATATTAGGTTTTTTTTCTGTTTTTTAGGTGAGCGATATCAATCATGCAATATGTATGTGATATTCCAGGAAGCACACTGTTGAAAAGGATTAGTATGAGGCTTTCTTTAAAATCAGCAATAGATTAGACAAATGATCTTAAGAAATGTCAGAATAAGCAAGCATTTATAACAAATATGTGCATGGACAAATGCAAGTTTTGTAGTGTACCTACTGCAACAAGAAAATTAGTTGGCCCCTCCTGGCAATTCTCTTGCATCTGCTAAAGATAAAATAGCAATTGTGTCAAATTGAGACATGAAGATTTTACAGGTAGCATCCCATTAGTTTGCACTGACTCTTGTGATGAAAGTGTCATGTGTTCATCATTTCTTTAACATTGAACAATGTACAGGGTATCCATAAAGTCTTTCCCACATAAAAAAAAAAAATAATATACAAAAAATCTATGTAAGTTGAAATAAAATGGTTAGTAACATAATATGGCATATGGCTTCCATGAAAAAAAAAAAAAAAAAAAGCGGCGTGCATGTTGTGGTTGCACGAGACCAAATCAGCAGTAACCGGCCAGCATCATTTCAGAAAATAACAGACGATCACCACCGGACCAAAAAAAGCATAAAAGCTTGGTATGAAACATTTAAAGTGACGGGTAGTGTTTGCGGTCTCCCTGAGTGGGCAGACCACCGGCTACACAAGAGACAGCTGCAGCTGTTCAGCAAACATTTCTGTGAAGCCCCAGGAAATCCATTCGTCGCGCATCACTGAAAACTGGGATTCCCCGTCCCACGGTTCACAAAATTTTACACAAATGTCTTCATCTGTATGCTTATAAGGTACAGATTGTTCAAGCTCTTCAGCCTGATGACCGGCCTTGCAGTGGCGCATTTGCGATGGAGATGTTGCAGCGCATAGCTCACGACGGTGATTATCTGCACCGTGTCTGTTTCTCAGGTGAAGCCACATCCCATGTCTCTGGGTACAGTAAATAGGCATAATGTGCAAATCTGAGGATCAGAAAATCCCCATTATGTCATCAAACAACAGAGGACTAGCCCAAAAGTGAACATATGGTGCGGCCTGTTGCATAACAGAATCTTTGAACTTTTCTTTTTTACAGAGCCCACAGTAACATGTACCTAGACACTCTGCAACTTTTTGTAGCACCTCAGTTGCACGCACTCCAACATTGGTTATTTTCCAACAAGATGATGCCCCACCACATTGGTTCAATAATAGTTTGTGAAATTTCTGAATGCCACATTTCTGGACAGATGGATTGGGAGCGGTGGTCCAGTGACATAACCCCTTCTAGACTTTTTCCTGTGGAACCCCACAGGAAAAAGTCTAGACGTGAGAGACCAAGTTTACTCTAGCAGTGTTCTGGATGTTGAAGCACAGAATCAGGGTGGCCACTCACTTTAGCTTCAAAAATTTCCTGAGTTTTCCAGGTGAACTTTTGTATTTTTCCAGAACAAAAAACACGTGATTAAATGTAAATGGAGCTAACCACACACACACACACACACACACACACATCTATAGATAGATATAGGTGTTCAATGACTTATTTCACACATGAATAATGAAATGCACCTTTTGTTTTCTCTATTCCAGTTTTTTAATTGGTTATTTAGTAATCTGATTTTATGTTCCTTCACAACCACGCTGTTTTACTTTTTTGATATTATTTTCAAAGGCATCCGAGATTTAATAAAAAAAGTTTAGTCAATCTTTTCCCCCAATAAAAACAAATGATAAAATTCCTTTTTAAAACAGTGAGGCAACATATCTCATATTTCTGAGGAAGTTGTGCTGAAGGAAAACTGTTATTTCTATCTCAATCCCTATTTCACACACATCTCAATTACCTGAGCACACTGTCAAAAGAAATAGCATGCAATGTTTATTTGTGCTCATAAACCTATGATATGAAAGAATTATTCAGTTATGAATAAATAATCTAGGTGCTTTTTAGAGTAAATGAAAACTTGGCTTTATATTATGTGTATTACATTTATTTATTAACAATATATTCATAAACAATATTTCAGAAATTTTCAAACAAACTTGCATAATTACCATTTCCAGTGGATCCCACAAACTCCTATTTCAACTTTGATAATTCTGCAATTTCAGCATCAATTTTCCTTGTCTCCAGACTATTTAACAATATAAGTTTACTTCTTTTATTTTGCAAGACTTTAATTTGATCAGAAATCTGCCTTTTTTCATTTTCCTGTTTCAGTTTGTCAGTTTTTTGTTTTCTTTTTTCTTTTAATGCCTGTTGATATCGGGAACGGGATGTTTTTGCATAACGAAGCAACTCATTTCCAAAGGGTAATGCTAGTATCCCCCAATGTGCCTTTACCGAATCATACAGAGTTCACAACCCGATATGGAAATCTTCATGAAGGTTTTCTACCAGCATGTCCTTCTTTATAGAAAATTCACTCTCCACTGGTGCATTGCCATGGGACAGTATCAAAATTGTTTGCACAATATCCCACAAGTCAATAAAATAATCATTATCAAGAAGTAGCTCCTTATAAAAATCATCTAAACGAGAATCATTTTCTGAGTATGTTTCAAAAATTCCTTTAAAATCACCTTTCACACTGCAGTTTTGCTTTATCTGCAGAACTATGTGTTATAATTTTTTTTTTCAAGTAAAACTTGCAATAATGTAGACATCCTTTTTTCACACAAGGTAAAATTACTTTGCAAAAGCTTTGGGTTTAAACATGAAATTGATCTAAGAGTAGGAAAAATGAATGCAACTTTGATCAGTTATTTTGCTAGCAGTTTTTTTTTTTAAATTAAATAACAATATCAGAATTCTTTCTTCTGCAATTCAGAAACACCACTTCGATTTAAATACATGGCAGAAACAACACCTATGTTAATTTCTTTCAGTCTCTTACACTTGGTTTCATCATCGACATTTATTTTAAGCAGCTTTGCTAGAGTATTTGTGCCCTTCAACACTTCGTTTTTCACAAAAGTGCCCATTAATTTACTGTTCCCCCTAGGCCATTTTAGTGGGGCGCAGCGCCCTGCCCCGTTTTTGGACGGTAAAAGACCACATGCCCTCCCCTAATTTTTACCCTGCCTTTAGTCTCGTATTGCTCCTTCTATTCTATGCCCACGATTGCATCCATGTTATTACCCGCAAACCTTGCAGTTAACGAGATCACGTGGAAATTGCCGACGCAGTAGTACAAAAGGCGGAACATTTCATAATTTCACAACTGTGCCTTTTCTTTGGTGTCTGACTTGGAACTTCTGGCAGTGGGTTTTTTGGTTTTTTTTAGTTAGTTTGTCGTTTTCCCCCTCAACTCCGGACTATTTTATTTACTCGTAAACAAACATTGGACGCAATGCCTACAACGAAAAGAAAGCTTAAGGAGAAAGAGTAAAAGCAAGCTTCAAATGTCCGAAGATCTACATGTTCAGCTTGCAGAACAAGGTAAGCTCTATTTGAGTTTTTTATTATTTTATTGTGTAAAGTGTATACTGTGGACGCACTGAAAGATTAAATGTTTCAGTATGAAATGGGAGATCGATTTAGTTTATTTTAAGTAAATGATGCAACAAATGTTTAAATTGTTCCCTTCAACAATTTTCTGCAGCTACGCTTCGCATCGTGACGTGATTCTGAAGACCAGTGTGTTAAATCTACGTAGCAGTGCATTACTGTGAGTGAAAATGAAAACTCCCCAAGTCAAGTGCGTTTAAAATCGGCCCTAAAGCATGCAGGTGGTTTGGCAGTGAGCCAAGTGTGTTTGTGTGTTACCTTCATGTGTTTGTGCGTTACCTTCAAGATTCTTTCCAGCGGTCATGGGAGAAAATTTATGACCTTAACTGAAACAGCAAGTGTTTCTGGCCCAACTTTTTTAAGGAATCGTGGGAGTTTTATTGGGGCAAATAAAAAAAAAAGTGCAACACATTTTCCCATTAAACAGGGCTTAAAATTAAGAGGGAGTTGGCGGGATTGTCCCGCCATAAATTTTTCTTAATAATAATAATAAAAATAACTTGTGTCCATTTTTGGACCACTCACAAAATTTGAGCATTTAAAACGTATACTTCGTAAAATTTGATGCGTTAGGTACGGCCTCTTCAGAATTCCGAAAATTGCAATTGAATACATCGTTCATGTCAGGAATAAAATCAAATTATGGACACATGAATCAGCTTCCATGCGTAGCGGCATGAACAGCTCATTTTGCATATCGCCTGCTGTTACAATTTCCGGCATGAGATTCTTCCTCGAATTCATGGAATTCCACTTTTTTTGCCATCATTTGGGCTATACTCGAAACAGATGAAAAACAGAAGATTTTTTTTTATTTTTGGAGGATTATTTGGGGGGGGGGTCCGTCTGGGGAAGGTATTCCGTTTTTCAAAACTTTAAAAAACGAAAGAGTGAAAATTTTTCTTGCAGCAGTATTTTTTTTTCTTTAGAAGTTGCCTCTGTCAACAATTTTGGAAAACGTAAGTTCGACAGAGCAGAAATTTTCCTTGTAAACTGTAGACATGAGTTTCTTCCAAGGATTCGAGCAATTCTGCCTTTGTTTGTTATCATTTGCGTCATTCTCCAGAGCAATGCAAAATTGAAGAGAATTCTGGGGGATTGGGGTGGGGGAGTTTTGCGGCTGGGGCGGAAGTCCTTCTCTCAAAACTTTCGAAAACGACAATTATACGGAAGACGGATTTCACCCATAATCAAAAATTTTTTCCCCTCGCGTTTTCACTTTGTTTACTATTTTTGTAAAATATCATTTTGTTCGATAACTGATTGTGTCTCAGTTTGAAAATGGAGAAAAAGTATCCGAAAATGGAAGGCGGACAGAGCAAAGGTTTTCCTGTAATCATAGTTTGTTTTTTTCCCCCTGCGATGTACCCACTGTCCTGTATTATTGTTAGATGCTATCCTCTTCCCCTCATTAATACATAGCTGCAAAGTGGAAAATCTAGATATTTCTCATATCAGAAGAGTGGTTGAATCAACAAAGTCCCGATTATATGAACTGCAAACATCTTGTAGTATTCAAGAAGAGATGTTTTTTTTTTTTCCAGAGCTGAAAGAAACCATATTCAAAAATAATAAATTAGTTGACCCTTGTAATACCAAAATTTGCGCATGACAATGTCAAGGTTTATTTCATCTTTTGTGAATGAAATGGACTGCAGATTTCCTTCCTTCTCAACAGAACTTATTTTGAACTTTGAGTGTGTGGAACCTGAATCTATAAAAACAATACAGACAATGCAAGTTTCGGTACAGTATTTCAAAAGCCTTGCAGATCAGTTTTGTTCAAAAATTAATGAAAAAGTGCAGTTATGGAATATTCACTATTCAGATATAGCTGTAAAGAAGGAAGAGTATATATGTAACTTATGTTTGGAGGACTGTCACTCTGAACAAATGTCAAACATTGACATATGATATAGTATATTTTGCCACAAGAAAATCGAGAAAAAAAGATCTTAGTTGTAAGTAATTTTACTGATTTATGTTTATTCATTTCCTTTTTCTCTTAGTCATTCAATCGATTTACAATGAATACTGGCAGTCACACTATGTGAAAGAAAAATCCTAAAAATAGAATTGCTTACATTGAAAAGGCTACAAATAATTACATGCTGTATATCCTGTTATTTTGTGATTGGAGAATATATTAGTATTTAAATTAACCTGAAATACTTAATCGGATTCTTCATAAAGCTGGAACATGTAACAAGTATTATCATTAATTGACTTATGAAAAGTGTTTCCTCTTCACTTAAACTGTTTTTGTTTTTTCTATAATTTGCAGACTGCAAAAGACACCTTCCAGCATGATGCCCCAGCTGAAATGAGTAACAATGCTAAACGGCAACCTGACGAAGCATATTTTAGCAGCTCCAAAGATAATGAAAACCCAGATGATCCATCTGTAGCTGCTACAGCAATTCCAGAGGATGATAAAAATTAAGACTATCAAGTAGTGAGTGCCACCACAATCCCACATGAGACTGCAATTAATTACGATGCTGAAATATTACATGCAGTGCCTTGTGAGGAGATTTATGAAGAAAATACCAGCACATCTGCAAGTGCTGTTACGTCTGAAACCCTTTCCATCGTCCCAGATAACAATTCCAAGGAAGAAAGGATGCCTGATATCGCTAAGGTGCCAGGTGAGAAGGCAACTGCCAACATCATTCTAGATACAAAAGATGCCACACCTTCTGGGGCCCAAACTACTGCCCAAAAGGAGAAAACTACAAAAAACAGCAGGTATAAGACTGAGTTTCACACAGAAATAAAAAAAAAAAAAAAAAATCCCCATGGTTAAAATGTCTGAAAACAAGTAGTAAGGAAATGTTAGTTTGCATATTATGCATAAAAAACCTACTGGCAACTAAAACATATCAAAATTCACCTTGGGTAACAAAAGGCATTTCAACTGTGCCACTGGACAAAGTGAAAGAACATTCATCCTCAGAAATGCATAATCACGCAATTTAAATAGAGATGGAGCAACACATCAGTTGCAGAAGACAGTGAGCAGGTCAAAGATTTAGTCTGTTGAATATGCTATGAAATGCCTAAATTTTTTAATTCAGCATAATATTCCCCACACACCAGTTTTTAAAACATTTCTGGATTTCTGCATAGATGAACTGCAATCCTCTGTGCTTGCACATCTAAAGAGAGCAAAGAATGCTTCATACAGCAGTTACCGGACAGTTTCAGAATTTTTCAGTTCTATGGCAACTGTTCAGAAGAATGAGTTTTTAAAATCTGTGAATGAAAGTCCCTGCTTTTCCATAATGGTTGGTTGGTACGTAGATTTTAATGGCGCAAGGGCCATGGTTGGCCAAAGAGCGCCAAACAAAAGACATCAAAAGAGAACAAAATCAATAAAACACGTACACAAGGTTAAAAACAGGATGAAGCGGTAAAAATGAAAGATGGAAATGAATACGGTAAAAACTAGATTAGGTTAAAAAGTCAATTTCCTTAAAAAAGGAGAACACTGCGGTCAGGTCGCAGTCCTCACCAATGAGAGTCTGCAGCGTAGCTGTTCCTTCGTCCAACAAAGGAGAATGAAAATAATGAAAACGATGATCACAAAAATGAACACAAGTACACAAAACATGAAGGACGGTGAGAAGACAGTGGCACACCTCACACATCGGGGCACTGTCGCCACACAGCAAAAAGCGGTGAGTAAAACGACAGTGCCCAATGCGGAGACGCGCAAGAACAACTTCCTCACGACGGTTCTTCCGCAAACTAGACTTCCATAATCCGATCTGTGGTTTGATGGCATAAAGTTTATTGCTGCCCTGCTGAGACCACAGGGACTGCCACTCATCCAAAACAATTTTTCGGATCAAAGGGCGAAAATCTCGGAAAGACAGTGGCAACCGAGCTGGCGACATGGAGGAAACAGATCTGGCAGATAGATCTGCCAGCTCGTTACCCCGGATCCCAACATGGCCAGGAACCCAACAGAATCATGGCCAGGAACCCAACAGAAAGCTCGTTACCCCGGATCCCAACATGGCCAGAAACCCAACAGAATCGGACCAGGAAGCCATCACCCTCCAAAGTTCCAAGAAGACGACAGACATCACGGATGACAGGAGAGTCCGTGTCCTCTGGAGAAGATAAAACTTGGATGACGGACTGGGAATCGGAGCAAATCATAACGCGACGATGAGATCTAGACTGCATGTGACACAAAGCGAGGTGTACCGCATGCATCTCTGCCGAAAAGACGGTGGATTCAGGCAGAAGCCTCTCAGCATGGGAGGCATCGCCACACACAAAAGCGGATCCAACAACCTCACCGGATTTCGACCCGTCAGTAAATACAGGCACGAAATCCGGGAAGAGAGACTGTTTCTCGGCAAAGAGCTGCTGGTACA
This sequence comes from Macrothele yani, assembly GCA_039090855.1. NCBI lineage: Eukaryota > Metazoa > Arthropoda > Arachnida > Araneae > Macrothelidae > Macrothele > Macrothele yani. Next base: position 132,345,518 of record CM077025.1, read on the forward strand.
CCAGAGCAGGAGCGGAAGACTTTGGCCACACACAAAGGGAAAGGTCAGCCGTTGCTTGAACCGGCTGCCAAGGCGGTTCATTGTAGAACCGGGTCAAACCAATCCTTGACAAGTCTAGACCAGCATCGCGCACTAAGTTCGACAACCGAATCCCAAACGTCGGAACACAGGAAGGCCGGTGTGAGAATAGGCGGACACATTGCGGTTGGAAAATGGAACCATGCAGTGAATGATCAGGAAGAGACTTCAACTTGGTGAATAATTAAAGAGACAGCTGCTTACGTCGGATGCACAATGGCGGCTCATGGGCCTCGGCATACAGGCTATGCACGGGAGAGGTACGGAAAGCACCAGTGCATAGCCGCAGAGCCTGGTGATGGACAGGATCCAGAGGCCATAACATGGAAGGACGTGCGGAACCGTACGTTATGCATCCGAAGTCTAACTTTGACCGAATCAGAGAATGGTAATTTTTCCATAATGACTGATGAAATAACAGGCACCAGCAATAGAAAACATCTAGCTGCAGCAGTTAAATATATGAAAGATGGAGAACCAGCAACTGTATTTCTTAAAGACGAACAAATCCCAGATGGGTAAGCTGAAACCATATTTGCAGCACTATCAGAGGAAGTTCAAAACTGTGGTGGTTTCCAGAAATTAATTGGGTTTGGTAATGATGGTGCAAGTGCCATGATTGGTTGCAAAGATGGTGTTGCCACTAGAGTTAAAAGAGAAAATGTGCAAATAATTTCAGTTCACTACCACAATCATAGTCTGGCCCTTGCAACTAAAGACAGTTTTCAAAATAGCACCTTTCTTCAAGTGGATGAGATTTTAATCAGTTTATTTAAATACTACAAGTACAGCACAGTCAATAGTACTAGCTTGTCGAATGCGCAGAAGCTGTTGTCAAAGCGTGAGGGTACAAACTAAAAGGGGCTGCTCATATAAGATGGCCCTCACACAAAAATGCTGTCAATTCAGTTCGAATTAATTTGGAGAGCATATTAATAGACTTGGAAAATGCAGTAGCAAGTGGAAGGTCAAAAGTAGTACCAGGTATGTGTGGTCCCACTGCAGAAGGCCTTTTGAAAATTATCAAAACATACAAATTTTTCCAAATGGTCCATTTCCTTTGTGATGTGTTATGTCATTTCTAAGCTGAGTTTAGATTTTGAGAAAAGAGACAGACTTATCTTGCATGGAAGGTCCAGTGACAACTACTTTAAATATGCTGAAAAGACTGAAACTATACTGTCAAGATATGGCTAATCGTGCCAGAAAAATGGGAATTTGTGTAACATTTGATGATGATCAGGATTTTATCAGGAATGCTACAGTATTATTGTTGTCAGAAAACATTACCAAAAGGCTAGAAAATATTCCAGTGATAACTCATCTTAGTGTTTTTGACTTATTGCAAGCAAAGGCACCATCACTTGCTTTTTACGGGCTGTCAGAGACGACAGAGTTGGCAGGATTTCAAAACATAGATGAAGACGAACTTTTAGCAGAATGGGACTCGTTCAAATTGGTATTCTACTCTGAAAATGATCAGAATCTTTCAGTATCATGTCTGTGCAAAGTGTTAAAGCAATATCAACCAATAATTGGTCCGGGCTTTCCCAACATCCAAAAACTACTGGGTATTGCTTGCACTTTGCCAATGTCTACTTCTAAAGTCGAACGCATATTTTCGCAGATTAAAATCATTTTGACTGATCACAGAAATCAGCTGAAGGTGGAAAATGTAGACAACTTGTTGGCCATCAAATTGGATGGTGAAGTTTGTTTCCATTAAGCAGCAAAACACTGAATAATTCAAAAGAAAAGGTTACTTTCATAGTTTTTTTCTGGGTAGCCACAGTTTTATGAAGCTACACATAAATTCCCATGGTTAAAATGTCTAAAGACATATAAGTAAGGGAGTACCTCTTAAGATAACTTCATACAACAGTTTCAGAATTTCTCACTCCTAGGGCAGCTGTTCAGAAGACTGCAATAAAATTGAATGGTGAAAGGCCTTTGGTTTTTGTTAAGTAGCAAAACAATGGACGGATAAAAAAAAATCAATTTCATGGTTTCATCTGGGTTACCACAGTGAGTTCAACTCAAGTTAGAAAATAAGGGCAATTTGTTGGCCATCAAATTAAATGGTGAAGCTTCTTACCTGTTTGAAGCAGCAAAACATTGGATGGAAGCAAATAAAATATTTTATTTCAACTGTTCAGTTCAAATAAGTTATTTTCAATAAATTTTACTGTAAGTTTTCATGTATTTAATAATCCATTGATTAAAAGCATGGTAAGCAGCATTTTCGTTTCTTACTTTTTATCTATGAATAAGCAACTAAAAAAGTTGTTACATTCTTTTGGTAATGAAAAAGTAGATCTAATTCTGCAACTACTGAGTACATGAATACTGTTAATGAAACCATTTCAATAAATTCAAATCATTTTAAATTTATATTCTTTGGTTCTCCTACAAAAATATATTTAAATGAAAAACTTACAAAAACCATAGAGAGCCCATTGAAATATTCCTACCTCACCACTGTATGTACTAGTTATTATGTTTAGAATGAAAATAGTGTTGGAGGTTTATTTTGGAGGAGGGGCAGTGGAGTCTAAAACTATATATCTTGTACACTGAAGAGCAATTGAATTAGAGATAGCTGGCGTTATGCAAATGTGGCGCTGTGGGCGGCCCTGTAAACGGAAACAAACGACATGACGTATGCAGCGATCCGACAATATAAGGAGTGATGCGATGGGAATCAGTAAGAGTCGGATGCAGTATGGGTAAGACGAAGGATCTAAGCGCATTTGATCGTGGGCAAATTGTCGGGGCCCGACGAATGGGTCACTCCATCTCGGAAGTCGTGCAGGCACTGGGATTTTCACGAGCTACTGTGTCACGGGTGCACCGTGAGTACATCGAATCCGGTAAAACCCTCCCTGCAAGGGCCAACTGCCATGGACAACAGCATGTGGATGAGCGGGGCCATCGTCGGCTAACTCGCATTGTAACAGTGGATAGATGGGCCACAGTGCAAGAAATCACTCGGCAATTTAACGCTGGTGCACAAAAATGTGTAAGCAGCCACACCATCCAGAACCATCTCCTCGCTATGGGGTACAGAAGCCATCGTCCCACGAGGGTACCGCTGCTGACCGCACATCACAGGGTGCAAAGATTAGCATGGGCGCGGGAACATCGCCGCTGGACCCTAGACATGTGGAAAAATGTTGCCTGGACTGATGAGTCGAGATTTACGTTGGTACACGCGGATGGCAGGATACGAGTACGGCGCAAACCACATGAAGCGATGGATTCTTCTTGCCAGCAGGGTACTCTTCAAGCTGGTGGGAGTGGCATTCTCGTCTTGGGACTGTTTACGTGGACTGAAATGCAATCCCTGGTACGTGTGACATCGTCCCTCACAGGTCAACGTTACCGGGATATCCTGGACGGCCATTTGCTCCCGTTTGTGCGTCTTTAACATCCCACTGGGGACCTCATCCTGCAACAAAACAATGCACTGTGCCATCGCTTCCGAATTGTATCCGAATGGTTGGATGAACACTCCACCGATGTGACCTCGCTTCCTTGGCCAGCTAGGTCACCTGACCTCAATCCCATCGAGCACATCTGGGATGCCATCGAGAGAGATGTTCGAGGCTCTGACTCCCTCCATCAAATCTTTGTGAACTGTGGAAGCTTGTTCAAGGGTCGTGGATCCGTATGGCTTCCCAACGCTTCCGGTGTCTTGTCGAGTCCATGTCGAGACGAATTGCCGCCGTCATCAGGGCGAAAGGTACATGTTACTAGACAGGTATCTCTAATTCAATTGCTCTTCAGTGTACATACATAAAAAGTGCCCTTTTTTTAAATATAACCTTTTGTATGCATAAAAGTGCCCCTTTGTGATATAAAAGTGCCCTTTTTTCAGATCTTTCTACGTTTTGCACGCATAATGTGCTTTTTTTTTTATTTTTTATACAAATGTGCCCTTTTTCAGAAAATTACTCTGCCCTTTTCAGTTTCTAAAGTGAACACTACATTAATTGACAGATAAGGTCACAGAAAGCATCATATAAAAGAGGTTCCATTGGTTTTGAAGTCTGGAACTTCTTAAGAAATGGCTGCAACATACATGCTACAAATGAAAAAAAGCGAACTTTGCTAAAATCAGTTTATCTTCACAAATTTTTCTCACAGTTTCACAGGTGAATATGTCTGGCAAACACTGAACATTCTCAATATATTTTTTCACATAAGGAAATACTTCAATGGCCCTGTTGGACACTGCTGTGTTTTCTACCCACCCAATTATGCAAAATTTTAAAGGATATAACGAACTTCCTATGATACTATGATAATGTGCCCATCTAGCTGGACTGTCTTTAAATAACTGATATGTCGCTCGAAAGATGACATTTAATCCCCATTTTGTGGCATTGTGTCCATGCTGAAAAGAACCATGTACAACATGGAGACCACAGGTGCCTAAATCCAGTAAGTCACAACCATCTGCAGCTAATAATTCTTCTTTTATGTGCCTCAAAAATTTCTTTTTCACATTTGGGCCATCCATGGAAATTTGTAACAGCATCTTTAAGTTTAGATCTGCAGCAGTAGCATGACCCAAGAAAACAGAATTCCAATAACGGGTTGAAACACAATTAGTTGAATTACACCAATATCTGATAATAATATCCATTTGGCCTCTTTGAGATATCCGATTCAAGGCTTCATCAAAGCAAACTACAAATTTACTGGTATCTAATGATTTTTGTAGTGAATGATGAAAGAAAGGTGCTAATACAAATGTTATCAACTATGCCATTTTTGTTCTTCCTAATGTGCACTTCTTCGCTATTTCGCTGACACTGAACACGTGGATAAAAAATTCTGCAACATCGTTAAAACTACGGAAGGACGAATGAGAAACTACAAGTTTCATTGCCCACAGTATCTCTGCTTTTAGAGTAGATTCATGTGAAACAAAATTCGTGATGGTAGGCATCCCCCCCTCTCTCAACATCCGAAATCTCGGAGGCTACAGAACTTGTGCAGGTTAAAGTGGCAGGCTTTTCCTTTTCTGCTGTGGAATTTACAGAACGTAATAAATTTACAAGGGAAGGCTGATGTGACCGAGCTTTTATGTTTTTCTGATGCTTAGCACTCAGTTTATGACTTGTAATGGCCTGCTTACCTATATTGCTCAAACTGAAAATTTTCTGACAAAAACGGTATCTCGCATAATATGGGTTCTTCGGAACTTCTTCAATCCAGTCTGCATATTGCGGATATGCATTATGATCTGTCCAAGCTATATGAAATACGCTCTTACTGTACTTTGAGCAGCTCATGGCTGAACTCACTAAATGCAATAATGAAAAACGCACGTTCTCACAACAGCAAAATCAAACTTGTGTCACTAACATATAAGATGTTGGGAACTCTGAGTTTTCACTGATTTCACCCCACATGAAACTACACCACAGCACCAAATAAACTTTGTGCTTCTTAAATTCCAATCCGTTTAAAACATGCCATAACAAAAACTAAAAAAATCAACAAGTACACGCATTATATATCACCACAAATAGCTTTCCGAAACCAAAACTTTAACGAACGTGCATAAGCTGAACCACACAACAGCGTGGTGGCAGAGATGACATGTGACATGGAGAAACTGGGAAGTCGCCAATCAGTTGCACTGTGAACAAAGCAAGGCTGTGGGGAGAGGTGACGCCTATTATGCGGTGCAGTGGGCATGGGGCTGGAAGAGGCTGCCTTCTTTGATTAGCTGAACTGATGGCCCATGGGATAGAAGCCTCCCTGTGATGTCACTGAGTTCTAATCATGCTCTGGGCAGCTATTCCTTGCCGATCGCATGAGACCAACTTTAGTGTGTGATCCTCAGAGCATGTTCTATCAGGGAAAATAGTCTATATACAAATGCAGTCTACAGAAATACTATCTTAATATCAAAAACAAATAAAAATTAGGAATAAACAGGTGATCTCAAGTATGGAAATAGTACAAAGTCCGAAATCCGGACATTTTTCTGTGGCTGAAAGCAAAGCTGACAACATCATCTATTGGCAAAAAAAAAAAAAAAAAAAGACACTTGGAAAATTTGAGCAGTCTGTGTTTTCTTTAAGTTTACATATATATATATATTTGTACATACAGTGAAACATCAACAAACGGCCACACCAAAAAAAAAAAAAAAAAAATGCTAGCGTGTAATTAAGCTATTTATTTTTTCAGCCTCTCTGTCCCGCCACTGCTTTCGACTAGACCCAAAAATGTTTCATTTTGAATCTAAGTTTCATGTTTCTATTCCAAATGCATGACTTCTGTTTGGAATGACAGGGGTGGGGGAACCACGCAGCATGCTTTGCCTGCATTGTCCGAGAGGAAGGAGAAGAATGCGAAAGAGCAGATTAAAATCACTGTTCGGAACAATGCCACCGTTTGTAGACTGGAAGGAGGGGGTCAAAGCCAAGTGATTGGAATGAAGGGGAGGGCAGAAATGCAGCATCACAAACTGCGTCCTTCATCACTGGAAATGCCTACGGGTTTCATACCTTTATTATGCGGCTCAATATGTACTGAAATTTTCGTCGCATTATCTGCAGACTGTAACATTCGGGGAAGATGGGCTCGCTGCACATCACAGATGTTGATCCAGAAGCAGAATTTCAAACAGAAAAGTCAGTCACCCAGAAGCCCGATGAAGTCGGGGAAAAAAACGATCTTACTAAATAAAGAAACTCATTTTTAAATGTTCCTTTTTTATATATATTTTTATCTCCAGACAAATAAAGAAAGCTCAGTAGTGTTTAATCTGAATAAGACTAGATTTTTAGCTAAAATCTCTAAAATCATTTCAGCATTTTCAAATTTTCTTCAGCAAAAACAGGGCTGCCAGCCTATTACACCCAAGAAAATAGTTGCTTTAGTAGCCACTAATGGTAAAAATTAACAACTTGACAACTTGTGCCTTAACAACTTGTGTTAATGACTAAAATAGTTGCCCAAAAAAGTGTATGAGTTTTAGAATGTAAGTGCTCTACACCACAAAAAATGTATTGTTTGTTAATTTTTATTTATTTATTTCAAACCGTGGTGACAAAATTAGCACATGTTCACATTTTGGTGGGGGGGGGGGATTATATATATATATACCCAAGAGCAGAGTCAAAGACAATTTTTTTTTAACCCAAAAATTTAAAACTAAATTTGCTAAAAAACCTGAAGATCATGACGCGCAACGCAGCAGTTATGAATTTTCAGAATTCACATACTATTAAGAAGCGACAGATGCAAAAAAATCTTTATCTGGTACTAAAACAACTAAGAAATACTCAAAAACCAACAGGTATGAGTAAGAAGGAGATAAAGTAATAGTAACCTGAATGTAGAAAGTGTCGAGAATGCTGAGCCTTAGCTTTATCAAGGACCAGCAAAACTCTGCATTTTCTCACTTCCACAAAGACCTAGTTGGAAATGGGTTTCTGCAAAGCAATAGATGCAAGTTTAAAGCTCACAAAACTATTTTTATAATTAACATAACTTTCTCAGAGTTGCATGAGGAATCATTTAGTCAAAGTTTTTGCATGCATCTATAACTTTCCTGGCCCAACCCACACTCGTCATCTGCCACAAAAAACAGAAAAACGATTACAAAAACCACAAGTTGTGAGAGTGTCTGAATAAGCCATCAGAATTATTTAGCTAAAAAACACATTGCCAAGCAACCTAGCCACCTAAGAGAGATTTTAAACATGAATAACAGTACCAAAGTACTACAAAGTCTTATGCTTTGTGGTGAAAAAAGCTTTATCCAAAATGCCATAAAATAAAAAACAAAAGAACAAAAAATTTTTATAATGAGATTCCTAAAAGGAAACAGGATTTTGGTACCCACAACTTACTCAACAACTGACATAACAAGAAAAAAAAAATAAATAAAAAGATGCTTTCGAAAAAATTATATGAAGTTAACAATTAGTTGCGATATTTACAAATATTCCAGTAGTGCTTTAAGGGTATAATCGTGTAGATATTATGTTCCTACCAACAAAAAAAAAAAAAAACATCGTTGACAACAAGAACAATAAAACGGCTAACTATTCAAACAAAGTGCCCAAAATCACGCTAATATTCCAAGTTAAGTGAAAGAGAAAAAAACTCAAGAAGTTAGTAAAAATGCTTGCTCCTAATTCTTGATGCTAAAAAACTAAAATTTCTGCCAAGAATGTTCATTAATTAAACTTAGAACGAAGTAAGATTAAGAACAAAGATGAGAGCTTACCTTCCAAGCCACACTTGCAGCTCAAGTGTTAAAAACATGGCCGAACTCTCGTCTCGGCCGCTCCCAGAAGCAGGGTGGTGGTGGGGGAGGTTCCCAACTTTACTCCGCATAAAAGACCCTGCCCGTTAAATTTCTACCAAGAGAATTATACAACTAAGAACGAAGTCCTGCTTGTCCAGATAGAGTAGAATAACTCTCCAGAATACATGAAAAATATTATCAAATACACTTGTAGTGTATTCAATAACCTTTATATGTATTTAATTACCTTAGTGTACTTCTACAGACACTTCAAGATCTTATCTATTTTAACGTAAGTTTTTCTATTTTTAGGATAGTTATTCTAGTGAGCGAATACCTAGTTTACTTTTTATTTATTTTTATTTTACTTTTTAATCAAATTATAACCTTTTTTTTGTGCGTGATTTTATTTGCATTTTTAATTTTTATTTTTAATAGGACTGTCCTGTCCATTGCACTAAAGGTTCCCTTTTGTAGTTAATATGCATCCTCCAGACCAACTTCCAAAAGGCTTTCATTGGCCAGAATCATTTTATTAACTGTGTAGAAATTAAAACAGATCTGCCAACCTAACTCTATTATTCAGAACAATTTTTCTTAAAAGTTCTTTTGATGAAAATAATTGGAATTTTGTTTTCTAGAAAACAGTTTAATAAGAATCTAATGTGGTTATTGAAATCCAAATTGTTGCTGCAAATTCTTGAAATTCTAAGTACCTGAGAAATTAGTACATTCTCAACTACTTTGGTCGAGATATTATTGTTCCAGTGCAGATATTTTATTACTATGAAAGGAAAATTAACTCTTTTATCAAAAAGGCTGATGGACGGGTTACCACAGTTAAGTTTAATGCTTAAGTCTAGGAAATCTAGTTCCTGATTACTGTGGTTGGTTTTACACAAGTTAAGATAGCCAGGATAGATATTCGGAAAATCTCATCTGTATCAACCCAGTACGGAGAGCTTTCTTCAGCATTTGTAGTTGGTAAAAAAATAAGATTTTCCAAGTGGGCTTCATACACTGTGTTGAAAAAATTGTAGTGAATTTATTTTTGAAAAGCCATAGTTGTGGTCATTCAGTGTTAATGATGATCACTTGTTTTGTGTTCTGTACACATAATGATCATAGTTATCTGATATGAGGTATATCAAGAATCTCATTCGAATAGATGAGCATTTGGAAATATTTCAAACTTGCCTTTTGTACAGCTATGACAATAAATATCAAACACTGTGAATGTGTTTAGTATGGAACAAAAACACGAAGTCTAGAACTAAAAAAATGAAAACTTGCAGTTTATTATCATCAGGAATGGAATGGGTATAGTGTAATCTCCCTCTTCAATAATGGAAACTCTTTAACTCATAAGTAATAATAATAATGGTGCTTAACATGATTTTGAATTACGTTGTAAAAGAGAACATTTTATTTTGATTCCCATATTTGAAAGGCAAATGTGAAAAACCTGTCTGAAACGTCTTCATTTCATTAGGGAATGGACTGCATGGTCTTACTGTTCAAGCTCAAGTCCGTGTAGGTCAGGTATAATTGATATGAAGTATTACACTGATATACACCTGCCTTAATAATGTTACAGTCATTCTTCACAGTGTCCTTGATGCTTTTGAGACAAATATAAAGAAATTACTTTATCCTGTAAAATTATTCCAACTTAAAATTACAGAAACAAGAAAACAAATAACTTGACTTTCTTCTAATTTGGGTTATTTTTTAACAGCAGACAGTTAAAATCCCTAGATGTTAACCATGACCAATTTTCAAAGCTGTAACAACAGTAAAACTAAGATTATCCTTACACCCACTGATGACAATAATAAAACCAAAGCTCAATTTTTTTTAAATGATTATAACTCTTCTGAAAATTGTCATGGAACATCAAAAACTTTTATATTATGTCCCCCCCCTCCCTCCAATATGCATAAGCAAATGTCAAATGTCATCTAGCTGCTTAATTATTCATGTGCTATTCAGACATAATCTATATTTTGAGGTTACTCACCTTTATTCCCAAAATCTTTTAGGAGGTTTTTGTCTCTACACATTTCCAACACGTATTTTTCTTATTTACATCGTGGTTCAAGGCCGTGCAATTGTAAATAATTATGGGTTACAGTTTTTTAACTTTGACGTTTTAGGAAATGTGTAATATAAGTTTTATTGATTGAAGTTTTAATTAGATATAAGTGTTTTAGGGAGTTCAATTATGTATACTTGTGGTAAATTATTTTGAACCCGAATTTGGTCATAGGGAAAGGAACGAAGTTTGTGCGAGTTGAAAAAGACATTTTTTTTTTTTGCGGTCTTGAACCATGATGTAAATAAGAAAACAACGTGTTGGATTGGAAATGTGTAGCGACAAAAACTTCCTAAAAGATTTTGGGAATAAGGTGAGTAACCTCAAAATATAGATTATGATTTTTATCATTTAGCAATTTTTTTTTTGGGTGGGGGTGGGGGTCTTCTTTAAAGTTTACATTATTCTTATACCATGGTAGCAATTTGGAAGAGTTATATGCAGTAAATCATTTTAAAAAATTGAGTGTGAATTAATACCACTGCCATCAGTGCATATAAGGGTAGGCTTAACAAAAAAGCTTCCTCATTAACCTTAGATTTATTCCTTTTTTGAGGTTATCTGCATAAATGCATCAATTAGGGAGGATTTACTTTAATGAACTACCCTATTCATTTTTAATGCTTCAAGTTCATGTTGTATTTCCTTTTGTCGGAGTTTCTCAGATCCTTCTAGAATGCCATGTGCAACTTGTATTGCAGGTAAGTTTTTTTAATGCTTACTTTAGTCTCTCACTGGCTTCTTTAAGCATATAGTTTGACGATTCTTGTACTTCTCTTTCTTCTTGAGCAATAATTTTTATCTTGTTTCCCATGATTTCTATAGTTTGCTTTCTGCTCTTCAAATCCTTTATTTAGCAGAGGGCTGCCACCAAGATTAGTTTTAAAATCCTCCCACCAACAGGAAAAAATCCTGTAAAATTCTGTAATATGTAAAATCGGAGTTCGCAATATTTGTTTAAGTTAATTTTAATCAAAAAGTGCGAACAGACAACTGAGAGAGAAGTCACTCTTCATTTTAGTTCTTTTCCCCACTCTTTTTAGTACCGCTGTTTATATCCAGATCTGTCCGGTGATGCCTTCCGTTTTTATTTCATTTTCAATAATGGTTTGAAATACGAAACCCTATCGAAAAACAAACAAACAAACAACAACAAAAAAAAAAATGGGTTAGCCACAGGCTTTTATTTAGCAGAGAAAAAATCGCAGCAGCCAAAAGTATAGTTCTTTGTACATTCAGCAATCTAAGTACACTTCAAGACCGATCTCGCGCTGCTTCTAGGTGGGGGTGTTCTAGATAACAGGTAGCACTCCCTCACTTGGGGGGGGGGGTTCAATTGCGGATAAGTGCACATTACTCAAAGGTCAACCTTTTGAACTTTGAGGAACTTTCACCTTCTACAACTTTATCCTTCAGTTTCTTGTTTATTATATATCCAACACCACTAGTTCTGCCAGTATTTCTGTCCCACGATAGTAGAAGAGATGTCCACTTTTCAGTTCAATGAGATCTCCTTTTCTCCTGACCTCACCTAGCCCGATGATGTCCCACTTGATCCTTTGTGGTTCCTCTTCCAATTCAAGAAGCCTTGAATCAGAAGATAGGGAGCATCCATTATACGTAGCCAAGGTCAGCATCAGATGGCAGCCTAGTCCGGTCCTCCGGGAATTCTTAGCACCCTCTGCTTTCATGTCGCACTGGCCGCTGCCTTGGCCAGGTACATTCCAGCTGCCGGAGACTGAGGGCCAAGATTTAAGTTGTGGAGTCATTTTGGAGGGGTTTGGCCATAACTCACCACGCTAGCCAAGCGGGTTGGTGAGTGTGGGATAGTATTTCCTCTAATCCCGATGGTATAGTTATACCGCTATTGGCGGTCGTCAGAGCCCCTTTAGTGGGAACAGGATGCACCACGAGAAGGCGGGGTTGACATTTGTCAAGGAGAGGCTATGATGTTACGCATCACCTGACCGTACATCAACTTTGGTATAGACTACTATTTAAAAAAAAAACGTAATTTGTGTTGCGTATATCGATGTGCTTGCATAACATCAGTTTTAATATCTATACACGTGAATATCAACTTTGATATAGATATGCATATGTGGAATCCATGGTTCATACATATCCTGGAATTCCATTTTGTCCTGGAAATGCCCTAAAATTCTGTTACATGTCCTGGAATTTTATCCATTCCTGCCTTTTTTTGTCCCTGCACGATATTTTGTAGTTAAGGATTTTTTTACTGATATAGGTTATGTCTGACAAATTTTCCTCCCCACCCCCTGCAAAATGTGTGTGTTGGGGGAGGGGTTGCTTATCTGTTTTCTTGTTTAGAAGGACTGAAGCTGTGTTTTTAGCATATTTTGTGTCATGCTTATGTTGTCACTTTGTCTGACCCGCCCGGGAGACATCTCCGCATTGTAAAATTATTTTTGTATTGGGAAGCTTAAAATATGAGAATGGTGATCTGTTCGTTCTGTTTTTTTTTTTTTTTTTTTTTAATGCACAACTTCACCGCTAGAAGGGCGCAAATGGAGATCGTATCGAATTTAAAATGAATTTCATTTCATATATTTGCTTCTAAATATCCAATTGAACAAATTATCTTTCCTTTAGATGACATTTATAGCGGACTATTTTAGTTACAATCTCTTTTTCAAATAATGCATAAATTTTCCGCTAGGAGGCGTAAAGGTAAATCGTGATTTTCCCAATATCTCCGCTTCTAAAAGTCCGATTTGAAAAATTCTTCCCGAGTCGGATACAGCTTTTGAGGTTGAAATGTTTTGCATACAAATTCTCATTTCTGGAAAAGAAAGGTTTGGCCACCAGGGGGCATAAATGTTTATTTTTGCTTCTGATGCATTTGCAACAAAATCTAAGCTGGAAACTTGATTGAAAAAATTATTCCGTGAACCGATGCCTCTCAACTCAAAAAGCTTTTTGAGAATACTTCCTGCTTAAAATAGTGCACAATTTTTCCACCAGGGTGGCGTACACATATATCTTATTTTTGTCCATATCTCTGTTTCTAGGAGTCCGATTTGAAAAATTCTTTCTTTGTGGGAGAATATTTTCAGTGCGAAATGATTCTCATAAAATTCAAATATTTCTTAACACACAAGTGTGCCACTAGAGGATGTAAGCTCACATTTCCGTTTACAGCAATATCTGCTGACTAAAAACCCGACTGAAAAATGTTCTTTTTCGACTCTCGAGAAGATACAAGGCTCAGATTATTCAAACTTATGCACCAACCACAAGTCATCCTGAAGAAGTAATTGAAGAATTTTATGAGGAAATTTGTCATATAAATAATAAAGGTAAGCAGCACTTAAAGATAATTATGGGAGATTTCAATGCAAAAATAGGGCAACAGCAACAGAATGAAACTTCAGTAGGTAAATTCGGTCACTGCAACAGAAATCAGCATGGAAATACTCTCGTTGAGTTTGCAGAGGCAGAAGGGTTTTTTTATCTTGAACTCCTTTTTCAAGAAAAAGCCACACAGGAAATGGACATGGAGACATCCAAATGGGACGACAAGTGAAATTGATTTTATTATGTGTAACAAAAAATTCGTCATAGAAGACTGCAGTGTGCTAAACAAGTCCAACACAGGTAGTGACCATAGATTGGTGAGATGTAAGATGCACCTCAATACTAAACTCAAACGTGGCAATCTCACAAGCCAAACAAAATGTATTGACATAACCAACCTTAAAAAACACCATAATACCTTCAAGTTGGAACTGAAGTACAGATTCTCTGCTTTAGAAGGCCTAACATCGGAAGAAGTGGGTATTTCTGAAGTTAACAGAAAAGTAACCAAAGCTCTTATGGAAACAGCTACAAAATTAGCTGGGTCTAAGAACTAGTTGCATGTGAACAAATTATCAGGAAAAACCAAAATGTTGATGCAAAAAAGAAGAGAGATCAGGACAACTAAAGAAGATGCGACTTCCAAAGTGGAATATATAGAGCTATAGTATGAAAAAGTATCAGAATATATAGAGCAAGACAGTACGAAAAAGTATCACTGAAGATGTAAGGAAATTTCAACTGTGAACTAGTGAGGAAAGCAATTGAAAACAAACAAAGCCTAAAGATAGCAAAGGGACATCTCATTAAGGAAAGAAAACAGATTGTGGCACTGAGAAAAGAAGATGGTTCTGTAACAAGAAATAGAGGCGAAATTTTGACAAAAGTGAAAGATTTCTACTCCAGATTATATGAAAGGGATGATACATGTACTCCAGACATCATGAAAGGTACCAGAGTTCTTCCAGTCCTCCCAGCAGAAGTTGCACATGCCATCAAGAACATGAAGCGGGGAAAGCTCCAGGAGAAGATGGAATTACTGTAGACATCATACAAGAAGCAAGTGGAGAAATCGAAACAGTACTCGCCCAAATTTTCACTCGATGCCTTAATGAAGGGAAGATTCCTGAGGATTGGAACAACGCTACAACGATCCTGCTACATTAAAAAGGTGACATTGAGGATCTCAGGAACTACAGACCTATCAGCCTCCTATCAGTGGTTTATAAAATCTTCACTAAAGTTCTTTCACACCGCTTGAAGGTGACACTGGACATGGCTCAACCGAGAGAACAAGCTGGATTCAGGAGTGGCTACAGCACAATAGATCATATCCACGTACTGAGAGAACTAATTGAAAGAGCGAGGGAATATGAACTTCCATTGTGCATGGCTTTTATCGATTATGGAAAAGCCTTTGATTCGGTGAAACCCATCAGCAGTTACAATGGCTCTGAAATCCTGCAGTATTGAAGATGCATGCATTAATATTATTAATAACATCTAGGAAAATGCAAGCGCAAAGATTCTGCTGTTTGAAAATACAACACACATAAAAATTGGAAAGGGAGTGAGACAAGGTGACACCATATCTCCGAAGCTCTTTAATGCCACATTGGTAAATGTCTTTCAATCACTGAATTGGAAAAACAAAGGGATAAAGATTAATGGAGATTATCTAACCCACCTTCGTTTTGCTGATGACGTAGTCATTTTTGCAACTACCCCATCAGAGCTGCAGAGTATGATCCAGGAACTTGCTGACAAGAGTAAAGAAGTGGGATTAAAAATGAACCTTCAGAAGACAAAAGTGATGTTCAATGCTTTTACAAGAAATGAAGATTTATCGATTGATGGAGAAAAGCTGGAGATAACAGACACGTACGTTTATCTTGGACAGCAGATATCAAGTGAGGGTTACATTGATGAAGAAATTAATCGGCGTACAAAACTTGCCTGGAGAGCTTTTAGAAGAAACAGCATAATTTTCAAGAGCAATATGCCATCATGTCTTAAAAGAAAAGTGTTTGATCAATGCATCCTTCCAGTGCTTATGTATGGTGCAGAGACATGGACCTTAACTAAAAGAGACATACAAAGGCTGCAGAAAACTCAAAGTAGCATGGAGAGGTGCATGCTAGGTGTAACCAGGAGAGATAAGAAGAGGAACTTGTGGATCCAAAAAATGACAAGAGTGGAAGACATCATGATCTGAGTAAAATCCCTGAAATGGCAATGGGCTGGACATACTGCCAGAAGGACAGACCATCGATGGACAGCTGAAATTTTAGATTGGATTTCAAGGGACAGCAAAAGACCCAGAAGAAGACCACATGAGAGATGGGTGGATGAAATTCGATAGTATGCAGGAGTGACATGGAGGAGACTGGCACAAGACAGACTGTTGTGGAGGAAACTTGGGGAGACCTTTGTCCAGCAGTGGATTGATAATGGTTGACAATGATGATGATCAAAGTTGATATTCACGTGCATCAATATTAAAACTGATGTTATACAAGCACATTGATATACGCAACACAAATTACTTTTTTTTTTAAATAGTAGTCTAGCCTTACAATTAAAATAGTTAGTTTTTTTTAAATAGTTGCTTTTGGCTGTTTTTTGTAAGAAATAGAAGCCATAGGCGCCTGTCATCAAAAATAGTAGTAATAGTCACCTATTTAATCGCCACTGGCAGCCCTGCAAAGATCTTGCGCGCGGGATGGGGTGGGCGAATATCTGTCAGATGGACCAGGATTTCCACTAGACTTTGATAAAAAGGTAAAAAACATATCCTTGTGCAAATATTTTATGAAAGTGGCCGAAATTTTAATGAACGCCATAAACCGTTAATAGGAATATGACCTCCAAATTTTGCCTGAATCAGTTAAAAACTTTTTTTGTGTAAACCATTTGTTTACTGATGATTACAAATTTCCATGGCTAATTCAAAAAGTTTGTAACCGATTCCAGCGAAATTTGGAGGGTCTGTTCCTATTACCAATTCATGGTGTTGATAAAAATTTCAGCCAGTTTTGTTAAGATTTTGCAAAGTTAGTTTTTTTTTTTAATGCATAGCCCTAAAACAATGGTGGTGGGAGACTGACTTCACAATCTCCTTTCTTTCGGTGGAGGTGGGGGAAGCAAGCGGCGAGTGCTGTACGTACTCCACCACACAGAACCTTTTCCAAGTTTTTACGATAAATTTAATATTTTACTAGATTTTTCCCGATTTTTAAACCTATCATAAAATTCCCTGTGTTTTCTTGGTTTTCCAGGTCGTGTGGCCACCCTGCGTACTGCGGGCAAATTCAAACGTGATTAAAAGTTTTAGTGGCTAGTTTTCATGATTTTTATCAGTTTCACACAAAATTTGATGGGTGCATTCCTTTTAGCAATTTATTAAGCACATTAATTTTTTAGCCAGTTTTGTCAAAATTCCGCGAATTTAGATAACCATATTTTTTATCCCAGTAGCAAGCAGGAGAAGCTTATCAGTCAAAGGGCCCGTGCACATGTTTAAGAAAGGAAGTTTCTTTCCCCCATACTCTCCATTCAGTTCACAGCTGGAGAACAGCTAACGTTTGTGATGCAACACTGTCTGCAAATCTTTTAACCAAACTAGTTCAGCATAAAAAGAAATACAATAATTCCAGGAGTTTTCTATGAATCATTAAAAATTGCATTTTTCTACGAGTTTTCCAGGGCCCAGGAAAATAAAAATTTAATTCCAGGAAATCCAGCAGGTGTACGAACCCTGTGAAAATATTCTAAAACCTTGCATGGTGAACAACGTCTCTGTCTTTGGATTTTATGTGTAAATTAGTATGTTACAGTGGTACCAGCCATAACAACTTCACATAGAAACAGTGATTAATTACCTGGGATGTTCTCAAACACATTTCAGAAGATTAACAGCATGTCTTTAGAATGGCACGTCAAAATATATATAAAAAAAATATGTCATAACCATGAACACAGATGTCCTCTTTCTACCTGCGTAGTAACAAGAGATATTCTGTTGTATAGGTTGTTCAGTCAGTTCTGTTAATTACTAAACAGCATAACATAAAAGACACGCATAACAAATTTTGCTAACTCCCATTCCTGCAATTAAGATATACTACAGAAATTGAAACATGCTCATCACCTGAAATCTCATTTGGCAGCAACGTACTAGGGGCTAATTTTTTGGGGTGTGCTTGCTAGGTATGCGGCGCACACCCACACTGAGTCACAATTTATTTAACTTAAACGATATTACATTTTCAGATTTATTTCTAATAAAACAAGCCAGAGTTTGTCCTAAGACTTTGAGTGGTGATTAAAAATAATTCCCCTACACAATGTTTTCATTAAGAGGGAAAGGTTTGTTCAGCAATCATATCACATTTGTGCTAAGATCGTCGGGTGTGCAGCTTCTTTACAAGGCATCCAACATGCTCAAGCAACTGTGGTACAAGCGCTCTCTAGATGGCGATGCAGGTCATGTTTTTATTTCTCTATGGTTTCAAACATTACAGCTGGTCCCTCAGGTTGTGCTAGCCAAATAGAGCACTGCTTGCAATTCCATGGAGCAACGTAACTCAACATTGTGATACGAGCTGCTGTTATATTATAGTTTTTGGAAAACAAAACACACCAAAGTTGGCCCTAAAGCTTCGTGTGATGGCTAAAATTAATTCCCTTATACAATGTTTTTGTAAAATGGAGAAAGTTCATTGCTTCATTGAGTAAACAAAACATAGTAAGTTATATTCGCATCAGTAGGTGTGCTGTTGGTCCAAAGGACACCCGAAGCATGTAAAGAAACTGTGATACAAAGCTCTCCAGATGGGGCTGCAGGTCACGTTTTTATCTCCTTGTGGTTTCAAGCAGAGGATAAAAACTTCCCAGGGTGTGCGAGCCTAAAAAAGCACTACTGATCATACGTTTGTGTCTGGAATTCCGTGGTCATAAATACAACTCAACGTTCTACCAGGAACTGTAGTTTTTCTGTTGTTTTGTCGCAGTGCAAATTGATGTGCTTATTTATAAGCACAGATTTAAAAACAGATTTTTTTTTTTTATTGGAGGTTCAACGACCACCGTGAGCAACTTAATGGGCTATAAGCAGTCACCCGTCCCTAATTTTGGGTCACTGGCTCCAGGGAAGGGAAAGAGCCAGTGCTGTTAAGACAAACACAACATCCATGCAACACGAGGATTCGGACTCGGACCTCTTTCAGACGAATGATCAGAAGCCATCGCTTAGACCACTGCGCCACTGAATTTGAATTTTTGTTATCCATAAAAGATGGGGTAACAAAAACTCATTTTTTTATTATTAAACAGCCGCTAAATAATAATAATAAAAAAATGATTTCGTACGTTCAAAATCAATGAGTGAATTTTTCAGCTCAGGTTACATAATAAAATTTTCCGTGCGTTGTTTTGCCCATTATTAGTGCACACCCAACCTAAATGGGCATGCGACGCCACTGCAACATATATATAAAATTTCAGCATATGAACTCTGGAATTGTTACTCTATCATTCCCAGAGTCCAGTTAAAAGTCTTACCAATATTTATCTTTCCTTAACCATTTCTGCCTCGATGGTACAGAGTACCTACCACGTTGGTCTTTTTGCCTGTACGGACTGAAAACAGCATCACTGCCGAGCGGAACACCCAAGTACCGATATAAAGAAGTTTGTACTTAGGTTACCAAATGGTTAGGCATGCAAACTTGCCTCGTTCACATGTGAAACCGTTTATAATGAATGTGTACATGTGGCGACAGACATACTGGAATCTGAGTAGTGCCCGTAAGTTTGTTTTTCTGTATATTGCGGTTTCATAGTCTAGGAATTTAGGGTTCGAATGTATACACTTACTTTAAGTTTTCTGAGTGATACATATTGGTCTGTTATTTTATAATACGCTTTGTGACACTAATAAAACCCTGTTGTGCTCAGAAGCAGTGCCAGGATGTAGACATACATACCGATGAATTATACATGATTGCAAATACATGCCTATATACTGTATATATGATGTGAATGTGCCCCCCCCTCTCCCGTTACTTCAGGTATACCATGTATTCTTTTTTTTTTTTTTTTTTTTTTTTGATTGGAGGTTTAACGACCGCCGTGAGCAACTCAATGGGCTATAAGCAGTCGCCCGTCCCTAATTTAGGGTCACTGGTTCCAGGGAAGGGAGAGAGCCAGTGCCGTAAGACAAACACAACATCCATGCCTGACCGGGATTCGAACCCAGACCCCTTACGGACGAATGATCAGAGGCCAACGCCTTAGACCACTGCGCCACCGGGGTGGCATACCATGTATTCAAGGAAGTGGATGTCAAATCATGAAATAGAGAAAGTTCGTCTTGTGGAATTTCTGTCAGATATAAATACACTAGATGAAGGCAGCAGTTCACATGACAATGTCAATCCTGATCCTGCTATTCCTGCCGACACTTTTGGACCATCGGGTATTTTGCAAGAGCAAATGGCACCAAAAGAAATCGACACTTCAGAAAATGACGAGCCACAACTGACGCGGAAATGGAAAAATGTGACAAAGCAGGGTGTACTGCTATATTTCACTCGTCAGAAGGGCGTTGTGCAGCCACATTTTATTGGTTATGATTCACCTACTGACGTCTTTCTAACTGTGTTGGGAACTCATTGTTGGAACATGTGGTCCTTAAAAGTAATCTGTACCTTCAACAAAAACAAAATAAAACAAAATCTTTGTCTCTACAGGAACTCTAGGCATTTCTAGGTTTACAATTCTTGTTTGGGTACCATCATCTCCCGCAAACGAAGCAGTATTGGTCCGGTGACAATGACCTAGCAGTGCAAATTGTTCTAAAGACAATGACCAGAGACAGATTCTTCCAAATCCTTTCTGTTCTTCATGTAAACGACAACAGTGCTGTAGCTACTGCCAATAAAGACAAGCTATACAAAATCAAGCCAATGACTTCTGAACTGAACAGGAATTTTCAAAAGCTGAAACTCCTAGACCAAATACAGTGTATTGATGAGAGCATGGTTTTGTTCAAAGGGCACTCATCAAAAAAGCAATATAATCTAATGAAACCAATCAAAAGAGGTTATAGCTGTGGTGTCGCACGGATATGAGTGGGTATATTTACGAATTTCAAAATTATCAGGGAAAATCTGAAGATAATAGAAGCCCACCTTTGGATTAGGTGGTCATGCTGTAGAAACGTTCACTCGATCACTCAAAGGTGGAAATTATGTTGTCATGATGGATAACTACTTTAGTTCCGTGGAGCTATTTGAAACTCCACAACACCTTTGCACATGGTACTGTGCACCCGAACTGAAAAGGGCTTGCTAAGATGAAAGATGACAAACAGCTCAAAAGAGGTGATATTGATTTCAAAGCTACAGATCGCCACATATCATTCTACAAATGGAAGGACAACAGATCAATTGTTGTTTCCAGTCAAGGTTCGTACTCTTTCAAGAAAAATAAATTCAAGCACTTTTTAAGGACTTTTTAAACCCATATTATCATATGTGTGTACTGTCCGTCATTCATAGGTAGGTATTTTAGAAAAGTTTAGACCATTATTCTTAGCTACGGCGAGTACACCTTCAATGACCTGCCTGTTACCTCCTGACGGTATATTTTATTAACTTTGAATTGCCCCACTACTTTGGGACCTTTGGTACCAGTACAGTTCACTTTGAGTCGCCTCAAATATTGTTTGCTTTAACTTTTTATTTTTGATACAGCCAGGAGAAGACGGATCCACACCTTGAAGCACAAGCAATTCCTGGAAGTGCCACCCTCTGGCAAGAACGCATTCTTAACCCCAGCAAACAGAAGCCCATCACAATTTGGGAATACATCATTCCACTTATTTTACTCACATGGCTGATGCTTTATTCTGTACTGATATCATAACCAAGGCACCAGCTGTCCACAAACTACCCTGGGTAGAACGCAAGTTCTGCGACATTTGATCAGCTTGGTGTTTTTATCGGAACAACACAAAAATATCCTATACAACTTCTTAGCACAAACAATTATTTAACACATGCTCTTTCATATCATTACTTAAAAAAAAAAAAATCAAGTACTATCTACAGAGCCTTAAACTTTTTCAAGTACTTTGAAGGACTTGAAAATGAACTTTTGAAATTCAAGGACTTTTCAAGGTTTTCAAGGAGCATACAAACCATGGAACCATGATATTTTGACACCTGTTGTTAAATTATCATGGTTCGAAAACAACAACTGTGTCACACCATGAAAAAGATGGTACATGCATTGAAGTACCAGCTCCAACAATTGTGAAGGACTACAACTCACACATGGTGGGGTTCACAAAGCTGATATGCTACGTACCCTGTATGACCGAGACAGAAAAGTGAGAAAATGGTGGCATCGTCTGTTCTTTGCTCCACTTGAGATTACTGCTGTAAATGCATTCATCATTTACAAAGAATTGAACGGGCAGATTACATACTTGGATTTCAAGAGAGCTGTCACACAAGGTCTTGTAACTTTAGGTACCATCGCTCCGAAGAAACGCGGACGACATATCCAGACAGGATCTCCTCTCCAGGGTCAAACGAAACACAAAAAACAAAATCTCTATGTGCCAAAAGATGTTCGTCTATAGAACCTTGGATCGCACTGGCCAGAATTTGTTTCTAACAGGGGAAGATGTGAAATGTGTTCACTGAAGAAAATACAGTCTAAACCTCATTCCAAATGTGTTTGCTGCAAGGTCTTTCTTTGTTGTAATAAGAAAAAGAATTGTTTTGTAGGATTCCACTCAAAGCAAAATAAATAATAACATATCATTTCTGATTTTCTTTTCCCTACGGTCCTAAAGGCACTTCTGCGTACCACTAGTCAAAACACTATGACATATTATATAATTCACTCTATGAAAGCCGTTATTACAGCTCCAAAGCTATGTACCAAACCATAAGTTTCCAAAAATTCAGTCTCAATTAATTCAGGACTGAAAGGTTAATACTAAAAAAAAAAAGGGGGGGGGGTCAGTTTTCTCATGTTTCTAGTTATTTTTTCATGAAAAAAACTTCCTTCAATAACATTCAACTTTTTACTGAACAGAGAAAGAGGTGTACATTTTTATATCTGAAGTAATTTCAGCTGGTTCTGAGCTTCACATCATATGCTGGACAGATGGGCATAAAAATGAGAGAACTTCTCACATTACCGGAAGATGAAAATATTATAAGCTGCCACAGCACGTTACAAAATGTTACATAAAAAAATAAGTTAGCCCCCACCCATCTCCAAAGTGATTAAGAATTTCATTTATTCAATACTTTTGTGGGTCAATTACAACAAACAACATTCATAATACAAAACACAAATTGTAAGCACAGAATACAATGCAAGTCAAGCTCCTGTGAGAAACCCCAGTCCAAAACAACAACCACACCAGCCAACTACGTAGAGAATATAATATGTGTGGCAAATTTTTGAAGAATACAGTTCAACATACACCATCATCAATGCATTATTCTAGATTTCAAGAGGACTTACCCATGCATTAAAAAGAACATAGTGCTTAAATTCTTTTCACACTGCATAAAGAATGACAACTCACCCTCCAGATGTTGTAGTAGATGATCTTGTGTTTGTTAATGTAGATGTAGTCAGTAATGAATTAGAATACAGTTCAGTTGTTTCATCTACATTATTGTTGTTAGTAATGGAAGATGCTGATGATAAACCACCAGTGCTGTAAGGCATTACACCAGATGAGGATGAAGATGAGAGTGATGATGAGGATGGCGAAGAATTAGGAGATGGAAGTGAAATAATGGTTGATGTATCTGTAGCTGGTAATACCGATAAAGAAGAAGGCAACGACAGTGTAGATGGCAACCCAGCACGGGAACTTGATAACTGGGGACGTGGCGGCGTTTTTATAAGGCTCGTCGTTGCTGAAGGACCCTCGTCATCACTTTCTGTTAAGTCCACTACTTCTATCTTTGGCCGTTTTTCAGCATGTGATGCTAAAAATAAACAAATACGTAAACTGAGTTGTGAGAGATTAACAGAATGATAAAAAAATCTGATTTAGTTTCCTGTTATATGACAAAATAGTATAACAGTAAGCAAGTGTTTGATAATGGTGGTGCACATAGAAAGAAAAAGATCAAGGAGTAAGAATATCGTTCTTCACTTACAATAATAAAGAGAATCCATGAAAGATATGTTGTTAGATCACTTATACCTGCAGGACATTAATAAATACAAACTGGTGCTAATCTTAAAAAAAAAAAAAAAACCCAACAACTAGAGATTAAAACAGTAATAATGCCTTTATTGGATGGTGATGAGAGGGCTATGACAAATATACTGAAATCCTGATTTCATAAAATTTGATTTTTATTAAGGGGTCCCCATGAGACTTCTGCTTTGCACCAAAACAGTTCTGTCTGTTAACATTCAATCTCACTTGTGTTAGTTTTGTTTGAGAAAAAATGCAAAGAAAATGCAAGACTAGTTAGTCACCCACATGCAGGATATTTATTGGCTTATAAATTATGTATATATGAGGATTGTACGGAAAGTAATGCAAAAGTGGGCATAACGTTTTTTATTAAATAACAGAGGTCATTCAAATTGCACATGTTTGTAGGGTAACTCTTCCTCTATAGTAACCCTTTTTCTTCACTGCAGGTAAATAATAGATTCCAAGCAGATGCAATGTGCCGTCACTGAGTTCTTGACGAAGGATGGGTGCAGGCTGTCCGATATCCACAGAAGGCTACAGAATGTTTACGCAGATGACACCATTGACAAAAGCAGTGTGCACAGATGAATGAAGAAGTTCAAAAAGAAGGGGAAACCAGCATTGAAGACAAACCACGCAGTTGGAGACCATCATCTGTGACCACTGACACAAATCATCAGACAGCGGATGAGAGAGAAGAGTCACAATCCGTGAGTTTGTTGCACAACTAGACTGTGGTCACAATGCCATACAGAAGATGGTGGAAGGCTTAGGGTATCGGAAAGTGTATGCGAAGTGGGTAATTCGGCAGTTGACACCCAATTTGAAGGAGAGAAGGGTGAAAGCTTCTCTGATCTGCTGGAAGTATTTGAAGCCAATGAAGAAACATTTTTTTTTAATTCTGGTGACGGGATGAAACCGTCACCCCCCCCGGAAAGAGAAGGCCATGGCATTGGTTTGTGACGTCACTCGCGGTGGATCATGGCTATGAGGTGGATCGTCGCAGCCCATGAGAGAAAGAGCTTGGGCGCATCAGAGCATATTTCCGATGGTCACAATCGCTATTTTAGAATTTTGATATTACAGTGAAAAATTGCATCACAAATGTAGCATATCGCTGCAAATGCTTTAGTTACATATTTACGATGTTGTAGCTCCCGTTTTTTAAATCTAAAAAGCGATTTGCGGATTCTGTATGTTTTTTGGTTGTTGTTGTAAATCAATAACTGTAGTAACAGGAATGAACGATTATGGGAGAATGTTTTGGAATCGGACCATCCGGTGGTCATGATCGTTGCGTTAGGATTTCGGTATTACAGTGAGAAATTGCATCACAAATGTAACATATCACTGCAAATGCTTAACATTCTTTTTATTGAAAGAATGAGAAATAAAATTATTATACTGTTGTAGCTCCTGTTTTTTAAATCTAAAAATCAATTTGCAGATTCCGTATGTCCCCCCCCCTTTTTTCAGTCAATAACTTGAGTAACAGGAATGAACGTTTGTAGGAGAATGTTTTCAAAGACTACGTTATTGTTTTTAGCCGTTATAAAAATATCTGAACTAATTGTAATGAAAACTATATATATATATACATATTATTCCTCCAGAAGATGAATACGAAACAAGAAGTGTTCACTGTTACCATAATGAGCAGTCAGCATGAAAAAATTTATTTCACTTTTAAAATAGACCCCAACGATATCCATTTGCTAAAATGCTTTCTTTCCAAATGCTTGACCCAATTAATTAACTAAGGTCTTGTGTTATTAACTAAGTTTTTGTATTTAAATTCTATTAAAAAATGTTCTACGTACATACCTTACTATGTGATGTAACTGTGAAGTTATCCCTTTTAACAGCACAAATCCACTTAGAACACAAATCTTGGTCTTTTGGAAATCCATACACACGAACTTTGGGTACTGAGTTATAATTTCCACGGCAGCCGGGAACACAACACCGATGTGGCATAATCAAATACCTATCTCATTCAATTACCAGTAAATAAAACTGTAATTAAAATGTTAGCTGAAGCAAACCACAGGAAAATGCAGACACAGACTGTTTGATCAGTAGATCCACCAGGTGTGACGTCACAGCCTGATAGGCCTTCAAGATCTCTGAGGTAACGATGAAACGTGGGCATATCTTTACGATCTGGAAATGAAGAATCAATCAATGGAATGGTGTCACATCTCTTCACCAAGGCTTAAGAAGTTCAAGAGCCAATGATCAGCACAGAAAGCCACGGTGATTGTTTTTCGGGATGACAGGATTGTCATTCTCCTCGATGTTCTGGAAATTGGCCATACAGTTACCAGCGAGCAGCACACCGAGACATTCAAGAAACTTAGAGAACCAATGAGGAGGAAGGGACCGAACAAGAATCGGGAAAGGATCCACATTCACCATGACAATGCGAGACAACACACATCTTTGGCAACAAATCATGCGATCAGCAAATTAGGCTGGTCGGTGGTCCCCTAGCCATCATACAGCCAAGATTTAGCGTCCTCCGACTTCGACCTGTTCAGTTCGATGAAGCACAGTTTCCAGGGACAATGATTTGATGGCACAGATGAGAGGTAAAAGTGGCTGTGAAGTAGTGGGTACAACAGTCCACCCCTGAATTTTTTTCAAAGAGGGTTTGAGAGTTGGGTTCAACGATGGCGCAAATGCATCACTTGTGATGGTGACCATGTTGAGTAAGTACCTTTGTATAGAGAAAGAAAGAGTTACTCTACCAACACGTGCAATTTGAACAACCTCTGTCAGTTAATAAAAATGTTATGCCCACTTTTGCATTACTTTCAGTACAATTCTCATAATAAAATGGCCCAGCTGTTGGTCACCTACCAGAAAAACTACTTGTCACAGAAGTTTGAAGTTTGGCATAAACTTGCAGAAGCACTTGTGTGTGTATGCACGCATGTACATTTATAATAGAGTCCTTTCTGAAAATCACATTTCTAAAATTTCAATTAATTGTTTTGTTAATACACACAGTAACAGCTAGAACAGACAACAAACAAAGGTGTTAATACCTTTGCTGTCTACTTCATTTATTGAGTACCATATTACTTCTATAATAACATAACTACTTTATTACGCTAATAATAATGGAAAAAAAGCATGTGGAATTCAAGGGTTTTCTTTCACCCCAATTACCATCTGCTTTTCATCCTGATCATATGAACTATCACTTAATATGGACCTCCCCTTCCTCAAGTTCATGAAATTCAAGCTGAAGCATATGTTTTATATCATTACATGCCATGAAAACAAACAAAGAAAAATTAATTTCGGCTACAATCACCCTTTATATATGCAACTGTTTACTTTTACTGAGTACTAAATTACCTGAATAATAATATAATTGCTTTATTATATTCATTACAATAAAACAAGCCTGCAAAATTCAGTAGCCCCCTCCAATTAGTCAGCTTTTCATTCTGATGATACAAATTGCAACTTAATATGGACCTCTCTCTTCCCAAAGTCTATGGAATTGAGTTCCATGCATATGTTTTATATTGTAACACATCAGGGGCGGGACAAAAGCCATTTTCTCTACAATTACCCTTTGCATGCAACACTTTCAATCTTTTTTTCCCCCTTGGGTCATTCCACGTCACTTCATCCAGGCCACGTAACCCACCATCTCAGATTTTGATGAAATTTGGCATGGAGGCATACTTCACCAAGATATAGAAAATGACCAAATTTTAACTTCCTACACCTCATAGTTTCTGAGATGCAATGCTCTAAAGTTTCACTGAACATCAATCTCGCACGTAGAGCGACGGAGTACCACTTTTCACAAAATGCTGCGTAACTGTAGTGCTATTTAGTTAAGAAGAAAGAAATTTTGTACCCTTATGCAAAAGAGCTTTCAGAATAAGAAATAATTTTAAATTTCATTGAAAACACTGAATAAATAAATGAAATATAGTGGTAAAGTGAAAATTTAAGAAAAAAACTTGCTATTCTATATTAGGCTCTACAGCAAATAGCAGAGGTATGAGGGAGCTCTTTTTTAATGTATATTTGTCTTTGACATATATTGTCACTTAACAAGAAAAAAATTCGTGGCTTTCAGCTTGCTTTTGGAGATATGTGCAAATATCTGAAATGCGTGCGTGTGGGGTTCCACTTCAATTCAACCACTTTTTTTTTTTATTAATTATAACTCATCTCTGACATTCAAGAAATTTCACAAGGAGATATAACTAACAAGGACACAAAAATATAAAAAAATATGTTTTCTTACACTATATAGTTTCAGAAATACCATATTAACAAATTTGACGAAATGGCTAGTTCAGCTGTACCCCACAACAAGTTACGTGAGCATATGTAACAAACTGCTTAGTCATACTCACCTATGGTACTTAGATCTATTATTTCATAATTAGTTTTGACTTGAAAAAAATTAACACAAGCAAGTAGTTTTGCACTGTTCACAAATATTTACATTGATGTTTTTAATATGCCATGATCAACTCTTGAGGATGGAGTCCTTATAATTCAGCCACTTAGTTTGACAGCTTTTATCACCAGTGGGTGTCTGTAGACACCGACTGGTGATATTCGATTTCATCAATGGGATCACAATCTAAATTTATACAACTATAACTGATTCAGATTTGTACTTTTTAGACACTGAACAACACCAAAGCATGCACTTTGAATCCTTACTGTTGCATACAAGACTTGATAAAGTCCTGATGTGATTCTTCAAAGTGTGCTGCACTAATCAAAAGTTAGACATTTTGATGTATAGTGCACACACATACAGAATGGGTTCCAGAGAAGCCCGCAAGAATGCACCATTTTGGATGAAGAGCACAAAATTTAGAATATCCTACTTTTTCATTAGTATGCCTTTGCTTAAACTGTTGATATAATTCTTTCAAATTGCACAGAATAAGTCTTTTCTGAGCATGGACGTTTCTAGCACCACTTACTTTGTCCTTTATTCCTGGCATTTGCCTAGAATAGTTATCTTCATAAAATTCTATAATCTGTTTTATGGCATCTTGTGAAAGTTTCTTACTATGGCTGGGTTCGGGAACTGATATAATGCCTTTATCTTTTGCTAATTTTCTTGCCTGATGTACTGTGTATTCTGAAACTTCAAGCTGTTGTGCTACTTTTTTCTGGACCATGATGGGGGAGCCATTGTTAATATCTGATTTTTTTTTTTTTTACGACTAACAGTAGGTACCTTTTCTTTCATTAAAGCAACAAGTTCATCCAAATCATGAGCTTTTAGTTTTAATTCATCTATGAAGTATTCAGTATCACTGTCCCTAGTAGAAGACTGAGCTGTAAAGCCATACTGCAAAACACAAGATATTTTACTCTGCATAGCTAACTTTGCTTGAAGAAGTTTTCTTTTTCCATATGCTGGTTTACTATGGGATGGCAAGGAATGTAATTTTAATGGTGACAATTCTAAATCAGATAAACTTTCATTTACTTCTTTAGCAGCACATTCTTTAATAATAAAATCATCAAGGACCATTTCACTATCATCAGTCTCACTTAAAACTTCATCTTCTAAGGTTGTCCTAATTTAGATGCTTTTCCATGACACTGAGGACATAATTTTTGACCTGGGCATATGTTTTAGATTGCAACTGTTTTTAGATTGCAGCTGTTGGGCTATTTGTATACTGACTTGATGCAGGGACCTCTTCAACAGGTTTTTTTCACATCATGGTCACCAAAAGGGTTGCAATAAGTTACTTGGTAGGTTTCATATTTCTTCAGATAATAACATTTGTGATGTAAACATACTGAGATTATATCTTTATGTGGAATATTAGGTCTTAAAGAAATAAGTTCCTTGTCAGCAACAGAAAATTCTTCACTACTGAGAAACCCTTTTGTCTTCACATAACTTGATTTATTGCATTCTGTATTAGTAAGTGATCCAACACTACACTGGTCCATTATCTTTCTCCATGATTAAAATTGACAAACTTGTCCCAAAGTCAGATTAACACAGGAGCAGCCAATACACAAAAAAGAAAATATTGGAAGCAATATATTTCACAGCAAAATGTAAGATACTTCTGGGATAGCCTGCCCACAGTGAAATCAGCATGAGCATCTGAACCATTGTTTTCTCAACTGGGAATGAGGGACTGAAACCTTATTTCTCTTTAGCTGGAGGGCATCCCTAGGAGAGTGAGGTGAGAAAAGAGAAATCTTTTTCATTTGACCCTCATCTCAGCACTTGGGGAGTTTTACGATGTCATAAAACTTACCCCATTTGAACTTGTGGTCAGTTGAGCACAGGATCTGGGATGAAGTCAAAACAAATTCTCATGACCTTAGGAATCATGCTGTATCCTTTGCCCTATGCCACATTTTCTTTTAAAAAGTGCTCTCTGACAAGTTGCAATTATTTCCTAGTGCCCATCCATTGCAAGCTTACTTTAGTGTATTATCCAGTCATGCACATATAAAAACTGTTTATATCTTTCGTGGGAATGTTTATTGGGGGAGGGGAGGGCGGGGGGGGGGGGGGGTAAATTTCCAAAATACTGTTTTAGGGGATTTGTCAGAGTAATTTTTTTTTCAGGATTTTTTTCAATCTGCAATAAGAGAATAACAGATATTTTGAAATGACTGAAAAACTTTAAAATCTCACCACACTTGTTGCAGGGTGCAGCTGAACTAGCCATATCGTCAAACTTTTTAATTTAGTATCTCTGAAACTATATGGTGTAAGAAAACATACTTTTTTATATTTTTGCGTCCTTGTTAGTTATATCTCCTTGTGAAATTTCTTGAATGTCAGATATGAATTGTAATTAACAAAAAAAAAAAAAAAAAAAAAAAAGGGGTGAACTGACGAAGTGAGACCCCGCACGCATTTCAGATATTTGCACATATCTCCAAAAGCAAGCTGAAAGCCACTATTTTTTTTTCTTGTTATGCGACAGTATATATCAAAGACCAATATACATTAAAAATGAGCTCCCTCATACCTCTGCTATTTGCTGTAGAGCCTAATATAGAATAGCAAGTTTTTTTCTTAAATTTTCACTTTACCACTATATTTCATTTATTTATTCAGTGTTTTCAACGAAATTTGAAATGGTTTCTTATTCTGGAAGCTCTTTTGTATAAGGGTACAAAATTTCCTTCTTCTAAACTAAATAGCACTATAGTTATGCAGCATTTTGTAAAAAGTGGTACTTCGTCAATCTACGTGTGCGATTGGTGTTCAGTGAAACTTTGGACCACTGTATCTCGGAAACTATGAGGTGTAGGAAGTTAAAATCTGGTCATTTTCTATATCTTGGTGAAGTATACCTGCATGCCAAATTTTATCAAAATCTGAGATGGTGGGTTAAATTTTCCAAAAAAATTGGATGAATTGATGTGGAATGACCCCCTTTTCTTTCAATACCTCATTGCTATATATGCAATGACTATCAACACTACCGTATAATTTTCTAAACATCCGACCTTCTGACCTTGACTAGTATTTCTCGTGTAAAACTGCAATGTCTGTCTGCCCACCACCACAATTACTTCCTTCAAGTCAGGAGAAACTTTTAACATAACCTATTTACACGCCTTCCTGCAAAGTAATCTTCCTACACTGTCTGACTGAAGGCCTCTTTTAGGGAATCTGACAAACTATCTTAAATTCGAAGAAAACCACACATAATTCTCACATCAGAAATTGATTTTTAATTGTAAAACAAATTACGGAGGCAGGGATTACCTGCAGAATACAGACATTTTTGTAGATCCAGCAAGATATTTTCAGGAAATTCAACACAAGTTTTTAAAGACTACAAAATACAAGCTTCTTAAGTCTGGTGATAAATTAGGAAGTCCATGAACATTCAACAAACCACCATAGAAAAATTCATTCTACAGCTAGCCATTATATTATATTATACTAAAGTTTCACTGAAGTTTATTATGATTTATGCAATCCAATTTTCACTATCTCATAGTGCACATACATACACATGTACAAATGACTGAACAGGCACTGCATTTCTTATTGAAGGAACAATGCAAATTAACTTCACACAAAAACTGGGAGGTCAACTTATTATATTTCAATAAAATTACAACTGAGATTCACATTAAATAAATGTATCTAAGATAGTACTTTAAAGCACTAGAACTATCATGTGTGCAAGAAGAGAGAAAAAAATTTACATTTTGGTTTTTCTGGTGATCGCTGAACAACAGGACTGCTTATGTTGTGTACATCTTTTTTAGGCAGGAGGGGTGTCCATGAGCCATCCTCATGAAATTGAACTTCAGTACATTCAAGTGGAGCTGAAGTGGCAATTTCAGTAAATAAACTGAAAAGATTAAGGAATACAAGAAAATTATCAATATATACGCACAAGCTCACGATAGGCTGTTATTTGAAAAAATATTATATTTCCAAGTTACTTCTATTAAAGTTACCTTCAGACAAAGATTTAAACACAAAGGCTATCCCCCCTCCCCACAGCATGGTGTCTTATAAAATAACAGCAATAGCAAAGATTCAGATAATTTTTCAGCATTCTGAAACTGCATGTACTTTAATTCATAATGACAGAAACTAAACAATTTAACTAAAAAAATCCTTCGAAATGTATAAAAAAATATAATTCTATGTACTGGTTACACAACAAAGATCTACACATAGTACAAGAAATACTGACTAAGATGAATGTAAAAACATGATAATTTCACTAAAAACAAATTCCCACATATGATGCCCTTTCAGATCATCAGCATTTAACAAATGAAAGCAAATATTTTCATAATGTCTGGAATATAAATTTTCTTTTTTGGGGTCATAGAAATCACAAAAGTATATCAGTGTGGGTGATCATCATACAGCTAACTGTTCCAGTTGGTCCTTCCACCTAAGGATTCTGGAACAAAACCCACTGAGTTGGGGTCTTTTCACCAATGTCACACAGAATTAGCTAGTACCTCTCAAAAATTCATGGCGGCACTTTGAGTTAGCAATGGTCCCTCAGGATTGGAGGAATGTTATCATTGCTCCCTTATACAAGGGAAAAGAAGATTAGACTAAATGCAAGAACCATAGTGGAATCAGTTTGTTGAGTGTGCCAGGAAAAGTGTTTGGGAAGGTCATTATTAATAAGGCACGAGCTGTGCCTTATTAATAATATCGTGGTATTTAGCCTACTGAGTGTGCCAGGGAAAGTGTTTGGTAAAGTTGTTATTGAAAAAGTATGGGGTCTTGTATCATTGAAAGTGTGGGATGTTCAGAGTGGTTTTATGCCGGGTAAAGGCTGCACTAACCAGATTTTTGCATTACGCACGATGATTGAAAAGTATCTGGCTGTTGGGAAGAAAGTTTTTACTGCCTTCATTGATTTAGAGAAAGCTTACGACCGAGTGAATAGGACACTTTTGTGGAAGGTACTGAATGGATATGGTGTTACTGGGAATCTACTTAATAGTGTAAAAGCCATGTATGCTGGTAGTAGAGCTTGTGTACGAGTGAATGGTGTTTTATCAAAATGGTTTTCCATTGATGCAGGAGTTAGACAAGGTTGTGTAATGTCACCATGGCTGTTTAATATATTTATGGACGCATGCATGCGTGATGCCAAAATAGATAATAGTGGTTTATGTCTTGGTGATATCCGTGTGTGTAGATTGCTGTATGCTGATGACACTGTCCTGTTGGCATAGAGCAAAAGTGAGTTGCAGAGTATGTTGACTCGGATGCACGAAATTCAAACTGAGTATAAATAAGGGAAAAACCACAAAGTTATGGTGTTTGAGAGAGGAACGGGTAGCACTGAATGTAATGTAAGTATAAATGGCACTGTGATTGACCAGGTGAGTGAGTTTGTGTATTTAGGAAGGATATTTGACAGAGAGAACAAGTTGGATGGTGAAATCAGTAGGCGAGTGAATTCTTCTTTGAAAGTCATAGCTGCTCTGGGAGGTTTTCACAGGAATGATGGGTTCTCTAGAGAGTCCCGCATGGCTGTGTATGAAACTGTAATTGTTCCTACTCTGATGTATGGCAGTGAAACCTGGGTACTGCAGAAGAAACATAGGAGTCGTTTGTGTGCTGGAGAAATGCGTTACTTATGTGGGGTTTGTGGCAAGACACGATTTGATTGTGTGAGGAATGAAGATGTATTGCAGTTGTGTGATGTGAAGCAAAATGTTGTTAGCAAGGTGGAAACTAATATGCTTCGGTGGTTTGGCCATGTTGAAAGAATGAGTGATGAAATGTTTACTAAGAAAATCATTTCAGCCCAAGTGGCAGGAAGGAAAGGCAGAGGAAGGCCAAGGAAGACATGGGTGGATCAGATTCAGGAGTGTCTGCATGAGAACAAGATTATGAGTATGAAGTATAAAAGATCTTGTGTACGGCGTGTAATGGATATCAGTGAAGCACGAGTTGTATGTCAAGATCGCTGTAAATGGAGAAGTTTGTTATGACAACAATAAGTAAAAATATCTGGAAGTTTGTATTTCTTTTTGGAGCTAACCTCTGAATCTCAGAGAACAGCTTAGCGATATATGTCTTACATCAGAGAAAGTGTGGGATGTACAGAGTGGTTTTGTGCCTGGTAAAGGCTGCACTAAACAAATTTTTGCTTTATGCATGATAATTGAAAAATATCTGGTTGTTGGTAAAAAAAAAAAGTTTTTGTGGCCTTTACAGATTTAGAAAAAGCTTATGATAAAGTAAATAGGATTCTCTTCTGTGGAAGGAGCTGAATAAATATAGTATTACTAGGAATCTACTTAATAGTGTGAATGCCACTGGCAGTAGAGCATGTGTATGACTGGTGTTTTATCAAAATGGCTTTCTATTGGTGCACGAGTCAGACAAGATTGTGTAATGCCGCCCTGACTGTTTAATATATTTATGGATGCGTGCATGCGTGACGCCAAAATGGATAATACTGGTTTATGTCGTGGTAATAGGTGTGTGTGCAGATTGCTTTATGCTGATGACACAGACCTCTTGGCAGAGAGCAAAAGTGAGTTGCAGAGTATGTTGTCCCGGATGTACAAAGTTTGTATGAAATTCAAACTGAATATAAATAAGGGAAAAACATTTACGGTTTTTGAGGGAGGAACTGTTAGTACTGAATGCAAGGGTAAGTCTCAATGACACAGAGATTGACCAGGTGAATGAGTTTATATATTTAGGAAGTATGTTTGACAGAGAGAACAAATTAGATAGTAAAATTAGTAGGTGAGTTAATTCTTTATTAAAAGTCATAGAGCTCTGCTTTAGGAGGATTTCACAGGAATGATGGATTCTCAAGGAAGTTCCAAATAGCTGTGCATGAAAATAACTGTTCCTACTCTGATGTATGGCAGTGAAACCTGGGTACTGCAGAAAAGACATAGCTGTTTGTGTGTTGGGAAGATGCGTCACTTACGAGGGATTTATGGGAAGACATGCTCCCATCATGTGAGGAATGAAGATGTGTTGCAGATGTGTAATGTGAGGCAAAATGTTGTTAGTAAGGTGGGTACTAATATTCTTAGGTAGTTTGGACATGTTGAAAGAATGAGTGATGAGGTGCTGACTAAGAAATTTTTTTAGTCCAAGTGGCAAGAAAGAAAGGTAGAGGAAGGCCAAGGAAATCATGGGACAACCAAATTCAGGAATATTTGCTAGAGAAAAAGATTATGAGTCAGAAGTACAAAAGATCTTGTGTGAGGCATGTGATAGATGTGAATGAAACTCGAGCTGTGTGCAGAAATCATTATAAATGGAGACATTTGATACACCAACAGCAAGTACCGTAATTTTTGGGCTAAGAGCCGCGGCTCTTACGTTACTAAAAGTGAAATTTTTCGGGTGTGCGGCTCTTATGCCGAATTTGTTTTTGATAGGACTGTTTCTTCCCTCCCTCCCCCTTTTTTTTTTTCATGCATATGCTTAGTAAATTTTTTCAAACCACGTCTTTTTCTTTTTTCACAAACTCGACTGTGATCAAGTTTCCCTCCCTTTCTACTCATACGTTAGACACGATAACTCCGCTGTCCTGATGTTGATTTAGGAGGGAAAGTGGGGAAGGACAGGAATGCCTGACTCAAATGCCCTTTGCATGGCGGAATGGGGGATGGAAGGGGACATAAGCACACAGACGAGTAGCGTGACGTCCGAGGCTTCTGTGGATATCGCGCCTAGTGTATCTCTTTCGTTGGTTGCAGCATACATCATGCAGGAAGGTGCGATGATTTTCAGCGGGGTGGGGAGACCGGTTTGATGGGCACTTTCCTGAACAAAAGCTTAAGAACATGAACAATGCAAAAGCCTGCCCCAGGACGATTACATTAGCAGAGACCTATTCCAAACAATACTGGCGGGACGGAAGGACAAATTCTGTTCACTCTTCTTGGTTAATCTGGCATGCGATACAGGTGTTTCTTGGCTCGTACTCCTGAGTTTTGCTTCGATTTTATTTATTTATTTATTTTTTTATTGACTGACGATAGTGGAAGTTGAAGGCTTCGGCTGGAAAAGAAGGGATTCATATAAAAGCGGAGCTCAACGCGAAGGCTCAGTGCGCAGTAAATGAAAGTAGGTCAAACCACTTGAAAGAGAGCGGCACCGCTGTTATGGAAGTGTTGGCGGCCAGATCCGCGAACACGTGCGAGGCAGCTGGTAAAGAAAAAAAAAGCATAACATAGAAGGAACATATTATTAAAGAAAACATTAATCGAAAGTATTACAAGCGATAATTTATAAGTTAATTACTTCTAAGATGGATTCTATTGCGGTGAACAGAGAACCATCCTGTAGCAGACATCCACATTGAATGGAATTTAGACAATTGTGCGGTTTTACGAGCAATGCGATATTCTAAGGGCAGTCTTAAGATTAACCGTGATTTATATTGATTACATAAATGGTTTTGAGCATTTAATAAAGGCAAACAAATATCATTAACATGATTAATAAAAAAATGTATAAATAAAAATTTTTGCCAGTATGAAAAAATAAGTGCATAAAGCAGATCGACACGGAATTGCAGATTAGCCTTTGAAGTATACATATAATCACGCTGGGTGTGAGTTAATTCATGAAAATAAGGAAGATAATTTAGATTTCTGAGCAGCACGACTTCACGGTGCGGCCCTTACAGCAACTTTTGCTTCCAAGATCGCAAAATTTTTAACCTGCGGCCCTTACGCCGATGCGGCTCTTAGTCCGAAAATTACGGTAAATTCTAGTTCTATGAGTTAAATGTGTACTTGGCAGATGGTCTTTTTTGAGGAGTTAACCTCTGAATCTCAGAGAACAGCTTAATGATATGATATATGTAAGTATGTACATATGGAATATTTACATTTCTGTCATATTTTCTATTGTTCAGTATTTACTCTTTTTATTTAAGTGACAAAGTTGTGAGTTTTACAGATTTTCATGATCATCATCAGCACATTAATATAGTCAAGTGATATATAAGTGACTGAATCTCTACTGTAAATAACAAAAGTTTATTAGTTCTTTGAAACATTCAAATAATAAGTATAAAATCTTTGTTCCTCTTGAAACAAAGTGACTACTTATAAAATTTAATGAATTTTATCAGTTTTTATTATATGAAAACGTCATAAAGAGAGCTTTTTCCTATGGAGCACAATAACTTTCCTGAACATTATGTGTTATGCTACATGCCATTACATCAAAACTGTATACAACAATATCTCCTAAGCTTCTACTTAAATTTTGATGTCAGAGTAACAAATAATTTAACAGTATGTGTAACTTCACTGCAAAATATTAACAGGGAAATATTAAAATAGCATATTTAAATGCACTCATTAAGCAGTTTCACAACACTAATCTCTTTAAATTTCACATAATTCTAGTTCTTAACAATGTGCAGAGATTGAGGCTTAATTAATACATATGTAAACACCAGAAATCTACTAGGAGGAATACATTGGTGAGCAAAAGAAGAAAATTATCATGAATGGAAAGATAAAGCCATGTCTCTTGAAGGATTTAATGAATATATGAGCCTAGCATGAACAACTTTGACATGAACCTTGACCACATGGAATATATGCTATTGTTTCCAGCTGGACAACAAGAATTGCATGTACTTATAAAACAAATGCAGAATGTGTATTATGCACACAAACATTCTTGAACAGCTACTCAGGAAGAATGAGTTCTGAACACCAGAAAATAAGCTTATCAGTGGAGCAATGACTCCTACTTACAAGGTGCAAGATTTTAATTTCAACCCACTCAGAAAGACTCTATTGGTGAAAAACTATGCAAGGGCCTCATACATAGTTTCTCACCCACATATTAGTTCAACAAGTCAGATGATTAATCTGCCTTCAAGTCGAAAATGACTGCATTGGAATATGGAAAAACACTATAATGATGCAACAACAGCAGCAGTATTGAAATAAATATGGTATAAATATAGACATGGCCTCAGTTCAAAATACAAAACCAATCTCACATGAGAATTTGATTTGCAATACAGCAATCTGACAAAAGTAACAGGATAACCTGGGCAAAAAACCTAGACGCTAAGCCAAAATGTGAACACAAATGCTATGTGGAACTCAAGGTATGGATTCAAGGGAGCTAACATTATGTATGCTCAAGAAAATAGTTAAACATATTCACCAACAAAAAACTGAAGAAAAAAGAAATCAAGAAACTGTACCATGAATGTCAGCCTGAATGGCTCCAGTAACTACTCTTTTTTTTTCTTTTCTTCTCTCTTTCCGCTTATTTACTTGTTTATATGCTCGGCGAAAAGAGCTTAAAAGATCTTCACAGAGTTGAAGGAGTATTTGCTGATATTCTGATTGTGATCAAATGAAATGCTTTGAAACTACTGGTGAGATAGAAATATGCTTGAAAGAAGCATCACACTAAAAATGCTGACTGAACTGAGACAAACTTTTAATCTCATTTATGTTCAATTTGCATTCCAACAAATGCCCTGTGCATGTGGAAAAAAGTTCTGTTTTGTAGTGTCGTAAGGGCATTGGTTATTTTGTGAAACCACAATGAATCAACTGCTAAACAAACGGCAATACTAAAAATAAAAGAAATTCTAAATATTCATATCTTCAATCATTCACTATTCAACCTTCTAGACCCCAAGCAACTGACAATCAAGAAGTTATGCACTCTGCCAAAAAAAAAAAAAAAAAAAAAAAAAAAAAAAAAAAAAAGTGGTATGTATTACCAAGAGAGGATTTCACAGTTCTCAAAGAGTACCAAATGGCTGTGTATGAAAGTGTAATTGTTCCTACTTTGATGTATGGCAGTGGAACCTGGAAAAGACATAGGAATACTGCAGAAGAGACATATGAATTGTTTGTGCTGGAGAGATAAGTTACTTACGGGGTGTGTGGAAGTGGGGATAGGGGGAGGAAGACACTCTCTGATCATGTGAGGAATGAAGATGTGTTGAAGTTGTGTAGTGTGAGGCAAAATATTGTCAGTAAGGTGGAGACTAATATTCTTAGGTGGTTTGGCCAGGTTGAAAGATCAAGGAAATCATGGGAGGACCAGATGCAGAGCGTCTGCATGAGAAAAAGGTTATGATTATGAAGTACAAAAGATCTTGTGTATGTTGAGTGATCGGTGTCAGTGAAGCCCGGGCTGTGTGCCAAGATCGCTGTAAATGGAGATGTTTGATTGGCAACAGAAAGTAAACACAGTAGTCAGTTAAACATTTATCTGGCAGATTTTCTTTCTTTGTGGAATGAACCTCTGAATCTCAGAGAACAGCTTAGTGTGATATATATATCATCTTCATTATCAACCATTATCAATCCACTGCTGGACGAAGGTCTCCCCAAGTTTCTTCCACAACGGTCTGTCTTGTGCCAGTCTCCTCCATGTTACTCCAACATGCTTTTGAATTTCATCCATCCATCTCCCATGTGGTCTTCTTCTGGGTCTTTTCCTGTCCCTTGGAACCCAATCTAAAATTTCGGCTGTCCATCGATGGTCTGTCCTTCTGGCAGTATGTCCGGCCCACTGCCATTTCAGGAATTTAACTCTGATCATGATGCCTTCCACTCTTGTCATTTTTCGGGTCCACGAGTTCCTCTTCTTATCTCTCCCGGTTACACCAAGCATGCACCTCTCCATGCTTCTTTAAGTTGTCTGCAGCCTTTGTATGGCTCTTTTAGTTAAGGTCCACGTCTCTGCACCATACGTAAGCACTGGAAGGATGCATTTATCAAACACTTTTCTTTTAAGACATAATGGCATATTGCTCTTGAAAATTATGCTATTTCTTCCAAAAGCTCTCTAGGCAAGTTTTGCACGCCGATTAATTTCTTCATCAATGTGACCCTCACTTGATACCTGCTGTCCAAGATAAACGTATGTGTCAGTTATCTCCAGCTTTTCTCCATCAAACGATAGATCTTCATTTCTTATAAAAGCATTGAATATCACTTTTGTCTTCTGAAAGTTCATTTTTAATCCCACTTCTTTACTCTTGTCAGCAAGTTCTTGGATCATACTCTGCAGCTCTGATGGGGTAGTTGCAAAAATGACTACGTCATCAGCAAAACGAAGGTGGGTTAGATAATCTCCGTTAATCTTTATCCTTTCGTTCTCCCAGTTCAGTGATTGAAAGACATTTTCCAATATGGCATTAAAGAGCTCAGGAGATATGGTGTCACCTTGTCTCACTCCCTTTCCAATTTTTATGTGTGTTGTATTTTCAAACAGCCGAATCTTTGCACTTGCATTTTCATAGATGTTATTAATAATATTAATGTATGCATCTTCAATACCGCAGGATTGCAGAGCCATGTAACTGCTGATGGTTTCACCGAATCAAAGGCTTTTTCATAATCGATAAAAGCCATGCACAATGGAAGTTCATATTCCCTCGCTCTTTCAATTAGTTCTCTCAGTACTTGGATATGATCTATTGTGCTGTAGCCACTCCTGAATTCAGCTTGTTCTCTCGGTTGAGCCATGTCCAGTGTTACTTTCAAGCGGTGTGAAAGAACTTTAGTGAAGATTTTATAAACCTCTGATAGGTCTGTAGTTCCTGAGATCTTCAATGCCACCTTTTTTATGTAGCAGGATCATTGTAGCGTTGTTCCAATCCTCAGGAATCTTCCCTTCATTAAGGCATCGAGTGAAAATTTGGGCGAGTACTGTTTCAATTTCTCCACTTGCTTCTTGTATGATGCCTAGTGATTACATCTTCTCTTGGAGCTTTCCCCCGCTTCATGTTCTTGATGGCATGTGCAACTTCTGCTGGGAGGACTGGAAGAACTCTGGTACTGGTACCTTTCATGATGTCTGGAGTACATGTATCATCCCTTTCATATAATTTGGAGTAGAAATCTTTCACTCTTGTCAAAATTTTGCCACTATTTCTTGTTACAGAACCATCTTCTTTTCTCAGTGCCATAATCTGTTTTCTTCCCTTACTGAGATGTCCCTTTGCTATCCTCACTAGTTCACAGTTGAATTTCCTTACGTCTTCAGTGATACTTTTTCGTACTGTCTTGCATAGTTCTATATATTCCACTTTGGAAGTCGCATCTTCTTTAGTTGTCCTGATCTCTCCTTTTTTGCATCAACATTTTGGTTTTTCCTGATAATTTGTTCATATGCAACTTGTTCTTAGACCCAGCTAATTTTGTTGCTGTTTCCATAAGAGCTTTGGTTACTTTTCCGTTAACTTCAGAAATATCCACTTCTTCTGATGTTAGGCCTTCTAAACCAGAGAATCTGTTCTTCAGTTCCAACTTGAAGGTATTATGGTGTTTTTTAAGGTTGGTTATGTCAATACATTTTGTTTGTCTTATGAGCTTGCCACGTTCTAGTTTAGTGTTGAGGTGCATCTTACATCTCACCAATCTATGGTCACTACCTGTGTTAAACTTGTTTAGCACACTGCAGTCTTCTATGCCGAATTTTTTTGTTACACATAATAAAATCAATTTCACTTGTCGTCCCATTTGGATGTCTCCATGCCCATTTCCTGTATGGCTTTTTCTTGAAAAAGGAGTTCAAGATGAAAAACCCTTCTGCCTCTGCAAACTCTACGAGAGTATTTTCACGCTGGTTTCTTTTGCCGTGACCGAATTTACCTACTGAAGTTTCATTCTGTTGTCGTTGCCCTATTTTTGCATTGAAATCTCCCATAATTATCTTCAAGTGCTGCTTACTTTTATTATTTAGATGGCGAATTTCCTCATAAAATTATTCAATTTCTTCTACAGGATGGCTTGTGGTGGGTGCATAAGTTTGAATAATCTGAGCCTTGTATCTTCTTGAGAGTTGGATAACTAGTCATGCAGCTCTATCAGAGGAACTTTCAACTTCTACAACTTTATCCTTCAGTTTCTTGTTTATTATAAATCCAACACCACTAGTTCTGCCAGTATCTGTCCCACGATAGTAGAAGAGATGTCCACTTTTCAGTTCAATGAGATCTTCTCCTTTTTCCTTACCTCACTTAGCCCAATGATGTCCCACTTGCTCCTTTGTAGTTCCTCTTCCAATTCAAGAAGCCTTGAATCAGAAGATAGGGAGCGTCCATTATACGTAGCCAAGGTCAGCATCAGATGGCAGCCTAGTCCGGTCCTCCGGTGAATCTTAGCACCCTCTGCCTTCATGTCGCGCTGGCTGCTGCCTTGGCCAGGTACATTCCAGCTGCCGGAGACTGAGGGCCAAGATTTAAGTTGTGGAGTCATTTTGGAGGGGTTTAGCCATAACTCACCACGCTGGCCAAGCGGGTTGGTGAGTGTGGAAAAGCATTTCCTCTAATACCGATGGTATAGTTATACCGCTATTGCCGGTAGTCAGAGCCCCTTTAGTGGGAACAGGATGCACTTGGAGAAGGCGGGGTTGACATTTGTCAAGGAGAGGCTGTGATGTTACGCATCACCTGACCTTACATCCCATATATATATATATATATATATATATATATATATATATATATATACACATATAGGGATGTAAGGTCAGGTGATGCGTAAAATCACAGCCTCTCCTTGACAAATGTCAACCCCGCCTTCTCGTGGTGCATCCTGTTCCCACTAAAGGGGCTCTGATGACCGCCAATAGCGGTATAACTATACCATCGGGATTAGAGGAAATTCTATCCCACACTCACCAACCCACTTGGCCAGCGTGGTGAGTTATGGCCAAACCCCTCCAAAATGATTCCACAACTTAAATCTTGGCCCTCAGTCTCCGGCAGCTGGAATGTACCTGGCCAAGGCAGCGGCCAGTGCGACATGAAGGCAGAGGGTGCTAAGAATCCCCGGAGGACCGGACTAGGCTGCCATCTGATGCTGACCTTGGCTACGTATAATGGACGCTCCCTATCTTCTGATTCAAGGCTTCTTGAATTGGAAGAGGAACTACAAAGGATCAAGTGGGACATCGTATGGTTAAGTGAAGTAAGGAGAAAAGGAGAAGATCTCATCGAACTGAAAAGTGGACATCTCTTCTACTATCGTGGGACAGATACTGGCAGAACTAGTGGTGTTGGATTTATAATAAACAAGAAACTGAAGGATAAAGTTGTAGAAGTTGAAAGTTCCTCTGACAGAGCTGCACGACTTGTTATCCAACTCTCGAAAAGATACCAGGCTCAGATTATTCAAACTTATGCACCCACTACAAGTCATCCTGAAGAAGAAATTGAAGAATTTTATGAGGAAATTTGTCATCTAAATAATAAAGGTAAGTAGCACTTGAAAATAATTATGGGAGATTTCAATGCAAAAATAGGGCAACGGCAACAGAATGAAACTTCAGTAGGTAAATTCGGTCACGGCAACAGAAACCAGCGAGGAAATACTCTCGTTGAGTTTGCAGAGGCAGAAGGGTTTTTCATCTTGAACTCCTTCTTCAAGAAAAAGCCACACAGGAAATGGACATGGAGACATCCAAATGGGACGACAAGTGAAATTGATTTTATTATGTGTAACAAAATTCGTCATAGAAGACTGCAGTGTGCTAAACAAGTTCAACACAGGTAGTGACCATAGATTGGCGAGATGTAAGATGCACCTCAACACTAAACTTGAACGTGGCAAGCTCATAAGACAAACAAAATCTATTGACATAACCAACCTTAAAAAACACCATAATACTTTCAAGTTGGAACTGAAGAACAGGTTCTCTGCTTTAGAAGGCCTAACATTGGAAGAAGTGGACATCTCTGAAGTTAACAGAAAAGTAACCAAAGCTCTTATGGAAACAGCAACAAAATTAGCTGGGTCTAAGAACAAGTTGCATGTAAACAAATTATCAGGAAAAACGAAAATGTTGATGCAAAAAGAAGAGAGATGAGGACAACTAAAGAAGATGTGACTTCCAAAGTGGAATATATAGAGCTATGCAAAACAGTAAGAAAAAGTATCACTGAAGACGTAAGAAAATTCAACTATGAACTAGTGAGGAAAGCAATTGAAAACAACCAAAGCCTAAAGATAGCAAAGGGACATCTCAGTAAGGGAAGAAGACAGATTATGGCACTGAGAAAAGAAGATGGTTCTGTAACAAGAAATAGAGGCAAAATTTTGACAAGAGTGAAAGATTTCTACTCCAAATTATATGAAAGGGATGATACATGCACTCCAGACATCATGAAAGATACCAGTACCAGAGTTCCTCCAGTCCTTCCAGCAGAAGTTGCACATGCAATCAAGAACATGAAGAGGGGAA
The DNA here is from genome assembly GCA_039090855.1 of Macrothele yani. Taxonomy (NCBI): domain Eukaryota; kingdom Metazoa; phylum Arthropoda; class Arachnida; order Araneae; family Macrothelidae; genus Macrothele; species Macrothele yani. Next base: position 132,390,246 of record CM077025.1, read on the forward strand.
AAGCTCCAGGAGAAGATGGAATTACTGTAGACATCATACAAGAAGCAAGTGGAGAAATTGAAACAGTACTCGCCCAAATTTTCACTCGATGCCTTAATGAAGGAAAGATTCCTGAGGATTGGAACACCGCTACAATGATCCTGCTACATAAGAAAGGTGACATTGAGGATCTCGGAAACTACAGACCTATCAGCCTCCTATCAGTAGTTTATAAAATCTTCACTAAAGTTATTTCACACCGCTTGAAGGTAACACTGGACATGGCTCAACCGAGAGAACAAGCTGGATTCAGGAGTGGCTACAGCACAATAGATCATATCCACGTACTGAGAGAACTAATTGAAAGAGCGAGGGAATATGAACTTCCATTGTGCATGGCTTTTATCGATTATGAAAAAGCCTTTGATTCGGTGAAACCATCAGCAGTTACAATGGCTCTGAAATCCTGCGGTATTGAAGATGCATTTATTAATAACATCTATGAAAATGCAAGTGCAAAGATTTGGCTGTTTGAAAATACAACACACATTAAAATTGGAAAGGGAGTGAGACAAGGTGACACCATATCTCCGGAGCTCTTTAATGCCACATTGGAAAATGTCTTTCAGTCGCTGAGCTGGGAAAACAAGGGGATAAATATTAATGGAGATTATCTAACCCACCTTCATTTTGCCGATGACATAGTCATTTTTGCAACTACCCCATCAGAGCTGCAGAGTATGATCCAGGAACTTGCTGACAAGAGTAAAGAAGTGGGATTAAAAATGAACTTTCAGAAGACAAAAGTGATGTTCAATGCTTTTACAAGAAATGAAGATTTATCAATTGGTGGAGAAAAGCTGGAGATAACAGACAAGTACGTTTATCTTGGACAGCAGATATCAAGTGAGGGTCACATTGATGAAGAAATTTATCGGCGTATAAAACTTGCCTGGAGAGCTTTTGGAAGAACCAGTATAATTTTCAAGAGCAATATGCCATTATGTCTTAAAAGAAAAGTGTTTGATCAATGCATCCTTCCAGTACTTACGTATGGTGCAGAGACGTGGACCTTAACTAAAAGAGACATACAAAGGCTGCAGACAACTCAAAGTTGCATGGAGAGGTGCATGCTTGGTGTAACCATGAAAGATAAGAAGAGGAACTCGTGGATCCAAAAAATGACAAGAGTGGAAGACATCATGATCAGAGTAAAATCCCTGAAATGGCAATGGGCTGGATATACTGCCAGAAGGACAAACCATCGATGGACAGCCGAAATTTTAGATTGGATTCCAAGGGACAGGAAAAGACCCAGAAGAAGACCACATGGGAGATGGGTGGATGAAATTCGAAAGTATGCGGGAGTGACATGGAGGAGACTGGCACAAGACAGTCCCTTGTGGAGGAAACTTGGGGAGACCTTCGTCCAGCAGTGGATTGATAATGGTTGACAATGATGATGATACATATATATATAGATAGATAGATAGATTGACCAAGGATATTATTTTTACTCCAGAGAACCTGAAAAAAATATTCAAACAACACAGCATCATAAACCTGGACATTAACAACACGGTATTTCTATCCACACTGCAGTTTTAGAATGCAGTTAAATCATAGACAATGAATTCACATTGCCAGTACAAGTGTCTTTTAATCATTACTGATGAAAGTACCTGCTTGCCAAAAGGCAGTTCTCAATGTGTCCATTTCTGTTAATGGAACTCATAAACAATGACAACCTTTGGAGATAATCTTCATTTTCAGATGAATCTTCACACAAACTCTTCTTGGTGTTGTCAGATGCACAATGACAATATTTCATACAAATTTATTTGTCTGAAATCATGATAATGTTACAATGGATTAATTTTAACTTACAGTAACAATTTGAAAATGCAACTCTCCCAGCTGATGCTGATCTACCCCAATAGTGTCACTGAACTTTCTCAATTAATTGCATATATGACTTAATTATTGATAACTTTCACATACTGTTTTTGTCATCTAACAGTTAACAGCTGGCACAACCTTTCCTGCTAGTACTACACCTATAAAAGCTTTCCAATGGAAAGATAACGTAACAGGGTGATTATCTAGATAGCTAAAAATAGAATGCAGACCTCAGCACAGACTTCATTGTACGAAGTAGTGAGAAAAGTAACTTTTTGAGAGAAAAAAGTGAGAAAACTGACAAAAAAAATTTTTGTTAGCGAATAAATAGTGACTGCTCAAATAATTGAAAACCAGACTAAACCGTTTAAAACGATGGAAAACAAACAAACAAACAAACAAACAAACAAACACACACACACACACACACACACACACACACAATATGGATAGAACATATAATTTGCACTTTGAACAGATTTACTTTATTCTTTGCTCAACAGTGAACAATTCACTTTATATTTTGTTATAGAACATATGTTAATCAATGTGATTATCTGTTGTAAAATATATATATATATATTGGATGGGCAGGCAATTCCTTTCAATATTTTTTTATACACTACTGTTTGTGAAAATTGCAACACCAAGAAGGAGGAACCAATGCGATTCAAATGAAATTTATACCAAACATTACTGATATGGCTGTACATAAGTGATTTAATTTTCGGAACAATACCACAATTTTTACCTGCAAAAATCAGTATCTTGTGAAGCCTCTGTGAGCTGCAATAAGAGCTTCGAGATGAGTTGGCATTAAATCAAAAAGGCGTTGGATGGCGTCCTGGGTAACTGCTTTCCAGGCAGCGTGTATATGCGGCCACAAATAACTGGTACTGACCGCTGGAGGACTTTGATGGGCCAGTTGCCAAGTGACCATATCCCAGACATGTTCAATTGGCGACAAGTCTGGTGAACGTGTAGGCCAGGGAAGAAGCAGTATCTGCTGTGCTGCGAAGAGGGCTTGAACATCCCTGGCAACATGAAGGTCAGGCATTGCCCTGCTGGAATATAGCGCCTGGAGTGCTAAGAAGGAAGGGTGTGACTTCTGCCTGTACAACTTCACTGATGTAGTGGTCGCTGGTGATATTGCCCTCAAGTCATAGCAGCCGAGATCGCGGATGTTACCCAATGGCACCCCACACCATCACACTTGGCGTTCGGCCTGTATGACACTCAACAATGCATGCTGAAAGAAGGCGCTCACCACAATACCGCCTAATGCGTATGAGGCCATCATGGTAGTCCAAGCTGAATCAGGACTCATCCGAAAAAATGACATGTTGTCAATCAGCACGCCATTGTCTGCATTGAAAACCCCATTGCAGCTTGAGGCGTCCATGGTTCAAGGTCAAGGAATCCACCGCACAGGGATGCATGCAACCAGTCTTCTGTGCAACAGGCGCATCAAACTGTGGAGGCAGACAATACCACACCTGTTTCAGTGCTGCAGAACGGTTCGCCACCGCCATGCGGACGAGGTGTCGACCATCCGCGATGTAGTCACATTTCTCGGTCCACTGCCGGATTGTCAATGCAACTAGTTCTCTTCAGTCCACTGCCGGATTGTCAATGCACCTGGTTCTCCTCAGTCCACTGCCGGATTGTCGATGCACCTGGTTCTCCTCAGTCCACTGCCGGATTGTCGATGCACCTGGTTCTCCTCAGTCCACTGCCGGATTGTCGATGCACCTGGTTCTCCTCAGTCCACTGCCACCACACGCACATCACTATCATGGTGTTATGCCTCGTCCGAGCCGCAATGCCACGGTACGAAAATACACCTTCACGCCGACCAATCGTTCGTCCCTGTTCAAACTGTCGTATGGTGATATTGCGCCCTTCGTCGTCGCCAAAGCATTATTGAATCCTGGAGATACTTTCACAACTTGCTGTCCGCGATGCACTACTGGTGTGTATCTTAAACAGCCCTCTCTTTATGCCAAGACATGCGCAATGACTCTGCATTTCTAATCATTTGCATGTCCTACCCTGCTCTGCATATCCTGTAAGTTTCATGTGATTACCATCATTCCTTCATGGTGTTGCAATTTTCACAAACAGTAGTTAATTTTATTAGCATAATAGCATTTGACGATTTATATACTGCACTAGAAAAATAAGTATGCTCTAGAAATGATTGTATATACAAACAATCATAGGTTTATACGTATAATGAAAGACTAATAAAGAATGAATGTAATGTTTAGAAAAAGTGCAGTAACCCTTTGCATTTTTAACTCTCCACTGCCTGCATTTTCTTACAATCATATTAACAAATTCAATTTTCAATGATGTTTCGACAAATTTGCTTGTTTTAGTTTGATTTAAATGAATTTTTACTTGTAAACTACTCATACACACACATTTCATCAAACCTTTAATTTGTTAGCAAATGTGTTTTACAGTCTAACACTGGTTAGATACCTATTTCAAACAACAATGCAATTGAAAATGGAAGCACAGAGCAACATAGCAATAAAAAATGCAATTCTGCAGATTTTGGTTATAAATCAAAATGGCGCAAGATAAATTCAAACTATACTGTTTAACACGAATCTGCTGTAATTTTTTAAGCTAATATTAAATTAATGATGTATTTAAATGGCAATAAGTTTAATATCATCACTTACCACATCTGCAAGTAATCTGGGACTGATGTGCTGGTGGTTTCTCTACATTTGGTTGTTGGGTTAGCAAAATTGACATGCTTTTTAATGTCAAAATTATGAAGTTTCAATCATTTTCAACTTTGCTGTCTCATAAAAGTATAATGAGAAAAATTGGGATGCATATTTCCTTCCCTACATTATATAAAGGCTCTTTATGTACAGGGTGCTTTTAAGTGAAATCCTAATGAGTCAACAGAGTCTATGACAGGAAATTTAATTTTGTAATTGCAATTAGCAAGAAATGTAGATTTAGGAAAGCATAAAACTCCAGGGTGTCTACCAAATTTGGAAAATGCAATTTCATGACCAATTTACATTTTTCATGATGGGTTTTAAAAGTCATGTATGTGCGTGCGTGTGTATGTGCGTGTGTGTGTGTCCAAGTATGCATGCATGTGTGGGTACGTACATATATTAAAGATGGGAGACACTCTTCTTCCCATTTCTTCTATGGAAAAAGTACACCCCTGCCCTTCTGCTAGTAACAAAAATCTGACTCATTAAACTTTGACTACGCCTGAAGTGAGCTGAAATACTCAACATTGTGCTAAACAATTTCATTACACACCCTTCTTCAACATTTATATTTGAAAATGCCAATGACTCTATAAGCAGTATAATTTAAATTGCTAAATTGACCATAACATTTTTTGCTGTAACAGTTCTTTGTGGAGGAGAGCACAAGTACCCCCTTTTTTTTAAACTCTTGTACCATTATATGGAAACCACATTTATGTCTTATGTGGTTGGTGCATGGAAAATTACTCAGATTGTCACCAGAAAATGAACAATTACTAAATATAAAAAGAAATTCATGACCCCAAAGCAAAATTTGACTTTTTCTTGACTTTTATTACCCTTTTCTGAATTCGTGCCTTTTTCATGATTTTCATGACTGTAGACACCCTGAACTCCTGCAATTCTGAAAATACAAACACGAATCCACAATATCTTTACTCATTTATTTTTTGAAGTTTAAAATCCTAATAAAAAAAAGGGGATTTTACTGCTATTTATGCAATATTTTGAACACTGCGATGATGCTAAAATTAAAAACATTACCGGAAAACATGAACGCAACAAAATTTGCAGTTTTGCAAACTTAATAACCTTGAAAAGATTTAGATAAAAACAAAAAAGAAAAACAGTGAGCTCTTCACGATTTAGCCCCCCCCAGGGAATCTCGAATCAGAAAAGAAAATTAAAACAAAAAAAAACAAGAAAAAAATGCTGAAAAATAGACCATCAGATTTGCTCACTATTCCTACATTTTTCAACAGAAATTTTGTTTTTTCAGCTTATATTTAAAATTTAAAATGATGCCAATTCACATGAAGAAAGTGATTCCACAACTTTGCTGACCACCCCAGGTCATGTGGTAAACAAGTTTTGGTGGTTTATTTTTCAAGGACCAGTTTGGAACAGGAGATGATGGGTTTGATTCCTGTTGCTGACTACCCTGTCCCCTGGTTTTTCTTCGACATCCTTACATGAATGGGGGAGTGGGATAGTTCCCATTGAAGTCAGCCCTGGACACACCCAGACCCTCCTCACCCAACACTACCATGTGCAATAATTGTGCCCGGTTGGGTTTCAATACAAACATAAGAACTTTCACTAAATATTTTATATAAGATTGCGTCTTCGGAGTATTTTCTTAAAATATTTCATGGTTTCTCTGCCTGGGGGCGTAGACGTATATCTTATTTTTGACAATATCTCAGCTTCTAATGGTCCGATTTGAAAAATTCTTTCTTTATTAGATAGTTTCCGGTGTGACATGTTTTTCATATAATTTCAAATTTTTCAAGTAATTCATAGACTTTCTTAGGGAGCGTAAAGGTAAATTGCGTTTCCCCTATATCTCTGCTTCTAAATCTCCGATTTTAAAATTTCTTTCTGCAGTGGATACAGCTCCTGCTGGGAAATCTTTTGCACACAATTTCTAATTTTTGTAAAAAATGGTTTGGCCACCAGGGCGTAAGTCTTAATTTCCGCTTCTGATGTATTTCCAGCAAAATATGAGCTTCTTAAATCTTAATTGAAAAAAAAAGTCATTTGCGGACCGATACTACTCATGTTGACAAACCTTTTAGGAACATTTTCTTCTAGCCAAAAATAAAACAGATAGTGAAAAAACTCATGTTGACAAACCTTTTAGGAACATTTTCTTCTAGCCAAAAATAAAACAGATAGTGAAAAAACTCATGTTGACAAACCTTTTAGGAACATTTTCTTCTAGCCAAAAATAAAACAGATAGTGAAAAAAAAAAAATTGAATAAAATTCCACTAGTTCGCATAAAAGGTAAAATAATATGAGGGTTGTGCTGAAAGTAATACAAAAGTGGACATAACTTTTTTATTAACGTTCAAATTGCTCATGTTGGTAGAGTAACTCAACATAGTCTCCATCACAAGTGATGCATTTGCATCATCGTTGAACCCAACTCTCGAATCCTCTTTGAAAAAATTCTTCACAGCCACTTTCATCTCATCTGTGCCATCAAATAGTTGTCCCCGGAGATTGTTCTTCATTGGACCGAACAGGTGGAAGTTGGACGATGCCACAGCACAGCTGTACAGTGGATGGGGGACCACTCACCAGCCTTATTTGCTGATCACCTGATTTGTTCCCAAAGATGTAAGTAGTCTTGCATTGTCATGGTGAATGTGGATCCTTTTCAGATTCTTGTTCGTTCTCTTCCTTCTTATGGCTTCTCTAAGCTTCTTGAGTGTCTCAATGTACCGCTTGCTGGTCACAGTACAGCCACATTCCAGAAAATCAAGAATGACACCCCTGCCATCCCAAAAAACAGTCACCATGACTTTCTGAGCTGATTGCTGGCTCTTGAACTTCTTAGGCCTTGGTGAAGAGGATTGACACCATTCCATGGATTGATTCTTTATTCCAATATTCTGGATCATAAAGATACACCCATGTTTTATTCCCTGTCACCAGATCGGGAAAAAAACATGTCTTTATTGGCTTCAAACGCTTCCAGCAAATCAGAGCAGACTTCCACCCTTCTCTCCTTCATATCTGGTGTCAACTGCCGAGGTACCCACTTTGCACACACTTTCCAATACCCTCAATGTCTTCCACCATTTTCTGTATGGCATTGTGACCAGAGTCCAGTTGTGCAACAAGCTCATGGATTGCGATTTATTTCTCTGCGTGAACCAATTCCACTAATTGACTATTCGTGTCACTGGTCACAGATTATGATCTCCCACTGCGTGGCTTGTCGTCAATGCTGGTTTCCTCTTTTTTTAAACTTCTTTATCCATCTGTGCACATTGCTCTTGTCAATAGTGTAATCTCTGTAAACATTCTGTAGCCTTCTGTGGATGTCGGACAGAGTGCACCCTTCCTTCGTCAAGAACTCAATGACAGCATGTTGCATCTGCTTGGAATGCATTATTTACCTGCAATGAAGAAAAATGGTTACTATAGAGGAACAGTTACTCTACGAACATGTGCAACTGAACGACCTCTGTCAGTTAATAAACAAGTTAGTAAAATCATGCCATGCATTGATTATAATACGCTTTCCAACATACCAGAAATCATTACTCAAGTTATCACTCAAGTTATGAGAATAATGGCTGTGGAATAAATCTTGGTCCTGGCCCCTGACCTTTGATCCCATTTCGATGATATTCAACAGAACCGGTTTGGTATACCTCCGAAATAACATGATAAAGTTTTGTCACAATCTAAGCATTTTTACGTAAGTTATGATGCATAAGGGCTATGGAATAGATCCCGCTCCTGTGTCCTAATCTTTGACCCCATTTCGCCCATTTTCAATATATTTCGTCCCCAGGCAAGATTCTACAACATACTAACATTTATTCCAAATCGAAGCATTTTTACGTAAGTTATGACGCATCATGGCGATGGAAGTGATTCCGCTCCTATGTACTGCTGACCTTTGACCCCATTTCGTTCACTTTAAATAGGGTTCCTTCCCAGGTGATCCCCTACCAGATACTAAAATTTCATCGAAAGATTTTTACGCGAGTTATCGTGCGGATGGACATACGTACACAACGCGTGACGTAATGAGGCAGATGGGAATGGCGACCATCTGCTCGCCGCAAGAGTGTGACGTCATAAAACTTTAATAGGATCCACACACAACGCGTGACGTAATGAGACAGATGGCGTGATCGCGCGCCAACATTCTGAGACGCGAGTTTGTGTAGTCATAAGATTTCTAAGCATTGGTAACATTAATGGAACAACGCCATCACTAAAAACGTTATAATTCGGGGTGGTTATTTAACCCACTAAACGAATTTTCCTAAAGTCGAGATCAAGCTAAATCGATTTCTAGTACTAGAAAACGGTAGGTTAACGACTTTCATCAAAATTCTTATAGCCGTTTTCAAAATAAAATGTACATACATACATACAAGAATTGCTACTTTTAAGGTGGACGTCAAGTAATTTTGCTTCCTATACTTCCAATGGAAAAACTTCTGTATACATTTTCTTCACAATTAATGCATTCCCAAAAATGAAAATTTGAACAGATTAAAATATCTTCATTTTATAACTTGCAATACTTAATATTTTCTAAAACATAACCATAGTTATGCAATTCAACATTTGTTTGTCTACTGACGTCATGAAAATACAAGCCGCGCCATCTTCTTTCTGGACAATTAATGCGTTCACAAGGATGAGAATTTGAACATCAATTAATATAGCTTCATTTCATAACTTGGAATACTTAATATTTTCTAAACCATAACCGTAATTATGCAATCCAACATTTTTTTGTCCACTGAAGTCATCAAAGTACACGTCGCGCCATCTTTTCTCTGGTTTCAACACCACCAAAGGAAAAGTGATTGATTTTTAATATAATTATGGTTATGTTTTAGAAAATATTAAGTTTTCCAAGTTATAATATGAAGCTATTTTAATCGATGTTCAAGTTTTCATCCTTGGGAACACATTAATTGTGAAGGAATTGTGTACAAAAGTTTTTCCATTGGAAGTATAGGAAGCAAAATTACTTGACGTCCATCTTAATAATATGGAATAAGAGCGATGGAATGGATCGCAATTCTATGTCCTGATCTTTGACCCCATTTCGTCCATTTTCAATAGGGTTCGTCCCCAGGTGGTCCCCTACCACATACTGAAATTTCATCGAGATCGAACCATTTTTATGCACGTTACGACGCATAAGGGCAATGGAATGCATCCCGCTCTTATGTCCTGACCGTTGATCCCAATTCGCCCATTTTGAATAGGGTTCGTCCCCAGGCGGTCCCCTACCACATAGTAAAATTTCTTCGAAATCGAACCATATTTACGCAAGTTATGACGCATAAGGACAATGGAATGATTCTGCTCCAACGTCGTGACCTTTGAACCCATTTGTCCCATTTTCAATAGGGTTCGTCCCCAGGTGGTCCCCTACCACATACTAAAATTTCATCGAAATCTAACCATTTTTACGCCAGTTATTGTGCGGACGGACGGACAAAGCTGGAGCATATACTGTTCTTCAACCTACGGTTGGAAAGCGTAAACAAGGTATGCCCACTTTTGCATTACTTACGGAACAACCCTCGTAATTAAAAATGTTAACTGCAAGTAAAAATATGGATGGCACTGAGAAAAAAATTAAGACCTTCAAGATCTTCATTTTTTGGCAGCATCGTTACATGCTTTTGACTGTCCATCTTTCCGCTGTTTTACGAAGAAAATATTCTCAAATGTTTATCAACACGAGCGGTATCGGTCCACGAAAGAATTTTTTCAATCGAGCTTTTAGAAGCTCAGATTTTTCTGCAAATACCTACGAAGCAGAAATTAACTCTTACGCGCCCTAGTGGACAAACCATATTTTACATAAAAAAAATTGAAATTACAATCAAAACATTTCCCACCAGGAGCTCTATCTGGTACAGGAAGAATTTTTCAAATCAGGGTTTCAGAAGCAGAGATATCAGGGAAAGCGCAATTTACCTTTACTCTCCCTAGCGGACAGTCAATGAATCACTTGAAAATTTTGAAATTATATGAAAATCATGTCGCGCAGGAAACTCTATCCAACAAAGAAGAAATTTTTCAAATCGGACTATTAGAAGTAGAGATATTGACAAAAATAAGATATGCATTTACGCCCTGACGGAGAAACCATATAATATTTTAAGAAGAAAATATTCTGAAAAGGGATTTATCAACGTGAGTAGTTATCGGTGCACGAAATAATTTTTTCAATCGAGATTTTAGAAGCCCTGATTAGGTTGCAAACATATCAGAAGCAGAAATTAACACTTATGCCCCCTGGTGGCCAAACCATTTTGTACCAAAAATTAGAAATTACATGAAAAATATTTTCCATCAGGAGCTGCATCCGCTACAGAGAGAATTTTTCAAATCGGAGTTTTAAAGCATAGATATCGGGAGAAACACAATTTACTTTATGCCTCCTGGCAGAGAATCTATGAGTAACTTAAAGAAGTGACCATACCTAAAATAGTCTTCAACATAAATAGAAACAAAACAATTTTTTTTTTTTCAATCGGCCGTTTTAAAGCAAATATATGGAATAAAATGTATTTTGAATTTGGCATTATCCGCATTTACGCTTTCTTGAGGCAAAATTGTGATTGGTGAAAAAAACAAACAAAAAAAAACGAAATAAAGGATCATCTCTTATATTTGCTTTGCACTTTTAAGGTATTAAACCCCAGCAAAGTGCGCATAGTTTACATGCAATTCATTAATGATATACTATTAAAATAAATAACCAATCACTTACCCTAAAGATCATGGTAATTTCCAAACACTTCAGGCACGTCAATTATCGTAATGTTGTTGGCCTTCAAAGTTTACAGACTCCTTGCTTATGATTCCTTCTTCCGGGGATGAAGCATCGCATTTTTTATTTTATTTTTTTATTTGCTAGACAAACAAGGCCGGGTTTTTTTTCCTGCCATATGAGATGTAACTTAGCTCGTCAATTCCATAAAAACCACACAAGCATATTACTCATTCATACATTCAGTTAAAAAACTATGTACATAATTACACTACATTACATTCCCAGGTGGTTAAACCTTTGTCAACTGTGAGTAACAAAATGCCCCATCCGTTTTAAAACCAGTGCTAACCCTACTGCAAGTGTCACCCTCATTCAGCCCTTCACACACAATCCTCTAGCACTTTCAACAGGCAACTGTCATCCTCAGGAGGTAGCAGGTGTGTCTCACCCGCCCACCACAGCTCAAGTGAGTCGAGCCATCGAGGCACGGGCTCCAGTCGCAATATCTGGATCTCTGTGTCTCTGGCGCCATCTATTGTCATTGCTGCTCTTTTCTTTTTTTCTCTCTAAGCTGTTGTTCAATTTTTATTAAGGCCTTCCATTGTTCGTTCAACATTAATGAGCCTAGCAACTTAAACAAACAATGGAAGGCCTTAATAAAAATTGAACAACAGCTTAGAGAGAAAAAGAGAAAAGAGAGCAGCAATGACAGAGACACAGAGATTGCGACTGGAGCCCGTGCCTCGATGGCTCGACTCACTTGAGCTGTGGTGGGCGGGTGAGACACACCTGCCTCCTGAGGATGACAGTTGCCTGTTGAAAGTGCTAGAGGATTGTGTGTGAAGGGCTGAATGAGGGTGACACTTGCAGTAGGGTTAGCACTGGTTTTAAAACGGATGGAGCATTTTGTTACTCACAGTTGACAAAGGTTTAACCACCTGGGAATGTAATGTAGTGTAATTATGTACATAGTTTCTTAACTGAATGTATGAATGAGTTGTATGCTTGTGTGGTTTTTATGGAATTGACGAGCTATAGTTGAGCAATTCCATGTCAGATCAATCACCTTCTTGACCTCACCATTTCTGATTTTGATGAAATTTGGTATGAAGCACACATATGACAAGGTAAGTAATTCTGCCAATTTTCAGATTTTTATTTTGAAAATTATCCAAGATACACACATAATAAAAATCGAAATTTTCGTAAAAAATGACAAACTCGCACACTTATAAATGGCTGTAAATTTTTTCCTAACTGTAGTAGGGTGACAATTCAAACACAGTTGCAAAGCTAAAGGATTGAGCTTTCTATAGATACCATACGTGACCTTTTTACAACAGATTAAAGTTTCAAGGTCATCCACTGTGACCTTTGACCTTGAATATCTCAAAACATACCATCTTACAAAATTACGAAAACAAAATATTTTATTGCTACAACATTCTTCTACCTATGTGCCAGATATTAGGCTGGCACCGCTATGGCAAGGCAGTGTAGGATTAATATGAGTGTCATGCTGCACCCTTCTGTATGTAAGGCACAGAGACATACCATGCAATAAATATTTCCTACGTTGAGGATGTATGTTTATTATACATGAAATGTGTATATATTATAACAGATCAACAGATTTATCAGAAATATGCTATGTGACAGCAATTTTACTTGATAGACACAATTTTCAGCAGTAAATAATGTCAACAAATCTTTGAGATCAGAGATTGAAACTCCACCCATTTTAGCCAATGACAAAGCTTCTTATTAGAGCCAATGACAGTTTCTTATTAAAGCCAATGGCAAGGCTTCTTATTACAGCCAATGAGAAATCTTACTGGTACACCATTTTACATTTGCTGTTATTTCAATTCTGAGCTTGTGAGTGTGTGGTTATCAATTTATCTGTAACATTGCTAACTGTTTAATTGTTATTTTATTTTATCTTTATTGTTATCTTTATTTAATCAATTTCTTTTTATCAAACTATATCATTTTTTTTTTTTTGCAGGTGCAGTTTCATTAACCAAAATGGACTTTAAAAGTCAAATTTTTTGTTGCAATCCTCTGGGTAAAAGTGGACACACAAGGTTTAGAAAGAATCTGAGAAAAGTACAGCCTTGGATGGTTCAGAAATGTCCAAATATAACGTTAGAACAGAAAATATGTAGTTAATGCAGAAAATCAATCTCTGAAATGCCAGGTCCTTCATGTATAATTGAAACAGATGCAGAGGCAGAACAACCTCGGTTAAGTGAAGATAATTCAGAAGGAGTGGTGAAGAGTGAGATATGGACTGACGGAGACACAACTTTGGATAGTCTGAATGATACGTTACTTTCTCTAGGCGAATCTCCTGTGAAAAAAAAAGATTAGGTGTTGGACAGTACAGTAAGAAGAAATATCAGAAAATTGGTGAAGTGATAAAAGACTGCATAGGTGTTCCAGAATATGATAATCCTGTGACAGTGTCTGATGAATCGGTCATGATTTCACAGTTGAAAGAAAAATTTCAAGAAGCAGACTCTAGCAGTGTTAAAGTCCAAATACTAACAATATTACAAATTTTTGAAGATGACAATCCGATTTTTGGCGTAAATGTGACAAGGATGGCAAGTCAGATAATATTTGAAAACTTGAAAATTTTCATCGTCCTGGAGCGGGACTCGAACCCGCGTCTCCCAGAAAACGCCTAGGTATGTCACGGGATAGGATTATTAACCTCCAGATTCGCTAAACATGAATGCCGGTTGCTTCGACTGGCGAGTCCTGTGGTGGTTGAATTCAAATTGATCGGAGACTTGAAACTTGGTCGTTCTGGGTGGTGTAGTGGTTAGCATACCTAGGCGTTTTCTGGGAGACGCGGGTTCGAGTCCCGCTCCAGGACGATGAAAATTTTAAGTTTTCAAATATTATCTGACTTGCCATCCTTGTCACATTTACGCCAAAAATCGGATTGTCATCTTCAAAAATTTGTATTATATGGCGTAATCCCGTATTTCTTTCACTAACAATATTACCTAGAACCTGGAGTATTCGTAAAATTATGGAAGAATTTGGTGTAACATATTACATGGCACGAAAGTCTAAAAATCTTGTGGAAGAGCAGGGTATTTTAGCAACTCCAAATCCTAGGCCTGGGAAAACTCTCAGTGACAGCACAGTTGAAAACGTTATTGCATACTATAATAGTGATGAAGTGAGCCGTTGTTTACCAGGAAAAAAGATTTTGTCACAATGATGGAATCAGGATCAAAAGTACAAAAACAGAAACGTCTTATTCTAGGAAATTTGAAAGAGATATTTCAAGGATTTAAAGACAAGAATCCTAATGTCAAAGTAGGGTTTTCAAAGTTCTGTGGTTTACGCCCAAAGAATTGTGTGCTGGCTGGTGCAAGTGGAACACACTGTGTCTGTGTGTGTTGTGCTCATGAAAATGTAAAACTTATGCTAGCAGGGTGCAAATTGCAAGACTTAACTCGTAATGATGAATTACCAGTTAGGACACACAAAGATTGCCTTGCAAGAATAACTTGTAACCCTCCTCTTCCAGAATGCTTCTTCAAGGTGTGATTCTTGTCCTGGTATAGCACACTTACTAGAGCAAATAAGTAGCTTATTCACCATGAATGGGATTGATGAAATTGTATATAAATTGTGGACTACAACTGATCACACAACACTTATGACAGTCTGTAACACTGTAGAAGAATTCCTTGAGACTTTTGAATCAAAAGTGAAATTGCTATTGCCACATTCTTTTATAGCTATTCAGCAGTCATACTTTCTGTCAAATCTGAAAGAAAACCTTGATGATAATCAGTGTGTTGTGTTGTGTGATTTTGCTGAGAATTATTCCTTCATACTGCAGGATGCAGTCCAAGGATACCACTGAAACAATTCCCAAGCTACTATTTACCCTTTCGTCGTGTACTACAAAAATTCACACACACTTCAATTGGATCATGTTTCTTTTGTTGTCATCTCAGAATGTCTTAAGCATGACACTATCAGTGTTCACCTTTTCCAGACCCAATTGTTGCAGTTCATATCATCACATTTTGACAAGAAAGTAGAACACATCTATTACTTCTCAGACAGTGCAGCCTCACAGTATAAGAACAGGAAGAATTTTGTCAATCTGTGCCATCATGATGTAGATTTTGGTATCACAGCTGAGTGGCATTTCTTTGCCACCTCACATGGAAAGGGGCCATATGATGGCGTGGCAGGCACCATTAAGAGATTAGCTGCACGTGCCAGCCTTCAGTGTTCATACAATGACCAAATTATGACACCGCGAGAACTGTATGATTGGGCTTCCAGAAACATTCCTTCGTGCCATTTTAAATACAGCACGGACAAGGACTATGAGAACCACAAGGAGTTCCTCGAGATATGTCATGCTAGTGCTTGACCAATTCCTGGTACTCAAAAACTTCACTGTGTAATACCAGTAAGCCGCACAGCTATTAAAACCAAGATGTATTCAAACTCAACTGAATACAAGGTTGAGTCAGTATTGCTAAATCCAATAGAACTGGATCTGGAGGATATTCGTGGCTATGTTATTGTTGAGTATGATAACCAGTGGTGGGTTGGTTGTGTTTTGGATGTGAACATTCATACAGAACAAGTTAAGATAAGTTTCTGCACCCACATGGACCTTCAGTGTCTTTCACATACCCACAGAAGCCAGATATATTAGAAGTGGATAAAACAGCGGTCATTACGAAGGTTGACCTACGAACAGCAACAGGTCGGACATATTTTATGGAGAGAAGCGAAATAGAGATGGTCACTAGCAAGATGGCATCACATTCTTTTGGTTTGCAACCTTATTAACCAAGCGGTTCACTTGTATGTGTACACCACTAATATAACCTGTAACACATTGTGAAATTAATACATACATGCATCTGGAAAACAGTTATTGTACATTTGTCCGAACCTAACCTGGAGGACATATACTCCTATTAATCCTACATTCCTTTGCCATAGTGGTGCCAGCCTAATATCTGGCACATGGGTAGAAGAATGTTGTAGCAATAAAATATATTTTTTTCGTAATTTTTTAAGATGGCATGTTTTGAGATATTCAAGGTCAAAGTGGATGACCTTGAAACTTTAATCTGTTGAAGAAGGTCATGTATGGTATCTATAGAAAGCTCAATCCTTTAGCTTTGCAGCTGTGTTTCAATTGTCACTGTACTACAATTAGGAAAACAGTTACAGCCATTTATAAGTGTGCGAGTTTGTCATTTTTTACGAAAATTTCGATTTTTATTATGTGTGTATCTTGGACAATTTTCAAAATAAAAATCTGAAAATTGGCAGAATTACTTACCTTGTCATATGTGTGCTTAATACCAAATTTCATCAAAATCAGAAATGGTGAGGTCAAAAACTTATTTTTTTATTGATCCGACATGGTCCCAGTTACATCTCATATGGCAGAAAAAAAAAAAAAAAAAACCAGCGTTGTTTGTCTAGCAAACAAAAAAATAAAAATACGATGTTTCATCTCCGGAAGAAGGAATCATAAGCAAGGAGTCTGTAAACCTTTGAAGGCCAACAACATTACGATAATTGACGTGCTTGAAGTGTTTGGAAATTACCATGATCTTTAGGGTAAGTGATTGGTTATTTTTTTTAATAGTATATCAATAAAGGATCATCATTCCCACATTTCAAGCTTCCCAATGCAAAAAGAATTTTTGAAATTGGTCAATTGGTTGCAGATATGTGGTGTCGACAGACGGACGGACAAACCGATAACATAAGCACAATCTTTTTACAAACCACGTGCTAATAAAGGCACACACAAAATGCTTAGCTACCAATCAAGACTAGAGCATGAAAAGACTGCCGGCTTTCTTCCTTCCTTGGCTCCCAGCAACAGCGCCTCCTCGCTTTAGTTTTCCCCATGGCAGGACTAGATAAAACAAGAAAGATGACACCGAATTTTCGGGTGTAATTAGCACGTCTTTTTAATCCATTATGACGCAAATTAAATTTATCAAAGCTATTCAAAGTCAATGGAACTGATGTGGAAAACAATGGTACCTGACGGAAGAAAGAAGTTTTTGTTCTTAATCCCTCAGATATTGCTGTAAACGGAATCGTGAGCTTATGCCTTCTGGTTGCAGACTTTTGCGTTAAGAAAAATATGAATTTATATGAGAAACATTTGGCACCAGAAATGCTCTCCAACACAAAGAATTTTTCAAATCGGACTCTTAGAAAAAGAGTTATCAATAAAAATAAGATGTGACATTATGCCCCTGGTGGGAAAACCATGCATTATTTTAGGAAGAAAGAATTTTCATAAGGTTTTTCCAAATGAGTGGTATCAGTCCAAGAAAAAAAAATTTAGTCGAGTTTCCAGGAGCCCAGATTTTGCTGCAAATACATCAGAAGCAGAAATTAACACTTATGCCACCTGGTGGCCAAACCATTCTTTATCAAACATTAGAAATTATACGAAAAATATTTTCCATCAGGTGTTGCATGCGATACAGAAATAATTTTTCAAATCTGAATTTTAGAAGCAGAAATAGCGCAAAAAACTAAATTTACCTTTGCGCTCCTAGCGGAAAGTCTATGATAGACTTGAAAATTTTGAATTTATAGGGAAAACATTTCACATCGGAAACACTATCCAACAAAGAAGAAAAATTTTCAAATCGGACTCCTAGAAGTAGAGATACTGACAAAATAAGACATACATCTAGAAGAAAATGTTCCTAAAAGGTTTGTCAACATGAGTAGTATCGGTCCACAAATGACTTTTTTTTCAATTAAGATTTAAGAAGCTCATATTTTGCTGGAAATACATCAGAAGCGGAAATTAAGACTTACGCCCCCTGGTGGCCAAACCATTTTTTACAAAAATTAGAAATTGTGTGCAAAAGATTTCCCAGCAGGAGCTGTATCCACTGCAGAAAGAAATTTTAAAATCGGAGATTTAGAAGCAGAGATATAGGGGAAACGCAATTTACCTTTACGCCCCCTAAGAAAGTCTATGAATTACGTGAAAAATTGGAAATTATATGAAAAACATGTCACACCGGAAACTATCTAATAAAGAAAGAATTTTTCAAATCGGACCATTAGAAGCTGAGATATTGTCAAAAATAAGATATACGTCTACACCCCCAGGCGGAGAAACCATGAAATATTTTAAGAAAATACTCCGAAAAGGTTTATCCACGTAAGTGGCATCGGTTCACGAAAGAATTTTTTCAATCGAGATTTTAGAAGCTCAGATTTTATGGCAAATACATCAGAAGCAAAAATTAACACTTACGCCCCCGGTGGCCAAAGTATTCTTTACCAAAAATTAGAAATTATATGCTGAAAGATTTTTCATCAGGAGCTGTATCCGCTAAAGAAAACGTTTTTCAAATTGGAGTTGTAGAAGAACAGAAATCGGGAAAAACGTAATTTACTTTTACAAGCCCCCTAGCAGAAAATCTATGCGTAATTTGAAAAAGCAACTATTCCTAAAATACTCTTCGACATAAATGGAATTGAAAAATGAAAGAATGTTTTCAATCAGATGTTTAGAAGCAAATATGTGGAATAAAATGTATTTTTGAATGACATCTGCATTTACGCCCTCTAGCGGTGAAATCGTACATCAAAAAAAAAAATAAATAAAAAAAAAAACAAAAAAACAATGAACGATCGTCGTTCGTAAATTTCAAGCTTCTCAACGCAATTTTTTTTCCAAATCGGACTAATAGTTGCAGAGATATCGTCTCTACAGACAGACGGACAAACCGATAACATAAGCACGGGTTTTTTTTTACAAAAGACGTGCTAAAAAAAATTAAGAAAACTATTTTTCCAAATTCTTTACGTAACTGGCTGAAATGTGTACATACACCATAATTGGCTAGGAGATGATGACCTTAAAAATTTCAAGTGAATTGGCAAAAACGTTTTTAAATTAGCCGTATAATGCCGATTATGAATTCTGGTCATGGCAGCCACATGATAAAAGAGCAAATAAAAAAAAATTATGGCCCGTTTAAAAAGTTTTTAATTGATTTACGCAAAATTTGGAGGGCTCATTCCTATTAGCGATTTATGGTGTTGATAAAAATTTCAGAGATTTTCATGAAAAATCCACGGAGATAAACTTTTGTCATTTTTATCCCACTTGTAAAAATCCTTAAGAGAACTGCTGGCTGCTGTGGGCGGGGTTACAGGGAGAGGTGCAGTGTGTGCGTCACTGCCTCTTGTCGGAGCTCCGCTCTTGCTGCTGTGGTGAGTTGCGTTTACAACTCGCGACCTCACCCACGCGTGTGTCCGACAGGAATGGGTGTTTAACAAAATTTATTTTTGTTTCAGGATCTCTTTTTTCATCTGACAAAAAATCCCCTAGATATAAAAAGACAACAATGCAAAACTATGGCTAAATTGAAAAAAAATACGGGCACACTTAAGAAAAAGGTGAGAATAGTAACAAAATTTAAAAAAAGGTAACAAATAGTGAGAAAAGTGACTTGCGCCAAGGTCTGATAATGCAATGTTGAATATATAATATCTACTGATACAAACAACTCTTGGAATTATCCCACTTACATCTTCCTGCAAACTACAACAGGTGTCTTTTAATTGAATCAGATGGAAAGTTGGACTTGATGTCGGGTTGTAAAGAATCTGATCTGAAGAAAGGTTTCACTACAAGATCAAAAGCAATGATAACACCTTCCTGCAACAATCAACCCCAAATTACCATTCACTCTTTACACCTAATCTCGATCATTCCTACTTTTTTCATTATGGTGAATAAATCAAAAGAACACTTTTTTTTAAACACATTAGCCCATATTTGAAGGACTGTAAGTGCTTTTCCACCTAAGAAACCTGATGACGCAAAATTTGCAAGTGTGCTCTCGTATAACTCTGCCTCAATAGTTCACTCTGAAATTTGAAAAGTCATATTTTTTCATTAATTTTAAAATTACTTACTGCAAATTTATTTGAAGAAGGGAAATTCCTATTTAATAAATAAAATCAAAAGAGAACATATAAATCTAAATGGAATGTTTAGCCATAGCAGCAAATGGTGTTTTACTATGATGATGATAAGAAAACACATAACTGCACGTTTCACATGATCAAAAGCTTTTTTTTTTTTTTTTTTTTTTTAATATGTTCTTTTTCTAACACAATTATATATTAAAAAAAAAAACATCACGCCAGTATTTTAAAATGAAATAACATACCCATCAATTATGAGATTTTTAAAAGTTGCTGCTTTGTCACACACAGGACATATCCAGGTAGGCTTTTTCTCATTCATCTGTAAATAGAGCGAGGCATCGAAACATTGCAAGTGCATGCAGGTCAGAGCTCGACACGGTATCTGCATGCGCATCTTCCCCAACTGAAATTACAAGAACCATCACTTAAATGTAACAAAGGAAATCACTAAAATTCAGGTGTGAAATGTACACTGAAATAACATATATATAAAAACAACACTTTATTATTTACCAAATTTTTTTTCTGCTATTCTCTTTCGAACATTAAAAAAAAAAAAAGAAAAAGAAAAAGAAAAATTGTATTTTCACTTTATTCTTTCAGTTTAGTTTTCTCTTTAAAAAGTTAGCATTTAAGGACTACTAGCTCCAGGAAAGGAAAAGGGTCAGAACAGTATGAAAAATGTAATGTTAGAATCAGAAATAAATCTTCTACAAGCCCAGTGGGCCACTCGAATTTCAAAATCACTGGTCTGCCAGAATGCCCACTGGTCCGTGGAAAAAAAAAGAAAAGAAAAAAAGCTTACACATCTGCAGTGTACATAGAAAATAATGTATCATTTCACTGGAGCTGTATATTGCAAATTCAGATTTAGAACAGAATGTGCAAACGTACTTAAGCAAACAGTACTAATAAATAAATAAAACACAAAACATGCCATGCCATGGTAGAAATAAAAAACCGCTGATTTGCAAGACCAGTGTATACCAAAAGCTGGTAGATCCCTCATTTTTAGTGCTTCAGAAATGGCACAAATATTAATATATTTTGTATGCACCCAATACTAATATTTAGGACAGTCGTCTGGTTATAAGGGCACTGTTACGAAGCACTTTGTAACATACCAAAAGCCACCTTCATGAAACACCTTGCTTCGGTGTGAAAGGCAGGAAGTTTCCCTATGCAGACAGAAAGAAAGATGGGCAAAGCCAGAGCATAAACAGTTCTTCAACCTCCAGTTGGAAAACATTATAAAAGACCCATACTCTAGGATTCACTACTTGTGCAAGAAAGTGACGCTGTCTTGATCCAAATATTTTGGCTCAGACGTTTCGGTTTCCTATGGTAAAAACTTTTCATCAAATTTAAATATGGTTTGCGATACTCAGTTTCTGAGTAGTAAATATTAGAATTTCAAATAATCCATAGTGAAATCTGGATTATTTAAAAAAACTGCCATAGCAAAACCTGGATTATTTTAAATAACAACTATAACAAAACCTGGTTCAATTCTTTATGAACTTACAAATTCAAAAATAAACTGAAAAAAAAAAAAAATACTAGCCACCCGGGCCATAACATATATTTTTCAGAGGCCCGATGGAATTTTTACTTGCCAATGGCCAGCAGACCACAGGGTAATTCAAACGCTGAAATGTATCATTCATTTCACAGCTAGGATTCAAATCCACATCCAGTTGTATGAGGTGTCAGAAGTTCATACCCTTAACCACTCAAACTCCATGCAATAAATCAGTTCTTTAAAAACATCAAAGTCAAAATGGCAAATTATGCATAATTTCTCTCTGTGCTACTTTGAAACATCTTAGCTGAATATTATTCTTTAAACTATTTAAAGCAAAAGAATATTGTTGCAACATACAATATAAGCACTTTCCAAGAGACAGCCACCTTGTGCAGCAGTGCTTCAGTATTTTATGATATTCTGCATTACACAGAAGCTGAAGTTTGGTTCTTGTTTTTTTTTTTTTTTTTTATACTTTTCTCAAGTAGTACACATCTAATGATTCATCAATATAAACAGGGTTCATACACATTTACAGAAAATAAATTCCGAGTTCATCAAAAAATTTAAGGAGCTTAAATTTTTCCAAGAATCATAGAGCTTTGTTTATTTTTTCCAATTTGGGGTGAAATGCACTATGCATTTAAGATTTTTATGAAGTCCTATAGGTTTTGCAGTTACAGAGTGCTCTTCAGCGTGTGTTACATCTTCAATGAAGTGGCAAAATTTCCCCGTATAAAAATTGCCCAGCATAAAACTTACATGAAGCAATCTGGAAATTAGCACAATGATGATAAAACAAAACAATTTTGCCAAGGCACCAAAAATTCCCTGTTTTACAGTCATCTATTTCCATGCACACTGGAGGCAGGGAGGTCAGATAATCAATTTCCATCGGCTTGGAAATTTCATACTAGAAGAAACGGCCATCTTGGACTAGCAGAAATGTACATGCTGTTTTGAATCCAAATGATATTCGAAAAACCAAGGTTGCTGGAAATATGGCCCTCAAACATCTTGCGCTGCAGTGTCATATGAGATTAAAGAGATAATATCACGTCTCCCACATTTCATGGAAGGAAGTGATGTCATTGCAAGCAGATGCTGCAGGGAGTTAGAACAAAGTGACAAAATCAGTCTGAACATCTCAATTTTTTTTATTTTTTTCACTGCTGGCAAAAAAATTCAACACAATTTTAGGACATTTCACAAAAATATGAAAAATCAAGGACTTACCAGGCCTGAAAGAAAGCGAAATCAAATTCCATAACTTTCCCACGATTCCAGGAGCCATGGGAACCCTGTGTAAAATGATAGGGCTTCAGATCCTTTTTTGGCAGTCAAACCGAGGAGGTGACAAACACACCTGAAAACAATCCAATTGTTTCTGTTCTTTTTTGAAATTATGTTTCTACACCCCCCCCTACTGTCATAATAGGGTCATGTCACAGGATAAAGCAAGGTAATTTTCCCCAGAAATACCAAGCCTTCCAAATTCTTCAGTCATTAATTTTGCAATATTTTCTTCAGTTGAACATATTTCCAGGGACGGTAAAGATAACACATTGCTTTCAATCTCTTTTTTACTATCATTAAAGTAAGTCGCTATGATTGGATACATCCGATCATTGCTACCAACTGTTGGAACACAAAAAAGATTCCTTTATTTGAGAGCACTGATCATATCTTCAGAAAAATGGAAAGCCATTTCTTTTACAACATGAGTAATTTTTGTTTGGCCACATGCATATTTTTTAATTTCTGGAAAATTTGGGAACATCACTGCTAATGAAGGAGAGATGTGGTTAGATGCTATTGGAATATTATGAAGAATTCCTTGCAAATTAAATAGCACGAATCCCTTGCAAATTAATGAGAGCTGACATAAAACTCTGAAATTTCTGTAATGCTTTAGATGAACTGTAATTGGAAATTTGCTGGGGGGGGGTCGCAATTTACATGAATGTAACAATATCCCCGCACCCAGCATGATCAATAGAAAAGTAGCAATTACAAATTGCTCAGTATGTATGGCATTGTCCTTTCACAGATTTAAAAAAGTAAAATTTAATAAAGTGATAAATCTGAAATTGAAAATAAGGGTCTGTATTTCTTTCTATTAGGATTCGGGATCTATAACACAATATTTTGCTGCTTAATTGCAAAGAATCTATATACCTATTTGTTTTTGTACAATTATAACACTTCATTTTTTTATGGTTTTTATATTTCCAATAGAAAATGAATACATTTGCAAAAATAAAAAAAAAAATGCTGAAAACTTTTAAAATGCCAAAGCAACCGCTCCTAACATATGCAGAATATAATACAGAAAAATATGGAACAAAAAACAAAACAAAAAACACTTGCATTATTTTTGGATCTCACTAAAGCTTTGATATATTAAATCATGAAATTTTATTAAAAAAGCTGTGTAATATTGGAATAAGAGGTATTTCTCAGACACTCTTTCAAAATTACCTATCTAACAGATAACAACTAACACAAGCTGATCAGTTTTGTTCTCCATTAGAATATATGAATTCAGTGTACCACAGGGCTCTATTTTGGGTCCGATCTTATTTAATATTTATATTAATGACATATTCTCGGTATTATCAAATGCACACATTATTCTTTATGCTGATGATACTACTATTCTTTTCACTGGTTCAGACATCTGACATTATTAACCGATGCAATCTTGAATTATTAAAATACTTTAATTTGTTGACTTCAAATTAGCTTGTGGTAAATAAAAAAAAATAAAAATAAAAAAAGCAATAATATTTACAAATCGTTAGATAACTCTAACACCTAATTCTACACTTTTGGATGATAAGATAATAGAAATAGTATCTGATTTCCCATATCTAGGGATAAAATTACAGTCTAACTTAAAGTGGAATAACCATTAAATATCCCCCCCCCCTCTACCG
The DNA here is from genome assembly GCA_039090855.1 of Macrothele yani. Lineage (NCBI taxonomy): Eukaryota > Metazoa > Arthropoda > Arachnida > Araneae > Macrothelidae > Macrothele > Macrothele yani. Next base: position 132,415,106 of record CM077025.1, read on the forward strand.
ATGCACTCTGTATGATATGATGATTTACGAAGTCATGCACTCGGTGAGATTGACTACGTACTGGATTATGTCTATAGAATAAAAGTTTATACCGTCTAGGCACGTTAGATATATTTTAATTTTTCGCTAAAATACACTAGCGCTTTCGAAACTAATATATGGTTTCATCATCAGGTGTAAAAATAATACACAGATCCTTTCAAATACACTACTTAAATTAATACTTAAATTATTAATTTGTGTGTATTTGAAAGGATCTATGTATTAATTTTACACCTGATGATGAAACCATATAATAGTTTCGAAAGCGCTAGTGTATTTTAGCGAAAAATTAAAATATTTCTAACGTGCCTAGACAGTATAAACTTTTATTCTATAGATGGAATAACCATATTCACTTTTTAATGAATAAAGTGTCATCAAGTATTGGGATAGTTAGTCGTGTTCTTACTTACTTATCAGTTTCAACACTAAAGCTTCTACATTATTCTTTGGTACAATCACATTTAAATTACCGCATTCTATCTTGGGGACAAACAACTAACTCTAATTTTAGGAAACTTCAGACATTACAAAATAAATACATTAGACTCTTAGAATTAAAACATAACTCTGATATGAATCACTTTTTGCTAATGAACTCACCTATATATATACATGTTGACCCAAATAAGTATAACATATTAACATTAAAACATAATTACAATTTGGGAAAAGTCATGTACAAGAGAATAAAAAATGATACAGATCATACATTATTGAAATTTTATTACCTACCCATAACTATAATATTAGAGGTGGATCTCAACTGAGAACAATTTTTCCCAGGACTCAGTATGTTAAATAATCACTAAGGGCCTCAATTTTGGAATTTTCTACCTCATGATCTTACAATAAAAAATAATTTCTATTTATTTAAAAAAACAAAACAAAAAAACTTTACATTCTGGGATCACTAAGAATATAAAAACGGGAATAAGGAGAAATGAAACGGAAAATGTAAAAAAAAAAAAAAAAAGACGGGGAGGAGAAGCGACTAAAAGGTCAAAGGGATACATTAGGAAAATGGGAACAGGGGGCAAAGTAGTAGGGAAGTGGAGAAAGTTGGGAGGAGGGTGGAGAAAAAGGGGGATGGGAAACAATTTTACTAATACTAATACCTTTGAATGTCACTTACCATGTTCAGGTGAAACTCTGACTTGCCTACATTTGTATAGGGAAAACAGGGCCTTGTCAGGACTTTTGTGGCCTTTTCCCAGATCTCCGTTGCTGTTACAATTACTTACACTGTTGTTGTATTACATTGTATTTTTGTTTTCATGTAACAGCTAAACTGAATTAAATTGAAATATCACTAAACGGAATACAAAACATTGACATGCCAGAAAACCGACAGGTCATAACACAATGTTATGATTTGTCAGTGTTTTGAACTATTGGTGTCACGATTATCAGTCTTTCGGCGTTTTTAACTGCCAATGTTTTAACTGGCACCCGTTTTCAATAGTACCTATTATGAATTTTACTAAGTCCTGGGAACAACAGGCTGACAATGCTTGCTTATGAAAATTATTACTGACCTAACATTGTCAGCTAGCTATTATAAATATAGAATTTTAACTGGAACTGCTAATTCAAATCATGCCAGCTGTTATTTCAGCAACTGTGCTGTGGTGACACACAACTTCGTAAAAAATCCTCAGATAGTTGGGACTACTGAAGATACTCCATTCAATCTGAATCATTCCACAAACCTGACACTTCACTGAAAAATCCTTAATGCCAGGCACTGATTTTGATAACTTATGCAGATCATGAGAAATAATACCAATAAAATTATAATAGTAATAGCAACAGTAATAATAATAAAAAAGTAAAATTCCAGAAGTTCATCTTGCAGATCCCAAGAAGGTCAACATACCGGACAAATCAGAGATCCTCTTAAACTGGTTGTAGCAATTTCGGAATCTGGATCATGCTTTAACTTTTCTTTAACTGAAAAATTAATCAATAAATAAAATGGAGTGAAATAGTGTAATAATGAAGCAGGTCCATCACATTTTCTAAAAATGTTTATTCACTCGAATTCTACTGCAGGAAAAATTATGAAATTTATACCTGCTATAGAGCACCATAAGCAGATTTCAAAACCATCCTCCATTCTGTTTTGGGCATTAAAACTGGTGAAATGACCAGTGTTAAAAATGCCCAAAACAGAATGGAGAACAGTTTTGAAATCTATAACATATAACTGTAACACATCAAAACTACAAAAAGTTGTAGTTTCTTAAAAGATATATATATATTATACAAATAATAGAAGACATCTAAACATTGTAAAACATGTCCCATCCCCGAACACAACTGCAAGAGTTAAAGGCAAGTAAAATACAAATATTATACAGAGAGGCCACTTTATTATGACCACCTGACGGTTTAAAGCAAATGAGCTATAGCTGCACGCTGTTGCCACCAGAGGGCGAGGCTAGTATAAAAAGGGAAAGCTTAGTGTTTGCGACAGTAGTAGAAGTGATTTTTGGGTGACGAGATGGGTAAAAAAATGCGATTTGACGGACTTTCAATGTGGGACGATTGTAAGAGCTCGGAGCCATGGAGTGAGTATCACCGAAACCGCCGCATTCGTGAAATTTTCCAGAGCAGCTGTTGTTAAAGTGTTTAAAGACTGGACTGTCAGCCAAAAAACTGGGTCTCTAACGTGCAACATGTGGTCGTCATTGACTAGTGACTGCTGGAGCGGAACGGAAAGTGCCCAGACTGGTAACAGACAACAGAAGGGCAAGAGTGCAGCAAATTACAGACCATCTTAATCAAGGATCCCCTCAAACGATCTCTGCACACACTGTTCGCCGTACACTGCATCGGATGGGATATGGCAGCCAAAGGCCTGTTAGAACACCTTTGCTGTCTGCAGTTAACAAGAGAAAACGTCTCCAGTTCGCACAAGAATTGGACAGTCGATAATTGGAAACAAATTATGTGGTCCGATGAATCACTTTTTCAGTTGCACCATGCCGATGGCCGAGTGAGAATTTGGTGGAAACAGCGCGAAAGCATGGACCCCAAATGCATTGCTACAACCCTTCAAGCTGGTGTTGGGAACGTTATGGTTTGGGGAATGTTTTCCTTGCATGCTTTGGGCCCTTTAATTCGTGTTGATCAACGTCTGACTGGCACATCATATCTAAACATTGTTGCGGACCAAGTGCATCCTGTCATGTGGATGGTTTATCCCAATGGCGATGGCTACTTTCAACAAGATAATGTGTCCTGCCATAGTGCTCGTATTGTACAGGATTGGTTTCAGGAACATGCCGGTGAGTTTACTTTGCTTAGGTAGCCCCCACAATCTCCAGATCTCAAACCCATTGAGAATTTGTGGGATGAAGTTGAATGAGCCATCAGACAGCTGGATCCACAACCCTGCAATCTTACACTCCTGGAAAGCGCTATTCATCAAGCATGGTCTCAGATTCCACAAACCGCCTATCAACATCTCGTGGAGTCCATGCCACGAAGAATCAACACAGTATTAAAGGCAAAAGGAGGCCCAACGAAGTACTGAGGGGTGGTCATAATAAAGTGGCCACTCAGTGTATATACATACAAATAACTCAATCAAATAAAACACATTTGATCAATAAATAAAATCACAACAATATCGAGAAATAAATACAAAATCTGGTAGTCAGCCATGGGGTACTAATCATCAGGAAAAGACTAGTACCTGACCTCTGAATCAGACAGGTTTCATGTGGATGCAAAATTTAAACCCCTGCCAAAAGATTAAAAAAGTAATTAAGGCATTCAGTCTTTTCTACCTGCTTTTGCTTTGAAGTTGTTCCTTTAATTACTGTCTCAGAAATGTCTGTTGATGAAAAGTTATTCAACACTGAGCAAACAAATCCCATGTTGTAGGATATCAGTAACAAACATTGTTACGATAGTGGGATGAAATATCAGAAAATCTCACAAAATCTACTTAAACGAAGTATGACAGTTTTCATTCTTTTCACATTTAATTAAAATATATTTAGTTAAAAAAATGCATACACAGGAAAAATAGCAACCATAGGTCATTACATATTGCTGCTATAGGATCATTTTATGTTACATGGAAACTTTTCCCCCTAGAATTTAATTATCAGTGTCATTTTATTTTACATTCATTAAAATGCAATACTATTATTTCAAGTCTACAGTTTTTTTCCTATCAACAAAGCAAACGGATATTACTTCACTATATGTCTACATATTTCTACTTTATCCGGTGTCTTGCCTTCCTCTGTTCAATATCTCATATTGTCACTCTGCCACCTTGGTGGCAGAGTGGTACAAAGTGCCCGCTTCTAATGACTCATTCCAGATGGGTGCAAATCCACCATACATGTGAGGCATGCATTGTGGGTTTGTCATACATCACTGGCTTTCTTCCTTCCTTGGAACCAGTGACTCCAAATTCCAAATGGACCACTGCTTATAGCCCACTGAGTTGCTCACAGTGATAAACTCCTAAACAAATCAAAACAAAAATCTTACCCGACTAATCTGCCTTAATGTGAACTGAAGGATGCTTGGAAAATTTCCTTGATGTTGAAATCTGCAAGTGCTGCATTACCATCTAGTCCAGGCAAGCATCGCAAAGTGACCCTTAGCTTTCTAGTTCTCAGGGCTGACAAGTTTCCATCTCCACATAGGTAATTATGCACAAGCAAGTTGTTTGCTAAATAAACAACATATATCAGATAAGTTAAGAAGGTAATATTTGCAATTACATGTGAATGATTCTGATTCCTTCTGTGTAGTTCCGAACTAGTGTTTTGGACAAAAATGTTTTCATTCCGGTGCAAAAGGTTTGTTTTCATTCTAAGTAATTTGTTTTTGATGCATTCAGATGGAGTGTGTGGCAACCTTTATATTAAAAAAAAAAAAAAAAAACGGCAGTTGTACCTTTGCATATTTAGATGTATGTCATATAACAAAGCTCACAATTATTTTTTAAATTTCTTTTTTTACTTCTCTGGTCATAAAACACTCTAAACAAAATAGAGGACAGTTACAGATTCGACACATACACTTAAGTGCCAAAAGTCATGGGATAGCAGTATGCAAATTTTTAACTGGTGCTGCTGTCTCATAAAGGCTTCGATGCACACCACGATTTTTATCAGCTGCGAGATTACATCTCACGAGTCATATTGGACAACCAGCAGTAGGATTATTGCAAGCCGACGTGAATTATCAGATTTTAAGCGAGGCATGGTAGTCAGACGGATGGGACATTCAATTTCCAAAGGTGTGCAAACATTCAACACTCCTCGATCCATGGTGTCACGTGTGTACCGAGAATACCTCATGGAAGGCATTACCACCCACCGTGGACAGCGCAGTGGCTGACCACGGGTGCTGAATGACCATGACCAGCTGTGTCTCACTAGGATTGTCCATGCTAACAGACAAGTGACACTGGCTAAAATAACATTCACATTCAATGCAGGAGGTACAAAAGACATATCCATCAGGTCAGTGCAACATAATTTAGCATCCATGGGGTATGGGAGCAGAAGACCCACCAGAGTGCCTTTTGTTAACACCACGACATCGGACACAGCACCTCACCTAGGCTTGTGAACACAGTAATTGGACCCTGGAAGACTGGCAACATGTGGCGTGGTCTGATGAGTCATGCTACTAGTTGTTACGAGCTGATGCTAGGGTTTGGGTCTGGTGCAGGTCCCATGAGGCCATGGACTGAAGCTATCAACAAGGCAATGTGCAAGCTGGTGGTGGTTTCATACATGTGTGGGGTGTCTTCACGTGGCACAGTTTGGATCCTCTGGTCTTCGTAAACATGTCATTAACCAGTAATTGCTTTGTTGCTCGGCTGGGTGACCATTTGCGGCCCTTCATGGACTTCACGTACCCCAACAATGATGGGATTTTCCAGGCGGACAATGCACCATGTCATCGGGCCCAAGTTGGCCAAAACTGGTTTGAGGAGCATTGTGGATAATTCCGACAAATAGTGTGAGCACCTACGGGACGTGGTGGAAAGGTCCATTCGCACCCAAGATCCTGCACCTACAAATACCAGGAAACTATGGGCGGTGGTTCAGACGGCATGGCTCAACATCTCTCCAGAAGTCTTCCAGCCACTTGTTGAATCAATGCCACGTCGAGTTGTTGCACTTCGCAGGGCTATGAGGTCCTACATGATATTAGGTATGTATCCCATGACTTTTGGCACTTCAGTGTAATACCACCTAACTGTAGCCAAGTTTATAATTTTTCCCATAACAGCATTTGAATTACAAAAGGAATTTCACAAAGGGTGAAGAAACAATTTGGTCATGGCCACAAGCCTTGTTGAGACACTGAAGTTGCCTTAGAAACTATTGTATTTTTCAGAATATAAGATGCACCCTTATTTTTTTTAGAAAAATTTAAGAAAAAATAAAAAATAAAATGGCAATTCATAAGCTGCTGTTTTTATGCATAAAGTTAATTTTAACTAAACTAACTAAAGTTAGTTTTAACTAACTTTATGTATAAAAACAGCAGCTTATGAATCATTGAATATTTGCAATTTGCAAAATTAGCAATGTGTTGACAAAAAACAACTTTCGAGAAATGTTGTTCAGGCTATCAGCTAATGGCGTACGTGCACTGCAGAATTTGTCAGTAATATCAACCTTCATACAGCCTATGGCTTTCTTTATTAGTTTGGATGGTCCTCCTTACCATACAACTGATTTATCAAAGTAAGATGGCCTTGGTTAAGGTCTGTTGGCATTCTGTGGCATACTAACAATTCCTGGGAACAGCAAAAATTGTTTTCTTTAATCTAAATTGCCAAGAACCATTTGAAAAAAAAACAAATCCATCAAAGAAGTGAAAAAGCACGTTGTTTGCAAACAGAAAAGGAAGGGAGACTGTTCGATATGGCAGCATCTTTCGTCATAAATTGCATATAAAAAAATAAAAGTGCCTTCCCTCCCCCACCACTTAAAAAGTGCATGTTTCATGAATGGATTTTCCCAAAAATTACTTCGAAATTACGACTCCACAATATTTATGTTACTGTGAATGGGTAAAATTTTTGTGTTTGTCTACAAAAGCTCTGCATAAACCAAAGAATTTGCAGCAGCAATAATAAACCCCAGTTTGCTGGTGGATGTCTTAAGTGCCTGTTGTGATGTTTCATCTTGAGGTGCGGTTCTTTCCCTTCGTTTTCTATCATATACATACATACATATCACTAAGCTGTTCTCTGAGATTCAGAGGTTAGCTCCACAGAGAAATACAAACTACTAGATACATTTTTAACTGACTATTTACTTACTATTGCTGTATCAAATTTCTCCATTTACAGCGATCTTGACACACAACTCAGGCTTTACTGACATCTACTACTCGACGTACACAAGACCTTCTATACTTCATACTAAATCTTTTTCTCATGCAGACACTCCTGAATTTGAACTTCCCATGACTTCCTTAGTCTTCCTCTACCTTTCCTTCCTGCCACTTGGACTAAAAAAAAATTCTTAGTCAAATCTCATACCTCATCACTCATTCTTTCAACATGGCCAAATAACTGAAGCATATTAGTCTCTACTTTGCTAACAACATTTTGCTTCACATACCACAACTGCAACACATCTTCATTCCTTACACAATCAGAACGTGTCTTGCCTCAAACTAAGTAAGTAACGCATTTCTCCAGCACACAAACAACTCCTATGTTTCTTCTGTAGTACCCATGTTTCACTGCCATACATCAGAGTAGGAACAATTACACTTTCATACACATCCATGTGGGACTCTTTTGAGAACCCATCATTCCTGTGAAAACCTCCTGAGTAGCTATGACTTTCAATGAAGAGTTCACTAGCCTATAATTTCACCATCCAATTTGTTCTCTCTGTCAACCATGCTTCCTAAATACACAAACTCATTCATCTGGTCAACCACAGTGCCATGTAGACTTATTGTTCAGGGGTGATTGTGAGGTGACACAAGAAACCCTGAAACTCGCAGCTCAGTGCCATATACATATAATGTATAATACGCACATATAAACTAGCTACACAACAAATAGGCCCTAGTGCTTGTGCAGTTACACTTCGCATCGTTTCTTGCACCCAATTTTCTTTCACTGTGCAAAATCCTTCAGGCATTGCATCTTTAAAATCAAATTTTGCACTTCATATTATATGTTAATTGAGCAGTTTATGTAGACCAGTTTTACTTGAACTTGAAACCTACAGTGGATTCCATTCCATTTCTAAAAGTAGTTAGAAAAAATAATCAAATTATTTGAACTTTCAAAATAATGAAAAGAAGCCTTTCTTTCAGCAGGCTGTTATCTTGAGAGCTTGTTTGATAACAAAAGAAACGCACAAGGTATCACAAATCGTCTACATTCACCATTCGCGCGGACATCCAGTGTTTTTAATCAAACACTGTAATTCCCAAAGAAAATGGAATCTGAAGTTTAGTTACCATTTTGTAGTATTTTTAGAAATGAAATGTCCGAAGCATCTCAAATTCTTCTAAAACTTAAAAACCCGGATTTACGGGTTTGGAATATGACAAAAACCTGGAATTCTGGGCTACACCTGGATTACAAACAGGTCTTATTACATTCAGTACTAACAGCACCTCGTTCAAAAAGCATAATTTTGGTTTTTCTATTATTTTGGTTCCACCAACTGGGTTTTGTTCCAGAATCCTTAGGTTGTATGACCAACTGGAACTGTCAGCTGTGTGCTAATTCCCCACAATGGTGTACTTACCTGATTAAAAGTTTTCTATAACTTTGCTTTTTAATGGAATTATGATAGCCCTTTTTATGTCCATTTCAGATTGCTATGTACAACATATGAGACATGAGCTTAAACTGTATTTTACATCATTAACACACAAATGCACAGGTATGCCCACTGGTACAAATACATGTTTAGCACGATAGCTGGATCGGCTCATTAAAAAAAAAAAAAAAAAAAAAAAGAAAGAAAAAGACACATGCATAGTTTGCAATGTATAAGAATAAAAGTACAGTCTATACAAGCATTCACAATACAATAACACTGCAGAAAAAGTGCAGAATAATTTCAACTACTGCACCTAAGATAAAGTGATAACACTTTTAAATCAAGTCCTTATAGCAGCATACATGCATATACAGTATACACTCATGGCAACATACTGACCTTCGGTATATAAAACGCAAAGTGATTCTGACACCATTTCCTTCTTTTTTTTTCTTTTTTTATAAAGTACGTCTTATATTTCGAGAAATACAGTATTTAAGTGTGGAGTGCTGACTTTGTATTGGGTTGTGTTTCTCCATAAGTTGTACCTCTCTGACAGATTTTGTGAAATTCTGAGATGGGTAGTGGCATTTCCAGGGTTCCCACTCAGTTAGTGAAATCAAATTCCCTGACTTTTCCAGGTTTTCCAGGTGGTTTTGAGTAAAATTCCAGGTGTTTGCAACGGCATTTTGAAAATATGCTTAACAACATATGAGAAAAAAATACTGGACAATTAGATACACAGATTTGCATGCAATATATTAAAATATTGTTTTAGTTAGCTGAGTAGAAACTTGTGAATAAGCAATTCCATAACAGGATATTGAACTAGCTTTAACTCTTGTAATGCAGTGTTTTGACATGCAAGACAGTGATACTCACAACAGATTCTAAAACATATTACATGCTGCACATACTTACAATTATACCTATCCCAAGCTACTGAGTCATATAATTTGTTTTAGAAGTTTACATTCTTATTTAAAAAATATGGAATACAAATTGGTGAACAGCAAAGAAAAAGAAATTTTTTGCACATACCAGCATGGTCTTGGCTTATCCTGCTGAATAATTAACATACCTAATGATGAAATACTGCTGTTTTTAAGTTATCTGTACCCAAAAGGGGTTTTTTTTTTCCTCATATGAAAATAACTGACTGAGGTTCAAAGGCAACTCTAAAATCATTGAGATCTAACTGGCTAACAAATAAATCTGGGCAGATTTTTTTTTGTAAACACATTATAACTACACATGTAAAGTGAAACAAAAATAAGTCACTGCTTCCTTGTAATACATTTTACACTGAATACTAGCAGAAATCACTGAAATCTAGTTAGTTTTATGCACAGTTACATCAATTTTGACAATTCCTGAATTTGCTGGTCAATTTTTCCTGTCTCCAAAAGAACCTCATGAGACAACTTTCTTTTCTTTTGCACTAAAATACTTATCTGATCAGACACCTTGCGATTTTTTTTCACAAGTTGTATCTCTTTATTTTTCTTTTCTCTTTGAACTGCTAATGCCTGCTGATATCTTGATCGAGACATCCTCACATACTGCAGTAATTCTGCAGTTATGGGCACTGAAACTACTCCGTTATGCGACTTTATGGCATTGTATACTGTACGCAATGAAATAAGTGACCTTTCATGAAGATTCTCAAACAACATGTCTTTATTAATTGAAAAACCACTTTCAACAGGTGCATTTCCATGCGATAAAGTAAGAACCAATTTAACAACCACCCACAGTTCCTTGAAATGTTCTTTATCCTGAAGTAAAGAAGAATAGAATGCATCCAAGCAGTTGTTTTCTGAGAATGCAGAAAACACATCCTTCAGTTCAGTTTTTGCTCTGCTACACAACTGTTGAAATTGCTGTTTTGCTCGATCTACTGAAACAGAAAATAAAATTCTGAAAATAAATATTCTGTTTTTTTCATGCAATATATGCAACAGCAAATGCATTCTTTTTTCACAAATTATTGAATTTGACTTTATGAGCTTAGGATTCAGCCTTGAAACTGCTTTGATAGCAGAAAAGTCTGTGGGACCTCGTTCTACTATTTTCTGTGTGGTTGCCACTAAAAATTTTCATGCATTCTGCTCTGAATTCCTTTTTCTGAATCTCTGAAGTTTTACTTTTCATCAAATATCCATGAGCAGCAATACCAATGTCTACATTTTGCAGTTTACAGTGGTTAACCTTATCACTTACGTCAAGCTTAAACAATTTTTCTGGAATTGCACATTCCTCCATCACCTCTTTCCTTATAAATCTAGACATCAACTGCCGGACAAAATCACATAAACTATCATACAGAAATGGAATCACAGGATCAGCTGTTTGGAATTTTTTCAAAAATGGTTCCAAAACATTAGCTACTGATGAAAAAAATGCAAACTTTGAAAGGATTAGGTTATCTTTACATGATACTGCAACACATGCACATGTTGAAGTTTTTGGCAAGGTATTTGTCTCTTCAGCGTACTTTTTTATGTTGATAAAAATCTGAATGGCCCGCTCTGCCACAGCAACATTTTCGACCCACCCGACTTGGCAGAACTTACGGGGGAAAATTTCACATCCTGTTATTGATACGTAATCAGCTCGCCGTGCAGGGCTATTTTTGAACAACTGATAGAAAGCTGTGAAGATATCATTCAAATTCCAGTCAGTAGCATCATGGCCTCTCCGAAAGGCTCCATGAACCACATGCAGTCCACATGAACCCAGATCAAGTAGATCACATCCATTTTCTGCCAACAAATCTTCCCTTATAACTCGCAGAAATTTATGATTAACATAGGGCCCATCCATTGAAATTTGCAACGGTTTATTTAAATCTAGTTCTGAAACTCATTCACACAACTTTTCAATGAGATCAGATGCATGGCCAAGAAATACTGAATTCAAATAACGTGTCTTGCATGGCCAAGAAATACTGAATTCAAATAACGTGTACATACCTGTTTTAATGACTTAGAACAAAATCTAACAATCAAATCCATCTGCCCTTTCTGAGCTACTTTATTAAGGGCTTCATCAAAGCATATGACAAATTCAGTACCTGATATCTCTGATAATAAGCATTTAGAAAAATATGGCACAAGCCCAAAACAAATTATATATGACATTTTTGTTGCACCAAGACTGACCTTTTTTGCTATATCACTGTCCATAAACATATGCTGGAATACATCGCTAGCATCTTTAAAAGAGTTGTATGAAGAATTTGACATTACAAGCTTCATGGCCCAAATTACTTCTGCTCTTAAAATGCACTCTTTTGTCATAAAACTAGTGATGTTCAACATTGAAATATTAGTAGGAGATACAGTGGATGAAGATCCACTCTGCTTTGCTACAAAATCTGCTGAATATGGCATGGACGGTATCAAATCAGGAGCAGCAGCCATACTGCCCAAAGTTCCACTTTGTTTTTCTGAACAATCCCTTTGAAGTGGTGCAGTATCCAATGTAAAAAAATTTGTCACAGCATGAGAAGCAGAAACCTGGCTTAAAGCTTTTATGTGTTTAGCACTTTGTTCATGGCTCAAAATCGCTTGGCGGCCCATATTGCTCAAGTTGAAACTTCTTAAACAAACTTTACATCTTGCTTTGTATGGGTCATCCTGAATAGGTAACAACCATTCTGACCACTGTGGGTTAAGTTTTTCTTCAAGCCAATCCACATTAAATAGAGTTTTTTTGGAAGTCAATTGCACCAGTCAGAAACCTTGCAGACCTCTCAATTCGCCGATTACTTTAATTTGACACAAATACTGTCGAAAACTCTATGCAAGGTGCAAGCACGGGAGCAAATACCGGCGGGCAGGCACCACGTGGCTAGCTGTTTGGGGGTGACGTGGGGTGTTGGAAGAAACTATCTGATCTCTGTAAAAGCATGCGCGCCAGCAGGAGTCCCTCTTTTCGCATTGGCCAGAGGCTTTGGTTTGATAACGAAGTATCCAACATGGGGTTCTGAGACTGCGATAAAAAATGTTGAAAATATGTTTTTGCGGATTTTTCGCAAAACTGACTGAACCTTTAATCAACTCCATAAATCACTAACAGGAACGGGTCCCTTAAATTTCAAGCGAATCGGATAAAAGCTTAAAAAAATAATTTTAAGATCATCCTGCAGCACGTTTCTCGCGGAGAGTGAATTCATAACTTTATTATGCAGTTATAATAAATATCAAAATAAAAAAAAATTGAAAAGGAATAGATGTAGTCATTGAAATATTTAGCACGCAAACTTAAAAGTCAAACATTGAAGCGAAATCTTTTCTTGCAAAGAAAAGAGGGGGGAAAATAGAATATGAACACTTCATCATCTTTCTAAATAGCAGTAAAAAAAAGAATGAAAAGCATTCTACAACATATTCAGTGAAACATAAACATTTACTCCGAAAAGAGTCTCTGAACGTTAAAGAAGGCAATAACTCAGTTGGCTCCTGTTGGCACACGCAGTCATTGCGACCGCTCAAAGTTCGTTTAGTGACCCTTCGCCAGTAAGCTCTCCCAGCCTAAAACGCACTGAGGCACGGCAAAGCTCACCAGAAACTCTCAGTAAGAGTGCTACATTAAAGATTTATCCCATTAAAATTTTTAAAGGATAATTTCAAAAGTTCTTTACCGATTCACGCGAAATTTTAGAGGTCAGCTTCTGTTAACCAATTGTGGTGTATGTAAAAATTTCAGCCAGTTTCACGAAGAATAGAAAAAGTTAGTTTTCACCATTTTTATCCCCAGTCTGGCAGTCAAACAAAGGCATGAAGGGGGCAGAAAGTGCTTTGGTCACTCCATCGTAACCCCTCCACAGGCTCCACTCTCACTCCAACACTACGCGCCCTTTTCATTTCCTAGTAGCCACCGTAGGGGTTTCCTCCCCACGTGGCTGCAATGAATTCCTTCTCTAATGCTCAATGACGGAGAACTCTGCCAAATACGTTAGTTTCAACGCCCTTCCCTTTTAACCTACAGTTCGGTCCTTGGGAGTGAACTAAACGAAATGTTAAATACGGAGAAAGATCAAACACAGAGGAAAAAGTATTTAATTTTAGAAACTCCCCAAATTCCCTGACTTACGAAATAAAATTTCAAAATTCCCTGATTTTTTTACGAAAATTCATGTTTTCCCTGACTTTTTCCTGACTTTTTGAGCCAATATTTTCCCCACTGACAATTCCTTGATTTCCCGGTTCTCCAGGTAGCGTGGGAACCCTGCATTTTAAAAGACGTAAATGACCTATAATAAAAAAATATCAAAGACAAGATTTCATTCAAAACAGTGTTAAAATAGCGCATTTGAATGTACTGGACATCAGACAGATAGGTATGTATAGTACTTACTCATTGCACGGGTATGATCTGGATTTCTTGCACCTGTTCCCCTCAACCGATTTAGAAGGATGGTGGAAGTCAGTTTTTTCACTAAATACACAGCAACTGCATAAGCCTAGAAACCCAAAAATGTTTAAGCAAAAATAATAAAGCACAGACTAATCACATAATGAAAACCTATTTCCTCTACATCAATGCTTTTTGGCATACAACATGAGGCTGACAAAAAAAAAAAAAAAAAAAGCTGAACTTTTTAACGTGGTAAAAAATGAGAATGTGCGGCAAGAAAGTGTGAATGTAATGCAGAAAGAGCAAAACAGAATACATACATACAGATCACCAAGCTGTTCTCCGAGATTCAGAGGTTACTTCCAAAAAGAAATGCAAACCACCAGATATTTTTACTTACTGCTGTCGCATCAAACTTCTCCATTTACTGCGGTTTTGGCATACAACTCGGGCTTCACTGATATCCATTACACACCGTACACAAGGTCTTTTATACTTCATACTCAATCTTTTTTCTCATGCAGACACTCCTGAATTTCATCCACCCATCACTTCCTTGGCCTTCCTCTGCATTTCCATCCTGCCACTTGGGCTAAAAAGATTTTCTTAGTAAGCATCTCATCACTCATTCTTTAAAATGGCCAAACCACTGAAGTATATTAGTCTCCACCTTGCTAACAACATTTTGCTTCACATCACACAACTGCAGCACATCTTCATTCCTCACACAATCAGACCATGTCTTGCCACAACCCCCCCCCCCCCATAAGTAACGCATTTCTCCAGCACACAAACAACTTCTGTTTCTTTTGTAGTACCCATGTTTCACTGTCATACATCAGAGTAGGAACAATTACACTTTCACACACAGCCATGCGGGGCTCTAGAGAACCCATTATTCCTGCGAAAACTTCCCAGAGCAGCTATGACTTTCAATGAAGAATTCACTCGAGCTACTAATTTCATCATTGAATTTGTTCTTTTTGTCAAACATGCTTCCTAAATGCACAAACTCACTCACCTGGTCAATCACTGTGCCATTTATACCTACATTACATTCAGTGCTACCAGTTCCTCTCTCAAAGACCATAAAAGAACTCGATCACGTTCGTTTGGCTCCACAATTTTGGGTTCGTTTAGCGAGCTTCTGAGTAGTTTTCGTTAAACGTTATTGCTTACCTTGCGTTTAAAGGTACGAGCTTCTTATTGGTGATGCTCTCAAGTGGGTGAGTTGATTATTTTGACCATTATAAGTTTTGTTTACTTCACGACCCAGTTTGTCGACATTTTGATTATCGACGTCAGCAGTGATGGCGTCATCCGGAGTGACGGCCAAGAACCCTGCCTCGACGTCTTCCCATGCTGGCGGTGGTGCTATGACTCTTCCTACTAGCTCATCCAGCTGCCCTCCAGATGGAAAAGTGATGTCTTCCCCAACTACAACTGTATCTGCGGATGAAGATGACGCCATGGATGTCTCTGTCTGTTAAGCTCTTCTTCAACCCTCTAACCCAAAGTCTTCATCCACTTCCTACGCAGCAGCATCCTCCTCAGTTTCTCGTCACCCTCCTGAAGAGCTGTATGCGGGTGCCATAGCCCTGATATAACATCTGCATCGTAAAGATAACTCTCTCGTGCTAGACATTCCACTAGGCTTTCCCGCCGGGAACGATTTTGCTTCTATCCTTGCTAAAGGTGTGTGCTTTCTACCCCTTTTAGATACTCCGTTGAAGATTTATGCTGACGCACTGAAGGGTAAGTTTCCTTCTAAAGTGATTTCTCACATGTTCCGGCGCGCACGGACCATTGTAGTGTATTTTATCGATGCAGAGTATGCCTGGTCTGTTCTCACGTCAGGCCTTACTGTTCGTGACCAACATCTCTCGCCGGAACCTGTGGCTCAACGCCCGGTTAATGTTTCCTTTTACCCGGTGCCTCCGAAGGTGACGAATACCATATTGTACATGGTACTGTCGTCTCTCGGCAGAGTTGTTGGAGAGATCCAGACATACTCGGCGGCACTGAAAGATCAAGCCGACAAGTCTATTCAAGGCGCTCGTCGTGCAGGACGAGTGATCTTCTCTTCCACGGACCAGATTGGCCAAATTCCAACACAGCTAACAGTTTGTTGTGGTGAATAGTCGCAGGATTGACCTACTCACTGAGTATCACTGTAGCAAATGCAAAGCCGTGGGACATTTCTACAAAGAGTGTCCCAGTGTTTCTTCTGAACCAGCACAAGCAGTAATAAAAAACATAGTTCCCAGACAACCCCCCCCCCCCCCCGTCTGCTCCACTCTCTCGTCTGAACCTCTTCCGGGACTGTCTTCGGTTCCTCCCCACACTCTCCCTCCACCATCTCTTACAGAAACCCATTATCCCTTGTTGTCTACATCTACATCTTTTCGAGCTCCTGCTGATCCTGAAGTTTCGGGTGATGATGGAGTCGTATCTGACGCAGAGATCTCTAATGCTGACACCGATGGTGCGTACTAAAGTGCTGGTGACAAAGCCCTCAGCGATGGCTCGGTCGGTGATCCACGTGCTCGTCCTGATAAGAGGCAGGCGCCACTAGGCCCTTGTGCTGCAAGCAAGCGGGGTCAGGCCCCTAGCCGTACTTCTTCGTGGAATCGTTTTCCGCCTCCTAATCTTCAAGAATATGATACGTCTTCAAGCTCCTCTACCACTCAGATGAGTTTCAAAGAATTTTTGGGTAATCTTACAAGTATAGTTTTCTGCGAGTCATGTGTCATATGAGCAACTACATGACATCCTGTATGCCCCACCAAAACCCCATATCTACCAGACTTTTGTCCAGACCCACGATCCTTCTTTTCCAGCAGCTCTAAAGCAGCTGCAGGAGTTGGCAGCTCAATGTGAAAACTTTTCAACACCGACTGATAACACGAGTAGCATTAATTCAATTATTTCTCGGAAGATAGCGAAGCTCCGTACGGAAGCTTCTAAAAGTTGTCTCTCGAAAACTGATTTGACACCTTCAAGTTAGCAACCTTCAATTGCAGTGGTTTTGCTACACCCCTTGTGAACTCTTGTCCGTTCGAGGATCTTGCGGTTGAGTCCACTGACATCCTATTGTTACAAGAGACGAACTGCTCTACCAACACACAGTTCCACCGGTGGCGTGATTGGCCGTTTTTATTCTATCACACTTTTTATCTCTCAGTGCCCGGCGGCTTGGCCGTCGGTGTACATTGCCGTTTCTTCAATCGATTGTCATCTATCAATGTAGTCAACCTTCATCGAGATTTACTTCAACGCCTTACATTTTGTATTGATTCAGTCACTTATCATGTATTCAATGTGTAAGTGCCTGTAGATGCAGAGATGCCAACATCTGAAGGAAGTCATCGGTAGTCCACGTGCGCGGCGCCCATAGTTTTTCCGTAGAGAGGTCAAGTCAACGCATTAATATTTGCAGGCATGACCGTTTTCCAGAGTAAACTGCTACATTTTTAGCAACATATTAATCTGAATCGGGGACAATACTTGGATAAATTTTGCAACATACTTAAGTCCCCTTAAAATGGGGGGAAAAAAACTTGAGTAAATACACAAAAAATACATACCATTGCAACTCCAGCTTTTAATAAATATGTTATGTCATAAGTGTGTGATGCCACACACTTATGGTTATTCCTCCTGTTTTTAGAGTGAAAATGCCGATCGCAATAGTCTTTTCCGCAGTGTGAGATTGAAAAATCAACAGCACACGGGGAACAAAACCCATGGTTTTCGGATACCCGAGACGATTTCAGACATGGAAATTCTTGCGAATAACTCTCCATGAATTTTTGACAACTTTTTTGCTTTTTAGATCCAAGAATATTAGTAGAGGCAGGTGGCCATTTACCCAACGCTATTGCAAGTAAATTTGTACACGACAAACATAATGGGAGCAAAGACCGACGCACAGAACAATTATATTTGAAAGGTTTCATAGCGTTATTATGCAGATAAATAGAAAATTAGCATTAAATGCTTATATGAAAAAAATAATCAAAAAGGTATTTTAAATTGCATAAATAAATCAATTCTGGAAAAAAAGGGATAAAATAAAAAGGCAATGCAAATAAAATAAATTACAATAAAAATCCATGCAACGTTTCATTAACACAATAGAAGTTTTCTGCTAAGATACAGGGAAGTAAAATGTCAGAACTTGAAACGCAAGTGAGTAACGAAAAAAAAAAAAAAATTAAAACTGAAATTAAAAAATTCCCAACGAAGAATGATCTGGGGAAAACAATCTTTTAAAGAAGAAAGAAAGTTCTTGTAAATCTGACAAGATAAAATAAAACATCCCTTTGTTTAGCAGAATATTTTTAAAAGAGAAAAAAAAAAAAAACTGCGCCTTGCAAATCTGTCAAAGTAACATAAACAGTTAAGCTCTTTACAGCGAGGAGCGTGGGAAAGTAGGTCACAACTGGGCACACACCCAGCAGCAGCTGCTAGACGTTTTCTTTGGCTAGTTGCCAAAGACACAGGGAGATATTTTTTCTTGCTCTGGGCAAATATACTGCGCGCGAAGAACAAACAACAACTCCCGTGGAGGTAACATAAACAGGCAACAACAACGTCCAGTCCACACATCCTGGTAGCTCAGTTTTGTGCTCTGCCGGGAAAAAACAAACCATTCAGGATTCCTTTGATCTGATGACTATTTGCTCATAGCAGTTTTTTTCTTTTTTTTCTTTCTGATATCCCGCCTGCCCCACACAGCAAGCCAGCTAAACATGCTTGCTGTGTGACGGCTTCGTGGCTTCGTGACGTTATCGCAAAAATCACATTTGACTATGCTTGACTTTTTTTTTTTTTTTTTTTTTAAATAATAAAAAAAAAAGTTTTCCGGAAATATCCGAGATTTTGGGGAAAATCCGTAGTTTTTCACACCTTCTCCGTAGGTCCGTAGTACGAACATGATATCCGTAGAAACTACGGAGGATCCGTAGTACTTGGCATCTCTGTAGATGATATGTTCTTTGATCCCCTCTTTCTTTGTCTTCGTACTGCGTTGATGGCTGTCCCATCCACGGACTTTTGTGTCCTTGCAGGTGACTTCAACTGCACCCTGCAGCCTTCACTGGATCGCCACTCTACACGTGGCGAGTACCGTCAACAACTTGTCACTCAACTGGCACAACTCATCCATGATCATCAGCTGGTGGACTCATATAGACAATTGCATCCCACCACCGTTTCTTTTACCTGGCAGAGCCCACTTGCGAGGAGTGCTGCAGCGGCGTGTCTAGACCGCATATACATCTCTCATCCATTACTTCCTGCCATAACGGAGGCTAAACATCTTCCGATGGTCTATTCTGATCATTGTGAGGTCCTTCTTACCGTTTGCGTCTCTCCCGCAACACCTTGCTCCCGGAGAACTTGGACGTTCGACGAATCCATTCTATTGGATCCAGCCTTTTACACTGCAGTCAAGCAGTTTCTGGTGGAGAGGCGCCATCTCATCACTACTGCTCCTAGCCCTTTTCGCTTGAGGCTAATCATCGAGAATGATCTCCAGCTTTTTGTCAGGCAGTTATCTTTTGCGGTCTCCAATGACTGCGCGATGGCAATCGCTAATCTTCGTCAAATCCTCACTTCTTTACCGTTGACTGATCCGTTATATTTTGTATATCAAGCTCAGCTGGATGCACACCTTCAGTAGCTGGCCAGCAAGCGGTTTGTCGCACACAAATGCTCCATATTTCCCCATCTGCAAAGTCCTACGAAGCGCTGTCACAGCTGGAATCTACTCGTCCAGCGTCATCTTTGACACGACATCTTCGCCTAGCTGACGGTTCAGTCACTTCAAACCAATCTTTGATTTGCTCAAACGTCCGTAGATTCTTCACGGAGAAATTCTGTGCGGTTGCGCAGAACGCTATCCCTTGTACCTCTTTACTTTCTTCTCTCCCTCAGGTCCCAACTCATCTCTGTGCTTCTCTTCTCGATGATCTTTCTCCTATTGAACTTAAGGAGGCATTTGCCTCCCTCAATCCTCATGCCTCTCCGGGACCTGATGGTTTACCTTATTCCTTTTATCGTACTTTCCTTCCATCTCTTCTACCTTTTCTGTCTGCCTGTTTTTTCCTGCACTCTTTCCTCTGCTGCGTTTCTGCCAGAGTTCACCACAGCACACGTCATCCTTTTGCCAAAAATGGGAGACCCCCTAGACCTGACAAACTGGTGCCCTATCTCAATTTTTAACCTCGATTACAAGTTCTTCACCAAAATTTTCTCTCGCCCCTTTAATTCTGACCTTCCTTTCATCATTTCATCCGACTAGTCACGCACTGTGCCTGGTCAGTCTATCTCTACTAACATTTCCTTTCTCTCGAATCTTATCTTCCTTGCTTGTAAACTTTCTGAACCTCTTGCTCTTCTTAACCTACACTGAAAATCAGCTTTCGATAACATCTCTCATGACTATCTCGCCGCGGTTCTCCTTCGTTTTGGCTTTCCTTCCCCTTTTGTCACTCTCCTTCTCAGCCTCTATCAGGACGCCAATTTTCATGTCCAGACGGTCTCCTTTTTAATGGCACCCATTACGTTTCAACGTGAGATTCGGAAGGGTTATCCCCTATCGGGACAACTCTTTGCCCTTGCATTTGAGCCTTTCCTGCTAGCCGCTCATCTGTCTCTTCTTGCTTCATTACCTCTGACAGTCACAAGTACATGTCATCACCAACTTGTGTACTCCGCCTATGCCAACAATGCCACATTTCGCATTAGGAGAGATGACCAGTTTGGGAGTCTTTTCTGACTGTATACCAGAGTTATGCTGCTCTTTCAGGCGCTTCACTCGATGTGGCCAAAAGCACTGGATTATGGTATGGGTCTTGGGTGAGCCGGACTGATACTCCATGGGGTGCAGTTTGGCCTTCCTCGACCCAGAAGATCCTGGGGGCACACACCAGTCACCCGTTTACTGTTAGTTCCTCGACTTCAGCGTACAGCAGCTTTCCAGCGTTCAACCCACACTTTTACGTCATATCATCAACGAGCGGACGTCATTCAACGATATCTCCTATCTCAAAGCACGTTTCCTTGGATTTCTGCAGTCTTTTCTTCTGCCCGTCTCAACAACATCTTTACGTTCGTCATATGGCCATCCAAACATTGGACAGCCACCACTACTCTTCATCTCCCGGCAGCTCTTGGTGGCATTCGACTCCCAGATGTCCACCTTTTTTTATCGGGCACACCGCATCATCTCTTTTATCCGTTTTCTAATTACCCCCTCTCCTTCACTTTGTATCGCTCTCGGTGTCTTTCTCTCAGCTCACGATCCATCCTTTTCCTTCGGATGGATTCCTTCTCTATTCCTTCAGCTAATTTTCCTTCCCTCATTTCCGAAGCTCTAGCGTTCTTTCGCTCTTTCCTCCTCTCCTGTGCACCCCTTTCCAACACTAGAGATCTTCTTGATGAACCACTCTTCTTTTCGTCACTTATTCATTCCCCTCACCTGCCTTATTTTTTTCTCCCCCGCTGGTTCCGTTCAGGTTTCTTAACTGCCCGTTCCATTGTAACTCCAGACCTTTTCTGGAAACCCCTCTCCTCCATCTTCCCTGATCCTACCCCCTATATCGTGGATGAATATGCCCTTCTCTGCTCCTCTCTCCAGTCTCTTTAATCCTCCCTTGTCTCCGCGGACAGTCTTCGTGCTGTTTCTGGTCCTACAGCCTTCCTTTGCCCTTCTTCCTCCTTCTTTGGAGCTCTTCGGCCCCAATTCATTCAGTCTCCCTTGCCTCTGTTAACTTTTCTCTTCGTGAACCTTTTGCCCTTCTCCATCCTATTCCAGACGTTCCTTCCTCTCTCCTCGGCCATCTGGTCAGCATCCCTTTCTACTCTCCGCTAGAGCATAACATCCACTGGCGTTTCCTTCACCGGCTGCTTCCTGTTCCTTTTACTCTTTCCCGAATGGCTCTAATCTTCTCACCTCTTTGCTCTTTCTGTGACTATGTTGGTGATGCAGCCCAGATGTACTGCCATTGTCCAATATTACTCCCGTTCCTACATTCTGAATTCCGATCTTGCTGACATCATCTCCTCCCACAGTTTGCCCTTTATTGCGTACTTATGGCTCCTTCTGACAAAACATCCGCCATCTCGAGTACCTGATGTCTGTGCCTATTTGTTTGTTCTCGTCAAGCACGCGATTTACCTTTGTCATCTCTACCACCGCACCACAGCTAATACATCAAGCATCTTAGTTGCCGACGAAACGATGCGGTTGGTTTTTCGTGCTCGTCTCAACCTTGAATATTCTGCAGCAATCACCTCCCGCTTTCTTGCCACTTTCCGGTCAACCTGGGCTCAGGATTCCGGGTGGTTTCCTGTCTCTGATTCCAAGATCTGTCTAGTGTGAATTGCCGGGTCTTTTTTTCCTTTGGTGGATTTCATTCGACAATATCTTTGGTGGCATTGTGAGTTTTCAGGGTGTTCATCCCCTAATGTTTTGCTACTATGTCTTGTGTTATCTTCCCTACCAAGGTAGGGCCCTCAACCTTTTAAATTGTGTGGTGTTTTTTTTTAATGTATCCCTTGTGTTTGCTCATAACATTTTGTGAACGGCCTGTAGTTCCGTACTGTATTCATATGTGTTTTATACTTTGTCTGCCTCATTGGTAGTATCGTCGTTTGTACTATTTCTGTGTGTACTCATGTTTTTGTACTACTTTGCCTGTAAATATCCAGCACTTATGTCTTATTATTGGTGTCCCGGTGCATATTCATTTCATGTTGCGAGACCGAGTCGGTCTCTCGTGGAATTTTATTTTCAAATGGTAGTGTTTGGAACTGGTTTGATCTTGGTTAAATAGCTGCACATGCTTCTGTTTTTGCACCATTGCCTGACTGCTATTTTTGATCTATTTGTGTTCAGCCGACCTGATTTTTGACCATGAAATTGTTCTGTATTTTTGCATGTGCATTATCCGTCTTTTTTCCTTGGTATCTCTCCGTTTTTCTTTGCTTTTACTGTGCAGTGTGGAATTATGCTACCAGAATTTTTATCCTTACACTTGCGGTACTACTTTTACCACTCCTTTGTGTGTGTTTTGGAAGATACCACCCCAGCATGTGTACATCTTACATGTCAACATATCATTTTATTGGTTTACCGCATAGTAGGTGATGTGCCAAAACGCTTGATTGTATTTCTCTCTTTTATGTGTACTGTGTGACCTTGTATTGCATTGTATTGGGTTGTCAGAAAAGTCATGACGTATTTTAGCCATGTTTTGCAAAGGTAATTTTATTGATAGAAAGAACAAAGATCAATCAATGATATAATGCCCGTTTTGTTCAATGACCTTTTGCCATCAGTCAGTGAGCTGAAGAATGCCTCGTTAATAGAAGGACCTGTCTTTCGTGGCAAAAAACTGTACAAGGTGCTGATTTACAGCCTCATTTGAATTGAACGTTATACCACACAAGGACTGTTGAAGAGAGCGAAACAAGTGGAAGTCTGACGGCGCAAGGTCAGGCGAGTATGCTAGGTGTGGCAACACATCCTACCCAAGCTCCAATAATTTTTGGCGGGTGATCAAACTTGTGTGTGGTCTCTCGTTGTCATGATGGAACACACCACCTTTACGATGAACGAGCTCTGGACGTTTCTGGATGATGGATTCGTTCAAACTGTCCAATTGCCAATAGTACACATTCAAATTGATTGATTGGTTCCGTGGTAGAAGCTAAAAAAACAAGACACCTTTAAAATCCCCCCACACCGAGACCAGAACCTTCCGCTGGTGCACGTCTGCTTTGGATGGCGTTTGAGGCGAAGCAGCACGTCGGGACCAAGACCGTTTGTGCAGCACATTGTTGTACACAATCCACTTTTCGTCACCAGTTATCAGTCGCTTCAAAAAAAGGATCGTTTTCTTCATGTTTAACGAGCATATCGCAGATGCTCATTAAACATGAAGAATTGATCTTCTTTGAGTTCATGAGGAACCCACACATTGAGCTTGCTTACGTATCCCAGCTTCTTCAGATGGTCGTGAACGCTTGAATAATGGATGTGCAATGTGTCTGAAATCTCTCCTGTCGTGTAACATGGGTTTGACTCGATCAATGCCTTGATTTGGTAGTCATCAACCTCGGTTAGCCTCCCGGACCGAGGAGCATCGTTGATGTCAAAATCACCAGCACAGAATTTTGCAAACCACCGCTGGCACCGACGTTCTTGTAGAGCATTATCACCGTACACTTTACGCAACTTTTTGCAAGCTTGACGTGCATTCTTCCCTTTACGGAAGTAAAACAGTAAAATATGGCGAAAATGCACAGTTTGGTCTTCCATCTTCAACTTGATGTCAAATCTCCGCAAATCAACCAAATCGCTCACTATTTCTTTTAGACTGCAGCTAGAACTGGCACCTGTCGAATGCCATAACGATAACAGAGCTGTGCATGCTTCTAGTACTTCCAAAACTGCCCAACCGCCATCAGGTTCCAAAATACATCATGACTTTTCCGACAACCCAATACTTAAGTTATGCATGCACTGTGTTTTACTTCTCTTTCCTTTGGTACACATGGTGTGTCTTTATGCATCTTGAATGTACCTTATAGGTCAATGTCATTTGTTGGCCTAAGTGTGTCCTGTGATCTGTGCAAAACTTCTTCGTGGTGTTCACATCCTGCATTTTTTATTAATAGCTTGTGTACATAGTGCTAAATGCTTTATCCAATGTTTTCTATATCTGGGCACAGTGACCTTGTTTTCTGCATTATGCATCTACCTTTGTCTGTACTGTATATTTGTTTGCTCACTTTGTCTTCCTTCATAAGTTCCAATGTTTCCTGTACATGATTCACCAGTCCTTAACCTTTGTATACTTATGTGAATCTTGTGAAATATGCTGGAATTTGTTTTGTGGTTTTAACATTATTGATTATATTTTCTTAACTGGCGGTGCCCCAAGCATTTGTAAATAGCGTCGCATGTCTCATCTCATATTTTTTCCTTCTTTTATCGCCGAGTGCGGCGGACCTGTATAAAAAATCATTTTCGTTAATAAAGATTTGTTTGATCTTCATGCAAACTTTGTACATCTGGGACAACATACTCTGCAACTCACTTTTGCTCTCTGCCAACAGGACAGTGTCATCAGCATACAATAATTTGCACACACGGATATCATCAAGACATACCACTATTATCTGTTTTGGCATCATGCATGCATGCACGCATCCATAAATATATTAAACAGCCATGGTGACATTTTTCTTTTTTTGTTTTTGAGGTTTAACGACCACCATGAGCAACTCAATGGGCTATAAGCAGTCGCCCGTCCCTAATTTAGGGTCACTGGTTCCAGGGAAGGGAGAGAGCCAGTGCCGTAAGACAAACACAACATCCATGCCTCACCGGGATTCGAACCCGGACCCCTTACGAACGAATGATCAGAGGCCATCGCTTAGACCACTGCGCCACCGGGGCGGCATGGTGACATTACACAACCCTGTCCGACTCCTGCACCAATTAAAAACCATTTGGATAAAACACCATTCACTCGTACAAAAGCTCTACTACCAGCATACATAGCTTTTACACTATTAAGTAGATTCCCAGTAACACCATATTCATTCAACACCTTCCACAAAAGTGTCCTATTTACTCGATCATAAACTTTCTCTAAATCTATGAAGGCAGCAAAAACTTTCTTACCAACAGCCAGATACTTTTTAATCATCATGCGTAATGCAAAAATTTGGTTTGTGCAGCCTTTACCAGGCATAAAACCACTCTGAACATCCCACACTTTCTCTAATGTAAGACCCCGTACTTTTTCAATAACAACCTTACCAAACACTTTCCCTGGCACACTCAGTAGGCTAATACCACAATAGTTCTTGCATTCCGTCTGATCACCTTTTCCCTTATACAAGGGAACAATAATAGCAGCCTTCCAATTATGAGGGACCATTCC
This sequence comes from Macrothele yani, assembly GCA_039090855.1. Taxonomy (NCBI): domain Eukaryota; kingdom Metazoa; phylum Arthropoda; class Arachnida; order Araneae; family Macrothelidae; genus Macrothele; species Macrothele yani. Next base: position 132,441,267 of record CM077025.1, read on the forward strand.
TAACTCCGAGCACAACTGGCAAATTTCAGTTAAGCAGTCAATTACAGAGTCACCACCATATTTTAACATCTCTGTAGTTATGCCATTAACTCCCAGAGCCTTGCCATTCTGAAGAGATTTTAGAGCTTTACACACTTCTCTTGAAATCCCGCCTGTGCTTTCATCCCTCACCATGGCATCATCTGCATCTGTCACAGAATCATCTTTGCTTTTCTGATCTAATAACTCACAGAAGTATTCACCCCATCTTATACTTAACTCACTGGGCTCCCATATCATTTCCCCAACCCCATTCTTCACACAACTTACAACTTTGTTTCCCCGAGTCTCGTCTACTTCCAGAAAGTCTTCGTATCTTTTCAAAAAGCCAATTCATGCCTTTCCACCTCCTCCTTCCTAATTTTTGCCTTACTCTGGCAAACCAGCTTAACAGCTTCATGCTTCTTACAGTGATATGGATCCACAGAAACTCTACCTTGCAATATCCCCAAATAGGCTTCCTTCTTTCTCTTTACTGCCTCTTTAATCTCACTATTCCAACAAGCAGCACCTCTATTGTTACCCACTATTGTGGTGCCACATACCTCTTTAGCAACAGTGATAACACAGTTCTTAAAACATTCCCACTTCTTTTTTACATCCCTCTCACCAGACTTCAGATCCTTCAGTCGTTCTCTGAGTAAGTCAGAATAACTCTGATGATCTTCAAAGAGCCTTTCAACCTTTATTCTTTCTATCCTGGGCCTCTTCCTATTCCTTCAACTAACATTCAGTTTCACTCAAGACACCACCAAGTAACGATCAGAACCAACATCCGCATCTCTCATTATGCAGGTGTCAACAACTTAGTGTTTCAGACGCTGATCGTAGACAACAAAATCTATCACACTCTTTTAACTAAGAGTACGATTTTCGCAAGTATATGTGCGGATATACTTGTGGTTGAAAAATGTATTAGATATACACAAACCATTCTCAATGCAGGGTTCAATTAATCTTTCACCATTGTCATTCACACAAGGATCATTAAACTTACCCAGAACATTGTCAGAAATTGCATTCTGCATGCCTACTCTAGCATTGAAATTCCCTGCTATTACAACTTTTTCTCTAGCACCAAACTGGCTCAAAACAGCTTTTAGCTCATTCCAGAAATTTTCCTTCTTATCAGAAGGTTCCGAGTCACAAGGAGCATACATACACTACAACAGTTACAATTCTCAAGTTTCACTTTCAAACGAATCCAGAGAATTCTCTCACTTATGCAACTATAGTGAATCAAGTTGTTCATCTGTTCACTTAAAATCACACCTACACCAGCCTGTCGGCACAAAACAGAATGGTTTACTGTAATTTATTTACATGAACATTAAACTAGAGCATACCATTGTATTCACAACGTAAAATTACTGAATTTGAAAAAACTAAAATGGTTTTGAAAGACACTGCTTCAGTTTTTTTTTCTTGTTTTGTTGTTGTACTTGCTAGAACAGCAACAAGTTTCCCACTGAGAGCAAGCTTCCCTTTCTTCTCAGCAAGTTCCACAGCCATATTTGTCTTTTGTTGACTCTGCCACTGCACAAAATCCAATCCTTAATTTTTCTTTCTGCTCATATCTTTCCCTTCCCATTTCTTTGTTGCTTTTTTATTTTATTTTATGCCCTCAGATGACAGTAATTTCATCCATCATGATGAAATAATTTTCAGTAAGTGGACCATGAATGCTGATTTAAAAATAAAATAAAAAAATAAATAAAAAATAAAAGCTGTGCTATTTTGGCTAAATGGTGTAACTTGGAGATGATGAATACTTTTGAATTTGAACACCATGCATCAATTCTTACAAATTTTCAAACTTCATTGCTTCCATTTTTGAAAATTTCCCCCTCCCTTATCAAACTTTATTTAATGCGCACATTTATGGGGGAAAATAACATTTAACCACAACACAAGAGAGTAAGAACATCGCAAGAAAACAACAAGATTATGGGAGAAATCTTTACTCCATTTCTGGCTTCCATTTTCGTAAACTTTTCCTACATTTTCAAGCTCAAATACAAGTATTTGTGAAATAAAGTACCTAACAACAATACTGGGCAGAAGAAACATCACCAGAAGAAAAAAAAAAAAGAAAAAACTGCTACAGGTGAAAGAAATCTTTACTTCATCTACCTCCCTTTTAGAGTTTCAAAGGACGGAATAACCCCCCCGAATCTGCTACCAATAATCCCCAAAATATACCCAAATGATAATGGAAAAAGTGGAAATCCCCAAATCCGTGGGAGAATCTTGTGTCTGAAAACTAGAGGGAAATTTTTACACCACCTAATTTCCCTTATTGTAAATTACTGCCTACAGTTTCAAGCTAAAATGCAAACATTTATGATTTATGGCTTTTATGCAATAAAATGATAATTAACAATAACACTGGACAGCAGTAGCATCACCTGAAAAAAAATTACGATTATGGGAAAAATCACTCCGTTTTTGAAAGTTTCAAAAGACGAAATACAAATTCCAGAGGAAAAACAACCCTCCCCATTTGAGATCACTGCTACTCTATGTTTACAAGATTCAAGTACACATATCTTTCAAGACCTTAGCATTTCCATAACTGACTATTCAAATCAGTACATTGGTTTAATCACATCTTGTTGTGGTGAGAGAAAATATTCCTACAGTATTACCGTTTTTTTTTTTTTTGTATAATTAATCCAGACCTGGAAATTCAGAAAAAAAAAAAAAAAAAAAATGTTCACTCATATAATCCATTGACATGAAATTCAGAAAAAGAAATCACCATGTATAATCCGCAACTGTGATGTTGATTCCAAATCATAATTTCTGACAGAAAAATCGCTATTTGCAGAATGACCGGGAAGTCAAAGGAAGAAAAAAAAAAAAACTTATTAAACAGAGTAACTGTATGCAAAAATTCATAGTTTTTTTTTTTTTTTGTAAATTCAAATAAAGAATAAAGATTCATAGCAGCTTTTAAAGACTTGAATACAGAGCAAATATCCGTTTTTTGTTGCTTTTTTCCAAAATTACTGTAGTTTCAAAAAACTACAAACAATTCACAATACTGTGAAAATGTTTTAACCACAGTGAGCAAACTCCTTAATTAATGCACAGAGAAAACTAACAAATGAGATTTAAGCAACAAATGAGAACTGAATGTGGATATTTTGAACGTACCCATGTTTATGGATGCTGTTGGACTTTCTTTCTCAAACATAATAAATGTTCCATGACAGCAAATGGTAATAATACATTTGTAGAATTATGTTTTATATCAAAATGTAAAAATGCTCATAAATAAAAACATAAAATAAGAACTTCTTTTCCAACTCTTTGAGGACCTCTATCTTCATATTGCATTACATTTTTTCTGTTAATGGATTTTTGGTATTATTTTGATTATGTCACCTTTCTTGTTCAATTACAATGTGGAATTTTTTTAAAAAGTGCAACAAAAATACTAAAAAAATAATTAAAAAATCAGCATATTATACACAAAACCTAAATTTATAACTTTTCTTAACAAATAAACAAGTAGATATGTGACGAAAATACAAGGTTCGTACTCTTCCAAGCAAAATAAACTCCAGCACTTTTCAAGGACTTTTGTAGGCAGTTGGACCGTCAGTAGGTAGATATTTTAGCAAGTTCAAACCATTAAACATCAGCTGGGATGGGCACACCTTCAATGACCTGCCTGTTACCCCCTGTTGGTTTATTTTATTAACTTTGAAGTGCCCATCTGTTTTGGCATTTCTCAAAATCATTTTATTTTGTGGAATATTTTGAAAAGGCACATTATTTTCGTATTCAATCTCTGGTATGAACGTGTCCCTAAACCCAGTCAACAATAGCCTATCATGATTCATGAATACATCATTCCACTTAATTTACTCCCATGACTGGTATTTTACTTTGTAGTGATGTCATAGCCAAGGTACCAGCTGTTCACATGCTCCAATATCCTCTGAGTTGTACGCAAATTCTGCACTATTTGATCAGTGTGATGTTTTTATTGGAACTACACAGAAATCTCCTATACAGCTTTTTAGCACAATTATTTTATACACACTCTTTCATATCATTACAACAAAAACAAAAATTCAAGTACTATTTAAGTCTTAAAACTTTTACAAGAACTTAAAAATGAACTTTTTTTCAAGAACTTTTCAAGGAGTGTACAAACCATGAAATAACAATACTCTGTTTATCTGTTGGTTGCTCTGCTCTGTTTTTAGACACTATATTTTAGTATCTTTATTTTGGATCTGAAAAATTTATTTTTGTAATAGATAACCTTAACCACGAGGATGATACTTCATGTACTTTCAGATTTCTATGTTGTATTTTTTCTGCTAGGTGGTGTAATTATATTTCGGTGTTTTTGTACAATATTTCCAGTTTTAAAAGCTTGACTATAAATAATTAATTTTACATTTAATAGTTGGAACAATGAACGAAGATCTTCCAAGCATTGTTTGTCTTGCACAATGAACAGTTTTTACCACTAAGTGGCACAAACATACATTTCTACAAGGTGTACATAACTGACTGTAATTCATACTTTGCAAGGCATCTCTATTTATAGAAGTCTGATTGAAAAAAATATTTTCATTTCTTTTTTTCTTTTTTTTTTTCTGTGTGCACAAGATAGTAGCAAATAATTATGACCACAACTTTGTGTGCATTTTTCAGCCTTTTCTATGCAGAATGTCCCTCCTAGATGGCATAAACTTATGTTTAGTTCAAAAACTGGTTTGCCTTCAGAAGACCAATAGCAAAAACTTTGTTAATATGAAATAACTTAAGTGATCGTTAGTGCAATCCATATGTGATCTCATTTTCTAGTTTCATTATGTTTCTGCCAAGGACACAGTTAACGTAGAGTTCAGAAATGCATTTTTAAAAGTGCAATCTGAAGAATATCTCTCATACCTGATTGCTGTATATAGCAATACACACCCCCCCCCACACACACACACAATTTTAAACAGATTTTCAGCTATTCTGATGAAAAAAAAAAAAAAAATCTAGTCAGCAGCATAAATTTGAACTTTGATTACATCTCAACTTCTATGGGTCTGATTAGGAATATTCTTTTAAACTTGGTTAGCTCCAACCACAACCAATATCACCCACATGACACCTGCTTTCCCAGATACACTATTTTCCTACTGGAGGCATAGCAATATATTTGCATTTGGAACTTCATCTAAGCTTCTGAAATTCAGGTTTTAAAAATTATTCTTGTATTCGATTGCTGCAATCAGAATCTTAAGCATTTTCCAGTTTTTTCTGAATCAAAAGTGGTATGGAGTACAAACTGACTTTTTTTTTTTTTTTTTGAAAACTTAAGATTGCACACTTAAAAAATACTTAGAAATGCCTCTGGTATACTAGGTTTAAAACTTCAAAAAACATGCTCATTAAACCTGAGAAGTAGCATCTTTCTCGCTCAATATGAAGGCAAAAGTACTATGCAGATTTTAATGCTTTTGTAAATATTTAGAATTATGTGGCATAATCAACCCTAAAAATTAACATTCCTCTTTTGGAGCATTATATAATTTCTGTCCCCCACATTCAATATTTTCATCATGTCTTAAAATCAAGGTATACATCCAAGAGTTTACTCACCTTATGCTCTGCGATTTTCTGTTGGCTGTTGTGTTGAATTCTGCACTTGTAACAAAGGCCAAACTTGAACTTTATCATTCTGTTTTGTTACTCTCTGCTGCCTCCATTGAACACTTTTTCTGCTGGCAATTAAATGGTGGATTTCAGCAGAAATAGAGAGTGACTAAACAGAACAACAAAGTTTATGTTTGACCTGCTACATTGGCAGAATTCAACAGCACTACCTAACAGAAAACAGCAGAACATAAGTTGAGTGAACTCTTGGATGTATGCCTACATTTTAAGACACATGACACACCCCAAATGGTAAAACTTGCATGAAAATATTGGAAAATTATAAGTAACATTTCAAAATAGAAATATTAAATTTTTAAGTATGAAGGCATAAATAGAAATTTTTTGAGTAAAACAACATTTCTTAGGCAAGTTTATTTTTCTCCCCCTACATAATTTTGTGAATACAAATACATGCATCTTCAGTAAAAATTATTCAAATCTTACCCTGCCATATTCAGATGCCCATGAAACACTGATGGCATTGCCTACCACTGGAGATAATTTACAGAATGGTGTTATATTGACTGGTCGACTAGGGCGCTTTGGCTCAACACCAGGTTTGTTTGTAGGAATGGGATTCTGCAAAGAACAAAGAAAGTTCATCAGTAAGTCACTGATTAGGATAATCACCCAATTTTAATGCTAAAAGAAAAAGGTTGTTCAACGTATACACACATACAAGTTTTATTTCTCCATAAGAACACTATATTATGCACTAATACCACAAAAAAATTTCATACCTCACATATTACTTTTGATTTAACGTAATGTATACTGTCAAAAAGGAAATGTTCTACTATTTAACAGTAAAATAGTTAATAGTTTTTATTACATGAAATGTTGCATAAATTGTAATACAGAAAGGCACTAAGTGGTAACCTTTTCTGTCATTTTCGAATGGGAGAAGTCATTACATGATAAGAACTAAATAGTTTATTTAATGATAGATATAATTTGCCTCATGAGTGTAAATTAAGAAGATATTTCACAGTTTTCAAACATGCATCACCAAGCTGTACTATGAGATTCAGAGGTTAGCTCTTCAAAGAAAGCTCATCCAGCTGTTAAAGTTTAAAACTGATGAAACTACATTTTACTTACTTTTGATGCATCAAATGTTGCCATTTTTACAGCAACCTTGGCACACAACTCAAGCTTCACTGACATCCATCACAAAAGACCATTTGTACTTCATACTCATTATTTTTTCTCACATAGACATTCCTGTCTCGGCACACAAACTACTCCTATGTCTCTTCTGTCATTCCCAGCTTTCACTGCAGTTCAGGACCTTTTCAAGAACCCATCAGTTCTCTGAAACCCTTCTAAGGCTGCTATGACTTCCAAAGATGAATTTACTTGATTACTAGTTTCACCATCTAATCTGTTTTCTCAGCCAAACATGCTTCCCAAGTAGACAAATTCATTTACCTGGTCTATCTCTGTAACATTCAGACTGAGCTTGCAGACAGTACTAACAGTTTTTCACTCAAAAACCATAACTTTGTTTTTTTCCCTTATTCCTACTCACTTTAAATTTCATACAAACTTTGTACATTTGGGACAACATAGTCTGTAATTCACTTTTGCTCTACCGCAATCTGCACACATGGATATTACCAAGACAATTTTCATTTCAGTTTGATATATTGTATCATAATGAACATACCACAACATACGAGTACATATGGGGGTTGGACAGAATTATGTGAATACCATGCTGAGAGACGTGACTTTTAATGCAGCTACGTACCTCATAATACACAAAGGTATCCAACACTTTTTGGTTAAAATAACTTTGTTTAGAATCTCCAGGTCTTGTTTAAGTGCATTTAATGTGTCTTGTTGCAAAATTTCTTTCAGGGTGACGACGAAATGAGCGATGCAACCTAACAAACTTTGAAAGAAAGCTAATTGTTGTTGGCCAGCTAGTTGGTGCCTCTGTGACAACAGTCGCCAGGGTAGTGATGACATCGAGAACTATTGTGTCTAGCATTATGACAGCCTACCATGTTCATGGCAAAACCTTGTCTGCGAAACACAAGAGTGGCCAGAAAACGACCTTGACTGACTGAGACAGGAGAGCATTCAAGAGGACCGTTACCCATAATAAGACCACGACGCCGGAAATTAGTGAGGAGCTCAATCTGCATCTCCAGATCCCAGTATTAACGAAAACAGTATCCAGGTAATTGCACAAACAAGATACTCATGGCAGAGCGGCTATTGCAAAACTTCTGGTGGCCCGGGTGAATGCACAATGATGACAGCACTGGCGCCAGGAGCATACAATATGGACTGTTGATGTATGGAAGCATGTAATGTGGTTGGATGAATCCACATTCACATCATTCCCCACTACAGGATGTGTTTACATGTGGAGAACACCGTCAGAAGTGTACAACTAAGACTGTCTGCTCCCAACAGTGCAGCATGGTGGTGGTTCTGTCATGCTCTGGGCTGTCATATCATGGTTTTCAGCAGGTTCCCAGATCACCTTGAAAGGACGGATAACTGGCAGGGTATATGAAACCATTTTGACTGACAAGGTCCATCCAATGACTCAGGCATGCCATCTAATAAGATGATAACACCCCAATTCACAGAGCTCGGAATGTCCAATCATGGTTTGAGAAACATGAGGACAAACTTTAACACCTTCCTTGGCCTCCCCAATCACTGGACTTAAACATCATTAAGCGACTGTGGTCTGTGTTGGGAAACAGAGTAAGATTCCGCCATCCTCCTCCTGCATCTCTCAAGGACCTGGAATGTTTCTGCATGAAGTATGGTGTAACATCCCACTAACCACCATCTAGGATTTGTATGCATCCATTCCATGGAGGATTCAGGTGGTTTTGAATGCCAAAGGTGGTCCCACACCCTATTAGGTACATAAAACCGTCTTTTCCAAGGTATTCACATTATTCTGTTCAACTCCTGTACAAAAGATGTACCTTCTAGGACAGGGTGAATATTGCACTTTTTGTGAATATTGCCTAAACATAACATTTTTCTTATCCTTATCTACCCTATATCAAAAGAGCACTGTGATTTTGTGCTCTTATGTTCAGCTTACTTACATCTGTTTGGTTTGTAAACATATGGCAATCATAAATACTATACACATATTGCTATTACCCTGCCATGATCAAGGGCAGGTTCAATGCTATGTTGGGGGATACCTTATCACCAAGTGCAGCATTTCTCTCTGTCTGTAAAAAGTTACTAAAACAATAACAGGGATTCAACTTTCGTTTGTGCAACCTGAAATGTTCAAACAATAAAATGTGAAAAATACAGAATGTTGTCATAGATCCTGTGATTTAGTATGGCATTTCACAAAAATTTAAACCCCAGAAAAATGCCAGACAGGCTGCATAACATTGTGGGAATCTTAAAAAGATAATTTAAAATCAACTAAGCCCGTTCAATGATATCTGGAAATCCACAAAACTTTTTTTTATCAGAAGTTCAGGCAATATTTTCAAGACTGTAGTGTTAGGAGAGGACTCAAATCAGCAGTATTAAACAGTTTTTCTTTTCTTTTTTTCTGCTGCTTATTTAACAGACAGCATTTTGTAGAGAGTTAAAAATCCACAGACAAGAATGCCCTCACTCCAACAATGGATACCCTCAAATATCACAGTTCAAGATGACATTTATTGTAGGGAAGTAGAGGACCTTCCTCAGCATTATAGAGCATAACCATCAGTGCACTTTATCTTATCCTATGGAATCAGGTGTATAGAATGTAAAATTGTCAGTCAGCAAAACTGTACATCAGCTGTAATTTATAGCCACATTGTGCAGAAAGTCAATCTAGCTATAGTGAACTTCAAAAATTATTTGTTACACTGAAGTAATAAACTTTAGATGCATATTCTTGTTGAAGTACTACATTTTCATGATAATATAAACTGTTGAATATAGAGTTGACTTTCGATAAGTCGAACCTGAAGGGAGTGCGAAAAAAAATCTGAGATATGAAAAATTCGAATTACCATGTATTTCATCTTATTGAAGATGAGTTAATGAGAGTCAACTGTATATAGAGGGCAAAACTAACAAAAACATCATGGTAATTAACACAGCAATCAATCAGACATCTGAATTCACTGTATTTACTGTTTCTCACGTAATATTCAATCACATCAGAAAACTTAAAAATTTCATTGCCCTGGAGCGGGAATCAAACTTGCTTCTCCTAATTTCTGTTCAAGCATGCTAACCATTAAACAACCCCGGACGAAAAAGTCCCAAGTATCTGAGTGTTAAGAGCATCGGACTATTTTTGACCGCATTCTTAATCGAAGCAAAATGTGCTTTCATCTAGCATTGTTAAGCAAATTTCCACGTAATATCAAACAGATGGAAAATGACCCCCTACCGCTTATTAATGCCCACAAAATTTATCTTCATTTTTGCATCGATCTTAAGAACAACGCAATTGACGGAAAAAAAAATAATAAAAAAGCGGAGTTCTGTGAATCTGCAAAAGAATATCATGTATGTCTAATTTGTTCTCTCTGTCAAATATGCTTCCCAAATACACAAACTCATTCACCTGGTCAATCACTCTGCCATTTAGAACTATTTTGCATTCAGTACTAACAATTCCTCCCTCAAAAACCATAACTTTGGTTTTCCCTTATTTATACTCAGTTTGAATTTCATACAAACTTCGTACATCTGGGACAGCATACTCTGCAACTCACTTTTGCTTTCTGCCAACAGGACTGTGTCATCGGCATACAACAATCTGCCATAAAAAAAACAGCCATAACTGACTTGGAAATATTCTAGTTGGATAATGCTTACCTAGGCATTCCGTTTCTAGTGATAATACACATTTCTCGCACGTGGTTCGGTCTTCGTTGAAGTTATTGTCCGTTGTATGTGCTACAACCATTCACATCCACCACACTGTTCTCTTTGCATAGTCAGTAGATCTTCACTTTAGGATTCAAAAACATCAACTCTTTACCATTATTAATACTCTAAATATTTCGCCCATACTTTGGGCATCTTCAGGAAGCGTGGTGACTTTTCCACCGATGTTCGTGGTTTACTTTTTGCCAATGGAGTCCGATACCCCACGTTGCCATTCGTCGGATACGCTGTTTTAGACACGTTTCTTGACTATTCTTATTTAGAGTATTAATAACGGTAAAGAGTTGATGCTTTTGAATCCTAAAGTGAAGATCTACTGACTCTACCCAAAATGAACAGTGTGGTGGATGTGAATGGTTGTATCACATACAACGGACAATAGGACAATAACTTCAACGACGACCGAACCACGTGCGAGAAATGTGTATCATCGCTAGAAACGGAATGCCTAGGTAAGCATTATCCAACTAGAATATTTCCAAGTCTTTTTTAAATATCGCACGTAAAATTGAATAGTAGCCTTTTCCGACCTATTTCTAAGTCGGAATATGAACTGCTAATGTGAATTGAGCCATAGTGACATTACACAAAAACTGATTATGAATATTTTCAAGATTCATACAAAACATAATATAAAAGGTAAGTAATTTTGAAAATTACGGATACAGCTATATGGGTAAATTACAATGAGCTTAAGGATCCTGCATTTTCAAAATGTTTCATCAAGGAACACAAACATTGAGGTTTCTAAATTGTATAACATTTAGAAAATGTAACAATCACATCACTGCACATGCTCCACAAAAGACAACAATACCTCATATTGTCCATGTAAATACTTATTTTTCGGAGCTTTGAACAGGATAATTTATATATCATCATCATCATCATTGTCAACCATTATCAATCCACTGCTGGACGAAGGTCTCCCCAAGTTTCCTCCACAACAGTCTGCCTTGTGCCAGTCTCCTCCATGTCACTCCCTGCATACTTTCGAATTTCATCCACCCATCTTCCATGTGGTCTTCTTCTGGGTTTTTTCCTGTCCCTTGGAATCCAATCTAAAATTTCCGGCTGTCCATCGATGGTCTGTTCTTCTGGACAGTATGTCCAGCCCATTGCCATTTCAGGGATTTAACTCTGATCATGATGTCTTCCACTCTTGTCATTTTTCGGATCCACGTGTTCCTCTTCTTATCTCTCCTGGTTACACCAAGCATGCACCTCTCCATGCTGCTTTGAGTTGTCTGCAGCTTTTGTATGTCTCTTTTAGCTAAGGTTCACGTCTCTGCACCATACGTAAGCACTGGAAGGATGCATTGATCAAACACTTTTCTTTTAAGGCATAATGGCATATTGCTCTTGAAAATTATGCTGTTTCTTCCAAAAGCTCTCCAGGCAAGTTTTGTACGCCGATTAATTTCTTCACCAATGTGACCCTCACTTGATATCTGCTGTCCAAGATAAACGTACGTGTCTGTTATCTCCAGCTTTTCTCCAAACGATAGATCTTCATTTCTTATAAAAAGCATTGTACATCACTTTTGTCTTCTGAAAGTTCATTTTTAATCCCACTTCTTTACTCTTGTCAGCAAGTTCCTGGATCATACTCTGTAGCTCTGATGGGGTAGTTGTAAAAATGACTATGTCATCAGCAAAACGAAGGTGGGTTAGATAATCTCCATTAATCTTTATCCCTTTGTATTCCCAGTTCAGTAATTGAAAGACATTTTCCAATGTGGCATTAAAGAGCTTCGGAGATATGGTGTCACCTTGTCTCACTCCTTTTCCAATTTTTATGTGTGTTGTATTTTCAAACAGCCGAATCTTTGCACTTGCATTTTCATAGATGTTATTAATAATATTAATGTATGCATCTCCAATACCGCAGGATTTCAGAGCCATTGCAACTGCCGATGGTTTCACCGAATCAAAGGCTTTTTCATAATCGATAAAAGCCATGCACAATGGAAGTTCATATTCCCTCGCTCTTTCAATTAGTTCTCTCAGTACGTGGATATGATCTATTGTGCTGTAGCCACTCCTGAATCCAGCTTGTTCTCTCGGTTGAGCCATGTCCAGTGTCACCTTCAAGCGGTGTGAAAGAACTTTAGTGAAGATTTTATAAACCACTGATAGGAGGCTGATAGGTCTGTAGTTCCTGAGATCCTCAATGTCACCTTTTTTATGTAGCAAGATCATTGTAGCGTTGTTCCAATCCTCAGGAATTTTCCACTTCATTAAGGCATCGAGTGAAAATTTGGGCGAGTACTGTTTCGATTTCTCCACTTGCTTCTTGTATGATGTCTACAGTAATTCCATCTTCTCCTGGAGCTTTTCCCCGCTTCATGTTCTTGATTGCATGTGCAACTTCTGCTGGAAGGACTGGAAGAACTCTGGTACTGGTACCTTTCATGATGTCTGGAGTACATGTATCATCCCTTTCATATAATTTGGAGTAGAAATCTTTCACTCTTGTCAAAATTTCGCCTCTATTTCTTGTTACAGAACCATCTTCTTTTCTCAGTGCCATAATCTGTTTTTTCCCCCTTACTGAGATGTCCCTTTGCTATCTTTAGGCTTTCGTTGTTTTCAATTGCTTTCCTTACCAGTTCACAGTTGAATTTCCTTACGTCTTCAGTGATACTTTTTCGTACTGTCTTGCATAGCTCTATATATTCCACTTTGGAAGTCACATCTTCTTTAGTTGTCCTCATCACTCTTCTTTTTTGCATCAACATTTTGGTTTTTCCTGATAATTTGTTCACATGCAATTTGTTCTTAGACCCAGCTAATTTTGTTGCTGTTTCCATAAGAGCTTTGGTTACTTTTCTGTTAACTTCAGAAATATCCACTTCTTCCGATGTTAGGCCTTCTAAAGCAGAGAATCTGTTCTTGAGTTCCAACTTGAAGGTAATTATGGTGTTTTTTAAGGTTGGTTATGTCAATACATTTTGTTTGTCTTATGAGCTTGCTACGTTCGAGTTTAGTGTTGAGGTGCATCTTACATCTCACCAATCTATGGTCACTGCCTGTGTTGAACTTGTTTAGCACACTGCAGTCTTCTATGACGAATTTTTTGTTACACATAATAAAATCAATTTCACTTGTCGTCCCATTTGGATGTCTCCATGTCCATTTCCTGTGTGGCTTTTTCTTGAAAAAGGAGTTTAAGATGAAAAACCCTTCTGCCTCTGCAAACTCTACGAGAGTATTTCCACGCTGGTTTCTGTTGCCGTGACCGAATTTACCTACTGAAGTTTCATTCTGTTGCCGTTGCCCTATTTTTGCATTGAAATCTCCCATAATTATCTTCAAGTGCTGCTTACTTTTATTATTTAGATCACGAATTTCCTCATAAAATTCTTCAATTTCTTCTTCAGCATGACTTGTGGTGGGTGCATAAGTTTGAATAATCTGAGCCTGGTATCTTCTCGAGAGTTGGATAACGAGTCGTGCAGCTCTGTCAGAGGAACTTTCAACTTCTACAACTTTATCCTTCAGTTTCTTGTTTATTATAAATCCAACACCACTAGTTCTGCCAGTATCTGTCCCACGATAGTAGAAGAGATGTCCACTTTTCAGTTCGATGAGATCTTCTCCTTTTCTCCTTACCTCACTTAGCCCGACGATGTCCCACTTGATCCTTTGTAGTTCCTCTTCCAATTCAAGAAGCCTTGAATCAGAAGATAGGGAGCGTCCGTTGTACGTAGCCAAGGTCAGCATCAGATGGCAGCGTAGTCCGGTCCTCCGGGGATTCTTAGCACATTCTGCCTTCATGTCGCACTGGCCGCTGCCTTGGCCAGGTACATTCCAGCTGCCGGAGACTGAGGGCCAAGATTTTAGTTGTGGAGTCATTTTGGAGGGGTTTGGCCATAACTCACCACGCTGGCCAAGCGGGTTGGTGAGTGTGGGATAGCATTTCCTCTAATCCCGATGGTATAGTTATACCGCTATTGGCGGTCGTCAGTATTGGCGGTCGTCAGAGCCCCTTTAGTGGGAACAGGATGTACCACGAGAAGGCGGGGTTGACATTTGTCAAGGAGAGGCTGTGATGTTACGCATCACCTGACCTTACATCCCAATTTATATATATATATATATATATATATATATTCTATAAAGATACCTAAGCAAAAAAATACAAATATAATTTTGACTCACACCTAGTACAACATAGAAAAGGTTATGTATCTACCTGTGTGAGTAAAAGGAGAAAAGAAAAAAATAAAATAAAACAACTGAATGTAGAAGGTGTCGAGAATACTGAGCCTTGGCTTTATCAAGGACCAGCAAAAACTCTGCATTTTCTCACTTCCACAAAGACCTAGTTGGAAATGGGTTTCTGCAAGGCCATAGATGCAAGTAACATTCCCACCTAAAATAGTTTAAAAAATATATATATAAGTCATGTCCTCCGTAGAGTAGCATGACCTAGCACTAGTTAACAATTTCGCTTGCATCCATTAACCTTCATGGCCCGACCCATGCTCTTCATCTGTTACTATTAAACAGAGAGAAGAAGATTAAAGAGAACTCAAGCTGTGAGAGTGACATAATAAATAGAAATGATTTTCAGCTATAACGAAATTCCAAGTTCGTTTGAGAGAGAATTTAAACCTGAAAAACAAATTTTACATTGCAATTAAAAAAGGAAATGTTAATTTATAACGAACAGATTTTTTAAAGAAAACTTGAGTCTAAAACCCCCTACTCTACAACTTATGACAGCACGAAAACGAGAATAAGTTAAAGATAATAATTAACTAAAGAAAACTTTGTGAAAGTTATATACCTTAAACAGTTAGTTGCAATATGTACAAAGTATTTCAGCAGTGCTTTAAGTGCATAATTAATTAGTTATTAAGAACTTAACTACATTGAAAAAACAGCGCATAGACAGCGCATAGAAAAGGAACAAGCTTAGCCATCTTCTGTTCCTAGGTACCACAAAAGACGCTCAAAGTTACAAAGAAAAATAAGAGTTAAAACCCGCGTAAATGTTAAGAGACAAACCAATGCTTAAAAGCTGAAAAGCTAAAAAACGACAGAGAAAAGGTACATGAAGTACAAACATTGAACTTATAAAACCTAGAACCCAAAAACAAGGAAGAGAGCTTACCTCTTGTGTTACAAAAACTTTTCTCCTCACAAGAGGAGAACATGGCTGACCTCTTCCGCCACTCCCTAGACGCTGGGGGGCAGTGAGGGTGGGGCTGATGGCCTCCTCATACAGCAAGAAACCAACGCGCGGAGATTTTAACCAGAGAAAAAAATATATAAACTTAAGACTGTGGATCTGTATGATCAGAATGAGCAGAATTAACTCTCCAGAATACATGAGAAATATTATAAAATACACGAGCAGTTTATTTAATAATCTTTGCATGTATTAAATCACCTTAGTGAGCTTCTATAGATTAATCAGAATCTTATTAATTTTAATGTTGGTTTTACTATTTTTAGTATAGCTATCCTAGTGATGAATAACTAGTTTTCTTGAAAGAAATACGGGATTACGCCATATAATACAAATTTTTGAAGATGACAATCCGATTTTTGGCGTAAATGTGACAAGGATGGTAAGTCAGATAATTTTTTTGACTTACCATCCTTGTCACATTTACGCCAAAAATCGGATTGTCATCTTCAAAAATTTGTAACTAGTTTTCTTTTTTATTTGTTTTTATTTTCTTTTATAAACAGATTTTTAAGCTTTTTTGTGATTTTATTTATATTATTTAATTTTTTTTTTTGTTTTAATAGGACCGTCATATCCATAGCACTAAGGTTCCTTTAGGTAGTTAATAGGCATCCTCTAGCCAACTTCCTTACGGCTTTGATTGGTCAGAATCATATTATTAACTGTGTAGAAAATTAAAGCAGATCTGCCAACCTTACTCTATTATTCAGAATAATTTTTCTTAAAGTTCTTTTGATGAAAGAAGAAGGAATTTCGTTCTCTAGAAAACTTTCTAATAGTATATTAATGTGGTAATTGAAGTCCAAATTGTTGCTGCAAATTCTTGAAATTCTTAGGACCTGAGAAATTAGTACATTCTCAATTACTTTGGTTGAAATGTTATTATTCCAGTGTAGATATTTAATTACTTTGAAAGGAAAATTAACTCTTTTATCAAAGAGGCTAATAGATGGGTTACCTCTGTTGAGCTTAATGCTTAAGTCTAGGAACTCAAGTTCCTGATTACAGTGGTTGGTTTTACATAAGTTAAGAGAGCTAGGATAGATATTATCAAAATCACTCTCTATAACTTCGGAATTATTGATACACAGCAGATCATCAATATATCTAAAAGTGTAAAGGTAGTTATCTGAGCAGGTGGGGTGATTTTTAATGAATTTATATTCCTTAAAGAACAGGAATAGATTAGCGATATTCGTGGACGTTGATGTTCCCATTGGAATACCGTTCACTTGCTTATAGAGAGTATTATTATATAAGATATGGTTATTTTTTATGCAGCAATTGAGATAAGAGTTCCAAGTTCCTACATCAACAAATTGGTTAAGTTTAAATTCTGCATACAGCTCTTTAAAAGTAGTGATTATATCTGATAGAGGCAGATTAGTATATAGGTTTTCAAAATCATAACTATTAATATCTAGGGGACAAACTTTGAGTATAGTAGAAATTACTTCTGCATTATTATTAATTATCCAAAAATCTCTGTACAAACCCCTCCAAAATGATTCCACAACTTAAATCTTGGCCCTCAGTCTCCGGCAGCTGGAATGTACCTGGCCAAGGCAGCCGCCAGTGCGACATGAAGGCAGAGGGTGCTAAGAATCCCCGGAGGACCGGACTACGCTGCCATCTGATGCTGACCTTGGCTACGTACAACGGACGCTCCCTATCTTCTGATTCAAGGCTTCTTGAATTGGAAGAGGAACTACAAAGGATCAAGTGGGACATCGTGGGGCTAAGTGAGGTAAGGAGAAAAGGAGAAGATCTCATCGAACTGAAAAGTGGACATCTCTTCTACTATCGTGGGACAGATACTGGCAGAACTAGTGGTGTTGGATTTATAATAAACAAGAAACTGAAGGATAAAGTTGTAGAAGTTGAAAGTTCCTCTGACAGAGCTGCACGACTTGTTATCCAACTCTCGAAAAGATACCAGGCTCAGATTATTCAAACTTATGCACCCACCACAAGTCATCCTGAAGAAGAAATTGAAGAATTTTATGAGGAAATTTGTCATCTAAATAATAAAGGTAAGCAGCACTTGAAAATAATTATGGGAGATTTCAATGCAAAAATAGGGCAACGGCAACAGAATGAAACTTCAGTAGGTAAATTCGGACACGGCAACAGAAACCAGCGTGGAAATACTCTCGTTGAGTTTGCAGAGGCAGAAGGGTTTTTCATCTTGAACTCCTTCTTCAAGAAAAAGCCACACAGGAAATGGACATGGAGACATCCAAATGGGACGACAAGTGAAATTGATTTTATTATGTGTAACAAAAAATTCGTCATAGAAGACTGCAGTGTGCTAAACAAGTTCAACACAGGTAGTGACCATAGATTGGTGAGATGTAAGATGCACCTCAACACCAAACTTGAACGTGGCAAGCTCATAAGACAAACAAAATCTATTGACATAACCAACCTTAAAAAACACCATAATACCTTCAAGTTGGAACTGAAGAACAGGTTCTCTGCTTTAGAAGGCCTAACATCGGAAGAAGTGGACATCTCTGAAGTTAACAGAAAAGTAACCAAAGCTCTTATGGAAACAGCAACAAAATTAGCTGGGTCTAAGAACAAGTTGCATGTAAATAAATTATCAGGAAAAACGAAAATGTTGATGCAAAAAAGAAGAGAGATGAGGGCAACTAAAGAAGATGTGACTTCCAAAGTGGAATATATAGAGCTATGCAAGACAGTAAGAAAAAGTATCACTGAAGACGTAAGAAAATTCAACTGTGAACTAGTGAGGAAAGCAATTGAAAACAACCAAAGCCTAAAGATAGCAAAGGGACATCTCAGTAAGGGAAGAAAACAGATTATGGCACTGAGAAAAGAAGATGGTTCTGTAACAAGAAATACAGGCGAAATTTTGACAAGAGTGAAAGATTTCTACTCCAAATTATATGAAAGGGATGATACATGCACTCCAGACATCATGAAAGATACCAGTACCAGAGTTCCTCCAGTCCTTCCAGCAGAAGTTGCACATGCAATCAAGAACATGAAGCGGGGAAAAGCTTCAGGAGAAGATGGAATTACTGTAGACATCATACAAGAAGCAAGTGGAGAAATTGAAACAGTACTCGCCCAAATTTTCACTCGATGCCTTAATGAAGGAAAGATTCCTGAGGATTGGAACACCGCTACAATGATCCTGCTACATAAGAAAGGTGACATTGAGGATCTCGGAAACTACAGACCTATCAGCCTCCTATTAGTAGTTTATAAAATCTTCACTAAAGTTCTTTCACACCGCTTGAAGGTAACACTGGACATGGCTCAACCGAGAGAACAAGCTGGATTCAGGAGTGGCTACAGCACAATAGATCATATCCACGTACTGAGAGAACTAATTGAAAGAGCGAGGGAATATGAACTTCCATTGTGCATGGCTTTTATCGATTATGAAAAAGCCTTTGATTCGGTGAAACCATCAGCAGTTACAATGGCTCTGAAAACCTGCAGTATTGAAGATGCATACATTAATATTATTAATAACATCTATGAAAATGCAAGTGCAAAGATTCGGCTGTTTGAAAATACAACACACATAAAAATTGGAAAGGGAGTGAGACAAGGTGACACCATATCTCCGAAGCTCTTTAATGCCACATTGGAGAGTGTTTTTCAGTCGCTGAGCTGGGAAAACAAAGGGATAAAGATTAATGGAGATTATCTAACCCACCTTCGTTTTGCTGATGACGTAGTCATTTTTGCAACTACCCCATCAGAGCTGCAGAGTATGATCCAGGAACTTGCTGACAAGAGTAAAGAAGTGGGATTAAAAATGAACTTTCAGAAGACAAAAGTGATGTTCAATGCTTTTACAAGAAATGAAGATTTATTGATTGATGGAGAAAAGCTGGAGATAACAGACACGTACGTTTATCTTGGACAGCAGATATCAAGTGAGGGTCACATTGAAGAAGAAATTAGTCGGCGTACAAAACTTGCCTGGAGAGCTTTTGAAAGAAACAGCATAATTTTCAAGAGCAATATGCCATTATGTCTTAAAAGAAAAGTGTTTGATCAATGCATCCTTCCAGTGCTTACGTATGGTGCAGAGACGTGGACCTTAACTAAAAGAGACATACAAAGGCTGCAGACAACTCAAAGTAGCATGGAGAGGTGCATGCTTGGTGTAACCAGGAGAGATAAGAAGAGGAACTCGTGGATCCGAAAAATGACAAGAGTGGAAGACATCATGATCAGAGTTAAATCCCTGAAATGGCAATGGGCTGGACATACTGCCAGAAGGACAGATCATCGATGGACAGCCGAAATTTTAGATTGGATTCCAAGGGACAGGAAAAGACCCAGAAGAAGACCACATGGGAGATGGGTGGATGAAATTCGAAAGTATGCAGGGGTGACATGGAGGAGACTGGCACAAGACAGACCGTTGTGGAGGAAACTTGGGGAGACCTTCGTCCAGCAGTGGATTGATAATGGTTGACGATGATGATGATGATGATATCTGGTATGTGCAAAGAACAACTTTAAGCAAGATTTCAGTTCTAAAATACACAACATGTTATTTTCTCAGATACACGAAACATTGCCAAGAAAGCACCTCAAAAGGTAACTTTTCAACAGCAGTTTGGAAATTAAAAATACTTACTGGTAAGGGACAGATCTTGCCATTGCATTTGACACAAATACTGGGTGGAAAATTATCGTCCTGCTCACAACTTGTTTCTAGCAAACAGAATCTAAGCTGTATTTGCACTACATACTCATTTTTTGCACCAGTCCTGATGTCACTATCAAATAAAATCAGAAATGTTACAATCAGATAGATCTCTTTTATGAGGGTTCATGCAACACTGTCAAAAATCTTTTAAAATCTGACACAGTGAAACCATATCAAATAAAACAGTAACATGTAAGTAGCAATTTAATAACAAAGAAGCAGTAATACAATTTAACACAAAGGTAAAACTTGAAAAAAAATCCAGACAAATAAAAAAAACTGCATAAAAAAAATTTAGTCTGATTTTTGAAAGTGATGGTACTCTGTGCCCACCACACACACACACACACACACACAACGACAGCATGAACACAGCTTTTTTTTTTTTTCTTTGTTTCATGTATCTCATAATGAATACTAGAAAAACACAAGCACAGCTAAGGCAAATGGGAAACATACAAACATACCGTGAAAAAGCCACATCATGAGCTTGCTGTGGAGTTAAATGGAACTGAAAAGTATTTTCTTGAAATCGGCCATTACTATTAGGCACTGCAAAAAAGAGGAAAATAAAAAAAAATGTCAGACATTTCTGCAAGTGATAAAAGTACACACACACAAAGCAACTGCACTAACAAACAATAACTTAACACAAAGAACATTTATCTCAGTTCTTTCACATTAGAGGAATGCTTTCACATACTCACAAAAAAAACAAAACAAAAAAAAACAAGTAAGCTGACACCAAAATTTTGGTTGTAATGAGCACATCTTTTGAAAAAAACATCAAAAAATAGAAATAATACATACTTCCACCAGCAACCTAAAAGTTACAAAAATTAATAAATTGTGCACAAAAAGTTTCTCGTAGCAGAAAGAAGATATCAGAGACAGGGATTTTCAAATTGAACAGTTAAAAGATGCAACATGGAAGAAAACACAATCTAACTCTAAACTGCCTAGTGGAAGAATTTTGCATAATAGAAAAGTATTCTTCATTGCAAAAGCTATGGTAAGAAAAAAGAACTTTTCAAATACATCTCCCAGAAGCAGTAGTGAGAAAAAGGTTTTGAACTCTATGCTTCTAGCAGGGAAACTGTGTATTATTTGAAGAGGATAATGTACCTTACCTTTATTATAGTGAATGGTATACAGCAAAAAAAAAGATAATTTTTAATACGGTTTTTAGAAGTGGAGATGCAGCTGCAAACAGAAGTACACAAACACCACCTATAAACAGAACTGTGAACTATAAAAAAAAAAAGAAAATCCTTAAGTACAAACTTTAAGTGTTCCTCAAGGTAAATGGTATCTGTTAAAAATAATTTTTTAAATTGGATATTTAAGAAGCTCAGAAATATATAAAAAAAAATAGTTTTATCTAGTTAAACAGATTAAACATTTGCACCCTAGCAGCAAATTTGTGCATTATTTTGGGAAGGAAATACACACAAAATGTTTTCATAGTATTAGTTAGTAGTCTTTCAATTGGGTTTTTATTCCCATAAATATTGCTGCAAACATGCTGTAAAAAGGAAACTTGAAATTATGCCCTGCAGAGACACACTTGTGAATTAAGAAAAATTTTAAAATTATATGAGAAACATTTTGCCCCAGAAACACTCTCCGATAAAGAATTTTTCAAATTGGACTCTAAAGAAGCAGAGATATCGACAAAAATAAGATGCACATCTATGCGCCTGGTTGAAAAACTAAGCATTATTTTAAGTAAAAGGTATTTTCAACAGGTTTTCCTAAGGGAATGGTATTGGTCCACCATGGAATTTTTTCAATTGAGTTTTATGAAGCCCAGATTTTGCAGCAAATACATCAAAGACAGAAATAAACATTTATGCTCATGGTGGCAAAATTATTATCTACCCCAAATTAAAAATTATATGTAGAACATTTGCCACCAAGAGCTGTATCCGATGCAGAAAGAATTTTTCAAACAGGGTTTTTAGAAGCAGAGATATCACGGAAATCACAATTTACCTTTATGCCCCCAAGCAGAAAATCTATGCATTACTTGAAAAGAAACTGTGCCCAAAATAGTCTTTTTTTCAGTCGGATATTTAGAAGCAAATATATGGAATAAAATGTGCTTTGAATTTGATGGTATCTTGCATTTACACCCTCTAGTGGCAAAGTTTAGCGGGGGATGGGTGGAATTCAAGGATGATCCTCCTCACATTTCAAGATTTCCAATGAAGAAAGGATTTTCCAAATCATACTAATCGTTGCACAGATATGGTGTCCACAGTGGACAAAGTGGGAGAGGGAGATACTGTAAGCATATACTTTTTTCATAAATCGAATGCTGAAAAAAACATATAGAACTCTGACAGCACTTCTGTAACAGCAAAATATTGCATATAACTGTAATATTCTGAGTGCATAGAATTATGTAATGCAAAAAATGACTAAATGCTCATAATATCCTAACATAATATTTGGCATAGCAGCAACTACTACCCATGGAGAGAATTCGTATCAGAAAATCGGAAATCTCAAATGATGGGGGAGTGCCCAATTGTGGTGTGCATGCTGCATCTTTAAGCCAAGGGCTGATCATTTTATAATCAAAACATACAATCTGAACTGACTTGAGGAGCAAATGTATTTGAAAATTAAGTTGCTCAGTTATTTTACAAAGAATATTATACCTCATTGTGTATACCACAATTTGTTCAAGACCTACAATGTATTACTACAAATTTAAGGGAAAGCAACATTCATATGAGTTTGTTTGGTACACTCCTTTTCACAACAGATGACCGTTTCATATGACATCAGGTGCAGATATCCTTTCAACCAGAGTTGCAGAATGTGGATGTACACGTGTATGCCGTACGAGGATAGTTTCCAAATTATTAGCAGATTTTGCTGATAGTTTTTGCTTGTAGATTAAATTTTTTTTTTTATTTACTGGAGTTAAAAAACTTACTCAAGGCTTTACTCAGATTAACATATTTAATTCTATTTTAACTTGAAGAACTTTCCATTATATAACATAAAACTAAGGTTCAGGTAGATTACGCCAAGAAAATCAGTGAGGAAAGGAATAGAATATCCGTTTATTGACGTACATTCGTTGCTGTTGTCCTCGGTGCATTATACTTTTACAATTCAAAAGTGCATAAACATTGTCCTTGTTTCAAAGTGGATATAAAGTGGATACAAAGTGGAAGAGGTTTTTTCTGCAGGGTGACTAGTCCTTGTACTGTGTATTCCTGTCAAACAAATTTTCACAGCATGACATAAAACAGTTTCCCCTACTCCCCTAAATAATCATTATGTAAATTTTTTTCCTATTTCTATGGCTCAAATGAGACGAAATGTCATTATTACAACAACCATTAAGCTAGCTGCAGAACAACAACTACACAGCATTCCAGGAAGTGCCTTTTGAAGCTGTTTCAAAGAACTTTGGAAATACTGGCATCACTGTATCAACACTGAGGAAGAACATTTCAAAGGTGGCACCCCCCACCCCACCCCCCAAAAAGAAGAAACAACAACAGTAGGTATTTTATATTTCTCTTTGCACTGTCAGCCTTGGAATTTAACACTGCAGACATAGCCGAGGTTGCACCATTGTTCAAATATGAAAATCTAGTTAACAGTTTTATAACATGAAGTGATTCTTTGTCATAATTAAAGATGTAAATTAGAAAAAGAAATTAAAAAAAAAAAAAGATATAAAACAATCCACACATACTCAAATAACAGAGCTATTGTGTTGAATTTCTCAAATTAATTCCAAATTGACAATCAATAAAAAATTGAGGATTGAATATTTAACATATAAAGAATTCAAACTACCACTTGCCTTCTTATGTTTACAGATGAAATGACACATTCTTCATGAGCTGTAGGAATCAACGGCAAACAGAAAAAAAAAAAATTCCACTGTACAAAATGAAATTAATTACTATACTATACCTTGAGCAGGAAAGAACTAAGAACCAAATGACACAGGAAAGCTGAAACCGAAAACATAATCAAACAAAAATTACATTATCATATCTCTTCACTTTGAAGATGACAGGCAGCAGGAACTTAAAGATGTCAGCAGAATAAACACAGGTGGAGGAACTTAAATACAAAAGCCCTTATGTACACTGATTAAATACTTCCAATGAAACTTTGAAGAGTTTGCATAAAAGTGAACATTTATGAAATTAAATATTAAAACAAAATTACAAAACTTAACTGTGACAGCAAACTCAAAATGTTAAGTAAAAAAAAAAAAAAGGCACTGAGGAACTTAAATCATTCAGAATTTTGTCTGTAAATGCATTAGGCATGGCTGAAGATTCTGCAATGGATGAAAATACAAAAGCATAGCCATTCCTGATAAGCTGGAGACAATTAATAAAGGTTATTATGCCTAAAACTCTGAAAAGAACATGAATTGCACAATTTTGTACTTTACGATGAAGGTACAATTTATTACACGTACTCCACTCCCATCCACAAATGACAACACACCAAAGGTTTGTGTGGAGCTGATGATACAATGACATGGACCCTAACTGCCAAGTTGTGATGTAATGTTGTGGAGCATGTTTATGAGGGCTACCTTCAAACCCCTTGTATCTACAGATCATTTTTGAATTTTTGATTCAAAAACGATGTATCTAACGAGACCACACAAGGCCGTGTTGATGCACTCACTGATGGATGCCTTACTTCAACAAGATAACACCCAGAGTAATTGTTCTCAATTGGCAAATGACTCATTGGAAGAGCATTCCCAAACGAATGGTAAACACTCAAACGGCCCTCTCACTATCCTATTACGAAGTATGAACCCACTACTAACCCTCACTGGGATGATGCATTCAAACCCAAAACCAACCACAAGCAACTCTAGCTGCTTTAAAAATGGATGCCCTGGAATATTGATCCAAAATACCAACTAAACGTTTCAGACAACTAGTAGTCTATAGCACGACATGCTGCAGAAGTTGTGGGGGTAACATGTGGGTCACAGATATTATTAGGCACTGGGTGTGTATAATAAATTGTCCTTTCAGTGTATTTTACCAAAGATGCATCTTTTCACTCTGAAAAATTTCTACAGTTCTTCCAAACTACCCTTTTGTTTTCCAGCCACAACCCTTCTTTCTCCCTGTCCAACTCACTAACATAAGTCCTCATGTTTCCTTTTCGTTTACAAGATGGGACTACTGTAGTTCAACATTCAAAGCCATCAAGTAGTGCTATTACCACAGCTTCAACTATGTACTCAATTTTGATTCCACCTAGCTTTCTTGTTCTTGTTTTGGAATTTACTTTCATCAGCCTTAAATTAGACAGTTCCAAATTCAGGGCTGGAAAAGTATCGGGTGCCGGGTTACCCTGGCATTTAGAAATTACCAAAGTGATTAGCTATACTAAAAATTCTAGAAAGCTCTAAATCACAGGAAGCGATTGTAGGCAAATGGGTATGGACTCTTGAGGAAAGCATAAAAACAACAGCTTTACATTTGAATTCAGAAGCAAAAGAAATGTTAATAAAGAATTTTCTCTTTAAGTATCTATGAAAGAGTGATATACAAAATCTGCTTGATATGAGAAACTAAAACAAATTAGGAAAAAGGAAATGAATACGAACCCTCCTTACCTAGGCTGGCTGGTTTCAACAGCTCTGCAGTTACGTCATAAAAAGGCAAGGGTTTAAATTTAACATCTGGGTACACTGGATATGATGACGGCGCACTTGAAGTTGGAATAGGTGGGGCTATTTTATTGCTCTGAGACTGAAGATAGTTCACACTAGAGCCATGATTCATTGTCAGTGGAGGTGGAATGGTATTTGGACGTTGCATAGGATAGGAAGAGTTATTCATCTGAGAAACTGGAGGTACTGGACACGGCAGAGTTGACGGATCAGGTGGGTCACATGTTGGTGGCAAGTTCACCATGTGAAACCTTCTCCTGAAAAACAAAATTCAAAGTTAGTTTTCATGTATTTTGTGAAATCCTAAGAAATCTACCTTTTACAGAATAATGTGCATGCACAAACATAACACACACACACACACACACACACACACACACACACACACACACACACACACACACACACAGCTTAGAATTCAAATTGAAGTGCGAGAGACTCTCCCCACCTCTGTTTGTAAATGGAGTAGGCTTAGACAGAAAATTTCTGGTGGGGAATATTGAATATGTAACTATGAATATTATTAAAAGACTTGGAAAACAGTAGAATAGCTTATATTTTTCAAACAATATAAGCTATACTCAGTTTTTAAAACACTTGAATTAAACATAAAAAAATGATAAGCCTACTTCGGTAAATGTTGTAGCTCATCTTAAAGAAACATTTCAGGTACGTATGGTTTGTCAAAGCAACATCATAGCGGAGAGATTCTACAGTAAAAGACTATCACCCGGGTTCCCGATTGTGTGCGCAGACGCGCGTTTTGCGAAAAGAAGTTTGAATTCGAGCAAGAAAAATAAAGTGCAGCGCAAAACGGGCGCGCGCGCAGAAAGATTTCAATCGTGCGCTGTTAGCATGGAAAATCTACGAAGGCGATGCCGTTTCAGATCACGTGTGCCAATTTCACGTCACGGAGCAATCCTATTGTTCAGTCACATGTGCCAATTTCATGATGTCACGGTACAATCCCAGTATTTCCCTTTGGGTCGTATATAAACGAATTACGGGATAATCCGCGTAGAGTGCAACGAGACGAAAGCCCACGCGCTGCTAAGGGTGCCAACCATTATGGTTTCGGCCACATGATTACCGAATTACGGACAGGTTGGAAGAATTGCGGATTTCAATGTATTTCGTAAAAGTTCTGAATTTTGTGTCCTCTTTTGTTAAAATCACTGTTTAAACTGCGATCGCATTTTGCGAATATATTTATAGTTTTTTCGCACAAATGCAAAAACTATTAATTGGTCCCGTTTTTAAGTAAGCGCCTTTGGAATTCAGATATTGGATACACAAGCCGATATCGGTGCAATGACATCCGCATACCTGCCAAGTATTCCGGATTTCCCGAAAGTTTTATGGAGTTTTGGGTAGTTTTATGGTCGGACGATAGTTTCTTCCGGATTTTCGCCAAAATGGCTCGTGAATTATTTTTTACTGATGGAAAGTGATA
This sequence comes from Macrothele yani, assembly GCA_039090855.1. Taxonomy (NCBI): domain Eukaryota; kingdom Metazoa; phylum Arthropoda; class Arachnida; order Araneae; family Macrothelidae; genus Macrothele; species Macrothele yani. The sequence goes on from CM077025.1 coordinate 132,468,922, forward strand.
TCGTTGTTATTGTCGCTAAGTGTAAACTCCTGCTTTTGTTTTATTATGATCTCATAGCGATTGAACCTTATGTTATCTCATGTTTCTAGCTGGAAGCGATCGCACACACCCCCTACCGCCAATACTTCCAAATTTGCTCTCCCTCAGTGTTGGAATAGCTGTGCTAATTGCGCAAAAGTGCAATCTGGGTACACTGGATATGATGATGGTGTTTAATTCTGCGCCCTGCAGAGTTCGCCAAAATGCGTAATTACGCGTCTAGTACGCATCAAAAAGTGTGTTTACGCATCGAAATTTTACCAACGCATAAAAATACTCATCAGGACAGTACTTCGTCTTTCAAAAACTGAAGTAAATGAAATAAAGATTTCCATAATCGTAATTTCTTTTTCCTGCGATGTTGCCTCTGTCCAGTATTGTTGTTATACATCACTTTATTCCAAAAATATTTGTATTTCAGTTGGAAAATGGAGAGAAAATTTCGGAAAACAGAAATTCGACGGCGCAAAAAAATTTCCCTGTTTAATATTCAGGCATGAGCGTGTAACAACTTCGAGAAATTTCTCCTTTTCCATCATAATTGGAGTTTTCCTCGAGATCGATGCATAACTGAACAGAAATTTCGGGGCAATTGGCAGCGGAGGAGAATGTTTTTCGCTGAAAACTTTCGAAAACGAAAGTTTCATCTTTCAAAACTTTTGAAAACGGAAGTTAGACGCAGTGAAGATTTCTCTCATAATCGTAATTTTATTTTTCACGCGATGTTTCCTCTGCCTAGTATTGTTGTTAAATATCATTTTATTTTATAAATATTTGTGTTTTAACTTGAAAATGGAGGGAAACTGTCCGAAAACAAAAATTGGACGTAGCAAAGATTTCTCCCGTAATTGTACCCCCCCCCCCCAACAATGTTCTGAACATGTATCCTGTATTCTTAAATACCCCCCCAAATAAGGTTTGCATTTCAGCTTGACAAAGGGAGGGGGGGGAATAAGATTTTTCCCGTAATCGTAATTCTTTCTCCTGAAAACGAAAGTGAAGAAGCTGAAAATTTGTAAGAATTGATGCATGGTGTTCAAAAGTATTCACATTCTCAAAGTTACACTATTCATCCTTTATCTAAAATAGCGCTATCGTGCATTCGTGATGGATAAAACTGTCATCCAAGGGCATTAAAAAAAAAAAAGTCACTATCTTGTCATTGCTTAAATGAAATAAAGATATTTCTAAAATTGCATCATTCAATTTAAAAAAAAAATTCAAAACCTTGAAAATCATCACAATTTCTGAACTCCATCTATGAGTGACTGATACAGAAAAATAATTGAATACAAGTATCATCAAACATACTGCTAGCACATCCCATACATTACCGCTCTTCCCTAACAATAGATAATAATAAATTAACAGTTCTGGTACTGTCTCAAATTTTCTTGATTTTATAGTAAATCTTGATTTTTGCAAGCAATCTTCTTGATTTAGGATTGGGGGGGCAATTGTGGTAACATACTTTGATAATCATTGCAATTGAGTGAGATGCATGCTGTTCTCTTTGCCATGCCTAGAAACCAGTTCAACAGGTGAAAATATTGCCAAACTTGTGTCTGAAGAATTTCAGTCTCTTGGTATTCCGTGGATGAACAGTCTTGCCTTATGTGATAACACTCCTGTTATGGTGGGAAGAAAAATTGGTGACTCTCTGAAAAAAATAGTGTCTCACTCTCTAAAAATGAAACTCATTAACAAGTCATGAAAGAAATACGGGATTACGCCATATAATACAAATTTTGAAGATGACAATCCGATTTTTGGCGTAAATGTGACAAGGATGGTAAGTCAGATAATATCCGAAAACTTGAAAATTTTCATCGTCCTGGAGCGGGACTCGAACCCGCGTCTCCTAGAAAACGCCTAGGTATGCTAACCACTACACCACCCAGAACGACCAAGTTTCAAGTTTCCAATCAATTTGAATTTAACCATCACAGGATTCGCTAGTCGAAGCAACCGGCATTCATGTTTAGCGAATCTGGAGGTTAATAATCCTATCCCGTGATTGCCCAGAGAAGCAGATAAATCATGAAAGAAATACGGGATTACGCCATATAATACAAATTTTGAAGATGACAATCCGATTTTTGGCGTAAATGTGACAAGGATGGTAAGTCAGATAACATCCGAATTTCTTTCTATGATTTATCTGCTTCTCCGGGCAATCACGGGATAGGATTATTAACCTCCAGATTCGCTAAACATGAATGCCGGTTGCTTCGACTAGCGAATCCTGCGATGGTTAAATTCAAATTGATCGGAAACTTGAAACTTGGTCGTTCTGGGTGGTGTAGTGGTTAGCATACCTATGTGTTTTCTGGGAGACGCGGGTTCGAGTCTCGCTCCAGGACGATGAAAACTTTCAAGTTTTTGGATATTATCTGACTTACCATCCTTTTCACATTTACACCAAAAATCGGATTGTCATCTTCAAAATTTGTCATTAACAAGGTTTGTTAATCTTATTTTATACTTAAATACTATTTTTTTTTGTAAATATTTCTTTATTTGTATTAAATAATTAACTGTAATAAAAAAATAGAGAAACCTATAATATATAATTTTATTATTTATAAAGTGTAAATACGTGCCGCTGAACACGCGTTGATGTCCCGGTTTTTGATTTTGAAAAGTTGACAGCTCTGATATTTGTTCTTACTATAACACAATGGAAAAGTTCCTCATTAGAAAGAGGAAGCGTTCTACTGACGATTCTGCAAGTTCGGCATCGAGTGCTACGATTTTAAACAGTGAAATATTGCCTGAGAAATGTAGTGAGGCTGTTCCTGCTGTACCTCCAACTAAATAAAAAAAAATCTTAACTTTCAAGAGAAATGGCGCAAAATGTACAACTGGCTTGAAGTCGAAACCGACGAAAATAAAACAATTTTGATGTTTTGTTCATTTTGCAAGGTGTCGTCAAAACCAGCGTTATTTGTAAAAGGTAAGTTGATGCCATTCATTATTTTATCAATATATAAATGGTCTGTTTTTTCTCATCTGAAGAACTCTTTTCTAAAATTTGGCTCATGCTTGTATTGACACTGAGAATTTTTTTTTTTTTTATCCTGTCGTAATTTTTGGGCTAAAAGCAACGGCTCATACAGTGTTAGTGATTTTTTTGTTTTCGACGTTGTAAAGGTCCCTATGTTTATTTTATTATTCATTGTTGTGAAAGGAGCCAATTTGCTCAAACACTTTTGGGATGGGAAGTAAATATTCTCATCGGCGTCATGCAAATTTGTTTTGAAGTTGTTAGACCACTTCAAAGATTTTGAAGATTTGAAATGCCTGTTGAGTGAATATCCATATATATTTATTCTGCTAAAAAATAGCTATGCTAGTTTTAAATTTGCAGATGTTGCAGAACTTTTCATCTGCAGGTATAAACATGTGTATCCAAGCACAGTGTTGTATGAAATTGCTTTGGTTGTGCCAATAAGTTCTGCATCAGTAGAGCATTCTTTTTGCACACAAAATATAAAAGATAAATTTCAAAACAGACTGAAAGAATAAACTTAAAAAAAAATTGATTTGAATATCAGCAGCAAATGCAACACTAGAAAGCTTTCCATTTCACAAAATTGCTAAAATATTTAATAACAAAATTGGAAGATATGTATGAAATATTTATATTATTTATGTGTTTGTTTGTCCCCCCATAAATGTAGTATTTTTCTCTAAGTTTATGATTGTTTAAAATTCACCCCTGATTTTTCAAAATCACCCCCAGAAAAAAAGCCTGGGGGACATTTTCACCCCTGATTCTGGAACCCTGAACACCCTCTAACATTTACAAAGATGATATCAACTTAATGTTTGAGATAAAGCAAAATACTTAACTCACCTCCCTAGAATGAATATCTTACACTACATTGAAAATTTCATTACTTTATTCAACCTAAGTTAATTTATAAATACAAAGCTTTAAAATAATAAATTATGAACTATGCACACATTTTAAAAACTATCTAATTAAAAAACCATTAAAAATCTGCAACGTCCCAACCAACTATGAAAACATTTAAATGCTTTCACCCCTCTACTGTGTCGGCATCTTTAGAAAGATTGTGCGAACACATCGGTCGACAGCAACCAAGTGTCAGCCAGACAGGCAAGCATGAGACTGCAAACATATTAGGTGTGCACTTAATTCTTGGCCACAGACACGACATGTTGACAGCAAATTATAGCAAATCGAATACGTACCTAACAGGGAAATAATCCCAGTCGTGTTGGATACATTTGAGCCATCAGTCAAGGAGCTGCCGAATGCCACTGCGGAAAAAGAGGGTTGTTTCGAGTTGATAAAGTCATCAATACTTGTGTGGACCTCCTCGACAGAAGTGAAGTGCATATCACTCAGGGGATGTTGCCGGGAATGAAAGAGGTGATAATCCGATGGGGCAAAGTCTGGAGAACACGCTGGGTGGGACAAAATATCCCATCCCAGGTTGGTGATCGTGTTTAAAGTTGTTTTTCGCAGTGTGAAGACGCGCGTTGTTCTGAAGCAACAGCACCGATCTTCCGCCCTTGCCTGTGTATGGCCTTTTCGCCTCCATTGCGTCACTCACATGAATGAGTTGCTGACAATAACGCTCAGCATCGACCGTTTCACCAGGTTTGAGCAACTCATAGTGTATGACACCGCGCTGATCCCACTATATGCACAGCAACAACTTCCTGGCATGGAAATTCGGTTTGGCGGTGCTGGTGGTAGGCTGACCTCGATAAAACCACGATTTGCGCCGCTTAGAATTATTGTAGAGGATCCACTTCTCATCACAGGTCAAAATCTTGTGGAGGAAATCCTTCTTGAATCTGGAGAGCAAGGACACAGCAACATCGTAGTGCCTAGACTTGTTCGCAGCTGTGTGTTGGTGGAGCACCCAACAGCCCTCCTTGTGAATTTATCCAAGCTTGTGAAGTCACTTTGCAATGGCTTGCTGTGTTACTCCGAGCTCCTGGGCAAGCTCTGACTGTGTGCGACACGGATCCGCATCCAACAGTTGTTCCAGTTCCTCATTGTCAACTTTCTGTAGCTGTCCTGGACGTTCTGCATCACTGAGATTGAAATTTCCCTGCTTAAACTGCTGGAACCACTTCTTACACGTACTGTAGGACACAGCATCTTCACTCAAAGCAGCACAGATCATTTGCTGGGCTTCCGCAGCACTTTTTTTCAGCTGAAACGCAAACAGAAGGCAGTGCCTGAAATGTTGCTTCTCGAACGACATTGCTTTCATCCCTTCTGTCACTACAGCTGTGAGCGGTTATGGCTGCCTGGAAAGCTGTTGGATGGTGCAATCAGCCATTATCGCACACAGTCATTTGCATTTGCTGACGTTCTATGATCGCTTGCGGTTAGGGGCCGAGAATTAAGTTGCACACCTAATACCTTACAATGGTATGGTGGTGCCGCCATCTATAGGAACAAGGGGAATAAGTATCTGGAATTTCTAAATTCAGCTGCTGTTCATTTCTTGTAATTTTTTTTTCTCTGCTCTCTCAAAAGCTGCTTTCCAGATGTATAAGTTCTTACCAATAATTTGAAAGTTGCTTTGGATCATTAAAATTACAAATTTGACTATTATTTTTTTTTTAATCAATATGGTTTCAGCTTTCTCAAATGCCTTTCACAATTGCAACTTTTAATGATCTTAATTTGATCAAACATAGGATATAATTTATTACTGATACAATACTGCATCAATTCCACTTTAGCTTCTTTTTTCTTTTGCCAATTTTTAACGTGTTGGTTTAAACAATGTAAACAATGTTTTAACTTGAACCAACACATTAAAAATTAGCAAAAAAAAAAAAAAAAAAAAAAAAAACCCGAAGAAGGAAGCTAAAACGGCATTCATACAGTATTGTATCAATAATAAGGTATATATTGTGTTTGATCAAATTAATATAAAAAGTTGCAATTCTGAAAGCATGAGAATAGCTGAAACCGTACTGATTTTAAAAAAAAAAAAAAAGTTGGATCATTAAAATTATAAATTTTAATGATCCAAAACAACTTTCAAATTATTGGCAATATTGGCAAGAACTTATACATTTGGAAAGCAGTTTTGAGAGAGCAGGGGGAGGGAGAAAAAACAAGAAATAAACAGCAGCTGACTTTAGAAATTCTGGATACTTATTCCTTATTCCCATACAGGATGTCACCATTGTAAAGTATGTTTGCTATCTCATGCTTACCTGTCTGACTGACATTTGGTTGCTGTCGACCAATGTGTTTGCACGATCTTTCTGAAGATGCCCACAGTAGATGGGTGAAAGTGTTTAAATGTCTTCATAGTTAGTTGGGACATTGCAGTTTTTTTAATAATCTTGAAATAAATAGTTTTGTTTTTAAAATGTGTATATAGTTCTGAATTTATTTTAAAGTTTTGTATTTATAAATTAACTTTGGTTAAATAAAGTAACATAATTCTCAATGTAGTGTAAGATATTCCATTTTTTTTTTTTTTTTTTTTTTTTTGCGCACCTGCAGCAGTGGTGATACGCTTCCTCTTTATTCAGCTCTGGTTCTCAGTCTTCTTAGAACTGAAGTACCTGCTGTGTTGTGAATATGGCTGTGAGCAAGTCGTGTGGTTCAAAAACGGAAGTATGGAGATGATATTGCTCTGCAGGAGTTTAAATCTGAATGGGAGATCAGTATTTTTTTTATGAAGGGGAATCTGTCAAAGCCCGTGTGCCTTATTTGTGGAGCGTGTGTTGCAGTTCCGAAAAATTTAATTTAGAGCAGCACTTCAAACAAATGCATGCAAATATAAACTCACAGTATCGGATTTGTTCAGTAATGAGAACAGAATTTTAAAATAAATACTGTCATGAGGCTGGTTGATGAGATGTCCGAGGACATTACCAAACAAATATTGTCTTGTATTAGCACATGCAGATATTTTTCTCTCACTATAGATGAGAGTTGTGATATAATTGATACTGTGCTCAGCTCTCTGTGTGTGTATGTGCATTTTATCAGTGAACAATTTAATGTGTCAGAAGGGCTTTTCGACTTGCATCAGTTGGTTTCTATTACAACAGAAGATATTTTTCAAGAAGTAAAAATGCTATTGAAAATAGCAATTTGGACTGGGGAAAACTAAATAGTGTTTTGCACAGATGGAGATCCTGCTACGATTGGCAAAGTAAAATGTTTTGTGGTTTTATTGGAAAATTCTTAATGCAATATTTTTAAATACCACTGCATTATTAAACAAGAAGCCCTCTGTGCCAAAGACATGAACTTGTTTTCTGTAATGGACCCAGTGGTTCGACCTATCAATAAAATCCGCGCACGAGTACTCAACGAAAGGAAATTTCGCAAACTCCTGGAAGCAGATGAACATCAAGGGGAAATTCTGCTTTATTGCAGTGTCTGTTGGCTGTCACGGGGAACTGCATTGGAAAGATTTTGGGAACTAAAAGATAACATGCTGAAGTTTTTTTAAGATAACGAACTTCCTGATGAGTGCGTGCTTTCAGAGGATGGAATTTGGCTATGTGATTTAGCATTTGTGAAGGACATCATGGGCCACCTTAACAACTTAAATCTTCACTCGCAAGGTAAAAACAATATTTTCCCAGTGTTATTCAACTCAGTTGAGGCATTTAAAGCAAAACATGTTCTTCTTGAAATGCATCTTTCTCAGCATGATCTTGCACATTTTCCTCGAATAAAACAACTGTCACAAACTGAGTTCGGTGGGCTTCCAAACTTTTTTAAATATCAGCAATATATTTCTGGTTTGAAAAACTCCTTAGAAGCCAGGTTTTCAGACTTCCAAATTAAAAAACAAAAAATCTTTTCACAAACCCTTTCTCCCTTTCCATCAAGGACATCATTCACTATCCTATTAATGTGCAGACTGATTTTTGAAGCTTCAGAATAACACTGTAATTCACTGCAAGTTCAAGGAGGTGCTTGGAAATCCAGCCAGCCAGGAATTTGCCACTTTCTGGAAATACCCCCCCCCCCACCACCACCACCACACACACACACACACTCAGTTTCCAGCACCACGAGACACGGCCCTGCGATATTGTTGCAGGTTCTGGTTGACATGTGACATACATATGTGAAAATATTTTTTCTATCATGAACTTGGTGCAAAATAAGTACCGTTCAGCACTCACTGATCAGCATCTCAAAAATCTACAGGTTCTTGCTACTTCATCTGTGAATCCCAACATTGAAGAACTGGTGAAGAAGAAAGACATCCAAAAGGCTCACAAAGAACATGGCCGGGTTTGTTTCATGCGAATGGAAATGTAATCACACAATGTTGGAAAATGTTTCTTTGCAAGTAATTTGTGTTTTTCATATACTAGTAAACTAATTCTTGAATGATTATTAGTGTTCTGTTACAATTATATTGGTTCAACAATATTTTCCCCTTCAGTACTAATATTTTATTTGAAGTACATAGAGATACATAATTTTTGTGTCCTTTCTGGCAACCGTGGAGCGGTGGGCAGGTTAGGTTAATAAGGTGGAGTGGCATGTTCATGATTATCTACATCGAAAGTGGCACGTTGCGAGCTGTGGATTGGCCACCCCTGTATGAAGTACTACTGAATAAGACTCAAAATTACATAAATATGCATTTCTTAAAATTTCATAAGGCAGAACTCTCCCTTCTAACAACTTTATTTTGATGGGAGTTCAAACCTTTGGGTTGGAATCCCATCATCCGGCCCTGAATTTTAGAACCTGACACACACAGGATATTTGAACTTACAAAACCAAAAACCTCTTAGTTGATTGGATAACTGTGAACTACTGCTGACACTGGCCGGGCTACAAAATACAATATTTACTATGGCTTTGCTCCATTTTTTTTTTTTTTAAATTAAACTGTTTTCGTGTGATTCAGAATACGAGATTTATATTATTCCACTTTCGAGTTGGTAACAAGAATTTTTCCACAAATGGGGTGGGTCTAAGGTCCCCGGGGAGCGCAGACTGGGGAGGGCTATTTGTTTTGGGCTACAGAAACATTTATGCCATAGGTTATATATACATTATTGGGTTCCTGTGGAGAAGAAAAAAGCTCCTTCAAGATTGTACATAGTAGATACCATGATGTCAAAATTTCCTTCCTTTCTCACATGTGGTGGCATCCTGTCAATTTTATTGAGCAAAGTAGATAGTAGCCTAGACTGATTTTGCCTGTTGCCTAAAGCACTTTGGGAGGAAACAAGTGGCCACCAAAGAAAATCCTGCAGCTATACTATAAAAACAGATGTCTCATCTTCCCCACACCCTAGCTGAGAAAGACATCTGTTAATTGCAGACCAGGAGAGAGTGGAAGTTTAGAAGACACTTTTTTTTTTTTTTTTTTTTTTGCTAATGCCTGGACAGGTCAATTTTTGTGCTCATTCGGGCCCAGGCTCTATTTTACAGTATAAAATTTGAGCTTAGACAGGCTCAGAGCCTTAAAATTGATCCTAAATTCACTACTGTGAACCAAATAATGAAAATTTGGACCAGTGTGTTCTTAAATAATGCATAAAAGGAAAAAAGGGGGAGGGGGCATGAACTCCATTAGCTATTTACCCAAGCTAACAGCAAAGAAAGAAGCTCTTTATCACAGATATTCCCTACCAACTGCCATCTCCATTTGTTCGTACCTGCACTTTTGAAAATCGTTCTGGTACTCAAAGAGTAACTCTTAACAGGCATTTCACAACCTTTCAGATTTTCAAAATTTATTGAAATTTGGGTCTAGAAAAACATTTTTTTGTTTGTAATGGGAATGTGATTCCTAAATGCAATAATACAGATAAGTACATATACCATACCAAGGGCCAGTAAGTTAAATATACAGCAAAAATAAATACTCTCAAGGTAGCAAGAAGCACCAATGCACTGTGGATGTTTTAAATAAAAGAATTTAACAACAGATTCAGCCACAATTGCCATTACTTAAAATATGATATTTAACTTCATGCCAAATGACCTAAATCTCATTTCCACTTGCCACAAGTTTCATGAAACTTTGTACAAATGCATACTTGAATTTCATGAGATATCTTTGCTACAGGTAAGACACATATTCCATGCACCCCAACAGTCAGTTACAACCATGACTGAGATAAGCAACATATCTTCCGCAATTTTCCAGTGACCAATTTCTCACTAAGTGGTGTAAATGCACGTTGTGTCTGTCCATGGATCTCTAGCCAAACACAAACATGAATGCTCGTCAGACCAGAATTTTATTTTTTAGCATTACATATTTATAACTGCAATCAAACCTGTATGTGACAATGTTGAACAGAGAGTAAAAAACTTATATATGTGAACTTTGTTATAACTAAATAAATCAGAAACGGGCTATTTTTGGCATATTACATTATGTCAGGTTAAACTAGACAAACATAAACTCCTTATCAATTAATCGAAGGTAAATAATGCTTCTTAATTAAAAATTATTTAGCTAGCAAAAAATATGACGTGTTCTGCAATAAGCAAAGCACTTAACAATTGTAAACATAAGTGCCCAAAATTTGAAATTTCACCTGTTACATTGGACTTGCTGTTTGCATTTACGTCAGAAATATGAGACAATTGTTGCTTGTTTTGTGCTTGTTGTGGTAGCTGTTTTGAATGTTCTCAAACTTTCTCTGCCATGATGCTTAAGGTGTTTCTAAATAAAAACAGATTAAGTGATTGAAGAGTGGCAGCAGGAAGAGATAAAAGACACCATTGCTCAGGAGATGTATGTGTGATGAAAACATGGGAGTATGCTATGGAAATCATCGGTCCGCTACAGATGATGAAAACCATCGAGTATACTATGGGAATCATCGGTCCGCTGTGGACGGAAAATTTCGAGTATGCTATAGAAATCGTTGATCCGCTATGAACAATGGAAAACAAAGCATGCTATGGAAATAGTCGGTCCGCTATGGACGACAGAAAAAATCAAGTATGCTATGGAAATCGTCGGTCCGCTATGGACGACAGAAAACATGGAGTAGGCTACGGAAATCGGCGATCCCGTACGGATGACGGAAAACATCGAATATGCTATGGAAATAGTCAGTCTGAGCTACGGATGACGGAAAACATTGAGTATGCTATGAAAATCGTCAGTCCAGTATGGACGACGGAAAACACCAAATATGCTAGGGAAATTGTTGGTTCGCTATGGATAACGGAAAACATCAAGCATGCTATGGAAATCGAAAATCTCAGTGAAATAACGTTATTAAACATCTGTGTAAAGTTTATTTTTTTCGAGATCCTAACACTTGTTAATGGGTTCTAAAGACCACCGTGAGCTACTAACATTATTAAACATCTGTGTACAGTTTATTTTCATGTTTTCAAGATCCTAACACTTGTTAATGGGTTCTAAAGACCACCGTGAGCTACTCCCAGTCTGTGTAGGCACTTATTACATTTACCGCAGGATTCCTATTGGTGTTTTGTTTCAGGGAAACTAGAAAAAGAAAAAATGTTAGCTCCACATAGTGTTTCTCAACTTCAGAAGTGGGTCTGTGTCCCTGATAATGTTAAATAAAGCAGAAGAAAACAGTATAGCTTTGAAAAGAAAAAAAATGTAGATATTGAAAGTGGCCAGGTACTTTTTAAGGAATCAAAAACAAAAATTGTCTGATATCTTGGCACGTATTGGAGGAGAAAAAAATAAAAAAAAGCAGCAGCACGAAGAAAAGTGAAATTCTGCATAGGTATCCAAAAGGATAGAATTTTCTTGCTCACTAATCTTTCCCTTGTTTTGTTGAAGTGCATGTAAAAATTCGTATGTAGCTATTGCAAAATAAGATAATACAGTTTTAGCTCTGTGTGGACCATTTTATATTGTATAACAACCTAACATCAGAAAAATCTTCTTGATTATTATGCAATCTTCTGAATTTTTTTTTTTTTTTTTTTTTTTTGCAGTCTTGGTTTTTCATTAAATTTAGTTGGCAGCTATGGAGATGACATTAAAAACTCAAATATTTACTCTTGCAAATGCCGCAAACTGCATTGCTGTAGATCTGTTCGTTTGTGTTGCGGTAATGATCAACTTCAGACACAGTAATTTGGCATTTCACATTTTGAAGATCGTATTTCACAAATTGGTTTCATTCAAAAACAAAAAAAATGTCCTTACATGTTGCTGTTTCTGCTTCATCATCAGTTTATTTCACATGATTATGCAAAAGTTTTGGGAGCAATAAGGTTATATATATATATATAATTTGATTTGTAAAACACAAATACATACCTGCCAACATCGGCAAGAGCCTTGTCAGTAGTAACGTAACTAGTATTATTGCGCGGCATACATAGACGCAGGAGAGTGCGAACCTCGCGGGAGATGGGGGGAGGGGCGGCGATTACGGGAGAAATCTTTGATCTGTCCGACTTCCGGTTTTGGAAATTTTTTTTCCCCAAGCTGAAATACAAATACTTATGCAGTAAAATGTTATTTAACAATAATACTGGACAGAGGTAACATTGCAAGAAAAAAAGAAATTACGATTACGGAAAAAATCTGAACTCCGTCGACCTTCCGTTGTTTAAAGTTTCAAAAAGATGGAATTCTGTCCTCCGAACCAAATTCCTGTTCACTTGGGCGCATCAATCGCGTGAATAACCAAAATAATAATGAAAAAAGCGGAATTCCTCGAATTCGCGTGAGAATCTTATGCCTGAAGATTACGAGGAAGTTTTCGCTGCATCTAACTTCCGTTTTCGCAAATTGCTGCCAACAGTTTCAAGATGAAATACAAACATTTATACAATAAAATTATATTTAACAAGAATACTGGACACAAAGGCAACAACGGGAGAGAAAAAAATTACGATTACGGCAAAATTTGTACTCCGTTGAACTATCGTTTTCGGAAGTTTCGAAACACGAAATATCGTCTCCAGATGAAAAATTACCCCCACCCCTTCTTTTGAGTTTTGCATTGATTTTGAGAATGATACAAACTAGGGGGGGGCGAAGACGGAATTCTGCGAATCCGTTTCAGAATTTCAGACATACATGAAATATATATATCATGTATGTAGTATGTGTGTGTGTATACACACACACACACACACACACACACACACACACACACACACACACACACACACACACACTATCTACCAACACTATCTACCATCTACCAACAAGTAATTGGACACCTGTGATAGCAAAGGAAAACAAAGTTTATTCACCTTCAATAGTTGGTGGAGCCTCCACAAGCGGCGATTACAGCTAGTGGTATTTTCTTCCACTCGGCTTGGAGAAGACAGATCAGTTCCTTCACCGATTTCAGACGGTGGGGGTGCCCCTTAAGTCGACGCTCCAACTCGTCCCAGAGGTGCTCGATAGGGTTAAGGTCCGGGTTCTGCGCAGGCCAGTCCATTCGATTAACCCCATTGTCACCATACCAAGCCATGGTGGACCTTGCAACATGACAGGTGGCATTGTCATCCTGAAAGTAACATGGGTCCACCCCGTAAAACTGCCACAACGTAGGAAGCGCATGGTCATCCAAAAAATGGTGCAGTAGGTCTCGGTGTTGAGTCTACCAGGAATTGCGACCAAGGGTCCCGTGCCATACCAGGAGAAACGCCCCCATAGCATAATTCCTCAGCCGCCGCCGAACTTCAGAGTTGGCACAATACATTCCGGCAGGAAGCGTTCTCCAGGCAGACGCCAAACCCAGACACTGTCATCCGAACGGCAGAGGGTGAACCTTGATTCGTCACTCCAGAGAACTTGTTTCCACTGTTTAACGGTCCACTGTCGACGTTCTTTGCACCACGTTAGCCGATAAGCGCTATTGGACTTGGAGATCAAAGGCTTGTGGGTGGCAGCATGTTCATGATAACCGAGCAGATGGGATTCCTTATGGATGGTATTCATCGAAAGAACACTCCCAGATGCCTGTTGAAACTCCTCGCAGATGTGGCCCATCGATTTGGTGCGGTTCTTGTGAATTTCTCTGGCCAGCACCCGTCGGTCTCTAACTCCTAGTTTTGTGGGTCTGCCGGGCCAGGGCACATTCCAACAGTCACCTCTCATCTTCCACTTGCCAATCACGTAGACCACTGTCGATTTTGGGGACTTCAACTCGCTAGATATGTCACGTATGGATCGGCCATTTCTGTGATACCCGACGATTACACCTTTCTCGAAATCAGAGAGCTCCGAACTGCGTGGCATCTTGCATGCGACTGGTAGCGTTGTTGTTTCACACACGATACTGAACGGCGGCGGCCGTGACGTGTATCAGGACCGCAGATATCGTCGATTGCAGGGCTGTCCAATTACTTGTTGGTAGATAGTATATATACATATATATATATATACGTATCATAAAATAATAACAAAAACGAAAATATGCAGAATCAGTAGTTTCAACAGTGAGTTCCGTAGTCAGACAACTAAATCCGAAGAAACTACGGACATTCCGTAGTAGTTTGGCAGTATGCAAATGTACACACAGAATTTTTGTTTGAAGCCTATTTTGTGAATTTACCAGAGTTTTGAGAAAAATTTAGCTAATTTATGAAATTGTGGGAAAAGCATTCACTGATATAATTAAACCCTGTAAAATTATAAAACTAAAGTAAGAAAAATGGCAATGGTTCTTGTAGAAAGAAATACTTCAGCTCAATCTGAAATTAAACTGTTTGGATACAAATGAAAAAAAAAATTGCGACTGTCATCTTCTGGAACGCCACGGAAACAAACAGCAGCAGCAAGAGCATTGAAAACACTTAAACATGAATCTTACAAAATAATAATAATAATCTCTTTAATCTAACTGAGACAAAAGTTTCAGGAATTAAAAAAAAAAAAAGTGATTGTCAGCTTCTGGAATGCCGCCTAATGCGGCTGTAGTGGAAACTGAGAAGCTGTTACAAATGCGCAAAAATATTGCTTCCTAGCTTCAAAGCTGAAGGAAGGCAAATATATATCTTGTCAAATTGGAGTTAAAAAATTATTTTTTTAATGAAATAAAATAGTCGCCTAGGTAATCTATTGATTACTGCATTATGTTCTTCCTGGAAGTAGTAGCTAATGTTAAAAATGCATGAAAATTTCCTATTTAGGGGAATTAGTAAATCTAACCCAAATGAAATTATTCGGACGTTAAACGCTTAAACAAACAAACAAAACTTGAGCTCCTGTGCTATGTTATGGTCCTGAAAATGGGGAAATGGAAGAAGCAGTTAAAACACAAAAAATTTACTACTAAGCTTCAAAATCGAAAGAAAACAGTAATCTAATTGAGGTGAAGTTATTTGCAGCCAAAATAGCCAGTGGGTTTCCCAAGGGACCAATACTGTCTAAATTCAACCACTTAATGCTCTTTTGTCTTTAACGATCACACTAGTAAATTTTCAGAAATAATTCCATGCTGACCCTTTTTTCAATGACAACTTTGTAAGGGTTCCAGACAAATCGCTGTGATGGACACACGCAGGACTACAATAATAAGCTCAATGAATATATCTGCCAACCCGGATCAGTCCTGCAATCAGTCAACCCTTTAAACCATTGGGTCGCAAGGGTGAAAGCAGTCTCCAAAATGCCAGCCCTTCCACAAGAGCTCAAGAAAGCGGCAAAACCACCCCCAGGCACTTATCTTCCCAGGATATTTGCGCGGGTTAAACATCATAAACAAGGAATGCCCATCCGTCCTATTGTCTCCAGGAGAAATTCGCCATCTGCAAACCTGGAGAAAGCAATGTCAAAATTTTTGCTGATATTTCTGCCACCTTCGGATAGAGTCCTATCCTCATCCAAAGACTTCATCGCAAGAATCAAAGACATTTGCCTAGGGAAAGATGACATTATGGGAAGCTTCGATGTCACAGCAATGTACCCGTCTATGCCAGTGTAAGAAGCATCCGATAATCTTAAAAACTTCATTGAAAATTCCAATCTTTTCGACCGCGATACCATCTTAGCCATCATAAAAACTTTGAAAGTTTTAACTGATTTGAAATGTTTTCACTTTTAGTTCAAAGGTGTTCCACAGCAAATAAAAGGAGCACCAATGGGTTCCACCTTATCCGCCGTGCTTGCAGAAGCCATTTTGCGACCTATGGAAGATTCCATCTTAAATTCTGGAGGACTAGTTCCAAAGATATGGCTAAGATACGCAGACAATATCTTTTTTGTTTGGAGTCACGACAATGTATCCCTAAATAGTTTCTTAGATCGCATGAACTTCACCCACCAAGAAATAAAATTCACTGCCGAGTATGAAACGGATGGATGCCTCCCGTTTTTAGACATCCTGGTGCAAAGGAAGCCATCCGGAAATCTTAGAACGCAAGTGTATTACAAACCTTGTCACGTTCATAACCCGATTCTCCCTTCATCTGCAGCGCCCAGCTCGCACAAGTACGCTATGTTTAGAGCCCGAGCGAAAAGAGCTTATGATCTCTTTTCAGATAAAGAGGATCTGCTAACAGAAATCCACAACCTAAGAGAGTTTGCCACTGCAGCTGGTTACAACATTGAGCGTATCGAAAGGATAATACATAAAGCATCTTTGAAAGGAACAGGGCGAGGTCAAAGGTCACCTACGGAAAGAGCAAGTTTTGTCGGTTCCATACCATATATCCCGGGATTTTCTTACCAACTCAAGAATACTCTGCGTAAGCTGAAGCTGGATGTAGGTCTAAGATCCCCGAGGACGATCGGGACCATTCTCACCGCTTATCGTGACCGGTAACCACTGTCCACTCAAGCCGGGGTATACTGCATCCCATTAATACACCCGGACGCATCCACAAGGTGGTATATCGGAATGACAAAGAGGTCTTTCCACATCAGAGAGGCAGAGCACAAACGGGATATAAAAAATAGAAAACTGACTACCGCGTTAGCACGAGACGTGAATTTTAAGGATGCTCAACCGATCTGGAAGGATATAAGAAGATTTGCGCCCTACAGCGGTCCTAGGTCAACAGCAGTCAGAGAATCAATCGAGATTATATCAGGCAGTGACGTATGTAACACAGACATAACTACCGAAATTTCACCTATCTGGCACAAGGTATTAAACATTAAGAGCTCGCTGGACAATCGATGAGCACGAGGCATAATACGAGTCTCATGCTATGCTATAATGATTTTAAATTTTACATTTGCATTTATTCTTAGTCTGTTTCTGTTAAGTGTTTATATTCAGAAGCCTGAAGAAGCTGTCCGTTGGCAGTGAAAGCTTGCGAAACTTTTGTAATTTTACGCCTATTAACGGAATAAAAAAATACATGAGTGTGTTATATCGTATTATTGTAAGTGGCGTACAACCCACAATTTTTTATCTAATACTAGATTCCCCTGCAGATCCTTCACAGAAACAATGCATTACTTAATGTATTGGCATTGGCCTTCTCTGGAGGGGGAATGACTTGTTCTACACAGCAGTACATTAGCATTGATGTTATTTTCAAATATAATAAGACTATGCAGTCGTGTTGCACCCCTCCACACCCAAATCTCTGCAATTTCTAAATGACATGTCCTCGTATGCTAAATTTGTTTGAATGAAATGAAATTTTTTGCAGAATAACATTCATGGTTTTTAAAGAAATGGTTGGAAAAACAGTCTGCACACCTTTTCGAAAATCTGCGATGGGCATCACCGTGTTGCGCTGTTTCTGCTCCTGGGCTGGAGTATATTAACGCTGCTGCTCTGAAATCATAAGAACATGCTTTTCTGATAAAGCAGATATAAAAAATAAATTCTAACAGAAAATGGGACTTTTTTTATTCCAGTTTCTAAAATGATAACATTGAAATCTGATGATGCAAGGAATTTAAGAACTTTTTATCAATACCTTATCATAGTGATATGAGGAATATCAAGGGAAAATACCACTGAGATCTGTAAAATATGAAAATACCTCTATATCATAGAATTATCATTTCAGTTAGGACTCATCTTAATATTTCTTAGATTTGAATGAGATTTTACAGGTTTTACTCCCTTTGATATAACTACTTGAGTACCTAGAAAAACAAATATTGAATGAATACTGCTTATTTTTTTAGAAACCTATGATTTATCTCATCTATGCTTTGGTTACTTCCATTATGTATCAGAAATTTTTTAATGTACAATGAATACAACTAACAAGGATTTTTCACGATATGTAATGAAAATACTCTGCAACATACGACAGAAAAGACTACAGCACATGTGCATAAATATTTTTACAGCGTTTTAATGGTTTCAAGTATATCTTAAAGTGTGTGTGTGTGTGTGCGCGTATGATTTAAAAGAATGTTCATGCATTATTTAAAAGCCACAAAATATTAGGAAAAACACCAAGTAAAAATAGACTTCACTGTAACACATTTTTGTAAAATTTAACAATAAAAATAATAGTGAGAATAATTGGCAGTGAAACACGTAACACACAAAACATTAGAATAATTCTTGATGTTGACATATCATGCATAAGTTACGTAAAAATTGCAAGTGATGGGACGTTTCAGTAGTGACTTCTACCTTCATCAGCCATGGAATGAAACACATGGTATAAGCATCAGTTGTGCCAGATTTCAAAACAGCTTTCCAAATGAAAGGTACATTAAAAGGTGCATCTGTATTGCAGGGGTTGGAAGTAAGGAAGATTTCAATGCTTTCGCGGTACCTGAGGGCTTTCAAAGCGATTGCTGAACAGAGCGATACGCTTAACATTTTGCCAATCGGGAATTGTGGACGTATCGCTGATGGTTAAAATTGAAAGGGAGGTAGGTAGAAAGGTTGCCTTTCTACCTACCTCCCTTTCAATTTTTAACATCAGCGATATTTTCCACCAATCGCCGGTTGATGCTTCGGTAAGTACTACCAATATTGTGGGTAATGCCTGTGGAAGTGTTGACAGAGATAGAGTAGACACTTTGTAACTCTAGGGGTTTATTGGGATCTCTGTCTTTAAGGATTAGGTTAAGAAGATGTGGAAGTGGCTTACTCCTAACACTTGTAATACAGACACACCTTTTCACATACCTATCATTTGGAAAGCTATTTTGAAATCTCGCAACGACTGATGCTTATGCTACGCGTTTCATTCCATGGCTGATGAAGGTAGAAGTCACTACCGAAACGTCCCACCACTTGCAATTTTTATGTAACTTATGCGCAGGGCTTGACAAACCTGTTTTAGGTCTACCAGCCAGCACCAAAATTTAGCCGCCAGGTGAAACAAAGTCAGTAACGCACGAACAAAAACATGTTTGGTTATGACGCTGGAACAAAAAGTGGTAAACCATATTTGTTGTCTTTTTTTTTCTTTTTACCCAAACCACTTATTGCAAAATAAAGTTCCAATTTGCTTCACAATTTTCTTTTTCCATTACTTTAGTAGATGATCTCAAAAAAATTTAAATTTCGGATTTTGATTTCATTAAAATACTATTTGAAGATGTTATATTTTGTACATATAAACTCAAAATACCATATTTTTTTCTTCTTCGTATAATCTGCAGACCATAAAATTTGGATAAAAATTTCCTTCATGAGATCCGCAAGGGTGTATAATTCGGCTGTGAAAAAAAAAATGCCACGTATAAATCCGTGGTGGCGTATGATCCGTAGATTGAGAAATTTTCAGAAAAACATTTTTTTCCTTCGCATAAGCCGTGGCAACATGTCTCAGACCATGGCATTTCGGAAAAAAAAAAAAAAAAAAAGACAGTCCATACCTGCCAACATTGGCAGTAGCCTTGTTACTAATAAAGTTGTGGCATACATACATACTCTATTTTACGAAATGATCCATTTCTTTGTAAAAAACCCAAATATGCGCCCCAACAAAACGTTACAACAAACACAGTAATGAAACAAACTTTCTGGAAATATTTTTTGTTTCTTTTTATTGGAGGTTTAACGACCACCGTGAGCAACTCAATAGGCTATAAGCAGTCACTTGTCCCTAATTTAGAGCCACTGGTTCCAGGGGCAGGACAGAACCAGTGCCGTAAGACAAACACAACATCCATGCCTCACCGGGATTCAAAAGATCCATGCCTCACCGGGATTCAAAAGATCCATGCCTCACTCTTCTCATTCATGCGTCACCAGGATTCACAACATCCATGCCTCACCCTTCTCGGACGAATGGTCAATGGTCATAAGCCAGCACTTAGAGCACTGTGCCACCGGGATGGTGACGCAGATTTCTGCCGGTTTTTATCAACATTGATGTGGTATGTGGGAATAAGTTTTCCATTCTAACTATTATGTGCATTGGGAAAACATTCGTTAAAGGAAATACAGCCGGGTGAAAGACATTAACTGGGCGAGCCGCCCAGCAAAAAGGCTCTAGGGATATTCACTACTTGGCATCTTGGCTAGGAATGGGCATATACATAGGTGCAAACAGAAATTTTCGCTAAGCGGTCAGTGAGTCCAAAAAAGTTAGTAGGGGAAAAAAATATTGGCTGATAAATTAAATAAAAAAAAAAGGGGGTGGGGATTAATTGGAACTTTAATGTAACTGCTATTATTTACATGGATGGCTTTATCTGAACATAAAAGAAGCCACTCACTAGGCAAAATCAAAACCATTTTGAAAACTTTTTCACCTCTGGGTTTACTCATTCCCAAATCATCGATAGTGTCGGTGGAAATTTACCATGTATCAGTGAAAACCTCAGTGTTTCGATGTTTTTGCTCATAAGCCAATGAATTCATACTTTTCCATATGCCGCAGTAAATGATCACATCGGTGGGTAAAATCGCTGCTCAATATAATGGTAATGACTCACCAATTCCAGTAGAGTAACGAATAATATCTGTTAAAACGCTCGGTGTATCTGTGGAAACCTCGGGGGTTTTGTGTCGGTTCCTGTAGCATCGAGGAAAAGAACTTTATTTTGTCGATGAGACATTGACCAAAACATAAAAATGTGATATTCTTTTCCGCTTTTACAAGAATGCAACAATAAAAAAAAAATTCATTTACTTTACGCAGAAAATATTCTTTACCAGTTTCAGACATCGGTAATGAAACCTCGATGTTTTTTTGATGTATCGGCTTCTGAAACATCGAGGTTTAAGTCATTTTAGTTCTACATGCAATGGGTGTGTATATGCCAGAAATGCTAAGCCATTTTCTTAGAAATTGCAAGTTTCAAAGAAAAACATTGTACTTTCCATAAATTTTAATATTTTGGGACAAAAGTACAATATGAAAACGACTTTTGAAAGCTGTTTGGAAATATAATGATAACTCCCTTAATTCTGACTATACCCTAACAGATTGATGTTATTCTAAAGCGATTTAAAATCACTGTCACTTGGCAAACTTTCACTCTCACTACATCTAGTCTTTTCAAGATTTCCTTACAATCTGATGCTATTCTGATGTGATTCAAAACACACGTCTGCAAATACTAAGGAACAAGCTGTCAATAAAGTTCGTCCTCAGCTAAGACACGAATTTGGAAAAGGATGTGGGGGATTCGTAATTCACTAAGTTTTACAATTGTGTCGGCTTGTTTGGGAAAAAAGAAATAAAAAATGTGAAGAGTTTCTAGTAATAAAACACTTTTCGTTTTCTTGCGCGACAAAGTCCGCAAGAAAAATAAACACTCCGTATTCACTGGAACAAGAGTTGCACGCTATTATACTTTGAAAAGGGCTCGAAAAAGTTATTTCCGATAATATAAGGTTCTATAATTGACCCACAATCCCTTATGAACAGCCCTGCCTCAACTGTAATAGGAAAAGTTTTGACTAAAATTAGCCTTCCTCCTGTCACGCGGTGAAATTGAGTGGACAGCCGAGACGAGAACTTACCATATGATTCTTATGGTATATTCTCATGATTTTTTCCATAATATTGCTTTTTGACTGTATGATTCGTGGAGATTTCATTTCAAAACAATATGATTCATAAATGATATGATCGTTCACGCCGGTATCTGCTGCCAGATTCGGGAACTACGTGAATCAAAATAGAGGGCTGATTATTCAGCTCACAGCGCTTTTAGCACAACACGCACAAGCCAAATCGACTGTGTCGCACTGAAAGTGCTCTGCAACTTCGAGGTTTAAACATCGATTATCGGTGGCAAAACTTCGATGTTCAAAAACATTGAGTTTCTTTGCCATCCCTAGTTAGGGACTGGTTTCACTTCCTTTTACCTTTACTTACGAAATATTACATTGCCCATTTGTAAATTGGCACTAAAAATAACAAATGGCCAAACTGGCGACAATTAATATAATTTTTTTTTTTAATCGCCAAAGTTGCGAGTTAATTGCCATCTGGCGTGTGGCGAGTGCTAATTTGCACCTATAAATGGGCAATGTTGGGATTTTAGCATCACAATCTATCGTCTTCAAAAGGTCAGTTTTCACGATGTATCATGGTATCCCCTGATACTCAAAGCATGCCTTTCTTTCTACACAGATGCCAACCTCTGGAAGTTGTTTTTAGTAATGGGTCATTCTGAAAAAAAGAAAAAGTGTAAAAATCATGTCCGAGAAAGTACGATTTTTTATTTAAATAATGGTGGGGTTCTCAAAGGTAACTGTGTTTGTCTCTCGTTCCTTATTTTATTTTGTTCAGTCAGGTATTTTTTATCAAGTGCTAGATCAAATACAGTAATTTACAGCAATTATTGTTATAGCTGGACAGAGAAAATCCGTTGTCCAAGGCTCAAATTTATGAGGTTCAAAAGAGGTTCCTATTGGATGGTTAAGAGTTATAATTGCTATTTGACTCCTATGTAAGAAAACTCCTAGTTATAAAAAATACTGACAAAAAACATTCAAAATTTGTTTTTTTTTTGTTTTTGTGTGATAACTGTTTTTATGTGTGCGTGTCCCATACTTTATTCAGCTCTGTTATGTCCACTCTGTTACAGCAAATTAGAAAAAATATTTTGAAATTACATTAAAGTTGACAACACCACTGAAGTTCCTGGAGGGTTTTGTGTTCACTTCCTGTCAGCCATATTGGATTAAATCCTCAAGAAAAAGGTAAGATGCATTTCATGTCTGTGATTACCTCAATACATTGAGTAAATGTCCACTCTGTTACATCAATATTTTTATCTTACAAATATTTCAAAATGAAATAAATCCTTGACAGATAGTACATGACCAATAGCTGTTTATTAGTCTAAAGTTATTTATCATTACTTGAAATTTTTAACTTACAAGGCTGCTTTTAAGGTTAGTTGTCCACTTTGTTACATAAGGAATGTAACAGAGTGGACAATTTGTAACAAACATGCAATCCCTTTTGATTAAGCCCCAGTTTAGAACCAAGCATAGGCCTGCTTTAAAAATTCCAGAATGTTACATTTTTGTGTCTGTCTACTTCACATGCAGGGCATTTGTGCCATTCTCATTGCAAAATTCCATTGGGAAGTATCAAAGCCTACTGTTTAGGTTTTTTACTGTTAGCCAAGGCATGACTAAAAAATCTGAGAACGTAACATTTCAGTGACTACTTTGTGTGTAGTGCGCATCTGTACTAATTTCCGTGGGAAAATTCCATCCAAAAGTATCCAAGCCTTAGTTACCTATGTTTAACATTTGTCTTACGCCCAGTATATATTTTTTGGAAATTTAGCATTATTGTGGCTGTATAATTTATATGTAGTTCTTGTGTACCCATTATTTTCATGTCAGATATCAATCAGGAAGTACAGGAACTGAAGATAAATTGCAGAAGCCTCTTTTTAAAGCCCCATCCTTTGCACATCTGTATTTTTTCCCCAGGTTTATACTCAACCAGAACAACACACTAGTGCACAATTTTCAAGCCTAAATTAAATCGAAAGTCTCTGAAAGTGGAAAGGGTAATGACGGACATTCGGAAAACCATACATAGACGTAACTTTAAATACCCATACATCTGTTACAATGTTCAGGTTTTTTTTTTTTGTTGTTTTTTTAAATTACCTGCCACCTACTTCATAAATAATGGCAGGAGCTGCAAATTCACTGATGAACGCAAATGTATAGTATCGCTGGCATCTGATATATAAATCAAAACCAGTTTTAAAAGTGTTTGACGGATAAATGCAAAACTTCGAAGTTCGCATCGTGTGTCAGCTTGATGTTGGTTGCCCTGTTTTTTGACTAGCGTTACTCCGATGCTAACTTTAGTGATGTGTGTGAAGCTCTGATATTCGTATCAGTCTTCATGATACATCGCATGTGTCTCAGTACTGCTAAACAAAAACAGGAACGTCAATGTGAAATTGAAACCGGTTTTTGAGCATCCCAGCAGACTGCTCAGCCTTGGGGGGGGGGGGGCGAAATGCCAAGTTTTCACTGTTTTCCATGTAATCATCTCAGATAATTCTAAAACTGCATTGCCTTGGAGTGGAAATCAAATCTCCATCACCTCATTTCATTTTATTTCCAGTTGCAAATTTAGAAGTAACTGATACCTTGGACAACTGACATCAAAGCAAGGGCCACATCAAGAACGGAATTTATAAGCATATAACACTTGGCTGGAGTGCATCTGGAAAAAACAGCAGGATCAGTTCCACGTCAAATCGTCATGTCGTCCAACAAACCATCTCAGATTCTTAAGTTTCTTTTTTTTCTATAAGTAAATACTCTCAATGTATGAAAATCCGTAAAAAAATTTCAGAATTTTGGTGCATATATAAGCATAAAAACACAAACACTTGGTTGGAATGAAAGTAATGTCCGATGACGAGGTACCCGAAGTTGAAGCCCGGGCTACGGCACACACTGGCCAATGGGTAAACATGAATGATCAAAAGTTGCATTTTCGGCATGTGATGCTATTCCTCTATAAAAGGGGGGGGAGAAAGCTGCAGAGCTTTGTAAAAACATTAGTGAAGTGTATGGAAAGAATACTATTGGTGAATCAATGGTTTGGAGGTTGTTTACGAAGTTCAAAGCAGGTGATTTTCGTTTAGGTGACGGGGATCGATGTAGAAGACCTTCAGCAGTGAACGACGATCTCATAAAGACAGAAATCGAGTGCAACCCAAAATTAAAGACTCGGGAGTTAGCAGAGATTGTGAAAATGCTGAAAAGTACTGTTCATGAACATAGTGAAGCTGGGATACACTTCTTGTTATGATGTTTGGGTCCCACACAAGCTGTCAGAGAAAAACTGTATGGACTGGTATTCCATATGTGATATGCTCCTAAAACCGCAACAACAGGAACCCATTTTTGAAACAATTAGGGATAGGAGATGGAAAATGGACAGTCTACAACAATGTAGTGCGGAAGAGATCCTGGTGCACGCTGCTGAATCACGTAAACAAACACCAAAGCCGAATATTCAGGGATGCAAAGTTATGCTCTCTGTTTGGTAGGATTGCAAAGGCATTATTAACTATGAGCTCCTCCAACACAATCAGATGATCAATTTGGATGTGTACTGCAGCTAGTTGGAACAATTGAACCAAAACCTGCAACAGAAGAGGCCAGAACTTGTGAAGAGAAACGTTGCTGTGTTCCAACAAGACGACGTGCAGCCACACGTTTCTTCGGTCACCCGCAGAAAGTTGCACACCATGGGCTGGGATGTCTTACCCCACCCACTTTATTCTCTGAACACTGCACCCTCCGATTTTCATTTGTTTTGGTCTGCAAAATTCTTTAAATGGAAAATCATTCGGTGATCTCAAAGCTGTCAAGAAACAAGTGGATGGCTTTTGGGCCTCTAAGCCAACCATGTTCTACACGGATGGCATTCTAAAATTGCCCGAAAGATATACTAAAGTTGGAAAAAAATGGGCAATACTTTGATGAATAAAGGTATGTTCTTAAACTCATTGCCTTTGTTACATTTCACATTAAAAAAAAATGCTCAGAACTTTCCAGACTACCCAATCTAGTTTTCTACCATGGCCAGACTCTAACCAAAGTAAAATGCCATTTGTAGGGTCAAAGTAATCTATTTTGTGTGTGTCTAATGTCACACGAATCAAATCAGCTAGTTTGTTCACCTATGGTGCTTTTCGTGTAAAGTTTTTAAAATTTTCATCTTATGAAATCCCCTTCCACACTTTGTGAAAGTGCATGGAATGGTCAACTTAGAAGGTCAAACAACTGCAAAATGTTCTCATGTCCCACAGGAGCTCAGAATGCACTATTTCCCATGTCAAATACTTTATGTCTGTCTTGGAAGCATACAGGGAATTTTGAAATGTGATCCAGTCAGTTTGGACAGAGTTAGTGACAATCCCAAGTGAGACCAATAACAACGAATGCTTTTCAAGAAGTTGCCTCAATGATGGCTTTCTAAATTCATCATTACAGTCAACCAACCATTCACTGAAACAAAGAAGCTTTGCACTCAAAAACAAAGTCTGGTACTGCTCATTGGGAAATCTGAGGTTCAGTTGTGTTATCAAGTTGCCCAAAACATGGGGAAATTTCAACAACAAATACTTTACTTTGAGCTCTAATTCTGGGAGAATCTTCTAATCTGTCTTTAAATGGGGGATTGTTGATCTTGTTGTCCACACCTGTATCAACTTTTACATCAGAGAGCACTTCCTTAGCTGCAGATATTGGTTGCTGAGTTTGAAATAATGTCTTCCAATCTGGTAGCACAAGGCATACCTTCTATCAGCTGTAAAACATATAAGTTTTTCAAAAGGATTTATGAACTTCAAGTTATTAGTGCAACTTTCTTTGATGGCTGAGTAAATGGACTGAGCATCTAGTTTGTTCAAAAGTGTTAAACACATAATCTTAGCAGATAATTTTTCTTTAGTGCAGAATCCAACATAAATTATCATCAACTCTTCCAAAACTGCAGAACCTGTGTCTTTATCACATATAATGAAAAGGCATTTAGCCTCCTGAATTTCGTAAACCCGCTGCTGCACAGCTACATCTGATAAGTATTTCATAAACTCCTTGCAAGCCATGCTGTTGTGGTATGTTTGCCCAATATCAATACAATTCTTTACTTCCAACTTACACTGCTAGGAGAAGTCTGCGAACGGATGCAATTTTTTTACTAGAGCATGAGCTGTTCAGAAAAGTTTCTCCAAACGTTGGGTTTGTGCACTTTGTAGAGAAGAAAGAGCTTTGCTTGCCGAACTGGAACCAGCTGCTGGCTTGAGTCCTTGCTATCTTTTTAATTACACCCATGTGGCATGCACTCACATCATGAGCTTTGATTGGATTGATTTTAAATTTCTTACTGTCACTTACAAATGATGACACGCTATCTCCTAATGGTGAAAACCTGCATTCACTGCAAAACTTTTTCTCTTCTTCGGTTTCATTCTGAACCAACTAAACCTTTGTATCCACTGCAGACAAAAAACATATGCTCACTGTTCTCCTCATGTGTCGAACTGTTTTTTTATCCTAGATGTATTGCCTTTTTTGGTTGGGTTTCTTTCCCAATACCATAGCACTACATTCTACTACGAAATGTCTAAACAGGAAAAGAAACGGAGCCAGAATACTCTGAAGAAAAACCCAATGAAATCCCACAGAAAAACAAACAAAAAACCCAATGCAATCACCACGTGTAGTGCATGCTGTGAATATGCGTGGTTGTCTGTACTGTTTTCTCACTTAGAAAGAGCTAGGGCTGGGAACTTTGTCGAAGAGAAAGAGGTCCTTTGTGTATGCTCAATGTGAAGAGAAGTTAGATCCTCTGGATTACTCCAGGCTGGGCCAAAAACACCCAACACCTCATTTTCGAAGTTGCCGCCCCTGCCACAGTTCCCATTCAGGCTTGACCTTTGCATTCTGCAATGCTCGTTTGGTCCCTTCTAGGTGTTGTCATGGAATTTTATGCAAGCAATTCAGCACAATTAAGCATGTGATGCTTTAATCTTAACAATCCTATCGCACGACAACTGTATAAAAAAATCTGGTCCTCCTCCTCCAAAAATTAGCACTGCTCCAATAAAAAACCTATTGATCAAATGGACCACCTGATTTAGGCATATTGGTGGTCCAAGCGATTTTCCACTGGTCTCTACCGGGAAATTTGAGCCCTGAGACTGGATACCATGGGGCAAGAAAAGACCCAGAAGACCCCCATGGAGGAGATGGGTGGAGGAAACTGGAAAGCATGCTGGAGTGAGATGGAAGAAAATAGCTCAAGACAAAGACTTGTGGAGACCTTTATCCAACTGTGAGTTGAGAATGGTTGGTGATGCTACCACTGAACCAACTAGGACAATGAATTTTCAAAAGACTGAAGATAAGCAGATTTATGCTTGAAAGCACCTTAATATATCCTTGTAGTATCAATGACCATTAAAAATCCACAAAATGGATCCCAGTCACAAATCAGTTCTTTCCATATCAACACAGAAACAGAATGTTAATACATTCTGTTATACAAGACATTTGGAAAGGACTAACAAAGGTTTAAAATCAGACTCTTCAACATAAAATATATTGGAAAAAGGTTCTTCTATGTCATAAATCCCAGTGAAAGAAGGATCCTCATATACTTAAACCAGAGTGTCTACCAAATTTGGGAAATAAAATTTCATAAGAAATTTTCATGACCACTTTTAAAAGACTTCAGTATATATGTATATACACTGAGTGGCCACTTTATTATGAACACCTGACAGTTTTCAGCAAATGAGCTATGGCTGCACGCTGTTGTCGCCAGAGGGCGAGGCTAGTATAAAAAGGGAAAGCTTAGTGCTTGCGACAGTAGTAGAAGTGATTTTTGGGTGACGAGATGGGTAAAAAATGCGATTTGACAGACTTTCAACATATGACGATTGTAGGAGCTCGGAGCCATGGAGCGAGCATCACCAAAACCGCTGCATTTGTGAAATGTTCCAGAGCAGCTGTTGTTAAAGTGTTTAAAGACTGGACTGTCAGCCAAAAAAACTAGGTCTCTATGTGCAACGTGTGGTCACCACCGACTAGTGACTGCTCGGGCGGAACGGATAGTGTCCAGACTGGTAACAGACAACAGAAGGGCAACAGTGCAGCAAATTACAGACCAGCTTAATCAAGGATCACTTCAAATGATCTCTGCACGCACTGATCGCCGTACACTGCATCGGATGGGATATGGCAGCCGAAGACCTGTTCGAACACCTTTGCTGTCTGCAGTTAACAAGAGAAAGCGTCTCCAGTTCGCACAAGGATTGGACAGTCGATAATTGGAAACAAATTCAAATTTGTGGTCCGATGAATCACGTTTTCAGTTGCACCATGCAGATGGCAGAGTGAGAGTTTGGCGGAAACAGCACGAAAGCATGGACCACAAATGCATTGCTACAACCCTTCGAGCTGGTGGAGGCAACGTTATGGTTTGGGGAATGTTTTTCTGGCATGCTCTGGGCCCTTTAATTCGTGTTGATCAACGTCTGACTGGCACATCATATCTAAACATCGTTGCGGACCAAGTGCATCTTGTCATGTGGATGGTTTATCACAATGGTGATGGCTACTTTCAACAAGATAATGCGTCCTGCCATAGTGCTCGTATTGTACAGGACTGGTTTCAGGAACATGCCGGTGAGTTTACTTTTCTTAGGTGGACTCACAATCTCCAGATCTCAACCCCATTGAGAATTTGTGGGATGAAGTTGAACGAGCCATCAGACAGCTGGATCCACAACCCTGCAATCTCACACTCCTGGAAAGTGCTATTCATCAAGCATGGTCTCAGATTCCACAAACCACCTATCAACATCTTGCGAGTCCATGCCACGAAGAATCGACGCAGTATTAAAGGCAAAAGGTGGCCCAACGAAGTACTGAGGGTGTGGTCATAATAAAGTGGCCACTCAGTGTATAAAGTATATATATACCTCTCCAGGCTGTGGTATATGCGCACGCACGCACACCCACACACATATTGGAGTGGAGGAGCACTATGCCCTCTCTTTTTTTCTTATGGAGAAAGTGCCCCCTGCCGTTCTGCTAGTAACAAAAATCTACTCATCATACTTTGGGCATGCTTAAAGTTGAAATACTCACCATTTTGCTTCAAGATTTCATTACACATGCACCCTTCTTTAACAGTTATACCTGAAAAATGTCCTGACTCTGTAAGTAGCATAATGTAAATTGCTAAATTGATCTCAAATTTTTGTAAACAACATTATGTACATGTATTTTTATGCAAAGATATTTTTTGCACTATCAGTTTTCTTTGTGGAGGAGGAACAAATGCCCCTTTCTATTGACACTTAAATCATTAGATGGAAACATCTACGCTTATGGGGTCAGTACATGGAGAATTACTTAAAATTGCCAGAAAATGAACAATTACTAAAAATAAAAAGAAATTCAAGACCCCAGAGCAAAATTCATGACTTTTTCACAACTTTCATGACCGTTTTCTGAAGTTGTGACTTTTTCGTGACTTTCATGGTTTTCACACCCTGCTTAAACACACATCAAATTGTGCAAGTTCAAAACACAGCCTAGTATAAATCCTTTTAACAAAGAACAATGCAAAGAAGAAAAAGTGGGTGTGTATGCTACAGAGCTGCCATTGCATTGTTATCAAGCTGGGTCCTAGGGAGCCACAGATTTTTAAAAAGTGAGTACTTTGTCAGATATTCTGGGTCCTTTTAAAAAATCAAAAGAATCAAGATATAATGAATATTTATATTTACATAAGCAAATGAAAAATAAATGTAATGTACATTGTTCAACACTAATCTATGCTCTTTCAAAGCAATCTTTTAAAAAAAATCAAGTACTGACAGAATGAAATTTTATCATTTAACTAAATTTTATCATAATGGAACTACACAAAGACAATGCATTTTAAGTCAGCCCCGAACATCAGAGCAGTTTTTATTTTTCAAAACACAGGAACTGTGTGATAACTACTCTTGAACAGTTTTTATGACTTTTAACGAACAATCATTGAAGTAGACATACAACTTTTAGTATAGTATAATCGTTCACAGTGCTCTCATTAAATGTACAGGGTGTCCTAAAGTCTTTCCCATATCACAGAAATTAATATAAAAAATTTTATGTACGTTAAAATAAAATGGTTGGCAACACAACATAGCAGCACTCAAAGTTTTTTCCTGCTCTTTAGGTGAGCGCTACTGCTGAATAAGAGGAACATTTAATCGATAATGGCTTTCATGCAAAAAAAAGCGGCGTGCATGTTGTGGTTCTGTAAGACCAAATCAGCAGGTTATTGTCCAGCGTCATTTCAGAAACCAGTACAGATGATCACCACTGGACCAAAAAAGCATAAAAGCTTGGTGTGAAAAGTTTAAAGCGACAGGTAGTGTTGGCAATCTCCCTGGAGTGGGGCAACCACTGGTTACACAAGAAACAGCTGCAGCTGTTTAGGAGGAGACATTTCTGTGAAGCCCCACGAAATCCGCTGATTGTGCTTCACTGGAAACTGGGATTCCCCGTGACACAGTTCACAAAATTTTACACAACATCTTCATCTGTATGCTTCTAAGGTACAGATCATTCAAGCTCTTCAGTCTGATGACTGGCCTCGCCATGCTGCATTTGCGACAGAGATGTTGCAGCGCATTGCTCACGATAGTGAATTATCTGCACTGTGTTTGTTTTGCTGATGAAGCCACATTCCACATCTCTGGTACAGTAAATAGGCACAATGTGTGAATCTAGAGATCAGAAAATTCTCATTATGTCATCAAACAACAGAGGGCCAGCTCGAAAGTGAAAGTATGGTGAGGCCCGATGAATGACAGAATCATTGAACCCTTCTTTTTTACAGAGCCCATGGTAACATCTAAAATGTACCTGGACAGGCTGGAACTTTTTGTAGCACCTCAGCTGCATGCAGGCTTCGCGAATGTTGGTCGCCAGTCACCAAATGGCGACCAGATACTTCGTAGTGGCTAGTAAATTTTTTAGTATAGTTGCCAATGATGGCAAGTAGACCCCCCCCCAAGTGAGCAACTATTTTGTCCACCTTTCCCCCACTAGGACTCGCAATGTGCCGATACATCGTGAAAAACCTGTGTGAATTTAACATCGATGTTACGGTGTTTCGACTGATGAAACTGGGATTCATCAACACCATGCTGTAAATGCTCGCGATGTAATAATAGCCATTGCGCGCCACCAAGCACTGTTTTTCAAACCGGTTTTCTCAGTCCAAGACATGTGAATATCGGCTGATCCTCACGATTCTCAGATGTAGTTTCTCGCGGCATCTCGTTCCAGACGCTACATTGGGGTATTGCTCATCGGAAATTCACCTGCCAGGTGAGTAATCGTGGACATCGTAGCTTCGTGAGTGATCCCATCTGAAGTCCCATCACAATGTTTAAACAGGTTTCTTATCGGGCCTCCGTCGACGATACTATTAAGAGGCTGCGTGTTCAATGCGTTGGATCTCGGAAATTCACCATAGCTTAGGAACAATAGGAAGTATGTGCCAGAGGTTTTTTTTGACGTGAATACATCTTTAAAATCAGACCAGTACGGAAAGTTGAATGTTACAAAAAAATGGACATCGAGTTCGGTCTAATAATTTCTATATTATCAACGCGAACCAAACCAACCTAGTATCATTCGATAGCTAAGGGAACAAAGACATGTTGGTGACCTTTAGTTACCGCGAAAAGCTGCTGTGGGGGGGGGCTACGCTGCGCCAACTTCTAATCAGTATAACTCGGCACTGCAAAGCGCTACGGCGTCGAAATTGTTCTCAAACGAAAGCCAACGGTGAGATCTGTCGATTTAAAACATTAGAAGTCAAATACAGTGTTGGTTGTGAAACTTTAAATGACAGCGGAATTTTCTTTTAAATTCACAATGTCGGCATATACTCGTCGAAAAGCCAAGCAGAAATACATCGAACGTAGGCTACGTGAAAGAACAACTCGTCAGCTGTCAATAAACACTGCAATGTCCGTGGCAGAACACATGAGAAAAAATTGGAAGCTAAAGAAAATTGCTGCGGCGCAGCACGAGCACTTCGGCGGCAGCAACGTGCTAACCTATTGATGTGGGCATCAGCAATGAACCTCATAAAAACCAGTAATTGGGCATGTCTGAATAGTGACACTTTAAGCGACTTAATGATGATTAGATACAATGGCACTTCAATTGAAGATTTTGATCCTCAAAATGCTATTTAATTGTGGTGGGCCTCTGATGAGAAGATCAGACACAGTACGTATCAGTGGTAAACTGTATCAACATTATTAGTGCCACTTTATGTATATATCTAGACCTGCCAACTGTTATGATTTTATCGTATTTAGTACGATAAGTCATGCTGCAGTATGCTAATACGATTTTGTAGCCCAAAATACGATTTTTTTTTATATTCACGTTTCCCCCATTTTTTCCCTTTTCAGACAGAAGCCTTGTAGCAGAATCGCAGCGACATACATCGCAGATTTATTTTGGTCCTGCAGACAAAAACGACATCCCCAGAACCCTATTAAACCATCTTGCAGATGCCCTATCATAGATGCAAGTTTTCTGCTTTTCAAAATTTCCAAAAACGGAAGTTAGGCATAGTAAGGATTTCTTCTGTAATAGTAATTTTTTTTTTTTTTTTTTTTTCGCGAGGGACGATGTACCTCACAGAATTATTTTGTACTCATCCCCGTAGCAGAATCGCGGCGACGGCAGACGTACATCGCAGATTTATTTTGTACTCATCCCCATAGAAAAATCGCGGCGACTGCCAACGTACATCGTAGATTTATTTTGTACTCATCCCCGTAGAATCGCGGCGCTGTACATCGCAGGTTTATTTTCTACTCATCCCCGTAGCAGAATTGCGGTGACGGGCGACATACACGCAGGTTTATTTTGTACTAATCCCTGTAGAAGAATCGCATCGAAGTACATCGTAGGCTTATTTTGTACATCCCGTAGCAGAATCGCGGCGATGTCCGAAGTACATCGCAGATATATTTTGTACCCACCCCCATAGAAGAATCGTGACGACGACCAATGTACACCGCAGATTCATTTTCAACTAATCCTCATAGCAGAATCACGGCGACGGCTAATGCACATCGCACTTATTTTGGTCCTAAAGACAAAAACGACATCCGCAGAAACCAATTAAACCATCTTCATACCTTCCAACTTCTACAGATTTTAACTGTTCTTTACGATTTCACGCATAGATCGTTTTTTTTTACCCATTTCTGTATGTATATATATATATATATATATATATATATACATGTATGTATTTTTTTAAATCTTGAGAAATATTTGTTAATGTTTCCGTAAAATTATAATTGCCAACTCTTCCGGATTTTGCGGAAGTTTTTCGTTTTTTTTTATAGTCTTCCGGTCTTCCGGCCGGAAGAACTTTTCTTCCGGATTTTTGAAATTTTCTGTATTTTTTGCTAAAAATATCCCTATAAATAAAATATAGAACAGAGATGGGAATTTTGCGCCATTGTGCAGCAGAACACCCGTACCCCCATTTGTCATCGTCGATACTTCCGCACAGTAAATTCTCCGTGCATACCGTTCCGCTTGACGCTAAAAAAGATCAAGCAGTGGGAAGAAAGATTCCAAGACTCCAACTACTGCGGATTTTACATAAGTTATTATGGAAATCGGCAGTCCGCTACGGACGATGGAAAACGTCGACTATGCTATGATAATCGTCGGTCCGCTAAGGACGACGGAAAACATCGAGTATGCTATGGAAATCGTCGGTCTGCAACGGATGATGGGAAACGTCGAGTATGCTATGGAAATCGTTTGTCCACTGCAGACGACGGAAAACATCGAATATGCTATGGAAATTGTTGGTCCACTATGGACAACGGAAAACATTGAGTATGCTATGGAAATCGTCCGTCCGCTATGGACGACGGAAAACGTTGAGTATGGTATCAAAATGTGATATAATTTGTTTGTATATAAATCTAAAAAATTATCTAATGCATAAATATTTGCATTTACTTTTACTTATAGTACATAATTAAATTCATTATAAATGTTGTTTATGCATAGTTAAAAAATTTCTTAGAAATGTAGTTCGCGCATAGTTAAAAAAAAAAATCATTAGAAATGTTGTTCGCGCATAATTTTACACATTAGAATTTTCTCAGGTTGGCAGGTATGCATCTTGCCCTCCCTAAGGTGCAAGTTTTCCACCTCTCAAAATTTTCGATAACGGAAGTTAGGCGGAGTGAGGATTTCTTACACAATCGTAATTTTTTTTAAATAATAAACAACATAAGTGTTTGCTGATTAGCTTTAATTAGTTTCTCCATAAAATTTTGATGTAGAGAAAAAATCCCTACATTCTCATCATGAAGAATTTATATAGCTGAAATAGGTTTCAAAAATTATCAGCACGAGTCATGTTACGATTTTTCTATCTGAGTGATTACATTTTTGGTTCTGAGAGGTTGGCAGGTCTGTATATTCTAGCTTTTATCTTTTTGTTTTAAATATTATTAAAAGAAATCAGACCTCTAAATTCAATGGCCTCTCAAAAATAAATTATGTATGTGTAAATTAAGATAGTAAGTAATGATATTTATTACAGCACTGAAAATAAATTATCAAAAAATCAATCATTTTGGAACAAAAGCATAGCAATATTTGCAGTCAATCTAATGATCCTATGCAGTAACTGCTCTGCATATTTTTATGAAGTTAATGGGGGAGGTGTCTCTCATCAGAAAGAAAAAAAAAACATGCACCCATTTAATTTCATAGAAACGTAAGAAAAGAAGAGAGACACACCTGCCTCCTGATGACGACAGTGGTCTGTTGAAAGTACTAGAGGATTGTGTGTGAAGGGCTGAATGAGTGTGACACTTGCAGTGGGAGTGGCAGGGGTTTTGAAGCGGAAGGAGCAGTTTGGTGCTTGCAGTTGACAAAGGTTTAACCACCTAGGAATGTAAGGTTATGTAAATATGTACATAGCTTTTAATTGAATTGTATGAATGAGTAGTATGTGTGGTTGTTTATGGAATTGACAAGCTTTATAGTTACATCTTATAAGGCTAACAAAAAAAAAAAAAAAATACGATGTTTCACACCCGGAAGTAAGAATCGTAAGCAAGATGTCTGTAAACCTTGGAAGCCCAGAAACATTACGATGATTGACGTGTTGGAAGTGTGTTGTCAATGGAGATTACCATGATCTTTAGGGTGAGTGATTGGTACTTTCTAATAGTTTTTAAATCCAACAGGAGAACATCGTCATGAGAACTTTTTGTGCAGATTGAGTTACTCTGAACTTTTTTGGTGGCGGAACTGAAATGTTTAACAGTGTATATCACGTGTCATTGAATCGTAGTTATTATTCTTTTGTCACCTGTCTTACAGTGTTTTTTCATGTAAGAAAAGAAGTTACTGAATTATTATAATTTTTTTTAAATTTCGTATGGCCAGTAGATTTTGTCATTTGGCTAGTAAAATTTTTATTCCACTAGCCACAGTGGCTAGTAGAAATTTCAGCAGTTTCACAAGGGCTGGTTGCAGGCACTTAAACCTTCGGTTATTTTCCAACAAGACGGTGCCCCACCACTTTGGTCAATAATGGTTATAGTGAGTTCCTGAATGCCAAATTTCCGGACAGATGGATTTGGCTGCGATAGTCCCATGATATGGCCACCTCGATTGCTCGATATAACCCCTCTATACTTTTTCCTGTGGGGTTGTGTGAAAGACCAGTTTACTCTAGCAGTGTTCCGGATGTCGAGACATTGAAGAGCAGAAGAACGGACGTCATTGGTTGTGTCTCTGCTGAGTTGTTAAAACAAAACATGGCGTGAAATCGAATATTACTTAGATGTCCTCCGGGTCACAAATGGCACCCATGTGGAGGTGTACTGACACTGGAAAAAAAAAAAAAAAAAACTTTACTTGCACAGCATCATTGTCAAGCAATCCCTTTCTTGTACCTGAATACATTTTTTTATATTAATTTTTGAAATGTGGGAAAGACTTTATGGTTTGTTTTTCAAATTTTTAAATTTAAACTTTCCAATATTAATTAAAAAAAGCTGAAAGGTTTAATGAATTAATCAGTACATTTGTACATTTACATAGTCTCACATCTCCCAAGCTCTTTAATGCCACATTGGAAAATGTCTTTCAATCACTGAACTGGGAAAACAAAGGGATAAAGATTAATGGAGATTATCTAACTCACCTTCGGTTTGCTGATGACGTAGTCATTTTTGCAACTAACCCATCAGAGCTGCACAGTATGATCCAGGAATTTGCTGACAAGAGTAAAGAAGTGGGATTTAAAATGAACTTTCATAAGACAAAAGTGATGTACAATCATTTTACAAGAAATGAAGATTTATCAATTGATGGAGAAAAGCTGGAGATAACAGATACCTACGTTTATCTTGGACAGCAGATATCAAGTAAGGGTCACATTGGTGAAGAAATTAATCGGCGTATTAAACTTGCCTGGAGAGCTTTTGGAAGAAACAGTATAATTTTCAAGAGCAATATGCTATTATGTCTTAAAAGAAAAGTGTTTAATCAACGCATCATTCCAGTGCTTACGTATGGTGCAGAGACGTGGACCTTAACTAAAAGAGACATACAAAGACTACAGACAACTCAAAGATGCATGGAGAGGTGCATGCTTGGTGTAACCAGGAGAGATAAGAAGAGGAACTCGTGGATCAGAAAAATGACAAGAGTGGAAGACATCATGATCAGAGTAAAATCCCTGAAATGGCAATGAGCTAGACATGCTGCCAGAAGGACAGACCATTGATGGACAGCCGAAATTTTAGATTGAATTCCAAGGGACAGGAAAAGACCCAGAAGAAGACCACATGGGAGATGGGTGGGTGAAATTTGAAAGTATGTGAGAGTAACATGGAGGAGACTGGCACAAGACAGACCATTGTGGAAGAAACTTGGGAGAGACCTTCGTCCAGCAGTGGATTGATAATGGTTGACAAGGATGATGATATTGTATATTTACATAATCTTGACAGACAGTGTTATGAAAACAAAAGTTGTGAGCATTAGGGAAAGAATGATTTTCCATAATCCTCTCAGTGCATTGCTGGCTGTTTAATGAAGGGAAATTTGTGAGGATTAGGGAAAGAATGCTCACAAATTTCACTTTTGCCAAATGTCATGTTAAAACAATCCGAAATAAAATGAGTCCCAAAGGATGTGCAGAATTTGTAATTATAGGTCCTTTAGGGTAATTTATGTCATACATTACTTGGTCGCTTCTATATAGAATAGAATTAAGATTAGAGTTGCCCCTTATACAGATCTCCCCAACAAGCTGGCATACAATGACTCTGCCTGCATGGAACTACCAGTGGCCTGACATCCATCACAAAGGGATAGAAACACGTTGCAGCACAGCATACAATAATTGTGTGCTAAATAACTCATAATATTGCTCATGCTGTCTTCTGTGCAAAAAAAAAAAAAAGAAATTGTTTCTTATGTTGTATTTAAACCAGTTTTAAAACCCCAGTCAAAAAGTGGGTTTTGACATCAAAAGCCCAAATCTGTTAATAAACGAAATTACACAATAGAATCCCTGTAAGTATAATTGTTGGTGTAGGAATGCTATGAAAGTTCTTCAGATTTTTACAGAAGTGGCAGAAATGTATCATTACTTGTCATAATATTTTACACAAAACATAAATGTTACTTATATGCAGTACTAAGTTCTTCACATTATCTCTTACATCTCATATGTCGATAGCTAACAATCATTCCGAGTAATCCTTTGAAGGTTTAGTTCATTTTTCAAGTGAACATCCTAAACAATTTTTGGCTGTTAAACCAGCACTGACAGCTGTTCAGTTTCATATGAAATACAGAATATAATGGTCATCAGGAAACAAATAATTCCTGATAATTACTATTCATGTCAGTTATCAATCTAATACAAAAGGGGAGTTGAACAGATTTCTTATATGTGACTGTTATAATGCAAATGCAATGACACATCACAAAGATTACAGAGATCACCAATTACTGCTGGTATCAATTATTCATCTTCATATCAGCTATATCTAGTTACTGACAAAGTAAAAACTGAGGCATGCAGATAATGTTTCTTTCATATATTAAATAAAATTCACATCTACAATAGAAACTATTACATGCATATAAATTGCACAGTGACATACTTGTGCAGTTCCCTTATCTTCATCTGTACTGGTGCTGAACGTAATTTTAATAAATCCAACGCTCGTCCTTGAAGCTCCTGTTTTTTTCCTGATTTGTTTCTTCCAGCGAAACCAAGGAGTACTTGAAGTTCAGATACTCGGAAATTCAATATCATGTTCTACAACAGAAAGTGAATGACATAACATTTTAAACTGAATGCATTCAAACTTTCTGAACATCCAGAATCATAATAGAAACATGCATGCTGTTTATTTTCAACTATGGAAACACATTAAGTACAACAATATTAAACATGCATATTTCATGTTAAATCCATGAAGCACCTACGGATTAACCATTAAGTAGCCGAAATCAGACAGTGTAATGGATGGAGAAATAATACATTTTTTGAATGCAGCTTCAGCAATTTAATAAAATACAAAAAATGTAAAGAGGCATGATTAAATATATAATAAGAAATATCCAACTTGCTTTCATATCTGGTCAGTTAAGCATATGCAACAAATGGGCATGTTTAATTAACCGGATGTTGAATATTTCATCATCATCATCATCATTGTCAACCATTATCAATCCACTGCTGGACGAAGGTCTCCCCAAGTTTCCTCCACAACGGTCTGTCTTGTGCCAGTCTCCTCCATGTCACCCCTGCATACTTTCGAATTTCATCCACCCATCTCCCATGTGGTCTTCTTCTGGGTCTTTTCCTGGCCCTTGGAATCCAATCTAAAATTTCGGCTGTCCATCGATGATCTGTCCTTCTGGCAGTATGTCCAGCCCATTGCCATTTCAGGGATTTAACTCTGATCATGATGTCTTCCACTCTTGTCATTTTTCGGATCCACGAGTTCCTCTTCTTATCTTTCCTGGTTACACCAAGCATGCACCTCTCCATGCATCTTTGAGTTGTCCTGCAGCCTTTGTATGTCTCTTTTAGTTAAGGTCCACGTCTCTGCACCATACGTAAGCACTGGAAGGATGCATTGATCAAACACTTTTCTTTTAAGACATAATGGCATATTGCTCTTGAAAATTATGCTGTTTCTTCCAAAAGCTCTCCAGGCAAGTTTTGTACGCCGATTAATTTCTTCATAAATGTGACCCTCACTTGATATCTGCTGTCCAAGATAAACGTACGTGTCTGTTATCTCCAGCTTTTGTATAATATTTATGTTTCTTTGCATTAGGTATTGAATATTTTGTGTGGATAAGTTATTCTAATACAAGAGGGATAGCGATTATTTTAGTTATTGTTTCCTATGTATTTTCTAATTTGTCTATGAATTGCTCTGCCCCCCCCCCCATCAGTGCTTTACAAAAAAAGCAAGCACATGATCTATCTTTAGTAAAGGACCAGATTTTCAGGAATTGCTTAGGTGTTTCTTGCCAGCAACCCTATGCTGGAAGACAAGATCAGATTCTTAGAAAGTAAAGGCTTAATCCTCCTTCCGAGGATAAGATAAGACATTCCCAGGCTTTCCCTTTCCTACTCACACGCTACCACCTTATAACTGGCAATAGCTTGAGCAGATGCTGATTGTCAACCTATTTGTTTATTTGTAAGCTACTTCCTTGAATCTGCGGAGGAACGGAAAATTACGTAAGTTCAAACGAATTTGTATTGAAATTTCAAAAGCTTGAACTAAATGGGGAAAACCCACTCCAGGACAATGAAATTTTCAAGTTTTTGGATACTATCTGACTTAACATCCTTGTCACTTTACACCAAAAATCGGATGATGAAAAAAAAAAAAAAAAATTAGAGATCAGGGATAGGAGTAACAAATAAATTTCAGGACATACAATATGGGTTACATATGGTCATTATCTGGAATACAGAAATTTTGCACACAAAAAACAATTCTATCTGATCATATTCTTCTATACTTCAGTGGGTCATTTCATGCCAAATCAACCCCAAAATTTCAATATTCAACCAGACCATCTCAGATTTCAATGAAACCTTCAGGGATCATTCTCCCTAATGATATGAATGAGCATATATTTTTTATTTATTTTTTTATCTCATTGGGTTTTCATGTAATTAATTTTTAAAATTTTGAAAAATCGTCGTTTTTTTGGCTTGCATAAACTTTTTCAATCTTAAATTTCTCAAGTTCTATAAGGCCTAGAGAGTTGTTTGATCCCTCATTTTAAAGATAATTTCATAAGTTTTAATTTGATATGCAACTTGACTATGCTTGCTGAAATATTTTTTTTTAATTTAAAATATATATAATTTTAAGATATTTTTTTTCAAAATTTTTGAAAAACACTGTTTTTTTGTAATATTATAAGCTTTAAATCCTGAAACTTTTAGAGTGGGATCTCAATGGGATCGGGAGCTATGGCAAAAAACAAGTTACTGTACAAGTAATAATGGATTATAATTCTCATTTTCATTTAGTGTATTTACATGATAACAGACACAGAGTTTTAAAATCTACA
The DNA here is from genome assembly GCA_039090855.1 of Macrothele yani. Taxonomy (NCBI): domain Eukaryota; kingdom Metazoa; phylum Arthropoda; class Arachnida; order Araneae; family Macrothelidae; genus Macrothele; species Macrothele yani. Next base: position 132,510,472 of record CM077025.1, read on the forward strand.
TAATACATCATACTAAAACATAGTCAAACATAAAACAAGGGAAGGATAGTCCCAACAGGCTAAAAGTTTTACCTGGTAAAACTAATGAAAGTTTTTTTAGTTAGCACTCAGAGTTGTAGTTATGCCAAAATAGTGACCTCTTAGCTTAGTTCTTTAATTTAATAAATAATTTCTTGTTTGCCTTTTTGGTTTCTGAGTCTGTAAGTCGATAAACTCTTCCTGTAGCTGTTGTAGGATCAACTTTTGTTAAAACCTCACTTTTACGCACAACTAGTATGTCAGTAAATTGTGGGTATTTGAAAGATGGAGAAGGGCAATGTGGTTCCAAAAAAGTTATTTTTACTTCATCTCCTTTTATTCCTAACACACAACCTAACCCCCACTTGTCTGAGTATTGGCATCTAACAAAGCCAACAATGTCATTAATGTCCAGATCATCATCAGTGTCATCAGCTGAAACTATTTCTACACTTAATTCCTCTGAAAATGAGTAGCTTTTCACTAAAACTCTAGTCTCATTCACAGGACTGTAACTGTGAAATTGTTGAGTACCCTTTATTGTTGTTGCTGCTTCAAACCTACTCTTCAAGGTCTTTTCCTCAGCCTCGTATTAGTCTGTGGTGGAATACAAAAAACTGATGTTAGCCCATTCATAAAGTTGGCGAGGGGTCATAATTTTATCATTGTAGACCATTCATAGACTGGCCAATGCCGCTAATCATTTAACAGTTCTTCTGACACCATCACATGCATTTTTTCCATGTGACGATGCAAAGAAGTTCCATTCCACCTTGATGCCAAAATCTTTTTCATGATGGCAGAGATTGAGAAAGTTTGATTTGTTTTTGTACTGTCATGATGCTCCATCTGAAAAGTAATTCAGCTTTTCGTGTTTATGGATTAGCAGACTATTTACTCACATGCTATCCCTAATTTGTCTGTAGGTTTAGTAAATCATTATCTGTAATAGACCCTAATGTAAATTGGTTACCTTATAGCCAATGTATTTTTTTTTTTACCTTACAAAAGTTAAAAGGTAGCCCTAACTGGTATTTAAAACAATACCATTGGTACCATAACTCCTGATCCCATTAAGATCTGTATCCCACTCTAAAAGTTTCAGGATTTAAAGCTTATAATATTACAAGAAAACATTTTTTCAATTTTTTTAAAAAACACTATCTTATAAATTAAATTTTTTTGCACCAAGCATGGTCAAGTTGCATATCAAATTAAGACATATGAAATTCTCTTTAAAATGAGGGATCAAACAACTCTCTAGGCCTTAAAGAACTTGAGAAATTCAATATTGAAAAAGTTTATGCAAGCCAAAAAAAGACAATTTTTCAAAATTTTAAAAATTAATTACATGAAAACCCAATGAGATAAAAAAAATTAAAAAATATATTCTTATTTATATCACTAGGGAGAATGATCCTCGAAGGTTTCATTGAAATCTGAAATGGTCAGGTTGAGTGACAGGTTGATTTGGCATGGAATCACACCCCAGTGATATGAAAATAGATCAAGCAAAAAAAAAAAAAAAATACACTTCCAGTTATATAGAATGGGACATCACAGATATTCAACAGAACTGTGAATAAGTTGATAGCAGGGAGGAAACCAAAACTATGATACATTGAAATGGTGCATTTTATTGTGGCGCATCCCCTCCCCCCATTTGGATATTGCTTGGCAAATATCCTTTAGTTTCTCTCATTTTGTCCTACAGACCAATCTGGGCATCTCTAACTTCCCTCATATTATTTTCTTTAGCACCGCTATTTTTTTTTTAAACTTCTGAGAACTTGTGTGATGTATCTTGTTCTATCATGGACTTCACGGCATTCAATAAATCAGTTTTCAGGGTGTCTACCAAATTTTGAAAATGCAATTTCATGACCATTTTTAAATGACCTCTGTCTCTCTCTGTGTGTGTGTGTGTGTGTGTGTGTGTGTAAGGACATGTTTTCTCTTTACATTTATATAGGGATGCACACACTTTCTCTATATACACATATACAAGGAGTGTGTCCTACATCCATATATACATATCACTAAGCTGTTCACTGAGATTCAGCGGTGAGCTCCACAAAGAAATACAAGCTACCAGATAAATTTCTAACTGATCATTTACTTACTGTTGCCATATCAAACTTCTCCATTTACAGTGATCTTGACACACAACTTGGGCTTCACCAACATCCATCACACAATGTACACAAGACCTTCTATATTTCATACTTATAATCTTTTTCTAATGCAGACACTCCTGAATCTGATCCTCCCATGATTCTTTGGCCTTTCTCTGCCTTTCCTTCCTCCCACTTGGGCTAAAAAAATTTTTTTGTAAGCATCTCATCATTCATTCTTTCAACATGGCCAAACTGCCTAAGATTATTAGTATCCACCTTGCTAACAACATTTTGCTTCACATTACACAACTGCAACACATCTTCATTCCTCACGATCAGAACGTGTCTTGCCACAACCCCCGTAAATAACGGATTTTTCCAGCACACAAACGACTCATTTCTTGTGTTCTCTTTATTTAACAATAGAGTAACCTACGAGCCGGTAAGTTATTGTACCAAACAACTAGAAAATCGTTATAAGGCCTTCTTCAAGAAGCTTAAAATTCCACAAATGAGGAGATATGAGCCTGAATTTCCCTTTCTTTTTGCAACTGTCAAGTTTCATAAAGATCCTGTAAGGTTTAGATTCATAGCTAGTGGAGTTAGAAGTCATAAAGAAAATTGATCAAGCTTTTGAAGCAATCTTGAAGAGGGTCTTGAAACATATAAGTAATTGTACTAATCTGAATGGAATAGATTTTTGGATAATAAATAATTCAGAAGTGATTTCCACTATACTCAACATTAATCTACCATAGATATTAATAGTTATGATTTCGAGAACCTATATACTAATCTGCCTCTTTCAGATATCATTACTACCTTTAAAGAGCTGTATGTAGAATTCAAGCTTAACCAATTTGTTAATGTGGGTGCTTGGAACTCTTATCTCAATTGTTGCATTAACAATAACCATATTTTATATAATAATACTCTCTATAAGCAAGTTAACGGGATACCTATGGGAGTAGCTCACTCCACAAATATAGCGAATCTATTCCTATTCTTTAAAGAATATAAGTTCATTAATAAAAGCTCCTCATGCTCAGATAACTACCTATACACTATAGATATATTGACATATTTGCCTTGTATAAATAATTCGGAAGTTATAGAAGGTGATTTTCCAAATATCTATCCTAGCTCTCTTAACTTATGTAAAATCAACCAAAGTAATCAGGAACTAGATTTCCTAGACTTAAACATTAAACTTAACTGTGGTAACCCGACCATCAGCCTTTTTGATAAAAGAGTTAATTTTCCTTTCATAGTAATAAAATATCTGCACTGGAACAATAATATCTCGACCAAAGTAATTGAGAATGTACTAATTTCTCAGGTACTTAGAATTTCAAGAATTTGCAGCAACAATTTGGATTTCAATAACCACATTAGAATCTTATTAAACTGTTTTCTAGAAAACAAAATTCCAATTATTTTCATCAAAAGAACTTTTAAGAAAAATTGTTCTGAATAATAGAGTTAGGTTGGCAGATCTGTTTTAATTTCTACGCAGTTAATAAAATGATTCTGGCCAATGAAAGCCTTTTGGAAGTTGGTCTGGAGGATGCATATTAACTACAAAAGGGAACATTTAGTGCTATGGACAGGACAGTCCTATTAAAAATAAAAATTAAAAATGCAAATAAAATCACACACAAAAAAAAGGTTATAATTTGATTAAAAAGTAAAATAAATAAAAAGTAAAATAGATATTCGCTCACTAGAATAACTATCCTAAAAATAGAAAAACTTACGTTAAAATAAATAGAAACTTGTAGTATCTGTAGAAGCACACTAAGGTAATTAAATACATATAAAGGCTATTAAATACACTACTAGTGCATTTGATAATATTTTTCATGTATTCCGGAGAGTTATTTCTACTCTATCTGGACAAGCAGGACTACATTCTTAGTTGTATAATTCTCTTGAAAGAAATTTAACGAGCAGCGTCTTTTATGGGGAGAAAAGTTGGGGACCTCCCCCACCACCACCCCTGCTTCTGGGAGTGGCGAGCAGGGAGTTCAGCCATGTTTTTTTTTTTGGCACTTGAACTGCAAGTGTGGCTTTGAAGGTAAGCTCTCATCTTTGTTCTTATACTTACTTCATTCTAAGTTTAATTAATGAACATTCTTGGCAGAAATTTTAGTTTTTTAGCATCAAGAATTAGGAGCAAGCATTTTTGCTAACTTTTTGAGTATTTTTCCCTTTCACTTAACTTGGAATTTTAGTGTGTTTTTGGGCAGTTTGTGTAGTTGGCCGTTTTATTGTTCTTGTTGTCAATGATGTTTTTCATTGTTGGTAGGAACTTAATATCTACATAATTATACTCTTAAAGCACTACTGGAATATTTGTAAATATTGCAACAATGGTTAACTTCATATAATTTTTTCCAATGCATCTTTACTTTTATTATTATTATTTTTTTCTTGTGATATCAGTTGTTGAGAAAGTTGTGGGTACCAAAATCCTGATTACTTTTAGGAATCTCATTTTTTTAAAAAAACCTTTTATTCTCTTGTTTCTTATTTCATGGCATTTTGGTTAAAGCTCTTTTCACCACAAAGCATAAGATTTTGTAGTACTTTGGTACTGTTATTCTTGTTTAAAATCGCTCTTAGGCGGCAAGGTTGCTTGGCAATGTGTGCTTTAGCTGAATAATTCTGATGGCTTATTCAGACACACTCACAACTTGTGTTTTTTTTTTAATCGTTTTTCTGTTTTTTGTGACAGATGACGAGCGTGGGTTGGGCCAGGAAAGTTATAGATGCATGCAAAAACTTTAGCTAAATGATTCCTCATGCAACTCTGAGGAAGTTATGTTAATTATAAAAACATTTTTGCAGGCATTTAACTTGCATCTATGGCTTTTCAGAAACCCATTTACAACTAGGTCTTTGTGGAAGTGAGAAAATGCAGAGTTTTGCTGGTCCTTGATAAAGCCAAGGCTCGGCATTCTCGACACTTTCTACATTCAGGTTGCTATTATTTTATCTTTTTTACTCATACCTGTTGACTTTTGAGTATTTCTTAGTTGTTTTAAGTACCAGATAAAGATTTTTTTTGCATCTGTCTCTTCTTAATAGTATATATATATATAGGCTGCAGATAACAGACACGTATGTTTATCTTGGACAGCAGATGCCAAGCGAGGGTCACACTGATGAAGAAATTAATCGGCATACAAAACTTGCCTGGAGAGCTTTTGGAAGAAACAGTGTAATTTTCAAGAGCAATATGCCATTATGTCTTAAAAGAAAAGTGTTTGATCAATGCATCCTTCCAGTGCTTACGTATGGTGCAGAGACATGGACCTTAACTAAAAGAGACATACAAAGGCTGCAGACAACTCAAAGATGCATGAAGAAGTGCATGCTTGGTGTAACCAGGAGAGATAAGAAGAACTCGTGGATCAGAAAAATGAAAAGAGTGGAAGACATCATGATCAGAGCAAAATCCCTGAACTGGCAATGGGCTGGACATACTGCCAGAAGGACAGACCATCGATGGACAGCTGAAATTTTAGATTGGATTCCAAGGGACAGGAAAAGACCCAGAAAAAGACCACATGGGAGATGGGTGGATGAAATTCGAAAGTATGCGGGAGTGACATGGAGGAGACTGGCACAAGACAGACCATTGTGGAGGAAACTTGGAGAGACCTTCGTCCAGCAGTGGATTGATAATGGATGATGATGATGATGATCTCTATCTAAAGCAGCAGCAGTACACACACTTTTTTTAAAGGGAGGACAGTCTGCCCCCTCTTTGTTTTTCTACAAAAAAAGTGCCCTTCCTTGCTCTTCTGCTAACAACAAAAATCTGACTCATCATACTTTGAATGCAACTAAAGTAAGTTGAAATACTCAATACTGTGCAACACAATTGCATTACACAACTTTCTTTAACCATTTATGCCTGAAAAATATAAAGACTTCCTTGGCAGCATAATTTAAATTGCTAAATTGATCTCAAAAATTTTTAACATTTTACACATATATTTCAATGCTAAAACATTTTTTAACAGTTTTCTTTGTGGGAGAGGACACAACAGCCCAAACACACAGATCATGAAATAGAAACCACATTTACGTCTTATGTGGTCAGTGCATGGAGAATTAGCTTTGATTGTTATCAGAAAATGAACGATTACTAAACATAAAAAGAAATTCGTGATTTTCATTACCAGTAGACACCATGGTTTTATGCCATCACTATGTGGAAGTACTTCTGGAATTTCAGAACAAAATAGTAAATATTAAAGACTTTCAGGACATCATCAATAACTTCAGGACTACTCCTACTTACCCTTGGTAGAGATGAACCTTTATATGGAAGGCAGTTGAAGAAACATTCAAGCCAGAGCCAGGAAATTTTCAAAATTTAAACATGCCCATATGCACGTCGTGAAAAAAAAAAAAAAAAAATGCACGCCCAAACCGCACACACACATTATACACATACTAATATTTCTTAAATTATCCCACAGCAATGATAATATAAGATAGTATGATAGCATATCTAAATCAGCACAAAAAAAGTAACATTTTTGACTTCAATGAACCCTTTTGTTTTTAAACTTGAAAGTTTATAAAGAAACTAATCAGTACAAAATTTTAGCTACAGGTACAGCAGAGCGTTGAAAATCCGAATTAATTGGGACCACTGGTAGTTCAGATAATTGAACATGTAAAAAAAATACAAATATGCTAACATTTCTACATTATATCATCCAAATTACATGTACCAAAGATAAGCAACTGTATAAAAAAAATTACATAAGACAGATTTTTTTTTATTATTATGCAATACGAAACAAGTTTGCCATTTTTACTACTGCTGTGAAATTCTTAAACATAAAGTACAAATTCCAAAACTTACCAATCATTACAAGCTGGTTCCGATTGCCAAGGGGTGTACTTTAATGCTGAGTGCAGGGGGAATAACTTTCCTCTGGGCTCTCAGTCAACAATGCGGCTGAGGGATGAAACAAGGGGTGGTACTGCTGAACTCAGGAAAAGGATCCACACTGAGTTCGGCAGTACCACTGCCAAACTCAGGGATCCTTTTATGCTGAATTCAGAAAAAGATGTACTGCAATGGTTTCACCTCAATTTACTACCAAAGCCTGAAATTCTTTATCATGCAAACAAGTGTTAATGCTGTACAGAAACTAAATTTTTGGCAGCACAGCTTTTTTTTCCTTTTCATGCAAATAATACTCCATTTATTATTGTGAAACCTTTTATGCTTCAAGCCTTAGATTTTTCTCCCCAACAGAAAGGGACTTACTTGCCTAAGTCACTGCCTAATAAGGTTGTATCAGAACTTGAAGAAACAGGAAAGGATGTAACAGTTTAAAATGGGTGGACTAATATTATACAAGCATATTATTTTCCTGATTAGAAATGCCCCATTCATTTGTTACCACATAGCCATCTCCTCAGAAAACTTAACTATTATCATCTTGTTCACCGACTGTTAAAAAACATCCAAGTTGACAAAGGAAATTTCTTATGAAAATTGCATCTTAAAGTGAAAATCAAAACCACATCACCTGAGTTTTGTTTCATACCAAGTTAACATTGTAACACCTGTAAGGACATTCTTGACTCAAGATTCACTGTCCCCAATTTCTAATTGAGAATGCTACCAAAGACAATGTTACTTGACCTATTTTTCTGAGTGATAAGAGCAGGAAGCTCTAATGGAAATATGGGACAATGAATCTCTGACAAACAACATCCATGCCTCAACTGGATTCGAACCCAGACCCATCCGAGACAAATGGTCAGAAGCCATCACTTGACCACTGTGCCAATAAGGGAATTTTTGAGATCAACACATGCTATTAAAGATATAAAGAAATTTCACAGTTCCTGAACTGTCTTGAACCCCATTTTGAAATTTGCATATCCAGTTATATACAATTATGGTTCATTAGAGAGAGAAAAACAAGTGTTCATTTTGAAATCCCAAGTAAAAACTTTTTTTTTTTTTTGTTTACACAAAACCCACTGATGTTGCACATCACAGTATCAAAATCTTTTCAAGTCAATTTAGAAGGGGGCCATTTGGTAAATATGTAGTCACATATGCAAAAATTTGGCGTTTGGGCATTTCTTGAACACTTTGTATCTTTGAATTATGTTATCAAAAAGCTAAAATTTAGCATGTTTTTATTTCTTATGGAGGCCTACTAATTTAATAATTATTATAAATATTTGAGATAATGAGGAAAAATTTTCCACCCTATTTATTTATTTATTGGTCGATTTGACCTGGAATAACCATACAAGCGATGCATAGATGATATTTTTATACTTGTTAAACTAGAAAAACAAAACATGTAACTAACAGCAGAAGAATTTTCAAACATATAGAAAAGTGTAATAACCTGGATTTTGAAGTACACAGCAAAACCACCATGCATACATATAACCATTTCAACTATTTCTTTTCACCCTTAAGCTCATAAATTAAACAGTTTAAAAAACTTGTGCATAGAAAGGTTATATACATTCAAGCAGAAGCATATACAAAGAAAGATTGCATGGATAAAAATCACTGCAAAAATATATGGTTACAGTACAAAAATCAAACTAATATGTGAAATAGCGGGGGGGGGGGGGGAGTCAAAACTCAAACTGAATACGCCCTGTAGATAATGTAATTTATTACTCAACATTTCATTCGTACAAAACAAATGTTATTATTCTTTGCAAAATTACACTCAATTAGCGTTCTGATATCATCGAAATGGGGTGAAAGGTCAGGGCACAAGAGCAAGATTCATTCCATAGCCATTATCCTCATAACTTAAGTAAGGATCACTTCTTTCAAGTGTTTTAGCGGAAGCAAGGCAGTCAGTCAGTCAGTCCTTGCAACTCACACTGCCTCCCCCAAATACAAAGGACATTTACAGTGCTTGAACCACCACAGAAAATACGTAAACACAGATTTTGGCATAAATGTAACAAGTCATAGTGGCTTAATAATAAAAAACAGACAAACACTCCTACAAAAACCAGGACTATGTCATCTCTGCAGTAATAAACTGACTATAAACAGGGCCAAGATATACAGGAAGAAGTGGAAATTCATTAAAACACCCCATCTCACAACACATCAATAGATGGAACAAAATTACTGTACTTCGTTATAGCATTATCACAGTTCTGCACATTGAACAACTTTGAACCAGATCTTGGAAACATCCAACATCAAATCTAACAAAAATATGAAATAGAACAGCAGAAAGCATGCTCAAGGAGAAACGCTCCACAAACATATGTGATAGCAATGTAGCTTGGAAATAACTAATAAAAACAGAAAATGAAAAGTTACATACTGCTCAGAACTTAGAAAAAGAAATAACTTCCAGGAAACATAAAATAGTTACAAAAAACAACAAAACATGGTGGCACTCTGCAATGCATCAAAAAAAGCAACTAATCACATGGAAAATAATGGCAAGTTATCAGATGAACCATCCATAAAGCACTCCTCCCTATTACCCACAGGACATTAGCACAGAACGTCTTTTGAGGATGAGAGTCAATGAAGAATTAAGTTTTTCAAGATGGCATTTTGTGTCTAAATCACATAAAGTGGAAAATTAACATTATGGAAATACTGATCACCAAGATATATACTACCAGAAATGTACAACTCACACGCCCTTGCTATAACCCTCACATACATAATTTCATAAGCTGCTGCCCCAAAACATCTGTTAAACCTTTTTTTTTTCAAATGAGCAGAATTGTTCCACTACCCTGATGAAGACCAGAGGAAGTTAGTCATACCTAATTTAGGATTATTAGCTACATGCAGTGAAATAAAAGGCCAATTTCTATTTTTTCTCAAAATAAGGTTAGAGAAAAAAGAAATCAGTCACTAATCAACAAACCTACCCAATATGGGGCAGTAATACTTACAGATTCTCTAGAAATAGAGTATAAATAGAACATGTATACATTCTTCAGAAAAAGAAAGAAGCCAAAATACTTTTTGTTTTCACATTTCACTCTTAACTTTTCAACCCAATTAATTCCTTAAAGCACTATTTATTATCTGTATTCTGAAACACTCACGCCTTTTAAAAATTAGTAGTAAGATGCTGCAAACGTCAGCACGGGCTTCATCATTTTTGGATAAAAGCCCAAACCTGATTCTCGTACATTTCGTTTCCTTCACCATATTCTGAATCACATCTTATACGCGCCACTTTAGAACAATATGCAGGAACGTAACTTCCAGAACATATATTAAAAATTACATATGATCAACACTTAGGAGAAAAAAATACTTTACATCATGCCGCCAAGGAAGTTTGATATAAACAAACACATGTGCTTTAATGAAATTTCCATGATAAAATCAAACATTACATGACCACAATTGCAACCTCAAAATTTGGAATATACGCTACCTACCTTCAGTTCTTCAGTATCAGACATTTTCAGGGCTGTCTGACCATGGAGCTTCTTGCTTGGGCTCTGATATTTCAAGTCCTCGCGCTACGTTTGAAGATACCGCATCACACAAACTGATGTTTTCTTAAAGGCCTTGAACAAGCCGTCTAATTTAATAAAATTTTAGTGTATAAACCATGAAGAAAGGAATAACTTTCCCTTCCTGATAACTTTACACCCATAAAGCTGCCATCTGGAATATACTAATATTAAAACTAAATTTTTGCGAAGTTATATAACACAAATTTTAGAAATTGAAGAAAATTTATTCATTCAGGTGACAAGTAAGGTATCAAAAATTTTAAGAAATGTATTGGACTTTAACAATACAAGTATAAAATCTTCTTTTAGCTTTAAAAATTTGATAATTACATTTACTATTTTCGAACATCATTTAGTTTTCATGATTTGGCAACACTAAAACAAATTTCTTTTAATTCTCAATAATCGACACGTATACAGTAACAAAATGCACGAATTTTCAGTTTTGAAGACTCTGAGCATCACTAAACTGGTCAAGTAATGATGCCTTTTTAAGGTGGTACTATTACGCGACCGAAAATGCCATTTTATGTTGCAAAAGCCAAACCCATGCTTAAAACCTGCCAGTCAACATCACACAAAATTTTTGGAAACGTCATGATGACGTCACGAATCACGCATGTGCGTTAACATCGTTGAACTGCTTCCTATTGGTTGAGATTTTCAATTTTTGAAATGACGTCATAAACAAGTAATCTGTGTATACGAAAATTTATTCATTGGAATTAAGAATATATGCACATTTGAGAAGATTTCATTTTGTATTAAACATTCTAAGTATTTAATATATTACTCATAGCAGTGGAATACAAAAGTGCTAGTAGGAAATGAGGTAAAACAAAATATTTTGACTTTCCTAAACTGGCAACAGACGCGATATTGTGTTTTTTCTGATTAATATGAGGATTTAGAGATTAGAATGGCCGAAATTTTCGGTTGGTAAAATTGCCCCACAGCATCAGGGAAGCGAGATATTGTGTTAGTGAAATATTAAATTGTACACCAAATAATTCCATAACAGTTCGTGATGAGAGAATCAATAAGTTAAAACCTCAACCGGTCAGAAATAAAATAATGTAGAAATCGTTTCATATCAGAATTGTCCGTACTATTTTTTTCGTGGTATGTTAATTACGCTGAAATATTAACTCTTTGGAACATATGCGAAGTGTTTTGTAAGATGTGAATCGTTAAGTTTGTTTACGTGGGTGAATTAAAAGTGAATCTTCCACCAATACTTAGACACTTGTGATACATCTTATCGGCTTAATGAAGTATGTGTAGGGTAAGATTTTAAGAACGTACAAAACTAAATGTTAAACAGAAATTAATTAGTAGTTTCTTTCTAAAGCAGAAATTAAATGAAGCATTGCGTAAGTAACCAAAACGGATAAGTGCCCCGTCTTCGAATTCAACGAAACTTGTTATTGTGGTGAATTTGTTTCTTGAAGCCAAACGGGCTTAAGAGTTCCCACAAAATCATCTGTTTGGTGAATTCTGTGCAGGAAGTGGAATTTTTTTCCAGGTTTATTAACTTTTAAAGGTCAAATACAAAATTTCCGATGGATGGTTAGGTCTTGAACATTTGCATTTGAGAAATCCTCAAAACACACACCAGCTACGGGGGCGGATTGTCCAGCCTGGATATTTTTCGTGGGCCACTAGAAATTGCTAACTTTTAAGTTTTCTCTTTGTCCGGATTGTTTGAAATGAACGAATCAGAGGCGTATGCAGAAATTTTTTTCGGGGGGGGGGGGCGCGAAAAATTGGAAGTTTCTGAAATCCACCAGGATAAAATGGAAGTTAATAAAAAAAAGAAAAAAAAACCATGTTAATAATAAAAAAAAAGGTATTTCTTTTTAGTTTTTTTAGGTATATAACATACATATATACCTAAATTAAGCTGATGAGTACATATTAAAAAAAAAGAGTGACAAAACAAATTTCTCCTTGAGAAATAATGAAATTGATTGGATTTACCTAATTCTTAAAAACTGAGATTTATTCTTCTAGGTACATTTCCGAATTTGTCAATGACTTCTTCAACTTGAATGTCTCTATGAATAGATAATAAAGCTAGCCCATTCAGTCTTGACTCTGATGTACTGTTTCTCAAGTAAGATTTCAATCGACGAAGACTGGAAAAGCTTCTTTCCACTGATGCTGTGGTTACAGGAAAAATTGCCATGATGTGAAGCAAAATATAAATGTTGGGATATAAGTTCATATTGCATGATGCTAAACTTTCAGCTGTGTTTTTGAGGTGCACGTCTGCTTCTTCTATTTCCCATTTTTGACACCATAATTGATACTTGCTTTCTGTTACATCAGAATATCCTAAATCAGATTCATACATTTTCACTACAGATAATATTTGTGAATAATCATTCTTCACAGCAAAAACTGGTAGAATGTTTTGCAATGAAGTTAGTGTTTCTTTTTGTGATTGAAACCTTTCATTTAATTATTTAATTATATCATCCACAAAGGGTATAAATATAGTTCTGCAGAAATATTCTTCTGGAGTTGAATATGGGACATTGCATCCATTTTTTGTATACTGCATCTACATGGAACTTCTTTTACTTTGAGGCCTACAGCCAATGTTTTTGCAGCATCATAAATTAAGCTGAAGGATTTTTCTGTTTCAGTTCTCATGCTGTTTAGCAGTGTTGCAACTTCTGATATTTTTTCTTATGCATCGACTAAGTCGATTTGCTTGTTTTGGAAGTTTTCAGATAGGTTGTATGTGATGGACAATATTTTACTAAGGACAAAAGTTGCCACTAGAAATTAAAACTGACATATAGAGTTTAGCAAAGTGTGTGCTTTGACAGATGATTCTGCTGACTCTTCTTGCTCAATCGCTTCTAAGGATGATATAATAAAATGCAGAAATTATTTAAACATAAGAACGGCATCATGCCTTTGGATCCATCGAGTTTCACATAGAGTTTTCATCTTAACTTTCTTGCAATCAGGTTGCAGTCGCTGGATACTTTCTTTCAAAACACTGGTGCGTTTAGCAGAAGCGTGGAAAAATGAACATGTTTCTGATATAACTCCCATACAGTTCCTTATGCTAAGCATTTTGCTAGCATCCGACAAACATAAGTTCAAGGAATGGGACATGCTATGAGTATATATATTGCTTTGGGATATTTTTTTCTAATACAAGCCTGCACTCCACGAAACTGTCATCGCATTGCTCCAGCCCGATCATACCCCTGCCCTCTCATATCGTTAAAATCAAAACCCAATTTCACTAAATTTTCCATTATTGTTGCAAAAATTTTAAATCAGAAACTTTTCTCATAACACAAATTTTGATTTAACATACATATATAAAAATTATATTGGAAAGCACAGTTTGATTATTTAAACTTATTTTGACAGATAACATAAAAAATGAAACAGATTTCGGGAGGGCCAAGGCCCCTTTGCCCCCCCCCCTCCCCTCTAAATACGCCCCTGGAACGAATAATCATTTTGGTACTTACAAATAAGAATCGTTGTCTAAATCATTATTATGAAGAAATTGACTCGTGCACCGAAAGCTATAAAATCGAGAACAAATCCAAACCAGAAAGTAAAATCATTAAAAGTGTCTCCTGCGAGACCGCATTTGTTTTCGATTTTATAAATCGTTATTATCTTTTAAAAAAATGGCGTTCCACGGATACGTTTTGCGTTTGTTTTAAAATGACAAAGTAAAATTCTCCATTCAATAAAAAATTTGCTGCCAGACCAAGCAAGCTGCTATAAGCAATTTAAGCGAACTATGATTAAGTGTGGGTCATAGGACTTGGAGACAAAAGGTTATTGGTTGGCCCTCCTTTTGTAATCTTTGAAGGAGGCACTAATAACAATTTGATGGTCTATCATCCCCAGACCATGGCATTATTCACCTACAGACATAGAACACAAAATGATTCTCTTGTAGAGATGTTCCGAAATCCCTGTTCCACCCACATTTGTCTTAAAAGAAACTACTTACCGACACTGGTTCGTGGATCAAAATAGTAGTTCATAATTCAAATAATGAGTTGACTTAAAAATGGCATCTATTCAAGGTGGCAGTACAAATACCATTGTAGATGATGTTACCAAATAAAAATAATTATCTGGTGTATTACTCTGTTTTGAGCATGGTTTGATGCTATATTCAATCATGAATGGATTTTTAAAATTCTTTCACCCTTAGATTGTTGTTAAAAGTTATTCACGACTGAATCAGTTTTGCAATGCATATTTCAAGAGTTTTCTTTCATCCAGGAGTTAACAGAATTTTTTATAGTGATGGAATTTATAAGGTGTTCCCCTCTGGTTATGTGTGTTTCTGTAGTGAGCCACAAGACTAAAATTCTCCGCCTAGTTTTGTCTACCCAATCCGCCCCGACCTGCTAGATGAATTCTTGCTTCTTGTGAGCTCTTAACTACAAGGTAACCATGTCAAATCCATTAAGTCAGTACTGAGCTTGCTGTTGCCTTGTAAAACTCCGAGTCAGTGTGACTCTTTATTCTCAAACATAAGAGTCAAATATTGAAATTTGCAAGTCAAACTTTTTTCCCCTAGCGGACTCACTTTCGTTCTTAATAAACCCAAACCAGAAAGTAACTATTATCAGTGTCTTGCATTAATTTTTATATTCTTACAAATAATATAAACATAAAATATATAAAAGGAAACAAAAATAATATCAAACATTAAGAATTATATATATCACAACTTTATTTACATCGCTCTTCTACAAAAAGTCAAAACGTGTTCTGCACACTGTGACGTTTGTCATAACGATCCTGTATCGAAGGTCATGACCACTCTCACTGCCGACCTTTGTCACATGACACATTCCAAACGTCAAGGGCACTCCCACAGCAGGAAACATGATGGTGTGCAGAACACGTTTTTGTATTTCGTTCTTCTAAAGGGGAAAATGCCTCGGGCGGGGGTGATTAAAACGTTCGTCGATTTAAGAAGGTAATCCACTAAAACGGGAAAACTAGCAAAAAGGCAGAATGAATGCCAATTTCTACGCGAAACGAATTTCCATGGGCCTCGAATGCTTTATGTACTAAGAAAACACAGATCTGCAAGCATTTTCCCCCTAAAAAATGGTTGATTTACGCAGCAATTGCGAGTAAGGGAGACCTCTGACAATAGTCTAGTGGTGAATGACCAAAATATTTTGCATCATGAATACTTTCTGATGACTAAACCTTCATTTTTTACTCTAAGGAAGGAGAAATTTACTGAATTTGTGCAGAAAAATTTACCCATTATTTCTTCATTACTGCTATGCTTCGTGTTTTGATCTCCAAAGTCCTATATGCAGACTAAAGCAAAGTAAATCAAACACCCCCAAGAGATTTTGTGGCTACTCTGTAGGTCATGAATGAAAACTCACCTAAAAAGTTGTTGTTCCTTTTTCAACAGTTACCTATTTCGGCTGACTCGTCGTATTGCGTGATGGACTTTTCGTGGTCGTCGTATCTCATCCCTGTGTCTTCATATATACTCTTGCCAGTTGTTTTTAAACCCACATTTCACTATTATATTCACATTTTCTCACATACACACAACTTCCATTATCTACAACATACATTTAAAAATCCAAAACACTATATACAAAACTTCCATTCTATGCCTCAGAAACTTTAATCCTAACTCTCTTGGTCGTTAATTGCCGGCCACGTCCTAATATTCACAACATTTATACATACATTCATATTAAAAATGCTATCTATATACACTATTTACAGAAACTGTATTCTCTCAACTCAATTTGTTTACACAATGGCTCAACCCTCCTTCAATCCTACCTAGTTTTTCGATGGAAAACACAATACGCTTACCCGCCGATATTGTAAGCCTCACGCCCATGACTTTGTCTGCCAATCCCTGGCTGTCATCAGAAGGCCTGTCGAAAAACTACCATTTCTCTCTGCAGCCGCAGAGCAAGTAATGCATTTGTCTCCGGTCCTCTGCTCTGTCACTGTATTTCACGATGTTTGCTTGTGGCACATCTGTTCTTTAATTTGGTCAAAATCTGGTACTGGAATTTTTTATTTTCTCTTCCTTTTTCTCCTTTTTTTCCCATTTTATTTTTATCAGGGCCTTCCAATTATCATTTAGTGTATTTGGGTCGTTATAATTACATAATCTATTCCTATTTTTTTTTTCAATAAGTACTGACTCAGCTATTCTCAAATGTCTTTCTATTTTACATTTTTAAATTATTCTGATGTCTTCAAATTTTGGATATTTTTTATTTTCCAGGCAGTACTTGAATTAAGGCAGTTTAAGTTTTTTTCTTTCTTTCTTTCTTTTTTTTTTTTTTTTGTCAATTTTTAAAATGTTGCGTTAATCTGTGTTTTAATTTGTTTTTGGTACTACCTATGTATGAAACCGGTGGATTCTTCGATATGGGTATTGCATATATTCCTGCTTGCTCCAAACAATTCATTTTTTCATTACTTTTTAACACCAAATTCTTGATTGTGTTTACTTTACATCCAAGTTGAATATCATATTTGTTGCACATCCTATTGATTTCAGATGACACCCCTTTAATATATGAGAAAGCACCAATATATTTCATTTGTTCTTTTTTCTTGACATTTTACTTCTATTTTTATTCTGAACCTCCAATGTCCATTTTTTAATACACTGCCTTGGGTACCCATAACTTTCTGCAATTTTATTAATATATTCCAATTCTTTTCTTTTATAATATTCTGTTGGACTGTGAGTAAATGCTCTTTTTAATAATGTCTTCACACTATTACATTTTTGTGCATCATATGGGTGTGCTGAGTAATATGGTATCATCACCGGAATATACGTAGGTTTTCGACGTACATGTTCATCACGCAGTATGACGAGTCAGCCGAAATGTACGTGCAGTAAATGTTGAAAAAGGAGCAACAACCTTTTAGGTGAGTTTCCATTCATGAATATAAATGCAAATAGCACGTTAAATGGGAACATTTTTCGGGAATATTTAGGTATTTCCGAGCTGTGTTCTTTCTTTTTATTATTAATGGTCTGTTTTCCTCACAGTATTAAGTATAGTGTGAGTGTGAGGGGGGAGAATAATGATTCAGGTGCAGACTGGGGCAACAGGCCTTATGCTAACTCAAAGAAGAAAAAAAGTGTATATTATATTTATACTTAAATATTGTAGAAGAAAACCAAGTTATACTAAAATGACAAAGTTTGTTTACCACTTTAAAGGATTCAGAGGGCGGGGGGGGGGGGGCAACTGTTTAGCCAAATGCTGTTTTTAACATACCCCTTTTTGCTTTCTGGACTTCCAAATTCAAGCTCCATCCCTTTGGGCTGATACCTCATACCTTAGTCTGCTTTTGTCAGTTGCAGTTGAATAAACAATACAATCTAATCAAATATAATGTGAATAATCTGGGATAGAAACTTTAAATTTATTGTGTATGTTAATGCATTGAGTTCAATTGCGAAAACAAATTGGGGGTTGCTGCGTTTTTAATTTTTTTCTCGAAGGAGATCTGTTATGTACTACTTTTTGGGCCTTACATGAATTCTTGGCCTGCAATTCTTGAATGTTTGTTTCAGCTACAGCAAAAATACTTTATTTGAAAGTAATTAAATGAAAATTAATTTTCGCATTCTTTAATTTCTCTCACTATAAATTTGCACCGATTACAATTCTGAACATTTTCAATTTTTTTCATGAGTTTTTCGTATAATTATTTTGATTAATTATAGGTAAGTTTTGAAAAAGAATTTAATAATTTTAGGTGCATTTAGATTTTTGTTCTCACTAAAAGTAAAGAAATTAAAACAAATTCTGAATTCAGTTACCACAATAAAATGCATAAGCATGGGACAAAGTCTCTCGGAGAACATACCTTGTTTATTGCTTCTAAGCATCAGAAGTTATTTTGTTCTTACATAAATTTTAGGATCCGTGGTCCAGGAAAATGGGTAAAATGTTGGTTATTGCCTCAATACAAAATACTGCAATGTTCATGATTTGTAAACTTGTATTGAAAAGATCTTTAAACATTAAACGGTGATGCTGACATATGTATATGGAAGGAGGGGGGCTTAATCATTTTCCCCAAAAGTTGGCTGTTTAAAATCAGCTTCCAGGGCCACTTATGGATTGTCATTCTGCCACTAGGAATAATCTCTGTTGAAATTTCCATTCAATGTTGTTGTTGTTTTTTTGTACAGGTTTTGGCAACACTGCACACAACTATGGGCTGTCCCCTGTCCTTAATAAGTGCAATGGTTCCAAGGAAGAGACAAAGCAGGCTCCATTGGAAAAACAACCACCCATACCTGATCTTAAGACAAATGGTGAGAAGCCACTGGGCTGCCCCGGTGGCATGGTGGTCTAAGTGCTGGCTTATGACCATTCGTCCAAGAAGGGTTTCAATCCCAGTGGTGCATGGATGTTGTGTTTGTCTTACAACACTGGTTTTCTCCTTTCCCTGGAACTAGTGACTCTGAATTAGGGATGGGCGACTACTTTTAGCCCATTGAGTTGCTCATAGTGGTCGATAAACCAACTAATAAATAAAAAAAAAAAAAAAAAACATTGCCTTTGACCACTCAGCCACCCATGCTGCTTGGTATGTTTTGTGATGGCTTTCTCAAGTTCTGTTGGTCACTATAGCTTTTATAAATCTCATTATTATTAGTACTGATGTAATTATTTCTCAAATTGTTCCCTATAAATTCATGGCGGGGATGAACCTATATTCAAATTGCCCCGTACGAATAAATGATGGTTGGTGCAGTAGTCTAATGCTGGCTTCTGACCTTTCATCCAAAATGGCTCTAGGATACAATCTTGGGAAGGTATGGATGTGTTTTGTTACAGCACTGCCTTTCTCCTTTCCCAGGAACTAGCATCTCTAAATTAGGGACGGGTGACTGCATATAGCCCATCAAGTTGCTCATGGTGGTCGTTAAATCCCTGAACAACAACAACAACAGAAGAATATGATGGCGAGAGACCTATACCCAATTCGCTCCATATAAAATGTGTGCAAAACAATTTTGATGTAGTTGCATGGAACAGTGTGCATAATATATGTTATATCAGTGCTTTTAATAAAAATGACATTGTTAAGGGCCATGCTTATCAAAAGAGCACAAGTTAGAGGCTTTCATGTCCGCTTTAAGCCTGGCACTGGACAAATGTTAAAAAATATGTCTAGGATTTTTCTTTTTATGATTTTTTCGTAGCCAGAGCTAATATGGAATGACTTTTCGATTTGAATTCTGTCAGATTTTTAGGTTCTGCCCTTTAAATTATGTAATTTTTTCCTATGCCTCGAGCATTATGAAGTAGTATTTATGAAAATGTGTATCATGCTCTGAATATTAGTTGTTGCACTGGTAATTAACTACCTGAAAAGAAAGCAATGTTTTTCTTCATGTTTTGTAAGATTTTTGACCTTGTTTATTCCTACTATGGATCTTTAGAAATTTTTGATACAAGAATAATCACAAAGAAAAAAAGGGATTCAAAATGCAAAAAAAAAAAACAACTTTATTTTTAACCTATAAAGAGATGGTATAGGGATTCAACAATTTTGTCAGTAAAAGGATTTTGCAGGCCTATTTTCAGCTTATCCTAAATCACTGGTAAATAATGCACACAATACATGGATTTTTTATTGACAATTTTCATAGCATATAGCCAACTAATAATAGGCTAAACTGAAGTAAAGCCTACCATGGCCATTTCATTTTTTATGTATGTCCTTACCTGAGCTTGAATCAGCTATTGTATGGGGGTTGTAACAATCCTCCTGCATCAGGAATCACAGCAAAGCTTTATGATGATGCCTTGGCTACAATTTCCATGATTCCTTTCTGACTGGCTTCTATTTGATAACAATAGTCATTAAAAAATTCAGAAATAATACAAACATAATTATTCCTTATCTCTGGGCTGTTTAAATTATCTGCAGATGTTTCGTATCCTTCAGGTCAGCATTGATAACTTGACCTGAAGAACATCAAGGGGCATGAAACATCTGCAGATAATTTAAACAGCCCAGAGGTAAGGAATAATTATGCTTGTATTATTTCTGTATGTATTATTTATTGTCTACTCTGGGTAAGCCAATATTTTAATTTCAGTTATTGTAAACAGTAGTCATCTATTGGGGTATATATACTCTATTTTATAATGCTTCCATTACTTTCTTTATTTCCTCTTATCTGTGTTCAGGGGCGTACTGATAGTCCCCGCAAACCCTGCACTAGGAGGGGGGCTCGTGGATAAAAGGGCCTTAAGCCTCAGCATAAAGATTTTACTAAATTTTTTGCGGAAACTTTGTATGAAACTGGTTAAAAAAATAGCCAAGAATTAAGGCAGCTTTGAATGAAATATTAAAAAGAAAAGCAATTTTTGCTCTTTTTTTCTCAGTAAATAAGTAAAATCTTTAAAAATCAATTTCTTCGCTTTACTTCATGAAAACTGGATGACGGGAAAGCAGCTATTCAAGAAAACTTGAGGACCCTTTTCAAAGCCCTAGCAACACATTTTATGCACTTACTGTATGTTAACAAGAGAATGTGAAAGAAATATTAGTTCAGTGAATGGAATTTTTATACCAATGAGGATAAGGTATTATGTATTACACTTGTTTGCACATAACTACGAATCCTTTAGAATATAATGAACTAAAAGGTGTTCTTTGTGGAAGCGCAAAAATCAGAGACCCGTGTCGCATATTTTTATAACAGTCAAAAGAATTTTGTTTACTATGTGCAAAACAGAGTGGAATTATGTTAAGTGTGTTTTTTATATTCTAGTGTAAATAATTTTAAGTAGTTTTGCATTTTTTGTGCTACAGTTCTTAATCTTTACTTAGTTATTTGCTTACTTAAGTTGTGACATTTTACATAAATCTGAAAAGTCATTAGACACTGTCAAGTTGCATATTTTGTTTCTGTAATCGTCTGGCATTTCAAAGAATCTGGCAGTAGTTTTTAAAATAATAAATTTTGCATGATATTAACTTTGACGTAAGTATTTTGTAGTAATTTGTATCGGTATAAAATCAGGACAATTATTTTAATTACAGTGTACACATTTGTATTGCACACAATAAAGTGAAATAATTTTGATTTTACAAAAAGTACTCATAGGTTCCACAGAATTTTATTTATTGAAACACGTGTAAAGCCTAGTTTTAATTTTGAAGCCTCGAAATATTTTTTTGTGGTGGGTCTCCTGAATAATATGGTTTAAAGTTTTCAGTAATTGAAAGCTAATGGATTTTCGCAAAAGGGCCTCAAAAATATTTTTTGCGGGAGGAAAGGGCCTCAAGTTTTTCTGGTACGCCACTGTCTGTGTTTCCTAATTTCCTATTGAGTTGTAGATCCTTTATTTCAAGTGAAATGCCACTCAGCAAAAAGGTCAGCTGTTGGAAAATATATTTTTTCAAAGCATTTTGTTTTTCATAAATGTTAAGTATAAAATGAAATACCATGCATCACACTTTATTTTGTTTAGTCACCTTCAGTTTTATTGGTACCACACCCCTACTATGCTACTCATATTTTTCAAAACTAATGCTACTCAGGGTGAATATTCACCCATACTTCTTCTAATAGAGTTATGATTAATTACGGATTAATAATAACTGCTGCCTTTTATATGAAAAGAAAAAAATGTTTTTATTTAATTTGTTATTATTTTAGCTAAATATGAAGCACTTGATCCATCCTAAGGCATGGATGAATTTTCACCCGCAGTAGCAAAATAGGGTTAATTCTTTATCTCCAGTGATGTGTTGCTTGTATAAGAGGCTTCATTATTCTACTGCTCATTATAGATTCATTGCTGAGGGAAAGAGGGACAACAAAAGAAGTAACATGTGTGTTTCAGTTCCTGATAATAGATGTTGGGCTCTATGGTAGGTGACCTGATAATAAAGGAAAATTCGTTAGGAAACTGTGTTCTGATCAGACTTCAAAGTTACTGGAAGAATTAGATTCAGGGGCTGATAAGCTATGCATTTTATTCAAGAAAAAATATTGCCACAAATAACACAGAGTATTAAGTTTTGTATGTATGACTTTATGTGTAGAGGTGAGCCTCAAGATGGTTAGGCTAAACCAAAGCCACTGACATAATGTTTATTTTAGGGCTGTGCAAAATGTCTTAAGCTGGCTCCATGCATTTGTTTTTACAAATTCTAAGTAATCTAGTTTGACGTATTGCTATTAAAATAAATATTACTTGTAGTTGAAAAACCATTTTACTTGTTTTTTTATTAATATAACGCTAAATTGTGTTGAGTATTTTTCAAGCATGCTGTGCTAGAAAGCCAACATCTGGTTTGTTTATATTTGAGTATTGTAGGCAAGTTTTTATCCAAAGCTATTCCTCTTTCTGATATAACTGGAGAGAGATTGTGAAACTGTCACATAGTTTGCTTTTTAACTGACTGATTTAGATTTGTTCTCTTATTATTGCATTGGTTGCATATCATGATAATGTATTTAGAAGCATTTTTTCTTCGATTTTGCTCTGCAAATTATGGGATTATTTTCTGACCACCTGCCAGTATATCACAGCTGTGTTGCTCCTAATGCTTCCCCTTTAGGTGGGGGTGCAGCTGTAGATAATAACTGTCATCTATGATAGCTTGTGATTTCAATTGTTAATGAACTGGATATTGGCTTTTCTTCAAAGTGTGCTGCTTGATATGTCTTTAACAATGTTATGGGTGCAAGAAAGCATATAAAATGTTTGATATTTGTCCTAAGATGTAAAAGAATATCAACAGGAATTCAAGAATCTAAGTAAGACTAACCTAACCTAATTCTTTTAAACTGCCTAGCAATTTTGTAGATAGAATTTGTTTCAATGTTTGTAGTATGACATTCAGAATATAACTTCTTTTTTCCCAAGCAAAACAGTGTGGATAACAGAAAATGGCATTATGAGGCACATACTGCAATCTTCAATGTGAAATGTTATTTACGTTATTTTAAGAATATTTGTTGAAATTGTGAAACAATGTAAAGTGTCAAAATAAATGCATCAGGTTACTTGAAATTTGTAAAAACAAGGGTGTCTTGTCTTCTGCAAGATTATCATGAAGCTTCAGTTATTATTGGGCATTCAGTCTATCTGTAATCTTAACCTCTTTGATAGACTGTGGGCATTGTGAGTACTTCTGAATCAAACTGACATTATCCTATTTCACACAAAAAATAAATAAATAAAAATGATACAGTGCACTCTGTATAAGATACACAAAGCTGTTTTTCTAACTGCACTCTTCTGTACAAACAGTCCACAAAATGAAATTAGCACATCAAGATTTTCCCTTTCTTACTAAAATGGTAAATTAATGACCCCTATTTGAAATAGGTGAATGTAAGAGAGATCTTAAGGTTATGTTCAAAAGATACTAAATGCACCCTAATAACTGAGAAGATGATAAAGTCACACAAATCCATAATTGGTTTAGTGAGAAAGAGTGTTTTAATTCCCCAATCTTTTGCCTGCCAACAGGAGGCTTTGTCAAGGCAAGTTACATTAGTTGAACACCTGTCTGTTGCTGTCTAACGTATTGTTCCTCTAATGTAACTTGCCTTAACAAGGCCTCCCATTGACGGGCAAACACTCAACTAATTAAAATATTCTTTCTTACTAAACCAATTACAGATTTATGTGACTATTATTTTCTTAGCTGAATGTGTGTGTTAAAGAAAATCAGTCTCACATAAAATCTGGATCACTTTTTTTTTTTTTGAAGTTTTGTTTATATTTAAAATCATATTTAAATATAATTTTAAGGTCAGCTGTTACAGTCAGTTCTACATAAATGAAAATGAATTATTATTCAAAAAACATGTTCTTCTTCTTTTATTGCATCTCCTGAATAGTCTCGTTCCTTATCAGAAGCAGTGCTATAATCATTTAGCAAAGGAATATAATGTATTAAACAAAAGACTATTTCAGTTTACCTTGTCATCAGAAAAAATAATTTTTGCCACAGGTCTCCGTCCATGTGAACATCTTAGTTTAGAAGAAATTCATTCACTTGTGAAGAATCTAGAACATATATTGACTAACATAACCACAGATTGAAAAAATTAAATTCTGAAAAATAATAGCAAAATAGAAAATTCAAAATCTTTTCTCCATTCTTAGCCATTTAAAACTTCAGGTGCAGAAAAGAATTACAAATCTATGTCTAAAAGAATAAAAATTTCACTCTTTGCCTTTTAATTCTTTTTAAATCATTTGAGCTACAAAGGTATATCAATATATTTATATATAAAACTGAAAGTTTGTTCTGCATATGTTCCTAAATGGTTTGATGGATTTGCACCAAAATTGGCATACGCACTCTTCATTTAGAAATTCCATCTCTAAGGGGGCCAAATGTGTTTTTATGGGGCACTCTATAGACTGGGTGCAAGTCGGCTGCTGCGGTTTTACTCCGCATGTCAGAGCAATGGTGGTCAGGTGACGCCTCACTCCTCGCAGGCTTCTGCGGTTCAGGCATACGGGAAATAGTCCGATTTTTGAAAACATAACGCACCGGCGGAACATATTGTCATAAGTATTTTTTTGTTTATGTTACCATGGCATTTTCTTTGTAAGGATTAGGTTTCATTAGACTCCCAACAATTGGCGCAGGAATCTCAAATATAGGTGGAGCTACAGATTCTCACCAATAGGCGTGGTCCTCTCAAATAGCATCAAGGCTAAGTTGAAGTTAAAACAGACGGTCTTCTTCATACATAAAATTTAAATACAAGATTAGTATTGGTATTATTATAGATAAAAGAAATAGCCTATGTCCACTGGAAAGAAGTAATTAGGAGAATTCGAATTCATGCAGAAATAGTCCAAAGTAATCGAGGTAGTTGCCTTCAATGCACGATCTTAAAAAACAAGAGTCACTCACAGTACAAATTTAAATTCGTTGATGATGTACTTCTCTTCTGGGATCACGAACCAGCTGACCTACGAACTTTTGCTGAACACTTATCATCCCAAATCCCGACCATAAAATTCTCCATTGAACTGGAAAGTGAAGATAAATTGCCATTCCTGGATTTTATGCTTGAACAAGATGCTGTCACTTGCACTTTGCAACACTCTGTATATAGGAAACCCACTTCGGTACCTACGTTGATCCCGGCTTCTTCAGCACATCCAAAAAGCTATAAACTCTCCTCAATCTTTTACCTTCTACGCAGAGCCATCACGCATTCATCTAGTTTCAGCAGACGAAAATGTGAAATTAACAAAATTTTCAACATCACCCTAAACCATGGATTTCCCACCTTTATCATAAAAAAGCTCTTAAGAAGCTCCACCAAGAAAACTCAACTACTCTCCAAAGGGACCAACAACCTCGTAGATATATAGGTTCAATAGATTATTATCCAACCATAACACCTGTTCTCAAAGCCATTTGCAGAAACTTTCACCTGGATTTTGGAATACGTACTACAAACATTTCCCAGTTAATTAAAAAAGATCGAGACCAGGTAACAAAGCTAAACAAATTTGGCATTTACAGCATCCCCTTAAAAAGTATTGATGATGACACTCCAGTTAGTAAATATATAGGATCTACAAAACGTACACTAGCAACAAGACTGAATGAACATAAATACGCCGTAAAGAATGGACTTAAAAACTCTGCATTGTCTCGACTCGTTTGCGATGGCCTGCACTATCCAATTTGGAATGATGCTTCCATCATCGTAACACCTAGTGCTGTCTCTACATTGCTGTTCACTGAGATCCTTGTAATTGCTACTCAGAGACATTTATGCTGTAATGACAATGTTCCAGTATCTGTACCTACAATCTGGAAACTATTTACAGCACCGAATACGAGGCAAACTGAGGACAAAATCACTTAATCTCGATTTCTGCTGTAGTGCTCTTTGTTGTGGCTCCTGATGAGAACAACACAATTTATACCTACTAACCTTCCTTTATTTTTATAATGCAGTATTATATGTATACCTGCATTCTATTTCCT
This sequence comes from Macrothele yani, assembly GCA_039090855.1. Classification (NCBI taxonomy): domain Eukaryota; kingdom Metazoa; phylum Arthropoda; class Arachnida; order Araneae; family Macrothelidae; genus Macrothele; species Macrothele yani. Next base: position 132,537,162 of record CM077025.1, read on the forward strand.
TTATTTTCTTTATTTCATGATACATGCCACGTCGTTTGACAATTTGATGCCACGTGACATTATGTCATATTCATATCTGATATCTATATTATGTTCACGTAACACTTTATTTAAATTTATTCCTTCTCCTGTATCTGATGATGGGTTCTAGGGAAACCCGAAAGTTCTTATATACAATAAAATCTTTCAATTCAGCCAACGAATTTAAATTTGTATTGTGAGTGACTCTTGTTTTTTAAGATCGTGCATTGAAGGCAACTACCTCGATTACTTTGGACTATTTCTGCACGAATTCGAATTCTCCTAATACCATCCTAGTTACACGTATATATTTTTGCACCACTCCTCACAGGATGAAGAAGGAAATATTTAACGCTTTCAAACGCTTCCGAATAAGACTCGCCGTGGAGGAAACACATTTGTGTTTTCTAATAAATTGCAGAGACTTGCACATCATACCCAAATTCCTGAGACTAAGGACGAAACCTCATTCATGGAGGGACGCTCAAGTGCTAAAATACGCCGAAAATAAAAGACTCCTAGCTGAAATCAGAGCCAAAAGATGTCTACTGGACACTCTACAAAGAGGATCCTATGACTCATACCTGCGACTGGCTGGTGTTAGCCATGCTATTCACTTTAATCAATACCTCACGGTACTTACGGCTATTATCGAATCTGAAGTTAAGCAAGCACAACAAAGGCACATCCATAAACTACGTAATCTTGTGGACCAGGACGTTGTTGAAAGGAACCGTACCTCATGTACACGTAGGCCTAACCAGAATCAATCAGAACCTTCAATTAACTTCATCAATTACAGTGATTATCTTCTAAACCAAATCCAAATATCAGCACTAAATAACGGCCTAAAATTCGCCTTCCCGAACTCCAGGATTAATAAGTTGAAACTCATTCCGCAAGCAGAAGCCATCATCTCTCATCTACCATTAAGAAAACAAAACGAAGCACGACATCGAATAATCAATTCGATTAGGAAATTTCATGTTCAAAGACACAACACGGATTTGACTCGTCTTACAGAAGAGAAAAAGCAACTTTTAGTATTACGCAACGATCCCAATATATCGATCATATCCGCCGATAAATCCTCGCAAATTATTATTCTGAACAAAATAGACTATCGGAAGAAAATGCTAGAGGCAATTGATACTATCCCGCACGTCACTCTTAGTTCAAACCCTATTAACGCTACCATAGCGGCCATACATAAATTAAAGAAAATCTCAAGCCTCCCAACAGCCATTTCACAATGCTTATACTGCCCTCCAGGTGCACGAGTTCCTGAACTTTTTGGTAAACTAAAGACTCATAAACCCGGACACCCATTACGCCCGCTAGTATCTGGATTTGCAGCACCAACCAGACCTATAGAGAAGGCACTAACTAATTTCCTTCAACCATTAGTTACTAATTCACTCTACTCTGTTAAAGGCACAGTACAAGCTATTAATAAGATCAAATCCTTTAATGCAAATAACTCAACCTTTATTATGGCTTCCCTTGATGTCATTTCTTTGTTCCCTAATGTTCCGATTAAAACTGTTCATGACATCATTCAGATAAAACTACTTGAACTAAAATACGAACCAGAAACGATCCAATCCATCATTACAGCCTTAAAACTAGTTCAAAACAGATCATATTTTCAATTCGACAACATTATTTATCGCCAAACTGAGGGCGCCCCAATGGGATCACCACTATCTCCGATCCTAGCGGAAATTCTACTACAGCACATAGAAAATAAAGTGCTACAAGAATATCAACAACCTCCGTGCTTTTACATAAGATATGTTGATGATGTACTTCTCTTCTGGGATCACGAACCAGCTGACCTACGAACTTTTGCTGAACACTTATCATCCCAAATCCCGACTATAAAATTCTCCATTGAACTGGAAAGTGAAGGTAAATTGCCATTCCTGGATTTTATGCTTGAACGAGATGCTGTCACTTGCACTTTGCAACACTCTGTATATAGGAAACCCACTTCGGTACCTACGTTGATCCCGGCTTCTTCAGCACATCCAAAAAGCTATAAACTCTCCTCAATCTTTTACCTTCTACGCAGAGCCATCACGCATTCATCTAGTTTCAGCAGACGAAAATGTGAAATTAACAAAATTTTCAACATCACCCTAAACCATGGATTTCCCACCTTTATCATAAAAAAAAGCTCTTAAGAAGCTCCACCAAGAAAACTCAACTACTCTCCAAAGGGACCAACAACCTCGTAGATATATAGGTTCAATAGATTATTATCCAACCATAACACCTGTTTCACCTGGATTTTGGAATACGTACTACAAACATTTCCCAGTTAATTAAAAAAGATCGAGACCAGGTAACAAAGCTAAACAAATTTGGCGTTTACAGCATCCCCTTAAAAAGTATTGATGATGACACTCCAGATAGTAAATATATAGGATCTACAAAACGTACACTAGCAACAAGACTGAATGAACATAAATACGCCGTAAAGAATGGACTTAAAAATTCTGCATTGTCTCGACTCGTTTGCGATGGCCTGCACTATCCAATTTGGAATGATGCTTCCATCATCGTAACACCTAGTGCTGTATCTACATTGCTGTTCACTGAGAGCCTTGTAATTGCTACTCAGAGACATTTATGCTGTAATGACAATGTTCCAGTATCTGTACCTACAATCTGGAAACTATTTACAGTACCGAATACGAGGCAAACTGAGGACGAAATCACTTAATCTCGATTTCTGCTGTAGTGCTCATTGTTGTGGCTCCTGATGAGAACAACACAATTTATACCTACTAACCTTCCTTTATTTTTACAATGCAGTATTATATGTATACCTGCATTCTATTTCCTTTATTTTCTTTATTTCATGATACATGCCACGTCGTTTGACAATTTGATGCCACGTGACATTATGTCATATTCATATCTGATATCTATATTATGTTCACGTAACACTTTATTTAAATTTATTCCTTCTCATGTATCTGATGATGGGTTCTAGGGAAACCCGAAAGTTCTTATATACAATAAAATCTTTCAATTCAGCCAACGAATTTAAATTTGTATTGTGAGTGACTCTTGTTTTTTAAGATCGTGCATTGAAGGCAACTACCTCGATTACTTTGGAAAGAAGTAAGCTTCCCAACAGTAAAAGAATTATCCAAATAGGTTTAGTTTTCGAGATTAGTAAAAACAATTCCGTATATTATCGTGAACTACTTTCTTTCACGTTGGGTGTGATCAGGTTGTATGTAAACAAAGTGGAACGATACATGGGAAATTAGAAACTACTTAAAAGCGATGTTATTTGGTAGTACAGCCAAAAATAATAATAAATAAACGAAATAGCCTATGCTTCTGGAAAGCTTCCCAACGGTGAAAGAATTAAGAATAAATTATCAACGTTTATTCACAATTAAAAGCTTTATTAGCATCGACTATAGTTTCGCAGAGCTTCTGGCTCGGCTTCATCAGGACAAAGAATTATCCAAATCGGTTTAGTTTTCGAGATTAGTAAAAAAATTCCGTATATTATCATGAACTACTTTCTTTCACATTGGGTGTGATCAGGTTGTATATCTACACTCTAGAAAGCTGAATGCGGTGTGCAGGAAGTGCATAATTCTGCATGTTTGCTATTTCTAGTTTTTAAAGCTCAGAATGGCCATTATAAATTGTGATTTTTATAATAAAATTTTCATTAAGTGTGGTGAAATGCCTCCAAAAAAAGCAAACTCATTGGACAAGTTCAGCCAAAAGCAAAGAAAGTAAAATTACTTCGAGAGAGTGAGACAACCGAACAACGTGATCGAAGACTTATGGATCAGTGGGAAAGAGCCGGTGTATCTAGGGTGGCAGAGACCTTGGAACAGCGTGAGGCCCGACTTGAGTGTTGTTCATCATGGTAGGATTTTTTTATAGTGTGATTTACATTGTTACTTTAAAACAAACTTTATGCCTGCCTCAGGCAACGCCGGGTATCTCCGCTAGTAATCTTATAAAACAAGATTCAATATCAGAGTAGATTTAGAGTGGAAAAGTAACACCTTCATCAAAACACTCCATTTAGCCAGCTTCAGACACACAATTACAGTGATAAAACTGTCTTTCAAAAGCATATAAATAAAAAAAAAAAAAACTGGACATGTCACAAACTTCAGCTTTGCACCCATACAGGGTTTGAAAAGAAAACAAGAAATTAGGTGCCCTTTATGTCAATCGCAGAATCTACATAAGGGTTTTTTGGACAATTTTCATTCTTCTTTCTAAGAAAATTGGCTTTTCATCACAAAAAGCATGACAGAATGTACCACTATGGTAAACATAATTAAATTCCCTTTTTCATAAGTTGAAGGTACATAGTTCAAAACCAGTGCTAAATGTTTTGTTTTTTACTGAATCATTATTACTCAGAATCGGTGGTTCGAATTGTAGTACTGTCGTTGGCACCTCAATTTTCTGTTCTACACGTTATTTACACTTCAGACGTATGCTGCGTGGTCCAACTTCTAGGTCTGATTTTCAATTTTGATAGCATACCTTAGATATAAAAATAAAACGTCAATAAGGTTTACCCTGCTACTCCTCAGCTATGAAGTTCACACATCGTGTGTGTCGCCATTCCTTCAATCCAATTCCATCTGTTGGCACAACTGCGCTCGAAGATTGGCATCATATATAGCGAATTTAATACGTGATGTCAACCTTCGAGCGCAGTTGTGCCAACAGATGGAATTGGATTGAAGGAATGGTGATGCACACGATGTGTGAACTTCATTGCTGAGGAGTAACAGGGTAAGTCTTATTCACATTTTATTTTTATATCTAAGGTCTGCTATCAAAATTGAAAATCAGACCTAGAAGTTGGACCATGCGGCATACGTCTGAAGTGTAAATAACATGTAGAACAGAAAATTGAGGTACCATGAGAGTACTACAATTCGAAGTACAGAGCCACGTATATTCTTGCTCTCATATTAAGATTGAGCAAATGTTATTATACTAACAGAATTGGTGGATTTCGTCATTCCAGATCAGTTTATTCAGGACATGCCACCCATGCATCTCAGATTTTTGTGAAACTTAGTACAAAGTATTCTGTTTGTGAGTTATGAAACCTGGGAAAATTTTATGGCAGTTGGCTCAGTAGATCTTAAGTGATGCCACTTTAAAAATTAGATGGCTCTTCCTTAAAAGTCGATCATGGTATCAGTTTTCACAATTACATCATATGACAAAAAAATTCAGAACTGTGGTAGCCACATAATTAAACAAAATGATCTGCATGATCCATTTAGGAACACCTTGTTACTACAGATTTTCAGATGTAAAATAACGCAGTTTTTTTCAATTTTGTGACAGAAGAGAAGAAAAATGATAAACACAAAACGAGCGAAACACTCAGAGTCATGTACGGTAAAAGGTTCGTATGTGACTCTGTGTGTTTGGCTCGTTTCATATGTTTATGTGTTATTGTCGCTTGAAGCCTGAGTTTTAAACCAGAAAAAATGAGGCGACATTTTCATGAAACAAAACATTTTTTTCAAAATGTGCCCTCTCCTCAAATTTGTTGAAAATTTATTTATGTGTGTATTATGATAGAACCTTTCAGCAAGGAAAAAATTACTGCGGGATCTTTGCAATTTTGGGAGAAAAAAAAATTCTGAAAAGTAGCATATTTTATATGTTAATGGTTTTCGTTGTACATGTGTGTCTAACATAATTTTTTCAAAATGTTCCCCACCTCAAATTTGCTGAAACTTTGTTTATGTATATATTATAACAGAAAGAAATTTCTTCGGAATCTTTATGATTAAGCGGAGAGGGATCGTAAAAGTACTTATTTTATACTTTGGCTTGTATTAATAGTTAGCATGAAAACAGCAGCAACTGATGACATTTAATTATGATACTTTTAAAGTAACTATATTTTTTTTCAACAAAATACCTGAATCACCGCTAACAACAATGAAAACAAAAGAACAAAAAAAATATTTTATAGCAACAGTTTTGTTTTCAAAAGAAAATTAACTGCAACTAATTGGTGATAAATAATTTCATCTACAGAAACAGTGGTTTTCCATCATTTTGAAGGCATACCATAACACCAATCAAAATAATGTAATATTACAGAACAGATTGTGAGCACAGTATTTTTTTAGATTCACAGGTGTTTTTTTGTTGTTGTTTTTCTGCAACAAGCCATGGCAAGTCACCATGTGATGGAATTGCAGTTGTAAAGAGGCTAACAACCAAAGCCAGTTTGCAGTAACCTTTAGCTGAACAAATCGCATGTATAACTTCTACAGAGATAATAAAAAAAATTACAGTGAGAGTGTGTGTGAGAAGAGAAGAGATGAACAAAGGGCTTAGTCAGCTTGAAGCATATTTTGAGAACGGAAATGTTTTTCTAGGTACATGTGCAATGCATTACATTGCACCACCTCCAGATTTTGGAATTGGTGCTAAAAGATTAAGTTAAGATTAATATTATAGCTGTACACCTGAAATCAGTGTATCTAATTTTGAAAATGAGTTACATGCTAACTGCTACATAGCATGTGTTTATGATTCCTATTGGTATGTGGGATATGTTGAAAAGATAAACTATGATGAGAGAGAGAGCAGTGTTGGTAGGTGGTAAAATTGATTTTACCCATATTCAGCAAAGAAATACCCATATTTATGAAATAATTTTATTTTAAGATTTAAATGTATAGCCTATAATACATTTTAAAGCTTAAAATAATGTTTGTTTCAAAAATTTACTTATAATTTTATCTCTTTACTCATTAATTTATTTAATTTTTTTGCATTGAAAAAAATATGATAAAAACACAAGTGATTTTAATATCATTATAGAGATGCACTAATTTAGGCTTGTTTTTAAAAGCAGTGAAAAATTCTATGATAGTAACCATTAGGTTTACTAAATCACATTATTATGTAAGTTTCCAGTATTGTGCAATTTTAAGTGCTTTTCTTCAACAACGAACTTTGTGCAATCTTTTGATGCAACTTGAAAGCTAGAACGAATAACACACATTGCATTCAAGCAGTCAGAGCTAAGATTGTTTCTCTTTTTTGTTTTTATGTCAGTAACAAAGTAAAAAAATTCTTTCTGCCTCTGCATTTGAATGTGGTAAACTTTGTTTGCCAGTTCACAAAGATTTGGAAAACACAGTAGATCTTCAAAATTCTTAGCAGTTGCAATTTGAAACCATATTTTGTCTATAGAAAGGGCATGTATTTCCTTTTGTGTTTCTGAAAAATTATGAGGCCGAAATCATTCTATAGCCAGTTTATTTATATCTGTGACACCAAATGCTTTTGCAAGAACTGTTAGATCACTAAATTCTTTTCTTGAGGAGGTTTTCAATGCAACTTCAGGACAAAGGAATTTGATTTGTTTACAAATTTGTTCTGTAGGCAGACTACTTTGCATTTCTGTAGCAGCAATAATGTAAAATGCAAGGCATTTCTTTCTTAGTTCAATGATACCATTTTCACATTTCGGTGGAAAGCGTTTTAATAACTCTGCACAGTGAGGCCCTAAACAAACCAGCTCATGGCAACTGGTTTGATGGATGGGCAGGATTTACTGTTTCTGAATCAGACCCAAGCTTCAAAAAATTTGAAAGCAGTTGTTGAATTTATGCAGGACATGAATCAATATTTTTCTGGGCTGAAATAAGGGGTTAAAGCTATTAAAATTAGCAAGACTGTATTTTAAAAATAACAAATGTGCCTTTAAATACTCATTCCTTATCTGTTCCAGAATTAATTCTGCACTTTTTAGTTTGTTTTCTACAACTGCAAATGTGAAATATTCCTTCAACACATTCCATTTTTCAAGTAAACACTCAATACGTGTATGTAAAACCAGCCACCTTGTTTTGGCTAATTTAAGTATCTTTTTTTCTCAACAGAAAACAAACAAACTTGGAACTCCTGCAAAATCACATTACGCTTTGCACTTCCTGAAATATTCGTGGCAACACCTCTTATTAGTTCTTCACATGACTTTGGAAATTATTTGCAAGATTCACTTGCAGTGATGGTAGATGTATGACAAATGCAGCTAAGCACAAGTCTTGGAATTTCCACTTTAAATCTGCTAATAAAGGAATTGTTCTTTCCAATCATGACACTTGCATTATCAGTTGCCACACCAACAGCATTTTGGAGGTTAATGTTTTTTTCTTTGAAGCAAAACTCAACCTTATCAGAATTCATTTTCCTGAACAATCTTTCTCATCAATACACAGCAGCTCCAAAAGTTGTTTTAACTTGGCCGACAGATGGATTAATGTGTCTCACCAACAAGCATATATGTTTTTGATCACCATATTGGTACTTTTGTCAAGAAGTGTAGAAAACTTAAGATTCTTTAAAATCTCTTCAGTCTCAACTTTAGCAACCACATTTTTAATGATTTGTCCACATTTTTGTCGGCCTAACGTTATTTCTGAGGCAACTTTAGAGTCAACGAAGACTTCTTTTAATACAGGAACCAGATGTTCTAAAGTCGGAAATGCAATATTGTGTTCTGCAAAAAAGTACTGAGTTTTATTTCTGCACTTTTAACTTTCTCATTTAACTTAACTGCATCACTTTTTTGTGTAAAACTTTAAAAAATATTTTGATTTGTATTTATTGCCTTAATGTTACTTGCGTGTCTTTCAAGTTCACCTTTACCACAATTTAAAATTTTATTGCATGCATTTCAACATGCTTTCGATTTACCATGTGCTATTGGCTTCAACCAACATTTAAATAAAGGGTTTTCAGTCCATGACTGTTGAAAATTCTTCCTATTGCCAGAGGTGAAGCACGATGGAGCAACAGTCTCACAATCAACGCAGTTTTTCGCGTTGGAGCGGGCAACTACTTTCATCTGAAATGATTTAGTCTTGTATGATCGGTTCTGGATCATCCACACAGGACTCCACATCTGACATTCTCCTTGCTGATGACAAATAAACAATTTAAATAACAATGTATTACGGCTACAAAAACACAAGAGTGAAGATAAATAAAAAATAAAAAAAGGAATTAGCATACCACTGCTAAGTACTTAGCACATCAGTTGAACAGGTGACCTATCGAGTAAGGACAACTGAAAAAAACAAGTACATTGAGACTGAGGAATGGAGGATGACCACAATGACCAACAGAAGAATTGTTTTGTTGTAGCTTTCATAAAGTCTTGCATCTACGTGAACATTTCTGCACTATTTGTTTCAGGTACATCAGCCACTTAAAGAATTAATAAATACTAGATCAAGCTGTCCTTTCACCTTTAAGGCAAAAATTCTTCCGTGAAAACAAAAATTCAGGGCTCCACTGTATTCAAATCATTCATGATTTTCACACAAGCTAGCTTGAAAAACAGTTTGTTTTTCATCTAAATTCAGTTCTAAAGTAAAAACATATTAGTTGGTAAGGACATTTTCTCATCCTTACTTCCTGTTCTGTCCTATCAATTGGTATTAAATTTACAGAATTGTGAGGATCTGTTTCTACTAGCACACCTGGTTTGGCTCAGTTTTTGAGCACAACAGCTGGTTTGGTTAAAAGTTTGTGAAGTCCTTTATCTTTTAAATTACAAGGGGTATCCTAAAAGTATTTCCTTTTTGTTGATAACTCCTGTAATTTTGGAAATATTCCATGCAAGTTTATATAAATTTAGATGAGTGAAACTATACCTTTTTGTGTTTAGATTAGTCAATGCAAAGGGTTATTATTGAGTTTTTGGGAATGGAAGGTTGTAAAGTGATGGAGATCCGTACGAGGCCGGAAAAGGATCATGAAAGTGCAACCGTCAAAATAAGAAGTATAAGAAGATAGATAAAGAGGTTTCAAGTCGGAAAAACCCCTCAGTGGCTGATAAACGATGGACCAGAAGGCCTTCAACTGAAGTCATCGGCAAGAACCAATGACAAGTGGATGACTTCTCGTTGATTCTGGTATATCAGAGGCATCATTCTTGTTGATTTTCTTGAACAAGGTGGCAGTGTCAACAGTTCTGGTTTTAATGTGACACTAAAGAAGCTGTGGGAAGCTATCCATAAGAAGAGACCAGACATGCCTCTTTGTTCTGTCTCCCTGCCCCATGACAGTGCTGACGTCACATCTCTCGTGAAACATCACGGGCCATTTCCAAAATTTGGGCTGAACAATATTCCTACATTATCCATAAATACCTGATTTGGGACTTTTTGTCCCAAAAAGCAAAGTCTCTGTGCTTCAACATTTTTAGGATACAGATGAAGTCAAACATGTGAGATCGTGGGCCAAACAAAAGTCTGGAATTTTTCCAGACTGGTGTTGGGTTGAGTGATCACATAAATGCTTGATTTCAGCAAGGGACTAATTTGAGTAACACCGTTATATTCACACAGAAAAACTTCTTAAATATTCTTGGTGACAACCGAACTACGTGAGCTTCACCAGTATGACATTTTAAGTTTCCAATAACATGCTGAAATGTCATTTTTGACAAAAGACACGAGTCCTTCGCAGAAAGTTCTCTCTGTTTGTGATGTAACTTTCTGCATGTTGTCTCCTGGTCTCTGTGTGCGGCATAAGGAGGAAACTCATCGATAACCCCAAAATCTGTATAGACATAAACTTTACTCTAGAACTCTTAAAAATACTGTAGTTCCTACAAAAATAAAATATAATATATCAAAACAAACTGGGAGTATGTACCTTTCACTGTATTGCCATTTGCTGAGCGGGTACGTTGTTCTAACCAAGTCTCTGGTATGACGGGATTCCTTCAAAGTATACACCACACTGAAATTCCGTTCTCAACCCAGTATGTCACCAAACATGAAAAAGAATAACCCACAGAAGTACCAACTTAAACCACCAAAAATCTTGAGTACGCAAATGGCTGAACCCATGTCATATACGATGTGAAAACACAGCTGAAACATTATAACACTGCATTAAAATGAAGTGAAAATTATATTGAATATCATAAAAACCTGCCATTGTATTCAGCAGTTTTTCCTATTTTGGTGTATGAAATTTCATTAAAATATCTCAATTGACAGAGGAGTTAGTTGCAAAGAGGCATTATTTTTAAGACAATCATCATATTACAGTTACTGTTGCCATCATTGGATCAAGTTTTATAGCTGTTTCCATTTCTCCATATTCATTAAAAAGATCCATTACATTGTTCTTCAAAAGCACCATATGTACACAAGTTTAAATGGCACACAAACATCAAATGCATGCTACAATATACACAAGTTCACAGAATACACCTAGATAAATTCATATATAGTTGGAAGTTTGCATGGAAAACTGCAAAACGCTAATATTCATAATATAAGATGCATCCTTATTTTTGAGAAAAAGTATAGAATTTTATTATGAAGAAAAATGAAATTTTGTGCATAAAAACAACAGCTTTAAAAATCCTTATGATGTGCAAAATTATGATTGAGTGATACTGCTGATGAAACAATGTAGAGAAGTGCCTCTGAGTCCTTTAATCAATGGCATACATGCACTGCAGGATTTGCCCGTGATGTCACACCTTCATACAGCCAATGGCCTGCATTAATGGTTTGATGGTTATTCTCACCACAGGGCTGATGTGTCAAAGTAACATGGCCTTGCTCATAGTCTTTCAGCATTCTGTGGCATACAAAAAATTCCTGAGAATGGAGAATTGTTTTTTTTTTTTTTTTAATCTGAAACTTGCCAAAACTTATTCAAAAAAAAAAAAAAAATTCATCTGCCTTTGTGATGCAGTGGTCTAAGCTCTGGCTTCTGAACATTTGTCCAAGATGGGTCTGGTTTCGAATCCCGGGCATGGATGCTGTATTTGTCATATGGCACTGGCTTCAAATCCCAGTGAGGCACATATCGGATAACCTGTGCACATTGTTGGCAAGAAAGTGAAAGGTCTCACTTTCTTAAAGAGCAAGACAGTCAGATATGAGGGCATCTTCTGTCACGTATGTTCCCCAGTTAAAGTTCAATCAAAATTTGCTAGTTTCACAAATGGATTTTTCCAAAAATTACTTCAAAATTATGATTCCACAGTATTTATTACTTATGAGTGAATAAAATTTTTGCGTTTGTCTTTGAAAGTTATGCATAAACCGAAGAATTTGCAGCAGTGGTAACGCAACCAGCACTAAAGCGTTTTTACCTCCAGTTTGTTGGTGGATATCTTAAGCATATGTTGTAATGTTTCATCCTGAGATGTGTTTCTTTTCTTTCTTTTTCTATCACTTAGCTCTTTAAATTAATTATGATACTCTTTTTATGTCCATTTCAGATTGGTAAGTACAGCATATGAGGTGTAAGCTTAAACTGTATTTTACATCAACTCAAAAATGAGTATATATATCAAGTTGAAAATACATGGAATAATTAATATGGACATAAATCAAGCTGTTCTTCCATGTAACATACTGCGGTATGGCTAGTAGTGCGCCACCAGACTAATAAAGCTGTCGAAAGTAAAAAAATTCCACTTCATAAAAGCTGGAATATCTGCAATTAAATCTTGTGTAAATGAAAACAAAAATAAATTCCATTTCATAAAAAGTTGGAATGCTGAAATCAGCTGTATTATGCCAGAGCACATGCTTAGCTTCATTCATTCCATGGCTCACGCTCACCACTTGTTGTGGCTAAGAAGCCAATAGGAAGCTCGAAACTTAGGGATGCTGAGAGCCACAGCCTTACTTTTGTCTTACTGCAGTTCAGAATAATGCTTTAGCGCATGCGTGGGTTTCAACGGTCAAACCAAGAGACTGGGAGAGAAAACAGGTTCTGTTAGCTTATCAAGTCATGTGGCAGTAAGCACGCCATACGTTTTCTCAAAAGTGTTTTTCTGTTGAGTGCAGGCAGCAACCAAACAGCATTTTTCTTCTTCAGGCGAGGTTGCAGATTGTAGATTTTGAATTGTGTGTTATGCAGTAAATGGTGTTAGTGACCAGAGCAGTGATGATCCTTGCGTTTATTGCAAACTATGTTGTTTGTTTCTTTAAATCCTGAACAGTGGTTCTAGAATTTTTGAACTTTCTCACTGAACAATGAGTTTAGGCAATGTCGGTAAAAGTGTTATTCAAGGTTTGTTAGAAATACCTTTTTCAAGGAGGACTACAATGGAAAAGATGAAAATAATAAAGGACGGGAGACCCTGCCCACCTTTACCTCTCTTACATAAGGATAAAAAGAAAATACTTATACTCAGAATTTTCAGGTTTCTCAGTATGATTTCTATCCATAGTTGGCAGGATGTATAAATTTAAATAAACTATTTTGCTGGCCATGTTTGTTGTTTTCTGAAAATGACAGTTCTTGGAGCTCGGGTGGGTTTGACAACCCCTACACACAATGTTGTATTGTTATTAAAACCTGTAAGGGGGTTATTACATGGTTTGGTTGGTATTAGGCAGAGAATTAGTTACAATGTTGCATATTTCTGGCCCGCATGATCTCCATTCTATACCAGGATTCGCCACTGGTAACATAACCACAGAAATTTGAAAATTTCATCGTCCGGGAACAGGAATCGAACCTGCACCTCCTGATTTGTAGTTACCATAATTTGCATCACCCATGTAATGTGGTTAGCATAGTCGATCACAAATTGGGAAATGCGAGTTCAATTCCTGTTCCAGGACGATGAAATTTTCAAATTTCTGTGGTTATGTTACATGGAAGAACAGCTTGATTTATGCCCATATTACTTTAACTCATGAATGTACAGGTATTTATGTACACAGACACAAATGCTCATATATAGCACAATATCCGGCCCGTTTCATAAAAACCCACACATGCATAGTTAACAATGGATAAACATAAAAGTGTGCTATATGCAAGCATTTGTTATACAATGCTATTATAGAAAAAGTGATGAAGAATATCCATGACTATACCTAAGATAAAGTGATAACATTTTAAACTCATTTAGCAGTCTTTATAGCAGCATATACATTTATGGGGGTAATAATTACTGACATATATAATGCAGTGGAATTTTAACTTTTTTTTTTTTTTTTTTTTTTTTTTTGGAAGAAAACATATTTTGAAAAATACAGTTATTGATCAGAGAAATTTTTTATCACAACAGCATCTGTGTATCATAAATCACAGACTTAACAGGTTGTGACCTCTGACTGATATTGAGTGAATGTTAGTTAAAACAAAGAGGCATTAGTTGGATGGAGGCTGGGAGAACAAGCGGATATACATAGTGAGTGGGAACATGGTGTTGACTAGACAGGAGGCTTCCAGATGCCCACTCACCAGCCCATGTTTCTATGAATTAGTTTTTACTTGAAGCCTAGCATTGAAGAATCTTTAGTGGAAAATTTCTATCTCAAGTCTCTACTTCATGTTGTCATACAACATTAAACTCAAAATAGTATAACTATGCTAGTGATCTGAATTTTTCGGTGTGCTGTCTACCTTCCTTGAAAAAGCCAGCTGGTTGATGTATGAAAGTTTGGAAACTGACTTCTATTGTACACCAAAAAACTCGGATCACTAGTATAGTTATTGTACAGTACCTGTTTATTAATTACAACATTGTGTTTAATTATTTATACTATTGGACTGATTGCAAATTTTATTCTGTGAAAAAAGAAGAAATACAGATCATTAAAGTACGCCTGGGCACACCCCGTAGTTTTGCCTATGGTTGAATTCACTGCTAAGTTTCATGTAGAAAGGCTGTTTTAAGTTGGGATTTCTCAGAGTTCAAATCATTGACCTCACAAATGATTACATTTGTAAAGTCAATGACTTAAACTTTTCTTTCTTTTTTTTTTCCTGAACTCCATAACATACCCTGTCTAATATGAAATAAATATGTATGTTACACAAACTAAATTCTGTACTTTTAAATTATGAATGAATAAATGCAATGGTGACACTATGTTTGCTTTAGAACATCGGTTGAATAGCTAAGAGAGCCTCCCCTTTGGTGCAGTGGTCTGAGTGCAGGCTTCTAATCATTCATCTGTGATGGGGTCTGTGTTCAAATACCGGTGAGGCATGGATGTTGTGTTTATCTTATGGACTAGCTGTCTCCCTTACCTGGAACCACTGACCCTAAATTAGGGACAGGTCCCTGTTTATAGCCCTCAAAAAAAAAAATAGCTAAGACAGCATGTCATTTAACCAAGTAGTGGGTCATTTGGAGGCATAGCCACATGTAGCCATACATTCACACAACAAGAATTAATAGATGTAACGGGGGAAAGGGAATCACCACCTGTTGATATCATAGTTCAACTGAGTATGTCATAACCTCCTACTAGTCAGTTAATGAATAGCATTTCCTGTGGCAAAACAGCATACTCCATGGACCAAATGCTTTACCTTCTGCAATTTTTGTCCTTGTGAAGAACTTGGTATATTTGAAAATTTTACTGCCCTGAATGAGTATTAAAAAATTACTCAAGGTTTCCAAAAAACAAAGATTTCATATGCTCTCTAGGGAAGACTATCTCTCTGAAGCAGCCACCATTTCACCCTAACAATGGCATGCTAATAAAAATCATTTCAGTAAGATGAGAAATATGCAAGGTATTTAATTTTTGCTAGCTCATGGTGATTCCTAGAGCAATGTTATAAGCATGGAGTGCACATTTTCATATATGTAGAGAAATTCTCTGGCCTGCACAATCACTTTCATTATCACATTCTGTTAGCTACAGCTCTGGTTTATTGATGATGCATTCTCAGGTGGAAAGTAGATGCATATTCAGTTCCTTCTCTACAGCTATACAATTCACAAGGCTTCTGCATGAAAAGTAAGCATAAGACATTAAGTGTAATGTATGAAAGCTAGATGAGTGTTTTCATGATGAATGTCTGCAATTTCTCCTTACGCACATGATGTCTTCTCTAAAATGTGCTGTAACTCCCTAACCAGCATTAAGATTATTGCTAAAGGTGTGCATCCAAAAACTCAGGCTATGTCAAAAACCTATATCTAGGAATAATTGAAACAATGTTCTAAGGTTGGGGCATTGCCAAGGGGTGTGCTGGAGCCCACTCTGAAATCTTTCTTGCCCACCCTGTCACCCACTCAGTTCAAGATGTGCTAGCTTTCAATTTTTTTTTTAACTTCAAAATCTGGATGGCCAAGTAATAATATAAGTTTCATGGTTTTTGTCATGTAGCCCTACTTATTTTCTCTTAGGTAGTGCATTGTTTACTTCTCCATAGAAAAGTTATCAAACTATCATCCACAGGGCCATGAAAATTCAGTTGTTCTCAACTCTTCCAAATCCTTAGTTTAAGCTTTTTTTATATTACAGCCAGGGGTGAATGAGGAGCGTGGATAGGAATTCAATGAAGGTGGTCATTACTAATTGTTCTGCTGCTTGTTTTAGCTACTAAATAGGGGATTCTAACACAGAAAGTGGAGTCTAAAGCTACACTAGCACTCTTTAAGAGTGCCCCCGGACAGTGAGGGTGCAAGATGTGGCTGACCACTGCTTTGGTGGAGAGGAGTAAAAGACAAGGTCACTGGCTTGAAAAAAGGGAGTTGAAGAGGAGGAAGTATTGAATCTGCATGTCATGATGTTAAAATTTGATTTAGGTAAGCAAAAAGAACATTTTTCTTTAAAGAAATTATTCAAGTGCAAAACAATTTTCATACTAAGAAAAAAATGCACAATTTTGGAAAGCAATTTAGGTAATGCACTCAAAGCAAGAAAATATTTGAAAGCAACATTTTACCAACACTTGTATGTTACACCACTAAGCACTAGTCATTTTCATGTTATCTTGTTGGTTTATCAGTCCTGTAACTAGTCAGATCCAGGTGTGTGTGTACCCAAGGAGGAATCATATGAATTCCTTTGTATCCGGTAGTGAAAATCATTAGAAATTCTGTGTTTCATAAATAAAGTTACTATCAAACTTGCCCCAGCAAAAATAATACTTGCCCACCTGCCGCTCACTCTGATTTCAAAGTCTAGTGATGTCCTTGTTCTCATACAGGCAATTACCTGTTGTTTTACCTAAAAACAATATCTGTTAACATACTGTTGTTTTAGTATCAGAAAAAATATTTCACATTGCATTTCTGGGCTAATTGCAGGGCTGTGAATGGAAATCTGCAAACCATTCTTGTGATGATGATTTTTAATTTCATTCCAGCAAAATGGTACTGTCACTAAAGAAGTTTAACCAGATTACCAGTATTCAGCTCACTGTTAAAGTTAGTCTGAATAATCATAAAATACACTGCTAGACAGGAAATGGCACACTAAGAACTATTTGTCAGAGCAACAAGCAAATTAGTGGATGTGTGTCGACTGTTGGGCTATGTAAATTGTTACAGTTGTGAACCAATTGTAAGTGAGATGAAAGGGCAAATCAGCTTGGCATAGCTAAGTTTCGTCATCTGCACTTTGGCATGACAAAACTTAGTGAACCACTGCATATGAGTGTTTTGATGGTGAAAACACATGTAAGGGGTGAGATTGCCAGGGCTGGGTCATTCAGAATCCTACCGTCAGACGGACATCTTTACCAGAGACTTCATCATAGAGCTATGTATGATTTGTTGGTCCCTATGTGGCATCACAACAGAAACACATCGGGATGAAGCTAGTTCTGTTTGGCAAACGTGGTGACAGTTTTAGTAAAGTAATGTGTGTCACCACGATGGGACTGGGGGCACATAGGAGTACATCCAAACACCTTGATTGCAGCCTTTGACAGCAAGCCATTGCAGCCCCATAGCAGATGACATCTGACAAGGTGTATAGGCAACTGGACATTCCCGTACCAACATAAACTGTGAATCACAGATTGGCTAAGGCAGGTGTGTGTTCTCGCCACCTATGGTGATGACTGGCACTCTCTGCAGCACATGATCATGCAGAGCTGTAGTGGTGCCATATCAGACATGCATGGTGGGATGAATGTCAGCCTGTCATATCCCAATAATGTTCTGTCTCAGTGTGGATGATTGGCGATTGAAAAGTCTGGAGATGACACAGCCACCGGGATGATCTTGCTGCCATCTGCGTGTGTCATGGCTCCTCAGCCTGGCGTTTTAGCTTGGAATGCTTTCAGTTTCAACAGCTGTTCACCACACATACATTAGTGGGTACAATGCCAGCATGACAATACATCCATGAAGTGCTGCAGCCCGTTTTTACTGTACCTCCAGGTATCCCTGATGCCCAGTTCCAGCAAGGTAGCACTTGTCCACACACTGCCAACATCAGCAGATAATGCCTACAAGGTGTTCAGTTGCTGCCCTGGCTAGCATGATCCCCTATGATGACTTAGTGCCTCTGCATGATCCCCTTCTCACAATGTCAAAGAATTGTGGATGCAGGTCAGCAATGCCTCAGGACACCAGTGATTTTCCCTCTTGATGCCAGGCTATGTAGCGGAATGTATAGCTTGGCATTGCAGTTATATAACCTACTGATTCCGGCAATAATATACTGTTTTCTTGTTTATAGCATTCATGTAATCCCTCAGAAATTAAATCGCTTCATTCTCCCGTACTTGTCTACGCGCATTTCGAGTATGGCAAGTCGTCTCATTTTGTGTATTCCTTCATGGTGTGACATTTTTTACGTTGAGCAGTGTACATAGTAGATATTGCCTCTAGACATGACTGAAAGTACTTTCATTCATGAGAAAACTAAGAACTAACTATATACCTACTTGTAAAGCCCACAGATTACCAAAGTAATACAGTATGTTTTATTTGGTCATCATTGGACCATACCCTGGAAGACCTGTTGAAGTTGACTACAACCAAATCAAGGTAGTAATCAAATGCAACTAGGATAATATGATCTGAGCAGTTGCTCAGATACTGAAGACACCCAGCCACATCCTGGTACTGCATTTAGAAAAAGGTTGAATGTGGAATCACCTTCATGCTTGGATACTGCAGGGCTATCTGTAATCAGGGGAGGGCCAGGCCAGGCAGCACCTGACCTGCATTTCCTTTGCTCATCCCGGTGACTCGCACTACAATCCAGTGCCTGAGTTGTTTTATATCTTTTGCTCAACCCCATATACATCCTTTGTGCTTAACCAGAATCATTAGTCACTCCTTTCAGTTTCTTTGTCTGGCTATGGGCCTGGGATACTGCATGATTTCAGTGAGAAAAAATGTTCTGCAGTGCATATCTGTTTGCAGTTCACTCCTCAAATGGAATGAAAGTAGCCCATTTCTGAAACAGATAGTGATGGGCAATGAGAAATGGATTGTATACACTACCTTGGAGCAAGCAAGATGAATGGCTATTAACCACTCCAAAGACTAGTTTGTGTCCCACAGTGGTAATGCTCCTAGTGTGTTGAACCGGAAGGAACTCTTGTTACAAATTTGTGTCCCACAATGGTAATGCTCCTAGTGTGGTAAGACTGGAAGGAACTCTTGTTACAAACTGCTGTAAAGCAACCAAATGATCAATTCTGATAGGCATTGTTCCCTGTCATTCCAGCTGAAGGCTCTACTTTTGATGACAAATGTCCAGAAATGGTCAACAGTGAGGACATTTTCTTCCACCAAGACACTAAATCTCATGTTTTCATGGTCACAATGAAAAGAAAAATATATATGTAGAGCTTTGCTGGAATCTCCTGCCTCATATGAACTTGCACCTTCAGATTTTCATTTATTCCTGTTTCTTCTGAACTTGCTTAATGGAAAGAACTTTTATTCTCTGGGGGCCTGCAAAAATTATAATTACCTTGATGACTTTTTGCCCCTAAACCTGGAAAGTTCTGGGAAGATGTAATCTTCAAATTGCCCAATAGATGACACACTGTAAAATTGTGCATCATTAAATAAAGTGGCAACAGTATGGAAAAGTTTTGTCATTCTTTTGTCTTAAAAAAAAAAAAAAAAAGACCACACAACCCACTAGTAGGGGAGTGTGTGAAATCAAGTGATTGCTCGGGTGTATATACTGTCATCATATAATCTGCAAATTATCTGTTAAAAAAGTTTTCATTTAGGTTGTGTGGATGTTATGCTGTAAAGTTTTTGTGGCATTTTAATTTTTTAAAAATCTGTGTTGCAATTGTCAGGACAGGTTGTATATTTGGAAAATTACCAAAAATGATTTAACAGGAAAACGAAACACAGTACAAAGATGGAAGTTTGTAAACAGTTGGAAATATTTTTAATACTTATGAGCATTTTGACAGAAAATATGATGAAATGAAGGTTATATTATTTCTCTTGCTTCCATCACATGCTGTGGGAAGCTTAGAATCACGCATGTTCTTGAGTGTCACAAGTCTAACTATAGAACTGCAATAATGCTAAAAAAAATTATAATTTTTGCTCTTCATTCATTTGAAAGTAACAGAAAAGCATTAAAAAATGAGTGTCTTAATGAAGTCATGGCAATATCTTAGTGATGAAATATCTTAGAAATATAATTTTGCAATATGAAGATTACTAGGATGATAAAAATATTACTGTTTTTTGTCAAATTTTCAGGCTTTACACCAATCCATCGTTGGGACTGACTCAAGAGAGTGGGTGCTGCCACTCAAGCAGTAACACCAAAGCCCATTTAAGAGGGAGACCTGGGGGGGGGGTTGCAGCCCCTGGCCCTGCATTTTCACGGGGCCTCAGAATTATGCAAGATGCTTGAAAAATTGGCAGAGTTTTACAGTTTTTTTGTTTTGTTTTTTTTGCAGAAAGCACAGCAAAAACTAAGAAACTGTCTTGTGGAAAAAAATTCTATTTCTTCCTGCTTTTTTAGGAGTACGCAAAAAATATATAGTCGCCCTCAGACCATCCTCAAATCTGTTGAAAGCATCAGATTTTTTTACACATCTGTACTTGGGGGAAATTTTCATACCTCAAGAATTTGTTTGAATCATGATATTTTGATCATGTTATTTTGCCCACTACTTCAATATAATTTCAACAAGTTGAACCCACCCGTTGGGGGGGGGGAGGAGTGGGTAAAGCAGAACTGAACTGGTATCCATTTTTGAACCATGCATTTTTACATTTTCTAGCTACCACTGATTTGATCATGAATCATGGGATATGCACTTCAACACAACGGGGATATTTTTATGGCTTCCCCATCATATTTTGGGAAATGTTTTCTCCTGGATATTTTTATTCAACCACTCATTGTGAAATCCTAGATGTGCCACTAATGCTGGGGCCCCAAAATACTGTCCAGCCCCAAATCTCCCCTCTCCCCCATCTCCTTAAATGTGCTCTGGGTAATACCCAGCCTTTATGTTCGTTAATTGTGGCACTTCTTCTTCTTTCATTTGTAGACTTTCTCCTAATTTTCATTTTACACAGTGCTGTTAATGTGAGATAATTTTTAGGGTCCCAATTGATCGAATAGCCAGTACTTTGTATGTGTCTGTCAAGGCCTGTCTTTTTGGAAACGTTCCTTTTAGCAGCTTTATGTTCTGCTACACTGGTGCAAAGTTGCCTCCCAGTTTCTCCTACATATGTGTTACCACAATTGTGGAGTACACTGTAGACCAATCCTTCTTGCAGCACATTTTTTTCTTTTTTGTTTAATGGGAGAGAAGAATTTTTGAATTTTATTGTTGAGGTGTGGGGCAAGTTGGACCTGGAATTATAAGCTAATTAATCTCTGAAGCTTTTCAAATAGACTTTTATGGTAAGTGTCATATCTAGTAAGTTTGATGTTAGTGCTAGATTGTTTACGATTTGACTTGAATTTTTTGTTAAAAAATTTCTATCCTTGTAGAAGGATAATTATTTTTAGCAAGAGTCTTTATTAATTCGATTAATGAACATAAATGTTGGGTATTACCGCTTAAGTGGCAGCACCTACTCTCTTGAGTCAGTCCCGACGATGGGTTGGCGTGCAACCCAAAAAATTTTACAAAATGTAATATTTTTGTCATCCTAGTAATCCCTGTATTGCAAAATTATACTTTTCAAAATGACTGTTTTAAAATAATATATCCCCCTTATTTCTTTGGACCACTGCGTCATCCCACGAATTTTGACTTTTCTATAGGAAATTATGGTTTGGTATCAGCATCACAAGTATGGATTACACAGAAATTTCTTTTCCTGAAATTCTTGATCTATGGATTATACACCACTACATATTATACAAAGAAAAATACAGGGGTTGTCCAAAATAATGGAAACACCTCGCTGAAAACAGTGACTTTGGTATGTGCTGCTTTTGGAGTAAAATGAACAGGTAGCTACAGTTTCTTTTGTAAAAAAGTGTTGCTTATAATCTTATGGGTCTGTGTGATTGCATTGTAAATCATATTTTGCATAATTTCATTCCAGGTGAAGGCACAATGAGTGACCTGTCGAAGTTCCAAAAGGGCAGATTGTAGAAGCCCGTCTGGTTGGGGCATTGGTAACCACAGTGGCACAGGTATTGAGGGTATCAAGAGGTACCGTGTTGAAGGTCATGACAGCATACAATGTTCACGGCACAACATCATCTGTGAGACGCAACTGTGGAAGGAAAAACAAACTCACTGCGAGAGACAGGAGGACACAGCAGCAAGGAGGAAGACCATGGTGACTAAAGTAACTGCTGAGCTTAATGCAAATCTCCAAAACCCAATGTCGACCCATACTATGCGAAGGGAATTGCATAAACACAATATTTACGGCAGAGCTGTGATTGCAAAGCCTCTGGTATCACAGGTGAATATGAAACGGAGACTACAGTGGTGCCAGGAACATAAAACGTGGATTGCGGATCACTGGAAACATGTCTTGTTTTCCGATGAATCAAGTTTCTCACTATTCCCCACCACAGGACGGGTTTACGTATGGAGAAGCCGTGCAGAAGCCTACAACCCAGACTGTCTCCTTCTTACAGTGAAGCATGAAGGCAGCTCCGTAATTGTTTGGGCCGTGATCTCATGGTTTGCAGCAGGTCCCATTATCACCTTACACAGACAGATCACTAGCATTGACTATGACCCTCTTTTGGCCGGCCATGTGCATTCAATGGCGCAGACATTGTTTCCGTCAGGGGATTGCACCTTTCAAGATGACAATGCCCCAATTCACAGAAGTCGAACTGTTCAATCATAGTTTCAGGAACATGAGGATGAAGTTTCACACCTTCCCTGGTCTGCACAATCGCCGGAGTTAAGCATCATTGAGCCCCTGTGGTCTGTGTTGGAAAACAGAGTGTGATCCCGTTATCCTCCTTTTGCGTCTCTCAACAAATTGGAGCAGTTTCTGCAGGAAGAATGGTACAACATACCACTTATCACCATCCAGGACTTGTATGTGTTCATTCCAAGGAGGATTCAAGCAGTTTTAAATGCCAAGGGTACTCCTACAACATATTTTGTTTTAAGGTGTTTCCATTATTTTGGACAACCCCTGTATGTAACTTTATTTAAAAACTGAAATTGTGGTAAAAGCGGGTGGCAATGAGCCAGGGAAATAATTGTGGATGAAAATACATAGAAATAAAAAAAATGCTGTTGGGTTGTTCCATGAAAATTTACTTTTCTCTCATTTTAAATCCTTCCATTTTTTTTTTTTTTTAATGAAGGCAATCAAATTTGTCCAAGGTGGCACACACCACAAGGGATACTTACATTCAAATGTTTTACCTTTACATATTAACCAGTGAGACTTAAATTGTTAACAATTTTGTAGACTAGTGTTAGAATAAAGGAAAGAGTACTACAATACTGTTTCTATGTAATTAGGTAGGAAAACATTCTGTAAATTGCAAATGTTTTCAATGAAAAATTTCCTTACTGATTAGAAGACTGTGATGTTTTTGTTCCGAATTGAATTGCAAATTTTTATTTTTATATTAATGTGTACTAAATGCTACATACATGTCTATATAAAAATATATATTCAAATGTTTTACCTTTACATATTAAGCAGTCAGACTTAAATTGTTAACAATTTTGTAGACTAGTGTTAGAATAAAGGAAAGAGTACTACAATACTGTTTCTATGTAATTAGGTAGGAAAACATTCAGTGAATTGCAAATGTTTTCAATGAAAAATTTCCTTCCCTGATTAGAAGACTCTGTGATGTTTTTGTTCCGAATTGAATTGCAAATTTTTATTTTTATATAAATGTGTACTAGATGCTACATACATGTGTATATAAAAAATTCATCCACATTAACCACAGTCTTCTTTTAGTGGTTTAAAACCATTTGTGCTCAGTTATTTTCATATTATGGCACTTGCATTTAATTTTAATATTGTAAAATACATATTAATTTTTATGTGAAATGTAGCAGATGCTTCACAATGATTACAAAATTATAACTTTTTCTTGGTATTCAAGAATTTCTTTTTGAACTTAATTTTTTTACTTGGATTTTCATGTACAACACTGGCTTGAAGATTCGATAAGTCCAAGTAAAATGACTTCCAAATATGTGTAAAAAACTATAATCTAATCAATTTGAATAAACAATGATATATGTACTATTATATAAACCCCTCCAAAATGACTCCACAACTTAAATCTTGGCCCTCAGTCTCCGGCAGCTGGAATGTACCTGGCCAAGGCAGCGGCCAGTGCGACATGAAGGCAGAGGGTGCTAAGAATCCCCGGAGGACCGGACTAGGCTGCCATCTGATGCTGACCTTGGCTACGTATAACGGACGCTCCCTATCTTCTGATTCAAGGCTTCTTGAATTGGAAGAGGAACTACAAAGGATCAAGTGGGACATCGTCGGGCTAAGTGAGGTAAGGAGAAAAGGAGAAGATCTCATTGAACTGAAAAGTGGACATCTCTTCTACTATCGTGGCACAGATACTGGCAGAACTAGTGGTGTTGGATTTATAATAAACAAGAAACTGAAGGATAAAGTTGTAGAAGTTGAAAGTTCCTCTGACAGAGCTGCACGACTCGTTATCCAACTCTCGAGAAGATACCAGGCTCAGATTATTCAAACTTATGCACCCACCACAAGTCATGCTGAAGAAGAAATTGAAGAATTTTATGAGGAAATTCGTGATCTAAATAATAAAGGTAAGCAGCACTTGAAGATAATTATGGGAGATTTCAATGCAAAAATAGGGCAATGGCAACAGAATGAAACTTCAGTAGGTAAATTCGGTCACGGCAACAGAAACCAACGTGGAAATACTCTCGTAGAGTTTGCAGAGGCAGAAGGGTTTTTCATCTTGAACTCCTTTTCAAGAAAAAGCCACACAGGAAATGGACATGGAGACATCCAAATGGGACGACAAGTGAAATTGATTTTATTATGTGTAACAAAAATTCGTCATAGAAGACTGCAATGTGCTAAACAAGTTCAACACAGGTAGTGGCCATAGATTGGTGAGATGTAAGATGCACCTCAACACTAAACTCGAACGTAGCAAGCTCATAAGACAAACAAAATGTATTGACATAACCAACCTTAAAAAACACCATAATACCTTCAAATTGGAACTGAAGAACAGATTCTCTGCTTTAGAAGGCCTAACACCGGAAGAAGTGGACATCTCTGAAGTTAACAGAAAAGTAACCAAAGCTCTTATGGAAACAGCAACAAAATTAGCTGGGTCTAAGAACAAATTGCATGTGAACAAATTATCAGGAAAAACTAAAATGTTGATGCAAAAAAGAAGAGTGATGAGGACAACTAAAGAAGATGTGACTTCCAAAGTGGAATATATAGAGCTTTGCAAGACAGTACGAAAAAGTATCACTGAAGACTTAAGGAAATTCAACTGTGAACTAGTAAGGAAAGCAATTGAAAACAACCAAAGCCTAAAGATAGCAAAGGGACATCTCAGTAAGGGGAAAAAACAGATTATGGCACTGAGAAAAGAAGATGGTTCTGTAACAAGAAATAGAGGCGAAATTTTGACAAGAGTGAAAGATTTCTACTCCAAATTATATGAAAGGGATGATACATGTACTCCAGACATCATGAAAGGTACCAGTACCAGAGTTCTTCCAGTCCTTCCAGCAGAAGTTGCACATGCAATCAAGAACATGAAGCGGGGAAAAGCTCCAGGAGAAGATGGAATTACTGTAGACATCATACAAGAAGCAAGTGGAGAAATCGAAACAGTACTCGCCCAAATTTTCACTCGATGCCTTAATGAAGGGAAAATTCCTGAGGATTGGAACAACGCTACAAAGATCTTGCTACATAAAAAAGGTGACATTGAGGATCTCAGAAACTACAGACCTATCAGCCTCCTATCAGTGGTTTATAAAATCTTCACTAAAGTTCTTTCACACCGCTTGAAGGTGACACTGGACATGGCTCAACCAAGAGAACAAGCTGGATTCAGGAGTGGCTACAGCACAATAGATCATATCCACGTACTGAGAGAACTAATTGAAAGAGCGAGGGAATATGAACTTCCATTGTGCATGGCTTTTATCGATTATGAAAAAGCCTTTGATTCGGTGAAACCATCAGCAGTTGCAATGGCTCTGAAATCCTGCGGTATTAAAGATGCATACGTTAATATTATTAATAACATCTATGAAAATGCAAGTGCAAAGATTCGGCTGTTTGAAAATACAACACACATAAAAATTGGAAAAGGAGTGAGACAAGGTGACACCATATCTCCGAAGCTCTTTAATGCCACATTGGAAAATGTCTTTCAATCACTGAACTGGGAAAACAAAGGGATAAAGATTAATGGAGATTATCTAACCCACCTTCGTTTTGCTGATGACATAATGATTTTTGCAACTACCCCATCAGAGCTACAGAGTATGATCCAGGAACTTGCTGACAAGAGTAAAGAAGTGGGATTAAAAATGAACTTTCAGAAGACAAAAGTGATGTACAATGCTTTTACAAGAAATGAAGATTTATCGATTGATGGAGAAAAGCTGGAGATAACAGACACGTACGTTTATCTTGGACAGCAGATATCAAGTGAGGGTCACATTGGTGAAGAAATTAATCGGCGTACAAAACTTGCCTGGAGAGCTTTTGGAAGAAACAGCATAATTTTCAAGAGCAATATGCCATTATGTCTTAAAAGAAAAGTGTTTGATCAATGCATCCTTCCAGTGCTTACGTATGGTGCAGAGACATGGACCTTAGCTAAAAGAGACATACAAAGGCTGCAGACAACTCAAAGTAGCATGGAGAGGTGCATGCTTGGTGTAACCAGGAGAGATAAGAAGAGGAACTCGTGGATCCGAAAAATGACAAGAGTTGAAGACATCATGATCTGAGTTAAATCCCTGAAATGGCAATGGGCTGGACATACTGCCAGAAGAACAGACCATCGATGGACAGCCAAAATTTTAGATTGGATTCCAAGGGACAGGAAAAGACCCAGAAGAAGACCACATGGAAGATGGGTGGATGAAATTCGAAAGTATGTGGGAGTGACATGGAGGAGACTGGCACAAGACAGACCGTTGTGGAGGAAACTTGGGGAGACCTTCGTCCAGCAGTGGATTGATAATGGTTGACAATGATGATGATGATGATATGCATCATGAAAGAATATCCGGGCACTATCTGAGAGACGCGGGTTCGAGCTCCGCTCCAGGACTATAAAATTTTCAACTTTTCGGATATTATCTGACTTACCATCCTTGTCACATTTACACTAAAAATCGGATTGTCATCTTTAAAATTTGTACTATTATATGCATTTCAGACATTTCAATATATATTTAACTGACACTGTAACAATGTTAGCTGTCAAATATCTATGTGAAAAAGAAATTTTACATTTGAAGCTGTGTAATATCATTTCATTTTCATTTCATTTATTCATTTTTCAGTTGCCACATATTGCAATACAAAATACAAACAATATAATAAATTACAAAAAATGTAGTAACCAGGAGGAGGAGGGAAAAGGCTGTAAGGCCTGACATAGCCCTCCCACCCCTAGTGCTAAAAAAAAAAAAAAAAGGACACGAACAACAAATGACAATACAAAAGACAAGTCAAAGGCACATTGAATATAACTGAAAGATTAAATAAATACATAAGTGTTTATAGATGCAAGGTCTATTCATAAGCTGTGAAATCAATCCAGCGACCAGATCAGGTCAACTCAGCACTAATTGAGAGACTTGTTAATAAGGTGATGCTTGAATTTTTTTTTAAGTAGGTCAAAATTGTTAATAGATTTTATGTCACAAAGCAAGGAGTTCCAAAGTTTTGGACCCGAATAATTAATATTCATTTTAATTCTTTCTGTCCAAGGGAAATTAGGTATGAGTGTTGATCGATTCCTGGTTTCATAAGTATGAGTACAAATATTTAATGATATTAAGTCATGGTATAAATAATTTTTAATTCTTCTGAACATTATTTTACCAAGATTACAGTCAAATAATTGTTTTATTTTAAATATATTATATTTATTGTTATTTACTTCTGACCTGAAGGTAAAATTAGGTATAGAATAATTAAGAGTTTTTATGTCTATTAATCTTATATACCTATTCTGTAATACCTGTATTTTTTTTAAGTTCTATTGTGTTGTTTGTCCCCATGTCAGTATACAGTAATTTATATGTGTTTGTATTAGTGTGTAGTATAAAAGTATCATTATTTTAGGGGACAAATTTATCATAATCTTACTAACTACCCCAATGTTTCTAGATATTATATTAGTCAGGTTGTCAATATGCATATTCCATTTCAAATCATTTCAAATCAATACTCCCAAGTAAGAATGACTATTCACAAAATCAATTTTAACTCCATTCAAGACCACCACGTCACTCATAGATTGTAGTATTTGTAGTTTCGAAAAGATCATAGCCTTGGTCTTATTTACATTAATAATCAATTCATTGCTATTTAACCAATTCATCACCAACACAAGTTATGCATTTATTCTGGATGTAAAATCTAAAGTATTATTACCCTTGAATAAGATTGTTGCATCATCAGCAAATAAAATTAAATCATTATCTTTTACCACTGTAAAACTGTAAAAGATCATTAATGTAAAAGATAATTAACATACAAATTAAATAATATACAAATTATCACTGTAAAAGATCATTAATATACAAATTAAATAATTAGGACCAAGGACCGAACCTTGCGGCACTCCAGAAATTACACCTCCCATTGTGGACCAATAAAGGATATAGGGTGATATGAGTGGAATTAAATTCCATATAGTGGATTATCTAAATGCATATACTGTATAATCAGCAATTAAGGTTACTGATTACTGCACTGAATTCTAAAAACAAACCTTTTGGAACACAGAATTATCACTTGTATGCCATATTTGCTTCTAATATGTGAAAGAAAATGGAAGTGGATGGGGCATGTGTTGAGGAAAGAGGGTAAAATATTAGTAAAACAGGCTCTTGATTGGAACCCACAGAGTAAAAGAAAACAGGAAAGACCAAGAGAAACACGGAGATGAACAATAATGAAAGAAATAGCAAATATTAATAAAAACAGTCCGGTGGAAAATGCTGGTGGGAGACCTATGCTCCCAGGTGGAGTGAAGAGGATTAAGTCAAGTCAAGTAAGCCATTTGCTTCTCACCTTATTTTGATGTTTGAATTGGTTGCTGTTATTGAGAGATCACTTGCTGGCTTCCTGTTGACTTTGTTTATGTTGGGTTTAGTTTTTTACTTGCTCATTTCTGACTTCCTTTTTATGTTTTGGGAATGTGCTCTCACTATTACATCTTAATTTTTTGAATTACTGGTTTTTTAACCTTGAGATATGAGGTCTTCAGCTACCTTATGAGTTTAGAAATGCTGGTTATGGTAGTATCACCATCTGTTTGTTACTATGATCTTCGTTCTCTCTCAAGCTGGATCAGATTTTTTTTATTTCTGATTCATAATTTAGAACATGCTTCAAGGCAAAGATATACTTATTGACAAGTTAATATTGCAGTTTTTGTGAGCTGTTTTTTCTGTGTTCAAAGCTTTGTCAAATCAGAAATGGAAACCAAGATTGTAGTAACTGACAAATGGTAGTATCATTGTAACCAGCATTTTCAAACTCATAAGGCTCACCATGGCCATAACCAGAAAGAATTTTTGGGGAGGGTTTCTGAATTTGAAAATTAATTTTCACAAACATACAAACATTTATTTTCAAATACTATGCTAAATTTTTCCTGTCACACTTTATTTGCACATGAAATTTTTCTGTTTAATACTTCACATTTTTCAAATACTGACTTACATGCTGTACTATTTACGTAAGTATATGGATCTATCTACCCTCTTTTTATTTAAATATGGCATTTCAGGGAAAGTTTAAAGCTCTCAAACCCCTCCCTGGCTTGACAAATGTTGCTGAAGGAAACCTCACATCTCAAGGTTTGATACTAGTCCAAAAATACAACATCTGAAAAATTCAAAGTGCAACTGTGAGAGCATGCTCGCAAAGCATAAAAGTGAAACAAATTGGAGCAAGTAAAAAAGTAAACCCAACAGCAGCATGCCATCTGTCAACAACAGTAACCAAGCAACAAACTTAATCGTCAAAACAGGGTGAGAAGCTAAAACCACATGTAGGCGTTTCATTGCAGCCCCATAGTAAGACCCAATTGATTTTTCTATAAACATGTAGCACAGAATTAAAGATAGCATTTTTTTTTTTTTTTTACATTTCACATGCCACATATTCAAATGGAATTGTGCATTCTATATCTAACTTGGGATTAAAAAATTCATTTTGAAGAATATTTCATCTCTGCATCCATCAACCTTGTGGACTTATCACATTTATCTATTTATTCTTATTTATCATGATACTTGATTTTAGGCCAAGTACCTTGAACACTGTGATAACTTCACACTTGTTATTTTTCAACCTGTTCTTATCATGTGGAAGACAAAAAGAATTTGTCAAATATAGTAACATTCAGGTGCTAAATGATAATGTAGAACCTGACATGGAATATGAGAATACAAGGGCAATAAAGGCATGTATAAAGCATCTAACATCTAATTCAGATGTGAGGAAATGGAAATGCCTTTGTGAATTCAACTTTCCTCTATATCTCATATATCTTTTAAACTGTACCATCCTGGAATGGGGTTTCAACTTGTACCACCCAATTTTAAATCAAGTATTTTGGAAATACATATAGAGAGCTATTTATAAGCAGCTGAGTATTTTAAGTTTATGTATCAACCAGAATGTGTTAGTGCAGGCACTTGTTTCTCCATTGTTGCCATCATCTATCTTGTTAATAGTCCTGATAGTTAAAGATTGAAAATTCCGTCAGTTGACATAAGAAGTAAATTATTCAATTTTTCAGGCACATGATACTTCATAAAGCATTTTGGAAATGCACTTTCTGGATGGTGTGATGTTTATTAATTTTTTGGTGAATTTCTATGATGTTTTGCATCTGTAGCTTACTCGAGACAAACACAGCAATCATTTCAATATTTCTGTTGGAGTAACTTGGGTAATTAACTTCTCAGGTTGTGTTAGAAACTGGAGCTAAGGAAGGTAGTTGTAAACTCAAGCACTCCAAATATTAACAGTATCTGACATTTGTAAATATATTCTACTGTTAAACCAAAATTATTGAAAATGTAAGATCAATAGCATTTCAAATGAATTTGTCTCTTTATTTATTTGTTTGTTTAATAGCTACAATGAAAATATCAAAATTAAGAAAAAATATTCCTCTGAAATACATGGGATATTCACTAGATTATTCAAAGCAATCAGAATTGTGTACTGAATTGCCTGTAGTTTGCAGGTCTCCATGTAACATCTCAGAAAACTTAAAAGTCACATCATCCTGGAGAAGGAATTTAACCCGCATCTCCCGATTTCCATTCAAGCATGCTATCCATTACACCACCCAGAACAATGAAGTTCCAAGCAACTAAGGCTTAGCAATTATAACTTAAGAATCTGTACCTCAGATTTTTGCTAGTCAAAGTGATCCTGCCTCATTGTAGCATCAATGATCCTTTCACATAAACATAGAAAATGAGAGAAACATCCAGGCACAGATATAGATCTTAATTCACCAGTATTTCAGATATAGAAATTAAGGAAGAAAGATTCCTCAGGTGTATTTCTATTTGAAATATTCCTCCCGTGTATGGGAAACCAAATACACTGAGAAAATCGGAAACCTCAATTAAATAAATTAAATAATGTTATTCACAACACCTGCATAAAGTTTATCTTCATGTCTTCAAGTTTCTAACATTTATTGTTTTTGAGATTATCTATAAGATGCTATCAATATCATGATGCCACCCCAGTGATCTAAGAGCTGGCTACTGACCATTTGTCTGAGTTGGGTACAAGTTTGAATCCCAGTGAAACATGGATGTTGTCTTTGTACAATGGCATTGGCTCTCTCCCTTCCCTGGAGCCAGTAGCCCTAAATTAGGATGGGCGACTGCTTATAGCCCATTGAGTTGTTCATGGTGGTCATTAACCCCCCCCTCCCTCCCCAACCAACTGCTATCATGACATTTTTTTGATATCATGTCATCCACTTTCCAAAAATGTTTGGAACTGCTGGAAATTATTGTAGCAAGAATAAAAATGTTCCGATTTTGGAATTTTTCTGACTACGGAGGGTTTTGTTTTTATTATTATTTGCTTATTTCTCTTCCTGATTATTTTTTATATTTTTGTGATCATGTTCCTCATTTTTAATATCTTCTGAATGAAGAAAAATAGTGACTATATTTTTAAGAATTTTTTTCTAATGAAGTGCACATTTTCTCATTTAAAACAGTCTTTTCTTCAAAACAAATCAGTATATAGAGCAAACATTTTTGCACACTTTATCTTTTAAAAGCAAAAATAGGTACTTAATCTGTTGGTGATAGAATTCAAGCCATTTCTGTGACCTGTTGAATTGTTTTCATAGCAGAGGGAACAAAGCAGTGCCAACTTTTGGTGTGTAATTTTGTTTAAAAAATGTGGTTTTCCATTCCTTTGTCACATTCTTGCTGTACGAAGGGGCAGATAATTATTTCTTTTGTTTAAAACGAAATTAATGCTTAAAAACGCTACTGCATGATCTCTATGAAAGGAAAGTGATTTTATGAGACAAAGACTGCCACTGAAAGTTGGAAGTTCTGATTTTGAACTGCAATGTTTTTGTAAACAAAAGGAAAAATGCTTGCTCCTTTTGTCAAATGATGTAGCAAGAAGTGACTAAGCAATGGAAAACTATGCATTTTCAGAGAAATTAAACTTTACAAAGTTCTGATGTCATCATTTACTCCTGTTAAACTTATACAAACTTCCAAAAAGCAGTATGTACCTTGCATGCACCTTACTTAGTGCAGGCAGTCTATATTACACTTATACTTGTTACAGTTATTTTAATTTTAATAGTTTTATGGAAGGCTGTGTGTGTGTGTGTGTGTGTGTCTCAGGGTTTAATGACCACTATGAGAAACTTTAAAGGCTATGAGCAGTTGCCCATCCCTAATTTAGTGTCATTAGTTCCAGGAAGGGCAGAGGGGGAGTGAGTTTTTCAGATCATCCTGTGAATTAGAATTTTTGTAATTAAAGACTTCATGGCTTCCTCTAATTACTGTCAGTAATGAAAAACTTAATGGGAATTATGAAGGACATATTTATTAAGATACATTACCTCTCAAATTTTCAATCCATACACTAGATCATCATACTGGGTCTTACTACTTCCACAGGGCTGGTGACCATGTCTGGTTGATTAAACACTTGGTAGATCTCAGTCTCACAAATAGTGCTCACAGAGATGCATAAAAATTGTTGAGTCCTTTGTATAAAGGATGCAACTTTAATATTCACAGGAATAAAGTAGATAAGAAGAAAATAATGATGGAACTTGAATGTGTTAATTATTCTCTGGAAAATACAATATTCTGAAGCAACATTAGCACTAGAAAAGAGTATAATGACTAGTTAACTTTTTCTATGGGATTTATCTAGGTAAAGTCTCAAATTTCTGCTATCTAGGGAAAGTCTAAAATTTAAGCTATGTAGGTAAAGTCTCAAATTTATGCTATCTATCCCATAAAAAAGTTAACTAGTTTCAATGTAGTAATCAAGGAAGCCACATAACAAAGATGAGTTTAGGCCAATTGGCCACATTCAGTTTTAGAGCCATGAAATTGCTCTGCATAAAGAATTATAGGGTTCTTATATTTCTCCCTACTTGAGTAATTGGTATGCACATTTTTTCCCTCATACCTCATTATCATTTAGAAATATTTACGATTTTCTGGCTGAAAGACAGTGTGGACAACTGGGCACAAAAGTTAAGGAGCCATATAAAAATTGCTGTTTCTTGGCCTTGTAATGAGACTGGAATCCAGAAAATGTTCTATGTAAGCCAAGCAAGAATTGTACTTTAATTTGGGGAAATAAAAGTTTATTTGTGAATACAAAATAAATGACTCATTACATTTTTTAAAACTCTGGTGTTTGATGAAACAAAGGAATTATATTATGACTTGTACTATGTTAAAAAAAAAACGATAAGGTGGGATTTTTAATAATGCTGTGCTTTTTTACTTAGGCACTAAATATTTCATGACATGTAAAGTTATTAATATTGCTCGCTTTTACTTAGGCATTAAATATTAATTCATAGGCCCTAGGCCCCATGAATTAATATTTAGTGCTTAAGTAAAAGCGCAATATTGTTGACTTGATACGTAGATGTTATGAATATGACTTTGTTAGTATAAAACCTGTTAAAAGGGCCTAGACTTAGGGCTTAGTAATAAATATTTAGAGCTTAAATAAAAGCACACTATTATTAACTTAACTTGATATGCAAACATCATGAATATGACATCAGTAGAATAAAAAAATTTAAAAGGGCTTAAGCATAAGGCCTAGTAACATTTTTATGCGTAACTAAAAGAGCAATATTAATAACCTGATATGTTTTGTAAATATTTTGTTCCCAAATAAAAGCATAGCATTATTTAAAAATTCTTCTTTATCGCCCTTTTCCGAACATAGTATGAGTCATGCTGTAATTCCTTTGTTTCATCGAACACCATAGTTTTAAAACGTACTAAGTCATTTATTTTGTTTTCACGAGTGTACACTTTCATTTCCTCATATTAAAGTACAATTCTCACTTGGCTTAAATAGAATGTTTTCTTGATTCAATTCTCTTTAGAGTACCAAGAAACTACAATTTTTATATGACCTCTTAAACTTTTGTTGCCAATTGTCCGAACCCCAAGTATAATACTTGCCTTACAAATTTCAAGTTCATTCAGTGGATTGCTAATAAAAAAATTTGAAGGAAGAATTAATAGCCCTGGATAAGTTCAAAAAGAACACAAAAACAGTAGCAGTTAGAGCCAATAAAAGCAAGAAAATAATCCTAATTAAAAAAGATTATTTCCTAAAGATGGAAGAAGAACTTAGTAAACCAATATATGAAAAATTGGAAAGCAATTTGCTAGAAATGCAGAATGCACATTATAAAAAATTGCTCACCTCACTTAAGAACAATAATAAGGTTTATGAAAACTTCAAAAATTATTCAAAAATTACCTGTTGTACTCTGCAAATGTATGGTTTACTAAAACTTCATAAAGAAAGGCAACCTATTAGACCTATTATTGATACAACTTTTTCATTTGTCAAACTCGCTTCTAGAAACTAAGGCACTGATAAAAAAACACTGATGAGTTATTACATGAACCAGAAGAACTTCCAGAATTAGAAAACCCTTCCATTCTAGTTTAGATGTTGTGCGGAAGTATACAAATATTAACCTGGACAAACTCATAGATTACATATAGCAGATGTCCTATCTGACCTAGTAGTATTCAATAATTATAAAGGAGAAACAATAGGCATTTATATACATGCAGTATTTGCTCTGAATAACAATTTGTTTCTATTCCAAAGCTGCTTTTATAAGCAAAAATGTGGGCTAGCAGCTCTATTAGCACCTCTCCTAGCGAATTATTACATTAAGAAAACAGAAGAGATCTTCCTAATGAAACTATTTTCTGCATATATACTAGATACATGGATGATATCCTTTTCATCATTGATCAAAGTTCAAATGAAATGTCAACGAAAATTCTTGAAGATTTTAATTCCCAAGATGAATCCCTGAAATTTACAATAGAGGAGCAAAAGGAAAATAGGCTAAATTACCTGGACTTATTTTAAAATGGCAAGGCAAAAATCTTACTACAGAGTTATACAAGAAACCTACAAATACTAATAAAATTTTAAATTATAATTCAGATCATCCTAAATATATCAACAAAAATGTAGCATTACAATTTAAAGAAAAAATAGAAAAGCTGAATTCATTTTCAAAAGATAAAGAAAACCATAAAAATAAATTAAAATCCATCTTATTAGAAAATAATTATCCATAAAAAATACATGAATTATTGGATGAGAAACCTACTAGAAGAACAAGCATTACTTTAAAAAATAAAGAAAAAATTGAGTACTTATTCACAAGAAAAGGAGTCACTTACCACAAAGGACTTTTGAGAAACTAAAGAAAATCAGCAATAATTATAAAATTGTTAGCTCCAGGT
Organism: Macrothele yani; assembly: GCA_039090855.1. NCBI lineage: Eukaryota > Metazoa > Arthropoda > Arachnida > Araneae > Macrothelidae > Macrothele > Macrothele yani. The sequence goes on from CM077025.1 coordinate 132,573,648, forward strand.
TTATATAACAAGATTAAAAATTACCATCCTTAAAACAAAGAGAAGAAAATACTTTACTCCAGGAAGGAATCATTTATAAAATAAAATATTCATGTGATTTACCATGCATAGGATAAACAGGATGAAGGTTAATCACCAAAATTTATGAACACAAAGCAGCAATAAGGAATATTTCCAATAAAACAGGATTAGATAGGCATATACAACAAACTGGCCACAAAATGGACTGCAACTTTTTAAAAGTTATCAAGCATCAATGCCACTCAATTATCTGGAAATTAGAAGAATCCCTGGAAATTTACAATACACAAGGTAGCAAGATCAATCAGGCCTGGTCACCAGACCTGTAGAAGTAATAAAACGCAGGAACTCCTGTCGATGATCTAGTGTATAGATCAAAAATTGAGAGATAATATACCTTCATAAATATATCATCTATAATTCCTGTTAAGTTTTTTCGTTAGAATAAAAATACTCGTTGTTTCTGCATTTTATGGGCTATTAGCCTGGGCCTTTGATGGCTCAACTATGTGGGCTGCCCAGGGTATGAACAGACTCCTTATGTGTAAATTATTTTATTAAAATAATATGTGTTCATTATTTCACTACATCATAATTTCATTTCTGTAAATGTAAATTTCCTTTTTATGGCTTCGTAAGTTTTCTGGATCTGCCTTTCAACAAACAGCAACTCCATGTTAATGCAAGAACAATGCTGGCCATGCTACCAACCCCAATAATACATACAGTGCCCCTTGAAGATGGTCTAGGCTACGATGAGCACATGTCATTCAATAAAATTGACCTTCTATGTACCTTGAATTTACACCACACTGTTATGCGCTATGCATTGTATCACAAGTATGATGAAGGGATAATAAATATGGTTAGCAAAGTGTGTGGCATAGATCAAATCTAATATTGTAGTTCTAGCTAATTATTACTATGATGCATACTCTAATTTAACTTTCATTTTTTGTGGAATAACTTTTTTACGGGTCTTATAGAGGTTATTATTCATGAAAGTTAGTTGTCAAATTTTCGAACTAAAGCCTAGTTCGTCATCAGGACTTCCTTTTTCTATGTAAATTTGAGTTTGTTCTCTTTAGCACCTTTCAATCTTAACATGATATCTTTTCTCTCACATGAAAATGGTTCGCAACACTTGAGGTCTGTGATAGTGATGTATACTTGTGGTGATAAGAACAAGACGAGAGATATATAATGACTAAGCAGCAGCAGTGTGTGTGATGTGCAGGTGAAACTCATTGTGATATGTTTTTGATGTCCTGGTATCATGCTGTATAAAGTATTGTGATCTTGCAATTAGACAATGTAGTGGTGTCTAAAGTCACTTTTGAAAGTGCATTCATATTAGTGTATGCATTGCAAGTGAAAAGTGTAATTCTGGAACCAATAAAAGAAAAATTCCCATAAGTGATTCTATTATATATAATTTATGACTACTAAACTTGCTGTGTTAATATATCATCATCTGGACGAAATTTATCTGGATGATGCCAAGCCAAACACTCTGCGAAACTATAGTTGATGTATAATAAACATTTTTATTGTAAGAAACATTGGTATTTTTATTCTGTATTAACACAGCAAGTTTAGTAGTCATAAATTATATATAACATAATCACTTATGGGAATTTTTCTTTTATTGGTTCCAGAATTACACTTTCACTTGCAATGCATACACTAATATGAATGCACTTTCAAAAGTAACTTTAGACACCACTACATTGTCTAATTGCAAGATCACAATACTTTATACAGCATGATACCAGGACATCAAAAGCATATCACAGTGAGTTTCACCTGCACATCACACACACAGCTGCTGCTTAGTCATTATATTTCTCTCGTCTTGTTGTTATCACCACAAGTTTACATCACTATCACAGACCTCAAGTGTTCCCAACCATATTCATGTGAGAGAGACGATATCATGTTAAGATTGAAAGGTGCTAAAGAGAACAAACTCAAATTTACATAGAAAAAGGAATGAACTAAAAATGAAAGTTAAATTAGAGTATGCATCATAGTAATAATTAGCTAGAACTACAATATTAGATTTGCTCTATGCCACACACTTTGCTAACCATATTTATTATCCCTTCATCATACTTGTGATACAATGCATAGCGCATAACAGTGTGGTATAAATTCAAGGTGCATAGAAGGTCAATTTTATTGAATGACATGTGTTCATCGTAGCCTAGACCATCTTCAAGGGACACTGTATGTATTATTGGGGTTGGTAGCATGGCCAGCATTGTTCTTGCATTAACATGAAGTTGCTGTTTGTTGAAAGGCAGATCCAGAAAACGTACGAAGCCATAAAAAGGAAATTTACATTTACAGAAATGAAATTATGATGTAGTGAAATAATGAATACATATTATTTTAATAAAATAATTATACATAAGGAGTCTGTTCATATCCTGGGCAGCCCACTTAGTTGAGTCATCAAAGACCCAGGCTAATAGCCCATAAAATGCAGAAACAACGAGTATTTTTATTCTAACGAAAAACTTAACAGGAATTATAGAGGATATATTTATGAAGGTATATTACCTCTCAATTTTCGATCTATACACTAGATCATCGACAGGAGTTCTTGCGTTTTATTACTTCTATAGGTCTGGTGACCAAGCCTGGTTGATTTGCCATCCAGCATGGTCATTGATGTTGCTACCTTGTGTATTGTAAATTTCCAGGGATTCTTCTAATTTCCAGATAATTGAGTTGTATTGGTGCTTCATAACTTTTAAAGAGTTCCTGTACATTTTGTGGCCAGTTTGTTGTATATGCCTATCTAATCCTGTTTTGTTTTAAATATCCCTTATTGCTGCTTTGTGTTCATAAATTTTGGTGATTAACCTTCATCCTGTTTATCCTATGCATGGTAAATCACATGAATATTTTTTTTATAAATGATTCCTTCCTGGAGTAATGTATTTTTTCTCTTTGTTTTAGTGATGGTAATTTTTAATCTTGTTATATAAACCTGAAGTTAACAATTTTATAATTATTGCTGATTTTCTTTAGTTTCTCAAAAAGTCCTTTGTGGTAAGTGACTCCTCTTCTTGTAAATAGTACTAAATGTTTTCTTTATTTTTTGCAATAATGCTTGTTCTTCTTCTAGTAGGTTTCTCATCTAATAATTCATGTATTTTTTTGATGAATAATTATTTTTAATAAGATGGATTTTAATTTATTTTTATGGTTTTCTTTAGCTTTTGAAAATGAATTCAGCTTTTCTATTTTTTCTTTAAATTGTAATGCTACATTTTTCTTGATATATTTAGGATGATCTGAGTTATAATTTAAATCTTTATTAGTATTTGTAGGCTTCTTGTATAACTCTGTAGTATGATTTTGCCTATTTTCCTTTTGCTCCTCTATTGTAAATTTCAGGGATTCACACCAGTATGAACTATGTATCGAACCAAAAGATAACGTGAAGTACAATAATGGTAACGTTTACATTGAAATAATCACATATTGCTCCTTATTTCTCTTTGAGACTCAAGTAACAAAGAAAGCTCGTTTTCTTTTAAAGTAGTTCAGAAACAAAAAGGGAAATGTATGAACCAGTTTTCAGTGTAGCTCCCATTTACATTTGAAACTCATTCCTTAATTATATATAAGTGACTAGTTTCTTTAAGAGAAGTTTTCTGTTAGTGTTGAATCATTCATGCACTACTGTCTTTACCCCTTCAACTGAAGGAAAGTGGTCATGTTAAAAGTATATTTTAGCTGGAAAAATGTAAAAAAATAAAATATATTTGCAGTCACTTGGTTACTAGGTCTTGTTACTAATACTAACAACTTAAAACTTCAATGTCCTGTATTTGTTCCACTGCAAAACAGGCTCTGTGAGGCCACAAGTCACATTTCTTTTAATTGCTAACTTTAAATGGCTCATCAGAAAATTGAGATATTTGCCACTTATTGCTATTCTTTCTCTATCCAGATGGTCTTTTAATATCATTACTTTGTAGTACCAGAATTTTGCAACACTGCTGCTAATACTGAGGATGGGTGTTCTTTAGTTGAGATGAGCTTGTATGGCACCCACCCACAACTGTACTAATGCTCTTGTGATTTATCTCTGATGGCTATGTTTTCTGATAAACCTTTACACTTGCACTTACCAGAAGCATACAATGCACATGCCATCATTATTTCAGATTTTGTGCTACATAAAGAAGAACAAACTGAACACATAGTTCAGGGGCGCCAACTTCTCCAAATTATTAGGGGGACAGGCATGAAGAGATCAGACATGGGAGGGGCGTGTGTCTTCCATTGTCAGGAAAAAAATAAAGGGCGTGGGTAAAAAGATAAACTATGAGATTCGACGTATATTTTAAAACACAATTGTAATTGTGCCTCAGCAAATGAACGAGGGAACAGAAATATTCTTTTGCTGAATATTAATATTTTTAAAAATGAAATTCATTCTGTAATTTTGTAAAAATATCCAGAAAGTTTAGTAAAAATATGAGAAAACTTGCCTTTCCACAAGGCCTCCCTAAAACTGAAGAAATCATCCCTTGCCTCGAAGATCTTCTCAAAAATATACCATGCGCAGAGAATAAAACTGAAGTTGAGAACAAATTATATAGAGTTATTATAAAAGAATATAATGCCAAAAACAACAAAAACTTCTATATAGAAAAAAAATTAAAATATGAAAACTATTGGAATTGAAAAATGACCCATATATCAAATTCTGTGAAGCAGATAAAACTGGCCAAATCATTATTCTCAACACTGATGAATTTGAACAAAAAATGACAGCAGCAATAGATGGATTAAATTGTACCGAAATAAAGAAAGACCCAACAGATAACCAAATTAAATTCTTAGCAGATATAAGAAATCATAGCACATTACCTGATGAAATCAAGCGCTCTTTTCCACCAATGGGAGCAGGCATACCACGTATTGTTGCAAAGGTAAAAACACACAAAGATGGCGCTCCAATGAGACTGATAGTTTCAAAAAAAAAAAAACTCACCATTGATAACATTAGAGAAAAACATTTACAAGTTCCTAGCACCCTTTTTCATGAACAACAAGTTCACCATCAAGAACACCTATGAATTTATTGAGAAAATTAAAAATGTAAAAACTGGCCTAAAGGACTTAAATATGGCAAGCATGGATGTTAAAGCATTATATCCAAGCACTCCTGTTCCAGAAGCTATTGAAATTATCATTAAGAAGTTGCAAAATCTTAAAATTTTAAATAACACACAAATTCATGAATTCAAAAAAGTTTTATTCTATTTATATGAAAATAATATTTTTACATACAAGAACAAAATATTCAAGCAAAATTCAGGAGGCCCAATGGGCTCACCATTATCAACTTTATATGCTGAGGTTGTGATGAACGAAATTGAAGAAAATGTCCTGCATCGTATGGAAGAAAAACCGGAAGTGTACTGTCGATACATGGATGATATTTTCATTCTATCAAAACTGAACGAAGAAGAATTAAGAAAATTAACAAAATGTTACAGCTCTTTATATTCAACTCTAGAACTCACTGTTGAAATAGAAAAAAATAATGCAATAGCCTTTTTGGACGTACAAGTTATCAAATCCACAGATAAGTTACTATACAGGGTTTATCGGAAAAGTTCATTTGTTCCGGTCCTAATCCCATACAATTCGGCACATCCTTATCCTCAAAAATGCAATAGTCTAAAAACCTTAATTAAAAGAGCATATACGCACTCTGAAAATAATCAATTCATCAATGAAGAAATCAAATTCATAAAAAAAATTGCACGTAGCTTTGGTTATCCTAACCATTTAATAAAAAAATGGAACACAGAAGTAATAAAGAAAATAAAAAATAATGCTGTAGTAAATAAAAAAGAAGTCAAATATTTAAATGGTTTTCCGTACATTAAAGGTACTACCTATGAAATTAATAATATTTGTAAAAAGCATAACATTCAAATTGGAGGAAAAGTAAATACCATCAAAAATATGGTAATAAAAAATAATGAAAAAATAAAAATGTTAGAAAAAGCAGGTATTTACTCAATTCCTATTACTGAAAATCCTCCAATGGCTTATATAGGAAGTACCAAAAATAAGCTTAATCATAGATTAAAACAACACCTAAAAAATTGGCAGAAAAAAGAAGAAAAAACAGCACTTATTCAATACTGTCTGGATAACCAAAAATATCCTAAATTCGAAAATATAAAAATCATTAAAAGCTGTAAATCCGAAAAACACCTCAGAATAGCAGAGTCGGTAATGATTGAAAAAAATAGGGCAAAAGTTTGCAACCATAATGACCCTAATATTTTGAGAAACAGCTGGAGAAATTTAATTAAAATTGAGCAAAAAAATGAAAAATGAGATCAGTGACCAACAAGAGATGGCGCCACAATGCCCAAGAAGAAGCGATAGCCGATGACAGAAGCAGCCCGCGAGAACCACCGAAATGCCCAGCTGACACGGTCCGTGCTAGTCAGAGCAAAACGTCCCCTCGATGACGGTAATGGAGTATTACCGAAAGTACTCGGGTTATGAAAAATTATTGAAGTAAATGAGGAGGCTGCAAAGGAAAAAACTCATTTAGTGATGAGGCCAGATAAATACCAACGGGAAAAAAATGAAGTGGACCCGCAACTAAATGAAAACCCCCATGCCACATCCACATAACGGAAATAAGAATTGAAAGCCAAGCCCCACGTGCGGTAAGTGTTAATCGAACTTTACCAACAAAAAGGGAAGTTCAAAAATGCAAAAAAAAAAAAAAAAATAGTTAAATAAAGGCACTAGTTTATACATTTCTGTATTTTATTTATGATAAAATTGTTTTAATCATTTACCATATACCACACACTACTAATACTATTATTTAAACACTATTAATATTGGCCTGGCAATCCAGGTTCTTATCAAATGAACAATGCTGAGAATGGAAAAAATGTCTTTAGTTATTTTGTTATTTATTAATATTTTGGAAATAAATCACTGGCCTCATAAGGTAGACCAAGCTCCACCTTATGATGCTAAAGCGATTATTTAATTAAATGGAACCAAAAATATTGGGTGGGCACTTCCCCCCCAATTATTGGAGCGGCAAGATTCACTGTGCCCCCTATTGTTGGTGCCTATTCATGTGTTTTCATACATCAACTGTTTATTAATGGTAGTACGGATTGAGGTAGCAGCATGGGTACCACAAGCATTTTTTAGTGGGAGGGGGGGAGACTAGGAATTGAAGAACATTTTTTGCTGTTTTGATTTTGTATCATAAATAAGATGCATAATTAAAATAGTAAAAATACAACTTCACCAGATCCTTGGGAGTGGGGTGAGAGCCTTCTTGCCAACATCCATTGGTAGCTCTAATCTTTAACACCCTGGCTATTTCTTCCAAATAGTGATGCAGCAATTTTAACTTACAAGTCAACAATTTGTGATAAATTTTATCTAGTTTTATTTCATCTGTATTCAAGTGTTGGATAACAGGGTTTTGCTTCTACCTTAGTTAACGACTGCAATAATGCTGCCATTTAGAATCTATTTCTTAATGATGCTAGTGGTACCATATGCACACTTAACACTGCCAGAACACTTGGTAATAATGTGGCACCCTATCCTTAGTTTTCTGCAGATTATTCAGCCCATCAGTTTTAAAGTTGTACATTCTGCTAGGTAGAGGCCATTGTGTATAGTCCTTCGCCAACATTTCACCAGAGCTACAAACCCACTGTGGTACCACTCAGCAGGTTTTGATGACAAACTTTCTGATGCCAGATTCTACACCCACTACTGTTGCAAAGTGCCATTTTTGTAGGAAATGGGCCATGAAGGAAAGCAGGTGGTATTTGGATGGGGCAAGATCTGGACTGTATAGAGGATGGAGTAGGATCTCAATTCCTGCAGTTTTCTGTAGACCACTCTGGAGGTGTGGTCCACTTGCAGCAATGCCTACTTCCCATTGATAAGTGCTAGGTAGAACTGGCACAGAGCATCATGGACTTTCTGTAGTTTGGCATAAATGTTACCATCTAGCATAAGTTCACAGTGCACAGGATATTCATTTTCACCACATGCACAACCTGACTTTCCTCTGAAACTGCCTACTTTGCATCACTGGCTGTGCTACTTGGCATGGCTTCAGCCACTGGTTCCCGTTGGTAGAATAATATAGGAATATCCACTTTTCATCACCCATGTTGATGTGACCCCAAAACCAATCATCCTGTGTATTTGGCTGCAATCTGTGACAGAAAAGGAGCATGTTGTTCCACCTTCTGGGGTGTCAGTGTATGGGGAACTATTCAATGGTGCCTGGAGGAAAAACTAAGCTGGTGCAAGTGATGAACAATGGTGGATGGGAAGACCCCACTACAGCTGCGTATTGTTATGTACTGGTACCGGGGCTTGTTTGCTATCACAGCTGCAAACAGGACATTAGTGTTAATGGCTGTTAAATGTCCTGAGCGCAGCTTGCATTCAAGACTGCTGTCCCCAGCATTGAAATGCCAGAACCATTTCTGTGCAGTGCCGCTGTCAATACTGTTTCCTTGCCTTCAATTGTACAGATTTCTCTTTCTGCTGCTCCTACTTCTAACCCTTTTTTCCATTAATGGCTTAGGATCACTAGAATGGCATGTTTACTGACCCCCATCCTCTGCTCATCTGATGATGCCATGTGGCTCTATGCCAAATTCACATCATCAACCTCTTGTGTTCCACACCACTACAGTACCCAGTCCATGCTGACTCGCATTTTGCAGAGGAGTGGTGGCCCACCATTATGTGTGGCTTAAAACGGGATGAACTTTTGATTCACTGTGGTATTGGACATGATAAATGAGACCATAAGAAGAGCAATTTAAACCATACACATAGGTATAAGATCAAACCTAAGACATGTATGAACTTGCAAATATACAGTTGCCTATCTTCTGCTTCATGTAATTTTTATTGTTGCATTATAATAGCCACTGCACATATTTCCCCCACTTAGGGAAAATTACTAAGGAAGGATGAAGGGTCACATTGAAAGATTAGGGAAGTTTATTTAGAAGGACAAGGCAGTTGTATTAAATGGTTGGGAAGGACGTGGTTTTGACTTCTAAGGAATCCACTGTGTTGGTGGAAACTTGTTTTGCCACAGACTGAATAAAATATGTAAAAACCTATCCTCACAAATTATTTTAAAAAATTGCTGATGCTTATTACACCCAAATTTTCCTTAAATCTGTTAAAAACTGTGTATGCAAGTGTCTCAATATAAAATAGTAATTGCTTGAACTTTATCATAATAGGAGTGTTCAATCAACTCCTCATTCAAACGCATATTGTAAGTAACACAAATACTCTTTAATTAAATAGTGGTTGCAACTTTAATGGTTACAATTAGACCCAGTTTTTTTTTATAGCTATGCTGGCTCCTTACTATATATAGTGCAAATGTCTTGTACTGCCCATACACATTTTTCCAACTATAAGTCTTCAGGATTTTTTCTTCTAAAAATGTTGATGAGAAGAAAACAGTTGCTCAGTTACCAAAACAGTGATTTCCACTGAAATTATAATAGTGCAGAGTCTCTTAAACTGGTACAATTAAAAAAATTAATTTCTCAAAAGCCAGAAATATAGCTATTAAAAATTAATTTCTCAAAAGCCAGAAATATAGCCATTAAAAATTAATTTCTCAAAAGCCAGAAATATAGCCATTAAAATTAATTTCTTAAAAGCCAGAAATATAGCCATTAAAAATTAATTTCTCAAAAGCTAGAAATAAAGCCATTTTAAATTTAGTGAAGATAATGAACACATAGGACTATTACTGTGAAAAAAAATCTGAGCACTTTTTTGAGATACAGGTGTGTTAAAAACTATGGACAATTTTCCAATATTTTGAACTTTGGTAACATTTTTCTGGGAAAGAGGACACTTTTTTTTAATGAAGATTTGTAGGACTAATCTTTATACCCTGTAGCCATAGAACTTTAACTACAAACATTATAAAATAAGTTTTTAGAAGCTTAAGAGTCATACATGGAAGCAGAATATCATAAAACTAGAAAAAAATGTTCAGCATTTTCTGCTGCCTCTAGCATAGCTTACATTTGGCTTAAAATGGTGAAAAAAATGCATATAGAAACAGAAATCAAGTTATTTTATTAAGTTGTTTGAAGGCAAATCTTCAACAAGAATTATATGTAAGAAAACATAAACCCTTGCAACTTTAATTTTCATACAAACCCCCAAACTTTTAATCCCCTAAATACCAGAGGCATCAGATAAAAATTTTCAAAGATTATTTCTGGCATCTGACTGTTAGAAAATATGAATCCCCAAATACAATGCCTGCAAAAATGGTAAACGGTAAACTCCCCCATCGGTAACTTTCCCCTCGTTCAGTCAATTCCCCCACCTTTTTCAATCAGGGATCGTGCACAAATGAATTTTACTCAAAATACGACTCAAAAAGGTGGGGGAATTTACCGGTGGGGGAATTTTCCGATGGGAGAGTTTTCCGACCGGTAAATTCTCCCACCTTTTTCAGTCAGGGACCGTGCACAAATGAATTTTACTCAAAATACGACTCAAAAAGGTGGGGGAATGTTCAGGAAAGGACAATAAGGTGGGATTTTTTAATAACGCTGCATTTTTACTTAGGCACTAAATATTTACATAACATGTCAAATGTAATATTTTTTTTTACTTAATTAATTCATAGGCCCTACACCTCGGCCTTTTTAACAGCTTTTAATCCGCCGACTTCATATTCATTACGCTTACGTATCAAATCAAGTCAATAGCATTGCGCTTTTACTTAGGCACTAAATATTAATTCATAGGCCCTAGGCCTAGGCCTTTTAAACAGTTTTTATTCTACCGATGTCATATTCTAAAAGTTTACATCCCATGTCAGGTTAGGAGTATTGCACTTTTATCTAGGCACTGACTAAATATTAATTCTACTTATGCACCATACATTAATTAATAGGTCGTAGACCTAAGCTTTTTTAACACTTTTTTCTTTGCCTATGTGATGCTCGCAAAATTTACAGAAAAATCAAGTTAATAGCATTGCGCTTTTACTTGGCATTCAATATTAATTACTAGGCCTAAGGCCAATGAATTAATAACTAGTACCTAAGTAAAAAAGCAATATGATTAACTTCAGTTCATACAAAAACGTTATGAATATGACATCGTTAGAATAAAAACTTAAAAAGGCCTAAGCTAAGGGCCAGTGAAACAACATTTAGTACTTAAGTAAAAGCGGAATATTTATGAACTTGAATTGATATGTAAACGTTATGAATGCAGCATTCGTAGAATAAAAACTATTAAAAAGGCCAAGGCCTATGGCCTGTGAATTGATATTTAGTGCCCAAGTAAAAGCCCAATACTTTTAACCTGGCTTGGTACGTAAACTTTGTGAATATGACATCGGCAGAATAAAAACTTAGAAAAAGGCCTAGGGCCTATGAATTAATATTTAGTGCCTAATAAAAAGCGCAATGTTATTACTTTGATTTAATACGTAAACGTTATGAATGTGACATGCGTAGAATAAAAACTGTTAAAAAGGCCTAGGCCTAGCCTAGGACCTATGAATTAATATTTTGCGCTTAAGAAAAAGCGCAAAATTATTACCCTGATTTAACACGTAAACGTTATACAAATATGACAGGGTTAGAATAAAAACTGTTAAAAAGGCCTAGGACCAGGGCCTATAAATTAATATTTAGTGCCTAATAAAATGCGCAATGTTATAAACTTGATTTAATATGTAAACGTTACGAATATGACATCGGTAGAATGAAAACTGTTAAAAAGGCCTAGGGCCGATGAATTAATATTTAGTGCCTAAGTAAAAAAGCAATATTATTGCCTTGATATAATACGTAAACGTTGTGAATATGGCATCGCTTGAATAAAAACTGTTAGAAAGGCTTTGGCCTAGGGCCTGTGGAATAATATTTAGTGCCCAAATAAAAGCGCGATTTGATGTATAAACGTTGGGAATATTACATCATTAGAATAAAAACTAAGGCATAGTAATTAATATTTAGTGATAAATATTCCTATGCATGAGACATTGTAATTAATATTAATATTTCTAAGCATGATGCATAGTAATTAGTATTTAGTGCCTAGGTAATCAAAATAGAAATATTAATAACTTGACATGAAAACATTCGACCTCATGCAATTAGAGTACACATGGGAAGAACATGTCTCTTCCAATGGAGGAAAATTAAAAAAACCGGGCAAAAAGATAAACTACAAGATTCGAAGTATATTTTAAAACACAATTGTTATTTCTCATCAGCAAATGAACTAGTAAACAGAAATATTCTTTTGATGAATATTAATATCTTTACAAATAAAATTCAGCCTGGGATTTTATAAAAACATCCGCAGAGAGTTATTTCCAAATGTCGAAAAACTCCCCAACATCGGAAAACTCCCCCATCGGAAAATTCCCCCACCTTTTTTAGTAAAATTCATTTGTGCACGGTCCCTGACTGAAAAAGGTGGGGGAATTTACCGGTGGGGGATTTTTGCGGTGGGGGAGTTTACCGGGATTCGCAAAAATATGTACTATATTATTCAGAACAATATCAAGGTAAAACCTACAAAGCATTACATAGTTTCCTTCTGCAGGCATAAATTGAACATTTCCCTTGTACGTACACTTACCCGTTCTGAAGATTGTCAGTGTTGTACTCTTATGGTTAACATACATAGTGGGTCATTGAATATTATTAACATTTTAACAGGAATTTTAATTTCATACAGAAATAATTTCCATGTGATAAGTCATGATGGGATTCAGGAGTGCCGACTTCACCAAATTATTTGAGGGGTAGGCATGAAGAGGTCACACATTGGGTGGGGCATGTCTCTTCCATTGTCAGGAGGAAAATAAAACAAGGACAAAAATAAACTATGAGATTCAATGTATATTTTAAAATCCAATTGTAATTGCTCATCAGCAAATGAACAAAGAAACAGAAATATTCTGCTGAATATTTACATTTAAAAAAATAAAATTCAGCCTGTGATTTTATGAAAATATCCAGAGATATTGTATTTCCAAACATTATAAAAAAATATGATAAATTAGTGCAGTTACTCAAAAAAAGGATGAGAAATGGAAAAAACAAATAAAGGCGACATACACACACAAAAACAACTAATTAACCCTGTGTATTAATGTAGAACAAAAAATATTGGGTGGTCACTGCTCTCCTGTAAAACTATTTGTGGGGAGGAGCATGATTCACCTTGCCCCCCCTCCCATAGCTGGCGCCTACAATAGGATTTATGTGTTTTTATTTTCAATATCCTAGTTCTGTTTCAACATCTAGATTACTCAATCAAAGTTCAGAAATTTATATTCAGTTGTGTAGTTGTAACCAAATTAGACACACAAAAAAAGTTTTCATTTTTGAAAAGAAATTGCTTCAAACTAGAGTTAATTTCAAACTAAAATCATGATTTTAAGCTGCAGAAAGTCAGTGTTTTTTGCACTACTTTAGTATAAAATTGTACTGAAAGACCTAAAATTATCCCATAAATAAAGCACAATACCATTTTCTAAAAATAAAAAAGTTAACTTCAATTAATTTTGACATTGTATAGCTAGTTTATATGTATGAAAATCAGTTTCACAAATTACTTAAGGTTGCAGTAACTTTTAACTTCACAGTAAACAGCTTCACTATGAAGTCAACAATTTAAAAAATATGTGATTTTTTCATAAATGTGTGTGTTAAATTACATGTCACAGTATAACCAGTGGCGTAATACAAAATCTCTGCCCCCTTCCCCGCAAAATTTTCCTAACAGGCCCCCAACAGTAAAAATTAATGCAAAAATTGAGGGTAAATATTTAACTTTGCCGTAGTAAACATATATTTTCGAGATATTGATTCCATAATCACTTATGTATTGTTTTTAATTATGTGAGCACTTATTATTGTAAGTATCCTAGATAAATTTAGTACTCAGGAAAAAAAAATGCAAAATCTTCAATTGACAAATGTTCACGATATCAAATCAAGTAAAAACAAATACTGATCTTCGAGTGTTTAGTTTCGAACTTCCTTTAAAGCTGTTTAATTCCTTAACACAATAATTTTTGAGAAAGAGAGAAAACAAGTGTGTTTACATTTTTCTAGTTTTAAATACTTCAGTGATATTGTTTCTTTTTAGTGTCTTGTCTTTTAAATTCAAGAAGCAAGCATACTTTACAAAATAAAGAAAACTTACGTTACTAAAGTCTGGATTCCCTTCTAACGTTCTTCTTAGCGAATATTTCAATCAGTTTCGTCATGTCTAGTTTTCTGTCTCGGTCATTTTCAATGCTTATCATCGCAAGTCAATCAAGCATACTTGGAGTGTGCCATGACTGAAGGTAGAAACCTCAGGTTCGATCCCAGGCAGGCATGAATGCTCGAACTACAAAACATCCGCCGTGTGTCGGATGGGCACGTTAAGCCATCGGACCCCGGGTACTGGCCCCCCAGTAATGAATAAGGGTGTCTTCGTCCCCTTTTCTACCTCGCTTCCTTATCGGGCACTCTAGCTAAAATCTCCTAGTTTCCTATTTCTAAGGGTTGTTTAAGACCGGGGGTCAGACACTCCCTCCCTTCCTAAAATCCTCTACATATGATCTAATCGGCATGCAGATAAAAGTCTGTGTCAATGGGGTCCTTTAGTTCAAAAACTTTCGTATCCAAAAGACAGAAAATTTAAAACAAAATTTATTTAGAGCAAGTAGAAAACCTCTTGTCTAAAATTAAATTGCTAAATAAAAAAAAAATTGAAAAATTCATATGTAGATATGGGCCCCCTAAATTTGTGGGGGCTATCTTTATGTCCCTGAGTATAACATAATATGGTCCTGTCTTCAAGTTTAATATACACTATCTACCAACAAGTAATTGGACACCCCTGCAATCGACGATATCTGCGGTTCTGATACACGCCATGGCCGCCGCCATTAAATATTGTGTGGGAAACAACAACACAACCAGTCGCATGCAAGATGCCACGCAGTTCGGAGCTCTCCGATTTCGAGAAAGGTGTAATCGTCGGGTATCACAGAAATGACCGATCCATACGTGACATATCCAGCTAGTTGAAATACCCAAAATCGACAGTGGCCTATGTGATTGGCAAGTGGAAGATGAGAGGTGACTGTTGGAATGTGCCCCGACCCGGCAGACCCACAAAACTGGGAGTTAGAGACCGACGGGTACTGGCCAGAGAAATTCAGAAGAACCGCACCAAATCGATGGGCCACATCCGTGAGGAGTTTCAACAGGCATCTGGGAGTGTTCTTTCGATTAATACCGTCCGTAAGGAAGCCCATCTGCTCGGTTATCATGGACAAGCCTTTCATCATCAAGTCCAGTAGCGTTGCTCGGCTAACGTGGTGCAAAGAACGTCGACAGTGGACCGTTGAACAGTGGAAACAGGTTCTCTGGAGCGATGAATCAGTCAAGGTTCACTCTCTACCGTTCGGATGGCAGGGTCTGGGTTTGGCGTCTGCCTGGAGAACGCCTCCTGCCAGAATGTATTGTGCCAACTGTGAAGTTCTGCGGTGGTGGAATTATGCTATGGGGTGTTTCTCCTGGTATGGCACGGGACCCTTGGTCGCAATTCCTGGTAGACTCAACGCCGAGACCTACTGTACCATATTGGATGACCATGCGCTTCCTACGTTGTGGCAGTTTTACAGGGTGGACCCATGTTACTTTCAGGATGACAATGCCACCTGTCATGTTGCAAGGTCCACCATGGCTTGGTATGGTGACAATGGGGTTAATCGAATGGACTGGCTTGCGCAGAGCCCGGACCTTAACCCTATTGAACACCTCTGGGATGAGTTGGAGCGTCGACTTAAGGGGTGCTCCCACCATCCGAAATCGGTGAAGGAACTGACCTGTCTTCTCCAAGCCGAGTGGACGAAAATACCACTAGCCATCGTACAACGCCTGGTTGAGAGTATGCCCCGGAGGGTCGCAGCTGTAATCGCCGCTTATGGAGGCTCCACCAACTATTGAAGGTGAATAAACTTCGTTTTCCTTTGCTATCACAGGCGTCCAATTACTTGTTGGTAGATAGTGTAGCAACAAGAAATGACACTGAAATGTCAAGATAAATCAGTTTGCTTTTAAGAAATTTGGATAGTTTACATTGTTGTCTGCGTACTTATGTCTATTATTGTAAAAAATTATGACAGCTAAAAACAGCACATGAAGTGCTACTGTCATCTTATGCTTCTACCCGATTCTGAATGAATATCTGTTTAAATCAGGCAACTTTATTTTATTTTACTAAATGTACCTCACATTACAAATAGTCAGGGATGCTAGAGCTAGAGGACTTGGATATACTCAAAGTCATGTACAAGTTTGGTAAAATTTTTAAACATTTTTACTGCACTTCCATCCTAATCTGGTTTATTCTTGAGGCTGTCATAATGTGGCCAGGCCTTCTATTGTTCTTGCTTTTTGTTCTATGCAAGGGAACTTGAAAGTGATTACACAGTTATGTATAAAAGATCTCTATCAGGGTGCCTGATGCACAAGTGCACACCTGTGGTATCAATTGTTTCTCCTGTTTCATTACAGGAGTGGACATAGAAAGGTGACATTTAACACTCAGAGTGGTGGCAAAGCTTGTATCAGTGGCTATATTTGCATGGTAGATTGCAAATCACAGCTATGTTGCATTGTTTTTTAACATGCAACGTGTGCATGTGTTTATATTGTACCTTAACAGATGTTCAACATATGTATCGGAATTGCGTTGTGCTACAGCCTCTCTTTCAACTTGTTCAAGCTGTCCTCCTCTTTATTTGCTAAACTTCTCATTTTTCTGATGAATTTGAGCCCATCTGCAGAAAGGGTGGCACAAATATGAGTGAAATGCCATGAATATTGTTTGTACATCTTTTTTTCTTAGTAAAAATGTCTCACTTCTATCATTCACCATATAGGACAATTTCACCCTATTCACTACCTTACACACAACAGGACTTTGAAGTCAATTCTGTTATCACCTTTGATCCTGACTTCAAATAAAAGAAAGTATGATTCACTGCCGTCAAGATAATGTGCACCTTTTTCAATTATTTTGGAATTCTAAGGGACAGCTATTTGATATACAAGTAATAGACAACTCGATTGCACTCAACTCACAACTAACACCAGTACTGCAACATATCATGTTCTTAACCGTATAGCATTGTTGTGTGATTGCATCCAAATTTTAATGCCTCTCATGGCCTTCTATTTTCTTCTAGAAATGTAATATTAGTGTTTTACTAGGTATCTGACTCTCATGCTTTAGTGTTAGTGTGCTGTACTGTATTTGTACTTTGCCATATTCATCCCATGCCCAATTACATATTGTCCTTTAATCATTTGGAAGTTACAGTCTGTGTTTTTTACACATAATCTTTTTTTTTATCATTCTCATTGTCATATTCATTTCATCAGCAGCACTGCAAGTTGCAAACCTTGCCTTTAATTGGTGTCGATTGCAGTGAATCAATTTGTGATAGTCTATCAATGTATGTAGTCTACTACACTGTACTGAGTTTTTTTCTTTCTCTCTATTCCTTCTCCTTGTGCAGTGTTTGCACATAGTTAGTAATCTTTTTCAGTAATCAATCCTGAAATGTGTATGCTAACAAGGCAACAGTTTGGGATCCATGTGCTTGAGGTGTATGTTTTGAGTAATACATGTAGTGTTCCTTTTGAATGCATGTAATGCTACAGTTTGTCCCAAAACAACTGAGAATGTTTCTTTATAAAAAATGTGCAATACTGCATTTGACCTTGGCATAAGTCTCGAAAAAACATTAGTTGTTGTAGTAACCACAGCAACTGGCCACACCTGTTTATTATGCATGCGTTGTTGTTAGTGCATAGTTTAATACGTGTTGTTTCATGAACCCCTAACAAGTGTTTTTGTGCTGTGGTTTTTAAAAAAAAATGCACGTAAAAGAGGAACAAAGATGTGCCATTAAATTTTGCTGTTGATTTAAGAAGTCTGTCGGAGAGACTTTCCATCTTATGTAAGAGGCTTATGAATGTCTAGGAAAATCAACAATTTACAGATGGCATAAAAATTTATCAATGGTCGTGAGTCGGCGGCTTTAATTGAGCATGGAGGAAGACCTTCAATGAGTGTTACAGAAGTAAACATCAATACAATAGGTGTTATCATATGGGAAGACAGACACCTATCAATTCGATATATCAAAGATATAGTTCACATTTCAAAATCAACAGTTCACAGAATTTTAACCGAGCATCTGGGCATGAAATGAATTTGTCCAGCTTCAGTTCCCTATTTCTTTTCATGTGCTGTCCACTGCAAGGCTGTACATGGCCAGTTCTGTCATTTCTTATTTGGAGAAAATGAATAATAAGGTGATGCCCCAATCTGCATATAGTCCAGACTTGTCACCATGTGACTTCTGGTTGTTCCTCATTTAAAAACAAGTTAGTAAAATCATGCAATGCATTGATTATGATACGCTTTCCAACATACCAGAAATTATTACTCAAGTTATGTGGATAATGGCTGTGGAATAAATCTCGCTCCTGTGTCCTGACCTTTGACCCCATTTCGATGATATTCAACAGAACCGGTTCAGTACACCTCAAGAATAACATACTAAAGTTTTGTCGCAATAGAAGCAGTTTTACACAAGTTATGAGAATAATGGCTGTGGAATAAATCTTGCTTTTGTGCAATGACCTTTGACCCCATTTCGGTGATATTCAACAGGACCAGTTCACTATACCTCCGGAATAACATTGTAACGTTTTGTCGCAATCGAAACATTTTTTGGTAAGTTATGATGCATAAGGGCAATGGAATGGATCCCACTCCAGTGTCCTGACCTTTGACCCCATTTCGCCCATTTTCATTAGGGTTCGTCCCCAGTGGTTCCTTACCACATACCAAAATTTCATCGAAATCGAACCATTTTTACGCAAGTTATGACGCATAAAGGCAATGGAATAAATCCCGCTCTTATGCCCTGCCTGACCTTTGACCCCAATTTGCCAAAATTCAATAGGGTTCATCCCTTGGTGGTCCCCTACCACATACTAAAATTTCATCGAAATCGAACCATAGTTATGCAAGTTATGACGCATAAGGGCAATTGAATGGATCCTGCTCTTATGGCGTGACCTTGGACCCCACTTCACCCATTTTCAATAGGGTTTGTCCCCTGGTGGTCCCCTACCACATACTAAAATTTCATCGAAATCGAACCACTTTTATGCGAGTTATTGTGCCGAAAGACGGACGGAAAAAGCTGGAGCATATACGCTTCTTCAACCTACGGTTGGAAAGCGTAAAAAAGGCATTACTGGGATGACTCTTTGAGACTGATCAACAACTTATTACAGCTGCACAGGGGTGCTACCATAGCATTTCAGAAGAAGAATTCCAGAAGATATTCAAAAAGTGAGAGGTCTGTTGGGACACCTGTATTCAACGCAATGGACAGTATTTAGAAAAAGACGACAACTCTTCCTTGATAATTAAGGTATGCATATGTTTTATAAAAACATTCTCTGTTGTTTTGGGACAACCCTTGTACATGGTGCTTTTCGTGTACTTAGGTGTCATACAGCATTTTGTGTTCCTTACGATTTGCATAATAATTGTTGCTTGCTTATGTTTTGTCCTGAGTCATGAAGTAGATGTTTGTTTGTTCTGATTAACACTAACTCCTTCCAAGTTATGTGTATTTTGGTCACTATGGTTCTTTGCTGATATGATTAATTAGTGAGCAATAGTTTATTGATGAGTAATTTTGAACATGTGTTGGTGATATTTATGCATTTATGATTATGTTGCTAGCTGGAAATGCAAAATGTTTTTTATTTTCTGTTATCAATGCATATATGCAACAATGCAACCCTTTCTGTTATCAATGCATATTCTGTAGTTCTATCATTTTTGCAGAACTGTCCTTATTTGTATAGGTGCCAATGCTTGGTGTGTGTTAATTAATTACACATGGAGGTAGTGGTGTTGTTTAAAAGTGTGTTTTATATCATATATTACTGTTCGAATGTATATGCCTTGATTAATGAATCTGTTCTTGAAGGCAACATCATGTGTGTGCTTATTCAATATTCTCGGTACCTTTGCACATTTTTAGCACGTCTTTTGTAAAAAAAGATTGTGCTTCTGTTATCGGTTTGTCCGTCCGTCTGTATCCACGATATCTCTGCAACTATTAGTCCGATTTGAAAAATTCTTTTTGCAGCCTGAAGCTTGAAATATGCAAATGATGATCCTTGATTTCGATTTTTTTTACGATGTACAATTTCGCCGGTAGAGGGCATAAATGCAGATGATGTTGAATTCAAAAATACGTTTTATTCCACATATTTGCTTCTAAACATCCGATTGAAAAATTTTTTTGTATCTTTCGATTCCATTTACGTCAAAGAGTATTTTAGATATAGTTACTGTTAGAAATTATTATTAGAAATATGACTGTCAGAGTTCTTCGAACCAGACGCCTGAGCGAACATTTAACAGAATTGCAGGTGGCGCTGCTCGAAACGTTTTTTTAGTTGTTTACTCTTGCGAGCGTTGCCTGAGAAGAAGATCCCCTTCTGCTGCTCACGTCGGTTAGTAATCTAAGTGGTTGATCTTTGACTGAACAACAACAATGTCGGTGATATGTAGAGGGTGTGCGTGTTGGAATAGTGAGTTATTACCTTTTTGTCGAGATGTACAATAAATATTAGTGTGTTGTCATTGAATCG
The DNA here is from genome assembly GCA_039090855.1 of Macrothele yani. Taxonomy (NCBI): domain Eukaryota; kingdom Metazoa; phylum Arthropoda; class Arachnida; order Araneae; family Macrothelidae; genus Macrothele; species Macrothele yani. The sequence continues at coordinate 132,594,500 of CM077025.1, forward strand.
TTTATATGTGTGGAATCCCCTTTTTCTCTCTGTGATTACTAAGGATAGATCTTCCTGCAGCTGGTAAGTGGCTTACTGCGTTACTTAAAGAAATTAGAGATTTTAATTGTTTAGAAATATTTAACAGTTACTTTTTCAAATTACGCATAAATTTTCCGCTAGGGTGCATAAAAAGTAAATTACATTTTTCCCGATTTTCCGCTAGGGTGCATAAAAGTAAATTACATTTTTCCCGATAACTCTTTTTCTAAAACTCCGATTTGAAAATTTTTTTCTTCGGCGGATACATCTTCTGATGGAAAATCTTTTGCATACAATTTCAAATTTTTGGTAAAGAATACTTTGACCACCAGGGGCGTAAGTGTTAATTTTTGCTTCTGATACATTTGCCATAAAATCGGAGCTTCTAAAATATCGATTGAAAAAATTCTTTTGTGGACTGATGCCACTCACATCGATAAGCCTTTTCGGAATATTTTCTTCTTAAAATATTGCACAGTTTCTCCGCCAGGGGGCATAGATGTGCATCTTATTTTTGTCAATATCTCTACTTCTAGAAGTCCGATTTGAAAAATTCCTTCTTTGTTGGATAGTGTTTTCCGTGTGACATGTTTTTCATATAATTTCAAAATTTTCAAGTAATTCATAGACTTTCCGCTAAGGGGCATAGCAGTAAATTGTGTTTCCCCCTATATCTCTGCTTCTAAATCTCCAATTTGAAAAATTCTTTCTGCACCGGATACAGCTCCTGATGGGAAATTGTTTGCACATAATTTCCAATTTTTGTAAAAAAATAGTTTGGCCACCAGGGGGCGTAAATCTTAATTTCTGCTTTTGTTGTATTTGCAACAAAATATGAGCTTCTAAATTCTCGATTGAAAAAAACGTCTTTTGTTGACCGATACTAGTCATGTCGACAAACCTTTTAGAAACATTTTCTTCTTAAAATAGTGCATGGTTTCTACGCCATGGGGCGTAGATGTATATCTTATTTTTGTCAATATCTCTACTTGTAGGAGTCCGATATGAAAAATTCCTTCTTTGTTGGATAGTGTTTCTAGTGTGACATGTGGTTCACATAATTTCAAAATTTTCAAGTAATTCGTAGACTTTTCGCTAGGGGGCGTAAATGTAACTTGTGTTTCCCCCTATATCTCTGCTTCTAAATCTCCGATTTGAAAAATTCTTTCTGCACCGCATACAGCTCCTGATGGGAAATCGTTTGCACATAAGTTCTAATTTTTGTAAGAAATGGTTTGGCCACCAGGTGGCGTAAGTCCTAATTTTCGCTTCTGTTGTATTCGCAGCAAAATATGAGCTTCTAAATTCTCGATTGAAAAAAACGTCTTTTGTTGACCGATACTAGTCATGTCGACAAACCTTTTAGAAACATTTTCTTCTTAAAATAATGCATGGTTTCTTTCTATGCCAGGGGCGTAGATGTATATCTTATTTTTGTCAATATCTCTACTTCTAATAGTACAATTTGAAAAATTCCTTCTTTGTTGGATAGTGTTTCCGATGTGAAATGTTTTTCCTATAAATTCAAAATTTTCAAGTATATCATAGACTTTCTGCTAGGGGGCACAAAGGTAAATTGCGTTTTCTGTGTTATTTCCGCTCCTAAAGTTCTGATTTGAAAAATTCTTCCTGTATCGCATACAAGACCTGATGAAAAATATTTTTCACATAATTTCTAATGTTTGGTAAAGAATGGTTTAGCCACCAGGGGGTCATAAGTGTTCATTTCTGCTTCTGAAGTATTTGTTGCAAAATCTGGGCTCCTGAAAATTCGACTAATTTTTTTTTTCTTGGACCGATACCGCTTATATGGATAAGCCTTTTGAGAATACTTTCTTCCTAAAATAATGCATGGTTTTCCCACCAGGGGACATAAAGTCACATCTTATTTTTGTCGATATCTCTGTTTCTAAGAATTCGTAAGCTCACGATTCCGTTTACAGCAATATCTGAGGGATTAAAAACCCGATTGAAAATCTTCTTTCTTTCGTCAGATCTATTGTTTTCCATACCGGTTCCATTGACTTTGAATAGCTTTGATAACTTTAATTTGCATCAGAACGGATTCAAAAGACGTGCTTATTACACCCGAAAATTCAGTGTCATCTTTCTTGTTTTTTATGGTCTTGCATGATCATTTTCCTTTTTCTCTTGTTTATGTATGTACACTTTGTTTATTGTGATAACAATATTCTGGGGTCTCACATGTAACAGTTTGTCATTTGCATCGATTCTAACATGTAACGTAATCAGCTGTGTGATAAGATTTATTGTTTTATAGAAACACGTAATACTTCTTTGTTTAGTACACTAGTCATGATTGAAGTATTGGTGTATTCTTGTTGTGTTTAACAATCGTTGTGGTACAATGTTTAATTGAGTTATATCCAATTAGAAGATTCAAGCAATGGTGTGAATTCACATTCTGATGGTAACTCTGTTTTTTGGCTTGATGTTTAAGAGAACCAATTCATATGCTTTTCACATACAGTGTCTGTCTTTGATATTCTGATGTGATAGAACTTACGAGGGTCGTTCAAAAAGTAATGAGACTGATTTTACACGGGGCAGATCTGTAATGCAGTAAACATACTTACACATACATACTTTTAAAGTATTCTCTATCTACCTGAATGCACCGGTCCCCACCTTTCTATCCACTTCTGCAAGGTGTGTTTGAAACCCTTTCTCAACATGTGGTTCAGGATTTCCATCACATTGTTCCATCACATTGTTCAGTTCAGTATTTGATGCAAACTGACATACTTCAAAGTGTTGTTTTTTTTACTTCTGGGAATAGGTGGAAGTCACACAGTGCCAGATCCAGTGAATACTGAGGGTGTGCCATCATTTTGATGCCTAGATCTTGGATGACATGCTAAGTAAGCAAAGCATGATGTGTAGGAGCATTATCTTGATGCAAAATCCAACCAGTTTGTGCATATTCTGGGCATTTCTGGGAAATTTTTTTCTTCAACTGCAATTTTTCTGGTCCATACTTTTTTTTTTTGTCTTTTTAAATGTCTGTTTTGGTTTTTGAAATATAAAGTACAGATAACTAAGTGCAGATGGTTTGCATCATTTGCCACAAGACAAAAACAGTCGAACTGTCCATTCCCTCTTGCTCCTGTTTTTAATTATTCAATTTCAATACAAACCATTTATTATTTTCTGTCACACAAAGACATTTTAATATAATTAGAGTACAGTCTTTTTAAGATACTGCTTCCTGTCTAACCCTGGTCTGAGTTTACAGAGAGTGGTGCAGTCCACCTGGGAGACAAAAGTTTGGGAAAAAGCAGGGAGTTTGTGGCAGGGGGTGCTACTGCTCTCAGCTTCCTGCAGGAACCTGGTTAATACCATTAAGTTTCCACAGAAACACTTAGCCATCAGCACCCTGACTGCCCACATCTTGCTGATGTAGGTGCTGTAGGAATAATGATCATGTAAAGACGGCGGAAATCGGCATAGAAAGTCAACGTAAATTACAATGTTCATACATTTACACTTGGATTAATCTACTGTGTGCAATACGATGAAAGTAGATTTGGAGAACTAGACATGAAAGGTGGAAAAGTGACTACATGTGGACTTTCTATGCTGATTTCCGCCATCTTTACACGATCATTTTTCAAATAAGACATTTGACTGTTTAGATGATTTAATGTGATGAATTTAATTATTAAATTCATATAGAAAACATTAGAACTTTCAGGCCCGCAACGGGCCCATCTTTAAATGTTATTAGCAGAATGGAACCGAGTATGATTTAAATACATTAATGTTATGTGGTTTTCTTGATATTGTGACCTGCTCGTGATGGACATCATATCTCGTGAAAGGTTTGTTAACATCGATAAATATATTACGTGTCAAGCAACGTATTAAAAACTATGTTTGAAGGAAATAATTGGTGTAAGTCTCCACATGTTATAACTCATTAAGCACCATTTTCCAAGGTAAAGGGATGTGACAAGAAGACAATGAAGACAATAGACATTCAAGATGAAGATCATATATATGTTGGATCTACACTACGCTCATTAAAAACTCGTTTAAAAGAGCACCAATATAACATAAAGACAAACGCATCAAGGACTTCCCTATCAAGGCTATCATACAAAGGATTTCATTACCCATGTTGGAACGAAGCCAGCATCCTCTCCATGCCCTACTCAAAAGCATCAATCCTACTACTAGAAAGTCTATTTATTCACAAATATGGTGAAGTATGCTGCAATGATGATACTCCTTGTCACATCCCTTTACCTTGGAAAACAGTGCTTAATGAGTTATAACATGTAGAGACTTACACCAATTATTTCCTTCAAACATAGTTTTTAATACATTCCTTGACATGTAATATATTTATTGATGTTAACAAACTTTTCACAAGATATGATGTCCATCACGAGCAGGTCACAATATCAAGAAAACCACATAACATTAATGTATTTAAATCATACTCAGTTCCATTCTGCTAATAACATCTAAAGATGGGTCCGTTGCGGGCCTGAAAGTTCTAATGTTTTCTATATGAATTTAATAATTAAATTCATCACATTAAATCATCTAAACAGTCAAATGTCTTATTTGAATCTGTTATTAGAATAATGATCATGTAAAGACGGCGGAAATCAGCATAGAAAGTCAACGCAAACACGAAATGAACATTTACTTATTACATGTGGACTTTGGAGGAAAGCCATAAAGGGCTTGTATGTTCACAAGTTGTGTCAGATATAAAAGAATATAATAATAGTCTTCACCAGTGGCGTAACTAGCACAATGTGCACCCCCTGCAAGATTTGTTTCAGCACCCCTAAGCATAGTAATTTTCCCAGGATTTTGAACACGAGGGAGGATGCATTTTTCAGGGGGGTCGGGGGGGGGATTAGGAAGTCAGGAAGGGTGTCTAAAAAAGTAACAGCCATACCTAAAGCCCTGCAGTTTTAACTTTTTAAGTAATAGATTTAACAATACATGTAATTGCTCTTGTCCCAAACTAAAATAAATCACTTGAAGAAATCACCCTCTTACACATCGCAGATCTGTGGCTCCTGTGAATAAATGTTGGCGCCTGTCGTGCACATAATCCTAGCTAACTGACTGTTTTCCCACATCCTCCACGGGGAATCCCACTGTGGCCTCGCACTTTTCCTCAGCAGTGCAGAGAGAGAGGGCGATTGGAGACCGATCGTATTACAACCCAAAATCAAAGAGACAAACACTTTCAACATGTAGGACATTCAGTGTTTTAAAAGTGAAACTAGGCATTTATTTAGGCAAAGCTGAATATAACTTAAAGCAAAATATGAATCTTTGGGTTAATTCTTGTGCATGTTCGAATTTTTTCATAAAACTATAACTGGCAGCCGCAGTACGTCCCTTCGTTACCTGCACACACACCCCCCAGGTGCGGGGGTGGTAGTTACGGAACTGATCTTCACCATTATGAACCCCCTCACAGAGATACATATAATGGTGTGATTGATGAGGGATATTTGTATTTGGTTAGCAATCTCAAATCAAAGCTCCAAACACAGAAAAATACATTCTTCAAAATGACAAACATCTAAAGCATTGCCTACAAGCATCTTACAAGGTATATGTGATCACAAAGAATCAGATGTCATTTAAAAGTGACAAAATTATTAAACAGTGTGTTATAAAAATGTCTGAGTCATTCGGTGAAACAAAAGTTGTAAAATGCTTTGATACAGTTTCTCTTTCACAACAAACAGTCTCGAGAAGAATTTGAGATTAATAATCAATTTCAGACATGATAAAGAAACTTGAAAATGTATTTTTCTATTGCATTGGATGAAAGTACAAGCATCACAGATGTTTGTCAACTTTTAATTTTTATCAGGAAAATTGATTAGTAGTTTTCAAACCAAAAAGAATGATGATTTAGTGCCACTCCCTGTTAGTGTAAAGGCACAATTTGAAGGTCTAACTTCTGTTGCAAATACTAATTCACAAAATGTTCATACATTGTTAACAGATGGTTCAAAATGTATGACTGACAAAAACACTGGTTCTTTTGGCTTGTTAAGAAAAACATCCATTGACACTCCTGTACTACAGCGTATAATTCATCAGAAAGAACTGTGAGGAAAGGGAAATCAGAAGCAGACACAGTTGCTACCTCCAATATAAGAGATTTACTGTAAGAATTGCAATACTTTGGAATAAGGCCTTTCAAACTGATAACTGATTTGTGTTTTTTGGCAAAATGATTCTTCAGTTTAGAGACTGGAAAATCTACGAATGGATTGTACAATGAAATACAATAATATGACTTGTGATAGGCATTTCATGACAAAATGTTTATTCTGTTGCGAAGTCACATGTAACAATTTTACTTCAACATGAAAATTCTCAGCAACTGCAGCTGAATTCCTGAAATTTTTTATGAAATGGAAATCTAATCTATTGAATATATTTCAATAGATTCCTCCCAACTTCAAAAGAAAAATGATCTGTGCCAGGAGGAAATTTTTTCACACATGCGAGTCATTGCATTCTTGCTGGTTTTTAGTAAAATTTTGTGTGAGGAGGAAGGGGTTGGCCCCTCCCTCCTTTTAATGTGCCCTTCAGTGGAACTTATACATAATAAATGTTAGAGAAGGTTACATTCTGACGAAAAACAAACAAAATGACCTCCCTAAAACTTAGAAGAATATGAAAAATGGACTTTATTCTTTAAAGGAAATTTAAACTTTAAAAATTAAAATGACTCAACCTAGGAATTAATATAATAATCATAAAACTATTGCTACAAGCCATATATAGTAAATTTTGAAAGCCCACTCAGACATTTGAAATCATGATAAATGTTTGTATACAGCCGACAGAAAGCTTTCACTGCTTTTCTGTTTGTCCAGTCTCTTATCAAGCCTTCCAACTCTTGGTGCCATAGATGCCGACTATGTAGGTGCTCAGGGGCTTGAAAACCCCTTAAAATTATTTTAGAGGTGCTCTGCACCCTTCAAAATTCTTGTTGTGATATGCATGCAATCCATATTTGAATATTTGTTTTCACTTAACAATTAATATATCTGCCGTGCACACAGTGAATCTTTTTATGTTATATAAAATCTGTAGTGCCTGCTCAAGTCTTGTCCACGCCTGATGATGTGGTCAGAGCGACCGCGAAAGATCTCGCGCCTATGTTTTTAACCTTTTTATTGTAAATAGTCTTTTAATATATTTTAAAGGACAGTTCTGCAATAGGGTTGAATTACTATTTGTTATCGTGCAAAAACAGCCTATGCTTACACCTTTAGGGTGCTTTTTACTACTGTGTGCATGACAGATATATTAATTGCTAAATGCTGTGTTGAAGAGTAGCAATTCTTGTTGCTGTCTTCTTTGGGACTATGGAGCAGTGAAGACGTTCTTCTCATTTCAACACAAACTAGAGATTGAAGGAGCACATCTGTCCTTATTGAATTGCAGATCTTTGGGAATTTTCCCAAAGTTCTTGAGGATCCATTCTACACCAGTTTCATGTAGAGATGCCTCGGTTCTAGCCTGTGCACAACAAAAACAACTAATTGCAGAGATGCGCCAGAAGTGGATTTACTGAATCAAAAATCATACTTGGCTTATTTAATCTTTGCTAAGACCACGCACCCCATCATTTTGGATAAGTTGCTCCTTATCGACTTCTATGAAATTGAATCTGAACTTAAGACTGTGCATTGCACACACATTGCTAAGTTGAGGACCCTTGTGGCAGATAAATGTTACAACTCACCCACTGTTACTTGTAATCACTCACCCCCTCGCTCCCAATCTCAGCCACCTTTTTTAAACCTCAGTTCCACTCCTCTTTCTGCTAGTCAACAATTAATTCTAAACAAGGGTTTCAAATACAATTTTCCTCAGCCCCCACCTAACCCTTTTATATTTATCTCTCAGGTGGAAAACATTAATAGGTCACTCCCCTCATCAGTTCACGAATCTACCAGGGCTCAACTTTTATCTAAGTTGGTAAGAGCTCGTTCTAGGAAAGCTCTTGATAATGTTGACATTAAGTATTCAAGGGCAGAACTTTTAAAGTTGGCTAAGAACCCAAACTTAGCCATTTTATGTGTGGACAAATCAAATCAAGTTGTTTTTCTTGACTGTACTGAGTAAGTTTCAAAAATGGAAGCAGCTATTCAGTCCATTTCTCATTCTGTTATTCATTTTGATCCTACCCCGGCTACCATTTCATCTGTCCCAATGCATTTCTCAAAACATGCGCGCATCACCAGGCCCTTGTGTTCCGGAGGGATTCGTAAAGTTAAAGATCCATAAGCCCAACCACCCACTTCAATTACTTGTTTCCAGCTGTGCTAGTGCTACCAGACCGTTGGAGAAATCCCTTGCTATTTTCCCGAAGCCTCCGACTCTTCCTTCTAAATATTCCATTCGAAGTTCCCTAAAGGTGTTGGAAAAAATTAAGACATTTGATTCCGGGGTACTTCATTTTTCTTGGCTTCTTTGGACGTCGTCCAGTTGTTTCCCAGTGTTCCCCTTTCGGCTGTTTATGTCGTTATTGAACAGAAATTGTCAGCCTCGGGACTGTGTTCCCTGCTGGAAACCCAATATATTATTGAGGGTCTTAAATTGTTGGCTAAGCGCAGCTATTTCCATTTTAATGGAATTGTCTACCAACAGAAGCAAGGGGCACCTATGGGATCACCCCTATCCCCAGTTTTGGCAGAGCTACTTCTTCAACATATTGAGGAAGGGGTTCTGTCCACATATCAGTACCAACCCCTTTTGTTTTGTAAAGATGTTAATGATATTTTAATTTTTTGGCCCCACTCAATTGAACAATTACAGTACTTTGCTGAGGTTTTATAATCTTGTTATCCCTCTGTTAAGTTCACTATTGAACTAGAAAATGAATGTTCACTCCCTTTCTTGGATATTTTAATCAAGAGGAATTCTGCGAATTATTCTCTTGGTTATTCTGTTTACCGCAAACCAACCTTAATTTCTAATATCCTTCCTGCCTCCTCTTCACACCCTACTAACTATAAACATGCTGTCCTGAGGTTCCTTGTAAAAAGAGCATTTACCCATTCTTCTACTATTACAAGTCATAAGAAAGAATTGGTACAGATCCGGAGTATTGCCTGTCAACATGGATATCAGCCTTCAGTTATCGATGCCCTGATTCATAAACAACTTCGAAGATAATATTCAACACTCAAGGTGGAGTCTACCTCATGTCGTTATGTCGGATCATTGGATTATTTTCCACCGATTACCAACTATCTTAAAAAGTTTGTAAAATATTTGACTTGGGATTTGGGGTTTGAACCCGTAACCTGTTCTCGCTAATCAGGAGAGATAGAAACCCCACTCCTCTAATGAGTCGTCATGGAATGTACAAGATTCCGTTCCAGACAACCCTCGGACCTCTGCTACGTGGGTTCTACCCTGCGTAATTTGGGTGTACGCATTGCTGAACACAAATATTCATTGAGAACTTTGAACCCCCTTTCTGCACTAGTAAAGACAGTTTGTTCAAGCTCTTACATTCCAGATTGGGACAATGCTCCTATTTTGGGCTCGCCGGGGTCTCGACCCACTTTGCACATGATGGAAAGCTTATTCATCATTAAATATGGGGTGAACTGTCGCAACAAAAATCTCCCATCAATTGTCCCTTCACTCTGGCAAACTTTGATTTCACATCATGACCTAGCAGAAGTTGGAGGCTTTCCAGATGCTTTCGGAACTGGCAACGATCAGGAACTTATTTGCACAAATGTATGAGAGTGGTTGTTATATAAAATCTGTAGTACCTGTTCGAGTCTTGTCCACGCTTGATGATGTGGTCAGAGTGACTGCAAAAGATCTCATGCCTATGTTTTTAACCTTTTTATTGTAAATAAAGTCTTTTAATGTATTTTTAAGGACAGTTCTGCAATGGGGTTGAATTACTATTTATTATCGTGCAAAAACAGCCTATGCTTACACCTTTAGGGTGCTTTTTACTATTTGTTTTCACAATACGGAAGAATCAAAATGGAATTCAAGAATTTGGCTACCATAAAAAAATGTTTAAATCTTTTTCAAGAAATACTGCATTGGTGCAAACGACTTCTTAAGAAACAAGACTGTCAAGCAACAGGATGTCCCGAAAGTGCAGTTGATGTTTCTTGTACCTTGTTTTGCTAATTATTTAAAGTTGTCCAAGCTACCCTTTGTTTGTATTAACCAATAAATTAATAAAACAAAGCCATAGGCAAAATTCAGTTATTTCTTCTTAAACTACCTATATTTTTGTTGATTTAGTTTATTTAATTTATACAGAAAGATTCAAACAGTGAAATTTTAAATTTGGTATAAAGACTTCAAATTTCATAAAAGAGGCAATTTAAATTCAAGACTTAAAGCAAATTTAACTTATTCCTCAAGATTTAAAGTGAATGTAACATACTCGATCAAGGAAACCCAGTTTAAAAATTTTGAAATTGCTTATTTTTTTAGTGGTGCAAGCCTGGTATCTATCTGTTTGTGAGCTCTGCTGGTGTACTGGATAATGCAACACTTTGTATTAACAGATTGAGTCAATGCTCTGAGGGTAAAAGAATTTTCAAGGATACAATTTTAAACTCTTATGGGTGAACTTGTACACAGAATTGTTATGGCAGAAGGCAAATTTCCTTGAAATTGTACAGTAACCTGTTTAATGATATTGTGGATTCGATGTGAGGTGAGCATAGATTCTGAAGCTCCGCTTTGTAGAAAATGTATTATGCTTGACAAGCATTTATACAATATGAATGCTCGATAAACATTCATACGAGGAAGCGTACACCCTTTGAAAATTTTAGAAGTTGGCACATATGATCACATTCACAAAATAAAACACTGTTATCTGTTCTAGTTAAGAGCTTCTTCTATATTGCAAAATATAGAAGATTTTGACTAGAACAGATTACAGTTTTTATTAGAGTTTGACTAAGAACCATTACTTTAAATTTATCAACATTGATCTTCAATGCAAATTTTTCATACATCATCCTCAAGTGAGTGATATCATGCTGCAACTTCATTTAATTCAGACATTAACCCTAAGTCATTTGCATACAGCAAACTACTGATGTCAAAATAACCTACTTCAAACATTTGAATCTCTCCTTGTGCGGCATACAACAAATGAACATTTTAAATCAAAGATTTAAGAATTATTCCTTGTAAATTTAGTTGTCACAGCATTATTTCCAAGTATTCTAGTCAATAAACAATAGAGAAATGTTTAAAGATACAGGTACAATGCTTAGCAAGATTATGGAGGGCTTCAGCCCCTCCAACTTTTTTATCAGCCTATCCTTTTAACCTCCCCAAAAAAGTTCAGATATTTAGAGCACCTGCAGGATATGGATGTACTTTAGAGTTCGGCCCTCATCGTCTGCTTCAACCAACACGCTCCTGGAATCATGGGAGAAACGTTTCAGGATAGGTGGCGCTGCGTCGGCGTTGTTGCCTGCATTACGTAATCGGTGTGTGACGTGTGCGGGACGACTGTTAAGGACAAGAAATATGTGGCGAGGGTTATTTTTTAAAGAAATGGGTTTATTTGGTAATATGGCTGGTTCTGAAAAGAGCCTTTATGGCATGTGAGTAGTTCAGGTGTTGTTAAATATTTATAAAAACGGAAAAGAAATGTTTCCTCCTCATTGAGAACCTGTCTATCTAGTACGAATATTTCACTGGAAAAATTACGTACTAGGAAAGAACTGTTTGATGATGCCAATCATCACCTCAAAACAGTGTTCAGAAGAAAGACTACAATTTCATTGGAATAAATGTTCCAGAATGTGGTCTGTTAAGTGGTCTTTTTGAATTCCATCTCGTTCAAAGATGCCAAGGATCCAGGTGCCCTCAACGAGATGACCATGATTATACTTCCGCTTCCCAACCATCGCCTCATCCACTTCTATGATTACATCAGGGCCTCAAAGCTGTCCTTCGTCTTGTTCGTAGGCTACGATAAACACTGTGACTAGTTCTCTGCAAGACTGATAATAGTCGCTGACTGTCGCAGAGGATATGGAAACCCCACCCTGAGAAGATTCCTCAATTGCATCATCGCAGGACAATCCTTTGGCGAAGCAATACACAAGAGTCATCACCTTATCAAGAAGAATACAAGAAGCTTCAAACCATGTCCTAAGTAAACAGGAACACTGCTCACTTTTCTCTGTAACGTGATTCTTCCTACACCTGAATTGTCCAAACGATGACACATATCCACTCGCAAACTTGTTGGATGACCTGCGGAACATCTTCGTTCGGTTGGAAGCAATCCTTTCCGCTCACACCATACAATACATGTTTCTTCATCCTTCCCAACTTCGTCAAAGAAACGCCTCCAATTCCACATCTCGAGACTAAGAGAGCTACAACGCATGCTGAAAAACACATAAGCCACCTATCGCTTAAAGCTCGGCGAACAGAAGTAAGTGAAGGAGGCTCACGCACTGACCAAAGAGTGATTACGTAATGCAGACAGCGTGGGAGCAAACACCAATTACAAGGAAGCAGCGGCAGCGCCATCTATCACTACATGTGTCATTTCCCGTGATTCCAGGAGCGCGTTCGTTGAAGCAGACGATGCGGGTTGAACTCTAAAGTCCACCCCAGGATATTACAAGAATTTTAGTTTTTAACAAATAAAGACAAATATGCATAATTTTTATATGAATTTTTTTATTTTTTACATTTCATTATTTCACATTACTTACCTCAGGTTACAAACTGAAACTCATAACTCCATAACAACAAGGATTTACAAATAAATAAAAAGAGACAAATAAACTTAAATATTCAATAATAAAGGCTTGGAGGAAGTTGCATCATATAGACTTTTCCCTGCCTTTTGGATACAGATCAAATTAAATCTGTATAAAACACAAGTTTTGGAAGAAATTTCTATCAAACTGTACAAGATAGTTTGCTCATCCTATAAGACACTTAACCCCTGATTATTCCATCCAACTTTGAATGCTGGCTTAGCCATAACAGAGATACTATTTCAAATATCAATGTAAAATGTACCAACAACAAAAAACGAAAAAAGTAAGGGAGGCCTAGTGAGATTATCTTTATGTTCAATAATTTCAGGTGCTATACAGATGACAATTTTTATTAAGTTTTCATGAAGAAAATACCTACTTTTCCAAACTGAAAGAACATTAAATGGATTGCTCCAATTATCAATAAAATCATCTTACACTGTAGAGAAATTAATGAACATTAACTCTTGTAATGTGGATGCACTCTACAGCATTCCAATAATTTGGAAATTACTGTTGGCAACAGACCAATGAAAAAGATCTAGCATGTGAATTCCTGTTATTGTAATCTACCTGTGTGACCAGGAATAACGTTTAGCTGAAAGATCTTAATATGAATAATACTTTGTATAATACACAATCAAGGTGAAATATGAATTTATATCATTAATTTTTCAATGAAACACAAATATACATTTTGTTGTAAAACAAAACTTGTGTGTGTGGTAATACATGTAAATGGAACTTCAATAGAACCAACAGCAATTTTGAAAATATCAGTCACATTGGAAACACTTAACATTATCTAAATACAAAAATACATTCATACACAAAATATCTTGCAATAAAAAGCATGAGAATACAGCATTAACATATTTTCGTAAGAATTAATTCAAGATTTTGAAAATATGAAGCACTGTTGCCACAGCAAAAGTAAGAAAGAGAAATAACTTTCAGATGTAGTTATTTGTATTAACTGAGAAAACTACACTGAACAATAGCAGTACAGGTAATTCAGTTGAGTTACCACCAACATATTTAACAAATATCATAGAAAATGAATAATGAAAAACTAATTACAATTGAAATTAATAAAAAAACTGTTTACTAGCACAAATGACAAAGTAACTGAAAGAAGCTGATCTTGAATTTGTTCAGTAAGACTACATACTGGAGATAGACCAGAGATACATCTCAGTATGCTCCTCTTGATAAAATGCTAATTTGAATAAGTTAAATAAAAGAATGCCTGTTGATAGCAAGGATAAAGCTGAAATAGCTTACATGACAAAACTTTAAGATTTCTGATTTTGTTTATATTTAGATTCTACAAAACACAATAGTCAGTCAATACAAGTGAAAAATGTTCTTTGCCAAGTTTTCTTCATAGGTACAAGATTAAGACTAAAGAACTATCTGTTTATTAGTGTAAGGGATTAAACAGACTCTTTGCCAAGCTTTTGCTCACTGACAGATTGCTTTTCCATGACTAACAGCAAAGATCCAACTGAATGCTAAAATGTTGTGATTTAAACATGAGTATGATAAACATCACTTGTCATACTCATACTTAAATTGTGACATCTTAGTCTTCAGTTTGTTCTTTGCTGTTAGCATTGAAAAAGTCATCCATCCAGGAGTGGAAACTTGGCAAAATGTCTGTTTAATTTTTTATGCCAATAAATGGATAGTTAGTTTTTTATATACAGTACTTGGTGCATAACAGTTCTGTTACTTTAAGGTTTTGAACAATTAAGAATTTTGTTTTTTTAATTTGTAGCATGTTATGGAAAATACCTAAGGAATTTTTAACAAGGACTTCAATTGGATACTAAATATATATTCAGGGTGACCAGAAACTATTAGTGGAAGAGAAATCATTTTGCCAAGTTCAAATCATATCAAACCACTTTTTTTTTTGCTGAGGTTGAGAATTCTCGCATGGCTATATTGTTCAGACAATTCCGATAAATGTAGCAATTAGTAAGACTAATATAAAAGATGTATATACTGAAGGATTTCCATAACTAAAAGTTGTATATGGAAACAATTAACAAAAATGCACGAAACTTACATTTTTTTTTAATTTGAAGATTGAAAGTGATTTAAAAACAACAAGCTATATGTATAAATTTATTTTTATGACATTATATGTATTATTTGCACAATGTAAATATTTACAACACAAGGAACTGTGTATATATTTTCACTTCTTACATGCAAAACAAAAATGTTTATAATACAAAGAGTACTTTTTAACTCAAAGAATAAAATATACAATTTGTACTAAAATTACGATAGTTAAGATTCTATTTAAAAAAAAATGAGGATTTTAATTCCAAAGTTATCTGAGGTAGAATATTTATGACTTTAAGCAGTAATATCTGAAATTGGTGAATAGAATTATCTGAAATTGCAAAATACAGAGGGCAAAAGACGTTATATTAAATATTTTCAGAATTATGGGAAATTTTATTTTTTATTTGATTATTGATAACAATTATCAGATTTATGAAGCAAGGTTGAATAGCTACAAAAGTCTAAGTATTTAAAACCAACAAATTTATATATATAAAATTTGGTGCTAACATTCCCAAGAAAACTCTTGGAGTGTGTACACTTTTATGTCATTTTTTATAAAATTTTAGCCAATTTCTATTCTAAAAAATTCAAGTTTGAAGACAATCTTTTTCTGCCTGAACATTCAAAACTGAACAACAAAGAGCCAGTGCTGGATCCAGAAGCTTACCTCGGGGGAAAGGGGTTTGGTCTAAAAACCACGTGGGTCATCCACACAAACTAGCAGATATTTTCTTTTCTGGCATTGCATGGCTTTTTTTTTTAAATTCCATAAAAAAAATGCTAAATTTTTAAAGCACAAAGTGGGAAAAACAACTGAAAAATCAGCACTATTTTCTTGGTGTTTAACTGCCTGTTTGCAAGGAAATGGGTTCCATACTTTTTTAAATATGATAGTCTCAATAGAATCTTTCAAAATAAATTTGAACCTATTCAGGTGGCCTAATTTAATAAAAAAAAAATTCGAGCTTCAATTATCAAATCATTCTGAAGTAATATGACCAATAATTCCTCCTTAAAATATTCACTTATTCTTTTGCAATGCATGATTTCCACCCCTTTGAAAGGGGAACTTCCATTTTGTTT
Source organism: Macrothele yani (assembly GCA_039090855.1). Lineage (NCBI taxonomy): Eukaryota > Metazoa > Arthropoda > Arachnida > Araneae > Macrothelidae > Macrothele > Macrothele yani. The sequence goes on from CM077025.1 coordinate 132,610,498, forward strand.
CAGGAGGTAGGAGTGACCACCTTTACTGAATCTGCTACTGCAAAGAGCAGCTTTTATAAATCAAGATACAGTCAAACACCTTTAAACTGTCACCATTGCTTTTCACTTGCTGTAATCCTAGAATGGATTTTCTTAATACCTGCATATTGAAAATTCCCTCAATGAGCTGCTATCTCACTGTACACCAACCACCCACACACTAAGAGCACCAAATGTTTTCAAAGTCATAAACACATTTGTTTAAACCACTATCAGCACAGAAAAGAATTAAAGAAGCTTATCTAACATACATTTTGTTTGCCATTCTGAGTCTAATAATTCTGATTCTTACTATTTCTAGTTCCTGGAATTATCTATAAAACTTGGCCCTAGTGCCTCTATTGGTCCATTTCTCACTTTGCTTGCATGTGTGAATTACTGTAATTGAAAAACACAAATTATTTGAAGCTGCATAGATATTAACATGTGTGTGTTTAATGGTACATCAGCACCCCATTAGTACCTTGAGGGTGGTGGGATAACTAAGTATTGTCCTATGAATTGACCTTCAGTGCAAAGCCATCCGCCACTCCCACATTTTCCAAGCGGACAATAGCTTTTCACCATTCAGTGCATTTACTACATTTGAATGCACTTTATCACATGGGAAGGGATATGTTACCAAGTGTAACTCCTAATTATCTTAGTCTTTTTTTCGACTGAATTCTACAGGAATATGGAAAACTGTCTTGAGTGTCCATAAAAAAATTTTAATTAGCAAGTAGGAAAAAAAAAAAAAAAGATATTTCTTCAAGCCAGCAATTTATTATGAATCAGTTTTCAGATTTTTTTGGGAAACTATTAGCACGATGACAGTGAGATATATTCTAAGTGAGAAATGCAAGTGGATGGACTTGTGAAAAAATCCCTTAACTTTCACAAACTCATTCCCAATATTGGGATGCTATGACACTTCCCAAAAGCCATGCAATGCTGTTCCATCTTCTGTGTACTCCTACCCAATTCCATGAGACACTGTATCATTGGCTAACACGGCTATTTAAAAAAATCATGCAACGTAATGGTGACAGTTAACTATATCAGGGTTCAGCCTGTACTGGACGACACCACTGCATAGCTTTGTAGAAGTGTACCATCATTCCAACATTATGAATGAGTGGCAAGTACAAAATAAAAGCCTTTTTGCAATGGGCACACATTTAATTTCTCAGAGCCACCAATGCAGGAAATATTTAAAATAAGTCCCAAAGAAGGTGTTATTCATTAGGACATTTCTTCAAAATTGAGTGCAACCAACTTCTAAAAGATTGCAGTTTCTGGACACAAATGGTCTTCATCGCCAATTATTTGGATTCTCTAAAGCAAATAAACCACGAAAATGATATAATGACTTCCCAATTTTATAAAAGCATATTACAGATGGGGCATAAAGGAACATAGACCCAGACACTATTTTATGGTACTGAGGGTCAGGGCTAGACTTCCAAATCAAAATGTTTTCAAGTAGTTCCTGACTTTGAGTGTATCGTTCCACTTTGCTTACATAGAATCTGATCACATCCAATGTGAAAGAGACTAGTTCGTGATAAATTTTATGTGAATTTTTTTTAGAATTTTGTTTAATAGACACCTTATTTTTAGAATATTCAAAGCAAAGTGAATTTGCTTGTACCACTTACTGGTCATCCATGTAACACTTCTCAGAAAACTTTAAAATTTCATCGCCCTAGAGCGGGAATCGAACCCAGTATCTCCTGATTACCGGTCGAGTGTGCTAACCATTACACCATCCAGGATATTGAAGTACCAAGCAACTGAGACATAGGAATCTGAAAGCCCTCAGATTTTTGCTAGTCGAAGCAGATTTTTGCTAGTCGAAGCAAGTCCCTGCTTCCTCATAGCGCTTTGACCCAATTCCCATTCGGACGGATGTAGGTCGGAGGTCAGCAGTACCACCGACCAGCTCATAGTATACTCGACTGGTAATCGGGAGATGCGGGGTTCAATTCTCACTCCAGGGTGATGAAATTTTCAAGTTTTCTGAGAAGTGTTACATGGATGACCAGTAAACGGCACCAGCAAATTTAGTTTGCTTTTAAGATTCTGTCGATTTCCTATGTATTATGAAGAATATTTCTTCCTTCATTGACCTTATTTTTATTTGTAAATATACGAGGGCTATTTGGATTTCAACCTCTGTTACAATGTATCGTGCGATGTAAGCACAATAGCCAGCTCATGCATGTGCCATAGCATCTCGTGATGTTTGCCCTCTCCACACGCCATGCGATCAACCACCTAGTGTTAGCTCTCAGTATCGTGCGGACAAGTAAACAGAAGTGCTGCAATCGATGCTTCCACACCTGCGGTAAAATTTGCACTGTCCTTTGTTGTTTTCATGCTGAAGGGAAAGTGCTGCAGGAATTCATTAGAGAATGAGTAGAGAGTATGTTCCAAACTTTGTGAGTGAAAGATGTGTGAGAGATTGGTGTAGAAATTTTAAATATGGGCAAACAGATGTGCATGGTGAAAGGGGTCAAGGTGGACAATCCATGGTGACTGATGAACTAGTTCAAAGTGTTGATCAAAAAGTGTGCAAAAGATGTCACTTCACAATATCAGAACTGTCGTGTGATTTTCCCCAAATTTCTTGAACTGTTCTGTATGAGATCATTATAGGTAGGCTACACTGCTGCATGGACACGAGCACTGCTGGAGCAGTTTGGTTGGGAGGTGTTTGACCACCCACTGTATAGTCCGAGCGTGGCACAGAGCGATTATCGTCTCTTTACCCACATGAAAACCTGGTTGAGATCACAGTGACAAAGAGGAGTTGAAGAATAACATCCAATCATGGCTGACTTCACAGGTGGTGATCTTCCTTGATGCAGGGGTACAAAAGCTTGTACCTGGATACGATAAGTGTCTCAATTTAGGGAGTGATTATGTCAAGATGTAGCCTAGACGTGTAAGTATGCTTCATATACAATCAAATATTTTGTTCTCATTGCTTGTTTTTTTCACAGCCCACCATAGGTTGATACCTGAATAGCCTACGTATTTTATGAAAGAGATATATCGAATAATAGTACTACTTTTTTTTTTATCTGGAGCTAGCATGTTTTTTATGTGGTTATTTTCACCTTTTGTTGGGGAAGTCAAAGTGGCTAATATTGACACCTCATTTTTTGGTAGTATTTATTCGGATTTCATAAATTATGCCAGTGTGGAATTGGTCACGGTTACTGAAATATCGAATCTAATTGGAAGATCTCAAGAAAAATCTGAGAAGCCATACTTCCAAATCAAAAGAACTATTGGATAGCCTAATGGAATATTTGTTCCAATGTTTCTGTTAAAAAACAAATTTAGATCCATTTGAACAGTTCATTGTAGTATTTTGTTTTACCAAGTGGGAAAAATGAATGTTAGACACATTAGTTTTGTGCTATTACACCACATGAAAAGTGTGTTGCAATGCTATTCTCTATAGAATTATGACGTATAAATCTGTGATATGAAATAATTGTATTATTACTTTCCATAATAAAATAAATGCCTACAATTACTTCCATTACGATAAGATTTATTTTAATGAAAACAGTAACAAAAATTCCGTATCATATAGTGAACTACTTTCACATTGGGTGTGGTCAGGTTCTATGTAAACAAAGCAGAATGATATACTGAAAATCGAGAACTACATGAAAGTGTTCCGATTTGGAAGTCCAGCTGAGGGGCATTTTTTGAAAAGTAGTAGTATTTCTCAGAGTTACAAGTGCTTTTGATAAAATTTAATCATCTAAAACAATATAATTTCCTTTGTCTGAACGTTTGTTCCAACTGTTACGGCACAACGGAAAGTCGTTACCATAGCAACAACTGAGAGAGAAATATTTGCAGTCACGCTTAGCTTTTCGTGTAGGTGATGACATCACCTACATCTTATTCGCTCCTGAATATGCCCAAAGGCTGGGCGAAAAATTTAGAGCATCAATAACGGTTATTAGTTGGCGTTTTTGAAGTCCAAAGGTTAAGATCTAGTTTCTACCCAAATGGAAGAGTGTGTAATAAGCGAGTGTTGCATTATATACTACGGACTAAAGGACAAAGACATCAACGAGGACCTAACAACGTGTACGAAATGTAAATCATCTCTAGAAGCAGAATGCATAGGTAAGCAATAAGTTTCTAGAATATTCCTATTATTATTAAAATAAAATTGTTCAATGAATAAGTTTCAACCCCTGTTTTACAAAATAACTGAAAAAAAAATTTGACTTATGCCTAGAGTTACAGAAAAAGAAAACTGTTTTGATTTTGAGGCAATATAATACTTGTGTACACATATAATATATGTACACTTATTAATACAAGATTTACGTATATAAAATGCCTTTTTTCCTTTTACACTTCTTTTTGATCACACTGGAAAAAAAAAACAAACAAGAAACAAATGTCCATGCTTCAGATGAAAGAATCCTCTTACAAATTTGGTTACCACTACATTTTCAATGTTACCACAACAAGAATATAAATAAATAAGAAGAGGAATGCTTAGGATTTTAAAAAATCCTATAAAACTACTAAGATAAAAAATCAGTATGGGAAGTTCACAGAGGTTATTATCACTAAATTTCAATTTTCCTATACAAATACATAATAAACCATGAAAATCGTTACTATGATTGTTAAAAATAAATTATTAGAAACTGTAATAGTAGTAAGAAAACGAAATAAGAGGGAAAAAATGAGCTCCACTGAGATTTCCAATTTTACTTTCTTTAAATCCCATGGCAAGTATCTAGAATTAGTACCACTTTTATTAAACTCTCTTCTTCCGGTCTGTGGAGTGTTCCTAAGATGTGCACCCACTTGCTTTACTAGCTGAGATGCCTAGCACACAGCATCATTGCCACTTGCTTTCAGGGTTGCCAGATAATGAACTGCTATAATACAGTTTGGTTATAAATACTACTATATTTAATTAAATATTAATACTGCGTGACCAAAAATGGGGGGGGGTAAAGATCCAGACTCATGGATGCCACTGGCGATAAACTTCATCATCATGGCGACTAAAAATGTTTGATTAAAGCATCAATTCTGGCAACCTGTATGAAAAAAAACATTTATTTTATTTAAAGTTTCAATTTACTTCCGATATTGGAGGTTAATTATTTAACGTGCATTAATGCATTTGCATTTTTGAACTTCACTTTTAGTTGGTAAAGTTCGATGAACACTTACCGCACGTGAGGCTTGGCTTTCAATCCATATTTCGCGTTACGTGGATGTGCACGGGATTTTTTCATTTGGCCACGGGTCCGCTTCTTCTTTTTTTTTTTTTTCTCGTTGGAATTTATTTTGTCTCATCACTTCAAATGAGTATTTCTTGCTGCATCCTCATTTACTTCAATATTTATTATTCATGCCGGTACTTTCGGTACTACATATACCGTTTTTCGAGGGACATTTTGTTCTAGCATGGACCGTGTCAGCTGGGCATTTCGGTGGTTCTCGCGCTGCTTCTGTCATCTGCTATTGCTTTTCTTGCGTTGTGGCGCCATCTCTTGTTGGTCAGTGATCTCTTTTTTCGAACTTTTTTCTTTTTTTGCTCAATTTTTAATTAAATTTCTCCAGCTGTTTCTCAAATTATTAGGGTCATTGTGGTTGCAAACTTTTGTCCTATTTTTTTCAATCATTACGACTCTGCTATTCTGAGGTGTTTTTCGGATTTACAGCTTTTTAATGATTTTTATATTTTCGAATTTTGGATATTTTTGGTTATCCAGACAGTATTGAACAGTGCTGTTTTCTTCTTTCTGCCAGTTTTTTATGTGTTGTTTTAATCTGTGTTTAAGCTTATTTTTGGTACTTCCTATATAAGCCATTGAGGATTTTCAGTAATAGGAATTGAATAAATACCTGCTTTTTCTAACATTCTTATTTTATCATTATTTTTTGTTACTATATTTTTGATGGTATTTACTTTTCCTCCAATTTGAATGTTATGCTTTTTACAAATATTATTAATTTCATTGGTAGTGCCTTTAATGTAAGGAAAACCATTTAAATATTTGATTTCTTTTTATTTACTACAGCATTATTTTTTTATTTTCTTTATTACTTCTGTGTCCCATTTTTTTATTAAATGGTTAGGATAACCAAAAGCTGCTTGCAATTTTTTTTATGAATTTGATTTCTTCATTGATGAACTGACTATTTTCAGAATGCGTATATTTTTTAATTAAGGTTTTTAGATTCATTGCATTTTTGAGGATAAGGATGTGCGAATTGTATGGGATTAGGACCGAACAAATGAACTTTTCTGATAAACCCTGTATAGTAACTTATCTGTGGATTTGATAACTTAAAATGCGTCCAGGTGGCTATTGCATTATTTTTTTCTATTTCAACAGTGAGTTCTAGAGTTGAATATAAAGAGCTGTAACGCTTTGTTAATTTTTTTAATTCTTCTTCGTTCAGTTTTGATAGAATGAAAATGTCATCTACGTATCGACAGTACACTTCTGGTTTTTTCTTCCATATGATGTAGGACATTTTCTTCAATTTCGCTCATCACAACCTCAGCATATAGAGTTGATAATGGTGAGCCCATTGGGCCTCCTGAATTTTGTTTGAATATTTTGTTCTTGTATGTAAAAATATTATTTTCATATAAATAAACTAAAACTTTTTTGAATTCTTGAATTTGTGTGTTATTTAAAATTTTAAGATTTTGCAACTTCTTAATGATGATTTTAAGCTTCTGGAACTGGAGTGCTTGGATATAATGCTTTAACATTAAAGCATTATATCCAAGCACTCCAGTTCCAGAAGCTATTGAAATCATCATTAAGAAGTTGCAAAATCTTAAAATTTTAAATAACACACAAATTCAAGAATTCAAAAAAGTTTTAGTTTATTTATATGAAAATAATATTTTTACATACAAGAACAAAATATTCAAACAAAATTCAGGAGGCCCAATGGGCTCACCATTATCAACTCTATATGCTGAGGTTGTGATGAATCGAAATTGAAGAAAAATGTCCTACATCATATGGAAGAAAAACCAGAAGTGTACTGTCGATACGTAGATGACATTTTCATTCTATCAAAACTGAACGAAGAAGAATTAAAAAAATTAACAAAACGTTACAGCGCATTATATCCAACTATAGAACTCACGGTTGAAATGGAAAAATAATGCAATAGCCTTTTTGGATGTACATGTTATCAAATCCACAGATAAGTTACTATACAGAGTTTATCGGAAAAGTTCATTTGTTCCGGTCCTAATCCCATACAATTCAGCACATCCATATCCTCAAAAATGCAATAGTATAAAAACCTTAATTAAAAGAGCATATACGCATTCTGAAAATAGTCAGTTCATCAATGAAGAAATCAAATTCATAAAAAAAATTGCAAGCAGCTTTGGTTATCCTAACCATTTAATAAAAAAATGGGACACAGAAGTAATAAAGAAAATAAAAAAAATAATGCTGTAGTAAATAAAAAGAAATCAAATATTTAAATGGTTTTCCTTACATTAAAGGCACTACCAATGAAATTAATAATATTTGTAAAAAGCATAACATTCAAATTGGAGGAAAAGTAAATACCATCAAAAATATAGTAACAAAAAATAATGATAAAATAAGAATGTTAGAAAAAGCAGGTATTTATTCAATTCCTATTACTGAAAATCCTCCAATGGCTTATATAGGAAGTACCAAAAATAAGCTTAAACACAGATTAAAACAACACATAAAACTGGCAGAAAAAAGAAGAAAAACAGCACTGATTCAATACTGTCTGGATAACCAAAAATATCCAAAATTCGAAAATATAAAAATCATTAAAAGCTGTAAATCCGAAAACACCTCAGAATAGCAGAGTCGGTAATGATTGAAAAAATAGGACAAAAGTTTGCAACCACAATGACCCTAATAATTTGAGAAACAGCTGGAGAAATTTAATTAAAATTGAGCAAAAAAAGAAAAAGTTCGAAAAAGGAGATCACTGACCAACAAGAGATGGCGCCACAACGCCCAAGAAGAAGCGATAGCAGATGACAGAAGCAGCCCGCGAGAACCACCGAAATGCCCAGCTGACACGGTCCGTGCTAGTTGGAGCAAAAATGTCCCTCGAAGACGGTATAGTAGTAGTACCGAAAGTACTCGGGTATGAATAAATATTGAAGTAAATGAGGATGCAGCAAGGGAAATACTCATTTGGTGATGAGACAAATAAATTCCAACGGAGAAAAAAAAAAAAGAAGAAGCGGACCCGTGGCCAAATGAAAAAATCCCGTGCCGCATCCACGTAACGGAAATATGGATTGAAAGCCAAGCCCCAAGTGCGGTAAGTGTTCATCGAACTTTACCAACTAAAAGTGAAGTTCAAAAATGCAAATATTTTATTTAACTTGTACTGTACGAAAATTTTTGTAAACTTGTACGGAACTTGCACGTTTTTGAAAAATTTTACTCCAAATGTATGGAAATCACATGAAATAGCCCAAAATTTGAGTTGTACGGAAGTCGGCCATCACCTTTTTCATTCTGCTATTCTGCTTGAACAGCAGAAAAGAAGAAGAAAAAAATTTATAAAAAAAGGCGAGGGCGTCGGTTTTTGATCACAAAGAATGCGCCAAGGCTGATGGGTCATCATGGGGGAACAAGGTTCGCAAGGTTGCGGTGGGGATGACAACTCAACTGTCTGCGTTGGGAAAGTCCTACTGGGAGAAATTTTTATGAAAAAATTCCCTAGTTTTTTAAATAACCGAATGCAAATTTTACAGTAACCAAGGTACATCAAAATAAACTCCCATGTGAAATTTCGTCAAAATTCGATGAAAACTGTAGAAGTTAGGCATTTTCTTTTTATTATTTTTAATGAATATTTGCTGAAAGCCTGTGTAGTCCATAGAAAAATTTTAAAATCTGGAATCGGCAAAGTCCAGATCTCTGGACAATTCCGGATTTTCCAGGTCGTACTGTAATAATATTTCCATACCTGCGAACTACTACGGAATGTCCGTAGTTTCTACAGATTTAGTTGGCTGACTACAGAACTACAGACCTCACTGTCAAAACTACAGATTCTGCAAATTTTCACTTTTTAAAATTTTATTGTTTTATGATATGCATGAGATCCTTATGTGGATTCGTGGAATTTCACATTTTTTTGTCATCATTTAGATCATTCTCATGATCAGTGTAAAACTGAAGACAATTCGCGCAAGGGTGTGTGTGTGTGTGTGTGTGTGTGTGTGTGTGTGTGTGTGTGTGTGTGTGTGTCTGGAGATGATTTTTCGTGTCTCAAAACTTTCGAAAATGGTAGTTGAATAGTAGAATAATAGCTATATACTATACGCACTACTGTTTCACACGTTATATACGTTCTATGCGTTGTGTGCATATTTGCAGCAAAATCATCTTGGCATTTATATATCATATATGACTAGGAATATTATTACAAGTTTCAATTATTATATCATCAAGGACTCACCTTGTATCGGTATTCCAAATTAGTAAGCTTCATCCTGTATCTTGAAATAAAAATATGTATCTAATGTGTCACCACGTAGAATCATCGTATTGCAAATAGGCCCAACTGAAATTTGCGACCAGGGTTTAAACTGAAATAAAACACGACTATGGATATCATACAAAGAGAGTGTGAAATTTGTATGATATCCATAGTCGTGTTTTATTTGAATAAAACAGGACTTTGTATGATATCCATAGTCGTGTTTTATTTGAGTTTAAACCCTGGTCGCAAATTTCAATTGGGCCTATTTGCAATACGATGATTCTACGTGGTGACACATTAGATACATATTTTTATTTCAAGATACAGGATGAAGCTTACTAATTTGGAATACCGATACAAGGTGAGTCCTTGATGATATAATAATTGAAACTTGTAATAATATTCCTAGTCATATATGATATATAAATGCCAAGATGATTTTGCTGCAAATATGCACACAACGCATAGAACGTATATAACGTGTGAAACAGTAGTGCGTATAGTATATAGCTATTATTCTATTATATAATACCACATATTTTAATGTTTGGTTATTTTTACTAACCAAAATAAATTATTTAGTAGTTGAATAGAGTGAAAAAGTTATCGTAATCGTAATTTCCCCCACAATGTTGCCTTAGTGTCCAGTTTTATAGTTAAATATGATTTTATTGCATAAAAGTATTTCAGCTTGAAACTGTAGGCAACAATTTGCGATAACAGAGTTTAGACGATGCAAAAATTTCCCCGTAATCTTCAGGCATCAGATTCTTCCATGAAATCGAGGAATCCCGCCTTTTTCGTTATTATTTTGGTCATTCGCCAGATCAATGAACCAGTGAACATAATGGGGGGGGGGAGGTGACAGGGGATGCTTGTCAGAGGATGGAATTCCATCTTATCAAAAATTTCGAAAACGGAAGGTCGACGGAGTTCAGATTTTTTCCGCAATCGTAACTCCTTTTTTCTCGTGATGTTGCCTCTGCCCAGTATTATTGTTAAGTAATATTTAACTGCATAAATATTTGTATTTCAGCTTGGAAATAGCGGGAAAATTTCCAAAACCTGAAGTCTGACAGTGCAAGGATTTCTCCCGTAAGCGCACTCCCCTCCACGTGCGATGTTCCCACTCTCCTGCATTGTTTTATTACTTCAGTTTCAACTTTTAAGCATACTATAACTGAAATATGCAAAATAAAACATAACGATATTATACTAAGCAATTTTATTGAAATAATATAGTATGAAATATACAATTTGATTTTTTTTTTCAAAGTTTGCCCAATGTTTTTTTTTTTTTTTTTTTTTTTTATGGCCACTAACAATTTTGGTCTTGGTGGCCAATGTCTACTAGCAAAATTTGTAAGTCTGGATCTTTAGGAAGGGGGAGGGGGCATGAGTAAGTGTAAACTGATGTTTTCTTTGGAGGAGGGGGTATGAATAAGAGTAAAGTGGTGATTTCCTGGGAGGGGGATAAGAAAAATGTAAACTGATGTTTTCCTTTCGTGGCAAAGAAATCTTTGGAAACAATTTTTCCATAAAACATCACAAAATTTTGATGTTTTAAGTGCATAACCAGGGCTTGAAAAATATGAAAAGTTACATGCCCAGCTGGGCATGTGCAGATATTATTTACCTGCCCAGGTAGTAAAAGCTGAATGCCAAAGAAAATTTATTTTTTAAGGTAACAAATCAGAATCCTCATTTTTTTTAAGTTAAAAAATACAAACTTTTTTTACATGTCTTGAATTTTCGTTTTAAGGGTCTGTATTCAAAATGTTCAATGCTCGAAAGCATGTATCTCAAGTTTTAAAATGCTGATGATGCTGAAATTGGTATTTGAGAAATGTAGTGATTTTGTGATGCTCCTTTCGTTAAAAGTTTCCGCCCTTTGTCACTAAACACTGGAGGCTAGTTCCATCAGAGGCAAGCATCCCATCGCTGATTATAAACAACATTTGGAGCAAAACTACATATGGTTGCAATTCCTGGACCTAGAGCATAATATAATTAAATAAGTAATGTTCTTCTGTCCATGCCATTCTGTAACAATAAAACTTCCGGTGATTAACAATGAAATGAAACACGACATAGGATGCCTCTTGTGTAGTAGGAGATTCTATTCGGGGGTATACTGCAAAGGTTGGCGTACACTACGGGGGTAGGTGTACTGGGGGTATACTGCGGGGGGTGGCGTACTGATAGTACCCGCTACCCCCGCAGTGCGGGGAGGGGGCCTCATGGCTGAGAGGGCCTCTAACCTCAGCAAAAAGATTTTAAAACTTATATTTCCAAAACTTTATGTAAAACTGGATAAAGAAATAGTCAGTAATTTTTGACGGCAGCTTTGAATGAAGTAGTAAAAATAAAAGCAATTTTTTTTTTTCAGTAAAATCTCTAGAAATCATTTTCGCGGTTTTAGTGTATGAGAACATGGATGACGGGAAAGTAGCCATTTTAGAGGACTTGTGGCTCTTTTTCACAGACACTACTACTATAGTTCTCTTGTATATTAAGAAAAGAATGTGAAAGAAATAATAGTTCAATGAATGAAATATTTATAGGATAAGATGTAATGTATTGCAGTTGTTTTCACATAATTACGCATTAAGAACATAATGAACTAAAAATGTGTTCTTCGCTGGGACGAAAAGTAGAGACCTATGTTTTTATATATAACGCAGTCAAGAGAAAAACTTTTTTAATGTGCAAAACACTGTGGTATTATGTTGTGTTTTTTTATATTCAAGGGAAAATAATATAAGTAATTTTTAAGTGTTTTATAGTATTTTGTATTGGTATAAAACTAGGGCAATGATTTTAATTACAACGCGCGCAATTAATTATGCTACACGCAATAAAGAGCAATAATTTTGGTTTTACAAAAAAATATTGGATACCAAAGAATTTGAAATATTAAAATGCCCATAAAACCTATTTAATAATATAGGGTTTTTAAATTTCAGCAATTGAAAGCTGATACATTTTTTTAGAAATAACATGACTAGTAGTATAAATGTCTGTAGGTTCAAAAGAATTTGATTTTATTAAAATTCCCATAAAACCAATTTTATAACATGGAATTTTCAAAATTCTCTCATTGAAAGCTAATAGATTTTTGCAAAAGGGCCTCGAAGATATTTTTTGTGGGGGAGCCTCGAGTTTTTTTGGTACACCACTGATTCTATCCCAAACTTTATTTTAAAATTTAGTTGCCCGGACTGCGCAACTAGATATTTTTTTTATTCGAGGTTTAACGACCACCTTGAGCAACTTAATCAGCTATAAGCAGTTGCCCGTCCCTAATTTAGGGCTACTGGTTCCAGGGAAGGAAGAGAGCCAGTGCCATAAGACAAACACAACATCCATGTCTCACCAGGATTCGAACCCGGACCCCTTTTGGATGAATGATCAGAAGCCATCGCTTAGACCACTGCGTCACCGGGGCAGCAACTAGATTTTTATTTGCCTACCCAGGCCAATAATTTACATGCTCCGGGCATGGTATTAAAGCCTTGATAAGATACGTTTTTGTTATGAATTATATTCTTCAATCACTGCTGATAATGAACGATGACGAACTGTCCAGTGTATTTTTGACAAGATGCTAAATTTTCTGAAAATGAAGTCACCCTCTCTTTTATGACACATTCTTTTAAATATCACAAATCTTTCTGCTGGTGCATGAAAATGCAATATAATGATATACAGAGTGGAAGAAATATTCTTCTCGTAATACGTGGACGAGAAGAATAGTTCTTCCGCTCTGTATATCTGAACAACTGGAGATGGCAGCAGAATTTGCTTTGATTAAGAATGCGGTCGGAGAATATTCTGATGCTCTTATGACTCAGATACTTGCGAATTCCCCGTCGTTAGTGGTGCAACGGATAGCATGCTTGAACGGTAAGCGGGAGATGCAGGTTCGATTCCCGCTACATGGCGATGAAAATTTTGAAGTTTTCTGAAGTGATTGATTTCCCGTGTAAAGTGTGATTACAGTAAATTCAGCTATGTCTGATTGCTGTGTTAATTATCATGCTATATAATAAATTCTCCATATTGATAGAACTTTGCTGTGGTTTTATTTCCTCACAAAAACAAATCACAGCCAAATCTAAAAGGTGAGTATAACAGTGTGTGATTTTATAAAGATCTTGGTTATTCCTCTTTAAACTTTGTAGTGACTCCATTAAGCCTCCCAGTCATATTTGTCAACTGATCGTAGGCTTGACCTCCCATTTAAATTCTTTAAAGTTGGGAGGCAAGTGCCCATCATGCCAAACTCTATGCCTATGATCACCATCTACTGATTACATCAACTACAAAATAAGGGAACCAGTCTAAACCTGATGAACAGCCACTTTTTTTAATGCTAGACATTATGGGTTTATTTATTGACCTTTCCAAAGCTTTTGATACTTTAAACCATGGGGTCTTGTTAAATAAACTTTATAATTTTGGTATTAGGGGTTCAGACATCCAACTCTTAAGAAGCTACCTTTCCGATCGGTATCAATATACAGAGATTGACAACATCAAATCTAATTGCCAGTTACCTTTATCAGGGGTTCCCCAGGGTTCTATTCTTTCACCTTCATTGTTTAACATTTATATCAACGATTTAGGCTTACAACTTCAGGACGCTGATTTAATTCTGTTTGCTGATGATATAACCCTACTTATTCATAGTAACGAAATGGACTCATTGATTCAGATATTGCAAAATCATCTTTTCACTGCGATCAGTTGGTTCACCAGTAATTCTCTTGCTATTAATGTTAAGAAAACAAAAAATTTAATTTTCCCCTAAGGCTGGAATACAAACCCTCTACATTCTATAATTTTAAATAACACACAGATTGAGGTTGTATGAAGTCTTAAATATTTAGGTGTTTTTATTCAGTCGAATCCTCTCACATTGATTATCTAATTTCCCTAATTTTTTGAAACATTGGAATCATTAGGAGAGTTATGGCTTATTTGTCTCCGAAAATTATGATTTGATTTTACTACACTTTAATTTATCCCTACTTTTCATATTGTATTTCGGTCTGGGGCTCGACTACCAATTATAACTTAACTAAACTTCAGAGATTACAAAATAGATTTTTGAGACTGGTTCAATTCAGATTCAAATTCCTGCTTTCCAAATCCTCATTTTCTCCCCAGATTGCAGCCTAATGATGATGTTCAGTTATTAAATATTGATCAGTTATACCATTTTAACTTGGCAAAACTCATGTTTAAAAGGGTAAAGAATGACTTATTCTCTTCTTTAATTTCTTTAACTGTCCCTAACCATTCTTACTCAACTAGACATAAAACCTTACTGATTCCTTGCTTCCCTTCACATGAACATTCTAGAGCTTTAATTAATTATGCTGGTCCACAGATTTGGAATTCGCTCCAACCGCAATTGTTGGTTATTAATAATTATAATTTGTTTAAAAGAAAACTTAAACAGTACTTACTATTCTGAAATCAGTTTCGTGATGCCCTTATTATTATTCTTATTATCATTTTTACCTCCTAAACGGGTTGTACGGGTCTGGCTTGCTTTGTTCTTGGATTTTTTTTTTTTTTTTTCAGTCGTCAGGCCTTGTGGAGGTCTTTTCCCTCTTATTTCCTGGTTGTTACTGTATTAGTTTGCTTTACATTAATATGTCAATCGCATATTGTAACAACCAAAATATAAAATAAATAAATAAATAAATAAATAAATAAATAAATAAAAAGATCATTCTTATTATCCTCAAGCAATTTTCACTCCATTTATCACAGCATTATGGAAAAATTTAAATCTAGCACATGTGGTCACACATTTAATTTTCTTAACTGATTATTAAGAAAGTTTTTGTAATGACAAAGGGGTCTAAATATTCTTTAAAAGCCCAATGCATTCACTGTACATTTTCAGCCATCCTTCTACTTAGTTTGTATTAAGGGAAACACAAGCCTAATTTCAAGAAAGCTATTCCCTCACTCTTCCCCAAACAATGCTGAAAAAGTATGCAACAAATTGCTTTGAAGGTATGAAAAAAATGCAGATCCTCTGGCAGTTAAACACATGGTCAATTTTAATATTAACGTATAAAATTATTAATTACAAAAACACATACAGGCAGTCCCTGGGTTACGAACATCTGACTTACATACAACACGTATTTATGAACCAACCCCCATAAAGACTATATTAAAAATTTGAGGATCAGGTACATCCTCTCCAGCACCAGGCTCATCTTCTTCCTCATCATTCAACTAATGTCATAGTACAGTTGAAACTCATTATAACAAAATTCAAGGGGAACAGGAAAAAATTCGTAATACGAAATTTTTGTTAAAAAGTTAGTACGTACTACAGAAATTTTCATTGCGCATAAGGTTACAACACTGTGATTACAAAATAGTGCCCAAAGAAACAAGGTCATTTATTTGTAATGGGAATTTATACTAAAGTAGTAATGAAATATATAAGGTTTAATTGCTTTATAAGTATGAAATTACGAACTGTATATATTTTTACTTAGATGTACTGTATGTACATACGTCCAGGGGTTGCGCTGCCGATCGCCATCTTCGCAATTTGCGAAGAAGAAATAGTTTTGGCGATGGAAAAAATGCTTTGACGATTACCTTTTCATAGTGTTATAACACTTTGGCAAAAACAAATTGAATCTGGTGACCAAATTTGCGAAAACTTTTAAAAAGCCAGTGCAACCCCTGCATACATTTGTATTTATTTTTATCCCCTTTTAATAATTTATCTCTTTTATACATCTTAACAAATACTGTCACACGCTTCAGGAAATAATGTATGTACATATTGGCATTACATATTTCTAATTTTAAAGTAGTGTACTTAAAGCAATTTATTTAGTTCCATTCTGATGAAAAGCATGTTCACATACAAAAAACTGTAAAACAAGAAGTATTAGAAAGTAGAAATCCATTTAATTGGTTTAATGAATATTTACATAAGTAGACAAGAAATGCTAGCTTTCACCATCATCGATGGCTTCGTCAGGCTGAAGTAACATCTAAGATAAACTAAGGTTCTAAAAAACATTAAATTCAAATGTGGTACATTGAAAGTTCACATAAGGCTCACTCAAAGCATGTGAGGAACATAAATCACTATCCAATGCCACAGAATAGTGCACGCTACACGTGAGAAAGTTCTGCAGAAACATCTTCATTGCAGGCATTATCGTTGATCCAGATCTCCAAAGTCTCGCAGAGTGCTGTGGTTTTGGGGCCCAAATAAGGGGCAATCTTTATCAAGTTGTCCCATTTAGGGGTGGAGCGTGGAGACAGGCTGCACTGGCTAAAGCTATGGACAGTTTTTTCAGTTCAACATCTCTTTTGTGTTCATCCAGTCTGAGGCAAAAAGATTTTAGTCATTCCTACATAGTCCCTTAGAGATCCATTGGGGTATTCTGCCGGGATAGCGTACATGCCTGCTTCATCTAGGTTTGTGCCTGTGGTCTTCTGCGATGTTAGCCTTCAGGAGAGTGATCTGGGTGCTCTCACGGCAATGTTTAGCCCAAGTTTTCGGAGTTCGTTCTTCAACAAAAAAGTGAATCTTAAGACATATGGGCAGGATTCAATGTAGTTAGGTATTTGCACAGGTGTCTCTGCATGGTGTATTTATACACCCCCATGCAGAGACCTAACTACATTGGATTGCATAAGAAAGTTCATGTAGTTTTGTCTTTGCACGGGAATCTAATGTAGTAAGGTCTTTGCATGGTGTATTCATACATCCTCATGCAGAGACCTAACTTCATTGGATCCTTCCTGCCCGTATGTCTCAAGATTCACTTTTTTCTTGAAGAACAAACTCCGAAAATGAAGCATGTGTGTGTGCTATCCCGATAGAATACCCCGATGGATCTCTAAAGGATTATGTAGGAAAGAATAAACCATCTTTCCGCCTCAGACTGGCTAAATGCAAAAGAGATGTTAAACTGGAAAAAAACTGTCCACAGCATTAGCTACAGCAGCCAGTCACTATGTGGCCACCCCTAAATGGGACAACTTGATAAAGATTGCTCCTTATTTAGGGCTTAAGAACCACAGGGCTTCGCAAGATTTCGGAGATCTAGATCAACAATAACACCTGCAATAAAGATGTTTCCGCAAAACTTTCTTATGCGTGGAGTGCACTACTCTGCGATATTGGATAGTAATTCATTTTGCTCACATGCTTTGAGCAAGCCTTATGTCAACTTTCAATGCACCATGTTTGAATTTAATGTTTTTTAGAATCTTAGTTTATCTTAGACATTGCTTCAGCCTGACGAAGCCATCCGTGATGGTGAAAGCTTGCATTTATTGTCTAATTATGTAAATATTCATTACACCAATTAAACAGATTTCTACTGTCTAATTCTTCTTGGATTACTGGTGCAAACTACCCAATTTCATTCCTTAACTGTAAAACAGTTCAAACATACCTACTGGGTTTTGAAGTATGATGTAAGTACAGTCTGTTTTTGTTTTTCCAAGGCATCTTTAGTTATAACTCTATTCATAACATTTAGATAGCTGCTAATTTCTTCAGTATAAAGTCCTAGGTTCTCATAGTGAGAATAATTGGCAGTGAAACACATAACACACAAAACATTAGAATAATTCTTGATCTCATGTCACGCATAAGTTACGTTACAAATTACAAGTGGTGGAATGTTTCGGTAGTGACTTCTACCGTCATCAGCTGTGGAATGAAACACGTGGTATAAGCATCAGTTGTTGCCAGATTTCAAAATAGCTTTCCAAATGATAGGTATGTGAAAAGGTGCATCTGTATTGCGGGTGTTGGAGTAAGGTAGATTTCAATGCTTTCGCGGTACCTGAGGGCTTTCCGATTGCTGAGCTCCGTGATCGGAAAGCCCTCAGGTACTCCAACACCCGCAATACAGACGCACCTTTTCACATATTTATCATTTGGAAAGCTATTTTGAAATCTGGCAACAACTGATGCTTATACCACGTGTTTCATTCCATGCCTGATGACGGTAGAAATCACTACCAAAATGTCCCGTACCACTTATAATTTGCAACGTAACTTATGCGTGATATGAGGACGTCAAGAATTATTCTAATGTCCTAGGTTCTGTAAATTGTATCCAACTTTCTCTAAACATTCAATTGCATTTACTGGAGAAACATCAGAATAACAGTTTAAATTTTTCATCTCATACTCATTGGATGAATTCTCATTTTCTTCTAAGTGTTTTAGCAAAATGTGTAGTCAATTTTGTTCTTTTGTTGGTGTTCCACAGCAAGTAAATCATTTAGAATCTTAAAGAGAGGAACAAATTTGCTATGTATAAAGTTTTACTTGAGCATTTTCTCAGAATATTTTGTTATAATGTTTTATATTTCTTATATAAATACATACAGACAATTTTTATGTTGTGACAAAAACTGTCAAATCATTCTGTTCATCACGTTTTTTTAAGCATTGAAATAACAATAGAGAATAAACAATTTTAAAAATCAAAAAAATAAACATAATAATATTAAAAAGAAACAATTTTGAAGACTGTCAACAGATGGAAGCACAGGGCAAGGGAACAGATAGAACCTAAGGCGCAAGAATACATCTGTCAAGGTTGGTTTTGCCCGAAGCAAGTAGACACCATTCTTGCTGAGGATGCCACGGTAGCCATACGAGTGAAAAGTGTAAAAAATAAAAATTATGAACAGAATAATTTGACAGTTTTTGTCACAACATTAAAACCAATATACCACGTAATAGAAACACCTGATGAAAGAAACGAATAGGTACCTCTCACAGAAGTATATACTACAGACAAGTTTACGATTTTTTCACTGTAACATATTTTTTATATAAATACAATGAACCAAACAAGTTAATGTGATTTTTTGCATTGTAACATGCTTTTTATTATATTGTATTTCATTAAAACGAGTTTTGACTGTGATCATTAATTAAGAATGCTCCTTCTGGTATGCAAGACATCAATATGAATGACAGTAAGTGTTAACCTTTAGTCATTATCTTTTTCTTCTACTCTCTCTCTCTCTCTCTAATATAAATACTGTAGTTACATTATCATCACTATATTACTATGATAAAGATGTTTTAATACATCTGGAAGTGTTTAATGTTTTTTTATGCATTGAAAGTTTTTCTATAAACAAACTTTTGAATAACTGATGTTAGATAACGAACCGTACCTAACTGTTCTGACTTAGGTACAAAATTGACTTTCTTAAAGACAGACTTAGAAACAGAAATCATTTGTAATCAGGTTCCTGCCTGTATGCCGAATTGTTAAACATGTAAAAGCAGACTATACCTTTTCATACATAAAAAACTAATGTAAAAACACATGCCTCCAGGATTCTCGAGACACCTATGCTGAACAAACAAAAATCTCCCTTTGTAAAAAATGGCATATGGAAGTTTATGGGTAATTCATAATCTAATATTGAAAATAAAATCAATATTTATCCAATTCAGGCATTTCTTTACCATGCAGTTGACATCAGTTCATGATTCATTCTTATAATTTAAACTAATTTCAAGATCATATTCACTATAGAGAACACTATGTTCTTAACAAAAAGTTCACAGAAACATTTTTGTTCCTTTAAATATATTAAATCATCAGCACACTTTGGTTGAACTGTTGGAAGATTCTGTGGAGCTAGAACCAAACAAACTCTCAAATTGCTTAACATATGTCTCACAGTGCTCTCCAGGTTCAAAATTTGGTGAACCTCTAAGCCGCACATTACGCTGTTCAAAAAACTTGAATACTGCATAAAATGTTGAAATGTCACCAGTATTTTTAGCAGCTGCGAGATATTTAGGAGCAGAAAGAGAGTCTATATTTCCGCAGCTTCTGACGAAGCGCAGAGCTGGCAGGATCTGTTTCTGAGATAGCAGGACTTCAATGATTTCTTCATTTGCATTCTGCATTCTCTTCAGCATATCTAAAGCAAGCTGGTGTGCAGGAGGGTAGACATTTTGCAGAGAAAGCATCAAGCAGGCCAAAGGCTTTGAGTCACTAAGAATATGATACTGAAGGAACTGATGTAATTGGTAAAATTGTTTATATTGCACAAGAATATTTATCAGCAGTTTACATAGATAGTGTTGCACATACTGCTGATGCTGCGTCAAGGAACGTATATATTCCAACAAAACTGCTACTGTGAACTTACAGTTATTGAATCTATCATCTTCAAAGAGAGTGAATACATTAGTATACATATCAGACTGGTCTACATTGGATGTTTGTACTGCTGATGTATGTGTGCTAGAAACAAAAGGTGTTCCACAGTACTGTTTATCACTTTCTGTGCAAGGATGGCATGCATGGTTCAATTTGTCAAATATATTAGCAATAATGCGCAGAGACAACTCGTGTCCTTGCATTATGGCTTCCCTGCACACTTTCAAAATAACAGCCTTTGAATTTTTCCTTAACAACAAAAAATCTACCAATTTACACTTGTCTTGAATCATGTCAACCAGTGGATACAGTTGTAAGTTTACATACCACAAACAACCTAGTTTTACATCAATAACAATATTTGGCTGAAAAACAACCCAGTTTGGAGAATATAACTCACAACTGATACCACCTGGTTCAGATGAATTTGGACTAGGAACTGCCGGAACTTTGAGAAAAACGGCTTAATTGGATAAGGTGAGACCACAGGGCTGTGATATGTGACAAAGCCATCTGTTTCACCAGGCATTCGAATATCATAAATCATAGATTTTTTGGACGCTTGATGATGGACAATAATCAGATTGTCAATCACATTGATGGCAAACCTACCACTCATGTCCAGTTTCAAGATATTGGTCTTTCGTGGCGGTCCGTCCTTCTGCAAACTGTAGATAACAACTTCAGCTCCTGCGGAGCCCACTGATCTTGGCTGGTGTCGCAAAACAAAGATACATGTTTTGTTGTAAACAGTAGCTATGTTAACATCCCTTTCCAGAAGCGATATTTTTTGCGCTTTCGGTGCAACAGGTAAATCAATTTCAAACTTTGATAATTTATACGCCGCTCCAGGGCGAAACTGAAATGGGTGCATAACGTTACACAAGGTACCCGATGAAAGAAGCATAAGTGCACTTTCTGGATGGTAGACATGCCAATTCACAGATACATTGTACGTTTTTAGTGACTTCAAACTTCTTTTTCTGGTATAACCTGATAGTGTTCAATACCGTGATCGGTGACAAACACCACTTCATTCACACTAGTCCACGTGAATCCTAGAACTTTAGTAGTCTTTCCCTTGCAACTTTGAGAATATTCAATCGTGTCAAGCTCTCCATCGAAGTTTATGAACTCTACTGATTTCTGACATCTCTGTATGGACAATATTTTTTTATCGGGAGAAAATTTTATTGAAATCACGTCACCTTTGTCAACCATACGGAAATGAACCAAAGCTTTATCGTCCGGTCCCTTAACAACTACCCCAGTAGCTCCACCAGAACGGACGACGAACACCTGACAGTTCGCTTCATCGAAAAATACATTTGTTAATTTACTCACAGGTTCAAAACGCACTGGATCAGTGCTTAGCTCTAGCAAATAGTCAAGTACATTTTCAGCATCCGCAGCCATGATCACAGGTAACGTTCAGCTGTTCAATTTATCTCCACCTACCAACTAACTTGATCTACTTCCATGTTGTTGTTTTATTTCTTACAGTCACGGTTTTAAAAGTCTTTTAAACTACGTTCCAAATGAAGTGTTGTTCTGATATAAATTTTTGTTGTCCAAACGAATCATCTTTCCCAGTCTTTTTACACCTGTGCGGTATAGCGAACAACGCAAGATCACTGATTGAAAAATTCAAAAATTTCAGAACATCATGATCAGCCTTCGACCACATACATATACAAAAAGACTGCGATGACGTCACAATCTCTGGCTCCATCATCATAAGCAAAGCCATTGATCACGCGTAAAATCACGTAATATTTGGCAAAAGCAAAGGTTATTGTTGAATTCCGCAATAAAACTCAAATATATAATATGAATACCTGAAACTTAATACTCCGGACAATCCAAGGAGTTTTTTTTTTTTTTTTTTTGATTGGAGGTTTAACGACCACCGTGAGCAACTCAATGGGCTATAAGCAGTCGCCCGTCCCTAATTTAGGGTCACTGGTTCCAGGGAAGGGAGAGAGCCAGTGCCGTAAGACAAACACAACATCCATGCCTCACCGGGATTCGAACCCGGACCCCTCACGGACGAATGATCAGAGGCCAGCGCCTTAGACCACTGCGCCACCGGGGCGGCTCCAAGGAGGTTAGAATGATACTTCTGGAGATGCCCCGAGTCTCTTAACCGTGAAGCCCCAAGGTGTGGGAATTTGACATTGTTTACATGATACCTGTGTAATTTTTTTTTTTTTTTTGGTTGAAGGTTTACTGACCACCGTGAGCAACTCAATGGGCTACAAGCAGTCGCCCGTCCCTAATTTCGGGTCACTGGTTCCAGGGAAGGGAGAGAGCCAGTGCCGTAAGACAAACACAACATCCATGCCTCACCGGGATTCGAACCCGGACCCCTTTCGGACGAATGATTAGAAGCCATCGCTTAGACCACTGCGCCACAGGGGCGGCGTGTAATTTCAATTGTGTGTATTTTGGAATTGCGTGGTTTTGGGTTGCAGAAATCGTGTTAACGTCAAACCGGAATGAATTATACTTCATACACGAGTGAACTTTTCAATTTTAACGTCATGTTTTGTTTTGAATTCGCACTATTGTTCGTGTATTTCAATTTAAAATATGGGAAGGAGCCTCAAAATAATTAATTTTTTTATAAATTCAGCATTTTCTCACACACTGGCAGCAACCTACGATGCGAAATTCGAAACATTTGCGACGAAAGAATGCGATTTGGCCAACACAAAATGCATTGCAATAGCCTTGAAAACCATCAGCTTTACCTAAGGTGACCAGATATTAGAAGTTTGGAACACTGATTTGAGGACAAAAGGGCGTGGCGTCCCCAAATCAGCAGTTCGTTTAGGGACACATATATGTATTCAATATAAATATGCAAATCTTTTTGTCACAAAACTTCATTGCTTCAATAAGTGTGATTTGCATATGAAAATTTGTGTCTTGAAAAGATATAACTTGTAGAATGTTAGTAATTTTTATTGACAAAGTAGAACTATGATGACGAGAACATATTAGCAAAAGTAAAATGCTTTACCTTAGGTATATAGTAAAATGCTTTACCTTAGGTATATATGTACCGAATTAAAATCAAGCTGCACACCAAAAATTTTTCATTTTGCGAAAGTTCTTCGAGGAACTCAAAACAAGTGCTGTCGAAATTTGACTGTGCCAGTGGTGCAGTGTCTTAGTGATGGTCACTGACGATGATTCGTACAAGTTGGCACGGGCTCGAGTCCCGAATGAGGCATGGGTGGTGTGTTTGTCTTACAGCACCTGCTCTCTCCCTTCCCTAGGACGAATGTCTCTAAATTAGAGACCGGTGAGTGCTTATAGTCTCCTAAGTTGCTCGTGGTGGTCGTTAAACTCGGAAAGAAGAAAAACAAAAATAGGCAACATTTGTTTTCTGATGAGGCATGTAGGAAAACTAGTACAACAAAAACTACTTTTAAGAACAGCTAGTGAGGAAGTGTAAATTCGAGGACACTTGAGGACAAACATCAAAATTTGAGGACAATTTACGTCCCCAAAAGCATCAGGCGTTTTGGGGGAACAGTAAACTAAATTCGAGGACTGTCCTCAAGAATTGGGGACTTCTGGTCAGTTTAGCTTTACCACACTCGCTCGCGGTTATAGGCTTCATGCAAAATGGTACTGCTCCATTAACAAGGACATCTCCAGATATCTTATTCCAACCTCCTTAGGACAATCTTACAGCTGATCACATCTCGACGAGAACCTAAAAAGCTAATGTGGTGAGGAATGAAATCACAAGTTGTTGTATCCATTTGTGCTTGATAGAAAGGTTTCTCTGAGTACCAGTGCACGAAATACAAATCAACAACAGACAAATGTTGCACCTACGGCACATTTTATAACATCTACACGAAAACTGCTTACATCGATTCGATTGACACGTACACAGAGCATTTCAATTCGTTGCAAATCACAACAGTTTCCGAAACCAAAAGTAAAAGTCAGAAAGTCAACAGAAACTTGTTGCCGGACATAGATTAACAAACATTACAATAAAATCACAGAGACTCACATCAGCACCATTTAGCGAAAAAATGTAAATACAGTCATTTCTTTACAGTTACGTTGTGTTTAAGGCTATTTGGGGAGCACTACGTTAAACGAAATTTTGCAACTCTTGACAGGTGAGAAACAATTTAAAGACTTAAATAGATTCCATCAGATCATGAACCGAAGGTTCAAAATTCTGAAGCACACGCTTCAGTAATTTTGAAATACTCCAAGTTACTGGTCCCTCGTCACGCCGTAAATCCAACCACAGAGAAAGGAACCAACCGTCTTGAAAGGAGAAAATTGAACAGTTGTTCAGATAGGAAAGCAATAAAGAAAAGTAATGAAAAATTAGAGTTAGGGTATATGGGTTTCCTTTGGCAAAACGCTAAATCGGTGAAAAGCTACATTTCATACGGCAAACATTAAAATGTTAAATAATAACGCAAGGAACTGTACACGAACTATACATAAGATAGTATAACTACAGTTATCCGAATTTATTGGTGTAGATAAAATCAAAGTTTTCAAGTTTTGATTTTATCTACGCTAATAAATTCGGATAACCAGTGTAGTTATACTATCTTGTATTAAAATGTTGTTTATTTTTGTTATAGTTTGGTGTTGTTACTTAATGTTACTTTTTCTGGTCAGGAGGAGCATAGTTCTGTTACTTGTGTTTTTTTTTTGTTGGAATTTTAACGACCCGTCCCTAATTTAGGGTCACTGGTTCCAGGGAAGGAAGAGAGCCAGTGCCGTAAGACAAACACGACATCCATGCCTCACCGGGATTCGAACCCGGACCCCGTTCGGACGAATGATCAGAGGCCATCGCTCAGACCACTGCCCTACCGGGGCAGTGGGCTTTGTGTTTTGTTAATTGACATTTCGGTTTAGGTGAGTCTGGGCAATTACATTCATTGTTATATTTATAAATCTGTTTAGCAGGTATCAATTATTTTATTTTAATGTATCAATCTCTTAGTAGGTTTGTTATGTCAGTTCATTGTATTTTATTAAAGACTGGAGGTATTTATTTTTATATTGTGATAGTCTTTTAAGGGCCAATAATTATTTTCTTTGTTTTGTTACACTTACGTGAATAGTTTAGTGATTATTTTTAATATTTTGTTACTTATGCAAATACAATGTTCAAGAGGACAACCATGTGCATGAAATCACCAGGTTTGGATGATATGCACTAAACGTAATTATTTCTGCATATTTTTATTTACTGAAACTATATAATAATACTATGATGCTGCTGCTAATGGTGTTGCTGCGTGCTTTACACTTTTTAATGAAAATATTGTAATGCTGCATCTAATGTTGCTGCTGCTTTTTTACACTCCTTAATGAAAAATACTGTGATGCTGCTAACTACTGGTGTTGCTGCTTGCTTTACACTCGATACTTCTGTCATAATTTGTTTGCTGTGCCAGCGTAGTGTTATTGTTTACTGTAATATTTACATGCTGTTGAAATTTTTTGAATGTGATAATTTTTAATCACAGTGGTAAAATAATGTGATGCTGCTGCTATTGGTGTTGCTGATTGTTTTACAGTCCTTAATGAATTTGGATGTTTTAAGAATTGACTTAATTTCACTTCTAGCAGAATTTATAATTGCTGGATCATTGTAGTGTTAACGTTCACTGTAATGTTTACATGTTTTTGAAATTTTTTTAGTGTGATGAGAAGTGTTTGATATCATATAATACTTATGTGTTAAAATGAAGTGTGTTAATTGTCATATAGTAGTGTCTTCCTGTTTTAAAACCTAAACATTAGTTTTAGTGTCATCCTATTTTATACTCTAAACATATGCTTTTCTTAATACTGCTTATTTCTCGCTAACTTTATTTCTGTGAATTGCTAATGTAGTAAGACGAATGGTAATCCTTTTTAAACAAAATATTAGAGAACTGCCCCCTTAAAAGGGGCTTTTTGTATGTTTAATGTCTTCCTGTTTAATTCACTAAACATTTGCTTTATTTCTTGCTGCTTGTTCTTGCTAAATTTGTTTCTGTGTATTATTGTCTCTTGTGCGACGATGAACTACTTTTGCCTGGGGTCGATTAGAGCTTAATAGCTGCCCTTACAAAGCATATGTTAAGATCATTGTAGATGGAACTGAAGAAATGCATTTTTCTCTGGTCGGCTAGATCTTAAAAGCTGCCCTCTTAAATGAATTCTCATATATATATCTCAACTTTAGATACGATCAAGGAGGTTAGATCTGCTACTGGATGGCGAAATAACATCACACAGGAAGCAAAGGAGCCATCGCTCGGATTGGCTACATGTTAACAACGAACGTGAACAACAAATGCAATGGAGTTTTAAATATTTGGAATTTCAAACTTCAAAGATTCGCATATTTATCAGCGATCTTTTTTTTCATTTCGTGAATTGATAATTAATTTTAAACCAACAAAGTAAATTAGCGTTCGAATAAAGCACTATATGTCCAATGCTGCAAGCAAACATATTGCTACAATTCGTAGTTCACAGGAAACACATACATATACAAAATTTAATGTCAGTACGAATGTAAGGCCTTAAGAGCTTAATAATTCAAACTCTTTAAATATTTTATTTCTTATTCATAAAGATGTTCACTAAGATTCAGAGGTTAGCTCCACAAAGAAATAGAAACTACCAGATGATTTTTACTTACTGTTGCCGTATCAAACTTCTCCATTTACAGCGATCTTGAAATACAACTCGGGCTTCACTGACATCCATCACACGCCGTACACAAGATCTTCTATACTTCATACTCATAATCTTTTTCTCATGCAGACACTCCTAAATCTGATCCTCCCATGACTTCCTTGGCCTTCTTCTGCCTTTCCTTCCTGCCACTTGGGCTAAAAGATTTTCTTAGTAAGCATCTCATATCACTCATTCTTTCAACATGGCCAAACCACCGAAGCATATTAATCTCCACCTTTTTTTGATTGGAGGCTTAACGGCCACCGTAAGCAATTCAATGGTCTATAAGCAGTCGCCCGTCCCTAATTTAGGGTCACTGGTTCCAGGGAAAGGAGAGAGCCCGTGCCGTAAGACAAACAAAACATCCATGTCTCACCGGGATTCGAACACGGAACTTATTCGGATGAATGATCAGAAACCATCGCTGAGACCACTGCGCCACCGGAGCGGCAGTCTCCACCTTGCTAACAACATTTTGCTTCAGATTACACAACTGCAACACATCTTCATTCCTCACATGATCAGAACGTGTCTTCCACAAATCCCTACGTCAGCAACGCATTTCGCCAGCACACAAACAACTCCCATGTTTCTTCTG
This sequence comes from Macrothele yani, assembly GCA_039090855.1. NCBI lineage: Eukaryota > Metazoa > Arthropoda > Arachnida > Araneae > Macrothelidae > Macrothele > Macrothele yani. Next base: position 132,638,587 of record CM077025.1, read on the forward strand.
CAGTACCCAGGTTTCACTGCCATACATCAGAGTAGGCGCAATTACACTTTCATGCACAGCCATGCGGGATTCTCTTGAGAACCCATCATTCCTGTGAACCTCTCCCACAGCAGCCATGATCGATATTCAATGAAGAATTCACTCGCCTACTAATTTCCCCATCCAATTAGTTCTCTCTGCCAAATATGCTTCCTAACAGTGGCGTATATTCGAGGCTAGCTGCGAAGCCCAGAAAATGCCCAATTAAAACAGAATTAAATATAAACAAATAAAATTCAATTATCAACGGTATTAAAAAATAAGTAGATGCTTTCGGTGCGAAAAAAAAACGCGTGCGGATTCGCTTGTTTGACTCAGTCTGGCGAGCGAAAACCAACGGCATAACGCAAGCAGCTCTTCCAGAGTCTTCGCAGTTCTGATGCGAAAACCTTCCGTGAAATTGCCTGCTAGCGTTTCCACGACAACATGAATCAGCTGGTAGAGGTGAATGGGCCATCACTTTGGGGAGCGGTTCGCTCAGAAAAACGAAGAGTTAGACTATCTCAGTCACTGGCATACTCCGGCCCATAAGTGTTTCGCGAGAGATGTATCAGTTTTTGTGAAGTGTCAATGAATTAAAATCAGAGATATTATATCTTAAATTCGTGGCTTTGTTGGATTCGAACCGTTTTGATAAATTTTGTGGAAACTTCCCGGAACATCTACTGTCAGAACTTAATTCAAATGATGCTCTAAATTTTGATACAGCTCGACTAAAAAATGAACTGAAAGTGTTTTATTCCTTTGATGAATACAAAAACAAATCAGTAAGAGACATTGCGTGTTACATAAAGCTGAATAAATTGGACATAGTGTTTAGTGAGGTGTGAAAATTAGCAGACCCCATATTAAACTTTCCACCAACAACTGCAACTGCCGAAAGAAGTTTTCAGCATTAGAAAGAATCAAGATATATCTTAGAGCCACACATGGACACGCACATTCGAAAACCTTGGCAGTTTTATCAATAGAGGAAAACATTATTTCTAAATATGAAAAAGTACTCGGAAAAACATTTTATGAAAACGTAGTACTCAAGTTCACACAAAAGGAGAAGAAGAATGGAGTTTATGTAAAAATAAAATATTCAAAAGAAGATGGAGTTCATGTACATATAAGTGTTCAAATCCTAATCCTTATAATTATTTGGTATCATGTTAGCAATGACATGTACCTAAAATTAAAAAAAAAGTTACTGCTATTACTTAACAATTAAAAATTATTCTTCGCAATTAAAAAAAAACAATACTGGGGGCTGGGGTGAGGAGTGAAATAGTGGCGTATCTTGGGTCTGAGATCCTCTTCTGATCTCAGACCCAAGATACGCCACTGCTTCATAAATACACAAACTCATTCACATGGCAATAACTATGTCATTTAAACTTATATTACATTCAGTACTACCAGTTTCTCGCTCAAAAGCCATAACTTTTGGTTTTCCCTTATTTTTACTCGGTTTGAATTTCATGCAAACTTCGTACATCCGGGACAACATACTCTGCAACTCAGTTTTGCTCTGTGCCAACAGGACAGAAATCTGCACACACGGATATCACCAAGACATAAACCACTATTATCTATTTTGGCATCACACATGCACGCATCTATTAAACAACCATGGTGACATTATACAGCCTTCTCTGACTCCTGCACCAATAGAAAACGATTTTGAGCACCATTCACTCGTACACAAGCTGTACTGATAGCATACATGGCTTTTACACTATTAAGTAGATTCCCAGTGACACCATATTCTTTCAATATCTTCCACAAAAGTGCCCTATTTACTCGATCGTAAGCTTTCTCTAAATCTAGGAAGGCAGCAAAAACTTTCTTACCAACAGCCAGATACTTTTCAATCCTCATGCGCAATGCAAAAATTTGGTTAGTGCAGCCTTTATTAGGCATAAAACCACCCTGAATATCTCACACTTTCACTGATTTAAGACCCCGTACATTTCCAATAACGACCTTACCAAACACTTTTCCTGGCACACTCAGTAGGTTAATACCACGATAGTTCTTGCAGTCAGTCTGATCACCTTTTCCCTTATACAAGGGAACAATGATAGCATCCTTCCAATCCTGAGGGACCATTCCTAACTCCCAGCACAACTGGTAAATTTCAGTTAACCAGTTAATTACAGAGTATCATCGTATTTTAACATCTCGGCAGTTATGCCATCAACTCCCGGAGCCTTACCATTCCAAAGAGATTTTAGAGCTTTACATACCTCTCCTTTGGAGATCCTTCATGTGCTTCCATCTTTCACTCTGGCATCATCTGCTTCTGCCTCAGAATCACCTTTGCTTTCCTGATCTAATAATTCACAGAAGTATTCACCTCATCTTTCACTTAACTCATTGGGCTCCCTTATCATTTCCCCAATCCTATTCTTCACACAACTTACAATTTTGTTTCGTCTATTTTTCCTGAGTTTCATGTACTTCCAGAAAGTTTTCTTATTTTTCCAAAAAGCCAATTCATGCCTTTCCACCTTCTCCTTCCTATCTCTTACCTTACTATGGCGATCCAGATTAGCTGTTTTCACGCTTTTTACAGCGATATTCATACACAGAAACTCTACCTTGCAACATCCCCAAATAGGTTTCCTTCTTTCTTTTTACTGCCTGTTCAATCTCACTATTCCATTAAGCATCACCTCCATTGTTGCTCACTATTGTGGTGCCACAGACCTCTCCCGGGCCCCGCGTCTTCACGGGGCCCCAAACTTTACAAAACAAAAGCAAAATTGTTTTTGCTAGAATTCTCTATATTTATTGTAATTTTTTTTTAAGTTTTGGGAAGCAAGGCCCTCAAAAATATATTTTTACGTTTTCCAACCGTAGGTTGAAGAAGCGTATATGCTCCAGCTTTATCCGTCTGTCTGTCTGTCTGTCCACCCGATAACTCGCGTAAAGATTATTCAATTTCAATTAAAATTTAATATGTGGTAGGGGACAATCTGCGGACGAATCCTATTGAAAATAAGCGAAATGGGGTCAAAGGTAAGGACATGGGAGCGGGATCCATTCCATCGCCCTGTTTTGCCCAAATTTACAAAAACGCTTTACCTTCATTCCGCGATTAACAGCGAATAATTTTGTTTTCTGAAAGGGTTGATGGTAACTTCTCGCCTTTTCTATCTAACTTACAAGAGTAAAAAGGAAATTAATCTAAAAGAAAAGAAGTTTAATTCTTATTATTCCCTCCCTTTTTTTAAAGAAATTTTGCTTGTCTGGCCAGGGCTGAGAAATGAATGAACATGGCCATTATTCCCTCACTTCACCGCCTCCTCCAAACAAAATTTTGAAACGTGGGCTGTAGAGAATTTTCAATCTATGTATTTACCTTTTTTTTTATTCACCCCTTCCCAGTAAATCTCAGCGAAGTGATGAGTTTCCCCAAGATTTACGAACATGAAAATTCTCGACAGGACACTATATATGGAAGCCAATCGTTCAGTGACCTTAAAAACAGTGTTGGAAATAAAAAAATAAGTAAATGAGGCAATTTTTATACATGAGCGCGTATAAGAGGAGAATAAAGTCTTTAATTTACCAGTTATTCCACTTTCCATAAAAAATCAATCACTAAAACATGTACCAGGAAAAAAAAAATATATATACGAATTTATTTAAGAGCAATCGTTATTATTCAACACGCAAAAATATTTGCTATGGAAAAATATTCGCTACGCAGATTAGTTAAAGCTATCTTTTTTATCATTTTGTAGGAAAGTTTTTATTAAGATAATAAAGCAACCTAAACTTCCTCCTCTCCAAAAAGAAAGTCGTAGATTTTAGAACTTTTTATTCTCTTCCTCTCTCTTTGTCTGTCTGCCTGTCTCTCTGCCTGTCTGTCTGTCTCTCATTCAATGTCTGTCTAACTGTCTGTCTCTCATTCAATGTCTGTCTAACTGTCTGTCTCTCATTCAATGTCTGTCTAACTGTCTGTCTCACTCTCTGTCTTTCTGTCTGTCTCTCTCTCTCTCTCTCACTCTTTGTCTGTCTGTCTCTCTCCCACTCAATGTTTGTCTCTCTCTCTGTCAGTCTGTCTGTCTCCCTCTCTCACTCTATGTTTGTCTGTCTCTCTCTCTCTTTCTCACATTCTACCTGTCTGTCTGTCTGTCTCTGTCTCTGAAAAATGAAAATACACGAAAATTATCATAAAGAAACTGTTTACTCTGTCTCTCAGAATTTTCACTCCATATGATGGTTATTTTCTTAAGCTCAAAATAATTTGAGATAATCATTTTCCTTTATGATCATTTTTGTCTATTTTCATTTTTCATACAATGATTTCATTAAACCATGAGATTCATTTCCTAAGGCCCTCAATATGAAATTTCGCCTTGGGCCCTGCAAAAGTTCAATCCGGCCCTGTTGCCATTTATACCTCTAATATTCCAACACCAATCTTACACTGCCCGCCTAGTACTCCGAGTATCCTCTGCCCGCCTAGTACGCCGAGTATCCTCTGCCCGCCTAGTACTCCGAGTATCCTCTGCCTGCCTTGTATCCTTACTGTCTACTGCCCGCCTGGTACTACTGGTATCCCTGCCCGTCTAGTATCCCTACTATCCACTGTCCGCTTAGTGCTCCTAGTATCCAATGCCCGCCTAGTATCTCTAGTATTAACTGCCCCTCAGTACTCCTAGTTTCCACTGCCCGCCTAGTATCATTTTCGAAGTCGTTAAATCACAAGTTTTTCCTATATTGACGCTACCCACGCTTCGTACACATTTGAATCTTTTCCAGTGAACTGTTTGTAAAGTCATCTCAACGTCATAGTTGCGTACGTAGTGAGGTTGGCATGTGCTTAATTATAACTGTGCCAGGTTTGCCGACTTCACCAAATTACTGGGGAATGGGGAGGCAGGCGTGTAGAGGTCAGACGTCATTGGCAGGAGGAAAATAAAAAAAAAACAGGGCAGAAAGATAAACTAGAAAAGATAAACTAGAAGCTTTGACGTACATTTTAAAACGCAACTGTAATTGCTCATCAGCAACTGAACAAGGAAACAGAAATATTATTTCGTTGAATATTAATATCTTTAAAACAAAAATTTAGCTTGTGATTTTATGAAAATATCCAGAGGGAGTTTTATATTCCCAAACGTTTATATAAAAAATATATATACACATGTGTATATAAGAATTGGGATGTAAGGTCAGGTGATGCGTAACATCACAGCCTCTCCTTGACAAATGTCAACCCCGCCTTCTCGTGGTGCATCCTGTTCCTACTAAAGGGGCTCTGACGACCGCCAATAGCGGTATAACTATACCATCGGGATTAGAGGAAATTCTATCCCACACTCACCAACCCGCTTGGCCAGCGTGGTGAGTTATGGCCAAACCCCTCCAAAATGACTCCACAACTTAAATCTTGGCCCTCAGTCTCCGGCAGCTGGAATGTACCTGGCCAAGGCAGCGGCCAGTGCGACATGAAGGCAGAGGGTGCTAAGAATCCCCGGAGGACCGGACTAGGCTGCCATCTGATGCTGACCTTGGCAACGTACAATCTTCTGATTCTTTATCTTCTGATTCAAGGCTTCTTGAATTGGAAGAGGAACTACAAAGGATCAAGTGGGACATCGTGGGGCTAAGTGAGGTAAGGAGAAAAGGAGAAGATCTCATCGAACTGAAAAGTGGACATCTCTTCTACTATCGTGGGACAGATACTGGCAGAACTAGTGGTGTTGGATTTATAATAAACAAGAAACTGAAGGATAAAGTTGTAGAAGTTGAAAGTTCATCTGACAGAGCTGCACGGCTTGTTATCCAACTCTCGAAAAGATACCAGGCTCAGATTATTCAAACTTATGCACCCACCACAAGTCATCCTGAAGAAGAAATTGAAGAATTTTATGAGGAAATTTGTCATCTAAATAATAAAGGTAAGCAGCACTTGAACATAATTATGGGAGATTTAAATGCAAAAATAGGGAAACGGCAACAGAATGAAACTTCAGTAGGTAAATTCGGTCACTGCAACAGAAACCAGCGTGGAAATATTCTCGTTGAGTTTGCAGAGGCAGAAGAGTTTTTCATCTTGAACTCCTTCTTCAAGAAAAAGCCACACAGGAAATGGACATGGAGACATCCAAATGGGACGACAAGTGAAATTGATTTTATTATGTGTAACAAAAAATTCGTCATAGAAGACTGCAGTGTGCTAAAAAAGTTCAACACAGGTAGTGACCATAGATGCACCTCAACACTAAACTTGAACGTGGCAAGCTCATAAGACAAACAAAATCTATTGACATAACCAACCTTAAAAAACACCATAATACCTTCAAGTTGGAACTGAAGAACAGGTTCTCTGCTTTAGAAGGCCTAACATCGGAAGAAGTGGACATCTCTGAAGTTAACAGAAAAGTAACCAAAGCTCTTATGGAAACAGCAACAAAATTAGCTGGGTCTAAGAACAAGTTGCATGTAAATAAATTATCAGGAAAAACGAAAATGTTGATGCAAAAAAGAAGAGAGATGAGGACAACTAAAGAAGATGTGACTTCCAAAGTGGAATATATAGAGTACGAAAAAGTATCACTGAAGACGTAAGAAAATTCAACTGTGAACTAGTGAGGAAAGCAATTGAAAACAACCAAAGCCTAAAGATAGCAAAGGGACATCTCAGTAAGGGAAGAAAACAGATTATGGCACTGAGAAAAGAAGATGGTTCTGTAACAAGAAATAGAGGCAGAAATTTTGACAAGAGTGAAAGATTTCTACTCCAAATTATATGAAAGGGATGATACATGCACTCCAGACATCATGAAAGATACCAGTACCAGAGTTCCTCCAGTCCTTCCAGCAGAAGTTGCACATGCAATCAAGAACATGAAGCGGGGAAAAGCTCCAGGAGAAGATGGAATTACTGTAGACATCATACAAGAAGCAAGTGGAGAAATCGAAACAGTACTCGCCCAAATTTTCACTCGATGCCTTAATGAAGGAAAGATTCCTGAGGATTGGAACACCGCTACAATGATCCTGCTACATAAGAAAGGTGACATTGAGGATCTCGGAAACTACAGACCTATCAGCCTCCTATCAGTAGTTTATAAAATCTTCACTAAAGTTCTTTCACACCGCTTGAAGGTAACATTGGACATGGCTCAACCGAGAGAACAAGCTGGATTCAGGAGTGGCTACAGCACAATAGATCATATCCATGTGCTGAGAGAACTAATTGAAAGAGCGAGGGAATATGAACTTCCATTGTGCATGGCTTTTATCGATTATGAAAAAGCCTTTGATTCGGTGAAACCATCAGCAGTTACAATGGCTCTGAAAACCTGCGGTATTGAAGATGCATACATTAATATTATTAATAACATCTATGAAAATGCAAGTGCAAAGATTAGGCTGTTTGAAAATACAACACACATAAAAATTGGAAAGGGAGTGAGACAAGGTGACACCATATCTCCGAAGCTCTTTAATGCCACATTGGAGGGTGTTTTTCAGTCACTGAGCTGGGAAAACAAGGGGATAAAGATTAATGGAGATTATCTAACCAACCTTCGTTTTGCTGATGACGTAATCATTTTTGCAACTAGCCCATCAGAGCTGCAGAGTATGATCCAGGAACTTGCTGACAAGAGTAAAGAAGTGGGATTAAAAATGAACTTTCGGAAGACAAAAGTGATGTTCAATGCTTTTACAAGAAATGAAGATTTATCGATTGATGGAGAAAAGCTGGAGATAACAGACACGTACGTTTATCTTGGACAGCAGATATCAAGTGAGGGTCACATTGATGAAGAAATTAATCGGCGTACAAAACTTGCCTGGAGAGCTTTTGGAAGAAACAGCATAATTTTCAAGAGCAATATGCCATTATGTCTTAAAAGAAAAGTGTTTGATCAATGCATCCTTCCAGTGCTCACGTATGGTGCAGAGACGTGGACCTTAACTAAAAGAGACATACAAAGGCTGCAGACAACTCAAAGTAGCATGGAGAGGTGCATACTTGGTGTAACCAGGAGAGATAAGAAGAGGAACTCGTGGATCCGAAAAATGACAAGAGTGGAAGACATCATGATCAGAGTTAAATCCCTGAAATGGCAATGGGCTGGACATACTGCCAGAAGGACAGATCATCGATGGACAGCCGAAATTTTAGATTGGATTCCAAGGGACAGGAAAAGACCCAGAAGAAGACCACATGGGAGATGGGTGGATGAAATTCGAAAGTATGCAGGGGTGACATGGAGGAGACTGGCACAAGACAGACCGTTGTGGAGGAAACTTGGGGAGACCTTCGTCCAGCAGTGGATTGATAATGGTTGACAATGATGATGATGATGATGATATAAGAATTAGCGCGGTTACTCAAACAAAGAACGAGGAGCGCAAAAAATAAATACCTACGTCCGAAAAGTTCCAGGGCAGACACAATAAAGAATATAAAAAGTACCATACTCGCAATTAATGCTGGTCATTTTCACGATACTGCTGCCCTTCTGAATCAACACAGTTTCCAGCGTTTCTGAAGATCCTGAAAACAGTACTAGAAGGCATTTTCCTGGATAGCCGCAAGTAGTTTTGTCACGGTTGCTTGAATAGATGCAATGTCTGCACGGTACTGTCCTGTTAGTACCCGATTTATCCTGGGGAACAGGAAGAAGTCACAGGGCAATAAATCAGGGGAATGCGGTGCATGTGGCAACACAGTGATTTGATGGTGAGCCAGGAACTGTTAGACTGACAACGCGGTATAGAACCAATTTCCGGATCGCCATAACTGGAATCGACGGGGACGAATACCGCTGCACCAATGTCGAAAGACTTGCTTGTACAATTCTTGATTTACGGTGTGGCCCACTGGTACGAATTCCTTGCAGACTGTACCTTTCGAATAAGGCTATCAGCATCGACTTTTTTCTCTGTCCACACATTGGAGGGACGCGCAGATCTTGTATCATCGTCAAAGGATTCCCTCCGTCACGAAACCGTGCACAACATTCGAAACTCTACTGCGGGATCATGCTGTTTCTCCATATGCTTCTTTTGATATTCTGTAAGTTTCAGTAACTGATTTACCAAGTTTCCAAGAAAAACGAATGTTTACTCTCTGCTCTTCCATAGCTAAGATGAAGTGGGATGAAACGCTTGCTATGACTCCCTGAATGCCCGTCTGCCGCCTGTCGGTACAGGTGTGAACCTGTTTCCAGCTGTTCCCTGATTGCCCAAGGACTGCTGTCTTCTGGCATACACGTGATATACCACTACGACGTCCCGGTGGCGCAGTGGTCTAAGCGATGGCTTTTGATCATTCGTCCGGGTTCGAATCCTGGTGAGGCATGGATGTTGTGTTTATCTAACGGCGCTGGCTCTCTCCCTTCTTTGGATCCAGTGGCCCTAAATTAGGGACGGGAGACTGCTTATAGCCCACTGAGTTGCTCACGGTGGTCGTTAAACCTTCAATCAAAAAAAAAAAAAGAAAAAAAAGATATTCCACTACTGCTACGTAAGTGATACGGTCAGTCCTGGAATTTATTGGGCGTAGGTTATACGTAAATAAAGGCGCTAGAGATTATACGTCTCTATATTTTTATTTATTTATCTTATTTTTGATAATTGTTTTAAACATTTACCGCATATCACGAGAACATGTCAAACACAATATGGGGCTGGCAATTCACTTTCTTATCAAATGAGAAATGCTGAATATGGGGGAAAAGTTTTTACTTATTTTGTTATTTATTAATTTTTTCGGAAATAAATCATTTTGGCCTCATAAGGTTGATCTCGGTCTAGCGTATTCCAAGCGATTATTTATTTAAACAGAACAAAAAAAGAAAAAAAGAAAAATACAGGGTGGGCACTGCTCCCCAAGTAACTTAGTCAGAGACTGTGTATTCGGTGGTCCTATAATTCGCTACATCAGTGTATATCTGAGTGAAGAACTGAAAACAAGTCTCGTTTTCTTACGTTAATAACTATAAAGCATGTAAGCTTCTTTCATGTGCAGAAGAAATGTGTACTTTGTGGAACCATTTTGAAACTGATCTTCGTCCACATCAGTTATGACGTGCCTGCCCCGCAGGACGCACACGAGATAAAGCCAGATAGCCGTAAGGGCACATGCCAGTGTAGTATAGTGGATAGCACTCGGAGCTCCGGAGCCGAGAGATGTAGGTTCGAATTCTGGCATAAAAATGATGGAGAAATTTACTTCGTCATACTGGCGCCCGAACTTCAAGGAAGACCTGGCTGATAGTTTTCTCGTAATGGCGTGATGTTCTTTCCACACCGCGAGATTTGGAATTTTTTTTTTCATTGGAGGTTTACCGACCACCGTGAGCAACTTAATGGGCTATAAGCAGTCGTCCGTCCCTAATTTAGAGTCACTGGTTCCAGGGAAGGGAGAGAGCCAGTGCCGTAAGACAAACACAACATCCATGCCTCACCGGGATTCAAACTCGGACCTCTTTCGGACGAATGATCAGAATCCATCGCTTAGGCCACGGCACCACCGGGGGCGGCAATAGGAAAAATGAGAATCCCTTCTTCACTGCTTCGAAAAAAATAAATCAGTGTGATGTTACGTTCCACACATCAAATTATCTGGGATTTCTCAAATGCACGTTCTTCATCGGATGACTGCCTACAGCGTCACATGGTCCCAGCTCACGAGATAAAGGCAGGTAGCCATGTAAGCCCTTGCCAGTATAGTGGACAGTACTCGGAGCTCCGGAGCCGAGAGTTGCAGGTTCGAATTCTGTTCCTCGCATAAAAATGATGCGGAAATTTACTTCGTTATACCGTCAGCATATTCCTTTGAACAACCTTCGCGCACGGACAAAAAATTAGTCACCTCCAGAAGTTTACATTTAATACCTAGTTATATCACTGCATTCAAAAATTACACAGCATTAAATTTTTGCTGGAAGAGATTCAACAAGATGATTTAAATAACTTGAGTCATTTTTTGGCCATTCTAAGAACAGTTTGCCTCCCAATTCATTGAGAATCCTCCGATGTTGAAGTTTGGATTTTATAATATTTTATTATTTTAATTCGAAAAGCCTTTCAGCACGATAAGATATATTTAATAGTACAGTCTGTACTAAAAATAGACATTTTTAAGGCACAGCAACTTTCAAGATCTTTCAAAGCACCAAGTGCTCCATCGTCAGGTATTTCAATATACATAAACAAAACAACGGATAAAAGCAAGAAGCATTTTCAAATTACGCGAGCACGTGATAACAATAACGATGTTTACATTAAATATAGTTGAAGTTTTGTCATGCGTTAAAGGGTTTCAACAAATAATATTTTGAATTGCTATTACATATGCGAAGAAAATATATACACAGAGGATAATTAATAAGTTGACATTATTCGTCAAACTGTAAATGAATTATTAGGAGTTAAGTATTGCTGGATAGGAGTATGCTGTTCTGGCCGCATTAACATGGCCCAAGGCACTGGAACGAAACGTGGAGTTTCTTCATTACAGCAGTCAGAGTTGTGCGATAATATACATAAACTTTCAGCGAATCGAAGAGATCGCTTTGTACGATTTGAGCTCAGCACACTGGCATTGGTCCAGTCTGGTCGGTAGATACCTCTATTAACTAATCGTGCAAGAGAGGTAGCATCAGAGTTATTAGTAATTGAGTACTTGTGCTCATATATTCTTGTTTGCAATGGGCGTGCAGTGGATCCTATATATGCAATTGCTGGATCTTCTGGGTCAATAGGAATTAAGGGTATTTTGTAAACCCCATGTCTGTTGAGTGTGGAAACTTGGTCACGGTCTTTTTGCACGATGGCTCGAATACTTTTCGTACTTTCACCAAACGCAATGTGGTGTTTTTTGCATATGTTCTTTAGTATTGTAGTGACTTCAGGTATATAGTCCATAGTGCCAACATATTTTGTAATTCTGGTTTCCCTTTGTAAGGTAATTTTGTTTTCGCCAATCCACTCGCCAAATTCAGTTCTTTTCCGCCAAATATAATTTGAAGCAGCCAATTTTGTTTCATTTTCCATTGGAAATATAAAAACAAAGTGTTATAATAGTAAAAAAAAAAAAATACAGCAGATTATGGATGCTTTATAATTAAGCAGCAAAATATCATATTATAGATCCTGAATCATAATAAACAGAAATACAGACACTTATTTTCAATTTTGAATTTATTACTGCTTATAAAATTTTTAAACAAACAATTATGGACGGTAAATTTTAAAATTAGCTAAAAAATTGGGTATTACATTTATTCTGTGGCTTAGTTCTAAAAAAGCCAGTGTAAAAATATACAGCTGTCGTTGAACTTTTTTTTTGATTGCATGTTTAACGACCACAGTGAACAAGTGTGTCTGCTATAATCAGTCACCCGTCCCTAATTTAGGGCCACTGGTTCCAGGGAAGGGAGAAAGCCAGCGCCCTAAGACAAACACAACATCCATGCCTCACGGGATTCGAAACCAGACCCATCTCGGACGAATGACCAGAAGCCATCGCTTAGACCACTGCGCCATCGGGGCGGCTGAGAAGTTCGTACTTTATTATTTATAGAACTTTAAAACTATTCTCATATAAGTCTTGCAGTATTGGTTTACGGTTCACATCAAAAGATAAGAAATCCACAAATATGATCACATTTGAAAGATTCTACAACTTGTATATTAATTTTTTAAATATCCTTGGCTTCACCGAAAGCAAAATTTGACATGACGTCCGAGCAAAAAGTATCTTTTTTAAAGATTGTTTTTGCTCGGACGTCATTAAAAAAACTAATCGCCAATATTTTCCCAAAACTTTTTATCCATCGCCAAAACTATTAATTTTTCGCAAATTGCGAAGAATGTGATCGGCAGCTCAACCCCTGGGTGGTCCCATAAATTCTTGATGGGATTTAAATCTGGCGATTTAACTGGCTAGTCCATGTGTCCCAAAGTTTTGTCATGCTCTTCACACCAAATCCATAATGGTTTTAGCTCTACGAATCCTGCAGTTGTTATCCTTGTAAATCAGATAAATTACTTGATGAGAATCCTGCAAATGTTATGCAAAAGGAAACACCTGATTGTCCAAAATTTCTCTGTAAGCATGCATGCTGATCAGTTATATTCTTCACCTCTACTAATGGGCCTACTTCACAACCATTACAACAACCTCATTTGGCAAGAACACTGTGAACACACTTAGGATTGAATGTTTCTTCAGACCTTCTCCTGACCCTACGTTTTGCATCATTTGAGTGTACGCAAAATTTGGATTCGTCAGATCATATTATGACAACTTTCCACTCAACTACAGTCCATGTCATGTGACCTTTGGCCCAAGCTAATCGAACCTTTTTTGGTGAGCTGAACTTAACACTGATTTCAGTCTTACAACTCTACTCCAGACATCTATTCGATGAAGTTTCCTACGCAATGCTCGCTCAGATATACACTGAGTGGCCACTTTATTATGACCACCTGACAGTTTTAAGCAAATGAGCTATGGCTCCACGCTGTTGCCGCCAGAGGGCGAGGCTAGTACAAAAAGGGAAAGCTTAGTGCTTGCGACAGTAGTAGACGTTATTTTTGGGTGACGAGATGGGTAAAAAATTCGATTTGACGGACTTTCAACGTGGGATGATTGTAGGAGCTCGGAGCCATGGAGCGCGTATCACCGAAACCGCCGCATTCGTGAAATGTTCCAGAGCAGCTGATGTTAAAGTGTTTAAAGACTGGACTGTCAGCCAAAAAACTGGGTCTCTACGTGCAACGTGTGGTCGTCATCGACTAGTGATTGCTCGGGCGGAACGGAGAGTGTCCAGACTGGTAATAGACAACAGAAGGGCAACAGTGCAGCAAATTACCGACCATCTTAATCAAGGATCCCCTCAAATGATCTCTGAAAGCACTGTTCGCCGTACACTGCATCGGATGGGATATAGTAGCCGAAGGCCTGTTCGAACAACTTTGCTGTCTGCAGTTAACAAGAGAAAACGTCTCCAGTTCGCACAAGAGCACAAGAATTGGACAGTCGATAATTGGAAACAAATTATGTGGTCCGATGAATCACGTTTACAGTTGAATCATGCCGATGGCCGAGTGAGAATTTGGCGGAAACAGCACGAAAGCATGGACCCCAATTGCATTGCTACAACCCTTCAAGCTGGTGGAGGCAACGTTATGGTTTGGGGAATGTTTTCCTGGCATGCTTTGGGCCCTTTAATTCGTGTTGATCAACGTCTGACTGGCACACCATATCTAAACATCGTTGAGGACCAAGTGCATCATGTCATGTGGATGGTTTATCCCAATGGCGATGGCTACTTTCAACAAGATAATGTGTCCTGCGATAGTGCTCGTATTGTACAGGATTGGTTTCAGGAACATGCCGGTGAGTTTACTTTGCTTAGGTGGCCCCCACAATCTCCAGATCTCAACCCCATTGAGAATTTGTGAGATGAAGTTGAACGAGCCATCAGACAGCTGGATCCACAACCCTGCAATCTCACACTCCTGGAAAGTGTTATTCATCAAGCATGGTCTCAGATTCCACAAACCACCTATCAACATCTTGTGGAGTCCATGCCACGAAGAATCGACGCAGTATTAAAGGCAAAAGGTGGCACAACGGAGTACTGAGGGGGTAGTCATAATAAAGTGGCCACTCAGTGTAGACGTGTGAGATCCAGTATTAACAGATTGGAGGAGTTCCGGCCTTGTTTGAAATCTGGTTTCGTTGACCAGCAGAGAAATTCTGCGCCGGTCACGACTTGATAAAATGGTGTATCGTCTATAGTTTTTCTTTTTCAGTTGAGTTTGACTTGCACTAATCTTCATAAGCACGTAGAGTGTTCTTTTGCTAACACCGGCAAATTCAGCAACTTCCTCGATGCTGAGTCCTTTTGACCGCCCAAAGCTATAGCATCTTTTTGCCAGTCACTTGCATCTGTTTTTCTACCCAATGATTTTAATTTTACAAAAATTTCACCTTAAAAATTTGCCTGTAGAAAGAAATAACGCATATTTTATTATTGTATAACACAGAAATATCTAAATAAATTTCTAATTATAACCTCTGAAATATATCATATTAAACAATTACTAGGCAGAGCCATCCCATCGCGCAGTGGTCTACGCGATGGCTTCTGATCATTCGTCCGAGAGGGGTCCGGGTTCGAATCCCGGTGAGGCATGGATGTTGTGTTTGGCTTACGGCACTGGCTCTCTCCCTTCCCTGGAACCAGTGGCTCAAAATTAGGGACGTGTGACTGCTTATAGTCCACTGAGTTGCTCAGGGTGGCCTCAAATTAAAAAAAAAAAAATTACTAGTGGCATCGTGAAAATAATGCCTCCTACTTAATAATTTCTGAAATTTTGAAGGGATTTTAATGGAACTGCACTGACATGTGCTATGATATGTTACCAATGTGGAAACAATTTTTTTTCAGAATCGGAAATAAAGATCATGAATGACAGAGAAAAGCAGCGAGCCGTAATTGAATTCCTGAAAAAAGAGGGATGTGAATCTCCAGAAATCCACAGAAGACTCCTGGCGTTGTATGGAGCTGCCACAATCGATATCAGTAATGTCCGAAGAGGGATGAAGAGGTTTCGAGAGGGAGAAAGTTTAGTGTCGGGCAAACAACGGAGTGGAAGGCCCGCAACTGCAGTGACAGATGCCAACGGGCAACGAGTAAAAGACCTCATCACAGCTGATCGTCGTGTTACCATCCAGGAGTTGTGTGATGCAATTCATTGTGGTCATAGTGCTATGGAAACATTAATTAGGGATCTGGACTACAGAAATATTTGTTCAATGTGGATCCCAAGAAACCAAACCGTAAACAATGTAAGCAAAGGGTGGACATGTGCCGGAACCTCTTATACTGTTATGAGAGGAAGGGTGAGGTATTTTTCTCTAATGATGCGACTGGGATGAAACCTGGGTGGTCTTTCATGACCCAAAACAAAATATGCATCAATGGACTGGCACCACACATCTTCAGCTTGACAGAAAAAGGTGAAAACAACTCGTTCCGCAGAGATAATGATTTTGACAATTTTCTGGGACAAACGTGATGTCATTTTGACTAATTTCCTTGAACTGGGTGCTACAAAAAACAATGCTCACTATGTGCAGACATTGAAGAAGCTAAATGAAGCTACAAGAAAGAAAAGATGTGACATTCCACTTCATAGTATTGTTTTACACCACGATAACGCACGTTCCCGCACCTCAATGGAGACTTCACAGGCTATTGCCAAAATGGAGTGGACGGTGATGCCTCAACCCCCCCCCCCATACAGTCCTGATTTGGCTCCCTCAGACTTTTTCCTGTTTGCCCGTTTGAAAAATACCTTTCGTGGGGAACGTTTCGACGATGTGACAGATTGTAAAGTGGATGTGAACTCATTGGTGAAACGACACCCTCAGGAATTTTTCCAAAATGGATTTTACCAATGGGGTCAAATATTACGGAAATGTGTAGAAAGTGATGGACAATACTTTGAATAGGCTAGCATTATTAACAATATGTCAAAGTATTTTGCCACCAAATTTCACATATTTGCTGCTACAAATAAAAATTTTATGAGGGAAGATGCATTACTTTCAGGGTGCCCTTTGTACATATATTGCTGCAGATGACTAATTTTTTGTCAGATGCAGTGGCGCAGCCCGGAATTCTTGTTGGAGGGCTGTATATATATATAGTATACGTACACAATGTGTGTACATATATATAGTGTACGCATATAGTTTATATACGGTTGTGACGTACGTCGCTCTTAATCTCTTTGGGGCTTTGGGAAGAAGACACCATGTAATAGGAGACACTATGTAATTTTTTGAACGTGTAAAATAATATTTTTGAATGTTTAATTCGTGACATACGTCGCTCTTAATCTTTGGGGCTTTGTGAAGAAGACACTATCTCAGACACTATGAAATTTCTTGAACATCTAAAATAATATTTTTGAATGTTTAATTTGTGACATACGTCGCTCTTAATCTCTTTGGGGCTTTATGAAGAAGACACTATGTAATAGAAGACACTATCTCAGACACTATGTAATAGAAGACACTATCTCAGACACTATGTAATTTCTTGAACATGTAAAATAATATTTTTGAATGTTTAATTTGTGACATACGTCGCTCTTAATCTCTTTGGGGCTTTGGGAAGAAGACACCATGTAATAGAAGACACTATGTAATTGTTTGAACGTGTAAAATAATATTTTTGAATCTTTAATTTGTGACGTACATCGCCCTTAATCTCTTTGGGGCTTTGGGAAGAAGACACCATGTAATAGAAAACACTATGTAATTTTTGAACATGTAAAATAATATTTTTGTATTTTTAATTTGTGACGTACGTCGCTTTTAATGTCTTTGGGGTTTGGGGAAGAAGACACCATGTAATAGAAGACACCATGTAATTTTTTGAACATGTAAAATAATATTTTTGAATGTTTAATTTGTGACGTATGTCGTTCTTAATCTCTTTGGGAAGAAGACACCATGTAATTATAACGAAGTAAATTTCTCCGTCATTTTTAGTCTACGCCGGGATTAGAACCCGAGTCCGCTTATTCCGGAAGAAGTCACTCTACCAATTGAGCTACGCGGACGTTTTATTCTAATTCCTATCTGCCTCTATGTCGTGTGCGTCCTTCTGGCAGGTACGTTACATCATCTCCCCCTTATTTTTTTTTTTTTTTTGTCGAAGTGCTGGAGAAAGGATTCTCTTATTTTTCCTATCTCGCGGTGTGGAAATAACATCACACCAATGCGAGATTTTGAACGGTCGGGTCATCCGGATAGTTCGGGCGCCATTATAACGAAGTAAATTTCTCCGTCATTTTTATCCACGCCAGGATTCGAACCCGGATCCCCTCATTCCGGAATAAGTTGCTCTACCAATTGAGCTGCGCGGACGTTTTATTATGATTCCTACCTGCCTTTATGTCGTGTGCGTCCTTCTGGCAGGTACGTCACATCTCCTGGTACGTTACATAATAGAAGAAACTTTGTAATTTTTTGAACATGTAAAATAATATTTTTGAATGTTTGATTTGTGACGTACGTCGTTCTTAATCTCTTAGGAGGGGGCTCAAGCCCCAAAGCCCCCTCCGTGGATGCGCTAATGGTCAGGTGTCTTTACATAACTGAGTGGAGAGCCAAAAAGAAGTCTGTTCGTTTTCTGACATTAATAACCATGGAGCATATAAGCTTGTTCCATGCGCAGGTGAAATATATGTGCACGCATGCTAATAAATAGTGAACTAATCAAGAAAGAGGCGTGTGATGTTATTGTTACTATATACACACGAAACTTTGATGTCTTCGTCGGTTGTGTAACGCTCGAAGAAAAGTACAGTACGTGCTTCGGCTGTTGAATGGACTCTCTCCATTTAGGCACATCTAAGCAGAAACTCTCTTGAGTTCCTGAAACTTGAATTAGAGCAAGAGCAAAACTTAGAAGTTAATTAAGTAGCTTAGATTTTATCGACTAGAAGACGACCCCTCTTCATAAAGCTAAAGCAAGGTATATGTGTACTATAAGCACGTACTGTAAAACAGAAAGTGAAAAAAAAAATAATAACAAGGGCGTGATCGCTGAGAAATAAGCGCCAAGCTACATATTGCATCGGTTCAGCCACGCGAACTGAAACTTCTAAATGTTTCGTAAAAACATACTCAGCGCGTGCGAGGGTAATTTCCACCACAACGGTAAAGGAACAATTTTTTTAATGCCTTTTGACATACAAACATATGTATGTAATATGTCTGTTACACATAGCGAAAATAAATTTCGTATACCCGTATATATGAAATGGCCAAATTATTATGACCACTAGACCATTTGGATATGTAACGTATGTCTGAAAAGTTTTAGGACTGCATTAATAAAAAAACGAAATTTGAAGTAAAAAGTTTATTGATATTTAATCTTCAAAGTACATCCCTCCCAACTCGATTCACCTCTCTGCAGTGTCGTACAGCTTCTTCATGGCGCAATGGAACACAATTTGTAGAACCCTGTTTAACTCCCTCGCCATGCTGTTTTGGATCTCTAAAGCTTTGTCGAAACGGTAGTCCTACAGATAGAATTTCACGTTAAGGGCGAAGTTGAGGGGAGAAAGAGAATAATCAGAAGGTGCCAAATCTGGCAAATATGGGGTATGGTGAAGCATCGTGGCCTCCTTCCGTGCATGAATCTGCTTGACAATGGTAGTGTTGCATGCAAAGCAAGAACCAGTCACCTAACTCAGCTAGGAGTAGCCTGAAATTCCGAATTCTTTTCAACATCCTATCCAGTACTCTAATGTAAAATTTAGAGTTAACCCGCCATTGGTAATTTCGCTCACGCTCCAGCTCACTTCAAGAATCTTCTCAACAATCTTATCAGTTTCGATAAGGATCGGCGCTTCTTTGACCATGAAAAAGTCTGCGCTTTGCCCCCATGTGCTTCATATGAACATTTCTCTCATCAAGCGACCGCTGGTGTATGTGTCACGTGAGAGCTTTTTACATCAAGCAACCACTGGCGTTTGTGTTTTGTAATTTTATAGATAACGCGCTGATGCGAGTGCGTTTTTCGCCTAATTTGATTTGTAACTTTTGTAATAAGCATTTCCCTTTTTTGATAAGTAACAGTTAGGAAATATGGTGAAATTTATTGGGAATGAAACGTGAATGCCATTGATATGAATAATATTTTCGCGACGAGCGGGGTTTCATTCGTGAATGGCGAA
The DNA here is from genome assembly GCA_039090855.1 of Macrothele yani. Lineage (NCBI taxonomy): Eukaryota > Metazoa > Arthropoda > Arachnida > Araneae > Macrothelidae > Macrothele > Macrothele yani. Next base: position 132,658,366 of record CM077025.1, read on the forward strand.
TGAGTTCAAATCTCGCTCTCTTTTGGAAGTTTGCATATTTTCGCTCTGTGGTCATAAATATCGGATATCTGCAGCGAACGATTTACTCATTGAGTGCAGAGGGACAACTGGGAGTGGAAATTGAATAACCATTCATTTGGATGAACATTCGCGAATGAATCTTCTGCGTGAATGATGGAAAACTCCCAAGGCGGAATGTTTTATACCATCACTAGTTGGAAAATGTCGATTTACGTATTCCTAATCCCCCGCCAACGATTATCGGAAATTACTTATTATTCAGCCTACGTATACATACATATACGCAAAATGACTTCGTCTTCCTCGTTCCTCGAATGGCTAGCTGTGAGGTCGTTTGATTCACATGCCCATTGAATGACCATCTCTTCTTTTATTCACGAACTCAGGCCAAATGGTCTGCTTCGGTGTCAGTCCAACTTTTCATCACTCTTCCTCTATTCTTTTTCCTTCTTTAAGGTTTATAATTTATTATTTTGCCAGGTATTCTTTATTAGTATAATGTTGATATTCAATAGCGCGGGTCAGCGAAAGAATAAAAGTAGAAAGTAAGACAAAGGAACATTCGAAAGCACTCACCTAAAGACATAATTCAACTTAGTCTTCTAATACTTACGACTTTATTTTCAAATAAGCAAAACATCGATAAATTTCATCACCGGTAGAAATGACGATCCATATTCTAAACGAACGCATAAAACAGCTTTCGTCGATGTATAATACGAAGCGTAAGAGTAGTTTATTCGTTACATTTATTCTACGTGTATAATGGTGGACACAATCTAAAATTAACGATAAGTACATGCACACCATAAAGGAAGGATCTATAGAGTGGAAACAGACATAGGAGTCCATGGAAATTCCTCACATAGAAAGTGGCGCCCCCACGGACCTAAAACAGAAGCAAAATGTGACGTGACACAGTGACGTCAGCAATAGTTGCTACGGCAACACAGCGCTCGGAGATGATCAGATGAACAACAGACACGTAAAAACCCAAAAATTATGAATTCTGTAAGGAAAAGTATACGGTCAGTAAGTACTAAGCAAAATAATACCACTTATTAGAGCGCTAGAGGAATTGAAAACCAAAAAGAATCTTAAAATTAATAAAGTATTGCGTGTATTCGTCTTAAACACTGCCGGATAGCAAGCCAAAGTCAAAAGTCAAAGTAAAAACATTCGTTCGGACAAAAATCACGTGGTTCTTGGGTGTTCCCTGGGAAACCAGCTGTCAGAGAACTGAAGTTCTGTTTTAGGACGCTGGTGCACTGCAGTCGAGTTCATGACGTCATGAGTTTCAGGTTTATACAGCCAGTGTCTTCTCTACAAAGAATATAAACGCTTCGCGTGAAGAAGCTCAACTCTCGTAGAGATAATGTAAAACAGGCGACAGCAGCGCCACCATGTAATGCGGCAGCAGATGCTCTGCGGGAAAGTTAACATTCAGGCGCAAAAAGCGTAGGAGACACGGGACGGGAAGCCTATTTCACGGAAAGGAAGCTAAGCTTTGATCTGCGACTGTTTCCTTCGGTCTCATTGGGTCTACTAAAGCATTTTTTTTTTTTGTTGTTCTTTTCTGAGTATCCCTCCTGTCCCTTCTTTTGGTGAAACAAATATATACATTAGCAATTAATATTATTTTAAGGAAATTTTAGCAGTTTTATTCTCACTTTAAGCACCGTAGTAATACCAGGTTGCTTGGCATGAATTTCATATTTACAATATACCTTAAATGTCAAAAATGCTGAGGCTGGTTTCCCAGTATCAGCCATAATAATAAAAAAAAAAAAAAAAAAAGCAAAGACAACCGCAGTTTCCCAAAGCTACAATTTTTTTCTACCCTTCCGAAGTTTGTTAATTAAACACACTACGCTGGAGAAATTTTCTCAACAGATCGGAAAAACATCTGTTCGTATCTGAGTAGTTTCGAACCTGGGCCGCTGGCGTGAATAGCTGAGCTCTCTACCGACCGGACTAACTCGCCACGATTGAGTGTATGCTTAAAGCTGTCTGTTTGGTATGCATTGTGTAATCGAATGCTTCCCTCTTTCATTTTACAATATTACGAGGTATTTTTCATAAAAGTCAGTTTCATATAATTGATAAATTAATTTTTTCAACGTAACGATAGCTTTTTTTTTTTTTCAGCAAACGTTGTTTTAATGGTTTTCCAGGATATTTGTTTCAAACGGTTTCAAATTTGTTCTTGTTATTCATCCACTCCATTCCATGAATTGTTATTCATCGGAATGGAGTGGGTGTATTTCATGGCTGTAATATAAACGCAGATCTAGATGAGAACAACAAAACCTTTGAACAAAACGCCAACACAAACAAGCGTTTATATTCTTTGAACACAAACACGCATGCTCAGTCTAACTCAGTCTGCTCGGCATCCTGCGGCATCAGCCTGTAATGTTGGCTTCTGTGTAGTAACTCTTTGCCGCATAATATAGTGGCGCTAGTTACGTCTCGCTGAGCCTTACCTTCTTATCAGTTAGATATTCTTTGTTCTCTATATATCCTTCCTTTATGATGCACACATCATCTAAATGTTTCATTGTCAGCGAGGAAGAAGTTTGACGTCACCATCTCGTGCGTGCGCGCTCGTGCATTGCTCCGTATCCTCGAGTTTGGTAAAACATGACGCATTGCTTGATAGATGCAGCTATTCACATCGGGCACGGTGTGTTTCTAATATTCTTTCCTTAGGAATTCTTTCAAAGTAATCTTCCAGTTTTTCTCGTATCATTTCTGTTATTGGTATTTGATTTAATTGCTTACATTTCTATCAAGTTTTGTATAGCATGCAATTTTTCTCACAAATTTCATCTGTGCTGCGGTGATTCTACTGTATATACACTCACGGACAATAAAATTTGTGCACCCAGAAGGAAGCATCGGATTGCACTGAAATTTTATGGACGCAATGATACAGATGAATGTTACACATGATGGCAAAAACAGAGCTACAAGGACAATTACAGAGGGACCTGTGGCACGCAGTCCGGCCATCTTCAATAGCACGTCACACCGCCTCGTGCGGCGATACATCCTGAAATGTGGTCCGCCATGGAGGCGAACAGACGCCTGATGTTGTTCTGCAGCAGACTGGCCCACACGTGTTGGACGGCGTGCTCCAAATCCCGGATAGTACGGCACGGCGGCAACTGGCATTTCAACCGGTCCGACACACGCTCGATAGGGGACATGTCCGGGAAGCGGGAAGGCATTGGAAGTGACTGGACATGACATATAGGCAGTCATGGGCAACCCGAACCGTGTGCGGGAGGGCATTATCTTGCTGGTATAGCGCATCTGGAATCCCGGCCAGGAATGGGAGCACATGGGGCCGTAGGATCTCATCCACATACCGCTGGCCCGTCAATGATCCACGTACCACTACTAGAGCTGATCGGCTATCGTAGGCTATGGCTTCTCAGACCATAATGCTTGCAGTGGGGGAGGTGTGGTGCTTGATATCAGGTTGGGATTGTGCCGTTGACCCGAGGACCTCCACACCCGGACACGATGATTATCTGTCCCCAAAACGAAGCGGCACTCATCGCTAAACACCACACGTCGCCAGTCTGTGGCGTTTCACGTCGCTCTGGTCTGGCACCACTGCACACGGAGCCGGCGGTGTTCCGGTGTTAATGGCAGCACACGTAAGAGACGCTGGAATCGCAGATTCGCTTCCGCGAGGCGTCGCAAAAGTCTTCGTGGGCACACAGGAGCCGCTACATCTGCCTGTACAGATGACTGGGTCCTCGTGGGATCCGTTCGTGCCTGCAGCACGATTCGTCGATCCTCTCTACCGATGGTCCTCCTGGTCCGTCCGGAGCCGCTCCTCTGTGTGACAGTGCCATCACGTGTCCGCTGCTCCCAGAAGGTCCGTCCAGAGCCGCTCCGCCGTGTGACAGTGCCGTCACGTGTCCGCTGCTCCCGACACAGTCGGACGGTATGGTCAAAACGATCCACGTGGCGGTCTATAGGGCGCGCAGACCATCGTACGGTTTTCAGCCCGATGTTCAGGTCTCTCTCAAAGTCCGTAAGTTGCGTAAATCGACGTCTCTGGCGTCTACCCGGCATTCTTGTCCCTCTGCACTCTTGCTTGCCTCGGCCGGTGGTTTTCGTTTTCATGGAGTATCGACTGCACACAGGTATAACGAAGTAAATTTCTCCGTCATTTCTGTCCGCGCTAGGATTCGAACCCGGGTCCCCTCATTCCGGAATAAGTCACTCTACCAATTGAGCTACGCGGACGTTTTATTCTGATTCCTATCTGCCTTTATGTCGTGTGCGTCCTTCGGGCAGGTACGTCACATCTCCTGGTACGTTACATCATCTCCCCCTTATTTTTTTTTTTTTTATTTTTTTTTCGAAGTGCTGGAGAAGGGATTCTCTTATTTTTCCTATCTCGCGGTGTGGAAATAACATCACACCAATGCAAGATTTTGAACGGTAGGGTCATCCGGATAGTTCGGGCGCCATTATAACGAAGTAAATTTCTCCGTCATTTCTGTCCGCGCCAGGATTCGAACCCGGGTCACCTCATTCCGGAATAAGTCACTCTACCAATTGAGCTACGCGGACATTTTATTCTGATTCCTATCTGCCTTTATGTCGTGTACGTCCTTCGGGAAGGTACGTCACATCTCCTGGTACGTTACACAGGGACGTTGCTCGACTTCTAAATCAGGATGGGCGACGGGTGAGAGAGCATTATTTTTCGTTGGGCAAGCTTGATAGCAACTTTTTTCTTTTTACGAAACACTGAAAGAACAAATTTCTAATGCTTTTTTTGTTCTTTTAATTGAAGATTAAACGACCACCGTGAGCAACTCAATGGGCTATAAGCAGTCGCCCGTTCCTAATTTAGGGCTACTGGTTCCAGGGAAGATAGAGAGCCCGTGCCGTAAGATAAACACAACATCCGTGCCTCACCGAGATTCGAATCCAGACTCTTCTCTGACGAATGGTCATAAGCCAGCGCTTAGACCAATGCCACCGGGGCGGCTTGAATGCTTTTCACTACCGACTACAAAAGAATTCGTGCAATTCCGATCCCCTCAACCTGGACGCACATACATACATGGACCTGACGAGTTACGCCACGGGTGTAATATACAAGTGTTGATGGAATGTCGCCTTCAACTTTTTGTTTGCTCTAACTATATTGTCTTAAATTTCTTTTCAAAATTTTCCATTTTTGCTTATAGTACTGTACTTGAACAATTTATTCAAAAGAAAATATCGTTTTTGTTTATCTAAATCAAATTTTAACGTTATGCTCTGCTGACACAATACCTCACTCCGTCTTAACTTCCTTCCAGCCAGCGACTTGGCTTTGAACTGCTCTCATACAAAGCAGTCGTTAGCCATTTTCTGCACTTCCACTGGCAGTCTTAAGGACGCTAGTGTATCTCTAGACTCTCCTCTTGCGTGTTGGAATATGCTATTTTGTAAAGAAAACAAACAGGACAATTAATAGTGACCCCCTCAGTGAATTCCTATTCACCCTCCTCATTAGTCCCCTGGCCATTCGTACATGAAGAAGAGGCTGAAACAAAAGAATTGGATGTGTGGAGAACAACTGAATTTTCATGGCCTTGCGACGCTATTTTGACAACCTTTTTTGGAGGCGTAAACAACGCACTTCCTAGTAGGAAATACGTAGGGTTACATGAAATAAAACACAAGGCTTATTACTTGGCAATGTGCAGATTATATTTTAAAGTTAAATATATTGAAAATGGCACACTTTGAACTGGGTGGGCGGCAGGGTGGGAAAGACAAATTTCAGGATGGGCTCAAGCCAACCCTCGCACACCCTTGGCGACGTCCCTGACTACACGCCGGTATATAAGGCTGCAGGTTCATGCGTGCAGTGCCATCACAGGGTGTGCGGTCTATAGCGCAATCGCACCAAACGTGGATCATTTGCATATCAGCACGCACTCTAGATATTTGCAAAGTTTCGCGGTTGTAGCATGTTTTCTTCTAGGTGCGCAAATTTCATTGTCCGTGAGTGTATGTAGGAAATGTCACTCCTCATACTCGTGTGGAGACCCCACCACAAGAATATACAGGTACCTCCAGTCCAGTCCTCCTGGCAGAACATGCCCATGTAATTAAGAGCATGAAACTGGAAAGGCGTCTAGGGGAAGACAAAATTACCAAAGAAATTTTACAGGAAGCTAGTGGAAAAACAAAAATTACACTCGCACATTTTTTACAAGATTCCTGAGAACTGGAATAATGCTACAATGAACCTGTTACATAAAGAAGGGAACTCTTAAGTCCCTAGGGACTATCCACACATCTGTCTCCAATCAGTTGTTTACAAAATCTTCCCTAAAGTAAACACTTGAAGTAAACACTGGATATGGCACAACCGAGAGAAAAAGCTGGGTTGAGGAGAGGCTATGGCACTATAGATCTTGTCCATGTACTGAAAGAAGTACTTGAACAAATAAAGGAATATAAACTCCCACGATGTATGGTTTTTACTGATTACGAGAAGGCTTTTGATTCCATGAAACCATCATAATGTCTTTGAAATTCTGCGGTATTAAAGATGCGCACGCCAATGTAACTAACAAAATCTATGAAAATGCAAGCGCAAAGGTTCGACTGTTCGAGGAAACAGCACCAATAAAAACTGGAAAGAGAGTGAAATCAGGCTGCACACTATATCTCCCAAGCTCTTCAATTCCACATTGCGGAAAGTTTTACAACCATCGAAGTGGAAATACATGGGGCTAAAAATTAACAGAGATTATTTAACTCATCTTCGTTTTGCAAACGACATAGTTAATTTTACAAGTACCCTTTCAGAGCTACGGATTGTGATCCAGGAACTTGCTGACAAGAGTAAAGAAGTGGACTTAAAAATGAACTTACAGAAAACAAAATCGTGCACCATGCTTTTACCAGAACTGGAGATTTAGCGATTGATGGAGCAAATCTAGAAGTAACCAATGCCTACATTTACCTTGGTCAAGAGATATCAAGCTAGGGCCACATAAATGAAGAAATAAGTAGGCCGTGTAAAACTTGGTTGAAGAGCTTATGGAAGAAACAGTACGATTTTCAAGGGCAATTTAACGTTATGTCGTGTGTTTAATCAGTGCATCCTTCCTGATCTTACTTATGAATCAGAGACATGAATCTTTGGACCGTAAAAAATGACATCCTGAGGCTGAAAACTTCTGAAAGAAGCATGGAGAGATGCATGCTTGGAATAACCAGGAAAGACAGGAAGAGGAACTCGTGGATCAGGAAAATGACAAGAATGGATCAGGAAAATGACAAGGTAAAAATCCTTGAAATGGCAATGGGCTGGATATATTACAGAACTCATCGTAGTTGGACAACTGAAACTCTACACCGGATTCAAAGGGATAGAAAAAGACCCAGAAGAAGACCATGTGGGAGATGGGTGGATGAAAATCGAAAACATGCTAGAGTGACACAGAGGAGATTGACTCAAGACAGAAAGTTGTGGAATTGTGGAAAAGACTTGGAGAGACCTTCATGCAGTAGTGGATTGATAATGGTTGATAATGATGTATATACAGAGAGAGAGAGAGAGAGAGAGAGAGAGAGACAGACAGAGGAGAAGATAAGAAGGAGAGAGATGTGAGAGAAAGGGGAGAGGAATAGAGACGGTTCAGAGTGAGAGAAAGAGAGAAAGAAGAGGGAAAAGAAAAAGGAGGAAGTATGTGTGTGTGTGTGTGTATGTGAGTGAGTGAATGAGTGAGAGAGAGAGAAGGGACTGAGAAAAATTGAGCTAGGTGCGAGAGGGGGGGGGGAGCCCGAGAGAGAGAGAGAGAGAAGGAGAGAGAGGGAGAGAAACAGAGAGAAATAGCAGAGCAGAAGAAGAGAGAGAGCCAGTTAGAGATAGTTAAAGTTAAGAGGCATAAAGCTGAATAAAAACAAAAGCATTCAGCAAGGTCAGTGACGCACCCGGGATTTCTTTATGGAGGTGGTCCAAATATTGAAGATAAAAAAAAAAAAAAAAAGCCTGGAGGGAACATTCGCCAAAATATTGAAAAGCGTTAAAAATAACTCCGCCATATTAAAGTGCGTTTTCAATAATTCGTGAAATATACTCGTATATTTAAAAACATGTAGAAATATATTTAAAAACAAACAGCCATATTAAAGAACGGAGGGCAAAGTGATACCTCATGGGGAAGGCCCGGACCTCAGGGCCACCTCCACTGAATGCCCCACTCGTTTATTTTCCGTTTTCCGCCTCAAAACGCGATGTGGCAGTACTATCTACAGCAGTTGATATGTTGAAAGTACACCGTAGAAAACTGATTTCTAAATGCACAGCTATTTATTTTTAACTCAGTTTATAACTTAACAAAAGGACATCAAAATACAGGGATGACTGCTTTTTAATTTTGCTAAACCTCTTTGGTACTGTAGTTATAAAAGTTAATAACACATTAAAAATTTTCAAATTTTGTTTGGTTCAAGATAAGGAAATGTAATACTGATCTCTACGCAGTCATAGGTACCGTTTAACACAACAGACTGTTTGGCAAAAAATTCTGATGTGGTCGTAAATAAGACGTAACTGGATATATTTTTTTATGATTAAATTAGCAAAATATTGTACTACGTATACATCATATTGCAATATTTCGAATACGGGAGGTGGTACAACGAGAGAAGTACACACGTTGATAAGAAATTTATTAAAATTAAACGATAGAGAGAAAAAAAAGGAAAAGATATACTTTTTTTAATCTTTTTTTTTCTACTTTTTTTTTTATTTGTGCATTGCTACGCATGAACATCGTTATTTTTGATCAGTTGTCTCGGTAACGGCTTTGAACATTTTTCTTTGCGATTTGTTAATTGCATTTGTGCTCACTAGATGGCGCTCCGTACATTTCTGAAATTTTACTTACGGTCAAATGTTGCCTGATTACCCATAGCGATGAAAATTCGCGCCATCCAGTGGCACACGGAAGACAGAAACCTCCTTGAAATCGGAATCGAAAACCCAGTGAAACGTAGGCCGGATTTAAACTTCGAATTTTGGCAAGTTGAGAAAAAGTTTTCGCGTCAAAACGATGTTCGTAGTCAATCATGGAAAATAATAACGTGCTAATTTTGCCCTTCGCTTTGCCATGAATACAGATTTAATGCACTTAATTGCAGTTCTTATTTTTTATTTTTCTCCGGGTACAAGGGATTCAAAGTAACAGACAAACCCGAGAAACAATCTGATGGACAAAGGGTTTAGCGGATAATTCCACAGCCAAGCTAACTTCCAAAATATTCTCCCCGGGTAGTAATCAAGATTTCCGGGATGCAAAAGGCAATTCTTATAACTATTATGACCCCCCCTGGTTTTCCAGGAGGATGGGGGGTCGAGCTAAGGGGCGGGGGGGTCGCATCCTCGAAAGCATGCCTGAAAAAAAAAACTCTGACTGTAGCCTATAAGGCTGTCTCACGTCAAAGAGAAGAAAAATCTTCTGATCACTGGCAGAATTCACGGCGATTCAGTGGCGTATCTTGGGTCCGAGACCTGGGCTATCCCCCCCCGCCCCACACACACACAGTACTGTTTTTTAAAAATTGCGAAGTTTAATTTTTAATTTTTAAGTAACAGAAGTAACATTTTTTTCTAAATTTCAGGTACATGCTATTGCTAACATGATTCCAAATAATTATGAGGATTAGGATTTGAACACTTTTTTGTGCAAGAACTCCATTCTTTCCTTTTGTGTGAACTTGAGTGTTACGTTTTTACAAAAATGTTTCTTCCGAGTACTTTCTCATATTTAAAAATAATGTTTTTCTCTATTAACAAACCAACCAAATTGCTCGAATGTGCATGTCCTTGTGTGGCTCTAAGATATATCTTGATTCTTTTTAATACGGAAAAACTTCTTTCGGCAGTTGCAGTTGTTGATAGAAAGTTTAATATTAGATCTGCTAATTTGTACACCTCAATAAGCAATATGTCCAATTATTCAACTTTAGGTAACAAGTAATGTCTTTTACTGATTTGTTTTGTATTTATCAATGAAATAAAACACCTTCAGTTCATTTTTTAATCGAGCTGTATCAAAATTTGAAACATAGAGTTCTTTAAGCTCTGATAGTAAATGTTCAGGGAAGCTTTCACAAAATTTATCAAAACATTCGAATCCAACAAAGCCACAAATTTAAGATATAATATCACTGATTTCAATTCACTGACACTTCACACAAACTGAAACAACTCTCGTGAAACACGCGCTGGAAGCATGAAGGGACTGAGTAGTCCGAAGTCTTCTTTTTCGGAGCGAACCCTTGCGCAAAGCAATGGCTCACTCACCTCCGTAGCTCATTCATGTCGTCATGGAAACGCTAGCAGGAGATAGTATTGAAGCTGTACGCATCAGAACAGCGAAGGCTCTCGAAGACCTATTTGCGTTATGCCGTTGATCATCGGTTCACCGTTCTCCAGACTGATTCTCATAATCGAAAGAAGCAAATCCGCTCCTGTTTTTTTCGCGCCGAAAGCATCAACATATCTTAATACCGTTGATAATTGACTTTTATTTGTGTATATTTAATTGACTTTTATTTGTGCATTCTCCTGGGCTTCGTAGCTAGCCTAGCTAGCCTCGAATATACGCCTGCGTCGATTGTACAGCCAGCGGTGAACGCGAGCTCCATTCTTTTTACGGTCGCCAAATCTTGAATTTGTGATGAAAGAAAAAATATTTCATAAGAAAAAATAATCGTCATCAACAGCCATGGGTACAAATCCCGTAGGTGCTGGATGCCATTGAGCATCAGATTTCATTCGTCTTACATTGTCTTTACAACAAGTTCATGGACACTCATCTGGTAAACCCAGGCAGCCTTGTCCGGAAGGGGGGGGAGGGATCCAAGGACAAAGCGCGTTCGGGGCCGACTTTAGATGGAACCATCTATGCATTCGTGTCCCCAAACACGGGGAATCTGCAGATAGCCGTGAGGATCGTGGTTCGGGCACCCATCAGAAACGTCCGCGCGACTTGGCCAACTGCGCTATACCGGTGGTATAATAACAATACAATAATAATATATATACATATTGATATTTGAAAACACCAATTAATCTTAAGATACTCAGTTGCAGAACTACCTCGTTTTAAGACACTCCGCTAGTGCTAAAAACCTAATAATTTTTTTTTCTTTTTTAAAACGGTTGTGATAATCTTTTTTTTTTTTTTTTTTTTTTGATTGGAGGTTTAACGACCACCGTGAGCAACTCAATGGGCCATAAGCAGTCGCCCGTCCCTAATTTAGGGTCACTGGTTCCAGGGAAGGGAGTGTGATAATCTTCGTGCAACCATTCATATGAGTGAAGAAAACGGAACAAGAAGTGGGGTTGAACCAGAACACATAAATGAAACTCGCTTCGAAAAAGCAAAACGCATCGCGCTGAACTAACTCTTGTGTAGGGAAATAAATGCCACTCCGAGTGAACTGAATTAAATTGAAAAGCTTATCTTCTCAGAAGAAAATTCTTAAGATACGCAAAAGACAAATGGGCGCAGTGGTCTGAACGATGGCCTCTGATCATTCGTCCGAACGGGGTCCGGGTTCGAATCCCGGTGAGGCATGGATGTTGCGTTTGTCTTACGGCACTGGCTCTCTCCCTTCCCTGGAACTAGTGACCCTAAATTAGGGACGGGCGACTGCTTATAGCCCATTGAGTTGCTCACGGTGGTCGTTAAACCTCCAATCAAAAAAAAAAAAAAAAAAAAAAAAAAAGACAAATATATTTAACACAGATTTTCGCGTGATTGTTTGTTCAAGGAAAGATATCGAAAAAGGAAAAGCAATTACCAATGATTTAGATTTTATCGAACACTTGTTAGAGGTAATTTTCAGCACGTCCTTGTAAAAAAAAAAAATACGTGCTTATAGTATCACTTTTTCCGTCCATCTGTGGACACCATATCTCTGCAACTAATAGTCCGATTTCAAAAATTCATTTTACATTGAAAACTTCAAATGTTAGAACAGTGATCTTGGCTTTGCGTTTTTTTACGTTTTCCAACCGTAGGTTGAAGAAGCGTATATGCTCCAGCTTTTTCCGCCCGTCTGTCCATCTGTCGGCACGATAACTCGCGTAAAAATGATTCGATTTCGATGAAATTTTAGTGTGTGTTAGGGGACCACCTGGGGACAACCCTTTTGAAAATGGACGAAATGGGGTCAGAGATCGCGGCAAAGAGCGGGATCCATTCCATTGCTCTGTTGCGTCATAACTTGCGTAAATATGGTTCGATGTCGATGAAATTTTAGTACATTGAAGGGGATCACCTGGGAATGAACCCTATTGAAAAAGGGTGATGTTGGGTCAAAAGTCAGGACATAGGAGCGAGATGCATTCCATTGCCTTTATTCGCCATAACGTACGTAAAAATGGTTCGGTTTCGATGAAATTTTAGTATGTGGTAGGGGACCACCTGGGGACGAACCCTATTGAAAATGGACGAAATGGGATCAAAGGTCAGGACGTAGGATCGGGATCCATTCCATCGCCTTTATCCTATACTATTAAAGGAGCAATTCTTGTATGTACGTATATTTTATTTTGAAAACGGCTCTAAGGATTTTGATGAAAGTCGTTAACCTGCCATTTTCTGGTACTGGAAATCGATTTAGCTTGATCTCGACTTTAGGAAAATTCGTTTAGTGCGTTAACTAACCACCCCGAATTACCACGTTTTAGTGTCATGGCGTCCTGTTAATGTTACCCATGCTTAGAAATCTTATGATGTCACAATCTCGCGATTGAAATGCTGGCGCGCGGTCACGCCATCTGTCTCATTACGTCACGCGTTGTGTCTGGATTCTATTAAAGTTTTATGACGTCACATTCTTTCGAGCAGATGGTCGCGATTTCCATCTGCCTCATTATGTCACGCGTTGTGTGCGTATGCCCGTCCGCACGATAACTCGCTTAAAAATCGTTCGATTTCGATGAAATTTTAGTATGTGGAAGAGGAACACCTGGGAAGGAACCCTATTGAAAGTGAACGAAATGGGGGTCAAAGGTCAGGACGTAGAAGCGGAATAACTTCCATCGCCATTATGCGTCATAACTTACGTAAAAATTCTTCGATTTGGATAAAATGTTAGTATGTCGTAGGGGCCTGCCTGGGGACGAATCCTGTTGATAATGGGCGAAATGGGGTCAAAGGTTAGGACACAAGAGCGGGATCTATTCCATAGCCCTTATGCATCATAACTTACGTAAAAATTCTTCAATTGCGGCAAAACTTTATCATGTTATTTCGGCGGTATACTGAACTGGTTCTGTTGAATATCATCGAAATGGGATCAAAGGTCAGGGCACAGGACTGAGATTTATTCCACAGCCATTATCCTCATAACTTTAGTGATAACTTGAGTAATTAATGATTTCTGGTATGTTGGAAAGCGTACTATAATAAATGCATTGCATGATTTTACTAACTTGTTTTACGTAGCATGACTTCTTCGCTAAAGGGCGTAAATGCGGATGCTACCGAATTCAAAATACATTTTATTCCATACACTTATTTGCTTCTACATATCCGATTGAAAACATTTTTTCTTCCTTTCGTTGGCATTTATAACGGAAACTATTTTAGGTAAGTATTGCATAGATTAGGAGTCGTAAAGGTAAATTCCGATTTCCCAGAAATCTGTGCTTCGAAATGTCTTATTTGAAATATCGTTTTTGCATCGGATAGAGGTTATGATGGGAAACGTTCCGCATATAATTTATAACTTTTGGTAAAGAACTGTTTGGCCACCAGTGGACGTCAGTGCATTTTTTTTTGTTTCTGATGTATACACTCTTTGCGAAAAAAAAAAAAAAAAAGCAGGGAGAAAGAAAGAAAAAACAAAACAAAAACAACAACCCCAAAGTACCCCGAGAAAGTCATTCGATCTTGATAAAAATCCGCACGCAAGTGCCGCAGGGCCGAATATGCAAATGATTAAAAAATAACGACCAATGACTAAATTGTGGCTCACCACAGCGCATGGGAACCGCGCATCGAGGAGGGTATATGAAGAGCAAAGCTCGCACGCAGGAACAATTGTGACAGCGGATTGCGTTTCCATTTACCTCCACGGACTGTAAGGACGCCTCGACGTCGGATCCATGTATCACCACGCCAAGCCCCATTAGGGAACTTGAGGGCATACATTTTATTAATGATTTTCGATCGACTAGATGGCAACAATGACATTGGGTTTCCTAGTATAGGCGACCCAGTCTCATCGTTGGGACTTAAAAGCGTTGTGTTTCATACGAGCTCGTACGAAGTTGTCGCAAGAACTCATATGCCGCAAAGAAATTAAATTTAAAAGCTAACGTTCCAGTCTCATGCTTGAATTGGGGTATCTTCGAAGAAAGAAAACTATTACTTTAAATTAAACCAGAACACAGACATTCGTACTCATTTGCAGAGCAGCGAGAAGAAAAACACGTTGCTTAAAGAAACAAATATAAAATTTATTTTGTGTATATTTCTTAATTTATGTACAATTTAATGGTGGGACCAGATTAAGTTATAATAAGACATCTCTACAAAAAGAAGTTATGGTTTATCCTGAGAATTTTAGAAATAGAAACGTCCCTATCAATCCAACTAGTACGAGGTGAGCAATACTATTTCATTTCTAAACTTTCAATGAATACTCAGCATGTAAGGGATTGAAATATTTGGATGATGTCTTATCCTAAAAAACTTCTGCTGTGCTGCACCGATCCAGCGGTTGAGGACGGCGCGTGTCTTCTTGCGGCCGTGGTCTTTGGGTGGTATCCTCCGGGGATAAAACGCAGCCGGTAGCTCTCTACAAATGGTTTCTCTATTTTCCTGGGGTACCTAACATCCTGAATCAGTGGAGTCCGACTTCTTGACCCACGTACAGCTAGGCATTTCTTGCCAACCGCCGACGTCGAACTCCAATCCTTCTACGGAGGACAACAACAACAACTCAACTGCAACCACAACACTGCGACCACAACAACACACCTCGATCTCTTCAAGTATTCCATTTTATTTTAGTTTCGCTTTCGCTTACCGCCATGCTGCGAGGCGTGTTCGTACATCCTGGAGGCGTAACTCACCCCTTCATTGGTTCTTGGTTTCCCCCCCTCTCGTTTGCAAATGGACTGCCGTCCAGTTGATGTTGGCCAGTGGCTACTTCGAGCAGATGTTCTCCGGGCCAGCTGAGCTAAGCCCTTTAAAAATTTATTTGACCCTAACTGTCACCCCGTTTTGGAGTTCTATTATCGGACCATCCGAGAAAATCCTTTTTAAATCTTTAAGCATGCTCGGAGGCACGTATGCCTGACTGAAATATGTTCTCCGACACAAAGCCTGGGTGACATTTATTACCTACCCTTACCTTCTTACCAGACTCAAGATTCATTCTTAGTCTTCCATCGTATAGTCACCACTGCCCCATTGTTAGTTAGAGTTACATTATGTAATCTGCAGAGGTCTTGCTTCTCAAATGCCGGGAAATGAAAAAAAAACCTTTCGCTTCGTTTGCGGAATTTTGCACCTGGCCTAGCGTTTGCATTTCGATTTCCTTCCCACGTGAGGGGAAAGCAAAGAAAAAAAGGAGAGAAACCAGCAAATCCTTATGGTCGGGATAATATTTCTTGAACCTAATTACGAATTACTCCAATTAAGAAATTAATTATAGTAATTAATTAACCTAATTAACACGATTAATTAGGTAATTAAATCCCGAATTTGGGTATTTCTTTACCCAAAGCAATGTGGCCGAAATTAGAAGAATTTTCGCGGCAACACATGCACAACACGAGCAGTTGAGCGAGTTTGAGACGGGACGTCTAGATAATTGGGCTGAGAGATGCCAGTTGTTCAAGTCGCCGTATCGCCAGGCATTTGGGTTTTTTCGTCGAGGAAAGCACAACCCAGCTGCACATGGGCAGTGGACGGCCGAGGGCAACGGCAGAGCGGGAGAATCAAACTATTGTGAAAGCGGCACGAACAGAACCAAATTCGTCAATGTGAACCATCCGTGGCCATGTTGCGTCGTCTACAGGTACGAAAATGGCCATTCGAACAGACGAAAGTGGCCATTCGGACAGACGAAAGTGGCCATTCGAACAGACGAAAGTGGCCATTCGGACAGACGAAAGCGGCCATTCGGACAGACGAAAGCGGCCATTCGGACAGACCAAAAGCGGCCATTCGGACAGATTAAAGTGGCCATTCGGACAGACGAAAGTGGCCATTCGGACAGACGAAAGTGGCCATTCGGACAGACAAAAGTGGCCATTCGGACAGACTAAAGCAGCCATTCGGACAGACGAAAGCAGCCATTCGGACAGACGAAAGTGGCCATTCGGACAGACGAAAGCGGCCATTCGGACAGACGAAAGCGGCCATTCGGACAGACGAAAGCGGCCATTCGGGCAGACGAAAGCAGCCATTCGGACAGACGAAAGCGGCCAGTCGGACAGACGAAAGCGGCCATTCGGACAGAAGAAAGCAGCCATTCGGACAGACGAAAGCGGCCAGTCGGACAGACGAAAGCGGCCATTCGGACAGAAGAAAGCAGCCATTCGGACAGACGAAAGTGGCCATTCGGAGAGTTGCCAGACGACTTGCGGCACCTGAACTACATTCGAGGAAGCAACTACGCCGCCTACAACTGGTCAGAGATGCAGGGATGTTGGGCTCGATTAACGTGATATAGTGTGCAGTGGTGTCGTGCTGTCTTCAGTGATGAGTAACGGGTTGCACTTGGCGCCGATGACCAGCGCATACGTGTCTGGAGATGAGCCGGACCCCACACGGATTCTGACTTTATCCTGGAGCGGCACACGTCTCGCACACCGGGAATGATTGTCCGGAGGGTCATTTCCTACGATAGCCGGACATCCTTAATAGTCCTCCGTATCACCCTCACGGCTCAACGGTACGTCGACGACATTCTACGACCTGTTTTGTTGCCATTCCTGTCGCAGCATCACCGAGCAATTTTTCAACACGATAATGCCCGGCCACACACGGTATGGCTCTTCCACCCCTTCCTCCGTAATGGCGACACCTTTCCATGGCCAGCCCAATCGCTCGACCTCTCACCCATCGAACATGTTTAGCACATGATGAGACTCCACCTACGCCTTTCCCGAAATGCCGGCGAACTGAACCACAATTTGGAAACCATCTGGCATACTATACCTCGGGACAGTATCCGTCTATACCATGCCGGATAACCGCTTGTATTCGAGCAAGTGGTGGCCCTACAACGAACTGACTTGTTCCATTCGTGTAGCTGTTTTATCCGAATAAATGTCCCAACTGCTCTGGAATTGCAATCATTTCCTTTCCTATGCGTGTACATTTCACATATCAATTTTCATCTTGTTGGAATGATTCGTTCTGGGCACTTCGTTGTTATCATTATTTTCTTTATTCGAAATATACGAATCACTGCCTATGACAAACAAAATAAACAACAAATTATCCTTGACTGATACGAGTTTCCACCGGAGACCTAGGTATCAGTCAAGAATCGGTGTAAAATATATGATGTCCCAAGTACAGCTGTCTTCTGCAGTTCTGTAGGTGGTATATCAGACAGCTGCAATTTTTCAAAATGATTCACAGACTTTTTTGACAGTGTTCCAAGCGCCCCGATGACAATGGGGACTACCGTTGTGGGTTTAGTCCATAACCGGGTAACTTCTATGGCCGGGTCCCTATATTTAGTCATTTTTCCCAGTTCTTTTTTAACGACTCTGGCATCTCCAGGGATCGCTATATCAATTATCCAGACTTTCCGATTTTCTATGACTGTTATGTCTGGTGTATTATGTTCTATGTGTCGGTTTGAATTATTATTATTACTACTTGCCTGTGGAGATACCAAAAATTTGACTACTTGCCTGTGGAGATACCAAAAATTTGACTACTTGCCTGTGGAGATACCAAAAATTTGACTACTTGCCTGTGACATAACAAAAATTTGGAAAGAGCGTATTCCCAACCTGAACTTTAAATTAGAGTAATATATATTAACAATTCCAATAACATATAAACTTGATCACAGCTTTGTATTTGTAACAAATCCTTGTATTGATATGTTAAACTAATAATTTGTAAAATTGTACCCGATACACTGTTATAATGGCAACGGTCACGACCCATGCGACTTTGATGACTTACTGTATACCCATAATGCATCGTTGCACTACTATATAAAGGAGTGCTGCATTGCCTCTGTTCTACCTGATGATGGGGTAAATGTTACCCCGAATGTGCTAGTGGGGTATTTTAACTGAAAATATCTTTCCTATTTTATTAAATATCGTACATAGACGGTGAAGTTTCATTTCATTCGACGTATTGTGAGAAGTCATTCTTTTATCGTTATTATTATTATTATTATTATTATTTGCAAAGAGAATAAATTTAACAAAATCTGCGCTTCTGAAAATTCGATTAAGAAAATTCTTCCGCGTACCGATACCACTTACCACGATAAACTTTCTGAGAATACCCTCTGCTTTATTATAGTGGAAGTTTTTCCCCGCCTGGGAGGGGGGGGGGTTGGTAGATATATATTTTATTTTTTTCGATATCTATGCTTCCAAGAGTGCGATTTGAAAAAATCTTTCTTTATCGGCGGAGAACGTTTCTGTGGCGAAATGTTTTGCATATAATTTTAATTTCTTTTTTCGCACAGGTATACCACGTGAGAGCATAAGTTTATGTTTCAGTTTTCAACATATTTACAGCAATATCTGCAGCACTAAAAAGCCATTTGAAAAAGTTCTTTTTTCGATCAGACACTAATTATGAAAACATTTTGTGTGTATTTCTTTCCTAAAACAAGGCACAATTTCCCAGCTATGGGGCGAAAGTTTCAATATGTTTTTCTCGATATTTCTGACTCTAAATGTCAATTCAACTACAGTATACAGGGTGTTTTACAAAAGTCTAGTCATATTTCGGGAACGTGTTTTACTTCGCTTGTTGATGAAAAAGGTTCCTTCGAATATTGGGTCTGAAACGCGACCCTTTCCAGTTACAGCGCATTTTGAAAGTGATGATATAAAAGACTATGAAGTCAATTAACTTTTATTTTCGGGGCGCGGAAGGTCTAGTGCTCAACGTTCGTGACTGCCACGGAATAGTCTCAGGATCGATCCCAGGCAGGTACGAACGCTCGAACCACTAAATATCCGCCGTGCATCGGATAGGCACGCTAAGTCGTCGGACGTACTTCCCCCCCCAGTCAATAAGTAAAAGCGTCTTCCACCCCTTTTCCACCTCGCTTCCTTATGACTTTCTTGTCTGGTACTCTAACCCAAATCTCCTAGCTTCCTATTTCTAAGGTTTGTTTAAGACCTGGGGTCAGACACTCCCTTCCTAAAATCCTCTACATAAATCTCTAGTTTATATTGAAGTTATTACAGCACACTGCAAGTGCTTAATGAAAACAGTTATGTAAGTCCAAATTAGAGCAAGTGCTCGAAATATCCTCCCTAAGCAGCGGTACATACTACACATCCAGAGCGTCTTCTAATCGATTTCCGAACACTTTGGAAAAATCCCGGAACGTTCTGAATTCCTTCACAACCATTCACGATCCTTTTTGACGTGAACATATGTGTTTGGAAACGGGATACTGAAACGTCAGCCTTAAAGGTTTTCCAGCAAGAAGTCTAATGGATTTAAATCTGGAGCGAGTGTAGGTCATGCAGTTGATCCAAATGTACCAGTCCAACGTGCAGTATGAGAACAAATGAAATATTCTCCGGGAGTGAGGCTAAACTGTTCTGGAGCTCCAGTCAAGCATAAACCAAATTCCACAGTGTGTTGCTAATGGGACCTCTCCTAGCAATGCACGCAATCTCTGCTTCAAGAAATGCGGGTATAACTTACCACTGAGCGTTGGTAGAAAGAAAAATAGGCCGATCAGATAGTCATCGATTATGCCAGCGCAAGAAACGTCATGACACCTCAGGTGATGCCACAACTACTTTTTTTCTTGAGGGAGGGGAGGGGGCACTAACCACCGTGAGCAATTCGATGGGCTATAAGTGGTCGCCCGTCCTTAATTTAGGGTCACTGGCTCCTGGGAAGGGAGAGAGTCAGTACCGTAAATCAAACTCACCATCCATGCCTCACCGGGATTTGAACCCGGACCCATCTCGGATGAATGGTAAGAAGCCAGCACTTAGACTACGCCCGACATCCTTAATTTAGAGCCACTGGCTCTAGGGAAGGGAGAGAGCCAGTACCGTAAAACAAACTCAACACCCATGCCTTACAGGATTCGAACCCGGACCCATCTCGGATGAATGGTAAGAAACCAGCACTTAGACTACGCCGGATATCCTTAATTTAGAGCCACTGGCTCTAGGGAAGGGAGAGAGCCAGTACCGTAAAACAAACTCAACACCCATGCCTTACAGGATTCGAACCCGGACCCATCTCGGATGAATGGTAAGAAACCAGCACTTAGACTACGCCGGATATCCTTAATTTAGAGCCACTGGCTCCAGGGAAGGAAGAGAGCCAGTACCGTAAAACAAACTCAACATCCATGCCTTACCGGGATTCGAACCCGGACCCATCTCGGATGAATGGTCAGAAGCCAGCACTTAGAATACGCCCGACATCCTTAACTTAGAGCCACTGGCTCCAGGGAAGGAAGAGAGTCAGTACCGTAAAACAAACTCAACATCCATGCCTTACTGGATTCGAACCCGGACACATCTCGAATGAATGGTCAGAAGCCAGCACTTAGACTACACCCGACATCTTTAATTTAGAGCCACTGGCTCCAGGGAAGGGAGAGAGCCAGTACCGTAAAACAAACTCAACATGCATGCCTTACTGGATTCGAACCCGGACACATCTCGGATGAATGGTCAGAAGCCAGCACCTAGACTACACCCGACATCTTTAATTTAGAGCACTGGCTCCAGGGAAGGGAGAGAGCCAGTATCGTAAAACAAACTCAACACCAATGCCTTACCAGGATTCGAACCCGGACCCATCTCGGATGAATGGTAAGAAACCAGCACTTAGACTACGCCCGACATCCTTAATTTACAGCCACTGGCTCTAGGGAAGGGAGAGAGCCAGTACCGTAAAACAAACTCAACACCCATGCCTTACCAGGATTCGAACCCGGACCCATCTCGGATGAATGGTCAGAAGCCAGCGTTTAAACTACTGCGCCCGACCGGGCTACTTGATGAGGATTTTCCCGTGTTTAGTGACTACTGTTATGAAAATATTCGCAATGACATCTCTGGTGAATCGAAATTCATCGGTGGAAAGCACACAATGGGGATAACCAGGTTCAGTACACTGCTGAAGAAGCTATTGCTAAAATATGCCTCATAGATGAAAATCAGCTGATAAAGGCTGCTGTACTCGTCGCATGTGATATGCTTACAGTTGCCCCTTATGAAAAATTATCCATAGAGTTGGACATACAGCGGTTTTGTCTACTGCGAATACTTTCCGTGCGCGTTTCGTGGACTTCGGTAACCAAGTCTAACACCTGTTCCTCTAAATGCAGTCCGGCTCACCTCCTATTCTGCAATAACAAACAAAAGAGATCGTGTCACCCGACAGTGCCGACAGATTGCTGCCAAAGTATCGTTGGTAAGCCACAGTCATTGAGGAAGAGCTGGGCTGTAGAGGCGCTGAGCTCCAATGCTGTTTTCGTTCTTTCGTCTATAAATGGATGCCTACAACTTTCAGGTTTGGATATCAAAGGCACGAACAACTAGACTAGTGATACACTTATTGGTAACTTCTGAACAACTAATTAGTAGAACTACCTACTCACTATTTGCACCATTTTCTCATCCAGGAATGATAGGAGACTGTATGACATTTGCATACCTGTGCACACAACTGATGCAAATTTGCGGACAGGCTTTCTTACTTGTGCCATTAAAATGTTCAATCCCTCAGATGGTAAACGCTCACAGGAGTGTTTTTCGTCAAAATGAGGGGTTGAGGACGTTTCCAAAATCTGACTACACTTTTGGAAACATGCTCAATAAATATCTGTTATTTGACTTTTGCAAATGCAATTTTTCTACACACTGTCAAGGATGCATGATGTGCGAAACAAAAACGGGATACCTGTATTTTCCTTTCGTTTTCTGGGAAGAAGTAAGACAATCCGCTCTATGAATTCTTACCCCGTTTCCAGAGTGTAATGAAAGACCTAAAATTTATCACCTGTAACAATCTTTTCTTTCATTTCCTTTTCCTTTCTAGGAGGAAGTAGGATCCCATACTTCCGCTTTCGCTTCATTTCCTGCGTGTAGTGATACGGATTCCGACAGTTCGCCCAATAACGATTGGTTCCATTGCGATTCGTCTTATACCTATTTGTCCAATGACATGATCCCTTTGGTATGCATTCGTCCAATGGTAGGATTCGTTTAACTACACGGACTCACGGACTGCTTTTGTGTGTATTTGTCTCTCGTTTAGAACTATGTTTGCCTGTGCAAATAAATAAATAAATGAATAAATAAATAAATAAATAAATAAACGGGAATATCATCATGTACGTGGAAGCTACTGCGATAGTGATGAGGTCCCTAAAACAAATACGTGACGAGGTCCCAAACAAATGCAAAACAATGAAACATCTTTTTTTTTTTTTTTTTGATTGGAGGTTTAACGACTACCGTGAGCAACTCAATGGGCTATAAGCAGTCGCCCGTCCCTAATTTAGGGTCACTAGTTCCAGGGAAGGGAGAGAGCCAGTGCCGTAAGACAAACACAACATCCATGCCTCACCGGGATTCGAACCCGGACCCCTTACAGACGAATGATCAGAGGCCAACGCCTTAGACCACTGCGCCACCGGGGCGGCGTGTGAAACATCTTGGAAACTTTCTCTCTACATTCTAGCGGCCTACTGCGTCTAGTGAAGAATAAAAGACCAACCCACTCAAGATGGTCTTAGACGTCTTTTTTAAGCTTGGATCTTTAGAAAATTACTACATTTTTTTTTATTTTTTTTTATTGGAGATTTAACGACCACCGTGAGCAACTCAATGGGCTATAAGCAGTCGCCCGTCCCTAATTTAGGGTCACTGGCTCCAGAGAAGGGAGAAAGCCAGTGCCGTAAGAAAAACACAACATCCATGCCTCTCGTTGATTCGAAATCGGACCCCTTTCGGACGAATGATCAGAGGCCATCGCTTAGACCACTGCGCCACCGGGGCGGCCCACATTTTTCAACGCGCTGCAGGAGTCGCGCTGGCTCTTTTAAAGTTTTCGCCAATTTATTCGTCAAATTCAATTTTTTACCACCAAAATGCTATAACTGTACAAAAAGGTAATCGCCAGAGCTCTTCTTCCATCGCCAAAACGATTTTTTTTTTTTTTTGCATATTGCGAAGACGGTGATAGGCAGCGCGACTCCTGCATTGTGTCCTGAAGCAAAAGTGTAGGCGACCTATATTACTAAGGCTACCTTGTGAAAACACGCATTTGTTTGTCTTATGGGAGTCACAGAGCTATCTTGCTCGACCTTTTAATTTTGTCTCTTTTCTTTTCTCCTTAACTTATTTGGATAAAATGTAACATAATTTGTTTAGAAAAAATGCATGGTGCCTACAATAATACTGGTGAGTTTACATGTGCAAAGTAACAGCATATTGATGAAAAAAGAAACAGTGACAGCACTTTTATATCTGAATTAGTCTGTAGATATGAAATAATCATTGAATTCATCGCTTCCATGGCTCATAAAGTGCTTGCGTTTTTATTATTATTATTATTATCAAATGTTTTGCATTTACCGAAATTTATAACTTTTTTCCATCGGTGCTGTGAAGTTAAGAAAGATTGAAATCCCGATATCGCCTCGCTATAACCCTGCTAGCTAAGATCGCAGTCACAGCAACATTTGTAATGACCCTGATGGTGACGTCACGAATCGGGGACTAAAGCCTCTAGTACTCGAGACGGCTTTGGTACTGGACGGCTAATCCAGCTCCCTGCAGGTTTCTACCCATTGAAGTTATGAGAGTGGAGCGTTGGGATGAGAAGGTTCTGGTGGTATCTGCGGGCTCGCGTTGTCATTGAGCCATCTCTCTTCCACTGGCTCTTTTCACATTTCTGTGGGAGATAGGTCACAGCTCACTCTTTCTCCAACAGTACTTTTGTACACCGCTGCCTTTTGAAAATGCAACAACAGTAAAAACTTGTGCGACGGGGCTGAAACTCGCAGGAAGTGTAAAGGCAAGGACGCACATGAGAAGTTGTCATGATTGATTTGCGAAATTGTGGAAGTAAGATACTGATGGTAACTGAATACGCTCGTCACAGCGGACGAGACCCGTACGTACAGCTGACGGACATTGAGCAAGGCCGATGTATTGCACTGCGGAAAGGCGGGCTCTTCTTCCGCGACATCGCAGCTCGTGTTGGACGAAACGCGAACGCAGTGATGCGAATATGACGGCAATGGGAAGATGAAGTTTTGACGACCGATGTGAGGGGTCGGACGAACGCACTAAAACAGAGTTACGTCCACCATATGGCGTTGGCGGACCGAACAGACATGTCCCGAGGTTTAGCACAACAGTAGAGGTCACTGGCACTGGCTCTCTCTTCTTCCCTGGAGCCAGTGACCCTAAATTAAGGACGACGGACGCAGTAGTCTAAGCGGTGATTTCTGAATATTCAGCCGAGATGGGTCCGGGTTCGAATCCCGGCAAGGCATGGATGATGAGTTTGTTTTACGGCATTGGCTCTCTCCGTTACCTGGAGTTAGTGGCCTTAAATTAAGGACGGCGGGCGCAGTAGTCTAAGCGGTGGCTTCTGACCATTTATTCGAGATGGGTCCGGGTTCGAATCCCGGTAAGACATGGATGATGAGTTTGTTTTACTGCGCTGGCTCTCTCCCTTCCCTGGAGCCAGTTGTTCTAAATTAAGGACCGGCTACTGTTTATAGCCCATCGGGTTGCTCACGGTAGTCAGTATCCTCCTTCCTCCTGAAAAGCTCTGTCCGACGTCATTTGCTTCAGAGATACCTTGTCGCTTGCTTTCCGTTTCTTCGATTTCGTTTGACCTTAAAGCACATACGTCAGTGGTGGTAATGGGGCCAAGAACGCAGACAATGGAGCGATGAATGGCAGCGCTTAGTGTTTTTTGACGAGTCGTGGTTCAACCTAATAACCCCATGACGGACGTATCCTTATACGGCGACACCGTGGTGAACAACTGTTGGAGGCATGCATTACACGGCGTCATACGGGCCCAACACTGGGCGTTCTGGTGTGGTATGCTGTTGCGTTTCATACACGTTCCCGCCTCCTACGTATTGTAGGAACGATAGCCAGCCAACGGTTCATCGCGCAAGTTGTGGAAGCTGAAGTGCTACCATATCTGAAGACGGTCTCTGGTGCTATCTTTCAACAGAACAGTGCCGGATCGCATGTGGCGCGGAATGACTTATGGCTCCTGGACGCCCCACATGTGCTACGTCATCCTTGGCCCGCGTGATTGCCTGATTTGTTGCCTATTGCACAGATGTGGGATATGGTCGCTGGACGCACTGCCATTCAGTCTCTGCCACCAGTCACCCAAGATGAAATTTGGATGCGAATCGAGACAGCATGAAAAGACCTTTCGAAGTGCGAGATCCAAAACCTCTTCCATTCGAGGATACGACGTTATCGTCGCTCGTGGTGGGTACACAAAGTACTGAGTATTGTGTGTTCCACATCTCTTACAGTTCTGTACTTCTGATCATTTGCGTCTTGTATCATAAGTAATGTACCCTATAAATCTCAGTTCAACATCTCAGGTCTTCCTTGGTGTTGCATTTTGAACAGACAGCACTGTATGTCTTTCTTATTGGGTAACTTAATCCCAACCTTCTGTTTCTAAAGGCAGTTAAAGACCTCAGGTAAGACCTCTACATCGTTATATACGCAGAGGAGCCATTACATAATGACCACCCCCAGCCTAGAGAAACGAGCGCGCATGGAGACCAAACGGTGGCGCAGGTGGAGTTCACAGAGCAGTACATATACATCCCAAAGACCGGCTTTCGGTTAGTAGAGTGTTCGGAGTCAGAATGGGAAAAGTTGCCGATTTATCGGAGTTTGAGAAAGGACAAATTGTGATGACACTGCGCCTCGGGACTACAATCTCGGAAACGGCGCGGCTTGTGGGATGTTCACGGGACGTTTTAAATGAGTACGTATCAAAAGTGGCGCACAGATGGCCAAACGACGAAACGTCGTCCAGCTGTGTGTCGTCCGCAGCTCATGGATGCCAGAGGGGAGCGGAAAATGTCGCGCATTGCTCACAGCGACCGCAGGGCCACAATGCGACAAATCACCCGCAGCTACAACAGTGGTGATCAGGGAAATGTGTCACAGCACACAGTTCATCGCTGCCTTCTGCGCATGGGCCTGCGGAGCCGAAGACCCATACTCACTGCACGTCATCGCCAACAACGCGTGAAATGGTCCCAAGATCATCGAGATTGGACCATGGATGATTGGAAGAAAGTGGTCTGATCTGACGAATCAAGATTCCTAATGCATTCCGTAGACAGCCGAGCAGGAATACGCCGATTACCAACGGAGACTATGGCACCTGGATGCACTTTTGGGAAGAAACAGGCGGATCGGTGGCGGTGTTATGCTGTGAACGATGTTTCCTTGTGACACTTTAGGCCCTATTATCCCGATAGCGCAAACACTGACAGCTGTCAGGTATGTGAACGTCGTTGCGGACCAAGTTCACCCATTCATGGCAACTGTGTTTGTTCCCTGCTGGTGATGGCCATTACCAACAGGATAAGGCGTCGTGCCACACAGCTAGAATCGGCAAGGAGTGGCTTGAGGAACATGCTGGTGACTTTCTGTGAATGCTTTGGCCTCCAAATTCCCCTGACATAGACCCAATCGAATATCTGTGGGCCGACTTGGAAAAGCGGGTTCGAGCTATATAATCACCTCCCCGAAATGAACGGGAACTGGAGGATCTGCTGTGGACACTATGGTACCAGATA
Source organism: Macrothele yani (assembly GCA_039090855.1). NCBI lineage: Eukaryota > Metazoa > Arthropoda > Arachnida > Araneae > Macrothelidae > Macrothele > Macrothele yani. Next base: position 132,685,465 of record CM077025.1, read on the forward strand.
TATATTATACCAGGATACCTATTGCACCTCATCGAATCGATGCCTCACCGAGTTGCCGCTATTTTGCGGGCTAAAGAAGGTTCTACAGCTTATTAAATAGGTGGTCATAATGTAATGACTCATCGGTATATACACGTGACAAGTAGTATCAGACCCTTGGAAAGCTTCCATACCAACTGTCTTTCCTTGCCGGTTATGTAAAAAGTACAACTTTGTCCAGTTTACAGTTCGGTAAAGAATGTTCGATTACATATTTTTAGAAAATGTAGCAGCCGAACCAAGAAAATTCATAGATATTTACCTCCACCATTATATAGATATTTACCTTCGCCTTTGGATATTTGAGCCAAAATTTTAATACGTAGAAGATGGATTATTGAGATAAACGAAAGAACAATAGAGTCACAAAGTATCAGATGGGGCTGTTTATCGTCAGCCTGATCAGGTGAAACTCGTAGGAAAATTAAGAATAATTTCTGATTACAGAAACAGCGAAATATTATAAATGGCACTTTAACTTGGTCTAAAGTAAAAAGAAAATTATTTTTATCAAATTTAATATATTAATTTTATGTGACAAAAATCATTCGTTAATATCGGCATCTAGAAAACTTTTCAATTGAAGCTGAAGGCTCAGGTGACTGTGCGTTCAAAGACAGCCACTCCGGTGGCCAAGTGGGTTTCTGACTAGTCGCACAAGATTGGCCAGGGTTGAATTTAATTTCCTCCAGTATATACACTGGTGTGCAAAAATTAAGGACGAAGAGGAAGAAATTAGCATAACAGCGGAACGAGCAGGCAGAACGGACCGAAAAACCACTCAGGAGATAGATTAAGGTCCGGTACGGTAGGGCATGCGCAGCTTTCACCGAATTGCTGAACGGTGTACGCTCAGCAATTCGGCGAAAGCTATTGCATGGTGTACATCGGTTTGAACGACGTCGAGTTGCTGCCACCGTGTGATATGGCCAACAGGCAATCCAGTAGACGACATCTGGATGACTTTACCCGAGGTTGTGTCATTGGGGAGTTGGAAGAAGGTCGAAGCGTGCTTAGTGTGGCCGAGGAGTTTGGGATCGCTCACACCATCGTTTCACGAACTTGGAGAGCATTTCAAACGACAGGAACAGCTGTCCGAGAGTTTAGCAGTGGTCATCCATGAGGAACCACGGCGACGGACGACCGGTATATTGTCCTACAGGCGAGAAGAGGCAGACAGCAGACAGCGGAAGAAATCGCAAGGCACATGCAACAGACAACTGGACGTCTGTTATCGCGTTTTACCGTGGCCAGGAGGCTGCACAAAGGTGGTCTATTTGTACGACGACCAGTACGGTGTGTGCTATTAACGCCTGCTCATAGGAGACGGCGGTTTCTGTGGTGCCAGGAACACAAGAACTGGATACATCAGCAATGGGGTCGAGTTCTCTTTACGGGTGAGAGCCGATTAGCCTGACGAGCGATTCTGGACGTATACACATCTGTAGAAAGCAGGGAACACGCAATCACACCTCCAACATCATCGAAAGGGACCGGTTTGGAGGTGGCGAAGTTCTCGTTTGGGGCGCTATCATGCTTGGTAGCCTTACTGACCTCCACATCTTCCAAGGAGGTTCAGTCACTGGTGTCCGCTATTGTACCGAGGTTCTCCTGCCTCATGTGCGTCTGTTTAGAGGTTCTGTGGTTCCTGAGTTCCTCTTCATGGACAACAACGCTACACCTCATCGTAAAGTGGCTGTCGCAGAGCTGTTGGAGAGTGAAGATATTCAACACATGGATTGGGCCGCAAGGTCTCCGGACCTAAATCCAATCGAACACGTGTGGGACCTTCTCGGGAGACGCTTGGCAGCACATCACCAGCCGCCAACAACGATTCCGCAGCTACGATTGGCGCTACAAGAGGAATGAGCCGCGATGCCTCAACAGCTCCTTGACAACCTCGTCCTCAGCATGGACAGACGTTGTAAATCTTGCAACGCAGTCAGAGATGATTATATCCCCTACTAAAGACTGGCTTTTTCTTGGCAGCCGCCTGTCACATGGACGTTTCTGTCTTCTGTCCAGTTGTGCTCGAAGCTACCTTTTCAATAAAGTGTCTCTGTATCCTTTGGACTCCTTGTTTGGACGGTTTTGCTCACTTGTCCCATATTCTTACATCTTGGGGATCTTATGGTATGATTTGAGTCGATACACGACGTTATATTCGAAAAACCGTCTCGTCCCTAAAGTTTTGCACGCCACGTGTATATAGATTTGTCGGAAAGCTACTTCTAGAAAGGTTGATCTGTGCTTTCTGATTGGGTGAAACGAGTTGCGTTCTTTTGCTTCTGATGAAAGAGATCTTCTTGTAGCATCTCGGACATTTTCAAAATCATTGTACTACCTAGAGCTTACTAATAGCCATGTGCAATGTTCGTAAAAAAAAAAAAACGTCTTGACGCGCGCTGTTGATTAATTTGAAAACCTGGTACATGATTGCTATTGGAAGGGTTTTCACAGGAATATGCTATCAGCAGTTGCTTACTATTCCATCTGACGCAGCCTTCCAGATCTCCCAAATCTTAACGGGGCTGTCGTACTGTTTATCTTAAAATGTCTTCGAAAAGCTTTACCAACTTTATAAGAATCAAATTTTATGGACTGATCTCAGAGGATAAAGGTAACCTTAGAAAGAATCAAATCGTAGCAAGTAATCCCATGCACGAATGCGAGCGGATGCTACACGCATGTGGACCAAATTGCGAAAACGGAAAAAAAAAACCCCAATGAATTCAGAATGTGATAATAATAATTACAGTGCGTTGGGTTGCTTACGGTAGTAGTTAAACTCACACGCGCGCACACACAAAACAACTCCGGCATGAATTAGTGGAGGTAAAATGGACAACAACAGGACTTTTAACATTGACTACATGCAGATAGGTTCTGCAAAGGAAGAAACAGTGTTTAATCTTAATTAAAGAAGAGTAAAATTTACAAAAGATTCTGTCAAAGAAAAGATAGAATTGTTTCTGGAAGCTGCAGTTTTTTTTTAAAGAAGAAACCACTGCCCACTTATTTTGTGCCTGCAAAAAATTGTTTAAATTGACTGTAAACAACGCCAGAATATAAATTTGAAATTTTTTTAGATTGGAGATCTGGAAGAAAGTCTATATAGTTTTCTCATGCCTAATAACTGGTAGGATCATAAAGTGTAGAGTTCTAGAAAATAGTGAAATCAAAATGTTATGGGACTTCAAACCTAACACAAATCTTCACTTGAAGCACTATATGGCACACATAACTGTGAATGCACTGGTGTTAAAAATGAAAGGATAATTTATGAATTCGTACATAACTTTAAGTATTTAAGAGGAAATTCAATGAAGTTTCGTAGACGGGTTAGTGATTACATTAATTACGCAACTCAAGCAGAAGGAAATCATATCTTATAATTAGCATGTGTTAATATCATAGGCACCGACTATGGGGGTGCAAAGTGAATCTTGTCCCTCCAATAACTTTACTGGGGGAGGGGGCGTGCCCACCCAATATTTTTCATCACTTTGGCTACATAAGGTGGACCAAGATCCACCTTATGTGGCCAAAGCGATTAAATAAAAAAAATTATAAATAAAAAAATAAGCAAAAACTTTATCCCATATTTAGTATTGTTTATTTGATAAGAAACTGGTTTGCCAGCCCCGTATTAATAGTGTTTGACATGTTCTCGTGATATGTGGTACATGTTTAAAAAATTATCAAAAATAAAATAAAGAGAAACACAGAAACGTAATCTCTAGCGCCTTTATTTATCTATTCATTTTTTACGCTTCTTGTTCTTTGTTTGAATAACCCCGTTAATTTCTCATATTTATTCCCAAATGTTTAAAACTACATTTTATTTTTAAAGATATTAGTGTTCAGCAAAAGAATGTTTCTGTTTCCTGGTTTACTCGCTGATGAGCAAATACAATTGCGATATGTCCAATCTCGTTCATCTTTTTGTCTTTTTTTCATTTTCCTCCTGATAATGGGAGAGACGTGTCCCTCCCACGTCTGATCTCTTCACGCCTGCCCCCCTCCCCCAATAATTTGGTGAAGTCGGCGCCCCTGGTTAATATCGCATTCGCGTAAATTACATTAAAGAACGGCTCATGGAACAATGTTTGAAGTCTTTTTCTTAAGACAAGTGGTATTTTAATATGGAGTATGATAATTTCTGAGGAGGTCTTGAGGGATCAATAACCACTCCTCAACAAGAGCCTCTAGCGAGCTCCAGTGAGTCTCCCTAGAGCTTCTCATACATGCTCAAGGGGTCCCAGCTCAGGGGATCTGGGTGGCCACTCTATTCGGCGAGCATCTTTCACTTCGACAAAATCGTCGATCAAATGAATTCGACGAGGTTGGGCATTATTGACCACAAGAATAAAATCTTCCTTGAATGGCTTTATATGGGTTCAGGATCTCGTCTCTCTATCTTAAGGCGGTAACAGAGCGACTCTGAAAGAAGTGCATGTCGTGCGGCAGCTAATTCGTCACAATTCTTGCCCAGACGATCACGCGCCACCACCAGAAAACTTTCTTTTCTCTGATGTGAAAGAGACTGTTGTGGGTCCCTGGTTATATCCAGATGAGAATACGTCGCGAATCAGTACTTAAGCTGAATCGGGATTCATCTGTGAAAATCACATTCGCCCACTGGTCTGGATTCCAAGTGTGGTCCCTGTGACCGTACACGAGCTTGCCGGAGGGCAGAAGTTAGAGGGACACAAAAACTGGTCTCCCTGCACAAAGGCACTGATATCGAAGTCTTCTGCGGAGAGTATACTGTTGCACCAGAATAATATGACGACCTACCTAATAATGGGAATAACCATCCTTGGCTCGGGCGACATCCAGGACACTGCGTGGCATGGACGCAGTGAGGCCAAGAAAGGTTACCCGAGGCACAGGTGCCCATTCGGACTGCAGCAGAGAACGGAGGTCCCGGAGATAACGTATTTGTAAGTCGGCAAGTCGAACCTGTCGATCCAAATAGTCCCACATGTGCCCTGTGAGTAGTATAAAATGACCGATCCGAGCGCAAGGAGCAGCTCCTTCTAAAGAAGGAGCAAGGGGCGTGGCTTGCGGCAGAAGGGTGGGGGGCGTGGCTTGTGGCAGAAGGATGTGGGGGCGTGGCAGATGACGCTAGTGTGTAGGGTCGATGTGCTGCCCCCTAGCGGTGCTTTTTGGAACTTTTAATGGACCTTTGAGAGATGGCAACGACCGAGTGGGAGAAAGGGGGTGGATATAGGGGGATGTCAACTCAATGTGCTGCCCCTAGCGGTGCTTCTTGGAACTTTCGATGGACCTTTGAGAGATGGCAACGACCGAGTGGGGGAAAGGAAATGTGCTGCCCCTAGCGGTGCTTCTTGGAACTTTTAATGGATCTTTGAGGGATGGCAACGACCGAGAGGGAAAGGGGGTGGATATAGGGGGATGTCAACTCGATGTGCTGCCCCCTAGCGGTGCTTTTTGGAACTTTTAATGGACCTTTGAGAGATGGCAACGACCGAGGGGGAGAAAGGGGTGGATATAGGGTGATGTCAACTCGATGTGCTGCCCCCTAGCGGTGCTTTTTGGAACTTTTAATGGATCTTTGAGAGATGGCAACGACCGAGTCGGGGAAAGGAGATGTGCTGCCCCCTAGCAGTGCTTCTTGGAACTTTCGATGTATCTTTGAGAGATGGCAACGACCGAGTGGGGGAAAGGGGATGTGTACGTTGCCCCCTAGCAGTGCTTTTTCGATCTTTTCTCGGGAGATTTATTGGACGTTGACAAATTTTGGGGAAGTCTTTCCAATATTTATTTTTTTAATTTTCTCGGGAGATTTACTGGACTTTGTCAAATTTTTGAAGGAAGTTTTTTTGTCGTTTCCAATTTTTTTACTCATATTTTTTTTTGTCCTATTTTTTCTCTCTAATTTATTTTATTAAATTTATATTTTCAGGAATTCCCTGAGTGTTATAATTTTTATAGACGTTGCAGTATTTTTTTTATTTTCTCGGGAGATTTATTAGACTTTATCAAATTTTTGAAGGAAGTCTTTCCAATATATTTTTTTTTATTAAATTTATATTTTCAGGAATTCCCTGAGGTATTATAATTTTTATAGACGTTGCAGTATTTTTTTTATTTTCTCGGGAGATTTATTAGACTTTATCAAATTTTTGAAGGAAGTCCTTCCAATATGTTTTTTTTTATTAAATTTATATTTTCAGGACTTCCGTGAGGTGTTATAATTTTTATAGACGTTGCATTATTTTTTTAATTCTTATATTTGTCCCCCTCCAATTTTAATTTAGGCGAGAAAAGGCTTTGTTTGAAAAGATTTCGTTCCCGTTGATTCATGTTCCGCCATTTTAGTTTCACCACGTTGTCATTTTGTGAGCCATGTGTTTTGGGATGACTCACAATTTTCTCTTTGACTCAAAAAACTTTGTATGACACGTGTTTTGGGAAGAGTGACTATGCCGGATGACGCATGTCGTGATAGCAGACATGACATCAGCCAACGCCATTTCCTCCACGGGGTCGGCGGTTGACGTCATTTGAGATTCTGTAGCCACATTAAGTTCCAAGACTGATTTTTTTTTCAATAACTTGTTCATTTTGCAACGAATTTATTCCTTATTTTTTCCTCATAATTTCCCATTTTATATTCATAATTTTTCAACGTAACGATTTTTTTATTTTCTTTGAGGAGACTTCACGCATTTTCAACGGACGTTCCAACATAAAAACGTTTTCCAAAGTTTTGTGCTGCAGACATAATCTTAAAACACGATTGTTTATTAACGTATTTACGCGTTCATGACATTTTCTGTTACATTTTTTAACGTTGTACCGTTTTCCACCGTACAAAGCCACAATTTTTTATGCATAGTTAAAATGTTTATTTTTTATTTCTTCATGATTATTCAGTGAAATGTACCCTTTAATGCATTATCTTAATCTTTTTGTACTAAATGCTTGCATACTCGTTAAACTTCTCGATGTACCAACATTATTTTATTTTCAAACTAACAACTACTTTTATCGAGGCTTTATTTTTTCTGTCTACGAAGAATCTTTTAGTTTATTCTCTCAAGATATGAAAATTAATTATAACGAAATCCTTTCACTTTTCTGTCGCTAAGAATTTTCCTTAAAATAAGTCCTGAGCTATAGTTCGCTTTGTCTGGTTAGAGGTGATTCATCAATAGTATGTTTGTGACCAGATAACGTCTCAGTGCAGTTACTGCCTGAAGCGATGACGCATGGGTGACGGGTACGTCGTGATGTCATCCTTGTGAACTTGGAATGCCATCATACTGCTTGAAGCGATGACGCACGGTGACGGGTTTTTCGTGATGTCTTTGTGAACAGATCCCAGAAGAATTTCAGAAACTGTTTCAACTTCGAACCAATGACGTTTCTTCCAATGTCGGGGGGTCAAAAAGGCATCCTGTTTGCTATAACAAAATTTCATACTTTCACCAAAAATCATATTTTTAAACGCGCTTTTTTTCATGTATAACTAAATTTTTATTGTTTACTCACATCATCAAAGTCAATCTCATTCCTTTTCTTCATTTAGTTCGCTTTAAATTGAGATGTTTCAAAACTTCGCGTATATTTCATTCACTCAATGTCCGGTTCTCAAGTGTCTGTCCCTTCATTTTCAACTTCTGTGCATGCTGCATTTTTTCTTTAGACGTTTAGTTTCATTGATCTTTTTTTCGTTTTAATTAGGTTTTCATTATCATATTTTTTTATTCATTGTCTCAGCAGAAAAAGCTTTCATTCTGGAGACATAGCGACTAAGTCCGTACTTCCTCTAAACATTTTTATTTCACGTTTTACTAATTCGTCAGAAAAGCAGGTGTTTCCAAACTCCCATAGTGAAAATATTGTATTCTCCTTATTTTACTTATTATATTTTTCCTTCTATTCAGTGTTATATGATTCTTCAAACTTTGGTTTATTTTTATGAAACTTCTTTTTTCTTAGTTTTTTTTTTCTGATCCAGACTATCAATCTTTTCCTATCGATTTAATTACTCTTATTTTCCCATTCGACTTTACTTTTGAACAGAAATGTATCTAAAATGTTCAGGAGTATTTTAGTCTATAAGGCCGATTCTTCCCTCTTGCAAATAAAGTCATGTAGGATTTTAGTGTAAATGCCCCCAAATCTTTAGAACTTACTTTTCATAGTTAGATACTAATTCCTCGAGGTTTAAATTAAAACATGAAAGAAGAGTGTTTTTACGCTCTCTCCAGTGTGTGAGCTTTCCCCAAGAAATTAACTTTGAATTTCCCCATGTTTCTGTCGGAAACTGAAAATCTCCTGCGCCTGTTTTCACGCGTCTCTTGCTTACAGGAAAACCTCATATGGCATGAAATCACTTTGCTTGGCAGATTAAACTAAATTCTGGTTTTGAACTTTGAATGCAAACTCAAGCTCGCAAAAGCATAGTTTTCTGAGTGAACTTAAACTGTCTAAGATGACAAAAATCTAAAACTGCTGACTCAATGGGACAGAGCGTTTGAACTTTGCCCTTCATTCTCCATTTACGAGATCCGTCGTGAACCACTAGAAGGGAAGTAAGCAGACCCTGATTTAGTCCACTGTTTCCAAGGAAGGTAGAAAGCTAGTGTCGTAATTTCAAAAGCTCATAACTCAAGCCTCCCCAGGATTCAATTTCGGACGAACGAATACTCAGATGTCAATGCTTAGACATTGAAAAATTACTTCAGACAAATATTTTCTTACTTAAAGTGATCAATTCAGAATTTGTACTACTTAAGATTTCCCTTAGTCAATATTTTTTCTATCTTAAAAACTTCTAAAGGGTTGATTTTGAAAAAAAAAAAATAAAAAAAATAAATAAAAAAAAGCGAGTTCCCACAAAAATGTAAAATTTCCTCAGATTGTATGAGAACCAAAAAAATTGATGAAGCTTGAATGTTAATCATTTCTTTCTCTTCATGTTTCATTCCATAAACTTTCTTCAAATTCCTATATATCCAAGAATTTTGTTAAATGTCCAAGTTCGACTCCCCCAGAAATTTTCTGAAAATGATAGTTTCTCTTTTAAAAAATTCCAGAATAAGAATCCCTTCACTGAAACAAGAAATTCCTATTCAAAGCATTCCATCCCTCTTTCTACTTCAAATACTCTATTTGTAAATCTAAGGAAGTTTTTTTTTTAAAATTCATATACTTTTCCCTCTAACTTTAGAAGATATTGTCTTAAAATGTATGTACATATTACAATAGTAAAATATCTTACTACTGCTTGATGTTCAATTCACTTCACATTGTCTTAAGGAAATTCGTTCATTTTCTCATAACACATAGACATGTTATTTTTCTTCCCATTCACTTCAAAGACTTGAGATCAACTTAATGGAGTCCTTTGAGGAAAACTTTCATAGGAAAGCATAAATTTGCCCAAAAAGTACATTAAAAATAAACAAATGTTGAAAGTTCCTGTACAAGAAGGAAATTCTGTTGTAACTTCTAAACGAAAAAAGACAAATTCTAAGAAAATATGTAAAAATGTTCATTGGATTCCATATTAAAAAAATTTAGTTGAACAAAAGTGTCATTCTTTTTTTCTTTTTTAAATGTATGCACTTTCGGAACAGTTCATTCTTTCTTAGGGTTAAAAATGGAACACTTCATTTTTCTTAGTGGACAGCTTTGAGAAAACACATTTCATTAAAAGCAGGGAAATTCTCATAGAATAACATGGGAAAACTAGTATACATAAAAAGACTGTTTCGAAACGAGTAAAAATCTGTTGAAGTTCGTTTTCGAAAAAAGTTGGAAATAGAATGTAGTAAAAACAGTCACAGCAAGTTCCTGAAAGTTGAAAATTGGATGTACTAAAAATGTCTAAGGAAAGAATTTTTATAAAACACAACTGCTTTAGTTTTCCCAGGCTAGAGGGGTCTTCAGTGAGAACGCTTCTTCTTTTTCAACACAAAGAATGAAGCGAGTCAGTTTGAAACATTTCAAACTCCCCGAAAATAAGCCGTGTACTCTGGTTTCGGCTCAATACTGTAAAGCATTGCTCTCAGACCAGTCGGAAATCCCCCCGATTGGCCGCCTGATGGAAAACATCAGGCCTATTTCCCTTAATAAATACCCAAATATCCTTAAGAAAAGTCTTTAGCAAAAAAATACTAGTTCCCCATTAAATCAATTCATTCTGTTACTATTTTAAAAAAGAAATTTCTTTTACTTTTAAAATTCTTGAAAGCTTATTATTTTGATTCATTTCAATAAAAAAACATAATTTCACTTAAATTTAGGTTAATAAAAAAATAATTTCACAAAATTTATATCTTAGAATGAATAAAATACTTACACTTAAATTTAGGCTCTGGAAATAGAAAAAAAAATTACTTTAAACATTTCCAAAAAAATATTTACTTTTCTTTTTCAGTAATTTGCCTACCTCCCTCCCCCCATCCCTTACCCAAATTTTTAGGAGCCCTAAAAAGGACTTTTCAAAAGCTGCTGTTTCCTCCAACTCAATACAAGTCGTATTGGGCTACGTGCATGTCGTGAACCGTTTTCAACAAGTTCGTAATGTCCAGAGATTCTAAAAATTCTTTGGAGATGAGTCCCTTCGAAGCAGCAACGAAAGATTCCGCTACAACCACAGGCTGCAGCATAGCAACGGCGCAGGCAAAGTGAGTGCTAAACTTAATATCCATGGAATCAGAGCAGGCATGCTCCATGATGTTGTTAGGCAATTCACGATAGGGCAAGAGACATTCCGGACATCGAAACAGTAGGTTTACCTTTTCTTCTATTTGTGTCGTGAGCACCTCGGTCAAGATGAAAATCAACTCTTCATCAGAAATGTTCGTTCCTGGACGATTCGTACTCTGCAGCTCTAACACAGCTTTTCTAAAAATGGATCCAAATTGCAGCTGAGTAATGCTTTTCCATATGTCATCGCATTTCTCCAACAGTTCATCAAATTCTTCCCACTTTAGTGTGACGGAAATGGGGTTTAATCGACGGAAACCATGAACTCTAGGAGAGATCTGTTCAAAGGAATACACTCAACTGTCCCCCACTTCTCCGGCAGGAGAGGAAGAAACAATCAGTTCACTGTTGACAATCACTTCGTCAATCCTAGCTCGGAAACTATATGAACGTTCCATAAACTTTCGGAAAGTTAGAGCTGACATAGTAGTTCCATTTTTGGTGGGCTGGAAAGTTTGTCCGTCATAACGATAACTCCGGAGATGGACTCTGACTGAGTTTGTGAAATCAGTAACTTTCACCACAACTTTTCCTCCCAAAGGAAAATGATGGGGTGAAGATCATTTGTAGTTGGAGAACGATTCATAATGTTCGGCTCAGCTACGCAGGCTTTCTTAGCTACAGACGAGGAAGTAGTCGACGAACGCTTCATCATGATTCGGGAAATTGAATCGTTAGCACACAACAAGGAGGAAGAAGGCACAAGTGACTCGGACGAATGCACAAGACGAATTGACGGTGAAAGAGCACTATCTTTATCTGGTTTGTTATCAGCAGACAAACAAACGGTGGGCCGTGGAACTGATAACAGAGGTTGGTAGTCATCCTGTTTACTGCGTGAGCGCGTGAATGAGTCATGAGACAATGGCGTCTGTGCTATCATCTTTCTGAAGGTTAAATTTAGCCTAATATTTGGAGCGTTCTTTTGACGCGGTAGACCATGACTCCAATAAGAATTCGTTGGCGGAAGCATCTGGAGTAGAGAACCTGATCTCAGAGTTAATGAAACTGGTTTAAATCCGTTCCTCTTAAAAACAAAATCTCTTTCTTGCCCGAGAGATACAGAAGCAATGCACGACAAAGGTTCTAAATCTGATTCATTGTCCATGTGAAATCCGATGCTATCTTTTCCAGTTCGGTATTTGTTTATTAAAACAAAGTTGAAAGTCTCCTCGCATTCTTTCTCAACAGCGAGCTTGATTTCTTGAAGCAATGGGGTCCAAGGGTTAGGTTCTAAAGTCAAACCGCTAAAAGTGTATTTCAGATTGGGGTCCCCGAAGGCAACATGCTGTCTTGGAATGTTATAACACTTTCCGAAAATTTTTATTTTTGAGAATTCACCACTCAAATATTCCACTTCATCTTCCAAACGAGAATAGTAATGAATCGCTTGAGCAAGGGAGAAGAGCTGAGAGTAACGAAAATTCAGATTTTCCTTGTTATGACGAAGAGACAACATTTTTCAGATCAACACACTCACACCAAGCACCGAAGCGATAATGAGTCAGGCAGGCAGGCAGGCAGGCTTGCGATAAGGCGTATGACGTCAGGTTTCCGAGAGATGAGTAAACAGCTTTTCCCCCTTTCCCCACCTGCTTATTCTGTCAGAAGGTCCTACCCTTTTGAAATGTTGGAGAAAAATTACTCCCCCAATTACGTTGACAACGAAATTTTCTAGAAATGCGTACATGAAGACACAATATTAAAGTAACAACATTCCTCAATTTATATTAAAAAAAAAAACCTCTACTGGTTTTAAAGTTCCTTCTCTTGTAATTTATTTTCTCGCTAAATGCATCTTTGACAACCCCGAAAGCTGAACTTCTGTTCTTTTCAAAATGATTTGTTCCGAAAGGGGTTCACTCCCTGAGGAATGCAGATTCAAAGCAACGTGATCACTCGTTATTTTTGTACAGACAGTTAAAACTATGATCAGCAACAAATTTGAAAAAAAAAAAAAAAACATTGGACTGTCTCCACACATTTTTAAAGTGACGTCATTTGAGAGGAGGTTTTTCATGACAAATTTCTTCCAACAGGAAAAGAATGTATGCGAGCAGAGTAAAAAAATTTCGTCTCAAAATGTTTGTTTTGCTCACGTGAAGATATTTCGTCTCGATTTGCTCACGCGAAGACTCAAAATGTTTACTCTGCTCGCATACATTCTTTTCCTGTTGGAAGAAATTTGTCATGAAAAACCTCCTCTCAAATGACGTCACTTTAAAAATGTGTGGAGACAGTCCAATGTTTTTTTTTTTTTTTTTTTTTTCAAATTTGTTGCTGATCATAGTTTTAACTGTCTGTACAAAAATAACGAGTGATCACGTTGCTTTGAATCTGCATTCCTCAGGGAGTGAACCCCTTTCGGAACAAATCATTTTGAAAAGAACAGAAGTTCAGCTTTCGGGGTTGTCAAAGATGCATTTAGCGAGAAAAAAATTACAAGAGAAGGAACTTTAAAACCAGTAGAGTTTTTTTTTTTTAATATAAATTGAGGAATGTTGTTACTTTAATATTGTGTCTTCATGTACGCATTTCTAGAAAATTTCGTTGTCAACGTAATTGGGGGAGTAATTTTTCCCCAACATTTCAAAAGGGTAGGACCTTCTGACAGAATAAGCAGGTGGGGAAAGGGGGAAAAGCTGTTTACTCATCTCTCGGAAACCTGACGTCATACGCCTTATCGCAAGCCTGCCTGCCTGCCTGCCTGACTCATTATCGCTTCGGTGCTTGGTGTGAGTGTGTTGATCTGAAAAAAATGTTGTCTCTTCGTCATAACAAGGAAAATCTGAATTTTCGTTACTCTCAGCTCTTCTCCCTTGCTCAAGCGATTCATTACTATTCTCGTTTGGAAGATGAAGTGGAATATTTGAGTGGTGAATTCTCAAAAATAAAAATTTTCGGAAAGTGTTATAACATTCCAAGACAGCATGTTGCCTTCGGGGACCCCAATCTGAAATACACTTTTAGCGGTTTGACTTTAGAACCTAACCCTTGGACCCCATTGCTTCAAGAAATCAAGCTCGCTGTTGAGAAAGAATGCGAGGAGACTTTCAACTTTGTTTTAATAAACAAATACCGAACTGGAAAAGATAGCATCGGATTTCACATGGACAATGAATCAGATTTAGAACCTTTGTCGTGCATTGCTTCTGTATCTCTCGGGCAAGAAAGAGATTTTGTTTTTAAGAGGAACGGATTTAAACCAGTTTCATTAACTCTGAGATCAGGTTCTCTACTCCAGATGCTTCCGCCAACGAATTCTTATTGGAGTCATGGTCTACCGCGTCAAAAGAACGCTCCAAATATTAGGCTAAATTTAACCTTCAGAAAGATGATAGCACAGACGCCATTGTCTCATGACTCATTCACGCGCTCACGCAGTAAACAGGATGACTACCAACCTCTGTTATCAGTTCCAAGGCCCACCGTTTGTTTGTCTGCTGATAACAAACCAGATAAAGACAGTGCTCTTTCACCGTCAATTCGTCTTGTGCATTCGTCCGAGTCACTTGTGCCTTCTTCCTCCTTGTTGTGTGCTAACGATTCAATTTCCCGAATCATGATGAAGCGTTCGTCGACTACTTCCTCGTCTGTAGCTAAGAAAGCCTGCGTAGCTGAGCCGAACATTATGAATCGTTCTCCAACTACAAATGATCTTCACCCCCATCATTTTCCTTTGGGAGGAAAAGTTGTGGTGAAAGTTACTGATTTCACAAACTCAGTCAGAGTCCATCTCCGGAGTTATCGTTATGACGGACAAACTTTCCAGCCAACCAAAAATGGAATTACTATGTCAGCTCTAACTTTCCGAAAGTTTATGGAACGTTCATATAGTTTCCGAGCTAGGATTGACGAAGTGATTGTCAACAGTGAACTGATTGTTTCTTCCTCTCCTGCCGGAGAAGTGGGGGACAGTTGTGTGTATTCCTTTGAACAGATCTCTCCTAGAGTTCATGGTTTCCGTCGATTAAACCCCATTTCCGTCACACTAAAGTGGGAAGAATTTGATGAACTGTTGGAGAAATGCGATGACATATGGAAAAGCATTACTCAGCTGCAATTTGGATCCATTTTTAGAAAAGCTGTGTTAGAGCTGCAGAGTACGAATCGTCCAGGAACGAACATTTCTGATGAAGAGTTGATTTTCATCTTGACCGAGGTGCTCACGACACAAATAGAAGAAAAGGTAAACCTACTGTTTCGATGTCCGGAATGTCTCTTGCCCTATCGTGAATTGCCTAACAACATCATGGAGCATGCCTGCTCTGATTCCATGGATATTAAGTTTAGCACTCACTTTGCCTGCGCCGTTGCTATGCTGCAGCCTGTGGTTGTAGCGGAATCTTTCGTTGCTGCTTCGAAGGGACTCATCTCCAAAGAATTTTTAGAATCTCTGGACATTACGAACTTGTTGAAAACGGTTCACGACATGCACGTAGCCCAATACGACTTGTATTGAGTTGGAGGAAACAGCAGCTGTTGAAAAAAGTCCTTTTTAGGGCTCCTAAAAATTTGGGTAAGGGAAGGGGGGAGGGAGGTAGGTAAATTACTGAAAAAGAAAAGTAAATATTTTTTTGGAAATGTTTAAAGTAATTTTTTTTTCTATTTCCAGAGCCTAAATTTAAGTGTAAGTATTTTATTCATTCTAAGATATAAATTTTGTGAAATTATTTTTTATTAACCTAAATTTAAGTGAAATTATGTTTTTTTATTGAAATGAATCAAATAATAAGCTTTCAAGAATTTTAAAAGTAAAAGAAATTTCTTTTTTAAAATAGTAACAGAATGAATTGATTTAATGGGGAACTAGTATTTATTTGCTAAAGACTTTTCTTAAGGATATTTGGGTATTTATTAAGGAAATGGGCCTGATGTTTTCCATCAGGCGGCCAATCGGGGGGATTTCCGACTGGTCTGAGAGCAATGCTTTACAGTATTGAGCCGAAACCAGAGTACACGGCTTATTTTCGGGGAGTTTGAAATGTTTCAAACTGACTCGCTTCATTCTTTGTGTTGAAAAAGAAGAAGCGCTCTCACTGAAGACCCCTCTAGCCTGGGAAAACTAAAGCAGTTGTGTTTTATAAAAATTCTTTCCTTAGACATTTTTAGTACATCCAATTTTCAACTTTCAGGAACTTGCTGTGACTGTTTTTACAACATTCTATTTCCAACTTTTTTCGAAAACGAACTTCAACAGATTTTTACTCGTTTCGAAACAGTCTTTTTATGTATACTAGTTTTCCCATGTTATTCTATGAGAATTTCCTGCTTTTAATGAAATGTGTTTTCTCAAAGCTGTCCACTAAGAAAAAATGAAGTGTTCCATTTTTAACCCTAAGAAAGAATGAACTGTTCCGAAAGTGCATACATTTAAAAAAGAAAAAAAGAATGACACTTTTGTTCAACTAAATTTTTAATATGGAATCCAATGAACATTTTTACATATTTTCTTAGAATTTGTCTTTTTTCGTTTAGAAGTTACAACAGAATTTCCTTCATGTACAGGAACTTTCAACATTTGTTTATTTTTAATGTACTTTTTGGGCAAATTTATGCTTTCCTATGAAAGTTTTCCTCAAAGGACTCCATTAAGTTGATCTCAAGTCTTTGAAGTGAATGGGAAGAAAAATAACATGTCTATGTGTTATGAGAAAATGAACGAATTTCCTTAAGACAATGTGAAGTGAATTGAACATCAAGCAGTAGTAAGATATTTTACTATTGTAATATGTACATACATTTTAAGACAATATCTTCTAAAGTTAGAGGGAAAAGTATATGAATATTAAAAAAAACTTCCTTAGATTTACAAATAGAGTATTTGAAGTAGAAAGAGGGATGGAATGCTTTGAATAGGAATTTCTTGTTTCAGTGAAGGGATTCTTATTCTGGAATTTTTTAAAAGAGAAACTATCATTTTCAGAAAATTTCTGGGGGAGTCGAACTTGGACATTTAACAAAATTCTTGGATATATAGGAATTTGAAGAAAGTTTATGGAATGAAACATGAAGAGAAAGAAATGATTAACATTCAAGCTTCATCAATTTTTTTGGTTCTCATACAATCTGAGGAAATTTTACATTTTTGTGGGAACTCGTTTTTTTTTTTTTTTTTTTTTTATTTTTTTTTCAAAATCAACCCTTTAGAAGTTTTTAAGATAGAAAAAATATTGACTAAGGGAAATCTTAAGTAGTACAAATTCTGAATTGATCACTTTAAGTAAGAAAATATTTGTCTGAAGTAATTTTTCAATGTCTAAGCATTGACATCTGAGTATTCGTTCGTCCGAAATTGAATCCTGGGGAGGCTTGAGTTATGAGCTTTTGAAATTACGACACTAGCTTTCTACCTTCCTTGGAAACAGTGGACTAAATCAGGGTCTGCTTACTTCCCTTCTAGTGGTTCACGACGGATCTCGTAAATGGAGAATGAAGGGCAAAGTTCAAACGCTCTGTCCCATTGAGTCAGCAGTTTTAGATTTTTGTCATCTTAGACAGTTTAAGTTCACTCAGAAAACTATGCTTTTGCGAGCTTGAGTTTGCATTCAAAGTTCAAAACCAGAATTTAGTTTAATCTGCCAAGCAAAGTGATTTCATGCCATATGAGGTTTTCCTGTAAGCAAGAGACGCGTGAAAACAGGCGCAGGAGATTTTCAGTTTCCGACAGAAACATGGGGAAATTCAAAGTTAATTTCTTGGGAAAGCTCACACACTGGAGAGAGCGTAAAAACACTCTTCTTTCATGTTTTAATTTAAACCTCGAGGAATTAGTATCTAACTATGAAAAGTAAGTTCTAAAGATTTGGGGGCATTTACACTAAAATCCTACATGACTTTATTTGCAACAGGGAAGAATCGGCCTTATAGACTAAAATACTCCTGAACATTTTAGATACATTTCTGTTCAAAAGTAAAGTCGAATGGGAAAATAAGAGTAATTAAATCGATAGGAAAAGATTGATAGTCTGGATCAGAAAAAAACTAAGAAAAAAAGAAGTTTCATAAAAATAAACCAAAGTTTGAAGAATCATATAACACTGAATAGAAGGAAAAATATAATAAGTAAAATAAGGAGAATACAATATTTTCACTATGGGAGTTTGGAAACACCTGCTTTTCTGACGAATTAGTAAAACGTGAAATAAAAATGTTTAGAGGAAGTACGGACTTAGTCGCTATGTCTCCAGAATGAAAGCTTTTTCTGCTGAGACAATGAATAAAAAAATATGATAATGAAAACCTAATTAAAACGAAAAAAAGATCAATGAAACTAAACGTCTAAAGAAAAAATGCAGCATGCACAGAAGTTGAAAATGAAGGGACAGACACTTGAGAACCGGACATTGAGTGAATGAAATATACGCGAAGTTTTGAAACATCTCAATTTAAAGCGAACTAAATGAAGAAAAGGAATGAGATTGACTTTGATGATGTGAGTAAACAATAAAAAATTAGTTATACATGAAAAAAAGCGCGTTTAAAAATATGATTTTTGGTGAAAGTATGAAATTTTGTTATAGCAAACAGGATGCCTTTTTGACCCCCCGACATTGGAAGAAACGTCATTGGTTCGAAGTTGAAACAGTTTCTGAAATTCTTCTGGGATCTGTTCACAAAGACATCACGAAAAACCCGTCACCGTGCGTCATCGCTTCAAGCAGTATGATGGCATTCCAAGTTCACAAGGATGACATCACGACGTACCCGTCACCCATGCGTCATCGCTTCAGGCAGTAACTGCACGGAGACGTTATCTGGTCACAAACATACTATTGATGAATCACCTCTAACCAGACAAAGCGAACTATAGCTCAGGACTTATTTTAAGGAAAATTCTTAGCGACAGAAAAGTGAAAGGATTTCGTTATAATTAATTTTCATATCTTGAGAGAATAAACTAAAAGATTCTTCGTAGACAGAAAAAATAAAGCCTCGATAAAAGTAGTTGTTAGTTTGAAAATAAAATAATGTTGGTACATCGAGAAGTTTAACGAGTATGCAAGCATTTAGTACAAAAAGATTAAGATAATGCATTAAAGGGTACATTTCACTGAATAATCATGAAGAAATAAAAAATAAACATTTTAACTATGCATAAAAAATTGTGGCTTTGTACGGTGGAAAACGGTACAACGTTAAAAAAATGTAACAGAAAATGTCATGAACGCGTAAATACGTTAATAAACAATCGTGTTTTAAGATTATGTCTGCAGCACAAAACTTTGGAAAACGTTTTTATGTTGGAACGTCCGTTGAAAATGCGTGAAGTCTCCTCAAAGAAAATAAAAAAATCGTTACGTTGAAAAATTATGAATATAAAATGGGAAATTATGAGGAAAAAATAAGGAATAAATTCGTTGCAAAATGAACAAGTTATTGAAAAAAATCAGTCTTGGAACTTAATGTGGCTACAGAATCTCAAATGACGTCAACCGCCGACCCCGTGGAGGAAATGGCGTTGGCTGATGTCATGTCTGCTATCACGACATGCGTCATCCGGCATAGTCACTCTTCCCAAAACACGTGTCATACAAAGTTTTTTGAGTCAAAGAGAAAATTGTGAGTCATCCCAAAACACATGGCTCACAAAATGACAACGTGGTGAAACTAAAATGGCGGAACATGAATCAACGGGAACGAAATCTTTTCAAACAAAGCCTTTTCTCGCCTAAATTAAAATTGGAGGGGGGACAAATATAAGAATTAAAAAATAATGCAACGTCTATAAAAATTATAACACCTCACGGAAGTCCTGAAAATATAAATTTAATAAAAAAACATATTGGAAGGACTTCCTTCAAAAATTTGATAAAGTCTAATAAATCTCCCGAGAAAATAAAAAAAATACTGCAACGTCTATAAAAATTATAACACTCAGGGAATTCCTGAAAATATAAATTTAATAAAATAAATTAGAGAGAAAAAATAGGACAAAAAAAATATGAGTAAAAAAAATTGGAAACGACAAAAAAACTTCCTTCAAAAACTTGACAAAGTCCAGTAAATCTCCCGAGAAAATTAAAAAAATAAATATTGGAAAGACTTCCCCAAAATTTGTCTACGTCCAATAAATCTCCCGAGAAAAGATCGAAAAAGCACTGCTAGGGGGCAACGTACACATCCCCTTTCCCCCACTCGGTCGTTGCCATCTCTCAAAGATACATCGAAAGTTCCAAGAAGCACTGCTAGGGGGCAGCACATCTCCTTTCCCCGACTCGGTCGTTGCCATCTCTCAAAGATCCATTAAAAGTTCCAAAAAGCACCGCTAGGGGCAGCACATCGAGTTGACATCCCCCTATATCCACCCCCTTTCTCCCCCTCGGTCGTTGCCATCTCTCAAAGGTCCATTAAAAGTTCCAAAAGCACCGCTAGGGGGCAGCACATCGAGTTGACATCCCCCTATATCCACCCCCTTTCCCTCTCGGTCGTTGCCATCCCTCAAAGATCCATTGAAAGTTCCAAGAAGCACCGCTAGGGGCAGCACATTTCCTTTCCCCCACTCGGTCGTTGCCATCTCTCAAAGGTCCATCGAAAGTTCCAAGAAGCACCGCTAGGGGGCAGCACATTGAGTTGACATCCCCCTATATCCACCCCCTTTCTCCCACTCGGTCGTTGCCATCTCTCAAAGGTCCATTAAAAGTTCCAAAAAGCACCGCTAGGGGGCAGCACATCGACCCTACACACTAGCGTCATCTGCCACGCCCCACATCCTTCTGCCGCAAGCCAAGCCCCCCATCCTTCTGCCGCAAGCCACGCCCCTTGCTCCTTGCCCTCGGATCGGTCATTTTATACTACTCCTGTGAAATTGAGGTTGGGGAATTTCACCGGCAAAGGGAGAACGTTCGTGTTCCTTGAAGCAGTAACGCACCTCCTTAGCGACGTGGTACGGCGCAGTACTCTGTTGGTAGACACCTTAACAACCAGGGTAAACGTCCAACATGAAGAGATGCATGTGGTCAGCGAGGATGGACATGTAGCCATTGGTGTTCAGGGACCCGTTCAGACATGGAGCTGAATCCTGTTGAAATATGACTGCTTCATTATCTTGGAAAAACTCACGTGCGGAAGGCTTCAGTTTGGGCTCAAGTATTTCATTAATGTATTTTTGGCCATTTATATTCCCATTAAGCATGCAAACTCTGACCACACCTTTTGGTGTCATACAAACCCAGATCATAACACTAACTGGGTATTTCACGGTACATGTAATGCAGTCAGGATGCAAATCTTCTCCGATTCTTCTCTTTACGTATTTTATGCCTTCACTACCAAACAGGGAGATTTTGGTATCATCACTACAAATAGCACTGTACCATTGTTCCGTTGTCCAGTTAACATGGGTTTTAGCCCAGTTTAATCTTTTCAACCTTCGTTTGAGAGATAAAAATGGCCTTTTTCGTGGAATTCTAGCTTTTAGACCAAACTCCTACAATCTGCGCTGAAGAGTCCTTGCACTCAACTTCACATTGCATTGCGCCATTTCATCGTGTATACACCCAGATGATTTTCTTCTGTCACCTAGGCACAGTCTCTTAATTCTTCTATCATTACTTGCTGTCGTGTACCTTTTCCTGCCTTTACCAGTCTGGCTTTGTAGTAACTGAGTCTCCTTACACCTCTTCAAAAATTTAGAAATGCCACCTTTGGTTAAATTTCCACCAAATTTTCTTCCAATTTCTTTATAACTGAAGCCTTTTTCACTTAATAGTACTATTTTACATGCATTACATTCTTGATGAAATTATCGTTCCATTGATATATAATTTTATGGTAATATTTAAAAAAAAAGTGGTGTTATGAGCTATCAAACCTCAAAAACACACTTTTCCCAAAAGGTTTCCACAATTTTGGCCACTACTATAGTTGGAAAATGCCATTGAAGGAGAATGAGAGTAGCTAAATATTTTTCAACCGGTTTAATAATGCATAACACCTTTAAATGTTTGTTATTTTATGTTCTTCTGTTACATTCCATCATGAATTTAAAACTTAGGATTGTCTTTCTCTAAGGGGAGAGGGGGGGCTCTTTGTTGAATCTCACCCCGGGTGCTTACGGCCCAAACAACGGGTCTGCCTACTGGTGACAGTAAGGAGGAAATGTGGTACAGGTAGTGTGAACTTTGATTAGATGGTAAGAAAGGGCTGCACAAAGTAGTATCCCTTTTTTCAAAAGATATTATTTGCTAAAACAAGAATCAGCTTCGTGTGGAATTGATAATTTGCTCTAACTGAAACGAAGAATACAGATCAGTGTTCAGACCAGGAACGTCGCCAGACCTCGAAATCTGGATGGGCGACGGGTGGGCGAGTATTATTATTCTTGGTGGGGCAAACTTAGGAGAAACCTTTTTTTTTATTTAACGAAGCACTGGAAAGACTGATTTTTAATGCTTATTTACTACCGGTTACGAAAAAATTCCTGCAATCCTCACCCCTTCCACCTGGACCCACACATGCACAAGGATCTAACTAGTTACGCCACTGGTGTAAAATACAGGTGTTACTATGTTACTAGAATGTTGCCTTCAACTTTTTGTTTGCTCTGAATGCATTGCCTTAAATTGCTTTTCAAAATTTGCATTTTTGCTTGCGAAAATAGTATTGTACTTGAACAATTTAAAGGAAAATGTCGTTTTTGTTTATATAAATCCAATTTTGATCTCGTGCCACGCAGTCACAATACCTCCTCCCGCTTTAACTCCCTTCCTTCAAGCCAGCGACTTTGCCTTGCACTCTTCTCCTACAAAACAGTCTCCGGCCACTTCCTACACTTTCACTGTTCTGGGACAATCTTCAAAGCGCTAGTGTAGCTTTAAACTCCACTTTCTGTGTTGGAATCCCCTATTTTGTAAAGAAAACAAACAGAGCCATTAGTAGTGACCCCCTCAGTCAATTCCTAACCCCCCTCCTCATTAGCCCCCTGACCATACAAACATGAAAAAGAGGCTTAAACTAAGGAATTGGAAGAGTGGAGAACAACTGAATTTGCATGGCCCTTCGGATGCTATTTTGATAACCTGTCTACGGAGACGTAAACAACGCACTTCCTAGCGGGAAACACGCAGGGCCACATGCAATAAAACTCCAGACTTATTACCAAACTCCAGACTTATTACAAAGTCCAGATTATATTTTAAAGTTAAATATATTGAAAAATGGCACATTTTGAACTGGGTGGGCGGAAGGGTGGGCAAGACGAATTGAGCCCACCTTCGCACTCCCTTGGCGACGTCCCTGGTTCAGACACGTGAATACAAAATTTTCTTTAAGACAGCGTGAGACAAGGTGAGATCATATCATACATGGTCCTAAATATCATAATGCAGAAGACTGTATTTCAATCACTAAACTAGGAAAGGGAAGGAGATAAACATCAATGGAGATAGTTTGATCCACCTTCGTTTTGATGAAGGCATTCTGATTTTGTTCAAGTACCTCCTCAAAGCGGCAATGTATGATCCAGAAACTTGTTGGCAGAAAAGTGGGACTACAAATGAACTTACAGGAAACAAAATTGATGTACATTGAGTGAAATTCACAAATTTGTCGGTGACAGGGATAGAACTCGCGTCTCTTCCCTCCGGAGTGAGTTGTTCTAAGCAACAAAACTACACCGATGGAATGAATCGCTGCAGATTTGTCGTCTTGACACGTGTTTTACCTCTGTAGTACGTCAGCATTGTTTTACAGAAACTCAGGATTAATAAGAGGTTGATAGGGCATATTTAGAAATAACCGATGCCTACATTTACCTTGGACAAACGATATCAAGCAAAGACTACATACATAGAAGAAAAAATAAATAGACTTATTAAACTCTTCTGGAGAGCTTTCGGAAGAAACAAAAAAAAATTCAAGAACAATTTACCATCATATCTTTGTTGCCGCAGAAATTCTCCTAAGACACAGCGGCTGGATGATATCTCAAAAGAAACGTATTTAAACAATGTATCCTTCCAATTCTTACTTATGGATAATAAATACACATAATTGACGTGAACTAGGAACATCAAACAGAAGTCATCGCTCTTTCCACGTTTATAAGTGAGTCACGGAAAAATTCTCATCGGCCGCCACCGGGAATCGAACCCAGGGTCTTCCAGTTACGCGCCGGACATGCTGTGTATTTATTATTCATTCGCCTCCTAGTTATTTGTTCAGTTGCTACTTTCCATCTTTGGTGATTCCTCAGCATTGTGCGGAGCTCCAAGAAGCAACTTGCCATGTGGTTAGTCGTGTGTGAGTCTGGAGAATTCGAGGCCGCTGTGATGCAGTGGTAGCATGTCCGGCGCGTAACTGGAAGACTGGGTTCAATTCCCGGTGGCGGCCGATGAGCATTTTTCCGTGACTCACTTATAAACGTGGAAAGAGCGATGCCTTCTGTTCGATTGATCTTACTTATGGATCGGAGACACGGGCCTTAACTAAAAAAATACATTCAGAAACTGCTGACAATAAAAAAAAAAAACATGGAAAGGGGCATGCTTGGTGCAACCGGAAGGATAGGAAGAGACTCGTGGATCAGGAATATGACAAGAGTGGATATGCGGATAACGAGATTGTAGCCAATTTTTTTTTTGTTCTAGTTCCCAAAGCCGGAGTTGCGACCAATTGCTAGTCTGGGTTTGGAAACTAGAATAACACAAAAATTACATAACGGTTTGTTTTATCTCTGGGGTGAACATGGACGAGAGAGACGAGAGGCTTTTGTGGTTTCGGAACAGTGTTAATAATTTCTGCCGACTAAAATGATCAAATTCACTTCCTTTTTTATATTTGTGCAGTTATGAACATCACAACTTTCGGCAAACGAAGCTATAATGTTCATAACTATGCAACATGTCAAATAACAAAATATCGTCAAAGAGGGATTTATCCTGTCAAATCTCGCAGTCTAAATGATTCATTAACACATTATCGAAGTGTTACAGTTTCAGGGATTGTGAGCACCTTTTAAGGTGGGGTATTTCCCGACGGAGTGAAATCTTTGTTTTTATTGATTTATTTTATAATACTTTCTGATCAGCTCTTATTTTTTTTTACAGTTTTCCATGGTCTTTTTAAACTGTTTTGTTTACGTGACATGAGATGGTCATTGGAGCGTGGGCAATAATATGTTTAGCAGTTAAAGCTCTACTTTCGATACTTAGGTCATCATTCTCCATAACGTAGCTGTAAAAGCTGCTGCTTTCCAGATCCTTTGGAAGTTTAAACAACAGTAAGATTATTCCTTTCTCGAGCAGAGTAGTACAGCTCTGGGATTTCCAACTTAGGGTACACAGAGACTTGGTTGCCATGGAGACGCATCAAGCAGCCGAGCGACATGACTTGTGAGTGCCGCACGTGTTCTCCCACGTAGAAAGTTTTCCTTTAAGGCCGCCGGCTTTCAATCTGGCCATATTGATCGCCTGTTTCCTCAGAGCACGTTGCCATGGCAATTCACTCTCCATCTGCGACATGTGCATCAACCTAGGGAGTCGTATTCTTGGACCGAGCCCGAAGATCCAACCTGTTGCTATTCTTCGTATCTATGACTTCGTTACGACGGAAATCATGCTATCTGATCTTCCCAGGACACGCTCTGGCAATATGACTTTCATAAACAGTAAAAGCATCAGCGGAGTTTTTCTTTTCTTCACTTAATTTCTTTTCTTTCAACCGACGATACCAGAAACCAATGTTATAAAACACTAAATTAAATCCTTGTTCCTTGAGTAGAATATTGGGGCAATTCTTTCTGTTTTTCTTGTATCAACTTTCACTTTTTTTTCTTTTCTGACTAACCCTGCATATTCTTTTGGAGTTTCCCCCCCCCTCCACAGTCAGAATTTTTTTGTTATCATCAGGCTGGGCTTCTCTCTCACTGAGAATCGTCTACCTTATTTCTCTTTTTCGAATTCTCTTCCGTTTGTAATTCTGCCTTTTGTCACTTCTTTGCTTGTTGAGGAGCACGTATGACATATATTCTAACTTTTATTTTTAGTTTCCTTTCCTACGTCTGAGTTTGTTCTTTTTCAGCGTCCCAATCTTAACGTTATATTTTCTCACTCACTGAATGTTATGTGGCAACAGTCTTCAGGTCAAGAGTGAATGACGTGTACATACAGTATTTGATAAGCTAAGAACGCAGTATATAATGTGACGTATAGTCTAATTTAACTTTCCTTTTTAGGTACTTTCTCTATGTAAATTTCAGTTCATTCTCCTTTAGCGTTTTTCAAACTTAACGTTACATCTTCTCTCTCACAAGAGTATGGTTGGCAACACCTTGCGGTCGAAACATATGACGCGTGTATCTGTCTGATGAGAACTGGAAGATATATAATGTTTGAGCAGCAAAGGTGTTGAGATGATGGATGTAATAACGCTATTATGATGGAAGCGGCTTGGTTTAATTGAAGTTTGATCTATTTGTAGGTTGCGTGTTATAATTTTTAGTGTTTTCCACTTAATCAAGTGTTCCGATTATTAACTCACATTAGTTGGATTCAGTTAATTGAGTTGTAGTTGTGCCTTATTGAAAGTACCAAAGGATTGTTGGCTGAATAAAGACTAACCGTAAGTAACGTCTTCTTGAAGTTTCTTGGGTGACTTCTGTTTCACTGTAGCTGAAGTATTTAAGAACTCATTTATGTAGTGTTCAGTCAGCCATATATACACGAACATAACATAGTGTGGAGCAAGAAATTTTAAGGAAGGGTAGATTAGTACATGTTTGCATTTGTATGTACCTTCTTCTGGACTAAGAGTTACATCAATTAGCTTTAGTGTTTTCTTCTACGAAGTTCGTGTGAATGGAATACTATTGTGATTAAACGAAACCCGTCGGAATCGACTGTTAGTTTTTTATTTTGAAAATATTAAACTCATATGAAACAACAAATGCAAACTTTGTTTCCACTAGGTTCGAGATTTTTTTTTTTTTTTTTTTTTTTTTGACTGAAGGTTTAATGATTACCGTGAGCAACTCAAAGGACTATAAGCAGTCGCCCGTCCCTTATTTAGAGCCAGTGCCGTAAGACAAACACAACATCCATGCCTCACCGGGATTCGAACCCGGACCCTTTACGAACGAATCATTATAAGCCAACGCTTAGACCACTGCGCCTCCGGAGCTGCCAGGTTCGTGATGAGCATCACTACTGCAACCTTCTTCAGTCGTAAAATGTGAGGCGGAAATCCACTCATTTCGATCGTGTGCAAAGATTCAACTGGATAGCGCACTCTTTCACTCCCATGTCCAGTCCCAACTCTATTTGTAAATGTTGTTGGAATGAGATTCGCGTTGCGAATACTCTTCATTCTCTCTTGTCTGAGACATAAAGTTGCGACCCATTGATCGCTCGCGCCTTCCTCTTATGTTTCACCCTTTTTTTTACTGGAGAGACATACTGTTAAGGGTAAGTATGCAATAAAGTATTTACTTATTTTAGGACTGATCATAGAACACCATGCACACACCAAGTCTGACACGGAACTGAGCGCCTGATGTATAGATAAGGGACGTACGCTTCTCCCATAAACTTTACATGGGAAATTTGCCGCCCCACCACGCCCGAACCGTTGCCCCAATCTCAGTTTTATCTTCAACTGCCACATCTACACGGTAAGACCTTTCTTTTGATACCAGGACCATATTTTTACGTTCAGCCGTTCTCTCAAAATAGGTCTCACAGTAAAAAGCCTTATAGAATGAAGATATAGATGGCGCAACTCAAAAGGTACATTTTAAATATTCTCACCAACAATGGTCAACGGAATGTTTATTTACATCTTTACAAAATGAGAAACGTCTTACCTACGTGAATAAACTGGATCGAATGAATATTAAATTGTATATATACATCACACAGTCCAACGGCATAACGCAATCAGGTCTTCGAGAGTGTTCGCTGTTCCGATGAGAAGAACTTTGATACAAATGCCTGCTAGCGTTGCTTTCCGCCACGGTTCGCTCAGAAAAGAGAAGACTTCGGACTTTGGACTATGTCAGTGCCTCCATGCTTCCGCCTTCAACAGCGCGTGAATTAACAGCAGGCGATCGAATGTCAACCACACGCTTCTCCCATAGACTTTACATAGGAATTTTGCCGCTTCACAACGCCCGAACCGTTGCCCCAATCTCATTTTTCTCTTCGACTGACCCATTTACATTGTAAGACCTTTATTTTGATATTCCAACCATTTCTTTACGTTCAGCCGTTCTCTTAAAATAGGACTCACAGTAAAAAGTCTTATAGAATTAATAAATAGATTAGTACTATCCTGTGCTGACAGCAAGCTTGGACGAATAGAAGCTGAGTATTGTTAATGTAAGTAACTGTTTTTCGAAGTTTTCTTGAATGGCTTCCGTGTCCTTGACGCTATCCAGGGTTTCACCGAAACTGAACTATATATAGTGTTTCTTAGGTTGAGTCGACATTTGTACTTATAGACCATTAGAGCCAAGGAACATGACCCATATTTGCTCTAGAGATGAATGCGGGTTCTGTTTTTAAGACCTGGGTCCGGCCCGGGTTTCACCATTTGCGCCAATTTTCCCTATAAGTTAAAAATGAAGCATATTGTTTGTGAAAACAAAAGTTTGTCCGTGACGCGATCAAAATCGCGCCCTCTCACTCCGGGGCGGAATGTACCGTTGCAGATTTGTTGTCTTGACACGTGATTCACCTCTGTAGTACATCATCTCCCTCTTAACTGTTTATTTCTTTTTGAAGCGAAGTAGGAATTTTTCATTTATTCCTGACAATGTGTGAAACAAAAATCAACATCACACATTTTTTGAAGAACCCAAAGGCCAGTATATCCATCTTTACGTTCGGGCGCCAATGTGAACAAGAAAGATGACACCGAATTTTCGGGTGTAATAAGCACCTCTTTTGAATCCGTTCTGACGCAAATGAAATTTATCAAAGCTATTCAAAGTCAATGGAACCGGTATGGAAAACAACAGTATCTGACAGAAGAAAGTTTTTCAATAGGGTTTTTAATCCCTCAGATATTGCTGTAAACGGAATTGTTAGCTTACGCCCTCTGGTTGCAGACTTGTGCGTTAAGAAAAACAATGAATTTATATGAGAAACATTTCGCACCGAAAACGCTCTCCCACACAGAAATAATTTTTCAAATCGGACTCTTAGAAACAGAGATATCGACAAAAATAAAATATGACTACCGTTGGACAACTGGAGCATTATACTCCGAGTCAACTTAAGAGTGTACTGCTATTTAAAGTATGGAACAGCTGCTTCCGCTTCGAAAAGTAATCCACAGCGTTTAAGAGTGAAAAGCACCAGAATTATTGCGCAGAATCCATTTTTGTTTCCTCAGCAGTTTGTTGAACAAAATTGCTATCTAAAACAAATTTTCAAAAATTCAGAGCGTTTTCAGAAAAAAAACTTTGATATGAGAAGTTACTCGATCTAGAGCCTCGAACTTTCTGCTGCTTCTGTCCAGATGAGAATAACTTGGACATGGGGATGGGGTGGAAGAAGTCTCCCTACATTCATAGCACAGAGACAATAAATTGACGATCGGGGAAACTCGAGGGGAAGGTTACTTAAACAGGCAGTAAGGGAAGTTCGTGCCACACCACACTCCCATTCATAATCCTCACTGCTTGTGTGATGTGTGTGTGTGTGTGGGGGGTGGTGGGTGGGGGGCAGGGCGAGAGTAATTGCTTGACAGAAAGGAAACAGCAAGTTGTACTGTAACGTGGATCGATACTGTTCTTGCGTACCACGGATAAGTACAGTGATAAGGCTCCCCACCTTTAACAGCAATATACACCTACGCCTGCCGCCCCGGTGGCGCAGTGGTCTAAGGCGCTGGCCTCTGATCATTCGTCCGTAAGGGGTCCGGGTTCGAATCCCAGTCAGGCATGGATGTTGTGTTTGTCTTACGGCACTGGCTCTCTCCCTTCCCTGGAACCAGTGGCCCTAAATTAGGGACGGGCGACTGCTTATAGCCCATTGAGTAGCTCACGGTGGTCGTTAAACCTCCAATAAAAGAAAAACACCTACGCCTAGAGAAATGAGCGCGCGTGGAGACTGAACGATGGCGCAGTTGAAGTTCACAGAGCAGTATATATGTACAACCCGAGGACCGGCTTTCGGTTAGTAGAGTGTTCGGGGTCAAAATGAGAAAAACTGCCGATTTACCGGAGTTCGCTAAGGGACAAATTGTGATGACACGGCGCCTCGGAACTCAATTTCCACCTCAAGGGGGGGGGGGGGTAAAACACCGAACCCCCTTTTTCCTTGGCTACGCCACTGATGGTTGAACAGGTTAGCCATTTTCGGGCACGGGCTCTACCTTGCAATATAAAATTCGGGCTCGGGTGGGCTCCGGCTGATATACCACGGGTGCGGATGGGCTCGGACTCCAAAAATTGAGCCCGAACTCAGCTCTAAGGGACAGCCTCTTTGGGATGCCTCACGATCACATACATAAAACACGTAACGGCCGTGTGACAGTGTCTAATATTCTTTTATACGAAAATACAGAACATAAGTAAGCAAATAAAAAGTATTTAATTGAGGCACAAAAAGAGTAATATTACTGAAATTATTTACTCTTGAATTAAAAAACAACAACAAACTTAACCTAATGTCACGACGTTTTGCACATTGGAAAAATCTCTTGACTCTATTATAAAAAAAATGACAGTTTCTGCTTTTTCATTCCGTGAAGCAAACCTTTTAGCTCATTATATCTTGAAGGATGCGTAGTTATGCGCAAACAAATTTAATATATAACGCCTTATCTTCATTCATGTAAAAATTTCATTTACTCCACTGATATTTCATTCACATTCTCTTGTTAATATACATGCATAGGAACTATAGCTATGGCTGTGAAAGGGGCCTCAAGATCTCTGGAATAGCTGTATGCCCGTCATCCAGTTTTCATATCTAAAGCGAAAATGATTTCTTGAAGATTTTACCTATTTTTCCTGAAAAAAATAAGTAAAATCTTCAAGAAATCATTTTTGCTTAATACATTTAATCTTTTTAATACTTCAAAGCTGCCGTTAAAAATTCCTGGCTATATCTTTAACCAGTTTCATATGAAGTTTCAGCAAAAATTTTGAAAGATGCTTCTGATGAAGCTAGAGGCCCTTTCAGCCGTAAAGTCCCATCCCCCGCTCTCGGGGGTTGCGGGGACTATCAGTAGGCCCATGATCTTCTTTATGGAGAAATGACACGATGGCAGTAGCAAACGTTTCTCTCTTTTTTGCTTTGCGAATAATCGCTTTTCAAGTTTTAAATTTCCGTCTGAGGAACTTAAGAATAATGACAAGGAAGCAGGGTTTAATCACATTTTATTCAGGTTATGGCAGTTGCAAATATGCTGCTAAATTACGCCCCACCCCAAATTCGAAAGCAATCGCATAAACGGCCTTTTCATTTCACTCTCATCTTTCATTAAAGTAGTAACACTTAACTGGAGCCATTCGAAACTTTAAACGCAGAAACTAATCTAGTTTCACCGGTAGAGAACAGTTAATTTTTTGAATTCTTTTCGTAGAAATGTCTAATAAAGAGGATAAAAAAAAAATATAAGCATAGTTAGAGGTTGCAGAATTTCTGTTAGAAAGCATCCGGATGCAGCTTCGGAGATAGTTTAAATAGTCGGTATGTGTAACCAAGCTTGTATAGAAGCAAAAGATTAGTAATCTGGTTTTTGATGAAAAAGATCCGTGGATTCAATGGTGGCCTGGCAGACACTGGGAACAAGTCAGCTCGGGATAAGTGCGTTTGTCTCGAGGGCTCCTTCGGACAAGGGGCCTTTTGTTTAAGTGCGGTGGTCACTCGGTGAACAAAGTCAAAGGCTGTTTCTGCAAAACGGATCGTCTTTCACAATTGACATTTGAGGGCTGCGCGTTGTGCCCTTCTGAGGAATCGACTGGCTATGTATACGGAGAATATACACTACAGCTACAGCGAACGACAGCTGTTTTAATCGTTTTTATTCTCACTGGTATTTTTTTTCGCCTTCTTGCACTCTGTCTTTTTTTTTTTTTTTTTTTTGTACCGTAGCTGAAGTCGTTTAACTCTGAGAGATGTTTCTCACCACATAGTGTGTCCTTGCTTCTACACTCGCAGCTTCAGTCTTTGCATTCAAACCATGCGAAGTGGTCCATTACATAATTTTCCGTTAGGCTTCGTCTGGTTTTATGGCTGTGCATATGTCACATCACAAAGTGGTCGCTGGCGGAGAAATTCATCGTCGAACGCTATAAATCAGGAATTTTGTACACCCAAAACCAGCGGCGTACTGGAAAATCTCAGCTCCCCGCAAAAAATATCTTCTAGGCCCTTTCGCGAAATTCCATTAACTTTCAAAATTTTAACTTCCGCATTATTAACTAGGCTTTATGGGTGTTATAATAATTCAAATTCTTTGGAACCTACGAGTATTTTTCCTAAAATCAAAATTATTCCACCTTATTGTAATTGCCCTGGTTTTATACCGATACAAATTACTACAAAATACTTAGGTCGAACTTAATCCTATCGTGTAAAATTTATTATTTTAAAGAACCAACGCCATCTTCCTTGAAATGCCTTACGATTACAGACACAAGACGTAAAACTGTCGACTGACAGTGTCTAATGACTTTTCCGATTTATTCGAAATGTCACAACATAAGCGAATAACTAAGTAACGATTAAGAACTATATCACAAAAAACGTAAAACTACTTAAATTATATACTCTGGAATATAAAAACACACACACACTTAACATAATGTCACAATGTTCTGCACATAGCTAAAAAAAATTCTTTTGACTCTGTTATATTAAAAAAAAAAAAAAAAAAAGTTAGCAAAATCATGCAATGCATTGATTATGATAAGCTTTCCAACATACCAGAAATCATTACTCAAGTTATGAAGATAATGGCTGTAGAATAAATCTCGCTCCTATGACCCGACCTTTGACCCCATTTCGCTGATATTCAACAGAACCGGCAAAGCATACTTCCGGAACAACATGAAAAGTTCATCTCAGTTGAAGCATTTTTACGTAAGTTATAACGCACAAGGGCAATGGAATGGATCCCGATCTTATGTCTTGACCTTTGACTCCACTTCACCCATTTTCAAAAGGGTTCGCCCCGAGGTGGTCCTCTACGACATACTAAAATTTCATCGAAATCGAACAATATTTACTCAAGTTATGACGCATAAGGGAAATAGAATGCATCCGACTTTGACCCCACTTCACCCATTTTCAATAGGGTTCGTCCCCAGTTGACTCTACGACGTACTAAAATTTCATCGAAATCCAACCATATTTACGCAAGTTATGACACTTAAAAGCAATGGAATGCATCCCGCTCTTATGTCATGACCTTTCACCTCACTTCACCCATTTCAAATAGGTTTCGTCCCCAGTTAATCCCCTACCACATACTAAAATTTCATCGAAATCGAACCATATTTACGCAATTTATGATGCATAAACGCAATGGAATGCATCGCGTTCTATGTCCTGACCTTTGACCTCATTTCGCCCATTTTCAATAGGGTTCGTCCCAAGGTGATCTTCTATCATATACTAAAATTTCGTCGAAATCGAACCATTTTTACGCGTTATCGTGCGGACAGACGGACAAAACTGGAGCATATACGCTTCTTCAACCTACGGTTGGAAAGAGTAAACAAGTTAGTAAAATCATGCAATGCATTGATTATAATACGCTTTCCAACATACCAGAAATCATTACTCAAGTTATCACTCAAGTTATGAGAATAATGGCTGTGGAATAAATCTCGGTCCTGTGCCCTGACCTTTGATCCCATTTCGATGATATTCAACAGAACCGGTTTGGTATACCTCCGAAATAACATAACAAAATTTTGTCGCAATCGAAGCATTTTTACGCGTTATCGTGCGGACAGACGGACAAAACTGGAGCATATACGCTTCTTCAACCTACGGTTGGAAAGAGTAAACAAGTTAGTAAAATCATGCAATGCATTGATTATAATACGCTTTCCAACATACCAGAAATCATTACTCAAGTTATCACTCAAGTTATGAGAATAATGGCTGTGGAATAAATCTCGGTCCTGTGCCCTGACCTTTGATCCCATTTCGATGATATTCAACAGAACCGGTTTGGTATACCTCCGAAATAACATAACAAAATTTTGTCGCAATCGAAGCATTTTTACGTAAGTTATGATGCATAAGAGCTATGGAATAGATCCCGCTCCTGTGTCCTAACCTTTGACCCCATTTCGCCCATTTTCAGTAGAATTCGCCCCCAGGCAAGACCCCTACAACATACTAACATTTCATCCAAATCGAAGCATTTTTACGTAAGTTATGACGCATAATGGCGATGGAAGTGATTCCGCTTCTATGTCCTGACCTTTAACCTCATTTCGCCCATTTTCAATAAGGTTTGTCGCCAGGTGGTCCCCTACCACATACTAAAATTTCATCGAAATCGAACCTTTTTTACGTTAGTTATGAGGCATAACTGCAGTGGAATGGATCCCGCTCCTATGTACTGACCTTTGACCCCGTTTCGTTCACTTTAAATAGGGTTCCTTTCCAGGTGATCCCCTACCAGATGCTAAAATTTCATCGAAATCGAACGATTGTTACGCGAGTTATCGTGCGGACGGACATACGCACACAACGCGTGACGTAATGAGGCAGATGGGAATTGCGACCATCTGCTTGCCACAAGAGTGTGACGTCATAAAACTTTAATAGGATTCACACCCAACGCGTGACGTAATGAGACAGATGGCGTGACCGCGCGCCAACATTCTCAAACGCGAGATTGTGAAGTCATAAGATTTCTAAGCATTGGTAACATTAATGGAATAATGGAACAACGCCATCACTAAAAACGTTATATTTCGGGGTGGTTATTTAACCCACTAAACGAATTCTCCTAAAGTCGAGATCAAGCTGAATCGATTTCTAGTACCAGAAAACGGTTGGTTAACGACTTTCATCAACATTCTTAGAGCCGTTTTCAAAATAAAATGTACATACATACATACAAGAATTGCTACTTTAAGGTGGACATCAAGTAATTTTGCTTCCTATACTTCCAATGGAAAAACTTCTGTACACATTTTCTTCCCAATTAATGCGTTCCCAAGGATGAAAATTTGAACATCAATTAAAATATCTTCATTTTATAACTTGCAATACTTAATATTTTCTAAAACATAACCATAATTATGCATTTCAACATTTGTTTGTCTACTGACGTCATGAAAATACAGGTCGCGCCATCTTTTTTCTGGACAATTAATGCGCTCACAAGGATGAAAATTTGAACATCGATTAAAATAGCTTCATTTCATAACTTGGAATACTTAATATTTTCTAAACCATAACCGTAATTATGCAATCCAACATTTTTTTGTCCACTGACGTCATCAAAGTACAGGTCGCGCCATCTTTTCTTTGGTTTCAACACCACCAAAGGAAAAGTTATTGATTTTTAATATAATTATGGTTATGTTTTAGAAAATATTAAGTTTTCCAAGTTATAATACGAAGCTATTTTAATCGATGTTAAAATTTTCATCTTTGGGAACACGTTAATTGTGAAGGAAATGTTTACAAAAGTTTTTCCATTGGAAGTATAGGGAGCAAAATTACTTGACGTCCACCTTAATAATAAGGGATAAGGGCAATGGAATGGATCGCAATCCTATGTCCTGACCTTTGACAACATTTCGTTCATTTTCAATAGGGTTCGTCCCCAGGTGGTCCCCTACTACATACCGAAATTTCATCGAAATCGAACCATTTTTACGCACGTTATGACGCATAAAGGCAATGGAATGCATCCCGATCTTATGTCCTGACCTTTGACCCCCAATTCATCCATTTTGAACAGGGTTCGTCCCCAGGCGGTCTCCTTCCATATACAATGTAGTAAACTTTCATTGAAATCGAACCATATTTACGCAAGTTATGTCGCATAAGGGCAATGGAATGATTCCGCTCCTACGTCGTGACCTTTGACCCCATTTGTCCCATTTTCAATAGGGTTCGTCCCTAGGTCGTCCCCTACCACATAGTAAACCTTCATTGAAATCGAACCATATTTACGCAAGTTATGACGCATAAGGGCAATGGAATGATCCCGCTCCTACGTCGTCACCTTTGACCCCATTTGTCCCATTTTCAATAGGGTTCGTCCCTAGGTGGTCCCCTACCACATAGTAAACTTTCATTGAAATCGAACCATATTTACGCAAGTTATGACGCATAAGGGCAATGGAATGATTCCGCTCCTACGTCGTGACCTAAAAAAAAAAAAATTGTAAAATCTTTCTGCTGAGGCTAAAATTGTAAAATCTTTCCCCTCCCCCACCACTGCGGGAGTTGAGGGAGCTATCAGCACGCCCCTGCTCTAAACGCCTCAAATTTCCTCAAACACTTCCCATAAAATCATCTCAACATCCTCTCAGCGGCTACCAGAAGCACCCCCCCCCCCCCAAAGAAATTTTCGAGGCCCTTTTGCGAAAATCTATTAACTTTCAATTGCTGAAAAATTTAACTTCCATATTATTTATTAGGCTTAACGACGAGCGTTTCAATAAATCAATTTCTTTGGAACCTACTGATATTTTTTGCAAAACCAAAATTATTACACTTTGCTGCGTGAAACACAAATGTGCACATGGTAATTAAAATGATTGCTCCATTTTCATACCGATGCAAAGTACTCCAAAACACTTCCGTCAAAGTAAAATTTATTCTATTAGAAATCTAAGGCCAGCCTCTTTTAAGTGCCTCACGATCACAGGCACATTGCCGTGTGACTGTGCCTAATGATCCTCTTTTACGCTTTCCAACCGTAGGTTGAAGAAGCGTATATGCTCCAGCTTTGTCCGTCTGTCTGTCTGTCCGTCCGCACGATAACTCGCGTAAAAATAGTTCGATTTCGATGAAATTTTAGAATGTGGTAGGAAACCACCTGGGGACGAATCGTATTTAAAATAGGCGAAATGGGGTCAAAGGTCAGGACATAGGAGCGGGATCCATTCCATTGCCCTTATGTGTCATAACTTACCTAAAAATGCTTCAATTGAGACAAAACTTTAGTATGTAATTCTGGAGGTATACTGAACCAATTCTGTTTAATATCATCGAAATGGGGTCAAAGGTCAGGTCATAGGAGTGAGATTTATTCCACAGCCATTGTCCTCATAACTTGAGTAATGATTTCTGGTATGTTGGAAAGCGTATAATAATCAATGCATTGCATGATTTTACTAACTTGTTTTGTTTATGCGAAAATACAGAACATAAGTAAGAAAATAAATTAGTAACAATTAAGAATTGTTGGGCAAAAACACGGGAAACTACTTAAATTCTTTATTCTCGAATATAAAAAAAAAAACATATTTAACATAATGTCACACTGTTTTGCATACGAATTACTGTAGAGTTGGTGTTGAGGCAGTAATTAGTTAATAACATTTTGTCATTTTTCTGGAGCACAGTGTTTACTAGTTATCCCTAATAAACTGTAATATTGAAATAAAAAACATTATTTTCACTGATGTGAAGCTATTTATTTTGCTTTTCAAAAATAAAACGAAAATAAAAACGGGTCGAAATCGGGTCAGGAACACCTTGACCCGACCCGTCTGACCCGCTAGAAATTGTCGACCCGTGACCAGTTTCCATTTCTGACGACTCCTACGCAACATTCTTTTTTTTTTTTAATTTAAAATTGCTCAAATTACACAGTTTTAACATGAATGGATAAAAGTAAGCAGCAATGAACATTTTATAAAAAAATATTAAATAATAATAATAAATCGGATTGCACGTGGCTTTTGAAAAATTTAAGGGTATTCTTCCAGGGTTGTGTTGTCCTAATTCGTTTAGCGCTAAGTTACCTTTGCTTGCTTAGAACTACATCACTGATCGTTAAGTACCTTGCCAAATTTAGATTCGCCGGTGGGAGACTCAAACCCATATCCTTCTGCTCCGGAGCCGAATGCTTTTCCAACTAAGCTACACCGACAAGTGCTTATCACTGCTGCTTGCCGTCTTGACACGTGCGTCACTTCTGTGGTGCGACACACATATCCCCCCCCCCTTCCTCCTTTGAAAAAGGCGGGAGCACGAAATCAAAGGTTTCAGGATAGCCTTAAACTGTGCTTGAAGTAACTCTCTGTAGAAGAAGGAATTCTCACTAATCCCAGACGACGTGTGGAAGAAGCATCACACATTTTTCGAAGCGAAGGAATTCTCGTTAACTCCAGACAATGTGTGGAAGGAACATTACACATTTTTGGAAGAACCTAAAGGCCAGTAGATCCATTTTACGCTGTGAAACCCAAATTTGCCGGTGTTGAAATTAGAACCCACAGCTTCTGCTCCGGAGCCAAATGCTTTCCCAGTTAAGCCACGCCAGTGAGGGTTTATCACTGCTACTTGCCATTTTAACATGTGCATCACCTCTGTAGTACGTCACAGCCTTAAAAAGTGCTAAATTTGAGACATTTTGTCAAAACACAGACTCATTTGGACGGAGATTTCGTTGGTATTATTTTTGTTTGATATTCGTATGCATGTCGGAAAAGTAATTAAATTTATACCATGTTTTCGAAAGTTCAAGGAAGCTGTACGCTTCACGTGTTGCGTGAAAACCGGAACAGAGCATATCTAAGTAAAAACATAAAGTCATTTTAGCTTAGAAACAGACGTAAAGAGGGAAGTCAAGGAACTAGGATAAATTGAGCAATAATTTTTAATTCCTCGCCCTCTTATTTACAAAGAGAATAAAAAGAACAGCAG
Source organism: Macrothele yani (assembly GCA_039090855.1). Taxonomy (NCBI): domain Eukaryota; kingdom Metazoa; phylum Arthropoda; class Arachnida; order Araneae; family Macrothelidae; genus Macrothele; species Macrothele yani. The sequence goes on from CM077025.1 coordinate 132,724,062, forward strand.
TTTGTATGGTCTCTAGAGCACAATAAGGATTGCAAGAGCGACAAATCACTTACTTGTTGCATGTATTTCGAGGGCTTTTCCTTATGTGATATTGCTGGTTCATTTGCATGTAATTATACACCTAAGGGGCTGTTACCATGCATGAGGGTGTGTCTTCAGTTACGAATAACTTTCCCACTTCGATTTCCCCGCAATTCCTTGCTTCATTCGGTAGCACGTGCATGTGCGACATGGCATGCGACTCACGTTTACGTTTTAGCGGCAAATCCTGGCAACTTCGAGCACTCTGCAAAAGTTTCAAAACAGTTTATTATACTTTGCTTCCACCTACACGCGCAAGTACTGAGTTTCTATCAGAACATGAGAACAAAAGCAATTGTAAGCGGGTTGAGCTAATGTGATTATTAAAATCGAGGTCTCACTCTCTTTCACACATACACAACACACCAAACTGATGTGCTTTATCACAAACTAACTACACACACACGTGCTATTGAAAAGCTCCCTAAAAGTTACTGATTAACTGATAATTACTTCATGAGTATGATCACGATCGCGAATAAAGCGATTACCATGAAGAGATTACTACTGCATTTTTCCTCCTTACAGCTAACCCATAAAATCTGAAGACTGATTCCGTTTATCTGTAAGTTTGTTTCGGTGCAACGATCGCTGTTGAAAGCGTGGAATTCTTAAAAAAAAAAAAAAAAAAAAAAAAAAAAAAAAAAACCAGGTAGGCTCAGTTCTGATTGAGCGGTCAGTTTGGAACGAAGGACTACGACCTGCAGATCGGAGAGTCGAAATGAGCTAGTCGAGTATGGTTTCAAAGCGTTTATTTAATTTGTTGTAGCCAACACAGGCAGGCCGGATTAAGGCCCTGCCTGTGTTGGCTACAACAAATTAAATTAAAGTCTATGGGGGCTATAGCCTTGGGGCCCACCATGACCAAGGGGCCCAGGAGGCATGTCTGGGCAAGTAATAGATAGGGAGAGAGAGAGAGAGAGAGGTTTATAAAACAGTTTTACTTTTAAATGTACGATGCCATCGCTCTGTCCACGTTATTTTAAAAACAACGAATAGCAACTGAAAAATTGTTCGTGGACACCGCTGGGATCGAACCCCAGATATCTCGATAACTAGCCGAGTGCGTTCGCTTTACGCTACGGTGCCAACAATTCACAGCGCTATTCGTGGTTTGTCAGTCAGCATCTGACTACACAAATCCATATTGATGGGCTCAGCAACTGATGTGTCGCCATCTAGTGGCATTCAACAGAGCAAGCTGTTTAAATACAGCTGATAAATCCAAAGGGCGATAGAAATGGTGAATAAATGGGTTCGATCCCAGCGGTGTCGAGGAACAATTTTTTCAGTTGCTATTCGTTGTTTATAAAATAACGTGGACAGAGCGATGGCATCGTACATTTATATGATCTCCACGTATTTGAAATTTATTCATAGTTTTACTGTTGTCTCGTATGAATTTCACACGGTCAGAAACAGAAGCTAGAAGACTAACAGATTTAAAGGCAGTGACTCACCAAGGCAGTAACTGTCTCTGTGTACAGTGGGGTCGGCGAGACAGTTTCAAATTCTTTATTTTTCTTTTTTAATTGGCGGTTTAACGACTACCGTGAGCAACTCGATGGTTATAAGCAGCCTCCCTTCCCTGATTTAGTGCCACTGGTTCCAGGGAAGGGAAAAGCCAGTGCCTTAAGACAGACACAACATCCATGCCTCACCGAGATTCAAACCCAGATCCATCTCGGAAGAATGGTTATAAGCCAGCGCTTTGACCACTACACCACCGGGGCGGCATCAGTTTTTTCACTACCAACCACCCACACTTCCCAATTTACACTTGGAACCGTTAATGGCCGAAATCCCCTGTGGCATCACATTGCATAACAAAATGGATGCGCTAAGAAAAGTATACAATGCTAAATCATTAGAAAATCCAAGACAAAAGCTAGGGATCTTAAGCTTTTAACTCATGTTCTTGTAAGAACAAGGAAAAATTCAATGACTTATTATGAAAACCCTGCAGATAATTTAGTAATAACAATTTCGTGCTTTAACGGACTTCATAATAATTCCCCATCATAAGTTCTTTGGGGGCCCAATCAGATGTCTTAGCCTTGGGGACCACTAAGGCCTTAATCCGGCCTTGAATACAGGTCTATGATATGAGAAGTAGCTTACATAATTTTTACAAATAATGCGGGATGCATTGCGAACACAAAGCAGAGTTCGAGATGGGCCGGGTGCGGGTTCGATCGGTGTACTGGAATTTGGTTTGGCGGCGGCTGCTTTCAGGCGTTCTCGATACTCTCCACCAGTTCGTTGGGCTGCAGTCTTCTTGGGCTTCTTACATTCCTCATCACTTGTTCTTGCCTCTCGTTTTGATTTTCTCCACTTTTGCTTGCTCTCATTCTGCGATTTCCGCGGCATTGTCGAAAACGTTAACTCGTTCACACGAAAACAATTTTTTTATTTTTTAGTTTAAACCACTGCGATATGTTTTTTATATATATGTGCGAGCAAAATCGCATCTAAAAACATTTTCAGCTCTTACACGAATGAGTTTTTACAGATATCCGGTTCTATTTGATATGTTTTCAATCTGCTTCAATTAAAAATTTTTACCTCTTCCTAGATCGGGCAACATCCCCCATTACATGAATATTTATTTAAAGCTTAAAAGAAGCCGTTCTACGACGGGCTGCAGGCTGGTTGTACATAATTTAACACTCACTTAATGAAGCAACAGTCATTTATATTAGCTTAGGGTACAAGCAACAGTAATTTATACAGTATAAGCTCAGATATAGGTTTGTGGAATTCCCTCAAAAGCATAGTAACTACATCAAATCTCTTTGAAATCAAAATGGACAGTCAACATATCAAAATAAAAAACCTAATTTTAGTAACTCTGCCTGTGATTACAATATTCGAGATACAAATAAAGGTAAATCAGAGACTAGGCATTTATAAATCACCATGTTTATAAGAGAAAGCGAATTAACTCAGAGGTTGTAGAACATGAATGGTTTCTATTTTCTCCTTCACAAGAAAGAGTGCATTGTTTCGCCCGCAAGTTGTTTTTCCCATACAATGGCCCCATTCACTATGACTGAGCTTAATTACTGGAAAGCAGACTGGAAAAGCCCTTTCAGAATATGAAAATTCTGTACATCACAGAGATTGCTTGCTAAACTATTGAATCAGTCAACAAATCTGAAGTCGAATCAAAACAATTCTCCAAATTCAGTTGCTAAAGGAGCGACAGTATCTGCATCAAATAGTCACGCGAGTTGTGGCATCAGTGATGAAGTTTCTATCAACGAAAGGGCTGCCTTTAGAGGCGTAGACGAGGTCATAGGTTTGGAAAAATAGAAATTACTTGGGCATTTTAGAGCTGTTATGTCAGTATGATATATTTCTTTACGAGCTCATACAGAAATACAAAAATTCTAGGAAAGAGAAGCATTCATACCTATTTCCACCAATTTTTAAGAGTTAATGTAAATTAAGGGTAAAAATGCTCTGGAAACAATTGTGGACGAAATGAAAACAGACATATACACTCACCGTCAAAAAAATTGTTGCACCCTGAAGGAAGCAACCGACAGGAATGAAACTTGGTGGGTAGGTTTGACATTGTGAGGCATGCAAATGATTCAAGTATTACGCTCGGCCGCGCATGTGACGCCAGCAAGGAGGGGTCATAGCGCTGTGCTTGACCGACTATATAAGGTCGTCCCGTCGTGCGTGCTTGCCATTCTGACACCGGCTGCTCTGTTGGTTGCATCCTTTGTAAGTGTAGTACGCTTCTTAGAAAAATTTGGAAGCAATTCGAGCAGTTGCAGTAGTTCGAGAGCGGCCGCATCGTCGGACTCCAGGAAGCGGAATGGTCTTATCTTCGTATTGCGCGCCATAATAGTTGTGCGGATATCACCATGTCAAGCTGTTGGTGGCAGTGGATAGAACACAGCACACACCAGCGACAGGAAGGGTATGGAAGACCTAGACGAACCACGGAGAGAGAAGACCGACCGGTTATCCGACATACGTGGTGTGACCCAACAGCCACGATTACAGATATTCAGCGAGCAGTGGTGTCCTCCATTCATCGTCCGATTAGTTCCAGCACCACTGGCAGACGGCTGAACGACGTAGGACTACACGCACGCAGACCGTTATGACGACTGTTCTTAACACCACGACACTATTGCAGTCGTCGCCAAAGACTGCAATAGTGTCATGCAAGACTGTCATGGAGCCAATCAGAATGGCAGCGGGTGATCTTTAGTGACGAGTCCCGCTTTTGTCTTGGAAGGGACGACCAACTAATCAGTGTGTGGAAGCACCGTGGTCAGCGCCAAGATGAACGGTTTGTTGTCGAGCGTCACATGTCCAGATTGCCTGGTGCTATGGTAATATACTGATTTCATTGTCCCGTTCCGCCAATCTGTCTTGGCTCCATGGGGACTTATTGAGCACCTTGGATGTTATTTTGACATGTTGCGACAATTATCCTGCCTTGAGACGCCGGTTCGGACCCTGGCCACCCCAATGGCCTAGAGACCAGCCCGTGGTGACGTGCTGGCAGGCGACCTAGTATACCTTGTCTGGGTTCCCGCTCTGTCTGGCGGGATAGGTCGTTTCTTACTTTATCGTTGACTGGAAGATTCCTTGCCCTCGAACTTTTTTTTGGGGAATAATTTCCCTTTATTTTCTTTTTCAAAACATCTACACACATGTATACACTGTCCTCATGCTTAGGACTTACAACATCAAGAGATAGCAAAAAATTTATTTACAGAATATTTACATTGGTGGTCTCTTCGTCTGCTTTCCCACAGACTTCTACCCTCATTCATCTTCCGAATCGCTTTCGGTGTGCACGTTCACCTCCTGCGTTTCGGTCCCCGTTTGATTGGGGAAGATGGTATGTTGCTGGAGGGTTAGCCTTTCAACCAAGGCTATTATCCCCTCCTGTTAACGGAAGATTGGATGAGCAGATCCAATCTTCGCGTTCTTTGCACACCTGGGATCAGTGTGTTTCTCCATTCGGCGAAGCCACTGCATTCAAGTACGCAGTGTTCTATGCTTGCCGTTCTCTTTCCACAGGGACAAGTGCAGTTCCTGATGGCAAATCTGCCTAGGTATTCAGGGCTGATGCCATGGCCACTGAGTACTTGATTCAGGAACTTATTTGTCTGTGCTCGTTTGGTCGAGACCTTCGGAAACACTCTGTGTGTCTTCCGCCCTGTCTCTCCCGTGTCCCATCTGACCTGCCATTCGGTCATGGTCCGACGTGCTAATGCTGCGCGAGTACACCTTCGCGGCGTTCTGCATTGCACGTCGACCGTCTCTTTCAGCGTGGCTGCCTTCGCCAGCTGATCTGCCCTTTCGTTTCCTAGGGTTCCGACATGGCTTCGTACCCAGTGGAAACTAACTGCCCCATCTCCCTCTGCCCTCAAGAGGGTTTTGATCCTCTGGACGATGGGGTTTCTTCCCCTGAATCTACTCAGAGCCTGCAGTGCTGCCTCACTGTCCGAGTAGAGTTTTATTCTTTCGTCACTCCGCCTGGGGAGTGCCCAGGTGAGTGCCGTCTCTATCGCCAGAAGTTCTGCCTGAAAAACAGAAGCGTTCTGCGATAATTTCACGCTTCCTGCAGTGGCTTCGTTCCCGTCCGAGAACGCACAGAAGCCTGCCCCCACTTGTCCCTTCAACTTTGAGCCGTCCGTGAACAGCTCATGCCCAACTCCCGTGGGTTTCTCCTTGTCCCACGGTGGGCAAATTTCCTCGGCAGGGTGGATCTGCCAGTCTACGCTTTCCATCTCCATGTCGGAGGCTCGATGCGGCGCACCGAGAAGGTAGGCGTCTTCGCCTGACCTTAGGCAGTGCATTGCTGCCTCCCTTTCCGCTACTAGGTCTGCCGGCTCGCACCCCGCCAGCACTTGGAGTGCTAGGGTTGACGTTGTGCGAAAACAACCGGTTATCCCTAGTAGGGCCAACCTTTGGATTTGGTTTATCCCCTTCTTCATTCTGACTGTGGGAGTCCACCATGCTCCACTTGCATACGTCAGAATTCTTTCAATTCCTCGGTGCTATGGTAAGGGGTGCAATTGCCGACGTTGCTCGAACACCTTCGGTGTTCATTACAGGCACTTTGACAGCCCAGCGTTACGTTAATGAGGTCCTGCAACCAGTGGCTCTACATTTTCTGAATGCCCACTTCGGTGAGATTTTCCAACAGGACAACCCTCGTCCGCACACTGCTTCTGTCTCGGGAGCTTGCCTTCAACGCACTGACACTCTGTTATGGCCAGCCGCATTGCCAGACCTATCGCCGATTGAAAAATGTGTAGGGTGCTATTTGACGAGCTATCCACACTCCACCCCTACAGCACAATCTGCAGGAACTGCGTGAGAAGATTCAAGCTGCATGGGATAGCTTATCGCAGGACACCATTAGGAACCTCTACAACTCCGTGCCGAGACGTTAGGCATGCTGTGTGAGCAAACATGGCGGCCCGACGCCATATTGAGCGACACTGCTTATTAGCGTACAAATACTGCCCATATCAGTATCAATGTTTAATCATTTATTGTTCCTGGTAACGTTTACCTTCCTCCCGAATAGCATTGCAATCCGATACATCCTTCTGGGTGCAACTATTGTTTTTGACGATGAGTGTATTTCTAAATTTGCGTCGATTCTACACTTGAGGCCTTTCATGTCGAGCGGTTAACTTTTATTATACGTTACGTAAGAGGTGTGACGTACCGCAGAGGTGAAGCACGTGTCAAGATGACAAATCTGCAGGGATACATCCCGTCGGTGTAGTTTAGTCCGTTAATACAATAGCTCCGGAGCGAGGAGGCGCGGCTTCTACAGATTTTTGAATTTCATAGAGGGAGTGTTCCAATTCAGAGACTTCTTCAGTTCATTCTAATACACAGCGTGAAGTGAATGTTGTCATTTCTTTTTCCAAAGAGAATTATTTATATCTCTTGCAAATTACAGAGGTCGGTTGTATGACAATGCTTCAAATACTGCACGGAACAATTCCGGTTTGCAGACCAGAATTATGGAAAAACATGAGTTCGCTGAATATTTATCATGTGAGGATATTCGTTAATTTAATAGGTGTGCAAGACACTTAATGTAACACGGAAGTTATAATTCACTTTGACTTTGTACAACAGTTATTTAATTTTTTCGCTTTTAAGATCATCGCGGGGAAGTTCTGATGAAAATATTAGGTCTAAATCGGAAGGTGAGAAAAAGCCAGTCTCAAAAAACTTGCCGATCTACTCGTGCCGACACAGTTGCTGATTTAAGTAAGAGGTACAGACGAGTGGAGTCAGCTTTGAGTCGATTGGCTGCAAATAACACGCAGTCTGCAAATACACGGCTTCTTTTAAACAGTTTATTGAAAAGAAACACCGGGAAAATAGGAAACTACAGTATTTTTAATGATTTTATTAAAGAAAATTTTATCACACTTGAACACAATGAGCAAACTATTTGCGGTGCGAAAAATGGACTTAACTGTACATACAAATACACTATATTGACAAAAGTCACCGGACATCTAAAAGAGAAACACAACATAGCATTTATTGACATACATTAGTACCTTGTCGGTCCACCTTTAGCCCATGCATTGACCCTTCGAGACATGCTTTCGACAAGATTGTGGAACACAGCGATAGGTATGCGCTTCCATTCAGTATCTAAAGCAGCCGCTAACTGTTGCTTAGTAATAGGTCTTGGTTCTAAACTTCTTATGCGGCGCTCTAATTCATCCCATAGGTGTTCTATGGGATTTAGATCAGGGCTCTGTGCTGACCAGTCTACACACGATACGAAATTATCGTCAAAACACGCCGTAACAGTCCTTGCTTTATGGCTCAGTGCATTATCCTGCTGGAGCAACAAGGCTCAGTTCCATAGTATTGCCACAGAGTTGGTAGGGCATAATTGTCCAGAATATCGAGGTAGACGTGCTGGTTAACAGGTTTGTCCACGATAACCAATGGGCCGGGACCATACCACGAAAAACACCCGCACGCGAGTACACTGCCAGCTCAAAACTTGACCGTAGGAACAGTATACTGTGGTAAATAGCGTTCTTCCGGCTGCCGCCATACCCACACATGGCCATCAGACTGATGGATCGTGTATCTGAATTCATCAGTCCATAAGACCCGTTTCCACTGATCTACGGTCCACGATAAATGTTTTTTTACGCCTTGCTAAACGACGAGTAGCATTCCGAGTGGAGATGAAAGGCTTATGAGCAGCCGCTCGACCACGGAAACCCATGGAATGAAGTTCTTTGCGAATGGTACGTGTACATACCGAGGTTTCAGCATTTTCCCTGTACACTGAGGTCTTGTGCGGTACTCCATCGATTAGCTGTAACGACTCTCCTAAGGCTTCGACGACCTGTATCACTGATTGTCTTTGGTCTGCCGGTACGTTTTGCTGCTTCAGGCACGCCATGTGTCTTCCACTTATTCAGTACATCGAAAACAGTTGACTTGGGTATGTTTAAACGCCTCTGGGTTTCTCCTACGGACAACCCACTAATGTAACACCCAACAATCTTTCCTTTCTCAAATTCAGTTCTCTCCCGCAGCGACATTTTCACAAAACCTCACAGGGCGATATGATCGCGGCCAGCTGCAGGTTTGTTTTATACCGTTTGCAGCTGTACCGCGCATCTTAACAACGCAGAGGATCCGTTCATTTACTTTTGAAGGGGTGACCGGTGACTTTTGTCAATATAGTATATATATCCAAGGCCGGATGGAACTTTTGTGGGGCCGCAAAATTACATAGCGTGGCCCAAAGAAAAAATTTCATTGCGGGCCGTGGAAAATGAATCTCACAGTTTAATAAAGTCGTTACGTGAAAAATCAAAACACACGCAAGCTACCATACAGAAAAATGATTATCTCAAATTGCTGTTAGATTAAGAAAAATACTGTAAAATGAATTGAATGTTCAGAGAGAGAGAGAGAGAGAGAGAGAGAGAAAGTAAAAAGTGCTGAATATACGATTTTCCTTCCGGGGTCAATGGCGTTTAGGTGGCATTGCGATTTTTAAATATAATTTCTCACAAAATGATAAAAATATAACTTTAACCAATCTGCGTAGTGAATATGTGAATATTGGCTCCATGACAATCTGGCACGACACCAGTTTTGCATAAAGAATAATAAGGACACTTCTTAAATAACTTCGTATATACTCTATATACACTCATCGTAAAAAAAAATAGTTGCACCCAGAAGGACGTTTCGGATTGCAATGCTATTCGGCAAGAAGGTGAAGGTTACCAGGAATAAGTAATGATTAAACATTGAAACTGATATGGGCAATATTTATTGAGCTACACGCCAATAAGTAGTGTCTCTCAGTATGGCGTCGGGTAGCCATGTTTGCTCGCACAGCATGCCAGACGTCTCGGCATGGAGTTGTACAGGTTCCTAATGGTGTCCTGCGATAAGCTATCTGATGCAGCTTGAATCTTCTCGCGCAGTTCCTGGAGATTGTGCGGTTGGGGTGAAGTGTGGATAGCTCGTCAAATAGCACCCCACACATTTTCAATCGGCGATAGGTCTGGCGATGCAGCTGGCCATGGCAGAGTGTCAGTGCCTTAAAGACAAGCTTCCGAGATAGCAGCAGTATGCGGACGAGCGTTGTCCTGTTGGAAACTTGCACCGGAGTGAGCGTTCAGAAAAGGTAGGGCCACTGGTTGCAGGACCTCATTAATGTAACGTTGGGATGTCAAAGTGCCTGTAATGAACACCAAAGGTGATCTGGCATCGTAGGCAATTGCACCCCACACCATGACACCAGGCCTTCCAGACGTGTGGCGCTCGACAACAAAACGTTCATCTTGGCGCTGAACACGGCGCCTCCCCACACTGATTAGTTGGACGTCTCTTCCAAAACAAAAGTGGGAATCGTTACTGAAGATCACCCGCTGCCATTCTGAGTGGCTCCATGACAGTCTGGCAGGACACTGTTGCAGTCTTTGACGACGATGCAATGATGTTAAGGGCAGTCGTTCTAACGGTGTGCGTACGTGTAGTTCTACGTCGTGCAGCCATCTGCCAATGGTGCTGGCACTAATCGGACGATGCATGGAGGACACCACTGCTCGCTGAATATCCGCAATCGTGGCTGTTGGGTCACTCCGCGCATGTCGGACGACCCTTCGTTCCTCTCTCTCTCTCTCTCTCTGCATGGTTCATCTAGGTCTCCCAGACCCTTCGAGTTGCTGCTACGTGCTGTGTTCTACCAACTGCAGCCAACAGCATGGTATGGTGATATCTGCACGACCAGTATGGCTCGCAATACGGGACCATCCCGCTTCCCGAAGCCAGACGATGCAGTCCCTCTCGAACTCCTCCAACTGCTCGAATTGCTTCCGAACTTTTCTCCGATGCATACTTGCAAAAAATGCAATCAACACAACAGCAGGTGTCAGAATGGCAAACACGCACAACGGGACGACCTGATGCAGCCGGTCAGGCACATCAATACGGCCTCTCCCTGCTGGCGTCACATTCGCGGCCGAGCGTGATACTTGAATCATTTGCATGTCTTACGATGGCAAACCTATCCACTAAGTTTCATTCCTGTCGGTTGCTTCCTTCTGGGAGCAATTTGTTATTTGACGGTGAGTGTATATATATGTATTTTTTGTCCTGGTAAATGTTTTAGTGATTGATTTTTCATGCAAGGTGACGTTACTGACAAATTGGCGACTTTTCTTAACTTTTATACGCTCTAATGTATGAAAATTGTTTTTTTTTATTTTATTTTGAGTACTGTTTTTAAAGCCACTGAACAATTGGCCTCCGTATATGGCCAAAAAAAATATTGCTATTTTTATTTTTTTTTAATTTTAGCATCTGGTTTGCACGTCAAATTGTTGAAAATATAGTAGGGAGTCACAAAATGATGAAATTTAATTTACTATTTCATGAATGTGGAAAAGTTTAAGGAGGTGACAATACTACGACGAAGCGCAGTAACCTATTTGAAAATGCGGAGGAGATTGTAAACTAAAAAAAAAAAAAAAAGTTATATAAAAATATCTTTTTAATTCCAGAAAATACGATGTATCTTCAGAATCCTAGAAGAAATAGCTTCAGAATTCTAGAAGAAATATCATCAGAATTCTAGAAGAAATATCTTCAGAATTCTAGAAGAAATATCTTCAGAATTCTAGAAGAAATATCTTTAGAATTCTAGAAAATATGATATATCTTTAGAATTCTTGAAAAATATATCTTTAGACTTCTAGAAATATCTTTAGAATTCTAGAAAATATTATTTTGTTTTCATTTCTAAACTACGGGGCTCCCGTGAACACGCAGAGCCCGGGGCGAACGCCCCATTTACCCCTGTGGTCCATCCGGCCCTGAACATATCAATAAGCTGTTCTCTGAGATTCAGAGGTTAGCTCCACAAAGAAAGACAATCCATCCTATAAATTTGTAAATGACTATTTATTTAATGTTGCCGTATCAAATGTCTCCACTTAAAGCTATCCTGGCACAGAGCTCGAGCTTCACTGACATCCATCACACGCCGTACACATGATCTTGTATACTCCATACTCTAATCTTTTTCTCAAGCAGACACTCCTGAATCTTGTCCTCCCATAACTTCCTTGGCCTTCCTCTACCTCTCTTTCCTGCCACTTGGGCTGAAATTTTTTTCTTAGTAAGCATCCCATCAATCATTCTTTCAACATAGTAAAACCACCTAAGAATACTAGTCTCTACCTTACTAACAACATTTTGCCTCACATTACGTCAACTGAAACACATCTTCATTCCTCACATGATCAGAGAGTGTCTTGCCGCAAACACCTTCCCCTTTCGTAAGTAATGAATCTTTCTATCACATAAACAACTCCTATGTTTCTTCTGCAGTACCCCAGAGTTCACTGCAATACATCCGATTAGAAACAAAATTTATGGCACGTGCTTGCCGGACCGCTTAATGGCCCCTTATGGCAGCCACTGCTTGTGATGGATAACTGATGGTCCTGTTCTGTCATATGACAACTGATGGGGGTGCCAACTGTTGGCCCGCTGCTGGCCCATATGGTGCCGCCGGGACATTTTATTGACGTATGGACAGCGGCAACATAGTGCTGGGCCACTGCTGGCTGCCTGTGCAGGTTTGAGTGCTGGTCCATCAAGACTGTTTTTGTTGGGATGTACTCCTACTTACTACTGTTTCAAGTTTTTTTTTAATGTTACATAATAATTTATTTTCTTTTTACCGTTCTTATTTATGTGTTAGACTGTTTCTTTTTGTTTTTTGTTTTTTTGTTTTTTTGATTGGAGGTTTAACGACCACCGTGAGCAACTCAATGGGCTATAAGCAGTCGCCCGTCCCTAATTTAGGGTCACTGCTTCCAGGGAAGGGAGAGAGCCAGTGCCGTAAGACAAACACAACATCCATGTCTCACGGGATTCGAACTCGCACCCCTTTCGGACGAATGATCAGAGGCCATCGCTTAGACCACTGCGCCACCGGGGCGGAGTGAGACTGTTTACATATAAATATACTGTATGTCAGTTACAAATGAAAACATATTATCTGTATAAACAAGTTAGTAAAATCATGCAATGCATTGATTATGATACGCTTTCCAACATACCAGAAATCATTACTCAAGTTATGAGGATACTGGCTGTGGAATAAATCTCGCTCCTGTGCCCTGATCTTTAACCCCATTTTGATGATATTAAACAGAATTGTTTCAGTATACCTTCGGAACAACATGCTAAAGTTTTGTCGCAATAGAAGCACTTTTACGTGAGTTATGGCGCATAAAGGTGATGGAATCGGTCTCCTCCTATGTCGTGAACTTTGACCCCACTTCGTCCATTTTCAATAGGGTTCTTTACCAGGTTGTCCCCTACCACATACTAAAATTTCATTGAAATCGAACCATTTTTACGTGAGTTATCGTGGCGACAGACAGACGGACAGACGGACGGACAGACGGACGGACAAAGCTGGAGCATGTACGCTTCTTCAACCTACGGCTGGAAAGCGAAAAAGACACTGCAAGAAATTTTTGTCGTATTTTCTGGAGATGAAAAGGAAAATATATACCTAGCAAAGTTTTTAGATTTTTTATGATAAAAAAAAAAAAAAAAAAAAAAGAATTACACGTGTGTGAGCGAACCGCGAGGGGAAGTGGGAGGAGCATCTGTACCTTAAAAAACCAGAAGGGGGGCGACATTAAACACATTTACATCCTGAGAAAAACGTTCTGCTAACCTTGTGCAGCTTATACCCGCTAACACCAAAATATGCATACACACCGAAGAGCCAAAACATTATGATCATCGGCCTAATATGACTTTGGTCCTCCACGTGCCACCAAAACAGCTCCTACCCGGCGAGGTTTGGACACTGCAAGATTTCTAAAGGTATCTTGTGATGTCTGGTGCCAACACGTTACCAACAGATCCTTTAACTCTTGTAATTGTGCAGCTGCTCAACTGCAGATCGGATTTGCTGTTCCACCACAAACTACAGATGCTCGATTGGATTGATATCTGGGGAATTTGTCCTTCACCAAACTACGATAAATCGTCAGCTTTTCCCATTCTGACTCCGAACAATGTACTAACCGAAAACCGGTCCTCGGGTTGTATATATGTACTGAAGTGCCAGAAAAACTGGTACACCAGTCTAATACTTGGTTGGTCCCCCACGGGAGCGCAGGACTGCAGAAATACGACGGGGCATGGACTCCACTAGCTTGTGGAAATATGCTTTAGGCAATGCACACCATACGTCCTGCAGAGCGTTCCACAATTCGGGTGTATTCCGAGGCTTCGGATTCCTGTGTTAGATAGCGCGTTGCATGGCATACCAAATGTGTTCTATCACGTTCAGATCTGAAGACTTGGTTGGGAATGACAACACCCCCAAACTCAGATGAATGCTCCTCTAACCATAATGTGGCGTCCCGACACTTGTGTGGAAGCGCATTGTCCTGTTGGAACAGGCCCAACCCATCAGCATGAATGCAGGACATGAACGGGTGTACCTTGTCAGAAAGGATGCGCACATAGCGTTGGCCGATCACCTACGTTTGTAGACGTACCAGGGCTCCCAGTGAAGTCTACCTAAACACACCCCATACCATTACGGACCCCCCCACCAGCCGATACAGTTTCCTGTTGACAGGCGGGTTCCATGGCTTCATGGGGTTTGCGCCACACACGAATCCTTCCATCTTCCCGATACAATTGGAAACGCGACTCTTCAGACCAGGCTACTTGTTTCCAGTTATAAAGTGTCCAGTGGCGGTGTTGCCGTGCCCAAGCGAGGCGCACAGCTCTGTGTCGTGCACCCATCAAGGGGACTCGAGTTGGGCGTCGGCTCCCAAAACCCATATCGTGCAGGGTATGTTGCACAGTCCGGACGCTGATGCTTGTTGAAGCCCCAGCATTGAATTCCAATGCTACCTGCGAGATTATCGCGTGAAACGATTCTTGACAGACGACGATTGTCACGTTCACCCAATGTCTTTTTACGGCTACACTGGTATCGTAGGTTGGAGGTTTTGCCGGAATTCTTGTAGTCACGGTACACCCTTGCAACAGTCGTCCGTGAAAATCCGAACTTCGTTTCTACCTCCGAAATACTATGACCCATCTCACGAGCACCAACTATGACACCGCGTTGAAAATCGCTTAAATCGTTATTACTTGTCATTCTCATGCCGAAAACAGGTCGGACAGCTGGCAAGGATGTCTATCGCTTTATGTACGCACTAGCGGACGCAACCGAGTACGCGCATAGGTGACGTTGCTATGTATTTTGCATAAGCTCGTCTGTACTAGTTTTTCTGGCACTTCAGCGTACTGCTCTGTGAACTTTGTCTGCGCCACCGTTCGGTCCCCAGGCGCGGTCATATCTCTAGGCTGGGAGTGGTCATAATTTAATGGCTCATCCATGTATATATATATATTGTAGTTAAAAGCATATTTTTCCGGATCTGCTCCGGGTTCAAAATTAATTTTTGACCCGTTTCCAGTTTTGGTAGGGACAACGCTACTAGTGCGATCAAGTGACAGCACCTTGTCGTTCTCCTCGTTTGCATCCATTGCGCTAGCGACAAGATTCCCGTCTGGTCAGGTGTTCATAATAATAAAAATAACCAGGCGGCATATATGTGTTTATCACATTGCAAGGTATTCGCAAACAAATAATCGCGGTCATCTAATTTTGTGTTTCTTTTTCTTAGAAGAAATTTAATTTTCATTTTAGCAAAGGAGTCAATGTGTCTTTGGCACAAGAATTGCGAGGCACATCACATTAACATCTTAATTAAACGAGGTACCGATGATCACCGCTCTCTCCTGCGAGTGTCGTTGCCTTCACAAATACAATGGACGAAACAAAGGATTCTCACCGCCGTGTAATGGAATGGACCTTGCAAAAGCAGCTGTTAAAAATTTATGCAAATTATTCTCCTAACGAGGAACTGATAATCGCATTTTGCACTCTGAATAGTTCTCGACCTCCTTGTTTTTCATTTCTTTTTTGTTTGTCTTTTACTTTAAAATAACGAGGTTTTGTTCGGGAGAGGAGATCACATGTTTTCACATAACGCCGTTATCTGAATAATCAAAATGTTATGTTATATGAACCGGCATGGTTTACAAGTAAAAGCTTTTTTTTCAAAAAGCAATATTGTGAAATAAATGGCATTTTATTAGAAGTTTATCCAGAAAAGTAAAATCTTCCTGTTTTTTTTTTTGCCTGTAATCTAAATACGATAGCGACGCCACCGAAGCTTCAGATGTAATATGAACGACTTTCAATAAAAAGAATTGAAATTTGGAAATGTTACGCAATCGTCTGAAGACGAACTAAAATATCTGAAACCAGGGCGGAATTAAGCGGGGGGGGGGCTAACGGGGCTATAGCCTAAGGACCCACCATCACTAAGGGCTAAAAAGACCCACCGTAAAAGCGTGGTAATCTGGATTTGTTCCAGTGAATCAAAAGCAGCAAATACGAGGGTTGTACCCAAAGTAACGCAAAAGTGAGCATAACTTTTTTATTAACTAATAATGTCGTTCAAATTGCACATGCTGGCAGAGTAACTCTTTCTCTGTACAAAGGTACTAATCAACATAGTCTCCATCACAAGCGATGCATTTGCGCCATCGTTGAACCGAACTCTCGAATCCTCTTTGAAAAAATTCCGGTGTGGACTGTTGTACCCACTTCTTCACAGTCACTTTCACCTCCCCTGTGTCATCAAATTGTTGTCTCCGAAGACTGTCCTTCATTGGGCCGAACAGGAGAAAGTCGCAGGGCGCCAGATCTGGGCTGTGCGGTGGACGGGGTACCACCGACCAACCTAATTTGCTGATCGCCTGCTTTGTTGCCAAAGATGTGTGTTGTCTCGCATTGTCATGGCGAATGTGGATCCTTTTCAGATTTTTGTTCGGTCTCTTCCTTAAGGCTTCTCTTTTTTGCGTTTCTCAATGTACAGTTTGCTGGTCACGGGACAGTCACGTTCTATAAAATCAAGGAAAATGACACCCCTGCCATCCCAAAAAACAGACACCATGATTTTCTGTGGTGATCGCTGGCTTTTGAACTTCTTAGGCCTTGGTGAAGAGGCGTGACACCATTCCTCGGATTGATTCCTCATTTCCGGATTATAAAGATACTCCCACGTTTCATCCCCTGTCACCAGATCGAAAAAAAAACCGTGTCTTTATTGGCTTCAAACGTTTCCAGCAGATCAGAGCAGACTTCCACCCTTCTCTCCTTCAAATCGGGTGTCAACTGCCGAGGTACCCACTTTACACACACTTTCCTATACCCTTGTGACCACACTCCAGTTGTGCAACAAGCTCACGGATTGTGACTCGTCTCTCCGAGCGAATCAATTCATTGACTCGCAGAGGATTCGTGTCAGTGGTCGCAGATGATGGTTTCCCACTGCGTGGTTTGTCTTCAATACTGGTTTCCCCTTCTTTGAACTTCTTCATCCATCTGTGCACATTGCTCGTGTCAATGGTGTAATCTCCGTAAACATTCTGTAGCCTTCTGTGGATGTTGGACAGCTTGTACCCTTCCTTCGTCAAGAACTCAATGACGACACGTTACTTCTGCTTGGAACCCATTATTTACCTGCAATGAAGAGATGGTTACTATAGAGGAAGAGTTACTCTACCAACATGTGCAATTTGAACGACCTCTGTCAGTTAATAAAGTTATGCTCACTTTTGCATTACTTTCCGTACAACCTTCGTAGATAAACACATAATAAACATAAACAATAAAATCACATAAGTAAAACCCAGATGATAAACATAGACAAAGAAACATATAATAAACATTACTAATTTTCCAAAATATGTTCATTCGGCTATGACCACTCAAACATTCCAATTTTGTTCGTATTTGTTTACTGCTTTTGCTTCTGCTAATATGGTTTACGTACTAACGCATTAAATTTATTTCTCAGATAAATGAAACATTTTAGTGTTTTTTTTATCATTTTGATTTTAATGCTCATGTAAATGAACCAAGAAGTTTTCGTTATTTGTGTCAAAAGAGATGCACCAAGAAAAGTAAACAGAGCTAAATCAGTAAAAAATCAAAGATAAAATCAAGGAATATTTAGTTTTAACTCATGTTTTCGTAAGAACAGTGGAGAATGCAGCGATTTGTTGTTATGAAAACTATGAATATAATTTGTCAGTTTCAAGAATGCACAAAGTATTAATTATCACAAATTCAATGTATATTGCTAGAGCTTCGTGTTTTAAGGATTTATAATGATTCTTTCGGGGGTGGGGGTGGGAGAGCACTCAGATATCTTAGCATAGGGGCCCACTCTGACCTTAATCAGGCCCTGCTTGAAACGCTGTGACGTACTACAGAGGTGAAAACACGTGTCAAGGCGACAAATCTGCAGCGACACATTCTGTCTGCGTAACTCAGTTGGGAGAGCGACTTACTCCGGAGTGAGGGGGACACGGATTCGATGCTCGTCGCGAACAAACTTGTGTTTTCGCATTGACGTTCGATTGTGGAAAATGGATCCACTGGCTGTTGGGTTCTTCGAAAATGTGTAATGTTTTTTCCACACATTGTTTGGAATTAATGAAAAATTCCTACTTCCCTTCAAAGACAAAAAATTAAAAAAAAATAAAAAATAAAATAAATAAATAAGAGAGAGATGGTGTGACGTACTACAAAGGTGAAAACACGTGTCAAGACGACAAATATGCAGCGAGACATTGTGTTCGCGTAGCTCAGTTGGGAGAGCGGCTTGCCCCGGAGTGAGAGGACAAACTTGTGTTTTCACAACGCGCTGAAGACTAATCTTAGGCACTGCTTAGTCAGTTTATTCGGAACATCCAACTGAACAGGAACGCCAAGTTTTAGGCACTACAGATCAGCAAATACTTCAGCTGTTCACGTGATAGCAGGGTCTTTCAAACACAGAGGAGGAGAGACAGGGGTCCTACTCGCGTATTCAAGACAGCACCCCAGTGGTCCGGACATGAAGCTGCAATGCAATTTTGCTCCCTTTGACATCTCAAGATTTCAGTTTTTATTGTAGGTTAGAGCGTTTAAATAGATCGATATTTTGCAAAATGTGTAATATAATCAGCACTAAACTCGAAAATTTAGTTAAATTAAAAAAGTAAATAATAATTAAAGCATACAAGTTAATATTCGTATTGTGCTAAATTGAATTAATATACAAACGCAACTTGCCGTGATATTAAGAATTCAATTCGAATTTTGTTGATCGGATAAATAGAACTCGAGTAATTGATAATCCAATGTTTTTAAACAACTTGCTGTGATATTAAGAATTCAATTCGAATTTTGTAGATCGGAAAAATAGAACTCGAATCTTTGGTAATCCAATGCTTTTAATCACTTTTAGATGTCGGTACCTTGGCATCTAAAAGTGATCGCGTGCTATTATGTAGCAGGAAACCACTTTGACATCTCGAGAGTACACACGAATTGATCGATACGTGATGGCGCAACAATGCAGACGTTACTGTGACGTCAAGCGTAAAGAGAGAGAGAGAGAGAGAGAGAGAGAGATCTGGGTGTTTATATGTATAATTGCTCTGCTGTTTGTTTGTGCTACTAAGTAGGGTATCCCAATAGGAAAAGTGGAGCCTACTACACCATGCTGCCCCGATAGAGCGGTTGTATAAGCGCTGGTTCTTGACTATTCCTCCGAGATAGGTCTGTGTCGAATCCCGGCGTGGCATGGATGTTGCGTTTGATATGAAGAACAAGCTGTCTCCATTCCCTGGAACATATGGCCTTAAATTAGGGACGCGAGACTACCCATCCAGGAGTTTCTCACTGTGGTCGTTGAACCCGCAAAGAAAAAAACATGCTATACTAGCGCTTTTAAACCTTTCTCGGAGCAGTGAGGCAGCAGGACGTGTCTGACGACTGCTTTGGAGGAGAGGAGTGCAAGGTAAGGTACCTGGCTTAGAGGAAGGGAGTTAGGAAGGAGTTAGGTATTGTGTCACGATGTTAAAATTTGATTTAGATAAATGGAAATGAAAATTTCCTTTATTATTCAAGTACAGTACTATTATCGTAAGCAAAAGTGAAATTTTTGAAAAGCGATTAACACGTTGTATCCACAGCAAAAAAAAAAAAACAAAAAAAAAAACAGGCTAGTAAAATCATGCAATGCATTGATTATGATACGCTTTCCAACATACCAGAAATCACTACTCAAGTTATCACTCAAGTTATGAGAATAATGGCTGTGGAATATATCTCGCTCCTGTGCCCTGACCTTTGATTCCATTTCAATGATATTCAACAGAATCTGTTCGGTATATCTCCGAAATAACATGATAAAGTTTTGTCGCAATCGAAGCATTTTTACGTAAGTTATGATGCATAAGGGGTATGGAATAGATCCCGCTCCTGTGTCCTAACCTTTGACCCCATTTCACCCATTTTCAATAGGATTCGTCCCCAGGCAAGCCCCTACAATATACTAACATTTCATCCAAATCGAAGAATTTTACGTAAGTTATGACGCATAATGGCAATAGAAGTGATTCCGCTCCTATGTCCTGACCTTTGACCCCATTTCGCCCACTTTCAATAGGGTTCGTCGCCAGGTGGTCCCCTACCACATACTAAAATTTTATCGAAATCGAACCTTTCTTACGTTAGTTATGACGCATAAGAGCAGTGGGATAGATCCCACTCCTACGTCCTAACCTTTGACCCCATTTCGTTCACTTTCAATAGAGTTCCTTCCCAGGTGATCCCCTTTCACATACTAAAAGTTCATCGAAATCGAACGATTTTTACGCGAGTTATCGTGCGGATGGGCATACGCACACAACGCGTGAGGTAAGGAGGCAGATGGGAATCGCGACCATCTGCTCGCAAGAGTGTGACGTCATAAAACTTTAATAGGATCCACACACAATGCGTGACGTAATGAGACAGATGGCGTGACAGCGCGTCAACATCTCAAGCGCGAGTTGTGACGTCATAAGATTGTCCCTAGGTCACATAATAAAATTTCATCGAAATCGAACCATTTTTACGCACGTTATGACGCATAAAAGCAATGGAATGCATTCCGCTCCTATGTCCTGACCTTTGACCCCATTTCACCCATTTTTAATAGGGTTCATTCCCAGGTGGTCCCCTGCAATATACTAAAATTTCATCGACATCGAACCATATTTACGCAAGTTATGACGCATTAGGGCAATGGAATGTATCCCGCTCCTATGCCATGAGCTTTGACCCCACTTCACCCATTTTCAATAGGGTTCATCCCCAGGTGGTCCCCTACAATATGCTAAAATTTCATCGACATCGAACCATATTTACGCAAGTTATGACGCATAAGGGCAATGGAATGGATCCCGCTCCTATGCCGTGACCTTTGACTCCATTTCGTCCATTTTCAATAGGGTTCGTCCCCAGTGGTCCCCTACCACATACTAAAATTTCATCGAAATCCAACCACGCGAGTTATCGTGCCGACAGATGGACAGACGGACGGACAAAGCTGGAGCATATACGCTTCTTCAACCTACGGTTGGAAAGCGTAAAAAATGGAGACATCTACCAACACTTAAGGTATTTTACACTAATGGCGTAACTAGTGAGACAGATCCGTGTGTGTGTATGTGTGTGTGTGTGTGTGTGTGTGTGTGTGTGTGTGTGTGTATCCAGAGGAAGTGGTGGGGCTTGCAGGAATTCCTTTGTAGCTGAAAGTGAAAAGCATTATAAATTCTTTCTTTCAGTGTTTCGCAAATAAAGTTGCTATCAAACCTGTCCCAACCAAAAATAATACTCGCCCACCCGTCGCTCACCCTGATTTCGAAGTCTATCGACATCCTTGAAATCATGGAATATGTGAACGAGACTTCAACGTTGGGGGGCGTTTACTGGTTGGAGCTTCTGCTATGGAGACCGTGGAACACGTAAACGAGGGCTTATCGTTGCATGTCTATACTGGCCGGGAGTTCTGCTAATGAGATCTGGCAATTCTGAAACGTAAATCGTGTAACATTTGAATGAGGCTTCATCGTCGGACGTCGATTGGCTGGGACTTCTGCTACGTACATAGATCGTGGAACACGTGAATAAGGCTACATCGTAAGTCGTCGAAGCGCTGGGATTTCTGCTACGTAGATCGTGGAACACGTGATCGGAGCTTCATCGTTGGCCGTCGACTGGCATGGATTTCTGCTATTGAGATTGCGCAATACGTGAACGACCTTTCAGTGTTAGACGTCGACTGACTGGGTCTTCTACTGGGAATGTGGAACAAGTGAACAAGACCTCGTCGTTGGACGTCGATGATCTGGAACTTTTACTACGGAGATCATGCAACGCAGAAAATTTCAGCAGCTCAGGGATAATACTGTCGAAAGAAGTCTGATGTCACGCATATTCGTTTGCACCGTCAAGCAGAAAAGAGAGTCTACAGTGGTGTAGCCGGTGAACCCATATCTAACGCATGCGCATGCTATCCAACCCTATGAATGCTTTAGAAATGTTCAATGACTCGAGATCTTTTGGCCTCTAGATTCAACGCACTAGATCGATCCTCACGGTACAAAGAAAGGCGGCCGCCCCGGTGGCGCAGTGGTCTAAGGCGTTGGCCTCTGATCATTCGTCCGAAAGGGGTCCGGGTTCGAATCCCGGTGAGGCATGGATGTTGTGTTTGTCTTACGGCACTGGCTCTCTCCCTTCCCTGGAACCAGTGACCCTAAATTAGGGACGGGCGACTGCTTATAGCCCATTGAGTTGCTCACGGTGGTCGTTAAAATTCCAATCAAAAAAAAAAAAAAAAAAAAAAAAAAAAGAAAGGCGAATTCGGAAGGAACCCTGTCTCATGGTTCGATCAGTCCCGTTGGACGTCGCTGGCTGTGATTTCTGCTACGGAGATCGTGGAACACGTGAATGAGGCTTCATCGTTGAAAGTCTATATTAGCCCGGATTACTTTTGCCGTTGTTTCGTTTGCCACCCCAGAATGACGCCGAATGTAGCCGCAAAACAACGGCGGCGAGCATCCGGTTTCCATACTTCCAATTGTATGTATTTCTTGATGAAATATGCTTACCATAAGTGTGTTTCACATGGAGGAGACTGGCTCAAGACGGAAATTTGTGGACTTCTTCATCCAGAAGTGGATTGGTAATGGTTGATGCTTATACGTATACTTCCCTACCGGCCCCAAATATAGGCGTGAAGTAGCATAAAAGTATTTTTATGATCGGTAAAACATTTCTTTGTATAGTGAGTTTACATCCCTGCTTCATCACACGGACAGCAGGCTGCGCATTTGAAAATAAAAACGACGATCTATATTTTCAATCGGGTTATAAAAGGAGAGCCCTTTTGTTGGGAGTTTTTAGACCCACTTGATGTGTATGGAGAATGATAGGCTTTGCGAAAACGGGACTCTGTAAGACATGATGCCGTCCCGGTGGCGCAGTGGTCTAAGCGCTGGCTTATGACCGTTCTTCAGAGATGTGTCCGGGTTCGAATCCCGGCGTGACATAGATGTTCTGCTTGTCTTACGGCATTGGTTTTCTCCTTTACCTGGAACCAGTGACCCTAAATTGGGGATGGGCGACTTCTTATAGCCCACCGAATTGCTCACGGTGGTCGTTAAACCTCCAACAAAACAAACAAACAAACAAGCCATAATCCTTTGGCACCCATTCCTAACTATGTGTATTCCAATAACACCATGCACACTGCCCTTTCGGTGATTTTCAGCGATTTTCCCATTGACTCATTTCTAGGTATACTGTTTTCAGATACATTTCAATAACACCATGCACATTGCCATTTCAGTGATTTTCTGGGCCGTTCCTAGGCATGATGTTTCTAGGTGTATTCCAATAGCACCATGCACAGTGCCATTTCAGCGATTTTCCTAGGTATAATTGCACTCATTTCTAAATACTAGGACAAGCTGCCAACGGTAACCGATAATTCGGGTACAGTTGGCAAATTTTGAGCAAAACTATTGCAAAATCTAAGCTCATTAAGGCGTCTATTATAACAAATTCTAAAAAAAAACGAACGCATAAAATTTATGGCTTTCGGAACAAAAGTACGAAACATTCTAAAATAGAATGCCTAAAATTTATCATGGACTACTTTCCTTCACGCCTTTACGTTGGTTGTGATCAGGTTGAATGTAAACAAAGCGGAAGCACACACTCAGATCGGGAGCTACGTTTTTCATGAAGACCCACTGAACCGACAAGCGACGTCATTGACGCCGTATTGCTGAAACAAAAGGAAAACAAAAACAAAAAAAAAAGGCTTACCAGAGCCAATTCGAACGATTTTCTTGTGTCCACAATGCGCTTTGCTTCGTTTTTTATCAGTTTGAACCAAAATAATTTCAAATTGACGGCGAAAGAACTAAAAGATTCGAAGAAATTGCGACGCGAAAAATTGCAACTATCGAATGTAAACAAATGTAATGGAATGTTCGCGCGTGAGTTTTTAATTGAAAAATCAATCATTAGTGACATGGAGTTGGTATCATGGTGCTTGGTCGTGTCCTATAGGAATCATCACCATTAAAAAACGGACCAACTTTAATAATTTTAATTGAAATTGCTCAATGACTAGGGATTTGGAGAATTGGAAGGCGTCAAAACATGATCATGGACGATGTCCAATCGCATGCAAAAAATCATGGTGATCGGATGCGTCACGTCGTAGCTATGCCCGAACAACTAATTGTCCCGAGTATCGTATAGAGAGCGGACTTTTTCAATGATTACTAAAATTGGTCAGTTTTTTAATGGTCATTATTTTTAAACGACACGACCAATTACCACAATACCAACCCCATATCACTCACCATGTCCTTCCCTTTCTCTGTGGCAAGTGTCACCACGATCGGCTGAAGATCTTTCGAGGAGATAGGTAACAAACGACCCCTTCTCAAAACCTGCAAAACCCCTTAAAAATGCAAGTTTTGGGGCGATTATTCCTCAATGACACGAAATTTCGGTAATTGGAAGGCATCAAAACCTGACCATGGACGATATCCAATGGCATGCAAAAAATCACGGTGATCGGATGTGCCATCTCGTACCTATGCCCGAACAACTAATTGTCTCGAGTCTCATAAAGAGAGTTCGGGTCGGCCTTCGGCCTTGATACGCACAATGACATTTTCAGGTACATTTCAATAGAACTATGCAGACTGCCATTTTAGTGATTTTCCAGGCCATTCCTGGGTATAATATTCCAGGTGTATTCGAACAGCACTATGCACACTGCCATTTCGGTGACTCTCTAGGGCACTCTTAGGTATGATGTTTCCGGGTGTATTCGAATTGCACCATGCACATTGTAATTTCTGTGATTTTGAGAGGACATTCCTAAGTAAAATGTTCCAGGTGTATTCGAATAGCACCATGCACACTGTCGTTTCTGTGACATTCTAGGACATTCCTAGGTATAATATTTCCAGGTGTATTCGAATAGCGCTATGCACACTGCCATTTCGGTGACTCTCTAGGGCACTCTTAGGTATGATGTTTCCGGGTGTATTCGAATTGCACCATGCACATTGTAATTTCTGTGATTTTGAGAGGACATTCCTAAGTAAAATGTTCCAGGTGTATTCGAATAGCACCATGCACACTGTCGTTTCTGTGACATTCTAGGACATTCCTAGTTATAATATTTCCAGGTGTATTCGAATAGCGCTATGCACACTGCCATTTCGGTGACTCTCTAGGGCACTCTTAGGTATGATGTTTCCGGGTGTATTCGAATTGCACCATGCACATTGTAATTTCTGTGATTTTGAGAGGACATTCCTAAGTAAAATGTTCCAGGTGTATTCGAATAGCACCATGCACACTGTCGTTTCTGTGACATTCTAGGACATTCCTAGGTATATTTCCAGGTGTATTCGAATAGCACTATGCACACTGCCATTTCGGTGATCCTCTAGGGCACTCTTAGGTATGATGTTTCCGGGTGCATTCGAATTGCACCATGCACATTGTAATTTCTGTGATTTTGAGAGGACATTCCTAAGTAAAATGTTCCAGGTGTATTCGAATAGCACCATGTACACTGCCAGTTTTTCTAGAACCAGGTACAATGTTTTCATGTGTATTCCAATAGCTTCATGAACACTGCCATGTTGGTGATTTTCTAGGTCTTTCTTGGACTCTGAGTTCGACATCTAGACGAAATGGAGCAACGGGCTTCCAAGAATTGAAAATTCCCTGCCGTCTGATAGTGCTGCACACTAGGGATGGCCGTGTCAGGACACCCCACCAGATGGTCACTCCGGTGGCCAGAGTGGTCAGAGGCGCTGTATTGTGATTAATCATCCGAGGTGAATCTTGGTTCAAATCCCTAATGAGACATGTGTTGGTGTGTTTAATTCACGGTTCTGATTCTGTTCCCTCTCTAGAAGCAGTGACTCTAAATTTGTAAAAGTAGACATCTTATAGCTTTAAATGCTCCTCCCGGGGTATGTACATACAGAAAGAAAGCAAAATAAGATTAAAGAAATTGTATCTCTGGACTTGTTTTGCCTTCACTGACCCCATTACACGATGAACTACTACGACTCTGCGGACGAAAGGCGAGCGCACAACGTTGCTAGGTAAATGATCATAATTTTTTCTGAGTATGCAGCACAGAAAAGGAAACAATAGTGAGAAAGACAGATAAACGAAACTGAAAAGACTGATTACTGAATTTATCTTACATTTGAACGATGATCACGAAGTACACTGCTGGTCACCCAAAATGCAACACCAAGAAGGACACGAGATAGCAAAGCCAGATTTACTAGACACATAACAACAGATACAAAGATAAACGATTGAGCTTACAGGCTCGTGCGACTTGCGGAACACGCAGACGTCGGTAGTTCGTGTGGCCCCCATGGTTGGCAATAACGGCCGCTACACGCCGCGGCATCGAACGAAAGAGGCTTTGGATGTGAGCTTGGGGTATGTCGGTCCAGGCTGCTTCCACACGTTGCCACAGTTCATGAGGCGTAAGCGCGGGTGGTGCTTACCGGGCCACTCGGTTGCCGATCAGCGACCAGACGTGTCCGACGGGCGACATATCGAGAGAACAAGCGGGCCACGGCAGCAGTGACACTTGGTGGGCCGTGAAGAATTGTTGCACGATGCGTGCCACGTGCGGGCGCGCATTGTCCTGTTGAAACGTGGCCTCTGGCAGGTTCTGCAGGTAAGGGAGGACTACAGGCTCCAAAACGTCGGAGATGTAGCGGTGGCTGTTGAGTGTACCTGCGATGCGTACCTGAGGGGTGCGGGTGTCATATCCAATTGCGCCCGAAACCATAACGCCAGGCGACGGACCGGTATACCGATGCATAATGCAGGCGTCATACAGACTCTCACCGTGGTGCCGCCACACGGGAATCCGACCATCGTTGTGTTGCAGGCAGAAGCGGGATTCGTCGGAGAAGACAATGTCGTGTCATTCCGTAGTCCAGGTGCGGCGTTCAACGGCCCACTGCCGCCGTACTCGCCGGTGGTGTAGCGTCAATGGTTATCGGAGCAATGGGCGCCGTGCGACCAGTCCCCGCTCCTGCAGACGACTTCGAACGGTACGTGCTGACACATGTTGTTGCGCAACACACCCTAATTCCTGCGCTAACGTTCGTGATGTGACGGTGCGAGCCGTCAATGCCCGCCGCACAAAATGCCGGTCCTCTCGTTAGGTGGTGTGCCGCGGCTGCGGTAATCGCTCACGTCGCTCCGTCCGTCCTTCCTGCACCCAAGGAATCCATACTCGCCTCACTGTGGCTGGATGTCGTCCCACACGGGCGCCGATGTCTCGGTACGATTAACCGCTGTCGCGATAAGCCACAATTCGTCCTCTGTCGAACTTCGAAACGTGCTGGAATGACTGCCGTATTCTGCGACGGGGCATCAGAAAGCTTCCCACGCACAGGTCCGGCAGCACAACACACTTCCGCTACTTACACCCCGCCTTCTGTGCATCCTTCTTATAGTGCTTCTCGGTAGCGTGCCGGGCTCACATGATTTGCATATGACCTGCAATGCTAATCGTTTGCATGTCCTCTCTCGGGCGACGCATGCTGCGAATTCCAGGCCAATCAGATGCTTCCTTCTTGGTTTTGCATTTTGGGTGGCCAGCAGTGTATCTCTAGGAACTAGTTTAGTTAGAAATATGGAGTAAATTCTAACCAGAAGAAGTTCTACGAGGCTGTATGTTTGTTACCAAGACTTCAGCATTCAGAATAAAGATATACTTCGTCAGTTGGAAGATTTTGTCAGCTATATCAAAATACAGTAAGTGCAAAGATGATAAACAGCCTTTCATAAGATTTTGTGTAATTATAGACTGCCGTTTCAGTTCAGGAATTTCAAGCAACGTTTGAGAAACTAAAAAAAAAAAAAAAATCATTTCTTAATTTAAGCGAAATTAAAGTTGCGTGCATTGGAGAGTTACATTTTCACAAAATTAACATGAAGGGAAAAGAACTCTAAGCTGAGATATTCTTATACCAAAAAGTACCAGTAAAAGTAGCAAGCAATAGATCAGGTGATGTAAGCGGACTGCAGCTAATGATGAAATTCTAATAGCTCAGTTTGCTAAATTAATGGAAAACGGCGACTTCAGAATCAAAACAAGAGTGAAGGCTATTGTTTCACTTACTTTCATCAAAGCTAATGTGCGCAAAGGATGGAGCGGTAGCGTAAACTGAAAAGTTGATGTGCTGGAAATGTGATGCTAATAGAGAGTTTTGCATGTTCAGATTTGGCGTGTTGCTCATTAGCCGATTATTATGACCAGTGGTGGAAATGGGCCGGAACGCACGGGAACGCCGATCCGGGAGTGAAACCCCGCGTTCCGGAAGCAAAACCCTGCGTTCCGTTATCGACACCAAAAGAAAGGGAGCATTTAATTTTCATAAAACATTTCGTAATGCATTATACATTTCAATTAATGACACCCTCTTGTATTAATTGTTCGTCGTTTCAAATTTTTTTTATTTGTTTTCCTCTAATAAAGCTCACTCGCCATTTGTGTAGGCACTACCAGAGTTGTAGCTGTAGTTCTCAAAATGTTTTCTCTTCGCCGTCTGGCGTCCTTCCTTCGCGATTTCTCGCCATGGTAACGACTGCAACGCCGCTTAATTCCACGATGAGTGCGAAGTGTTTGCGTGAGAGCGAAGGTCATGACAGGAGCTGATTGCTCGATGACCTAGCAACCTCTCTCCGCTCTTGGCAGAAAATGACTTCGCAGTTCCTGTAACCTGGCAACGAGCTTAATTAATACACTCTACACATGCTGTCACTTGAACTCCAGCTCTTGTCGTGGTAGGACGTGACTTTTTGACTGATATTGTAGTCGTTGTTGTAAGTTTTAA
Source organism: Macrothele yani (assembly GCA_039090855.1). NCBI lineage: Eukaryota > Metazoa > Arthropoda > Arachnida > Araneae > Macrothelidae > Macrothele > Macrothele yani. The sequence goes on from CM077025.1 coordinate 132,753,066, forward strand.
TTTGTTTTTGTGTGAAAAAGAAAACAACTGAAAATAATGAAAAGAACACTAACAGATTTCTTTGGGAAAAAAGATGAGTCAAAAGGAAAAGAAACAGAACTCGGGAATTTGGAAACTCCCCCCCTCCCTGTTCAAGCTCGACTCCGTGTGAAGTATCAACAAGAAAATTGCCGAAAATACACGTGTACAACAGTCAAAGGAAATCACTGCATCAGGAAGTTCATTAGAAGAATCTGAATCTCGGCAAAGCTCAACAAATGGTAAACCCGAGTGTTGGACTGAGGATCAAAGTAAGTATTTTTTGAAAGAATACTCTTGACTTGTTTTTAAAATTGGGTGTTTAGGATGTGCTGTCTGTAAAACCGCCGGGAATATGAACGTTTCAGAATTTTTAACTGGTGCAAGGATTTCTAAGGAGTGGATAGATTGCGGGCGGTCGTAGTGAGCGATGGGTTTGCCTCCTCGGGGCGCTCCGTGGTAACAAAGGCACACACAATAGCAACTAGGGTCTCTGTGAATTTTGGAGAGGTGCAAGCTAGTCCTTTGTGACATTGGCGAAAAGACCCCAACTCACTGGGTTTTGTTCCAGAATCCTTAGGTTGAATGACCAACTGGAACCCTCAGCTGTGGGCTAATCCCCCCACACTGATGTACTTACCTGATTAAAAAGACAAAAAGAAATATTAAGAATGACTCAAGTGTGGGATACGGTGGACCTACCACACTTGAGAAGGACGGTCCACCACGGAATCGACCTGGACTTTCTAAACGGCGTATGAGAAAGATATCTCGGCTGAGTCAATGTAAGATTGGTGTATGGAATACTAGAGGTATAAATGGCAAGATGGGTGAGGTGACTGAGGAGATGAATAAGTATAGACTGGATGTTCTGTGTGTAAGTGAAACCATAAAGAAGGAAATTGGGATAGAAGAAGTGAATAGCACGGTGAGTGTGTGGTCTGGAGTATTGGATAATATGAGAGGACAGGCTGGTGTAGGTGTGATTTTTAGTGAAAAGATGAAGAACAACTTGATTCACTATAGGTGCGTAAGTGAGAGAATTCTCTGGATTCGTTTGAAAGTGAAACTTCAGAGAATTGTAATTGTTGTAATGTATGCTCCTTGTGACTCGGAACCTTCTGATAAGAAGGAAAATTTCTGGAATGAGCTAAGAGCTGTTTTGAGCCAGTTTGGTGCTAAAGAAAAAGTTATAATAGCAGGGGATTTCAATGCTAGAGTAGGTGTGCAGAATGCAATTTCTGACAATGTTCTGGGTAAGTTTAATAATCCTTGTGTGAATGATAATGGCGAAAGATTAATTGAACTCTGCATTGAGAATGGTTTGTGTGTATATAATACATTTTTCAACCACAAGTATATCCACACATATACTTGGGAAAATCGTACTCTTGGTTAAAAGAGTGTGATAGATTTTGTTGTCTACGGTCAGCGTTTGAAACACTTAGTTGTTGACACCCGTGTGATAAGAGGTGTGGATGTTGGTTCTGATCATTACTTGGTAGTGTCACGAGTGAAACTTAATGTTGATTGGAGAAAAAGGAATAGGAAGAGACCCAGGATAGAAAGAATAAAGGTTGATAGGCTCTTTGAAGATCATCAGCGGTATTCTGACTTACTCAGGGAACGACTGAAGGATCTGAAGTCTGGTGAGAGGGATGTATAAAAGAAGTGGGAATGTTTTAAGAACTGTGTAGTCACTGCTGCTAAAGAGGTCTGTGACACCACAATAGTGGGTAACAATAGAGGTGATGCTTGGCGGAATAGTGAGATTGAAGAGGCAGTAAAGAAAAAGAAGGAAGCCTATTTGGAGATGTTGCAGGGTAGAGTCTCTGTGGATGAATATCGCTGCAAGAAGCGTGAAGCTGCTAAGCTGGTTCGCCACAGTAAGGCAAAAGATAGGAAGGAGAAAGTGGAAAGGCATGAACTGGCTTTTTTGAAAGATAGGATGTCCTTCTGGAAGTACATGAGACTCAGGAAAAATAGGGGAAACAAAGTTGTAAGTTGTGTAAAGAATGAGATTGGGGAAATGATATGGGAGCCCAATGAGTTAAATGGCAGATGAGGTGAATACTTCTGTGAGTTATTAGATCAGGAAAGCAAAGATGATTCTGAGACAGACGCAAATGATGTCACAATGAGGGATGAAAGCACAGGAGGGATCTCAAGAGAAGAAGTGTGTAAAGCTCTAAAATTTCTTCAGAATGGTAAGGCTCCGGGAGTTGATGGCATAACAGCCGAGATGTTGAAATATGGTGGTGACTCTATAATTGACTGGTTAACTGAAATTTGCCAGTTGTGCTTGGAGTTAGGAAAGGTCCCTCGGGATTGGAAAGATGCTATTATTGTTTCCTTGTATAAGGGAAAAGGTGATCAGACTGAATGCAAGAACTATTGAGGTATTAGTCTACTGAGTGTGCCAGGAAAAGTGTTTGGTAAAGTTGTTATTGAAAAAGTACGGGGTCTTACATCATTGAAAGTGTGGAATGTTCAGAGTGGTTTTATGCCTGGTAAAGGCTGCACTAACCAGATTTTTGCATTACGCACGATGATTGAAAAGTATCTGGCTGTTGGTAAGAAAGTTTTTGCTGCCTTCATAGATTTAGAGAAAGCTTACGACCGAGTGAATAGGACACTTTTGTGGAAGGTATTGAATGAATATGGTGTTACTGGGAATCTACTTAATAGTGTAAAAGCCATGTATGCTGGTAGTAGAGCTTGTGTACGAGTGAATGGTGTTTTATCAAAATGGTTTTCCATTGGTGCAGGAGTTAGACAAGGTTGTGTAATGTCACCATGACTGTTTAATATATTTATGGATGCATGCATGCGTGATGCCAAAGAAGATAATAGTGGTTTATGTCTTGGTGATATCTGTGTGTGCAGATTGCTGTATGCTGATGACACTGTCCTGTTGGCAGAGAGCAATGTTGACTCGGATGCACGAAGTTTGCATGAAATTCAAACTGAGTATAAATAAGGGAAAAACCAAAGTTATGGTGTTTGAGAGAGGAACGGGTAGCACTGAATGTGATGTAAGTATAAATGGCACTGTGATTGACCAGGTGAGTGAGTTTGTGTATTTAGGAAGCATGTTTGACAGAGAGAACAAGTTGGATGGTGAAATCAGTAGGCGAGTCAATTCTTCTTTGAAAGTCATAGCTGCTCTGGGAGGTTTTCACAGGAATGATGGGTTCTCTAGAGAGTCCCGCATGGCTGTGTATGAAACTGTAATTGTTCCTACTCTGAAGTATGGCAGTTAAACCTGGGTACTGCAGAAGAAACATAGAAGTCGTTTGTGTGCTGGAAAAATGCGTTACTTACGTGTGGTTTGTGGCAAGGCACGATGTGATTGTGTGAGAAATGAAGATGTATTGCAGTTGTGTGATGTGAAGCAAAATGTTGTTAGCAAGGTGGAGACCAATATGCTTCGGTGGTTTGGCCATGTTGAAAGAATGAGTGATGAAATGCTTACTAAGAAAATCTTTCCAGCCCAAGTGGCAGGAAAGAAAGGCAGAGGAAGGCCAAGGAAGACATGGGAGGATCAGATTCAGGAGTGTCTGCATGAGAAAAAATTATGAGTATGAAGTATAAAAGATCTTGTGTACGGCGTGTAATGGATATTAGTGAAGCACGAGTTGTATGTCAAGATCGCTGTAAATGGAGAAGTCTGATACGACAACAATAAGTAAAAATATCTGGAAGTTTGTATTTCTTTTTGAAGCTAACCTCTGAATCTCAGAGAACAGCTTAGTGATATGTATGTATGTATGGATGGATAGATTGCAAAGTTAGATCTACGGCTGACGATAAGAAGAAGCAAAATACGGCTATAAGGGAAAAAATAAAGGAGCATAGAGAAAGTCACGCACATAAAGAAGCTTCTAAAATGAACGCAAAACGTTCTGAAGGCGTCTTTGAAAATAGTGTTGAAAAAATAAATAAAAAAAAAGTGGACAATACGTACAAAATATTCAATACCGCATATTTCATTGCGAAGAACAATAGACATTCTGCCGATTTTCCTGGTTTGATTGATCTTCAAAAGAAAAACGACACTGAGATGGGAAGGATATTGCAGTCTAGGAAGACATGTACGGATATTTGCGATTCTATAGGAAATGACATGCGTAAAAAGCTTTGTGAAGAAATCAAATCGTCTCCCAAAATATAAAATTCGGTATCTTGGTTGATGAGTGTACAACTGTAAGCCGACTCTCAGTACTCATAATCTGCATAAAAATGTCCATAGACCCGGATGATATAAATGCCTAAACTCTATTTTTTGACTTGGTTGAATTACACGATTTGAAAGCAACAGCAATAACTGAATCGATTATGAACTGCTTGGTGAAGTACTTTCCAATAGAGCTTATTAAAAATAATCTGATATCTTTCACTTCCGACGGAGCTGCAAACTTCGCAGATTTCATATCTGGTGTGGCTCAACAGCTTAAAAAAATTCTCGAACTTATTATATGGCACTGTGCAAATCATAAGTTAGAACTTGCTGTCGGGGACGTAATTAAAGAGGTTTACAGCATACAGAGTTTTAAATCGTTTTGCGATAAATTATACCCTTTGTATCACGCTTTGTAACGTACCAGGAGATGTGACGTACCTGCCAGAAGGACGCACACGACATAAAGGCAGATAGGAATCAGAATAAAACGTCTGCGTAGCTCAGTTGGTAGAGCGACTTGTTCCGGAATAAGCGTACTCGGGTTCGAATCCCGGCGTAGACCAAAAATGACGGAGAAATTTACTTCGTTATAGCTTTGCCAAAGAACGCCCGCGAGTTGCATCACTATGCTGAAGAAATTGCAGTTCTGTGTTCTTCAATCGGGAGAGTTATTGGAACAAGATGGGTCGCATCTAGTGAGCGAACAGTATTTCCTGTCTGGAATATGTTTCCAGCCTTGGCTTTGCATTTTAAAGCTGCATCTGCTGATGCTTCAAGGGATAGTGAAGAAAGAAGCATGTTTTCTGGCTTACTGAAAAGACTTACGTGCACATGCTTCCTGGAAAATTTGGCTCTAATTAAAACCGCCTTAAAGGAACTTAGTTCATTGTCACTGCGTCTTCAAGGAAATTTTGTATCGTTACCAGAAGCACATTCGCATATTTCCCTTACAGTAAAAGTTTTCCAAGGTTTAGCTGATGGTGGATTTGACAAGTTTTATTTAGTAGCACCAGATGCCGTAAAAAATATGGCGTTCAAAGGGGTGGACTTACATTCAAGGAGATATGAATCTGACGGGAAAATAAACCGTGTTCAGTGTTTTCGGAGTGTTGCCAACAATTTATCTGCTAGATTATTCAGCAGCGAGGACATTGTAAAACAACTTCAGGTTTTGTATCCGTCTTTTTGGCCGACCGACATAGATATTTTAAATGGAGAATGAGAGGTTCTAAGTTTATGCCGAATATTCGGATTGGAGGAAGAAAGGAAAATCATTGAAGAGTTCAGACATTTCAAGGAAACCAAAAAAGTTTCACATCATTTAAAAGTCTTATTAAAATCTGTTGCTGCGGTTGCTATATCAACAGCTGAGTGTGAAAGAGGTTTTACCACCATGAATTTGATAATAACTGATTTAAGAAACGCTTTAAACGTTACACACGTCAACCACCTCATGTTCATAAAAATAAATGGACCTCCTTCAAAGATCTTCAATCCCGAGTCGTACGTACGGAAATGGTTGAGTGACGGAAGGAGAAATGCAGATTTTTTTGGCTTGCAGAGAACGTGAAGAAAAGATGCAAGAAGATTTGTTGAAACAAAAACTTTGGAGATTATTTTAGAAGATGATTTTTTTTTCAAATCGAAGTTATAATAGATATTGCAGCTAAATAAATGGATATTTCAGACAAAGCCGAATTTCTTTACTTCGCCACCCGATACACAGTAGTTACTTACATATCTCTGCCTCAAATACGAGCTGACGTTTTTTCTCCGATGTTTGTTATTTGAGGACACCTCCAAAAAGGGTGATACCTTTAATTGCACCGGCACAAATTCGCGTGGTCTTTCTAATAAGAAACGTACTTCTGAATAAAGAAAACAACTCTGACTTTAGCTAAATGTTACTATTTCATTTTAAAGTTTAATAACGAAATTTCCTTATATGGTTTTATGTGTACAGCAAATGGGTTTGCGAATATTAAATTTTTAATGCATTCACTTGTACCGTTGTAGTGTTGTCGCCACACTACAACGGTACAAGTGCGTTTAGCCTTTTTGACGAATGGCTATGGAAAACTGCGTTTAGCCTTTTTGACGAATTCTGACTATGGAGTCAGAAAGAGACAAAACATTGCGACGCCATTTTGACGGGTTTTGGCGACAACACTACAAGTTGTACGTTGCGTTCCGGCAGCGAAAAATTCCCATTTCCACCACTGATTTATGACCACCTCTTTCTCCATTAGAGTGATGAACACCACTCATCGAAGGAACATTACAAGACACCATAATTGATGACCCGGTCATCCGAACATTGCCATAGGAAGTGGAGTTGCCCATCTCAATCCTTTAACTCTTTGAGCATGCGCTTGGATGACTTTTACGTCACCAAGCAGCAACCAACTGTATTTAAGTCCCTGCTGTCCGTATACCTCCCTCTCTTACGGGCCGCGGGTGGCCTAGTGGGCAACGTTCGTGACTGCCACGGAAAGGACCTCATGTTCGATCCCAGGCAGGTACGAACGCTCGATCCACTAAATATCCGCCGTGCGTCGGATGGGTTCGTTAAGCCATCGGCCCCCTCCGGTAATAAATAAAGGCGTCTTCCTCCCTTTCTACTTCGCTTCCGTGTCACTTTCCTATCGGGCACCGTAGCCCAAATCTCCTAGCTTCCTATTTCTAAGGGTTGTTTAAGACCTGGGGTCAGACACTCCCTTCCTAAAATCCTCTACATATGATCAAGATACCTCCCTTACATTTTACCTGAAGAAGGGCACGTTTGACGGCCCAAAAGATCTAGTAAATTTTAACTTGTAAATAATATATTTTAATGTAATAAACCTTTAATTGTGATCTTGCTATGTTGGATTATAAATCGTGCAGTGACAGTGTCGATTATTGTTGGATTATTCGAATGGTGCACAACTAATTCTGAGTGCTTGCAACTGCTAAATTATGGTACGTAAAATTTTTACTATGCTACGCAATTTTAAATGGAATTGGCAATGGACATATTTTACAAAACACGGCGCAGATTGGCTCTGGAGGGAACACATCTTACCTTTTTGATAAATTGTCGTCAATTGTGAGTTACACCAAAATACCTTTCGTTAAAACGAATTGAAGTCTCTAGAAGAGATGCAAAGGTTCTGGCTAAAGCTGAAACAAAACGACTGTCAACAGAGATCCGCCTTAAGCGAGGGTTAATCGACTACTTACACCGCAGATCATATACTGCGTACAGACATCTGACCTGTCTAGCCCACCCTATCATCTTTGATAGGCAGCTAATCGTTCACTTGTCTAACATACACAACGAAGTTGAACAAACCCAGGCAAGAAATACACAGAGGAACTTAGTAGCACAGGCCCTAGACAGAAGAAAGAGTAGACAGAGTGGTAGGACTTTTGTCCAACAGGACTTTACAGTGCAGCCAACTTTCCTGAATCTTAGCTTTGTACAACTGAGCAATACCCAAATTAATGCTTTAAATAAAGGCTACAAATTCAGTTACCCTATCAATCACATAGACAAGTTTAAAGTAATACTACAAGTGAAGGGCATAGTTAAGGCCCTATCACCACAGGACCAAGAATTAGTTCGTCATAAAGTAGTCAGAGCCATTAGGAGCTCAAACACCAAACCTAGACAACCCGATCACCTGCAATCTAGCGAAGAGAAAAAAACAACTGAAATTGCTACATGACAATCCTGAAATTGCAATTGTCAGCGCCGACAAAACGCAGCAGATTCTTATTTTAAACAAAGATGAATATCAAGATAAAATACAGGAAGCAATCACAAAGATTCCCCATTCTGTCGTACACTCGGACCCTACGGCAGCTACCATTACTGCCCTCAGCAAATGAAAAATTCAGGGCCAACTTCCAGAGTGTATATCATCTAATATGCAGAAGAGATGCAACGGTTCTGGCTAAAGCTGAAAACAAAACGACTGTCAACAGAGATCCGCCTTAAGATGGACCAAGAACATCAAAATTATTCGGGAAAATTAAAACGCACAAAGAGGGCTATCCAGTACACCTACTCGTATCGGGCTTGCCAATCCATCGAGGCCACTGAAAAAAGACATCTGCTTTCCTAGCCTCTCTGATTTCATCCTCAGAGAACTCCATTTTAAGCTCCATCCATTCCTTGAGTAGAATAAGATCTTTTCAAACTCCTAATGTGCCATTTACCATGGTCAGCTTGGATGTCATTTCTTTGTACCCAAACGTACCAATTCCAGCAGCTCATGAAGTAATTGAGAGCAAACTAAAGACATTGAATTTTTGTCCCCACCTACTGAGATTGGGCCTGTATTGTCCGCTTTGCGACTTGTAACGAAACGAACGTACTTCCGTTTTAATGGTATTACATACCGCCAGGAGGGTAGAGCCGCCATGGGCTCTCCACTCTCCGCAACCCTGGCTGAACTTGTAATGCAGAACCCAAAAGACAGTATTCTTGCTAATTACCAGTTTAAATCTGCCCTGTATATGAGATACATTGACGACATTTTAATGATTTGGACTCGCTCAAAAAAGAACAAACACAATTTGTAGATATCATGTCATCAAGATACCCATCCATCCAATTTTCTGTGGAAATCGAACATGACTGCAAACTACCATTCTTAGGTATATTATTTCAACGAAACCCTACAACACAAAAAATTAGCTTCTCTGTTTACCGAAAACCAACTCATTCTCTCACTATTATTCCAATACGCTCTGCACAACCGATGAAACATAAATTAGCAGCCTTTCAGCACACGATTCGTCGGGTATATATATACAATCCTCCATGGTACGATTACGACAGTTGGAGTTCAAAACAATATTAAACATTGCAACGATGCACGGGTACCTCGCAGAGTGCGTATATAAGATCATTAAAAATGTAAGACGCTCGGAATTCACAACTCTGGAACGTGAGAGACGATCCATGGAATGATTGCAAAAAATATGACTTAGATTTCGATGAAACTACTTTAAATCTGTTTCCAATGATTAAAAAAGATCGGAACTCGACTGACGATATCAGTAAATCAGGTACATATTGTATACCATTGGAAAGCTACGAACCAGCAGATAAATCCCACGTTTACATTGGATCAACTTTACGTACTTTTGGCCTAAGAATAAATGAGCATAAATATAACGGTAGAAACCAATCAACAACTATATCCCTCTCTTGACTCACAAGAGAAGTCTTATATACGCCAATATGGAATAAAGCTTCAATATTGGGTAGTCAAAAAACCAAGGTCTCAACCCATTTTGCCTAGAGTTTGTACATCTCTGCCTTTGGTGATAAATGTTGTAATGAGGATTCGCCTAATTTAGTGCCATAACCGTGGAAATCCCTACACAAGACACCATAGAAATCCATTACATGACACCATAATTGACGACGAGGACATCCCAACATTGCCATAGGAAGTGGAGTTGCCCATCTCAATCCTTTAAGACTCTAACTGTTTGAGCATGCGCTTGAATGACTTTTTTACGTCACCAACCAACCAACAACTGTATATAAGTCCCTGCTGTCTGTATACCTCCCTTGCATTTTATCTGAAGATGGGCACGTTTGACGGCCCGAAAGATCTAGATGGATTTTAACTTGTAAATAATATATTTTAATGTAATAAACCTTTGATGTGATCTTGTTATACTGGATTTTAAATCGTGCAGTGACAGTGTCGATTATTGTTGGTTTATTCGAATGGTGCACGACAACTAATTCTGAATCTAAGAATCTACTTTTGCGGAAGGTACGGAACAGCTACTTCCGCTATAAGAAGTAGTCCCTAGTGTTTAGAACGAAAAGCAACAGAATTGTTATTCAGAATCCAATTTTGCTTGCTTAGCAATCTAAGGCGCAAAATCGCTATTTAAGACAAATTTTCAAAATGGCAGAGGGTATCAGAAATAGATTTGATATGAGAAGTTACTCAACCGAAAGCCTCGCACTTCCGGCCGTTGATTTACGTAATATGGAGAGAGGGTGGCAAGGTTGAAAGAATAGACCTCCCGACATTCTCAGCACAGAGACAATGAATTGACAATAGGAGAAATGCGAGGGGATGCACTTAAACAGCCGTAGGGGGAGCTCGAGAAAGAGAACGGAAAAAGAAAAGACGATGCAGTGACCATCAGTTGGGTCATAAGTCCGTAAATGAAATGGGGAGGGCAGTTCGGAAGTAATGCTTGGCAACATGGACAGGAGTGGAGCGTGACGCGGTTTGACACCACGTTCTAGCGAGACGCTGTGATATGACTAGACCCTCTTTTCACAAGAGTCTCTTATGTTGACTTGGAGTATAGTGGTGTCGATGCCACCCTGGATGCAAGCAGTTATCGCGGAAAAGGCAGCCCTGACCACTGGTATATATAGGTCATTCATCGGGAGAAGAATCACGGGTATGGTCCATTTTTTCTGCTTCGAGGGGTGAACGCATTTTCCTTTCTCTACAAATAAACGCCACACGTCCCGCTCGTTTGCTGGCCTCTCGGGGGTGTAGAGGGCTAGATTCGGACAGCTTGATATCTGCTCAGAGAATGTGAGTTTCATGGAGAACAGGAGGGTGTAGATACTCTTGCAAGAAATGCTTCACTCTGTTGAGAGAAATCGGAATGCGTATGTAATAACATACTGGAGTACCCATCCTTTCCCACCGGTTAGGTGAAGTTTAATTAGTATGTGGTCAGAACGTCCTGGCATGCGATGAACCCCTATCGTTTCGCTTAGAGATCAGTAAATGTAACGGTGAGACAAAATGAAAAGCCAAAGGCATGGTGTGTGATGTAATACAGAGGTGATGCACATGTCAAGAAGGCAAAGTTGCAGCGATGAATTCCGTCAGTGTAGTTTAATTGAGAAAGCATCCGGCTCCAGAGCAGATGTATGCGAGTTTGCTCCTCGTCACCGGCAAATTTGTGTTTTCACATTGGCATTCAAACAGGAATATGCATCCACTGGCTGTTAGGTTCTTCGAAAGATGTGTGATGCTCTTTGAAAATCGTCTGGAATGAATGAGAATTCCTTCTTCGCTTCGAAAACAAAAATGTGTGATGTTTCTTCCTCACATCGATAGGTTTCCGGGTCCGCCACAAACCTTATTCTACGGTTTGCGGCGGACCCGGAAACCTATGACTCCGTCCAGCCCTTCCTCAAGGAAGATATACAGTATACCCTATATTAACAAAAGTCACCGGACACCCCTTCAAAAGCAAACGAACGGATCCGCTGCCTTGTTAAAATGAGCGGCACAGCTGCAAACGGTATAAAAACAAGCCTGCAGCTGACCGCGATTCTATCGCACTGTGAGGGTGAGTGAAAATGTCGCTGGGGGAGATAACTGAATTTGAGAAAGGAAAGATTGTTGGGTGTTATATTAGTGAGCTGTCCATAACAGAAACCGAGAGGCGTTTAAACATGCTCAAGTCAACTGTTTGGATGTACTGAATAAGTAGAAGACACATGGCGTACCTGAAGCAGCAAAACGTACCGGCAGACCAAATAAAATCAGTGATAGAGGACGTCGAAGCCTCAGGAGAGTCGTTACAGCTAATCGACAAGACCTCAGTGCACAGGTGAGTGAAAATGCTGGAACCTCGGTATGTACACGTACCATTCCCAGAGAACTTCATTCCATGGATTACCGTGGTCGTGCGGCTGCTGATAAGCTTTTCATCTCAACTCGGAATGCTTCTCGTCGTTTAGCAAGGCGTAAGGAACATTTATCGTGGACCGTAGATCAGTGGAAACGGGTCCTATGGACTGATGAATCCAGATACACGATCCATCAGTCTGATTGCCGTGTGTAGGTATGGCAGCAGCCGGGGAACGCTATTTACCACAGTGTACTGTTCCTACGGTCAAGTTTGCAGTTGGCAGTGTACTCGTGTGGGGGTGTTTTTCGTGGTATGGTAGCGGCCCGTTGATTATCGTGGACAAACCTGTTAACCAGCACGTCTACCTCGATATTCTGGACAATTATGCCCTACCAACTGTGTGGCAATACTATGGAACCGAGCCTTGTTGGTACCAGCAGGATAATGCACCGAGCCATAAAGCAAGGACTAATACGGCATGGTTTGACGATATTTCCGTATCGTGTGTGGACCGGCCAGCACAGAGCCCTGATCTTAATCCCATAGAGCACCTATGGGATGAATTAGAGCGCCACATAAGAAGTTTGGAACCAAGGCATACTACTAAGCAACAGTTAGCGGCAGCATTTTGTACTGAATGGAAGCCTATCGCTGTGTTCCAAAACTTTGTCGAAAGCATGTCTCGAAAGGTCAGTACACGCATTAAGGCCAAAGGTGGACCGACACCGTACTAATGTATGCCAATAAATGTTATGTTGTGTTTTTTTCTAGGTGTCTGAAGATTTTTTTCAATATAGTACAGTATATATGTGACCTATTAAAGATGTGACGCACATGTCAAGACGGCAAAGTTGCAGGGATAAATTCCGTCGATGCAGTGTGGGAAAGGATTCGACTCCGGAGCAGGAGAATGCGATTTCAATTTCGTCACCGGAAGATTTGTGTTTTCACAGGTGCTCAGCGATTTGTTGAAGAAACAGGAAACTTAAACTTCAGACAATCATGTGCTATCAGTGGTACACTCAAGAGGGTGAATGCCGCCCCGGTGGCGCAGTGGTCTAAGGCGCTGGCCTCTGATCATTCGTCCGTAAGGAGTCCGGGTTCGAATCCCGGTGAGGCATGGATGTTGTGTTTGTCTTACGGCACTGGCTCTCTCCTTCCCTGGAACCAGTGACCCTAAATTAGGGACGGGTGACTGCTTATAGCCCATTGAGTTGCTTACGGTGGTCGTTAAACCTGCAATCAAAAAAAAAAAAAAAAAAAAGAAAAGAGGGTGAACCATTTCCTAGAAGATTTTGAATTTCGATCCCCTTCCGTCCCCTACGGAAGTCGGAGTCTCGGAGCAGAGAAATCAAGCCGTCCTAACTACTGTCTGGCAACTCTAAGGAACAGCAGACGATCGAGAATTGTCGCGTTAATTAGCTTAGCGAAGAAGGAAATGCTTTCACCTCTCGGAGCAGAAGAAATCGAATAATACCCATTGTTCTTCTTTTGATGGAAGACCTGCAGTTATAATAACTGGTTGGCTGAGTGTGAGGGACGAATGGGCAACTATTGAACATGATGGAAGTAAAAAAAGAAAAAACCGCAACTCACCAGCAAAAGAAAATACCGCAGCTCATCAGCAAAAGAAAATTCCACGGCTAATCAGCAAAAGAAAATTCGGTAGTTCATCAGCAAAAGAAATTCCGCAGCTCATCAGCAAAAGTAAATTCCACAGCGCATCAGAAAAAAAAATTCCGAAGCTGATTAGTAAAAGAAAATTCCACAACTGATCAGGAAAAGAAAATTACACAACTGTTCAGAAAAAAGAAAATTCAACAGCGCATCAGCAAAAAAAAAAAAAATTCCCAAGCTGATCAGCAAAAGAAAATTCCACAGCTGATCAGGAAAAGAAAATTCCACAGTTCATCAGGAAAAGAAAATTCCACAACTGATCAGCAAAAGAAAATTCAACAGTGCAGCAGCAAAGGAATATTCCACAGCGCAGCAGCAAAAGAAAGTTCCACAGCTCATCAGCGAAAGAAAATTCCTCAGTTCATCAGCAAAAGAAAATTCAATAGCTCATCGGCAAAAAAAAAAAAAAATTCAACAGCGCATCAGCGAAGGAAAATGCCATAGCGCATCATCAAAAGAAGCTCATCAGAAAAAGGAAATTCCACAAGGCATCATCGAAAGCATATCAGCAAAAGAAATTTCCACAGCACATCAGCAAAAGAAAGTTCCACACCGCATCAGCAAAAGAAAATTCCACAGTTCATCAGCAAAAGAAGATTATACAGCTAATCAGCAAAAGAAAATTCGGCAGTTCATCAACAAATAAAAAAATTCGTTGCTCATCAGCTAAAAAATTCACAACGCATCAATCAGCAAAAGAAAATTTAATTTTGGACTAGAATGGAGGTTTTTTAAAATTTAAACAGTACTGGAAGTAAGATTTGAAGTAAGAAGAAATCATAGCAAATAAGCATTTACGTGGAAGAATGAAATCGTTTATCTCAAATAAAGGTCGAAACTGCAATACCCAGAACTTCTGATCACTACTGATCTTTGCACAATTATGTGACAAAACAAGAAGATGCTTTTATGAGCTCACCTTTATTTGTCGTTCTTCATAAAGCAAGAACATGTGTTCGTGACTATTTTGAAGAGGTCGTACAAAGCAAATGGCAGTTCCTATGTTTCCGATTTCTGGTACAGCTGAGAGCAAGCTCTTGTTCGACGTGACAACGGCATCTTTAAGGTGATCGACGGCAACTTTTGTCGTTATTAAATCTCTGCCAAAAGTGAAAAGCTACAAAAAATGATGATGGAACAGGAAATAATAATGATGGAAGGAGATGCTCAATAAAAGAAAGAGATGTTATTACAGCAAAAATATTCAAGTATTCACCATACATGCATGTTCTTTGAATAGATAAGCTTTAATTCCGGTGATATTTAAGTTTTAATATCATCGTTCTTACAAACTCTACATAGTCGACAGGTGATGAATCCCTCAACGAGAAAATATTCTGTAAGGATTTTTGATGTCGCATTACTTAACGGATTTTTTTATTGTTCAAAGCCTATATCTAACCAGTAAAAACACGGCTGGAAAGCTAACACACGAGATTTATCAATATTTCGAACATGCACCATTCATCGGAAATCTAAAGAAAGCATCTTTGGGATGATCCCTAACTTTATTCATTACTCATCCTGACATCTGAGAGTCGGGCACTGAAGTTCACATTAATCTATTCAGATTTTCTTCTTTAATGAGACAGCTAATGTTTCATAGCTTTACACGGCGAAGCGAGCTGCTGCTTTGGCTTTTAAAGATTTTTATTTATACCCTCCTTATTTTACAGTGGACATTATTATCACGAATAATGCGATCTTCTACGATATCAGGAAATAAAGAAACGCCCTTTTATTTTGTGCAGCTTTGAAGTAAAGAAAAAATAATAATCTGAGAATTTCAACATAACGCGCAAGTAAAAAGAAAATGAATTTTCGGGTGTATTGAGATGAAATTTAACTCTCCCCTCCAAAAAGTGTGATAATATAAAATTAATTAATTGCACAATCTACAAAATGCTATACAAGGCCGTTCCATAAAAACAGAATAAAATCTCACAAAATGAAGAAATATAGGTAAAGCAAAATATATGTTATTCTTTCTCAAAGTATCTTCTCTCGGATTGTTCAGTCCACGTTTCAAGGCATGTGGCGAACGCATTTTGTGGAAGCTGCTTTAGCGACCCCTGTATAGCTTGAATAACGTCAGCATCTGTGTTGAATGTTGCTCCACGGAACTTGTGCTTCGTTGTTGGAAACAACCAGAAATCGCACGGGGCGAGATCAGGACAGTAGGCAGGCTGTGGCATGATTTCAATACTGCATTTCGTAAGAAACTGTTGAACACAAGCAGCCACATGTGGGAGGGCGTTATGATGGGGTAGGGTCCACTTGCCCACCAGTTCCGGTCGCTTAATCGATATGTGTCGTTGCAGACGCTTCAAGACTGAAATGTAATACTCAGCATTGACAGTAATTTGTGGATCAACGGCATTCTGGTAGACTACATCTTTATGATCAAAGAAAATTATCATCACCACCTTCCCAGCTGATTTGATTTGGCGGACTTTTTTCGGAGGAGGCGAGCCTGTGTGTTTCCAGACACTCGTTGCGTGCTTCGTGAGGGGGTCGAAATAGTGGACCCATGTTTCATCGGCAGTTATTACTGTGTTTAGAAAGTTTGGATCCTTTGCAATCATTTGTTTCCACTCGTGACACACTTGAACTATGGATAGCAATTGTTCTCTCGTTAGGTGATGAGGTACACATCCAGAACACACACGATGCAGCAGTAATTTTTCGTGTAGAATGCGAAATGCCGAAGTTTTTGAAATATTTTTTGAATTTTTTGTTTTTGAAGTTCTAGACGCCGCTATATCTTTACACGTCATTCATCGGTCTTCTTGCAGGATTGCCCAAACAGTGTTAATAATACGCTCCGTAACTACACTTTCAGATCAACTAGGCCGAGGAGCGAGTTCTGCCGGCAAACGCCCGTTTTTGAAATCCTAGTGCCATCTAAAAAATCGTTGACTCACCCAAACATTTATCTTTGTAAGCGTTTTTCATTAAATCAACTGTTTCTGAAGCCGTTTTACCCAAACGATAGCAAAATTTTATCGCACAACGCATTTCAGTTCTTAACTCTGAATCACTCAGCTCCATAGCTGTATGACGAAATGCAGACGTACCTTAAAGAACTGCGCAATAACAAAACCAGAATCGTCTGCCACGGCTAATAACTGTCGCCATAGATATTTCCTTAATTCAGTTAGTCGTCTGCGTTGTTACTTTTCACCTTCGCACGGTTGCCGACGCAAAAAAAAAAAAATACTCTCAGTTTTTACGGAACGGCCTTTGTACAACCTACGTCCGGAAAGTTCTAGGACTGACGCAATAAGGAATATGAAAGAGTACCATACTGAAAATTAATGTTGGTCACCTTCAAAGTACCACCCTTCTAAATCAACACATAGCTCCCAGCGTTTCAGAAGATCCTGAAAACAGTTCTAGAAGGCACTTTCCAAGATGGCCGCAAGTTGTTTTGTCACGCCTGCTTGAATAGATGCAATGTCTGCATGATACTGTCTTTTTAGTGCCCGTTTTATCCTGGGAAACAGTCCCCATATTTGTGGATCATCTTCTGCAATAATTCTTGAGCAAAAATCAAAATCTTGAGCTGCAGTGCCCAGCAGATCGAAAGAGATCGATGAACGAGCCACTTTTTTGGTCATCATCCTGGATGCGAGGTACCAATCTGGTATTAAGCTTTCGTTTTCCCAGATCCTCACGTGGAAACTTACGGATGCCCACCGACTGAGCCAAAAGTCTCACTGTAATTCGGCGATCTTTCTTTAACTGATTACGCACCTCTTCGATTTTTTCCGCTGTACGCACACCGTAGAGACGCCCAGATCTCGGATCATCATTGAAGGACTCTCACCCGTCACGAAACCGTGTATATCATTCGACAACTTTGCTGGGGGAAATGCTGTGTTTCCAAAAGCTTCATTTAACATTCTGTAAGTTTCAGTAGCTCATTTACAACGTTTCCAACAAAAATGGATGTTTACCCTCTGCTCTTCCATGGCTAAAATGAAATGGGACGAGAACGCTTGCTATGACTCCCTTAATGCCCACCTGCCGCCAGTCAGTACCGGACTAAACCGATTTCCAGCTGTTCTCTGATTGGCCAAGGACTACTGTCTTCTGGCATATATGTGAAAATTTTATCCCATTATTGTTACGTCAGTTATACGGTCAGTCGTGGAACTTATTGGACGTAGGTTGTAAAATAAACGTTGCTCGACAGATGTTCATATTTGTAAAAAAATCAAATATATTTGTAACAAGAAAGATGACACTAAATTTTTGGTTGTATTGAGCACGTTGTTTTAAATCCGTTTCAACACGAATAAAACGTTTCAAAGTTATTCATAGTCAGTGGAACCCATTAAAAAAAAGAAAGAAAACAAAACGCGTTTGTAAAATCGATAAAACATCTAGAAATACAGTGAAACCTGGGTTATACCTTTTTCTAGAGGGGTCGCCTCAAAAAGATATAAATGTGATAAAAAACGTATAGAGGAAATTTTGAGATGTTAAATACCACTGTAAAATTTTGAACACGTTAAACAGAAAGACGTTCTGCTGTATTATACTGTTACTCACGTTATGTTAAACCTGAGCTTTTAATGACCAGTCGACACGTATTTAAATATGTCATAACATTTTATACTCATTCGTTTTACATTTTAAATAATTTAAGTTTTTCATATTACTTTGCAACAGAATACGAAAAAAGTCTTAGTATTATTACGATCTTGAGTTCTAGATGATATGGTAATCTCACTGTAAAGCATATTCAAACTGTCAGATTAGGCTTACTTGTTACTAGCTGCTGTTGTTTATTTTGCTTGATTCGCTCGTCAGTATTACAATCTTGAGTTTTACAGGATGCGATAGCTTCACTGTAAAGCACATTCAAACTGTCAGACTAGGCTTACTTTTTACCATCTGCTGTTCTTCGTTTTGCTTGATTCGCTCGTCAGTATTACATTCTTGAGTTCTACAGGATGCGATAGTTTGATTGTAAAGCACATTCAAACTGTCAGACTAGGCTTACTTGTTCTAGCTGCTGTTCCTCGTTTTGCTTGATTCGTTCGTTAGTATTACAATCTTGAGTTTTACAGGATGCGATAGTTTCACTGTAAAGCACATTCCAAATGTCAGACTAGGCTTACTTGTTATTATCTGCTGTTCCTCGTTTTGCTTGATTCGCTCGTCAGTATTACAACCTTGAGTTCTGCAGGATGCGATAGTTTCACTGTAAAGCACATTCAAACTGTCAGACTAGGCTTACTTGTTCTAGCTGCTGTTCTTCGTTTTGCTTGATTCGCTTGTCAGTATTACGAACTTGAGTTCTAAAGGATGCGATAGTTTCACTGTAAAGTACAATCAAACTGTCAGATTAGGCTTACTTGTTTTAGCTGCTGTTCTTCGTTTTGCTTGATTCGCTCGTCAGTATTTCAATCTTGAGTTCTACAGGACGCGATAGTTTCACTGTAAAACACATTCAAACTGTCAGGCTAGGTTTACTTGTTACTATCTGCTGTTCTTCATGTTGCTTGATTCGCTCGTCAGTATTACAATCTTGAGTTCTACAGGATGCGATGGTTTCACTGTAAAGCATATTCAAACTATCAAATTAGGCTTACTATTTTGCCTAATCTGACAGTTTCCACTTCAGGAAGTGGCCCATTATTGGGTCTATTTTCTGATGTGGTTTTACAGAATATAGAGAATCAATTATTGGGACAAGATCAAAGGTACAAACCAGTGGTCTTCCTTCGTTATGTCGATGACATTTTAATTATTTGGCAAAGTTCAGAAGAAAGTTTAATTCATTTCGTACAGCGTTATAAAAACAAGCAGCTTATAGCACGGAACGAGGACCGGACCGGACCGGAGATGAAAACAGGTCACAAGTCAATGGGTCGACAATTTCTTGCAGGTCCAACGGGTCGACAATTTATTGCGGGTCCAGCGGGTCGGGTCAAGGTGTTCCTGACCCGATTTTGACCCGGTTTTATTCTCGTTTTATTTTTGAAAAGGGAAAAATATATTCCAAAGAAAAAATGCGCGTTGTGGAATTCTGTAGTCGATACTGGTCCCACGAAGTGAATAATGATTTGCCATGCAAAACTATGGTCGTCTCTTTCTTAAAGCAACGAAGATTTCCACCGAACGACGTCAGACAATACACCGACTCCATATCGTAAAAAGATCCTTCCTTTGTGCTCTTTTACAGTGCGATTGTCCAGGGCAAAGTACAGGCAAACGCCATTCGCCTGCTTCTCAGCTGATTCACTCTCTCCGTGCGAAGTTCACTGTATGACTAAAAGTTGCTTTTCACATCGCATCTCTTACATTGAGCATTCTCTCGTCGAGAGCTTTAAAACGATACCACGCACAGTCGTTTTGCACTCACGGTTGTCCAGATAAACCGCGATATTGTCAAAAGTGTTCACCGGTTCACAAGTAAACAATTTTTAAAGTGTTCAGTTCAAACCATTGCGAGATGTTCTTCCAATATTTGAATAGATCAGGTCGAGAGCTTTAAAACAATACCACACATAGTCGTTTTGCACTCACTGTTGTCCAGATAAACCGCGATATTGTCAAAAATGTTCACCGGTTCACAAGTAAACAATTTTTAAAGTGTTCAGTTCAAACCATTGCGAGATTTTCTTCCAATATTTGAATAGATCTCGTCGAGAGCTTTAAAACGATACCACGCACAGTCGTTTTGCACTCACGGTTTTCCAGATAAACCGCGATATTGTCAAAAGTGTTCACCGGTTTACAAGTAAACAATTTTTAAAGTGTTCAGTTCAAACCATTGCGAGATGTTCTTCCAATATTTGAATAGATCTCGTCGAGAGCCTTAAAACGATACCACGCACAGTCGTGTTGGGCTCACGGTTGCCGAGATAGACTGAGTCAACTGCGGCGGCACACCCAGAAATATTGCATCACCTCCCCGGCGCACGGAGAGTGAGGGGAGTGTCTCGCAATCAAGATGTATTGCGCAGTACGCGAATTGGATTCCATGCTGCATACGTTATTGTGCAGCACGTATTTTTAATGTTATAATGATTTTAATTGGGACCTATTATTGTCACAGGTGGTCAGCCGTAAGTCGCTCCGTACAATCCGTGGAGTTAGACGTAGTCCTACGTCAAAACGTTCTTTATAGGTACATACCGTGCATTTTCAATGTATGTAGTACTGAGGACCGTGGATACGAACATCCATGACCTTAAACAAGTTACTGTTCTTAATTTTAGCTTACATATTTTATGTCATTTTTTTTTATATTTGTTGCATTAAGGCTGTTTATGAGTTTTATTCTGTAATCTAACAAGGAATCATTCTCTTTTGGTTTTAAACTGTAATTACGAAAATGATTTCCTTCTACTATTTTTTTAGAGATTCTCTCCGGAGACTTCCTCCGTTTTACAGAATAGTTAAACATAAAATTTAACAGAAAATTCATTTTAACTAACAAAATCTTTATGAATTTCAAAAATTTACATTTATTCATCCAAGTTCCTCAAAATTTTATACTGTTAAACTTGTCATGTGTGTTCTAACTGTTTAAATATGGGGGGGTAAAGGGGGGTAAGAGAAAAGTTGGGTGGGCTGAAGCTCACCAGTAGCGTCCCCCCGGAAGGTCAGGACACGAGAAAAATTCTTGTCCCGACAATTTGGGCTAGAGGGAAAATTTTGATTTCCGATGGGTACTCAGCGCTACAATCTAATCATTTGTCTGAGAAAGGTTCGGGTTCAAATCTCCGTGAGGCATGGATATTTTGTTTGTTTTACGGCACTGGCTCAGTCCCTTCCCTGGAACCAGTGGCTCTAAATTAGGGACGGGCGACTGCTTATAGCCTTTTATTGCTCACGGCATTTGTTAAACACACAAACTACAAAATAAAAAAAACAAAAACAGAAAAGAAATAAATTTTGATCTACAAAGCCTGTTCCATAAAAACTGAAAGTAATTTTCTCTTCAGTTCGATGTTTTTGGATTGGAGGTTTAACGACCACAGTGAGCAACTCAATGGGCTATAAGCAGTCGTCCGTCCCTAATTTAGGGTCACTGGTTCCAGAGAAGGGGGAGAACCAGTGCCGTAAGACAAACATGACATCCATGCCTCACCGGCATTCGAACCCGGACCCCGTTCGGACGAATGATCAGAGGCCATCGCTTAGACCACTGCGCCACCGGGGCGGCTCTCTTCAGTTGGCAACAGTGCGAAGGGGAGAAATAGCCACGGAGATGTTTAACTGAATTAAGGAAGTATCTATGGCAACAGATACTAGCCATGCAGACGATTCTGATTTTGTTATTGCGTAGCTGTTTAAGGCACGTCTCCATTTCGACACACAGCTATGGAGGTGAGTGATTCAGAGTTAAGAAGTGAAACGCGTTCTGCGATAAAATTTTGCTATCGTTTGGGCGAAACGACTGCAGAAGCAGTAGACAATGAAAAAAGCTTACGAAGATAAATGTTCGGGTGGGTCACCGTTTTTAGATTGCACCATGATTTAAAAACGAGCGTTTGTTGGCCGAATTCGCTCCTAGGCCTGGTCGACCTGAAACTGTTGTTTCGGAGCGTATTCTAATAATTCAAAAACGTCGCCATTCTGCATTTTACACGACAAATGACTGCTGCATCGTGTGTGTTCCAGATGGGTACCTCATCACCTGATGAGAGAACAATTGTTCAGGTGTGTCATGAGTGCAAACAAATGATTGCAAAGGATCCAAACTTTCTAAACACAGCAATAACCGCCGATGAAACATGGGCCCACTATTTCCACCCCCTCACGAAGCACGCAACGAGTGTCTGGAAACACACAGGCTCGCCTCCTCCGAAAAAAGTCCGCCAAACCAAATCAGCTGGGAAGGTGATAATTTTCTTTTATCACAAAGGTGTAGTCTACCAGCATGCCGTTCCTGTACAAATTACTGTAGACACTGAGTATTACATTTCAGTCTTTGAAGTGTCTGCGACGACACATCGATTAAGCAACCGGAACTGGTAGGCTAGTGGTCCCTACACCATGATAAACCCAGCCCACGTGTGGTTGCTTGTGTTCAACAGTTTCTTACGTAATTCAGTATTGAAATCATGCCACTGCCTGCCTACAGTCCTGACCTCTCCCCGTGCGATTTCTGGTTGTTTCCAACAATGAAGGAGAAGTTCCGTTGCTCAACATTAAACACAGACGCTGACGTTATTCAAGCTGTACAGGGGTCGCTAAAGCAGCTTCCACAAAACGCCTTTGCCACATGCTTTGAAAAGTGGACTGAACGATGGGACCGTTGCATATCATCCGAGGGAAGATACTCTGAGAAAGAATAACATAATAACATATATATATTTTGCTGTACTTATATTTTTTTATTTTGTGTGATTTTGATCTTAGTTTTTTATGGAACGGCCGTTGTATTCACGCTCTTGCAGGCGATATGTCAAATTTTCTGATGCCAATTTATACCGGCACAGCTTTAAAAAAATAACGATTTCTGCTACTCAATTATTGCGCACCTTTTATTGCTCTTCTGAAACCGTAAAGAAGGAGATAAAGGAAATGACATTCACTCGCAAATTTTCCTTGAAAATTTCAGCTTACTGCGCCAAGGACTTTGCTGTGTTAGTAACACAAAGAATAACCACATGCGCGCTTTGTTTCATGTCAAGCTCTGTAAAGCATAAGAGGAATATTGCAACAAACTAAAAGAATCCAATACATAAATAAAAGCAAAATTAGAAACAGAGAGATCTGAATAATAAATGGAACCTTCTGCCAAAATAAATTTGTCATTTAACACGGGAAGGACAAGAAGACGAAAACCATGTTTGGCGTCAGAAATCACTAAGGAAGGTAACTGTTTCAACAAGCACGAACAAATAAATGTACCGACAAAGGGGAAAACAAAGACTTGAAGACAACTATCGTAAACAATTTATGCAGAAAATGGAGTAAATGCATATATACACTGGCGGAAAGTGAAAAAAGAACACCAAGAAGGAGACGTCTGATACCAACGAAATCTACACAGCATAATAACGGGATATAGAGGATAACGTGATCAAAACATTATGGCAAAATACAGCTGTATTTGCTGGTAAACTGAAAATTAACATTTCCATGTAGCATGGTTAGTACGAGGTTGAACCGCCATGAACTACGTCACACTGTGCAATTCTGGCATGGAGTCTGTCGTACAGATGTTGGATGTAAGTTTGGGGTATTGAGTTCCAAGCATCCTCAACCTGCACGCGGAAATCGCGGATGGTCGTGGCTGGCCGTGGAGACCGGATAAGTCGTTGTCCCACAAAATCCCACACGTGCTCAACGGGAAACAAATCCGGTGAACGTGCAGGCCATGGAAGTTGTCTCACACCCTGAAAAGCATGTTGCGTTGCACGTGCCGTGTGTGAGCGTGCGTTATCTTTCTGGAAAACACCACGATGGACCGACCTTACAAATGGCACAACAACGGGCTAAATGATGTTGTTGATGTAGGAGGTGCTGTTTAACGTACCCGGTACAAATACTAGTACCCCTGTGGTCCATACGGGAGTGATAGCTGATCGATCCCCACACCAGGAGACCAGGTACAGGCCCTGTGTGTCGCTGGCGGATGCAAGAAGGGTGGAGACGCTCCCCTGTGCGTCTGCGTACACGCATACGGATATCGGAGGCTCCCAAGCAGAATCTGCTTTTATCGCTGAACACGACAGATCGCTATTGCGTTCTCCAGTGCAGACGTTGGCGACACCACTGCAGCCGTTCCTGACGGTGGGCTGGGGTCAGAGGCACACGTGCACGTAGTCCTGCATCCAGTAGACGGTTGCGGATTGTTCGCACAATCACCTCAGGTGCAACGGCAGCTTGGATTTGCGTCGCAGTGGATGCTCTGCTCGACAACGCCCCTCTTCTTATGCGTCGATCGGTTGGCTCATCAGTCCGTCTGTGACTCCCGGTTACACGTCTTCTCGTGTGGGAATGTTCCTTGGACCATCTACGCCACTATCGTACCACCACCGATACTTCCCGTCCAATTCGCTCCGCAATACGACAATACGACCACCCGGGTTCGCGTAGTCCGACTAGACGACCTCGCTCAAAGTGCGATAACTGCTGAAATCGTACACGTCTTCCATGTCCAGGCATTGCAGCTTCTTCAGGGTCTTCGCCCGTGTCCGTACGCCGACGACTGATTACATTCACTTCGCCGTACTCCTTAAATACCACAGACGATAATTTGCGTATTATGCCGTGCTGTGGCGTAAGTGCTCACCGGTTGGTCCCGAAATTAACATCACACCTACGCATACTCGACCCCATTAACATATGTAAATTTCATGATCGTCTGATCGTCCGCCAATTCCTTCTTGGTGTTCTTTTTTCAATTTCCGCCAGTGTATATACAATGTACACTGAAGAGCAATTGAATTAGAGATACCTGTCTAGTAACGTGTAGCACCACCTTTCGTCCTGATGATGGCGGCGATTCGTCTCGACAAGACACCGGAAGCGTTGGGAAGCCATACGGATCCACGACCACTGAGCAAGCTCCCACAGTTCACGAAGATTTGATGGAGCGGGGTCAGAGCCTCGAACATATCTCTCGTCGGCATCCCACATGTGCTCAATGGGATTGAGGTCAGGTGACCTAGCTGGCCATGGAAGCGAGCTCACGTCGGTGGAGTGTTCATCCAACCATTCGGATGCAATTCGGGAGCGATGGCACGGTGTATTGTCTTGTTGCAGGATGAGGTCCCAGTGGGATGTTGAAGATGTACAAATGGGAGCAAGTGGTCGTCCAGGATATCCCGGTAACGTTGACCTGTGAGGGACAATGTCACATGGACCAGGGGTCCCATTTCAGTCCACGTAAACAGTCCCCAGACGAGAATGCCACCCCCACCAGCTTGAAGAGTACCCTTCTGGCAAGAAGGATCCATCGCTTCATGCGGTTTGCGCCGTACTCGTATCTTGCCATTCGCATGTACCAACCTGAATCTCGACTTATCACTCCAGGCAACATTTTCCACATGTCCAGGGTTCAGTGGCGATGTTCCCGCGCCCATGCTAATCTTCGCACCTTGTGATGTGCGGTCAGCAGCGGTACTGTCGTGGGACAATGGCTTCTGTATCCCATAGCGAGGAGATGGTTCTGGAAGGTGTGGCTGCTTACACGTTTTTTTGCACCTGTGTTAAATTGCCGAGTGATTTCTTGTACTGTGGCCCGTCTATCCGCTGTTAAAATTCGAGCTAGCCGACGATGACCCCGCTCATCCACACGCTGTTGTCCACGGCAGTTGGTCCTTGCAGGGACGGTTTTAGCGGATTCGATGCACTCACGGTGCACCCGTGACACAGTGGCTCGTGAAAATCCTAGTGCCTGCACGTCTTCCGAGATGGACTGACCCATTCATCGGGTCCCGATAATTTGCCCACGATCAAATACGCTTAGTTCCTTTGTCTTACCCATATTGCGTCCGACTCTTACTGATTCCCGTCACATCACTCATTATATTGTCGTATCGCTGCATACGTCATGTCGTTTCCGTTTACAGGGCCACATTTGCATAACGCCAGCTGTCTCTAATTCAATCAGGGAATTATAGAAAACTGGTTCGAGAAGAAGATCTGGTGGTGGTGTTGGAGGAATTCATTGTAGAGGAAAAGAGCGCAAAAACAAATCGCCTCTTCGTAGGCATGCAAGAGGCGACGTGATAGAAGTGGATAGTGGTCCATACGTAGTAACGTAAAAAAAAGTAAAGACTGAGTTTGCCTGGGAAAGGAACTTATGAATAGTATAAAACGATGCAGTTATAGAACGTGAAAGTTCATTGAATATTTCTGAAAGTTTTATATTTTAGTGGAATTGATAGTAAACCAATACCGCCGTGTGATTGTGGAAGTAGCTGAGACCAGAGATGATGTGCTTTGAACCAAATCAAGTTTGTGAAATCAGAATGCAGGGAATGGTGAAATAATTGCGGTGGAGTATGAGCAGACCACAGGTGTGGTAATTTAGGAATGAAAAATGTCTGCAACAGTGAAGCTTTTTGTTGGTAGGAAGCAATGAATTTAATGCGAGACCGTGAGTGCAATGATTTGTGAATGTTCTGGGGAACTGGTACCAAAGTGCGCTGTGTTACACAAGCGGGCTTTGCCAAATCAGAGTCCTACGAAATTGACGCAATCAGAATTCCAGCCCCCCTCCCCCCATGGCTGGTCGGGGGCGGTTTTTCCACTCCCCCAGCCATAGGCCTGAGCATTTTGGAAGATTAAATGCAGCCCCAGAAGTAGCAGAATACATTTGGTAAACAGCATCAACTGAAGAAAAAGCAGAATCAGATCTTATGAAAATTGTTACGTCGTCAGCGTACGCAGTAAGTGAAACAGAATGATGGGGAAGAGGCGAAGCAGAAGAATGAGGACTGGGATTGTTTTACCGCATTCGATATACTCACGGTGCACCCGTGACACGACGGCTCGTGAAAATCCCAGTGCCTGCACGACTTCCGAGATGAAGTGACCCATTCCTCGGGCGCCGACAATTTTCCCACGATCAAATGCGCTTAGATCCTTCGTCCTACCCATACTGCTTCCGACACTTACTGATTCCCGTCGCGTCACTCCTTATATTGTCGGATAGCTGCATACGTCGTGTCGTTTCCGTTTACAGGGCCGCACACAGCGCCATATTTGCATAACGCCACCTATCTCTAATTCAATTGCTCTTCAGTGTATATACACTGGCGTGCAAAAATTAAGGACGAGACGGTTTTTGGAATGTAACGTCGTGCGGAAGTGCTCCTCATCGACTCGAATGATACCATAAGATCTCCAAGATGTAAGAATATGGGACAAGTGAGCAAAACCGTCCAAACAAGGAATACAAAGGGTACAAAGGCACTTTATTGAAAAGGTGCTTTCGAGCGTAACTGGATAGAAGACAGAAACGTCCACGTGACAGACGGCTGCCAAGAAAAATCTAGTCTTTAATAAGGGATATGATCACCCCTGATTGCGTTGCAGTATTTACAATGTCTGTCCATGCTGAGAACGAGGTTGTCAAGGAGCTGTTGAAGCATCGCGGCCCATTCCTCTTGTAGCGCCAATCACAGCTGCGGAATCGTTTCTGGCGGCTGGTGACGTGCTGTCAACCGTCTCCCGAGAAAGTCCCATACGTATTCGATTGGATTTAGGTCCGGGGACCTTGCGGGCCAATCCATGCGTTGAATATCTTCACTCTCCAACAGCTCTGCGTCAGCCACTGTACGATGAGGTGTAGCGTTGTCGTCCATGAAGAGGAACTCAGGACCCACAGTACCTCTAAACAGACGCATGTGAGGGAGGAGAACCTCGGTACAATAGCGGACACCAGTGACTGATCCTCCTTGGAAGATGTGGAGGTCAGAACGGCTACCAAGCATGATATCGTCCCAAACGAGAACTCCGACACCTCCAAACCGGTCCCTGTCGATGATGTTGGAGGTGTGATTGCGTGTTCCTTGCTCTCTCCAGATGTGTACACGTACAGAATCACTCGTCAGACTAAATCGGCTCTCATCCGTAAAGAGAACTCGACCCCATTGCTGATGTGTCCAGTTCTTGTGTTCCTTGCACCACAGAAACCGCCGTCTCCGATCAGCAGGCGTTAATGGCACACACCGTACTGGTCGTCGTGCAAATAGACCACCTTTGTGCAGCCTCCTGGCCGGGGTAAAACGCGATAACGGACGTCCAGTTGTGTGTCGCATTTGCCTTGCGATTTCTCTCGCTGTCTGCCGTCTGTCTTTTCTCGCATGTAGGACAATATACTGGTCGTCCGCCGCCGTGGTTGCTCGTGGACGACCACTGCTAAACTCTCGGACAGCTGTTCCTGTCGTTTGAAATGCTCTCCAAGCTCGTGAAACGATGCTGTGAGCGATCCCGAATTCCTCGGCCACACTAGTGACACTTCGACCTTCTTCCAACTTCCCAATGACGCGACCTCAGGTAAAGTCATCCAGATGTCGTCTACTGGATTGCTTGTTGGCCATATCACCCGGTGGCAGCAACTCGACGTCGTTCAAACCGATGTACACCGTGCAATAGCTTTCACCGAATTACTGAGCGTCATACACCGCCCGTGTACTTTATACCCTTCCGACATTCCCCTTCCCCTACGTCATGCTGCATATATGAGCATGCCCTACCGTACCGGACCCTAGTCTATCTCCTGAGTGGTCTTCCGGTCCGTTCTGCCTGCTCGTTCCGCTGTCATGCTGATTTCTCCTCTTCGTGCTTAATTTTTGCACACCAGTGTATATATACACACACAGAGGTTGGACAGAATAATGTAAACACCTAGGAAAAGAATGTTTTACGTACCTAATAGGTTATGAGACCACCTTTGGCATTCAAAACCGCCATTCTTCATGCAGAAATTGCTCCAGGTCCACGAGAGAAGCAGGAGGAGAGTAAAGAAATCTTACTCTGTTTTCTAACACAGACCACAGTGGCTCGATGATGTTTAAGTCTGGCGATTGGGGAGGCCAAGGAAGATCTGAAAGTTCGTTCTTATGCTGCTCAAACCCTGATTAGATATCCCAAGCTCTGTGAATTGGGGCGTTATCATCTTGATAGATGGCATTTCCTGCAGGAAACAATGATTGAGCCACTGGATGAGCTTGGTCTGCCAAAATGGTTTCATACGCACTGACAGTCATCCGTCCTTTCAAAGCGATCAGGGGGACTCACTGAAAACACGACGTGTCAGCCCAGAGCATGACAGAATCACCAGTATGCTGCACTGTTGAGAGCAGACAGTCTGGGTTGTACGCTTGTGACGGTGTTCTCCACACGTAAACATGTCGTGCGGTGGGGAATATTGTGAATGTGGATTTATCCGAAAGCATTACAGGCTTCTTTGCATCGGCAGTCCACGTTGCCAGCTCCTAGCAGCACTGCCGTCGCTGTTGTGCATTCATCCGGGTCACCAGAGGTTTTGCAATAGCAGTTCTGCCATGAATATCTTGTTTATGTAGTTCCCTGCGCACTGTTTTCGTTGATACTGGAGTCTGGAGATGCAGATTGAGCTCCGCATTAATTTTCAGCGCCGTGGTCTTCTTATTACGGAAAACAATTCTCTTTAATGTTCTCCTGTCTCTATCAGTCAGGGTCGTTTTCCGGCCGCTCTTGTGTTTCGTAGACGAGGTTTTGCTACGAACACGGAATGCTGTCATGACGCTAGACACAATAGCTCTCGATACCCCCAGTACCCTGGCGACTGTTGTCACAGAGGCACCAACTAGCCGGCCACTAACAATTAGCCCTGGAAGAAATTTTGCAATAAGACACATTAAATGCTCTTAAACATAACCTTGAGGTTCTAAACAAAGCAAAAGGTGGTGGATACCTTTGCGTACTGCGACGTACGCAGCTGCACTAAAAGTCACGTCACTGAGCGTGGTGTTCACATTATTCTGTCCAACCTCTGTATATATGCTGCATATACATTCCTTTGACACTTCATTAGGATCACTTCATATTCTAGGCAGTGTGTGAGTTAAACGGACAATGAAACAGCGATAAATCTGCCGGCGTAGTTCAATTGGAAGAACACCTGCTCCACAGTAGGGCTTCGAATACCACTGTCGGCAAAGAAAGGTTGTAAGCGTAACTCGAAGCAGCAGTTACAATTGCACTTGAGGACTGCAGAGGTGAAGCACGTGTCAATACGACATATCTGCATCGATACATCCCGTCGGTGTAGTTGAGTCGGTTAGAACGACTGGCTCTGGAGTGAGGAGGCGCAGGTTCGATCTCCTTAACTGACGAATTTGTGTTTTCACAAAATAGCTACGTAAAAAGTCCTCATCTGTCCTTTTTCAACAGCATGGGAATTTAAATACAGTGGGTTAGTTATGGTGCTTAGTAATACACCCCAGATGACCAGTAAAGTGCTACATTGTCTTTTTGGAATCAGAATATTTCATCATTTGACCTTTAAGGTGCAGGTGGTTTCCACGAATAGAGAGAAATACTTGTCATTCCGCACGATGGATTAATAATACGAGCTGCTGAAGAGAATACCAACGAACACAGAGAGACAGAGAGAGAGAGAAGAAGAAAGAAAATAGAATGAAAGAATTCACGCTGTTGAAAGTAGACATGCCTCAGAAAGCATGAAAATGTGACTATTTGACTATCAACCCACGATGTTTGTTGTTCTACGTAAATCGACCTTCTTTTTTGGAATGTATTAAACAAACGCTATTCCACTTTTTGCTGGAAAAAATACTAATTACATCTCAAAGGGTTATATCTTCGTTTACATAGAGATCGGAAACCTACTTTTTAAAACTAGCTAGCCACTGCTACTCGTACAGCTAAATTCTTAAAAAAGTAGCTAGCTACAACTACGTTTTCTGAAAAGCAGCCAGCTATACTATTTTTTTTATAAAAAGTAGCGACTTTTGATATTTTTAGCTACATTTTTACCTTTAAACGTACACTAAAAGGCTAAATTCTGATGATGACCTTTACATCTACATTCTTACGTATAATTTTCATATCTAAATACCAAAGTAAATTACAAAAGTAATCTACATTTTTATTTATCTCAGCTCTGATAATCATATGTAACATATTTGAACGTATTCAGTGGTGTATTATCCCAAGCTAGATAGCCCAGTTGCGAAGGCCTGGGAATTCAATTAAAAATTATATCAAGAAGTATCTGCGAACTCATTTTTTTTGACTAATAGAATCTAATCTCGCAATCAACGGTCTTCAATAAAGCCGAGGGATCAATAAGCCTAGCTCTTTTGCGCTATCGCCTCATACGCTCTGTCTTCGCTGGTTGAGTTTTCTCAGTTAACAGTTTGGCTAGCTGTCAAAATGTAAGTCAAGTCAAGTACGTTATTGTTGTCAGGGCACACTCAGATCGCCTATTCCAGTCAATTCATCATCATCATCATCATTGTCAACCATTATCAATCCACTGCTGGACGAAGGTCTCCCCAAGTTTCCTCCACAACGGTCTGTCTTGTGCCAGTCTCCTCCATGTCACCCCTGCATACTTTCGAATTTCATCCACCCATCTCCCATGAGGTCTTCTTCTGGGTCTTTTCCTGTCCCTTGGAATCCAATCTAAAATTTCGGCTGTCCATCGATGATCTGTCCTTCTGGCAGTATGTCCAGCCCATTGCCATTTCAGGGATTTAACTCTGATCATGATGTCTTCCACTCTTGTCATTTTTCGGATCCACGAGTTCCTCTTCTTATCTCTCCTGGTTACACCAAGCATGCACCTCTCCATGTTGCTTTGAGTTGTCTGCAGCCTTTGTATGTCTCTTTTAGTTAAGGTCCACGTCTCTGCACCATACGTAAGCACTGGAAGGATGCATTGATCAAACACTTTTCTTTTAGGACATAATGGCATATTGCTCTTGAAAATTATGCTGTTTCTTCCAAAAGCTCTCCAGGCAAGTTTTGTACGCCGATTAATTTCTTCATCAATGTGACCCTCACTTGATATCTGCTGTCCAAGATAAACGTACGTGTCTGTTATCTCCAGCTTTTCTCCATCAATCGATAAATCTTCATTTCTTGTAAAAGCATTGAACATCACTTTTGTCTTCTGAAAGTTCATTTTTAATCCCACTTCTTTACTCTTGTCAGCAAGTTCCTGGATCATACTCTGCAGCTCTGATGGGCTAGTTGCAAAAATGACTACGTCATCAGCAAAACGAAGGTGGGTTAGATAATCTCCATTAATCTTTATCCCTTTGTTTTCCCAGCTCAGTGACTGAAAAACACCCTCCAATGTGGCATTAAAGAGCTTCGGAGATATGGTGTCACCTTGTCTCACTCCCCTTTCCAATTTTTATGTGTGTTGTATTTTCAAACAGCCTAATCTTTGCACTTGCATTTTCATAGATGTTATTAATAATATTAATGTATGCATCTTCAATACCGCAGGTTTTCAGAGCCATTGTAACTGCTGATGGTTTCACCGAATCAAAGGCTTTTTCATAATCGATAAAAGCCATGCACAATGGAAGTTCATATTCCCTCGCTCTTTCAATTAGTTCTCTCAGTACATGGATATGATCTATTGTGCTGTAGCCACTCCTGAATCCAGCTTGTTCTCTCGGTTGAGCCATGTCCAGTGTTACCTTCAAACGGTGTGAAAGAACTTTAGTGAAGATTTTATAAACTACTGATAGGAGGCTGATAGGTCTGTAGTTTCCGAGATCCTCAATGTCACCTTTCTTATGTAGCAGGATCATTGTAGCGGTGTTCCAATCCTCAGGAATCTTTCCTTCATTAAGGCATCGAGTGAAAATTTGGGCGAGTACTGTTTCGATTTCTCCACTTGCTTCTTGTATGATATCTACAGTAATTCCATCTTCTCCTGCAGCTTTTCCCCGCTTCATGTTCTTGATTGCATGTGCAACTTCTGCTGGAAGGACTGGAGGAACTCTGGTACTGGTATCTTTCATGATGTCTGGAGTGCATGTATCATCCCTTCCATATAATTTGGAGTAGAAATCTTTCACTCTTGTCAAAATTTCGCCTCTATTTCTTGTTACAGAACCATCTTCTTTTCTCAGTGCCATAATCTGTTTTCTTCCCTTACTGAGATGTCCCTTTGCTATCTTTAGGCTTTGGTTGTTTTCAATTGCTTTCCTCACTAGTTCACAGTTGAATTTTCTTACGTCTTCAGTGATACTTTTTCGTACTGTCTTGCATAGCTTTATATATTCCACTTTGGAAGTCACATCTTCTTTAGTTGTCCTCATCTCTCTTCTTTTTTGCATCAACATTTTCGTTTTTCCTGATAATTTATTTACATGCAACTTGTTCTTAGACCCAGCTAATTTTGTGGCTGTTTCCATAAGAGCTTTGGTTACTTTTCTGTTAACTTCAGAGATGTCCACTTCTTCCGATGTTAGGCCTTCTAAAGCAGAGAACCTGTTCTTCAGTTCCAACTTGAAGGTATTATGGTGTTTTTTAAGGTTGGTTATGTCAATAGATTTTGTTTGTCTAATGAGCTTGCCACGTTCAAGTTTAGTGTTGAGGTGCATCTTACATCTCACCAATCTATGGTCACTACCTGTGTTGAACTTGTTTAGCACACTGCAGTCTTCTATGACGAATTTTTTGTTACACATAATAAAATCAATTTCACTTGTCGTCCCATTTGGATGTCTCCATGTCCATTTCCTGTGTGGCTTTTTCTTGAAGAAGGAGTTCAAGATGAAAAATCCTTCTGCCTCTGCAAACTCAACGAGAGTATTTCCACGCTGGTTTCTGTTGCCGTGACCGAATTTACCTACTGAAGTTTCATTCTGTTGCCGTTGCCCTATTTTTGCATTGAAATCTCCCATAATTATTTTCAAGTGCTGCTTACCTTTATTATTTAGATGACAAATTTCTTCATAAAATTCTTCAATTTATTCTTCAGGATGACTTGTGGTGGGTGCATAAGTTTGAATAATCTGAGCCTGGTATCTTCTCGAGAGTTGGATAACGAGTCGTGCAGCTCTGTCAGAGGAACTTTCAAATTCTACCACTTTATCCTTCAGTTTCTTGTTTATTATAAATCCAACACCACTAGTTCTGCCAGTATCTGTCCCACGATAGTAGAAGAGATGTCCACTTTTCAGTTCAATGAGATCTTCTCCTTTTCTCCTTACCTCACTTAGCCCGACGATGTCCCACTTGATCCTTTGTAGTTCCTCTTCCAATTCAAGAAGCCTTGAATCAGAAGATAGGGAGCGTCCATTGTACGTAGCCAAGGTCAGCATCAGATGGCAGCCTAGTCCGGTCCTCCGGGGATTCTTAGCACCCTCTGCCTTCATGTAGCACTGGCCGCTGCCTTGGCCAGGTACATTCCAGCTGCCGGAGACTGAGGGCCAAGATTTAAGTTGTGGAGTCATTTTGGAGGGGTTTGGCCATAACTCACCACGCTGGCCAAGCGGGTTGGTGAGTGTGGGATAGCATTTCCTCTAATCCCGATGGTATAGTTATACCGCTATTGGCGGTCGTCAGAGCCCCTTTAGTGGGAACAGGATGCACCACGAGAAGGCGGTGTTGACATTTGTCAAGGAGAGGCTGTGATGTTACGCATCACCTGACCTTACATCCCCCAGTCAATTACGCTTCAGGAAATCTCGAAATGTAACGAAATTTGAAGTACAGAGGGTGAGTCGAAAGTTTTGCAAAATTTGGATCACTTTATATCTTCATACGTACCTTTACGACGAAAGCTGACTAGCATTCAAAGTATAGACCAGTGGTTCTCAAACTTTTTAGCCTGTGGAACCCTTTCTCCTACAGTGTCTAGCAATGGAACCCCTCTATAAAGACCATTTAAAAATTAATATACCTGTATGCCTATTATTTATCACTGATTTGAAATAAAAATAAAATGAAACAATAAGAAATCAATAAAAAGGTAATACATAGAAAAAAGTAATGTAGAGCCAAAAAAATTTATTATACCAATGATGCAAGTATTCAATAATGAAAAATATTAATGTGATGAATGGCTTTGCTTTTTATTGCCACATAATTCCTTAAAATTCGGTTCTATCGAAGAAAAATGTAATCTTATATGGGGCTCTGCATTCAGCTTATTCCGGTGCTTAGTTTTTCTTGAGGCATACACAGAAAAGCCAGTTTCACACAGATAGGTTGTCGCAAATGGTAAGAGGACTGACACAGCTTTTTGCGATAATAATGGATATTCTCCTTTCAACCTGCACCAAAATTCTGTCATTGGTACTGTTTTATAAAGAGATGTCACTGAAAAATCTGATGTCAGTTCAATACATTTTTCATATTCATCAGATGAAAAGCAAGAAGGTTTCTAATTTATAACAAATGAATGGATTTTTAATCCATAATTGACTTTTTATTTTTTCGTGCTACTCATCAGGAACATAGTGACTCATTGAATCTTGGAGAGCTTCCAGATGTTGGGAGATTTCATCATATTGTTTGTTTTCTATTTCTGAGTCCAACTCTGACAGAAAGTTTCTCACGGTTGAAAAGCAGTCAAGTTCGTGGCTGCAGACATAACTGGTCAAAAATTGCAGCTTTTTATAAAAGCCACAATTTTGTCTTTGGTGGTGAATACATCAATTTGCTTTCCTTGAAGTGCAAGATTGAGTTCATTCAGTTTTGAGTAAACATCAGATAGATAAGCCACTCGAAATAACCACTCTCTATCATTTAATCGATCTTCCAAATAAAAGTGGTTATCTATGAAGAAAGCATGCACTTCAGCTCGAAGTTCAAAAAAGCGTTCCAATATTTTACCTCGAGATAACCACCTCACTTCCGTGTATAGAACCAATGACGTACGCACACTTCCCATATAATGGCACAATATTTTAAACAATCTATTGTTTAGAGGACGAGCTTTTATGAAGTTTATCATTTTAACTACTTCATCCAGGGCGCTTTTTAGATAGAGAGGCAAATTTTCCGCGGCAAGAGCTTGCCTAAGAAGCATACAGCGACTACTGGTACAGTGCTTTGCAATCCTTTTGATGCGTGCGACAATACCAGATGTTTTCCCCACCATAGCTTGAGCACCATCTGTACAAATATCAACGCAATTTTCCAAAGGAATTTCATTTCCTTCAAAGAAGGAATTTAAAATATTGAAGATCTCTGTTGCAGTTGCACGAGCTGTTAGCGGCTTTCATAAAAAAAGATTTTCTGCTAGAGATGCTTCATACGGATATTTTACAAAAACGAGCAATATCGCGAGACCTGACACGTCTGTAGACTCACCATTTGCAAAGCAAAAGCGCAAGACTTGATATGAAAAAATAAGTTCCTCTTTTACGCTGCCTGCTATTTCCTTCACTCGGTGAGACACGTATCATTTGATAGCGGAATTTTCGATATTTCCTTGGCCGATTTTTTACCAAGTATACACTTAACCATGTCAATAACATTAGATTCTCTGCTATTGTATGAGGTTCACCTGCTCGTGCTATTTGATAGTTTACTAAAAAGGAAGCCTCTGTAGCTTTTTCATTCGCTGTATGTGCTGCATGAAAAATATTTTTTTTCATTTTTAAAAGTTTATCACGCTTGTGCACAAAAAATCAACATTCTTATTTTTGAGCTCTCGATGTGGTCTCCAAATGACGCAGTAGTTTGGCAGGTGCAATTGAACTATTATGATAAACTTTGAGGCATACGATACACTGCGGATTATCATCAGCATTCATAAATCCGAAACCAATATAGCTCTCATCATACTTTCTTCTTTTTGCAAATTTGGCAGTTTTATCTTGATCACACCTTCCAGAACGTGTATCATTTTCTTGAACTAAAGCAAATTCTGTTGTTTCTTGGTCATTATCATTCTCATCTATATGAGAAGTGCTAGGCACTGATAGAGAATT
This sequence comes from Macrothele yani, assembly GCA_039090855.1. Taxonomy (NCBI): domain Eukaryota; kingdom Metazoa; phylum Arthropoda; class Arachnida; order Araneae; family Macrothelidae; genus Macrothele; species Macrothele yani. The sequence continues at coordinate 132,789,969 of CM077025.1, forward strand.
CAACTAAAAAATTTCGGAACTTGAACGTTTTAACGTACCCTGTTTAAGCCAACAATCGATTTCTAAAGTTAAGCGGAGTAGAGAGCATAGTTCAACAAGCACACACTGACTAACATTGACAGGCCAAAACTACGCAGCAAATTCTTGCTTCTCCGGCACTCTACAGCCGTCCAGACCTAGGCAACAGTGAAGACCATAAATCGCCTTTTCAGCGTTTCAGGCGCCAAACTCTTTTGACTCCTCCTCAATCTTTTTGCACCACTTCTTTGAGATATTCCGTCCCACGTGGTTTTCATGGCTCTCTGTCACATCTTTTTCCTGTTTTCTTATTGGTTGCGAAAAATTGGTTGGTTAAGACTGTCATCTGGAAAAATATGGAATTAACAGATTTTCTTGAAAATTTCGGCGATGTTTTACGAACTGCTTGTGGAACCCCTGGAGGGCCGTCGCGGAACACACTTTGAGAAACACTGGTATAGACTATCGTGTTGCATCGTCTTTAACCATCTGTCTGCCAGTTCTTCGATTCCGCGGCGGTACCAGTTCTCGTCCTTTGAGGCGAAGAACTCCTTCATTCCATCTGCCACCACCTCTGATTGTTGAAGTGCTGCCCGCAGAGGAACCTACACCTCCCTTTCAATTTTAATAATCCGACGGGGCAAGATCCGGATTATATGCTAGGTGGGGCATCAGTTCGATGCCTTCAATTTCTGGAGTTTTACCAGGATCGTTCGTTCGGTATGAGGCCGAGCGTTGTCTTGCTGTAGGAGAGCGCGCTTTCTGTTCACCAGTGACGGGTACTTCTCCTCCGAAAAGGCCTACATCTGTTTCAGCTGTTCAGAGTAGAGGTTGGAGTTGATGGTCCGACCGTCTGAAACAAATTCATATCTTATTATCCCCGCGAAATTCCACCAGACGCAGAGCATCACCATGTGCTCGAAGCTCCCACGTTTGGCAAAAGGTTGTGGAAGCTGGCCCGGGCTGAACCACTGCCGTTGTGTATTAGGATTACGGAAATAGACCCACTTTTCATCGCACGTAACAATTAGTACATCGCGCCGGTTTCCTAGGAGTTTCGTGCATACTTCTATCTCGGCGGTTTGCATCAGCTCGCGTCAGTTCGTGAGGGAAAATGCGGCAGCTCCTGTTTACCTTGCCGAGGTCCTGAAGGTGATGAATCCCAGCCCCGGTGGCGCAGTAGTCTAAGCACTGGCTTCTGATCGTTCGTCCGAAAGGGGTCCGGGTTCGAATTCCGGTTAGGCTTTGATGTTGTGGTTGTTTTACGGCATTGGTCCTCTCCCTTCCCTGGAACAAGTGGCCCTAAAATAGCTACGGGCGACTGCTTAAAAAGGTGATGAACCGCGGTGGTCTGTGATATGCCCAGCTCGCCTGATAATTTTCGAGTGCAGGTTGTCGGATTTGCCTCTACGGTCTGGCGCACGGCCTCCGAATCCACGGTTCGCGGCCTACCTGACCTTGTCTGATCGTCGAGGTTTGTCACACGAGCGAAATTTCTTAAACCATCTGGCTGTGGTGCTGTGGTCCACGGAACCTTCCCCTTTCACATGACAAATGTTTCGAGTTGCTTGAGCAGCGTTATGGCCGAGTTCAAACTCGTAAAGCAAAAGTTCCCTAATTAGCCGGTTGTGGCTGTTCATCTTTTAGGCGTCCCAACCACAGACAGAACGACGACATGCAATGCTGTTCACAGCAACGACTACTACTTTATATCACTTTCGACTGACTGCAGTACGCGACTTGAACTAGTTTAAACATGTAGCATACCCGCCGGAGCACATGCGGTTATGAAAATGTTGTAAAACTTTCGACTCACCTCTGTAGTATTCATATCAAAATTGCAAATTAAATTACACAATCAATATTTTTATTACACAATCAATGTTGCGATTGATGGAACATATCGCTGATGTTAAAAAAGGCAACCCCTACACCTCCATTTCAATTTTAACTATCAGCGATACTCTGCGTTTCTACCTTTCAGGTTCCCGCCCTTGTTCAGCAAGGCCTTTCTCAGTCTCTATAAAGGTGCCATTTTTCACGTTCGTAACTCCTCATTCCCCACAGCTGCAATGCCTTTTAACACTGGCATTAGGCAAGGCTGTCTTCATTCTTGCGTTCGAACCTTTTCTCGTTCAGCTCCGTCTTCGCTTCAATCCCAGTCCTCATTCTTCTGCTTCGCCTCTTCCCCATCATTCTGTTTCACTTACTGCGTACGCTGACGACGTAACAATTTTCATAAGATCTGATTCTGCTTTTTCTTCAGTTGATGCTGTTTACCAAATGTATTCTGCTACTTCTGGGGCTGCATTTAATCTTCCAAAATGCTCAGGCCTATGGCTGGGGGAGTGGAAAAACCGCCCCCGACCAGCCATGGGGGGAGGGGGGACTGGAATTCTGATTGCGTCAATTTCGTAGGACTCTGATTTGGCAAAGCCCGCTTGTGTAACACAGCGCACTTTGGTACCAGCTCCCCAGAACATTCACAAATCATTGCACTCACGGTCTCGCATTAAATTCATTGCTTCCTACCAACAAAAAGCTTCACTGTTGCAGACATTTTTCATTCCTAAATTACCACACCTGTGGTCTGCTCATACGCCACCGCAATTATTTCACCATTCCCTGCATTCTGATTTCACAAACTTGATTTGGTTAAAAGCACATCATCTCCGGTCTCAGCTACTTCCACTTCCACAATCACACGGCGGTATTGGTTTACTATCAATTCCACTAAAATATAAAATTTTCAGAATTATTCAATGAACTTTCACGTTCTACAACTGCATCGTTTTATACTATTCATAAGTTCCTTTCCCAGACAAACTCAGTCTTTACTTTTTTTTACGTTACTACGTATGGACCACTATCCACTTCTATCACGTCGCCTCTTGCATGCCTACGAAGAGGCGATTTGTTTTTTGCGCTCTTTTCCTCTACAATGAATTCCTCCAACACCACCACCGGATCTTCTTCTCGAACCAGTTTTCTATAATTCCCAGATTGAATTACAGACTGCTGGCGTTATGCAAATGTGGCCCTGTGGGCGGCCCTGTAAACGGAAACGACATGACGTATGCAGCGATACGACAATATAAGGAGTGATGTGACGGGAATCAGTAAGAGTCTGACGCAGTATGGGTAAGACGAAGGATCTAAGCGCATTTGATCGTGGGCAAATTGTCGGGGCCCGGCGAATGGGTCACTCCATCTCGGAAGTCGTGCAGGCACTGGGATTTCCACGAGCCACTGTGTCACGGGGGCACCGTGAGTACATCAAATCCGGTAAAACCATCCCTGCAAGGGCCAACTGCCGTGGACAAGAGTGTGTGGATGAGCGGGATCATCGTCGGCTAGCTCGCATTGTAACAGTAGATAGACGGGCCACAGTGCAAGAAATCACTCGGCAATTTAACGCTGGTGCACAAAAACGTGTAAACAGCCACACCTTCCAGAACCATCTCCTCGCTATGGGATATAGAAGCCATCATCCCACGAGGGTACCGATGCTGACCGCACATCACAAAGTGCAAAGATTAGCATGGGAGCGGAAACATCGCAGCTGCACCCTAGACATGTGGAAAAATGTTGCCTGGACTGATGAGTCGAGATTCACGTTGGTACATGCGGATGGCAGGATACGAGTACGGTGCAAACCACATGAAGCGATGGATCCTTCTTGCCAGCAGGGTACTCTTCAAGCTGGTGAGGGTGGCATTCTCGTCTGGGGACTGTTTACGTGGACTGAAATGGGATCCCTGGTTCATGTGACATTGTCCCTCACAGGTCAACGTTACCGGGATATCCTGGGCGACCATTTGCTCCCGTTTGTACGTCTTCAACATCCCACTGGGGACCTCATCCTGCAACAAGACAGTGCACAGTGCGATCGCTCCGGAATTGTATCTAAATGATTGGATGAACACTCCACCGACGTGACCTCGCTTCCTCGGCCAGCTAGGTCACCTGACCTCAATCCCATTGAGCACATCTGGGATGCCATCGAGAGATATGTTCGAGGCTCTGACCCCGCTCCATCAAATCTTCGTGAACTGTGGGAGCTTGTTCAGGGGTCGTGGATCCGTATAGCTTCCCAACGCTTCCGGTGTCTTGTCGAGTCCATGCCGAGACGAATCGCCGCCGTCATCAGGGCGAAAGGTGGTGCTACACGTTACTAAACAGGTATCTCTAATTCAATTGCTCTTCAGTGTAGTTCAGCACCTTGTACATGCAGACCTTACTTGAAAATCCCTTCCTGTTGTTTCTCATTCCATTCTGAACTCAACCCCGAGCGAAACTTTTGTTTATCCGTCTGTCAATTATTTCACTTATTGCTTCTACACATGGTCTTGTTTTTTCTTCTTCTGTTCTCCAGCTACCGTACTATACTTTAAACTTCCATATACTGACATCTGCACTTCAAGTCTCACGAATAAATTACTGTATCGCTTTCTACTAACAACGAATTCATCTCCTGTTTCAATTTATGCTCTGCCATCGCTGTCTTTGCTCGGACTTGGACAGCGGCGGCTGATCCAGTTTCTTCTCCCAAAGACATAGATCTACAGTGGCTGTTTTTAAATCAACGTCCACTCTCTCTGGTCAGCCTACATCGTTTCCAAATCCTTCCAACTCCCTTTTGCTCTTTCTGTCATGTATTATATAAAGTTCTGTTCTGCATGCCTACTCTATTTGTTCTATCATTCAACCATTATTACGATACATGTTCCGAATTACTTCAAATTTCAGCGCGTGCAGTCATTTCCTACATGACAACATGTTTCTGTCATCCCATGATCCAACCAATGCATACCGATCCCATTTGTGTTCCTTTATCTTCATCTCAGTTAAATCAGTCACATACCATTTTTTTGTTGATTTCGCTACTGATTCGCAGACTCCCTCATCTCGCCGATCACACCGAATCCTTGTCTCCCGTTTTCGTTCCGTTCTGCTTTCCCGGCTTGAACTAGAATTGTCTGCTTCCAGATAATCATCTCGTATTACCGACTTGTTGGTCCGCAGCAACCGGATGGATTTCAGTCCAGAACATCGCAATCCGCCTTCGAATCTGACGTCTTGCTCCTACCTGAGTTTCTCATCACCTCATGCTTTCTTCAACCTCTCCCCGATAATAACTGTACTCGTCTTCGCTGACTTCTGCCCTTGTTCTTCCAAGATTCCGCCTTAGAGATGCTACCAAGTTTCTGCATCTTTTACGGCTGTGTGTTATGAAGAAGCCGCACGCTCATTCGTCATATCATATGCGCGCCGGCCTCATTGTTTTTAAGGAGGGTATTTATGATTTGTGAACATGTATATATCTTTAGTGTGATTTACCCACATCATATGTCACCCATATTGCTTGCTTTGCAATCTTATAGATTTTAATAAAATGTAGAATACCTGTACAACAATTTAAGTACCCAATTTCTTACGGGAACACAAATATACATAGCTGGTGCTCTCAAAAACGGCAATTTACTGTCATTATAAGAAAGGAATTACGGAAAGGTTTCTGGAAATTCAGAATTTTCTGTTAACACCTCTTAAAAAGGGAAATTTACCGTCAGTATGAAAAAGGAATTGCGAAAAGGTTTCTGGAAATTCAGAATTTTCCATTAACACCTCTTAAAATCGGCAATTTACCGTCAGTATGAGAAAGGAATTGCGAAATGGTTTCAGGAAATTCAGAATTTTCCATTAACACCTCTTTAAAATGGCAATTTAGTATAAGAAAGGAATTGCGAAAAGGTTTCTGGAAAGTCAGAATTTTCCTCACTTACGAAAAATCCGTGGAATTCAGGTTTTTCGCCGTCATTTCACGGAAAAGGTTGTTTCAGGAATATACTTCTTTAATTCACGGAAGCAATGCGAAACTGAAGAATGGGAATGATACGTGAATATCATTCATTTGAATGGTGTGTCCGAATCTTGTGACAAATCATTCATCGGGAACGGTAAACAGTTGTGGAGCTCTCCCCTTATTGGGGCATACTTCGCCAAAAAGAGCTGAGAATGATCGTTCAACACGACGTTATTGCGACACACACCGAAGTCGCAGCGCGTTTAACTGTCTTTCCTCCGCATGAGTTCAGAAAGGAATTCCCAATAAGAAAAGTAATGTCGAGAATTAATAAGTGTCAACCATTATGTGAGTGAGCAATCAGCAGTCAGCTAGGAAATAATGGTGAAACTGAAGAATCAGAATGATATGTTATGACGTATACTCTAATTTAACTTTCATTTTTAGTTTCTTTCTCTACGTAAATCTTGATTTCGTTCTCTTTTAGCGCTTCAGCCTTAACGTTATATTCTCTCACCCACTGAATGCTATCTGGCAACAGTCCTGATGTTAAGGGTAAATGATGTATACATGTTTGACCAGCTAAGGACGCGATATAAGTGAGGCCGCGGGTGACCTAGTGGGCAACGTTCGTGACTGCCACGGAAAGGACCTCAGGTTCGATCCCAGGCAGGTACGAACGCTCAATCCACTAAATATCCGCCGTGCGTCGGATGGGCACGTTAAGCCGTCGGACCCCGGGTACTGGCCCCTCGGTAATAAATAAGGGCGTCTTCCTCCCCCTTTCTACTTCGCTTCCGTGTGACTTTCCTATCGGGCACTCTAGCCCAAATCTCCTAGCTTCCTATTTTTAAGGGTTGTTTAAGACCTGAGGTCAGACACTAACTTCCTAAAATCCTCTACATATGATCATTTGATCAACGCGATATAGGTGGTGTGTTAGCGGTAGTCGTGGGAGCTGTCATAATCGGTAAGCGGTATTTTTCATGCAGATGGTGCCTGTCGATCTGTGGTGTATATACGAGGGTTGTTTGATAAGTAAGGTCTCGCATCGTATAAAATAAGTGTTTTTTTGTTTTTGTTTTTTAATTGGAGGTTTAATGACCACCGTGAGCAACTCAATGGGCTATAAGCAGTCGCCCGTCCCTAATTTAGGGTCACTCGTTCCAGGGAAGGGAGAAATCCAGTGCCGTAAGACAAACACAACATCCATGCCTCACCGGGATTCGAACCCGGACCCAACACGGACGAATGGTCGCCAGCGCATTGACCATTGCGCCACTGGGGAAAAAAAGAAAAAGAAAGTGGTATCAAAATAAAGGAAATTTGTTTCTCTTAAACATTACAATCTTATTTTACAGCATAATCACCATTTACTTCTACACATTTTTCCAAACACGATATCCCCCTTTTCATTCCGTCCATGAAGAAAGTTTGTGGTTTGCTTTTGATTCATTTACGCACAGCAACTTCAACTTCGGCATCGGATAAAAAATGTGCACCTTTCAGCATCTCTTTCAGTTGTGTGGGAACAACCAACAGTTGGACGGTGCCAAATC